>JAOPSE010000026.1:32785893-34035893 GCA_029449295.1 Zea luxurians | reverse complement strand
CAGCAGTCTCTGCGACGCTACGACGCCCGAAGGATCCAGCCCCGAGGCTTCCAAGTGGGAGATTTGGTGCTTCGGCTACGACAAGATGCCTGAGGGCGCCACAAGCTTACTCCTCCCTGGGAAGGGCCATTCATCATCGCCAAAGTTTTGAAGCCCGGGACATACAAGCTGGCCAACGATCAAGGCGAGGTCTACAGCAACGCTTGGAACATCGAACAACTACGTCGCTTTTACCCTTAAAGTGTTTCAAGTCGTTCATGTACCTTGATCCCTTTACATGCATAAATAAAAAGTCTAACCGTCAAGGGAGGATCGGCCTTGCCTCAGCAAAAACCGAACCTCCCTCGGGGGCTAGAAGGGGGGAACCCCCTCTGCGTCAAAACTTTCCTCGAAAAAGTTTTCCACCAAAACGACTTTCGTGCCTTTCGACTATATCGATAACGGAGTCCTAAAAATGAGCTAGAGAAACCTTGAACAGCAAGGCCGACCGAGCCGAGGGACTCCTACGCCTCCGGGATACAGATACCTCATTCATCACCTTCCGCGAAAAGTAACTCACGCTCGGATAAGCGATTCTGCTACTGAACAAGTCCTAACGCTCGAAACAAGAGGAAAGAAAACGCAGCTTTATACTCTGACACTAAAAATGTTTAGGCCTCAGCGGCCGCAATAAACATTCACATACTTAAAAAAACTTTTCCCCACAGGCTTAGGTGTCGGCAGGGGGAGGAGCAGCACCCTCGACATCGTTCCCGCCCGCGGCGGAATCTAGCCCGGCCTCGGACGGTGACGCAGGCGGAAGGACCTCCACCTCGAAGAAGGAAGCCAACGCCGCGCCTAGGCCCTCGGCAGTCGCGTCAAGCCTTTGGACCTCGGATAGGGCGGCCTCGTCTTCTTTGGGTAAGCAATACCCCTCGCTGACCCGCTCTAAATCCACGTCGTAGTGGGAATCAAGGACGGTGAAGGCCCGACTAACGCCGAGGTGCAGCGCCCCGCGGAGTCTGCTGCGCACATGGCCGCCCAAGGCCCGCAGGCGACTCTGGGGGGAGCTGCCCGAGGGAACGTCGCCGAGGCCGAAGGTTTGGCAGAAGGCCGAGATGGCCTCGGACATGGCCACGTGGTCGGCCTCCTTCTGCTCAGCCACCTAGGCAAGCGCCTCGCAGTTCTTGACGGACTCGTTAAGAGCCGTCTCGAGCCCTGAAGATAGTCGAACAATATCCTTCAGACACGAGGTGAAGAATGAAGACAAAAACAAAATCACAAAGCAGACAAAGCAGACCTTCGGCCCGGGCACGCCGCTGTGAAGCCATGGCTTGGGCGGACTGGGCAGACCCGACGGCCACGGCTAGGCCCTCCGCCAGGGTCCCGGCCCGAGCGGTCGCCTCGGCTAGCCGCTCCGTAGCCTCAGCCAACTGTCCCCTAAGGGTCTCAGCCCGGCTCACGGCCTCGGCAGCTTGGCTTCGGAATTGGTCCCGCTCGCTGGTGGCCTGGCCAAGCTCCAGCTGCCGCTGACGCATCTCCTCGGCTTGGGAAGCCACCTGCTCCTGTGCCGATGAAGCCTCCGTCCGTGCCGACGCCGCCTCTATCCGCGCCGCCGCTGCCTCCGACTTCAGCTCATCACAGAGCAGCCGAAGGTCCGCCACCTCGGTGCTCCGTTGGGCAAGGCGCTCATTGGCCTCGGTAAGCGCGGCCCACTGGGACCGCAGTGACTCCCAAACGTCGCTTTCGCGGCGGATGAACAGCGACTTGGCGGTGCTCACGTTCGCAAGCTCCTGAGAAAGGAAAATAGGTCACAAAGTGTCGGCGTTTCGAGACCGGGGGGTCCCTAAGCCGACGAGTGAAGTGTCGCCGCGTGCCCCAGCCCAGATGGGTCGGCGCGAGGCCGAGCGCGAAGGGGGAAGTGAGGTGGCCGGAGACGTGCGTGAGAGAGGTGGAAATCCCGCGGCCTTCGTGTTCGTCCCGCGCCCAGGTCGGGTGCGCTTGCAGTAGGGGGTTACAAGCGTCCACACGGGGGGGAGCGAGCGGCCTCACGCGAGCGCCTGTCTCGTCCTCGTCCCTGCGCGGCCAACCCCCTCTAAGAGGGCCCTGGTCCTTCCTTTTATAGGCGTAAGGAGAGGATCCAGGTGTACAATGGGGGGTGTAGCAGAGTGCTACGTGTCTAGCGGAGGAGAGCTAGCGCCCTAAGTACACGCCATCGTGGCGACCGGAGAGATTTTGGCGCCCGGTTTGTGTGATGTCGTGGCCGTCGGAGGAGCGCTGGAGCCTGGCGGAGGGACAGCTGTCGGGGCTGTCAAGTCCTTGCTGACGTCCTCTTGCTTCCGTAGGGGGGCCGAGAGCCGCCATCGTCAGGGTGCGTGCGGGGCACCATCATTGCCTATCTGGCAGAGCGAGCCAGATGGGACGCCGGTCTTGTTCCCCGTAGCCTGAGTCAGCTTGGAGTAGGGTAATGATGGCGCCTCCTGTTGACGTGGCCGGCCTGCGCCCTAGGTTGGGGCGATGTGGAGGCTCCTCCGAGGTCGGGGTCGAGTCCGTCTTCCGCGGCCGAGGTCGAGTTCGAGCCCCTAGGTCGGGCGAGGCGGTGGCCGTTGGCTGAGGCCAGGGCGGAATTTGAGTTCTGGGGTCGGGCGAAGCAGAGTTCGTCGTCTTCTGGGGCTGAGCCCAAGTCCGAGCCCTGGGTCGGGCGGAGCGGAGTTCGCCGTCTTCCGAGGCTTAGCCCGAGTCCGAGCCCTGGGTCGGGCAGAGCGGAGTTCGCCGTCTTCCGGGGCTTAGCCCGAGTTCGAGCCCTGGGTCGGGCGGAGCGGAGTTCGCCGTCTTCCGGGGCTTAGCCCGAGTCCGAGCCCTGGGTCGGGCGGAGCGGAGTTCGCCGTCTTCTGGGGCTTAGCCCGAGTCCGAGCCCTAGGTCGGGCAGAGCGGAGCTTCCTATGGTGCGTGCGGCCGGGCCTGACTGCCTGTCAGCCTCACTCTGTCAAGTGGCACCGCAGTCGGAGCGGCGCAGGTGGCGCTGTCTTTCTGTCAGACCGGTCAGTGGAGCGGCAAAGTGACGGCAGTCACTTCGGCTCTGTCGGCTGAGGGGCGCGTGTCAGGATAAAGGTGTCAGGCCACCTTTGCATTAAATGCTCCTGCGATTTGGTCGGTCGGTGCGGTGATTTGGTCAGGGTTGCTTCTTGGTGAAGACAGGGCCTCGGGCGAGCCGGAAATATGTTCGCCGCTGGAGGGGGGCCTCGGGCGAGGCGGAGATCCTCCGGGGTCGGCTGCCCTTGTCCAAGGCTAGGCTCGGGCGAGGCGTGATCGAGTCCCTCGAATGGACTGATCCCTGACTTAATCGCACCCATCAGGCCTTTGCAGCTTTATGCTGATGGGGGTTACCAGCTGAGAATTAGGAGCATTGAGGGTACCCCTAATTATAGTCCCCGACTGTAGCCCCCGAGCCTCGAAGGGAGTGTTAGCACTCGCTTGGAGGCTTTCGTCGCACTTTTTTGCAAGGGGACCAGCCTTTCTCGGTTGTATTTTGTTCCGGTGGGTGCGCGCGAGTGCACCCGCCGGGTTTGACTCCTCCGAGGTCTTAACGCCTCGCGCAATGCTTCGGCTAGTCTGGTCGTTCCCTCATGCGAGCTGGCCGTAGCCCGGGTGTACGGTCGGGTCCCAAGTTCTCGGGCTGGTATGTTGACGCTGTCAACGGTTTGGCCGGAGCCGGGTTTGCGAGAGCAGCCCCCGAGCCTCTGCACAGGGCGAGAGGGCGATCAGGGACAGACTCGACTTTTTTACATACGCCCCTGCGTCGCCTTTCCGCAAGGAGGAGGGGGGAGAGCGCCATGTTGCCCTCGGTGGGCGCCGAACATGGTGTCTCCGGTGAGCTGCAGGCGGGTGATCCGAGTGGACGTCCGTGCCCCATTCGTTAGGGGTCGGCTAGAGGCCTAGAGGCGCGCCCAAAAGTACCGGCGGGTGATCTGCCGGACCCGGTCCCCTGGCGACGGGGTCCGAGGGCTCGATGCCTCCCTCTGATGGGATTCCGTTACAAGATCGTTCCCACTGGTCTCGGAAATGTCCTAGGGTACCTCGGGAGCGCAGCCCGAGCCTTGGTTATGTGTCGAACGTACCCATGGTCATCCCTCGCTCTGTGTCTGAGGCGGCTGTGAACCCTTCGGGGGCCAGCTTTCGAACCCCTGATCAGTAGTGGGCGCGGAGCCCGAGTAGCCTGAGGCGGCCGTTGAACCCTTCCGAGGGGCCGACCTACGAACCTCTGACCAGTAGTGGGTGTGGAGCCCACGTGCTCTGAGGCGGCTGTTGAACCCTTCCGAGGGGCCAGCCTTCGAACCTCTGATCAGTAGGGAGGCTCGGAGCCTGGTTCCTTCACGGGGAAGGATCCTTTTCGGGGTATCCCCCTTTCCCGGTCCCTGTTGCAAGAGAGAGAAAGAGGAAAAAAGGAAAAGGATACGAAATCGAACGATGCGGCGTACCTTTTTTGACGCGGTCATTATGGCGAAGGCGAAGCGTCGCTCGCTTCTCCTGCCAGAGGCGCCGCCTGTCCCGCCGCGGAGTTAATGCGACGGGGCAAGTGGTTCGCGGGGCAGCCGTTGCGCGTGCGCGAGCCGTTCGAGGGACGGAACACGGGCGCGTTGTCTTTACGCCGTGGGAGAGGGTTCTCTCGCTGCCCCCGGATGGGACGTAAGCTTGGCTGACGACGTGACCGCTGCTCCTGCCCGCCTGCCACCACCATTACTGCTGGCCCATTTTTGGCCGCATTGACCGTCGCGCCAGGCTGGCGCCGCTGGGTCGTGCGCTGGGTCGCCTCGAGTCGCGGTATTGGTTCCGCAGTCGAGGAGGCGCGGTGGTGGCGCAAGTGGCGGTGTAGTTGCATGCACGAAGCATTCGGCGTGCCGGTTGCATGACGCGTGGGCCTGGGCCTCCATGCTGGGCGTGTTGGGAGTCGGAGAAGTGCGCCCACTTGGCGCGGTTGCATGCCGCCTGCATGGCTGCCCGCCCTTTCGCCCGCTGGTCTGGGCAAAAGTGGAGAGCCGCTTGTAACCGCTGGGCGGTTGCACGCATCATGCACGGCGGTTTGGCTTCTTTTGCTCTGGGCCGGCTTGCATGACGTGTGGGACCCAGCCCCCGCGCCGTAGGGGAGGACCTTGGAGCGTGTTGGAGAAGACTCAGCCCACGACGGCTGGGGACGCAAGTAGGGAGAGTCGCCTTTAAAAGGAGGGTGACCCTCTTGGAAGGCGACCGTGTCTTCGCGCTCCCTTATGCATCGTGTCTTTCCACCTTCCAAGCCCCCGGATGGGGGATATCCGCCGTCTTTCCGCTTCGTCGTTGGAGGAACGCAACTCCGCGGGAGTTGGTACCTTTCAGCCGTCGTTCGGCTTCAAGGATTTTCATCACGCGGCCCGGCTGCACCCCTCCGCCGGCGGTCACCCAAGACGGTGACCTCCAGCCCCTGGATGGGGAGAGGCAAGCCGAGCTGCGATCTTGGTCCCGCCCTCAGCCTCAAGGATGTTCATCATCCTCGCTGGGGCGGAGAGCGAGGCGAGCCGGGGCTCTACCTCCCGCGCGGGCCGGCTGGCCACCTCTTCTTCCAGCTTCTGGTGGTGGCAACCATCCTTCAGCTCTGCGGAGGAGGCGTCCTCTAGCCATGCCGGGGAAGGCGAACTGTTGCTGCCCAGCTAGGATGCAACATTCCGCCTTCTTCCTCGCTTTTGTGGCGAGGACGGGAACAAGGACCTGCCGGCGCGCTTTGGAGCGACCCGCTCTTTGGCTTTGATGGCTGGTTTGCGTCCCTTGAGCGGGAACACGAACGAGAGCCTTCCAGTGGCCGTGTCCGTCCTGGGACCATGGCTGCTGCTGCAGAGGTCGTTGGCGGGTCACCCGGAGCTCGTCGCCCCGCAGGCTCCCCGGTGTGGAGGTTGTTCATACCCGTGGGGACGGAACTAGAGTTCCGTTTGTCATGGCACTTTGAATGCCAGTGTTTTTGTTCATTGTGGCTGTCGAGGCCTGAACATGTATGTAAATTCGGCACGGAGCCGTGTTTTTTCCTCATTTTCGAGCACTAAGACTCGCCTGTTGGTTGTCTGAACCGCTTCACCAAGCGTGAGTCTCCCCGTGTTAAGGTGACGAGTGAGGTATCCGTATCCTGGAGGCGTAGGAGTCTCTCGGCTCGGTCAGCCTTGTTGTCCGAGGCTTCCCTTGCTTGGTTAGAGGAAAACCCTCGGCCGCTCTTCGATGAGCCGAGGCCAGGGGTAGCGGTGCCAGCGCGAACAGAGGCAGAGTTGGCTCAAAAAGAAGGCCTGGTCGGCCGGAGCCTGGCCGGGTCGTCCGTTAGCGGGGCCGACGCCGGAATTGATCTGCCGAGGCCTCGGGCCGGGCTGATGTCCTTGGGGGACAGCTGGCCGAGGCCCCGGGGTGACCGGCCGAGCCGCCTGCTCGGGCCGGATTCTCGGGGAAGAACCTAACGGTGATGGCCCGGGCTTGGTGATGACGTTGTCCTTCAGAGCGGAGACCCTTGAACCGCGTCGCCGTCTAAGGCTAGGTCGGACCTCGCCGAAGGTGTTGTTGACGCCGAGGGCGCTGCTGCTTCCTTTAGCCGTCAAGATCCGAGCCTGCAGGATCGGATTATCTTGTAGCGTGTGTTTTCTGCGGCCGCTGAGGCCGAAACACACCCTCGCCGTATTGTAAAGCCGCGTCTCCTTTCCTCTTGTTTCGAGTATCTGGACTTTTTTGTCGGTAACAGAACTGTTTGTGCGAGCGAGAGTTGCTTCTCACGGAAGGTGATGAGTGAGGTATCCGTATCCCGGAGGCGTAGGAGTCCCTCGGCTCGGTCGGCCTTGCCGCTTACGCGCACTCTTACCCGTCCATGGGGTTTTGTCACCGACGCAGTCGAGAAGGCTCGAAGAATCGCTCCGGCAGAAGAGCTTCCGAACGTGAAGACTAGTTCGGTCCGCGGAATCACTTATCCGAATGTGAGTTACTTATGGCAGAAGGTGATGAGTGAGGTATCCGTATCCCGGAGGCGTAGGAGTCCCTCGGCTCGGTCAGCCTTGGCTGCTTACGTGTACTCCGTCGTTTTCAGGATCCACTTTCGAAGTAGTCGAAAAGTACGAAAGACATTCTGGCAGAAAAGATCTTTTTTCGAGGAAAATTTCGACGCAGAGGGGGTTCCCCCCTTTTAGCCCCCGAGGGAGGGTCGGGCTTTGCCGAGGCAAGGCTGACCCTTCCTTGATGACTAAACTTTGCGTGGGAACGAGGTATATGAACAACTTGAAAACATCTTAAGGGTAGAAGCGACGTAGCTGTTGGATGTTCCAAGCGTTGCTGTAGACCTCACCTTGACTGTTGGCCAGCTTGTACGTTCCGGGCTTCAGAACTTTGGCGATGACAAACGGCCCCTCCCAGGGGGGCGTGAGCTTGTGTCGACCTCGGGCGTCTTGTCGCAGCCGAAGCACCGGGTCGCCCACCTGGAGGTCTCGGGACCGGACCCCTCGGGCGTGGTAGCGTCGCATGGACTGCTGGTACCGCGCCGAGTGTAGTAAGGCCTTGTCCCGAGCCTCTTCCAGCTGGTCCAGCGAGTCTTCTCGACTAGCTTGGTTGCTTTGGTCGGCATAGGCCCTCGTCCTCAGGGAACCGTATTCCAGGTCTGTGGGCAAGATGGCCTCGGCCCCATAGACTAGAAAGAACGGCGTGAAGCCCGTGGCTCGGCTCGGTGTCGTCCTCAGGCTCCAGACCACCGAGGGGAGTTCCTTCATCCATCGCTTGCCGAACTTGTTGAGGTCGTTGTAAATCCGAGGCTTGAGTCCTTGTAGAATCATGCCGTTGGCACGCTCTACTTGCCCATTCGTCATGGGATGAGCCACGGCGGCCCAGTCCACCCGGATGTGGTGATCCTCGCAGAAGTCCAGGAACTTTCTGCCGATGAACTGGGTGCCGTTATCGGTGATGATGGAGTTCGGGACCCCGAAACGATGGATGATGTTGGTGAAGAACGCCGCCGCCTGCTCGGACCTGATGCTGTTTAGGGGTCGGACCTCGATCCACTTGGAAAATTTGTCGATGGCGACCAACAGGTGCGTGTAGCCCCCGGGTGCCTTCTGCAAGGGGCCGACGAGGTCTAGACCCCACACAGCAAAAGGCCATGTGATGGGTATCGTCTGCAGAGCCTGAGCGGGCAGGTGGGTCTGCCTTGCGTAGAACTGACACCCTTCGCAGGCGCGGACAATTCTAGTGGCGTCGGCCACCGCCGTTGGCCAGTAGAAACCTTGTCGGAAAGCATTTCCGACAAGGGCTCGAGGTGCTGCGTGGTGGCCGCAAGCCCCCGAGTGTATTTCTCGGAGGAGTTCCTGACCTTCGGTGGTGGAGATGCATCGCTGGAGGATGCCTGAAGGGCTGCGGTGGTAGAGCTCCTTCCCTTCTCCCAGCAAGACGAACGACTTGGCGCGCCGCGCCAACCGTCGAGCTTCGGCTCGGTCGAGGGGTAGCTCTCCTCGGTGGAGATATTGCAGGTACGGGGTCTGCCAGTTTTGATCAGGCGTGACCCCACTTTGCTCCCCCTCGACGTGCAGCGTCTCGCCCTCGGGGGCCGAGGGTACCTCGGGCCGAACCGAGGGTGCCTCGGGCCGAGCCGAGGGTGCCTCAGACCGTGCCGAGGGTACCTTGGGCTGGGCCGAGGGTGCCTCAGGCTCGGGCACGTCGTCGATCTTGATGGAGGGTTGATGCAGATCTCGGGAGAAGACGTCCGGGGGAACCGTTGTTCGCCCCGAGGCTATTTTAGCCAGCTTGTCCACAGTCTCGTTGTAGCGCCGAGCGATGTGGTTGAGCTCGAGCCCGTAGAACTTGTCTTCCAGGCGCCGAACCTCATCGCAGTAGGCCTCCATCTTCCGGTCGCGGCAGTGGGAGTTCTTCATGACTTGGTCGATGACGAGCTGCGAGTCACCGCGAGCGTCGAGGCATCGGACCCCTAGCTCGACGGCAATCCGCAACCTGTTGACCAGAGCCTCGTACTCAGCTACATTGTTGGACGCCGGGAAGTGGAGGCGTAGCACATAGCGTAGGTGCTTCCCGAGGGGCGATATGAAGAGTAGGCCTGCGCCGGCTCCTGTCTTCATCAGCGACCCATCGAAGAACATGGTCCAGAGCTCCGGTTGGATCGGAGCTGTTGGTAGCTGGGTGTCGACCCATTCAGCCACGAAGTCCGCCAAGACCTGGGATTTGATGGCCTTCCGAGGGGCGAACGAGATTGTTTCACCCATGATTTCCACCGCCCACTTTGCAATCCTACCCGAGGCCTCTCGGCAATGGATGATCTCCCCCAGGGGGAAGGATGACACCACAGTTACCGGATGAGACTCGAAGTAGTGTCGCAACTTCCGCCGTGTCAGGATCACCGCGTACAGCAGCTTCTGAACTTGTGGGTAGCAGATCTTGGTTTCGGACAGTACCTCGCTGACGAAGTAGACTGGCCTCTGAACGGGCAATGCATGCCCCTCTTCTTGCCACTCGACCACAATCGCGGCGCTAACCACCTGAGTGGTCGCGGCGACGTAGACCAAGAGGGCTTCTCCGGCAGCTGGGGGCACCAAGATAGGCGCCTTCGTGAGGAGCGCCTTCAGGTTCCTGAGGGCTTCCTCGGCCTCAGGGGTCTAAGTGAAGCGTTCGGCCTTCCTTAAGAGGTGGTACAGAGGTAGACCTCTTTCGCCGAGGCGTGAGATGAAGCGGCTCAGAGCCGCGAGACATCCCATGACCCTCTGTACGCCTTTCAAGTCCTTGATGGGCCCCATGCTGGTGATGGCTGCGATCTTCTCTGGGTTGGCTTCGATGCCCCGCTCGGAGACGATGAACCCCAAGAGCATGCCTCGGGGCACCCCGAAGACACACTTTTTGGGATTGAGCTTGACGCCTTTCGCCTTGAGACATCGGAATGTCACTTCAAGGTCGGAAAGGAGGTCGGAGGCTTTCCTCGTCTTGACTACGATGTCATCGACGTAGGCCTCGACCGTGCGGCCAATGTGTTCGCCGAACACATGGTTCATGCACCGCTGGTACGTCGCGCTCGCATTCCTCAAGTCGAACGGCATGGTGACATAGCAGTACATGCTGAAGGGTGTGATGAAAGAAGTCGCGAGCTGGTCGGACTCTTTCATCCTGATTTGGTGATACCCTGAGTAGGCATCGAGGAAAGACAGGGTTTCGCACCCAGCAGTGGAATCCACGATTTGATCGATGCGAGGCAGAGGGTAGGGAACCTTCGGACATGCTTTGTTCAGACCAGTGTAGTCTACGCACATCTGCCATTTCCCCCCTTTCTTTCTCACAAGCACAGGGTTGGCAAGCCATTCGGGATGGAATACCTCTTTGATGAACCTTGCCGCCATTAGCTTGTGGATCTCCTCGCCTATGGCTCTGCGCTTCTCCTCGTCGAATCAGCGCAGAGGCTGCTTGACGGGTCGGGCTCCGGCTCGGATGTCCAGCGAGTGCTCGGCGACATCCCTCAGTATGCCGGGCATGTCCGAGGGACTCCACGCGAAGACGTCGGCGTTCGCGCGGAGAAAGTCGACGAGCACTGCTTCCTATTTGGGATCGAGCCCGGAGCCGATCCGGACTTTCTTGGAGGCGTCGCTGCTGGGGTCGAGGGGGACGGACTTAACCGTCTCCGCTGGCTCGAAGTTGCCGGCATGACGCTTCACGTCTGGCACCTCCTTAGAGAGGCTCTCCAGGTCGGCATTGAGGGCATTGGACTCGGCGAGGGCCTCGGCGTACTCCACGCACTCCACGTCGCATTCGAACGTGTGTTTGTACGTGGGGCCGACGGTGATGACCCCGTTGGGGCCCGGCATCTTGAGCTTGAGGTAGGTGTAGTTGGGGACGGCCATGAACTTCGCGTAGCATGGCCTCTCCAATACCGCGTGGTAGGTTCCTCGGAACCCGACCACCTCGAACGTCAGGGTCTCCCTTCGGAAGTTGGAGGGTGTTCCGAAGCAGACGAGAAGATCGAGTTGTCCGAGGGGCTGGACGCGCTTCCCGGGGATGATCCCATGGAAAGGCGCAGCGCCCGCCCGGACCGAGGACAGATCGATACGCAGAAGCCCGAGGGTCTCGGCGTAGATGATGTTGAGGCTGCTGCCTCCGTCCATGAGGACCTTGGTGAGCCTGACGTCGCCGATGACGGGGTCGACGACGAGCGGGTATTTCCCCAAGCTCGGCACATGGTCGGGGTGGTCGACTTGGTCGAAGGTGATGGGCTTGTCGGACCAGTCTAGGTAGACTGGCGCCGCCACCTTCACCGAACAGACCTCCCAGCGCTCTTGCTTGCGGTGCCGAGCCGAGGCGTTCGCCGCTTGCCCGCCGTAGATCATGAAGCAGTCGCGGACCTCGGGGAACTCTCCTGCCTGGTGATCTTCCTTCTTGTCGTCGTCACGGGCCCTGCCACCCTTCGCGGGTGGCCTGGCCCTGTGGAAGTGGCGTCGAAGCATGACGCACTCCTCAAGGGTGTGCTTGACGGGCCCCTGGTGGTAGGGGCACGGCTCCTTGAGCATCTTGTCGAAGAGGTTGGCACCTCCGGGGGGTTTCCGAGGGTTCTTGTACTCGGCGGCGGCGACAAGGTCCGCGTCGGCGGCGTCGTGTTTCGCTTGTGACTTCTTCTTGCCCTTCTTCCTGGCGCCGCGCTGAGTTGACGCCTCGGGGGCATCTTCCGATGGGCGGCCCTGGGGCTGCTTGTCCTTCCGGAAGAGAGCCTCGACCGCCTCCTGGCCGGAGGCGAACTTGGTGGCGATGTCCATCAGCTCGCTCGCCCTGGTGGGGGTCTTGCGACCCAGCTTGCTCACCAGGTCGCCGCAGGTGGTGCCGGCGAGGAACGCGCCGATGACATCCGAGTCGGTGATGTTGGACAGCTCGGTGCGCTGCTTCGAGAATCGCCGGATGTAGTCCCGGAGAGACTCTCCCGGCTGCTGTCGGCAGCATCGGAGGTCCCAGGAATTCCCAGGGCGCGCGTACGTGCCCTGGAAATTGCCGGCGAAAGCTTGGACTAGGTCGTCCCAGTTGGAGATCTGCCCCGGAGGCAGGTGCTCCAACCAGGCGCGAGCGGTGTCGGAGAGGAACAGGGGGAGGTTGCGGATGATGAGGTTGTCATCGTCCGTTCCACCCAGTTGGCAGGCCAGACGGTAGTCCGCGAGCCACAGTTCCGGTCTCGTCTCCCCCGAGTACTTGGTGATAGTAGTCGGGGGTCGGAACCGGGTCGGGAACGGCGCCCGTCGTATGGCCCGGCTGAAGGCCTGCGGACCGGGTGGTTCGGGCGAGGGACTCCGATCCTCCCCGCTGTCGTAGCGTCCCCCACGCCTGGGGTGGTAGCCTCGGCGCACCCTCTCGTCGAGGTGGGCCCAACGGTCGCGGTGAGGGTGCTCGTTGCCGAGGCGACCCGGGGCCGCAGGCGCTGTGTTGCGCGTGCGCCCGGTGTTGACCGAGGCTTCCCGCATGAATCGGGAAGTCGCGGCATGATGTTCCGAGGGGTACCCCTGTCTTCGGGAGGCGGAGCTCTCGGCCCGCCGGACCGCGGCGCCTTCCAGGAGATCCTTGAGCTCTCCCTGGATTCGCCGCCCCTCGGTGGTTGATGGCTCCGGCATCGCGCGGAGGAGCATTGCTGCTGTAGCCAGGTTCTGGCCGACCCCACTGGATGCAGGTGGCGGCCTAACCCTGACATCGTCGGCGATGCGGTGCTGGAAGCCCTAGGGTAGATGACGCATTTCTCCGGCCAGAGGTTGGCCCGCCCATGCCTGCCCGACGTCCCGGCGGATTGGCTCAAGCGCTCCTGCTCCCTCGTCGAGCCTGGCCTGCACACCGCGGATTTGCTCGAGCTGTGGGTCGTGACCCCCCGCCGGAACGGGGACCGCAGCTAGCTCCCGTGGGATGTCAACGCGAGGCACCGGCCTAGGGAGATCACCGTCCTCCGGCATGCCAAGATGGTTGCCTTCGGAGGGACCCCCTAGATCGACGTGGAAACATTCGCGGCTCGGGCCGCAGTCCTCGTCGCCGAGGCTACGGCTACCGTCGGAATAGTCGGAAAGGCAGTAGTCGCATGCGGTCATGAAGCCCCGCATGGCACTGGGGTTGCCAAGTCCGAAGAAATCCCAACAGAAGCTGGGCTCGTCGTCTTCCTCGGACCCAAAGGGCCCGTAGGTCGAGATGTCCGTCAGCCGGTCCCAAGGTGACCGCATACGAAACCCCAGAGGGTTCGGATTCGCCTCTGCGAGAGCGTCCGCCAAAGCGGAGCCGCTAGGCGGGTCGAGGCTGAATCCGAAAGGCATGGGATGGGAATCGGTCGGTACCTCTTGGTCGACGGGCGGTGATGAAGTCACGTCGGGGGCTGACTGCACCGTCGTCTCAGGTACGAGGGTGACACCCAGCAAGCCTTTCACGAGCGGGCTGGCGTCATCCGTTTGCTCGGGATTGGCGTGTCGCGGGGAGACAGCACTCGTCTTCGTCTCAAGCGCGAGGTCGATGCCCGGCGCGCCCCCCGTTGGAGTGCTGGCGTTGTCGACTCGCTCGACGGCCGACGAGGCGCCGCCTCCTGCTTGGCCTTGGTTGCCCCGCCTCCTCCTCCGTCGGCGGGGAACAGGATGGGGCGAGCTCGAAGGTTGTTCTTCCACCACGCGGGGAAGACGTCGTCGATCCCACCGCCGGCGGGCGGACTGTCGGCCGCCATTGTCGCTGTCGCCCAGCGGTGGAAAGAGTATCATGTCATAGCTGCCGTCGAGGGACATGAACTCAAGGCTCCCGAAACGGAGCACCGTCCCGGGCCGGAGAGGTTGCTGGAGACTACCCATCTGGAGCTTGACGGGAAGTTGTTCGTCAACACGCAGCAGGCCCCTACCTGGTGCGCCAACTGTCGGCGTTTTGAGATCGGGGGGTCCCTAAGCCGACGAGTGAAGTGTCGCCGCGTGCCCCAGCCCAGATGGGTCGGCGCGAGGCCGAGCGCCAAGGGGGGAAGTGAGGTGGCCGGAGACGTGCGTGAGAGAGGTGGAAATCCCGCGGCCTTCGTGTTCGTCCCGCGCCTAGGTCGGGTGCGCTTGCAGTAGGGGGTTACAAGCGTCCACACGGGGGAGGGAGCGAGCGACCTCACGCGAGCGCATGTCTCGTCCTCGTCCCCGCGCGGCCAACCCCCTCTAAGAGGGCCCTGGTCCTTCCTTTTATAGGCGTAAGGAGAGGATCCAGGTGTACAATGGGGGTGTAGCAGAGTGCTACGTGTCTAGCAGAGGAGAGCTAGCGCCCTAAGTACACGCCATCGTGGCGGCCGGAGAGATTTTGGCGCCCGATTTGTGTGATGTCGTGGCCGTCGGAGGAGCGCTGGAGCCTGGCGGAGGGACAGCTGTCGGGGCTATCGAGTCCTTGCTGACGTCCTCTTGCTTCCGTAAGGGGGCCGAGAGCCGCCATCGTCAGGGTGCGTGCGGGGCGCCATCATTGCCTATCTGGCGGAGCGAGCCAGATGGGACGCCGGTCTTGTTCCCCGTAGCCTGAGTCAGCTTGGAGTAGGGTAATGATGGCACCTCCTGTTGACGTGGCCGGCCTGCGCCCTAGGTTGGGGCGATGTGGAGGCTCCTCCGAGGTCGGGGTCGAGTCATCTTCCGCGGCCGACGTCGAGTCCGAGCCCCTAGGTCGGGCGAGGCAGAGGCCGTTGGCTGAGGCCAGGGCAGAATTTGAGTTCTGGGGTCGGGCGAAGCGGAGTTTGTCGTCTTCTGGGGCTGAGCCCAAGTCCGAGCCCTGGGTCGGGCGGAGCGGAGTTCGCCGTCTTCCGGGGCTTAGCCCGAGTCCGAGCCCTGGGTCGGGCGGAGCGGAGTTCGCCGTCTTCCGGGGCTTAGCCCGAGTCCGAGCCCTGGGTCGGGCGGAGCGGAGCTTCCTATGGTGCATGCGGCCGGGCCTGACTGCCTGTCAGCCTCACTCTGTCAAGTGGCACCGCAGTCGGAGCGGCGCAGGCGGCGCTGTCTTTCTGTCAGACCGGTCAGTGGAGCGGCGAAGTGACGGCGGTCACTTCGGCTCTGTCGGCTAAGGGGCGCGCGTCAGGATAAAGGTGTCAGGACACCTTTGCATTAAATGCTCCTGCGATTTGGTCGGTCGGTGCGGCGATTTGGTCAGGGTTGCTTCTTGGCGAAGACAGGGCCTCGGGCGAGCCGGAAATATGTTCGCCGCTAGAGGGGGGCCTCGGGCGAGGCGGAGATCCTCCGGGGTCGGCTGCCCTTGTCCGAGGCTAGGCTCGGGCGAGGCGTGATCGAGTCCCTCGAATGGACTGATCCCTGACTTAATCGCACCCATCAGGCCTTTGCAGCTTTATGCTGATGGAGGTTACCAGCTGAGAATTAGGAGCATTGAGGGTACCCCTAATTATGGTCCCCGACACAAAGAATGCCCTGATCACGTGAGGTGTACGTCTAAAAACTTACCCGGAAGACCCTGGGAACGTCCCTGGAAAGGATTTCCATGGTCGACCGAAGCGACCTCATCGCCGCCTCGGTATATTCACGGAAATTATTCCGAAACTGCTCCTCCAACTCATCGTTGAGGGAGAGGAGGGGCTCTAAGGTGTCACGGCTCCAGAACAGGAGCGGCTGCCCACACCACTCATTGGGATTGAGCTGCGTGGGGATAAGGCCGCTGCTCCCCAAGGCGGGCCACGGTTCTACATGCCCCCCGGCCGAGGCGTCGGGTCCCCCTGCAGTCGGTGCATCGGGTACCACCGCAGTCGACGTCTCGGGCCTCTCCTCGCCCAAGGTGACAGGCCTCCTCTCACCAACCTCGGCAACAATGGCCGCCCCCTCCTCATGGACGAGAATGGGGAGATCGGGGATGACCAAGGGCGGAGGCACCTCAGCCGTCTCAACGTCGGTGGCGGCGGGTGGCAACGTGGGCGCACCAGCGGTGGCCCCGGCAGGAATCAACGTCGGCGTCGACGTTGAGGAAGGTGGGCTCAAGGCCGCAGCCGAGTCAACCGCCTCCCCTGGCACGATGGCCACTCCAACAGGGGGATCGACCGGGGAGGCTTGCCCCATGGCAGCCCGTGCCTCCTGGACCCCCGCCGGAGGGTGCCTTGTGCGGAGGCCAACCAACCAGCGTGGCGCACCGCAACCCCGGCTGCAGAGGCCGGCCCCGTCTTAAGGGCCTTTGAGGGGGCCAGGCCAACCGAGCCCTGCCTCCGCTTGCTGAAAAGGAGAAGGGGCAAGTTCAAGACACACAACGAATAAACTGAAACAGAGGTATCCTTAGATACTTACCCGCTCTGGGGCAAGGCCAATCGTGCCTGCGGGGAGGCCCCTCGGGTCCTGGTCTCCGCAGGCGCTGCCGAGGGTTGTCCCGCAGCCAGCTTCGACGCTGCTTCCACCTCGGATGCCTGAGGCACCGAGGGGGCGGCCTGCCCAGGCGACATCGCGACAGCCGGGGGGCCAACCTCTCGTACGGCCGGCACAGGCACCTGCTCTTGGGGGACATGCAGTTCGGTCTGATCTCCCGGAGTCACCCCAATTATCTCGGCCAAGGGGTCAAGTACCCCCTCGGCCTGCCTCCGCTCCTCGGACCGGGACCCTAGCGTCCCGGCCCCAGACGTTGGTGGCGCCAGCCCACCTGGGGGCTGGCTTGACGACCTCTGGCCCAGCCTCGGGTCCGGACTGAGACCAAGCCGGGCTGCCATGTCATCATCTTCGTCGTCATCATCATCGTCATCATCATCGTCGTCAGGCGTGTCCGGTGATGGCTCCAGCGGGAGCCCGTCCCTTGCTTGCCTCCGACGGAGCTTCTCCAAAGCTTCCTGAGCTCCCATCCTCTCGCGAGCTCGAGCCTTCTCCGTGTCCTTCTTCTCCTTGTCCTTCTCCGCGGCGAGCCTACGCGCGGTCCGGCCCACCGCGTCCTCCAGGATCGGTGGGCGGGAGAGTTTAAAACCCCTTAAACTCTGGGAACGAACGAAAATACCAACAGTAAGAACTAGAGACGTAGGAAACACGGCGCAAGACAGAAGGAGGGTCGGACACTTACCAGGGACACATACCCCTGGTCAGGACGTATCGGGGGTTGGCTAAGGACGCCAACGTCCAGCCTCCCTAACGTGCCCGCTACCCGTCTGAGGAGGTTGTCGGCGGAGAGGGAGGTCGAGGACATCCGTGAACCCTCCAAATCAACCCCCAGCTTCATATCCGAAAGCCGTAGCCGCCGCTCTGCCAATGGGAGCACCCTCCGGCGGTGGATGGCGGCGACAACCCCCGCGGCGGTAAGGCCCTCGGTTTGCAACTTCTATAGGGCAAGGAGAATGGGCTGGAGCTTCTCCTGGTTTTCGCGTGTGGCCCCCCAATGCCAGTTGTTGCCGACGGCGGTCACCACTCGTTGAGAAAACGGCGGGAGCATCCCGTCGTCGTTTCGGAGATAAAACCACCGGTTCTGCCACCCCTTGTTCGAAGACACAAGGGAGGCAGGGATGTACTGCGACGCCCACCCCGACCTTAGCTGGAGGGTGCAGCCGCCAGCCTGCACCGCCATACGGACCTTCTTCACATCCATCGACGCGGCGAAGAACTCTGTGGAGAAGAGATGGGTCCACAGGTCCCAGTGGGGGTCAATCCCCAGAAACCCCTCACAAACCGCCACAAAAATAGCCGCCTGCGCGATGGAGTTGGGGTTAAAGTTATGCAACTCCACCCCGTAGTAATGCGGGAGCGCCCGCATGAAGCGGCACACCGGCATCCCAAACCCCCCGCTCATGGAAGGGGGTGAAACTGACCACGTACCCCAGCGGCGGAGTCGGGTCGGCCTCGTTCCCAGGAGCCACCCACTCAGGCTGTGGCCCGCCGGAGAGAGGACGGAGCAAACCATCGGCAACAAGGGCCTCCAGATCCTCCACAGTAACGGTGGAGAAAGGCCATGGGTCGCACGGCGGAATGACGGTCGCCTTGTCAGCCATCGCCAAGCAGAAGCGGTGGAGGCGGAGGGGAGGAGGTGCGCGGTTTTCACTTCTCTGTCTACTCTCTTAGGTTGCGAAAACAAAAGCAGAAGGCAAGCGCAAATGACAGGGTAAAGAACCACCGCTGGCCCCTCTTCCGGGTATATAAAGGCCCGGGCGAGATCCACCCAAGACTTCGCCTGAACCCTTCGTGAATTTCAAACTGGAAGGCAAAACGTTTTTTTTCGTTCCTCGAACGACTCGCGCACGTGCAACAGATGCCCCGCGAATCGCCCGTCCCATCGCATTAACTCCCTGGCAGGGCACGCGACACCTCTGGCAGGCGAAGCGGGCGCCGTTTCGCCTCTGTCATGATGACCGCCTCAAAAAAGGTGCGCCACATTGTTTAAATTTATATCCTGTTTTCCTTTCCCTCTCTCTCTCTTGCCACAGGGATCGGGAAAGGGGATATTTTGAAAGGATCCTTCTCAGCGAAGGAAACGGGCCCTAGGCCTTCCTACTGATCAGGGGTTCGAAGGTTGCGCCCTGTGGGGTTCGGCAACCGCCCTAGAGCACTCGGGCTCCGAGCCCTTTACTGATCAGGGGATCGAAGGCTGGCCCCTCGGAAGGGTTCGACAGCCGCCCTAGAGCATGCAGAGTGAGAGATGACTCTGGGTACATCCGTTACATGGCCAAGGCTCGGGCTACGCTCCCGAGGTACCCTAAGACATTTCTGAGACCAGCGAGAACGATTTGTAATGGAATCCCACCGGAGGGAGGCACTGAGCTCTCGGACCCTATCAAATGGGTCCGGGTCCAGCGAATCACCTGCAGGTACTTTTGGAGCGCGCCTCTGGGCCACTAGCCGACCCTTATCGAACGGGGCTCGAGCGTCCACTCGGATTACCCGCTAGCAACTCACTGGAAACACCATGTTCAGCGCCCACCGAGGGTAACATGGCGCGTTCCCCCCCCCCCCCCTCCTCCTTGCGGAAAGGCGACAAAGGGGCGTACAATAAAAAGCCGAGACGGCCCTCGATCATCCTCTCGCTCCGTGCAGAGGCTCGGAGGCTGCTCTCGCACCAGGCTATGGCCAAATTGTCGACCACGTCGACAGACCAGCTTAAAAACTCGGAGCCTAATCATGCACCCGAGCTGCGGCCAGGCTGTTAGAAATATGCCCTAGAGATAATCATAGAGATGAGCATATTTCTTTGTATCCATGATATATATATTGCTTAATTGAATATCCATGGAAGGCACCTTGTATTGATTAGCAATTATGTGAATTGTTTGTGAGATTCTTTACTTATATGGTTATTCTAAATGATGTCCCTAGTCAGAGTCGATGACTAGCACATGTATTAGTTGATGACTACATTTCACAAGTCATGAACATGGAGATGTTAAACTAATAATGTGGGCGCATGTATGACATGAGGCTGGACCGACCCAACGTAAGATATTGTAATATAGTTCTCTTTTTGCAACATGAATACTGTATCCTTAGACCTGAGATTGTCGCATGTTCTCAAGATGTGAATTGACTTACTTAGGGACTATCAAACGCTATTCCATAACTGGGTAGTTATAAAGGTAGTTTTGGGTTTGTCAGGAAGCATGCTATGAGGCATGGTCAGTCAAGATGGAATTTGTCCCTCTCTTTGTGAGAGAGATATCTCTGGGCCCCTCGAGTGATTGGATCAAGAAATGCATGGTCGTGCTAGGGTTAAGAGTTAACCATTGAAAGGATTCCAATTCACAGTATCGAGAAAGAGAGGTCAGCTTAGAGCCAGACCAAATATCGTGAGACAAAGGGAACAGCATGTACGTAATGTTGCAATGGTTCGTCTGATATGATCTTTACGTGCGCATAGGAGTTGACATGTCTTGCTAGAGGCCGCTGTCAATTATTGGGCCAAGTAAGAGTACTCGGGCTATGTCTATTTGTACGTGAACCTATAGGGTCACACACTTAAGGGGAAGGAAGCCTAACTCGGATTAGATCCGAAATTAGACTGGGCTTTAGGGTTAATGATGGGCCTCGGTGTCAGAAGCCCACCATAACGCCTATATAATGAGGGGCGGGGGTGCGGTTAGGCTTTAACCTAATTTGCCACCAGCAAACGAGCAGCCGCGCTCACCTCTCGCCCTCGCCAAGCCGCCGTCGCGAACCTAGCAGTTCAGTACGCGGCGCTTCCTCCCTGTACGTGTGGATACCTCGGAGGTGCTGCATCTGGAGCACTAGGACGAACTGTGCGAGGACGTGAAGGACGCCGACGACTGCACGACACTTCTCGACGCGTTCGTCTACATCGAGACGTCTTCCGCTGCTCTGCGCGTCTAGTGGTAATTCCATGACCTATAACCGTAGTAGTTCTTGGTATTATGGGGTTGAAATTTTTGTTTTGCGCTAGCGTAGCCTCCCTGTAATCCTCCACAGGCCACACGAGGGAACAACAAGGCCAACTGAGGAATCACGAAAAGAATTAAGACCTCAGAAGAGTCAAACCACTCCTCCGAGGCCTCGGGGGCTACACCCGACGGGTGCGCTCGCGCGCACCCATCGGAACAAAGTATAACCGAGAAAGGCTGGTCCCCTTGCAAAAAATCCAGCAGAACCTCCAAGCGAGTGCCTACACTCCCTTCGAGGCTCGGGGGCTACTGTCGGGTACTGTAATTAGGGGTACCTCCAATACTCCTAAACACGGCTGAAAAACATCTTCAGAACAAACCGTAAAGACTGACAAGCACGATTCAAGTCAGGAGACGTGATCTCGTCTCGCCCGAGCCCGGCCTCGAGCAAGAACAGTAGTCCCGGATGGATTCACACCTCGCTCGAGGGCCTCCTCAAGCAGTGGGCGCACCCCCGGCTCGCCCGAGGCCAAGCTCGGGCAAACTTTGGCGTACACCAACCTTGGCCATATCGCCTTACCACCGACCGTATCACATGCGCATTTAATGTGGGGATCACCTGACATCTTATCCTGACACACGCGCCTCAGTCAGCAAGGTCGAAATGACCGCAGTCACTTTGCCCCCTTTACTGACCGATCTGACAGGAAAACAACACTATTCACCTCGTTCCGACTACTGTGCCAACCACCAGGGTAAAGCTAACGATAGTAAGTCACGACCTCCCCCAAGTTCAGCCTCGGGCGCAACAGGGAGCTCCACCTCGCCCGACCTTAGGCCTCGGCCTCAGCCTCGGCCTCGGGAGAAGGTCTCCGCCTCGCCCGACCTCGGGCCTCGGCCTCATCCTCGGCCTCGGGAGGAGTCACAACCTCGCCCGACCTCATCCTCGGCCTCAGGAGAAATCTCCGACGAGCCCGACCTCGGCCTCGGACTAACTGCGCCACAGGGGATACATCATTACCCTACCCCTAGCTAGCTGCCTCAGGCTACGAAGGAACAAGACCGGTGTCCCATATAGATTACTTCGGCCACAGGTAATGATGGTTCCCTGCATGCGTCCATGACGTCGATTGTTCTCAACTCCCTACGAAGGCAAAGAAATGTCAGCAGGACCCCGGGCCGCACCATCAGCTACGCTTCTACATAGCTCAAACACTTCTCTACCGGCCACGTTAGCACATAGCTACACCCCATGTACAGCTGGACCATCTCCTTGTATCTATAAAAGAGGATGTCCAGGGCCTTCCCAGAGGAGGCAGGCAGAGAAGGCGAGGGCGGAGGCGAAGGAGGCCAACTCAGACGGCCAAGCCCTCTCTCTCTCGTGACGCTTGTAACCCCTACTACGAGCACCCCGGTGCAAGATAATATAAGCCTCATCCTCCCTCTTGTGTTTCATCTTGCATCAACCCATCTGGGCAGGGACACGCAACATCAAATTCACTGGTCGGTTGAGGGTCCTCGCGGGTCCAAAACGCCGACAAGTAGTTACTCCCTTGCTGATATTACCTAGAATCTGATCCACTGGATGATTGAAAGGGAAATATGCCTTTGGGCTATTTCTATATTGTTTTGGTGATTCGATGCACAACACATCATTTTTAACTAACATGATGTATGAACAAAAGTGTATGAAGCAAATTGAACTCCAAAGAGGACATAGTGAAAATCTATATGGATCAAGCAAAAAGGTATGCTTTGGACACTTAGTAAATTGTTTTGTGTGCTAATAATGTTTGTCTAAGTGTCATGGACTCAACAAAGTCAAGTACAAAAGGAGCAAAAGAAGACAAAGGAAAAAACCGAGAAAAGGTGCTGGACTGCGTAGCACCAGACGGACCGGTGCCACCCATTGGACAGTCCGGTGCCCGACCAACTCGCTGCTCTCGAGAATTCTAGCCTACGTCGGATTAGAACACTTTTATTTGTTTTGTCCATTAATCACTAAAACCCTCACGAGGTTTATTGCACTTACATAAATAGAGGATTATTCTTCTGTATTCCATATGCCGACGACTTCTATATAAACTTCGCTGAGGATGTTCTTATTATTCCAAGTACGGGTACCCGAAACCTGACAGGCTTTTTACCCCATTAGGATATGGGTTTGAGTCAATTTTTATACTCATGGATTTATTAATGGGCATAAATTTATACCCGGCGGGTTCATGGGTACAAGTTTGTTCCTACAGTATCTAACCCGTGAACTCGTGGGTTTTTTAAACCCGACAAAACCTAGTGCATATTGTCATTTTATTTTATAAACGAAAATCAAATTGTTATCTCTCCCCATTTGCTTTCTAATTTTTATCAAATGGTGAATGTATAATTAGTTGGTGAGAGTGTTGCTTGCTTGCTATTATAGTTTTTACTAGTGTTATATATGGTGGATGGATAACGTAGTGCAAAATCACTTGATTATACAACTTATTATTTGTATTTCATTATATTCACTAATAATTTTTAAACCAAATAATAAACCCGTTGTTCATCACGTAAATTTTGGTATGGCAAAACCTGACGGATTTGTATCCGTTGCCATCCCAACCCTTACCCGATGTGAAGGGAAAGCAACTGGACAAAGAGGTGCGTTCGCCTTCAACAATCTTTAAGAGTGCAATGGACATTCATTCCATCTCTTTCTTCTCGTCTAGAAAACTATCAAACTTCAATGCACATGTTTGAATGCCATCTATTTCTTTGCCCAAGCGTGGAGCATGGACCCTAAGCAAGGCAGGCGGGCCGCCCTTCTCTGACGCGGAGCAAGCCTATTTATACGGTGGCCGAGACTGAGCTAGAACAGACTGTGTGCCACTCAAGCAAGCGAGCAAGCTAAGCCCCACCTCCTAGCAACATGGAGACGGCCTTCGTTGTCGTTCTGTCGTTCTTCTTCATCGTTGCTATCCACCGCCTTCTCAACCGCGGCGAAAGCAAGAATATGAGCAAGCAGGCGCTGCCACCGGGCCCTCGCGCCATCCCGGTTCTCGGCCACTTACACCTCCTCGAGAAGCCGTACCACCTGGCGTTTATGCGCCTCGCCGCGCGCTACGGGCCTGTGTTCTCCCTCCAGCTCGGCTCGCGCGCCGCCGTGGTCGTGTCCACCGCGGACTGCGCCAGGGAGTGCCTCGCAGAGCACGACGCGACGTTCGCGAACCGGCCGACCTTCCCCACGCTGCACCTGATGACCTACGGCGGCGCCACGATCGGCCACAGCGCCTACGGCGCGCACTGGCGCCACGTCCGCCGCGTCGTCTCGGTGCACCTCCTGTCCCCGCAACGCGTGCTGTCCTCCATGGTCCCCACCATCACCGCGGAGGTGCGCGCCATGGCGCGGAGGATGTACCGCGCCGCCGCGGGCGGTGCCGCGAGGATCGAGCTCAAGGGGAGGCTGCTCGAGCTCTCCCTCAGCACCCTGATGGAGACCATCGCGCAGACCAAGACGTACCGTCCCGCGGACGACGCGGACACGGACATGTCGCCGGAGACCCAGGAGTTCAAGCAGCTGTTGGACGCTATCATTTCGCTTCTCGGGCTGACCAACGTGTTGGAATTCCTGCCGGTGCTACAGACGTTCGACGTTTTGGGACTGAAGAAGAAGATCGCGGCGGCGGCGGGCAGAAGGGACGCGTTCTTCCAGCGGCTCATTGACGCGGAGCGGCGCAGGCTGGACGACGGCGTGGAGGGCCAGAAGAAGAGCATGCTGGCCGTCCTGCTCGCTCTGCAGAAGTCGGAACCGGAGAATTACACGGACGAGAAGATCATGGCTCTATGCTTCGTAAGTTGTAAAACTGTATCTTGTCGTTCGATAAAACAAAAATCTAGAAGACGATCGACCGACCCTCTGTGCTGCGTCTCTGGTTTTTGCACAGTCCATGTTCATTGCCGGAACGGACTCCACGGCGACGGCGATGGAATGGGCCATGTCGCTGCTGCTGAACCACCCCGAGGTCCTGAAGAAAGCGCGGGAGGAAATCGACGCGCACGTGGGCAGCTCCCGGCTGCTGGGCGCGGACGACGTGCCGAGCCTCGGCTACCTCCACTGCGTCCTCAACGAGACGCTCCGGCTGTACCCGGTGGGGCCGACGCTGATCCCGCACGAGTCCACGGCGGACTGCACGGTCGGCGGCTACCGCGTGCCGAGCGGCACGATGCTGCTCGTCAACGTGTACGCCATCCAGAGGGACCCGGCGACGTGGCCGGACCCGGACGTCTTCCGGCCCGAGCGGTTCGAGGACGGCGGCGGCAGCGCCGAAGGGAGGCTCCTGATACCGTTCGGGATGGGGCGGCGCAAGTGTCCCGGAGAGACCATGGCGCTGCAGACCATGGGGCTGGCCCTAGGGACCATGATCCAGTGCTTCGACTGGGGCGCGGTCGGAGGCGCAGGCGCTCCCAAAGTTGACATGACCCAAGGCGGCGGGCTCACTCTCCCGAGGGCTGTTCCGCTGGAGGCCATGTGCAAACCGCGCCAAGTCATGCTTGATGTCCTCCAGAAGCTGTGACTGAGCGCCCTAACAATCTACGTACGTACTCTGCGCGCACTGAAGAAAGTTGATGAGCATCATCATCAAAAGTACGTTGGCATGCATGTTATTGCCTTGCTAGCTATCGTTATTCGTAGGGCTATATGTATTTAATTTGTGCTCCTTGCTTCCGTCGTCGCTTCTAGAAACACCGTACCTGAATATCACAGCTGTAATAATCAAATAAGATACCTTTTCCAGTTATATAAGATACATGCATGCATCCATGCAAGTGCCGCTTCCCTTCAGCGGTGTTTGGTTTGTAGGGACTAAATTTTAGTCCCTCCACTTTAGTTCCTAAATTGTTAAATAGGGAAATTAAAATAGAGCTTTAGTTTCCGTATTTAGTAATTTAAGGACTAAAATAGAATAAAATAAAGAGATTAAAAATTAGTCCATAGAAACCAAATATCCCAGGATGCATGATGACCAAATCTATCACATGCATATAATTTTCCAATGCAAGCGTGACTTGGGGCATCACGATTCACGCGACACGGCACAGAAGCAAGGACCAAGTGGCATACGTCAACTTCAGCCCCTGCAGTATCGTCGTGATCTGGTGGAATACTTGTGGCCGTTCACGCTGCACGTTGCCACGCAACTCGACTTCTCGGCGACTTACTGGTGGTCGGCGTAGCAGCCGGCGAAGTTAGAGCAAAAGATACGACTACTCAACAGTATTTTTATGGAGGCAAAACGGCTGATGCTGGTAGCGGCCGATACTGGATCCGATGGCCAATGCAAAAAAAAAAAAACCGACGTAGACGTTGTCGTGTCAATTCTGCGCCCGTATTTATATATTATCAGCCCAACATTTTGAATTCTTGTTACCAAATTTATCAGAATCAGATGGTTTGCACTTTGCCGATAGTGAATCAGAAGAGGAATATAATCTGTGAAAATTTAGGTACTTGTAAGGCTAAAACCTGTGCCCAACTCTAATCTACGGTTGACAATAACAGAGCGTAACCCCTGCTGGTATAGATCGATGTGTGCACGACATAGCAAACTTTGTGGAATTTTTCCACCACTCCAGCTACGTGCCTGCGTGATGTAGCCTGGCGGCGTGATTCGTGAAATAGGCTCACCTCAGTTGACGACTTGACGTGTATTTCTAGGAGCCGCTCATACAAGCCAATGGAAAAAAAAAATTGACTACATGAACGTGTGACCGTCTAGTTTTGCGGCCTCCGTTCTGTTACAAAATATAATTTGTTTCAGACTAAACGTATATTTTATTAATTAATCTATAAATACAGGCATTAGAACGTGGAAAAAAAGAGGGTGAGAAATAAGACGGGGTAATCTATACTATATTTAAAGCATCAGTTTCAACGGTCGTCTCGCGTCATTTTTTTACAAATAACTCCTCACAACTATTTCAAATTAACCCGATGCACACGCCAAACGGCGGTCCGGCACGAGCCAGATGCCCGCGGACCACAACTTTGACCCAGGCACGTCATACCGATCTGCTGACTGTGCCGAGCCAGCCCGTTAGCTCGTTTGATTAAATTAGCGCAAATGTAAGCACCAGTTTCAACGGTCGTCCCGCGTCATTTTTTTACAAATAACTCCTCACGACTATTTCAAATTAACCCGATGCACACGCCAAACGGCGGTCCGGCACGAGCCAGATGCCCGCGGACCACAACTTTGACCCAGGCACGTCATACCGATCTGCTGACTGTGCCGAGCCAGCCCGTTAGCTCGTTTGATTAAATTAGCGCAAATGTAAGCACCAGTTTCAACGGTCGTCCCGCGTCATTTTTTACAAATAACTCCTCACAACTATTTCAAATTAACCCGATGCACACGCCAAACGGCGGTCCGGCACGAGCTAGATGCCCGCGGATCACAACTTTGACCCAGGCACGTCATACCGATCTGCTGACTGTGCCGAGCCAGCCCGTTAGCTCGTTTGATTAAATTAGCGCAAATGTAAGCACCAGTTTCAACGGTCGTTGTCGGGGACCATAATTAGGGGTACCCCCGAGGTTCCTAATTCTCAGCTGGTAACCCCCATCAGCATAAAGCTACAAAGGCCTGATGGGTGCGATTAAGTCAGGGATCAGTCCATTCGAAGGACGCGATCACGCCTCACCCGAGCCTAGCCTCGGACAAGGGTGGCCGACCCCGGAGGATCTCCGCCTCGCCCGAGGCCCCCCTCCAGTGGCTAATGCATTTCCGGCTCGTCCGAGGCCCTGTCTTCGCCAGGAAGCAACCCTGACCAAGTCGTCGCGCCAACCGACCAAATCGTAGGAGCATTTAATGCAAAGGCAGCCTGGCGCCCTTATACTGACGCGCGCCCTGCAGTCGACAGAGCCGAAGTGACCGTCGTCACTTCGCCGCTCCACTGACCGGCCTGACAGAAAGACAGCGCCGCCTGCGCCACTCCGACTGCGGTGCCACTTGACAGAGTGAGGCTGACAGGCGGTCAGGCCCGGCCGCGGGCACCATAGGAAACTCCGCTCCGCCCGACCCAGGGCTCGGACTCGGGCTGAGTCCCGGAAGACGGCGAACTCCGCTCCGCCCGACCCAGGGCTCGGACTCGGGCTGAGTCTCGGAAGACGGCGAACTCCGCTCCGCCCGACCCAGCGCTCGGACTCGGGCTAAGTCCCGGAAGACGGCGAACTCCGCTCCGCCCGACCCAGGGCTCGGACTTGGGCTAAGTCCCGGAAGACGGCGAACTCCGCTCCGCCCGACCCAGGGCTCGGACTCGGGCTAAGACCCGGAAGACGGCGAACTCCGCTCCGCCCGACCCAGGGCTCGGACTTGGGCTCAGCCCCAGAAGACGACGAACTACGCTCCGCCCAACCCCAGGGCTCGGACTCCGCCCTGGCCCCAGCCGACGGTCTCCGCCTCGCCCGACCCAAGGGTTCGGACTCGACCTCAGCCACGGAAGACAGACTCGACCTCGGCTTCGGAGGAGCTTCCACATCGCCCAACCTAGGGCGCAGACCGGCTACGTCAACAGGAGGCGCCATCATCACCCTACCCCGAGCTAACTCGAGCCACAGGGAACAAGACCGGCGTCCCATCTGGCTCACTCCACCAGACAGGCAATGATGGCGCCCCGCATACGCAGTGACGATGGCGGCTCTCAGCCCCCTTACGGAAGCAAGAGGACGTCAGCAAGGACTCAACAGCTCCGACAGCTGTCCCTCCACCAGGCTCCAGCGCTCCTCCGACAGCCACGACATCACGCCAGCAGGGTGCCAAAATCTCTCCGGCTGCCACAACGGCATGTACTTAGGGCGCTAGCTCTCCCCCGCTAGACACGTAGCACTCTGCTACACCCCCATTGTACACCTGGGTCCTCTCCTTACGCCTATAAAAGGAAGGACCAGGGCCCTCTTAGAGAGGGTTGGCCGCGCGGGGACGAGGACGAGACAGGCGCTCGTGTGAGGCCGCTCGCTCCCTCTCTCGCGTGGACGCTTGTAACCCCCTACTGCAAGCGCACCCGACCTGGGCGCGGGACGAACACGAAGGTCGCGGGATTCCCACTCCTCTCTCACGCCCACTTCCGGCCACCTCTCTTCCCCCCTTCGTGCTCGGCCTCGCATCGACCCATCTGGGCTGGGGCACACGGCGACATTCACTCGTCGGCTTAGGGACCCCCCGGTCTCGAAACGCCGATAGTTGGCGCGCCAGGTAGGGGCCTGCTGCGTGCTGACGAACAGCTTCCCGTCAAGCTCCAGATGGGCAGTCTCCAGCAACCTCTCCGACCCGGGAAGGTGCTCCGTTTCGGGAGCCTTGAGTTCATGTCCCTCGACGGCAGCTACGACATGATACTCATTCCACCGCCGGGCGACAACGACAATGGCGGCCGACAACCCGCCCGCCGGCGGCGGAATCGACGACGTCTTCCCCGTGGGGTGGAAGAACAACCTTCGAGCTCGCCCCGTCCTCTCCCCCACCAACGGAGGAGGAGGCGGGGCCACCGAGGCCAAGCAGGAGGCGGCACCTCGTCGACTGTCGAGCGAGTCGACGGCCCCAGCGCTCCAACGAGGGGCGCATCGGGCATCGACCTCACGTTTGAGACGGAGGCGAGCGCTGTCTCCCCGCGACACGCCAACTCCGAGCAAACGGATGACGCCGGCACGCTTGCGGAAAGCTTGCTGGACATCACCCTCGTACCTGGGACGACGGTGCAGTCAGCCCCCGACGTGACTTCATCACCGCCCGTCGACCAAGAGGTACCGACCGATTCCCATATCGCGCCTTTCGCATTCAGCCTCGACCCGCCAAGCGGCCTCGCTTTGACGGACGCTCTCGTAGAGGCGAGTCCCAACCCTTTGGGGTTTCGTATGCGGTCACTTTGGGACCGGCTGACGGACGTCTCGACCTACGGGCCCTCTGGGTCCGAGGAAGACGACGAGCCCAGCTTCTGTTGGGATTTCTCTGGACTTGGCAACCCCGGTGCCATGTGGGGCTTTATGACTGCATGCGACTACTGCCTTTCCGACTGTTCCGACGGTAGCCGTAGCCTCGGCGACGAGGACTGCGGCCCAAGCCGCGAATGTTTCCACGTCGATCTAGGGGTCCCTCCGAAGGCAACCATCTCGGCATGCCAGAGGACGGTGATCTCCCTAGGCCGGTGCCTCGCGTTGACATCCTTCGGGAGCTAGTTGTGGTCCCAGTCCCTGCGGGGGGTCAGGACACACAGCTCGAGCAAATCCGCGAGGTACAGGCCAGGCTCGACGAGGGAGCAGGAGCGCTTGAGCCGATCCGCTGGGACGTCGGGCAGGCAGGGGTGGCCCAACCTCCAGCCTGAGAAATACGTCATCTACCCCAGGGCTTCCAGCACCGCATCGCCGACGATGTCAGGGTCAGGCTGCCACCCACATCCAGTGGGGTTGGCCAGAACCTGGCCGCAGCGGCAATGCTCCTCCGCGCGATGCCGGAGCCATCAACCACCGAGGGGCGGCGAATCCAGGGAGAGCTCATGAATCTCCTAGAAGGCGCCGCGGTCCGACGAGCCGAAAGCTCTGCCTCCCGAAGGCAGGGGTACCCCTCGGAACCTCATGCCGCGACTTCCCGATTCATGCGGGAAGCCTCGGTCTACACCGGGCGCACGCGCCACACAGCGCCTACGGCCCCGGGTCGCCTCGGCAACGAGCACCCCCGCCGCGACCGTCGGGCCCGCCCCGACGAGAGGGTGCGCCGAGGCTACCACCCCAGGCGTGGGGGACGCTACGACAGCGGGGAGGATCGGAGTCCTTCGCCTGAACCACCCGGTCCGCAGGTCTTCAGCTGGGCCATACGACGGGCGCCGTTCCCAACCCGGTTCCGACCCTCGACTACTATCACAAAGTACTCGGGGGAGACGAGGCCAGAGCTGTGGCTCGCGGACTATCGTCTGGCCTGCCAACTGGGTGGAACGGACGATGACAACCTCATCATCCGCAACCTCCCCCTGTTCCTCTCCGACACCGCTCGCGCCTGGTTGGAGCACCTGCCTCCGGGGCAGATCTCCAACTGGGACAACTTAGTTCAAGCCTTCGCCGGAAATTTCCAGGGCACATACGTGCGCCCTGGGAACTCCTGGGACCTCCGAAGCTGCCGACAGCAGCCGGGAGAGTCTCTCCGGGACTACATCCGGCGATTCTCGAAGCAGCGCACCGAGCTACCCAACGTCACCGACTCGGATGTCATCGGCGCGTTCCTCGCCGGCACCACCTGCCGCGATCTGGTGAGCAAGCTGGGTCGCAAGACCCCCACCAGGGCGAGCGAGCTGATGGACGTCGCCACCAAGTTCGCCTCCGGCCAGAAGGCGGTTGAGGCTATCTTCCGGAAGGATGAGCAGCCCCAGGGCCACCCATCGGAAGAAGCCCCCGAGGCGTCAACTCAGCGTGGCGCCAAGAAGAAGGGCAAGAAGAAGTCGCAAGCGAAACGCGACGCCACCGACGCGGACCTTGTCGCCGCCGCCGAGTACAAGAACCCTCGGAAACCCCCAGGAGGTGCCAACCTCTTCGACAAGATGCTCAAAGAGCCGTGCCCCTATCACCAGGGGCCCGTCAAGCACACCCTTGAGGAATGCGTCATGCTTCGGCGCCACTTCCACAGGGCCGGGCCACCCGCGGAGGGTGGCAGGGCCCACGACGACGATAAGAAGGAAGATCGCCAAGCAGGAGAGTTCCCCGAGGTCCGCGACTGCTTCATGATCTACGGTGGGCAAGCGGCGAATGCCTCAGCTCGGCACCGCAAGCAAGAGCGCCGGGAGGTCTGTTCGGTGAAGGTGGCGGCGCCAGTCTACCTGGACTGGTCCGACAAGCCCATCACCTTCGACCAAGCCGACCACCCCGACCATGTGCCGAGCCCGGGGAAATACCCGCTCGTCGTCGACCCCGTCATCGGCGATGTCAGACTCACCAAGGTCCTCATGGACGGAGGCAGCAGCCTCAACATCATCTACGCCGAGACCCTCGGGCTCCTGCGTGTCGATCTGTCCTCCGTCCGGGCAGGCGTTGCGCCCTTCCATGGGATCATTCCCGGGAAGCGCGTTCAGCCCCTCGGACAACTCGACCTTCCCATCTGCTTCGGGACACCCTCCAACTTCCGAAGGGAGATCGTGACGTTCGAGGTGGTCGGGTTCCGAGGAACCTACCACGCGGTACTGGGAAGACCATGCTACACGAAGTTCATGGCCGTCCCCAACTACACCTACCTGAAGCTTAAGATGCCGGGCCCCAACGGGGTCATCACCGTCGGCCCCACGTACAAACACGCGTTCGAATGCGACGTGGAGTGCGTGGAGTACGCCGAGGCCCTCGTCGAGTCCGAGGCCCTCATCGCCGACCTGGAAAGCCTCCCTAGGGAGGTGCCAGACCTGAAGCGTCATGCCGGCAACTTTGAGCTAGCGGAGACGGTCAAGGCCGTCCCCCTCGACCCCAGCAGCGACGCCTCCAAGCAGATCCAGATCGGCTCCGGGCTCGATCCCAAATAGGAAGCAGTGCTCGTCGACTTTCTCCGCGCGAACGCTGATGTCTTCGCGTGGAGTCCCTCGGACATGCCCGACATACCGAGGGATGTCGCCGAGCACTCGCTGGACATCCGAGCCGGAGCCTGACCCGTCAAGCAGCCTCTGCGCCGATTCGACGAGGAGAAGCGCAGAGCCATAGGCGAGGAGATCCACAAGCTCATGGCGGCAGGGTTCATCAAAGAGGTATTCCATCCCGAATGGCATGCCAACCCTGTGCTTGTGAGAAAGAAAGGTGGGAAATGGCGGATGTGTGTAGACTACACTGGTCTGAACAAAGCATGTCCGAAGGTTCCCTACCCTCTGCCTCGCATCGATCAAATTGTGAATTCCACTGCTGGGTGTGAAACCCTGTCTTTCCTCGATGCCTACTTAGGGTATCACCAAATCAGGATGAAAGAGTCCGACCAGCTCGCTTCTTCTTTCATCACACCCTTCGGCATGTACTGCTATATCACCATGCCGTTCGGCTTGAGGAATGCGGGCGCGACGTACCAGCGGTGCATGAACCATGTGTACGGCGAACACATTGGCCGCACGGTCGAGGCCTACGTCGATGACATCGTAGTCAAGACAAGGAAAGCCTCTGGCCTCCTTTCCGACCTTGAAGTGACATTCCGATGCCTCAAGGCGAAAGGCGTCAAGCTCAATCCCGAAAAGTGTGTCTTCGGGGTGCCCCGAGGCATGCTCTTGGGGTTCGTCGTCTCCGAGCAGGGCATCGAAGCCAACCCGGAGAAGACCGCAACCATCACCGGCATGGGGTCCATCAAGGACTTGAAAGGCGTACAGAGGGTCATGGGATGTCTCGCGGCTCTGAGCCGCTTCATCTCACGCCTCGGCGAAAGAGGTCTACCTCTGTACCGCCTCTTAAGGAAGGCCGAGTGCTTCACTTGGACCCCTGAGGCCGAGGAAGCCCTCGGGAACCTGAAGGCGCTCCTCACGAAGGCGCCTATCTTGGTGCCCCCAGCCGCCGAAGAAGCCCTCTTGGTCTACGTCGCCGCAACCACTCAGGTGGTTAGCGCCGCGATTGTGGTCGAAAGGCAAGAAGAGGGGCACGCATTGCCCGTCCAGAGGCCAGTCTACTTCGTCAGCGAGGTGCTGTCTGAAACCAAGATCCGCTACCCACAAGTTCAGAAGCTGCTGTATGCGGTGATCCTGACACGGCGGAAGTTGCGACACTACTTCGAGTCTCATCCGATAACTGTGGTGTCATCCTTCCCCCTGGGAGAGATCATCCAGTGCCGGGAGGCCTCGGGGAGGATTGCAAAGTGGGCGGTGGAAATCATGGGCGAGACAATCTCGTTCGCCCCTCGGAAGGCCATCAAGTCCCAGGTCTTGGTGGACTTCGTAGCTGAATGGGTCGACACCCAGCTCTCAACAGCTCCGATCCAGCCGGAGCTCTGGACCTTGTTCTTTGACGGGTCATTAATGAAGACGGGAGCCGGTGCAGGCCTACTCTTCATCTCGCCCCTCGGGAAGCACATACGCTATGTGCTACGCCTCCATTTCCCGGCGTCCAACAATGTGGCCGAATATGAGGCTCTGGTCAACGGGTTGCGGATCGCCATCGAGCTAGGGGTCCGACGCCTCGACGCTCGCGGTGACTCGTAGCTCGTCATCGACCAAGTCATGAAGAACTCCCACTCCCGCGACCCGAAGATGGAGGCCTATTGCGATGATGTTCGGCGCCTGGAAGACAAGTTCTACGGGCTCGAGCTCAACCACATCGCCCGACGATACAACGAGACTGCGGACGAGCTGGCTAAGATAGTCTCGGGACGAACAACGGTTCCCCTGGACGTCTTCTCCCGAGACCTACATCAACCCTCAGTCAAGACTGACGACTCGCCCGAGCCCGAGAAGGCTTCGGTCCAGCCTGAGGCACCCTCGACCGAGCCCGAGGCGCCCTCGGCTCTACCCGAAGCACCGTCGGCCCTCGAGGGTGAGGCACTGCGCGTCGAGGAGGAGCGGAGCGAGGTCGTGCCTAATCGAAACTGGCAGACCCCGTACCTGCAATATCTCCACCGAGGAGAGCTACCACCTGACCAAGCCGAAGCTCGGCGATTGGCACGGCGTGCCAAGTCGTTTGTCCTACTGGGGGACGGGAAGGAGCTCTACCACCGCAGCCCCTCAGGCATCCTCCAGCGATGCATCTCCATCACCGAAGGTCAGGAGTTACTACAAGAAATACACTCGGGGGCTTGCGGTCATCACGCAGCGCCTCGAGCCCTCGTCGGAAAAGCTTTCTGACAAGGTTTCTACTGGCCGACCGCGGTGGCCGACGCCACTAGGATTGTCCGCACCTGCCAAGGGTGCCAATTCTACGCAAGGCAGACCCACCTGCCCGCTCAGGCTCTACAGACGATACCCATCACCTGGTCTTTTGCTGTGTGGGGTCTGGACCTCGTCGGCCCCTTGCAGAAGGCACCCGAGGGCTACACGCACCTGCTGGTCGCCATCGACAAATTCTCCAAGTGGATCGAGGTCCGACCCCTAAACAGCATCAGGTCCGAGCAGGCGGTAGCGTTCTTCACCAACATCATCCATCGTTTCAGGGTCCCGAACTCCATCATCACCGACAACGGCACCCAGTTCACCGACAGAAAGTTCCTGGACTTCTGCGAGGATCACCACATCCGGGTGGACTGGGCTGCCGTGGCTCATCCCATGACGAATGGGCAAGTAGAGCGTGCCAACGGCATGATTCTACAAGGACTCAAGCCTCGGATCTACAACGACCTCAACAAGTTTGGCAAGCGATGGATAAAGGAACTCCCCTCGGTGGTCTGGAGCCTGAGGACAACACCGAGCCGAGCCACGGGCTTCACGCCGTTCTTTCTAGTCTATGGGGCCGAGGCCATCTTGCCCACAGACTTAGAATACGGTTCCCCGAGGACGAGGGCCTACGCCGACCAAAGCAACCAAGCTAGTCGAGAAGACTCGCTGGACCAGCTGGAAGAGGCTCGGGACAGGGCCTTACTACACTCGGCATGGTACCAGCAGTCCCTACGACGCTACCACGCCCGAGGGGTCCGGTCCCGAGGCCTCTAGGTGGGCGATCTGGTGCTTCGGCTGCGACAAGACGCCCGAGGGCGGCACAAGCTCGCGCCTCCCTGGGAGGGACCATTCGTCATCGCCAAGGTTCTGAAGCCTGGAATGTACAAGCTGGCCAACAGTCAAGGCGAGGTCTACGACAATGCTTGGAACATCTAACAGCTACGTCGCTTCTACCCTTAAGATGTTTCCAAGTTGTTCATATACCTTGCTCCTACGCAAAGTTTAGTCATCAAGGAAGGGTCAACCTTGCCTCGGCAAAGTCCGACCCTCCCTCGGGGGCTAAAAGGGGGGAACTGTAGGATCTAGGACACCGGCTAGAGGGGGGGTGAATAGACGGTTTTGACTAAAAACAACAATACTCAATAAATTTAATCAATGCGACAAGAAAAATAAATTATCTAGTGTCAATAAGTAAACAATGCATGAAAAGCAACTACGGAGATTGAATACTTAAAGAACAATGAGCAAAGCACTAATCAATTGCAAGGCAATAAGTAATGCTAGAAAGAATAGACACCGAATTTTATCCCGTGGTATCGGTGATTTGCCGATCACCCCTAATCCACGTCGAGGTGGACTTCAAGCTCTCACTTGCTCCTCTATCAAGACATGTCTTGATCTTTAAGCCAAGTGGACAAGAAATCACTCAATACCTCGATTCCACTAGTGTCACCTTTGCCGCTCCGGCGAGGTAGGCGCGAACCCCTCACAATCCACACCGCGGCTTCTCCACAATCTTCTTGGAGAGCTCGACGGAAACAATCACCCGAGCCGTCTAGGAGGCGGCAACCTCCAAGAGTAACAAGCCAACGACGCTTGCTCGGTGTACCACCTAGTGCCTCAAGAATCACCAAATGATGCAAATGCACTAGGAACACTCAATCCCTCACTAGAATGCAATCTCAAGCAAAGAGTGTGAGAGAGTGAGTTGGAGGATCACAAATGAGCTCAATGTATGCAAGGAATAGCCAAGAGAGCTCTCACACACGAGCTACCCTTCTATTTATAGTCCCCCATCTAAAACCAACCGTTATGTGCAAAAGAGGGCAGTTCTGCGCACACGCGGACCGTCCGCGCCCTAGGGCCGGACGGTCCGCCGTACACCATAACGGCTATAATGACCGTTGAAACGAGTCAGAGCACACTCAAAAAGGTGGGTCCGGACAGTCCGCCCTTCAGGGCCGGACCGTCCGCGACCTGGCAATTTCAAACACCCGACCCTCGGATCAAACGGAGTTAACACACGCGGACCGTCCGGCTATAAATGCCGGACCGTCCGCGACCTGAGACAGTACTGTCCGGACTGGTCCCCCGGACCGTCCGTAGTACAAATCTATAAAAACACACAGTCCCTGTCCAGAAACGAGTTAGACACATGCGGACCGTCCGCGCCTCACAGGCGGACCGTCCGCCTATAATTCAGGGACTGACCCGAGGCCACCTTCCTCTGGTCGGGACTGCGGACGGTCCGGCCCTAAGGCCCGGACGGTCCGCAGTGCACAAGAACACAGAGGCAACACAAATTGTCAAACCCCGGACCCTCTGGAGGATCGCGGACGGTCCGCCCCCAAGGGCCGGACGGTCCGCGCGACCAAGACTTCTCAAATTTCAAACATGCTTTTGAGTAATCTTTTAACTCACGAAATGAGAAGCGCTGTTAGTCCTTATGCAAATGCAACTACTTGATGCACTATGAGGCACTAAGTTTTACACAGATCTAAGTCATTGACCCCTCTTAATAGTACGGCTATCTAGCCTACTAATCCGGTCAGGTATCTTCTCTAAACTCCTCAAGACCGGCAAAAGTGAAACCTATATTATACCTTTGCCTTCATCTGATCCACAACCAATGCGTATGACTCTTCAACATTTCCTGTTCTATGTGGTCCAACCCTGCATTCTTATTTCTCCAAGAATCGTTAGTCCACAAGTAGTTGTCATTAATTACCAAAACATTACACAAGGGGCCTAGATGATTCACAATCTCCCCCTTTTTGGTAATTGATGACAACACCACATAGTATATTAAAGAGAAGTTTAGTTTCTCCAAATCTCTCTCATACCTAAGGTATAAGATAGATCTTGGAGATGAGTTTTTATAGGACTTATCTTGATTTGAAGTTCTGTCCGAGAGATAGATAAATCCCAATAAAGACTCAGAATGTAAGAAAGGCTCCCCCTAAGTGTGTGCAGGATTATCTGTAGTTGAAGATATAACACACATAATATATTGGAGCTTGATGGAGACTTTCCTACAAACATGGTTATCGAGGCATACAAGAGATGATCCATAGAGTGAGCGCAGCAATTATAATCACTCCTCGAATAACCACACATAGAGAAATTTGAACTAAAACATAGTTCATCCCACAGAATATTACAGAAAATAGTCCACAGACATACGACATAGAGTTAATAGTTCAAACTAGTGCATAAGTCATAAACTAATGCAAGCGGCATAAAATGTAACATGCATATGCAAGGTCTTAATGTCCACATAGAATCACCAACTCCCCCTGAAGGAGACGCCAGACAACCTCATCACTTCTCACTTGTCTCTCCCCCTTTGGCATCAATTGCCACAAAGGAGAGGCCTCACTGATCGCTCGGCGGAGGATGCATATTGTAGTAATGAGTGCTGAAGGTATCAAACAGGGAGGAGAACTGGCCAAAATCTTGCTGGAGCTGCTGCTGCCTCTGACTGATCTCCTGCATGTTGTCATTTGTAGAGAGATTATCAAATTGACTGGCCAGGGCACCCATGTTGTCCTGAAAACTCTGTTGCATATTGTTCAGCCTGGTCATGATGGGATCAGTGACATTAGTGTGAATCTGATCACGAAAATCAGAAAACTCAGAGTTGAGGGCATCCCAGTTACTGTCAAACTGAGACTGCATGTCATCGAAACGGTGATCCATTTGTGTCACCAGGCCATCAAAGCGTGTATCAATGTGATGCTCAAGTCCCTGCTGCATATTTTGAAAATAAGGATCAAAGTATCCTGGAGCAGGCTCCCAATAATGCTAAGGCTGAGGAGGAGGTGGAGGAGGAGGCATCTGCTGTTCCTCAACATTAGGAGCTGCTCCACCCTCATAGCCAGGGTCTTCCTCATCATCTGGGAATGGAGTGAGTGGCCTGGTGAGAAACCCTATCTCATTCTTAAAAGGCCTGAATGGAGTGTGAATAATCTCACATGGGCCCTCAAATCTTGTCTTGGATTTGATGAGAGCCATAATGTAGGGAGCATATGCCAAGTTTTGATTCTTGTCCATCTTTAAATCATTAAGTTGCCTCATCATGAAAAGAACGATGTTCATCACTTCACCATTCATGATGTGCTGGATTATGTTCCAGAACTTATCTCGAATTTTACTCTTATCACCACTCTTGGGAAGAATGGTGACTCTGGCAATCTTGTTGATGACAGCAGGATGATGTCTGAGTCCTGCTGTTTCTCCAAACCTCCTGGGTATACCAAGCCTGGCTGGCTCATAAAACTGCACAAAATCCTCAAAATTATCTTCAGTATAAAGATCCACCCCAGCAGAAATGGTGCCATAGTCCAGACAGTTGGCAGCAGCAAAGTCAGCAAAAGAAGCAGAATACCGCTTGAAGCCAGTCATCCAGGTGATAGATTCTTCTGCAATATCAATCTCTGAGGTAGCCAAGAATTGCTTAACTGCCATTTCATTGAAGTCGGTGCGCTGCCCCATAAACTGATATAACCCACATGTTTCAAATTTGGGGATGAGACCCTCCATGACTGATTGACTGAGCAAGAAGGACCAATCAATCACCTGATGCTTATGAAAGTTGGTATCCACCAGGGTGCCCCAAAAGACATCAAACTGCAGCTGAGTGTGGAAAAACTGAATATGGGTATCTGATGGCAGAGCATACTGGTTCACAGTCCGTCTGGAGCAGTACTCAGCCATAGAAAATCTCCGCTTGGGATAAGTCCATCCTTGGATATCAATGGGATAATCAGGATGAACATGAGGAAAATCTTCAGCATCCATGGATTCAGTGCCCCCAGCTGAGGATTGGGCCTCTGAATCAGTGGTTGGTACATAATCATCATCATTTCCTCGAGGGCGCTTGGATTTAAAGCGACCTGCAAGTTTCTTGCGTAGACCACCAAGACCACTGCAACAATGTGACAGACATCCAGGGATAAATAATTGATACCAATCGCCACATATAACAAGGAATGGAAGGGTAATGCTCTGCCAGGGTCCGGACGGTCCGCACTAGGGGGCCGGACGGTCCGCGCCAGAGGCCCGGACGGTCCGCGTCCACCAGGCGGACGGTCCGCGACCGACCAGGGGCGACTCCAAGAACCCTAGCCGCCACAAGTGTTCAATTTGATGTTTTTGCAGATAATACTCGTCCAAACCAGTTCAAAATTTTGCAGAGCAGTCATATTGAGGAGAACCAACAATCCCACCAATCAGATTTTGAAACCCATTGCTCAATTTCAGATCAGAGAAGAAACCCAAATAATCTCAAAGTTGATGAAATTTGATTAAGTCCACAAGATTTGAGAATACCGTGATGAAGACATGTTGAGGGAATGTTGCTGCAAGCTGTCAGACTGTCCGCACGCAACTCCACTTCCCGGTCCGCGCACACTCGACACTAGAGAGTATATAGCGAGTGGAGAGCAAGAGAGAACAACCAAATGGGCACAACTAGCAAGTCTGCGGGCTCTGTCCCTTTTTCTGCCCTGTCGCGGACGATCCGCGCGGGGGCGGCGGACGGTCCGCGCCCTGATGATCTCAGACGGTCTGCGAGGTTGCTCGGACTGTCCATTTCCTGATGCTGCGGACGGTCCGCGGTCCATGGGCGGACGGTCCGCGGCCTGATACTCATTTTCCATTTTCTGTCCACTTGCTGATTTTGAATTTCGATTCCGAATTGGTGCTTATATATGGACATTTCGACCAATCCAAGAGTTAGTATGCATGCATATACATATTATATAATTGAGAAGTGCTAAACTTTCGAATTAAACTATCTAGAGCAATTAGAAATGAAACATGCACCAATAATACCAAATAAATAGCATAAAAAAAGCATGTTTAGACCTGAGATGCAAGACGACACATGTGTGATCAACTTCAAGCCACATTTGAGAGATCGATCACATTCATTTCACTTCTTAGGGAACAAAATCTTGTTTCATCCAAAGGCTTTGTAAAAATGTCGGCCAATTGATCATCCGTTCCAATGGAATAAACACAAATATCTCCCTTGCCAACATGATCCCTTAAGAAGTGATGCCGTATATCAATATGCTTGGTTCTTGAGTGTTGGACCGGATTTGTCGCCAATTTGACCGCACTCTCATTATCACACATGAGAGGCACATTCTTGAAAATAACTCCATAATCCAATAAAGTTTGTTTCATCCATAATAGTTGAGCACAACAATTTCCGGCCGATATATATTCCGCCTCGGCGGTAGATAGAGCAACCGAATTTTGCTTCTTAGAGGACCATGAAACAAGAGATCTACCAAGAAATTGACAACAACCGGAGGTGCTTTTTCTATCAACTTTGCACCCCGCATAGTCCGAATCCGAATATCCAATTAATTCAAAGTGGGCACCTTTGGGATACCATAGACCAATATTGGGGGTATACTTCAAATATCTTAGAATTCTTTTTGCGGCCTTCAAGTGAATCTCTCTAGGTGAAGCTTGAAATCGTGCACACATGCATACACTAAACATAACATCGGGCCTAGATGCGGTAATATAAAGTAAACTACCAATTATTGAACGATAAAGTTTTTGATCAACTATAGTACCTCCCTCATCTAAGTCTAGATGACCATTTGTTGCCATTGGAGTCTTGATAGGCTTAGCATTTTCTAAGCCAAACTTCTTGAGCATGTCCTTCAAATATTTGGATTGACTTATAAAAATACCATCTTTCAATTGTTTGATTTGAAGGCCAAGAAAGAAGCTCAATTCTCCAATCATAGACATCTCAAATTCTTTTGACATCATTTTTCCGAACTCCTCACAAAATAATTCATTAGTAGATCCAAAAATGATATCATCAACGTAAATTTGACAAACAAATAAGTCTTTGCCAATTCTTTTAGTGAATAGAGTAGTGTCAACCTTCCCAATTTTGAAGTCTTTGGAAAGCAAGAAATCCCTAAGCCTTTCATACCAAGCGCGTGGAGCTTGCTTGAGCCCATAGAGAGCTTTAGAAAGCTTGAACACATGGTTAGGTCTTTTGGGGTCCTCAAAACCGGGAGGTTGTTCAACATACACTAGTTCACTAATCTTACCATTTAGAAAGGCACTCTTTACATCCATTTGGTAGAGCTTGATATTGTGTGCACAAGCATAAGCAAGTAGAATCCGGATTGCTTCTAACCTTGCTACGGGAGCAAATGTCTCCCCAAAATCCAATCCTTCAATTTGAGTATATCCTTGTGCAACTAATCTTGCCTTATTTCTTACTACCACACCATCTTCATTGTGCTTGTTGCGAAACACCCATTTTGTACCAATAACATTGTGGTTCTTTGGTCTCTCAACAAGCTCCCAAACTTCATTTCGAGCGAAGTTATTTAATTCTTCATGCATTGCATTCACCCAATCAACATCAAGTAGAGCTTCATCTACACGGTTAGGTTCCATACAAGATACAAAAGAGAAATGTTCACAAAATGAAGCTATGCGAGAACGAGTTTGAACACCCTTACTAATATCACCCACAATTTGATCAACCGGGTGATCCTTCACAATGGAATGATGAATTCTTGATACCGTTTGATAGTTGCTTGTTGAAGCATTTGGAGGAACCGTAGGTCTTGAAGTACCTTGATCATGAGTATCTATGGTTTCATTGAGTTGTTGGCTTTGGTGATCTTCCTCATTTATAGTTGAGGATGAAGGAATGACAACCACACTATCTTCATCATCATCTTCCTTAGGTTTTATTTCACCAATGGCCATTGTTTTCATTGCATTTATCAATTGAGTTCCCCCAACATCATCGAGATTATCACTCTCATCTTGAGACCCATTTGTTTCATCAAATTCAACATCATATGCTTCCTCAATAATACCATGAGTTTTGTAGACTCTATAAGCCTTACTATTTGATGAATATCCAAGAAGAAAACCCTCATCACATTTCTTCTCAAATTTAGAAAGTCGGCTTCCCTTTCTCAAAATATAACATTTGCAACCAAATACCCTAAAATATGAGATATTTGGCTTTCTACCAATGAGCAATTCATATGGAGTTTTCTTCAAGAGCTTGTGACAATATAGTCTATTTGATGAATGACAAGTGGTATTTATTGCCTCGGCCCAATAAGAATCCGATATATTATATTCCGCTAACATAGACCTTGCCATATCAATAAGAGTTCTATTCTTTCTTTCAACAATACCGTTTTGTTCCGGGGTATATTTGGAAGAGAATTCATGTTTGATACCCTTGTCATCACAATATTGATCAATTCTTGCATTTTTGAATTCCGACCCATTATCACTTCTAACCTTTTTGATGTCGAAATCAAATTGATTTTGAGCCAATATAGCAAATGACTTGAATGTTTCAAACACATTGGATTTGTCTCGTAGAAAATAAACCCAAGTAAATCTTGAATAGTCATCCACAATCACAAGACAATAAGAATTACCACCAATACTTACAAAAGATGTGGGCCCAAATAAATCCATGTGAAGTAATTCCAAAGGTCGATGAGTGGACATTTGACTTTTATTTGGATGAGTATTTGCCACTTGCTTACCGGCTTGACAAGAGCTACACAATTTGTTCTTTTCAAACTTCACATCTTTTAGGCCTCGAACTAAGTCATGCTTGGTTAACCGATTGAGTTGCTTCATCCCAACATGACCAAGTCTTCTATGCCATAACCAACCTAGTGAAGCTTTTGAAAATAGGCAAGTTGTAAGCTTTGCCTCATTAGATGAGAAATCAACAAGATAAAGATTTTCATGTCTAAAGCCTTTAAATTTAAGATTGCTACCATCAACACTAGAGATAATAACATCTTCAACTGTGAAATTGCAACAAAATCCTAAATCACATAATTGAGCTACGGAAAGTAAATTAAAATTCAAAGACTCAACCAATAGCACATTTGATATAGAATGATCATTTGAGATAGCAATTTTACCCAAACCTTTAACCTTTCCTTTACGATTATCTCCAAATGTGATACTATCATAATTTGAGCAATCTTCCTCACTCATTTGGGTAAACATTCTCATATCCCCGGTCATGTGTTGAGTACATCCACTATCCAACACCCAATGATTCCCTCCCGCCTTGTAGTTCACCTACAAAAGGAAATCAATCTCTTTTAGGTACCCAAACTTGCTTGGGTCCTCGGATGTTAGTGACCAAGGTCTTTGGCACCCAAATAGCTTTCTTTTTGTTTCCAACAATTGAAGTACCAACAAATTTAGCATGAACACCTTTTGCATTATGAGAAAGAACATAACAATGCTCAAAACAAGTGGAGGATACATTTTTGAACTTAGGACAATTTTTCTTAACATGCCCCTTTTTGTGACACTTGTGACACACTTTGTCACATTCTTTCACAAACAATGTCTTTTGCTTTACAAAAGCATTCTTTCCTTTCTTAGGAACATATCCAAGACCTTCACGGTTAAGAGAGCATCGTTGACTTCCCAATATGAAATCCAATTTAGTCTTACCACCATATGCCTTTTCTAGATCATGAGTTAGAGCATTTATTCTATCCACTAACACTTCATTCTCAACAATAATTTTTGATTCATCAAGAGCAATATTATCATTGAGAGAAATTTTGCATTTATCACAAATAGAGTTAGTAGGTAGTGGTTCACTTGTAAGACTATCAAGTAAGTCACAAGTGACTCCAACATCCTTAGTGACCACCTCAACTTCATGCACAATAGATGATTTTTGAGCATCCGCAAGCTTCTCACAATTTTCTTTGAGATCATTGTGAGAGGTCTTGAGCTCCTCAAAAGACACTTGGAGGTTTTTATACAATTCCCTCAAGGCCTTAAATTTTTCTTTTTCTTTGTGCATGTAGTCATCGGCCTCACCTAACATTCTAACAAGATCATCATACGAATAGCCATCATCATCAACATCATCGATATCATCATCATCATTTATATCATTTAAATCGGTGATGATTTTTACCTTAGCATCTCCCTTTGCCATGAGGCAATGGGGGGATGAGAAGAGTGAGGGAGCTTCCTTGATGGCAATTCCGGCATTAAGCTTGGATGAGGTGTCATCATCATCATCATCCGAGCTATCATCCGAGTCCCATTCAACTAAGTAGGCTTTGCCATCTTTCTTCTTGTTATAGTATTTCTTTTTCTTCTTGTCACTTTCATCTTTGCCCTTCTTCTTCTTGCTTGGACAATTCATGGCAATGTGACCGGGTTCCCCACACTCAAAACATTTTCTATCATTGAAAGCATTTCTTCTAGATGTTTGACCTCTTCTAGGTTGACCTCTTTTCATCTTCATGAATTTATTGAATTTCCTTACAAATAAAGCCATGTCACCATCACTCTCACTTTCATTTTCTTCATCATTGCTATCTTCCTTTTCAATCGCCTTTGAGGCCTTGGCTTTGAGAGCAATAGATTCATTTTTCACCTTCTTTGCCAAACTTAAAGCATCGGCTTGTGACTTCTTAAATATATCTTGAGTGAGAATTTCTCCCAATACTTCGGTTGGAGAGGTTGTAGATAGATCACTCCTTACTAGCATTGTCACAATAGTCTCATATTTCTCCGGAAGTGATCTAAGGAACTTGTGTGTGAAATCCACATCCGGTACATTAAAACCAAGTCCTTTGAGTTCATTTACAATCTCATTCAATCGATTGAACATATCGGATACACTCTCATCTTCTTTCATAATAAATTGCTCAAACTTCCCTTTGCACACATATAGTTTGGCACTCTTCACAATTGTAGTTCCTTCATGAATTTCCATTAGTTTTACCCAAATCTCATGAGCGGTTGTGAGATTCTTGATACGATTGAACTCATTTATATCAAGAGCATCATAAAAGACATTCATGGCTTGATCATTTGTGAGAATATTCTCATTATCACTAACGGATGGTTCATCTTCCTTCAATACAACAAATCCATCTCTAACAATTGGCCAAATTTTTCCACCCATTGCTCTAAGATGCATTGACATTCTTATTTTCCAATAATCATAATTGTTTCCATCAAAGTGCGGTGGCTTCCCAATGTGCACATTGTTGCTACTAGCCATTTTGTCCCACTCCTGGATGATTAGATCCACAAACAATGGAGTCCTTGGCTTTGATACCACTTGTAGGATCTAGGACACCGGCTAGAGGGGGGGTGAATAGACGGTTTTGACTAAAAACAACAATACTCGATAAATTTAATCAATGCGACAAGAAAAATAAATTATCTAGTGTCAATAAGTAAACAATGCATGAAAAGCAACTACGGAGATTGAATACTTAAAGAACAATGAGCAAAGCACTAATCAATTGCAAGGCAATAAGTAATGCTAGAAAGAATAGACACCGAATTTTATCCCGTGGTATCGGTGATTTGCCGATCACCCCTAATCCACGTTGAGGTGGACTTCAAGCTCTCACTTGCTCCTCTATCAAGACACGTCTTGATCTTTAAGCCAAGTGGACAAGAAATCACTCAATACCTCGATTCCACTAGTGTCACCTTTGCCGCTCCGGCGAGGTAGGCGCGAACCCCTCACAATCCACACCGCGGCTTCTCCACAATCTTCTTGGAGAGCTCGACGGAAACAATCACCCGAGCCGTCTAGGAGGCGGCAACCTCCAAGAGTAACAAGCCAACGACGCTTGCTCGGTGTACCACCTAGTGCCTCAAGAATCACCAAATGATGCAAATGCACTAGGAACACTCAATCCCTCACTAGAATGCAATCTCAAGCAAAGAGTGTGAGAGAGTGAGTTGGAGGATCACAAATGAGCTCAATGTATGCAAGGAATAGCCAAGAGAGTTCTCACACACGAGCTACCCTTCTATTTATAGTCCCCCATCTAAAACCAACCGTTATGTGCAAAAGAGGGCAGTTCTGCGCACACGCGGACCGTCCGCGCCCTAGGGCCGGACGGTCCGCCGTACACCATAACGGCTATAATGACCGTTGAAACGAGTCAGAGCACACTCAAAAAGGTGGGTCCGGACAGTCCGCCCTTCAGGGCCGGACCGTCCGCGACCTGGCAATTTCAAACACCCGACCCTCGGATCAAACGGAGTTAACACACGCGGACCGTCCGGCTATAAATGCCGGACCGTCCGCGACCTGAGACAGTACTGTCCGGACTGGTCCCCCGGACCGTCCGTAGTACAAATCTATAAAAACACACAGTCCTTGTCCAGAAACGAGTTAGACACATGCGGACCGTCCGCGCCTCACAGGCGGACCGTCCGCCTATAATTCAGGGACTGACCCGAGGCCACCTTCCTCTGGTCGGGACTGCGGACGGTCCGGCCCTAAGGCCCGGACGGTCCGCAGTGCACAAGAACACAGAGGCAACACAAATTGTCAAACCCCGGACCCTCTGGAGGATCGCGGACGGTCCGCCCCCAAGGGCCGGACGGTCCGCGCGACCAAGACTTCTCAAATTTCAAACATGCTTTTGAGTAATCTTTTAACTCACGAAATGAGAAGCGATGTTAGTCCTTATGCAAATGCAACTACTTGATGCACTATGAGGCACTAAGTTTTACACAGATCTAAGTCATTGACCCCTCTTAATAGTACGGCTATCTAGCCTACTAATCCGGTCAGGTATCTTCTCTAAACTCCTCAAGACCGGCAAAAGTGAAACCTATATTATACCTTTGCCTTCATCTGATCCACAACCAATGCGTATGACTCTTCAACATTTCCTGTTCTATGTGGTCCAACCCTGCATTCTTATTTCTCCAAGAATCGTTAGTCCACAAGTAGTTGTCATTAATTACCAAAACATTACACAAGGGGCCTAGATGATTCACAGGAACCCCCTCTGCATCGAATTTTTTCCTCGAAAAAAGATCCTTTCTGCCAGATTGTCTTTCGTGCTTTTCGACTACTTCGAAAGTGGATCCTGAAAACGACGGAGTACACGTAAGCAGCCAAGGCCGACCGAGCCGAGGGACTCCTACGCCTCCGGGATACGGATACCTCACTCGTCACCTTCTGCGATAAGTAACTCGCGCTCGGATAAGTGACTCCGCGGACCGAACAAGTCTTCATGCTCGAGAGCTCCTCTACCGAAATGATTTTTCGGGCCTTCTCGACTGCGTCGATAACAAAACCCTATGGACGAGTAAGAGCGCGCGTAAGCGGCAAGGCCGACCGAGCCGAGGGATTCCTACGCCTCCGGGATACGGATACCTCACTCATCGCCTTCCATGAAAAGCAACTCTTGCCCGCACAAACAATTCTGTTACCGACAAATAAGTCCGGGTACTCGAAACAAGAGGAAAAGGAACGCAGCTTTACAACACGACGATGGTGTGTTTAGGCCTCAGCGGCCGTAGAAAACATACACACACTACAAGACAACCTGATCCTGCAGGCTCGGACGTCGACAGCTGAAGGGGGCGGCAGCACCCTCGGCATCAACTACACCCTCGGCGGGGTCTGACCTAGCCTCGGACGGCGACGCGGTTGGAGAGCCCTCACTCTGAAGGACGACATCAGCACCACACCCGGGCCATCGCCGCCGGGGTCTTCTCCGAGAACCCGACCCGAGGCCTCGGCAGGTCAATTCCGGCGTCGGTCCTGCTAACGGACGATCCGGCCAGGCTCCGGCCGACCAGATCTTCTTCTCGGGCTAACTCCGCCTCTGTTCGCGCTGACACCGCTACCCCTGGCCTCGGCTCATCGAAGAGCGGCCGAGGGGTTCCTCTAACTAAGCAAGGGAAGCCTCGGACAACAAGGCTGACCGAGCCGAGGGACTCCTATGCCTCTGGGATACGGATACCTCACTCGTCACCTTTACATGGGGCAACTCACGCTTGGTAAAGCGGTTCAAGCAATCAACAGGCGAGTCTTAGCGCCCGAAAATAAGGAAAAAACACGGCTCAGTGCCGAATTTACATACATGTTCAGGCTCCGAAAGCCACGATTAACAGACACCGGCACTCGAAGTGCCATTACAAACGGAACTCCGGTTCCACCTCCGCAGGTACGAACAACCCCCCACGATGGAGGGCTTGCGGAGCAACAGAAGGCCGACGGATGGCTCGCCAGCGCCCGCTCCGACCGCAGCGATAACGACCTCCGCTCCGGGTGGGAAGACAGCAGCAGTGATGACCTCAGGGCAAACGCTGCTGCTGCGAGCTCCTCGCCCACGTCCCCACTCGAGGGGCGAGGACAAGCTATCAAAGCCAAAGAGCCGGAGGCCCGGAGCGCGGATGGTGGCGGTGACCCCGTCGGCGACGAAGACTTCTTCGGCCGCTACTACCCTAGCAGCGACGACGGAAGCCGTCTGCCCCTCGGCAGATCCCCACTCGGATCCTCCCGGACGAGCGAGCGCCGACCCCCGCGCAGGGGCGTTGTACCGGGGCAAAGGCAGGACAGCCCAAGAACACGAACGCCGCCCTAGCAGCGCGCGACGTCTTGGGTGGTCCCCTGGTGCGCGTGGCACGACGGCCGCTCGTACGGCGGGAGGAGGCACCGGGAGCCGAGACAGAGCCAGCAAGCCCAGCGGGCTGGAGCTGACGACGCTCGAGACCGTCCGGCCCCGCGTTGTCAGAGTCCGCCCCATCCGCAAGGCCGGTGAGTGCCCTCTCCCCTGAATGATGAAGGAGAGGGTGACTCATGAACCGGTGCGGGAGGTAGAGCTCCGGCTCAGCCCGCCCTCCGCCCCAGCAAGAATGACGAAGGTCCTTGAAGCTGAGGGCGGGACCAAGATCGCAGCCTGGTTTGCTTCTCCCCACCAAACCGACCATTGGTGAGGGAATGCAGCCAGGCTGCTTGACGAAAATCCTTGAAGCCGAACGATGGCTGAAAGGTACCAACCTCCACGAGGTTGCACCCCAACAACAGCAAGACGAAGACGACTGCAAGCATCCCCCATCCGGGGGCTTGGAAGGTGGGGAGGCACGATGCATAAGGGAGCGCGAAGACATGGTCGCTTTCCAAGGGGGTCACCCTCCTTTTAAAGGCAACTCTCCCTACTTGCGTCCTCAGCCGTCGCAGGCAGAGTCTTCTCCAACACACTCCAAGGTCCTTCCCCCACGGCGCGGGGGCTGGGTCCCACACGTCATGCAAGCTGCCCCAAGGCGAAAGAAGTCAAACCGCCTCGCGTGGTGCGCGTAACTACCCAGTGGTTACAAGCGCTCCTCCGCTTTTGCCCAGACCAGCGGGTGAAAGGGCGGACCGCCATGCAGGTGGCATGCAACCGCACCAAGGGGGTGCACCCGTTCGACTTCGACGTGCCTAGCATGGAGACCCAGGCCCACACGTCATGTAACCGGCGCGCCGGTTACTACGTGCAAGAGACTGCACCGCCACTCGCGCCACTACCGCGCCTCCTCGACTTCGGAACCAGTACCGCGACTCGAGGCAACCCCGCGCATGACCCAACAGTGCCAACCTGGCGCACCCGTCACGGGTGAGCCAACCGCGGGAGAAGGCATGGCGGTCGATGCGGCCAAAGATGGGCCGGCAGTGATGGCGGTGGCGGGCAGACGGAAGCAGCAGTCAAGTCGTCTGCAGGCTCACGTTCCCTCCAGGGACAGCAAGGGAACCCTCTCCCACGGCGTGAAGACGACGCGCCTGTGGTCCGTTCCTCGAACGGCTCGCGCACGCGCAACGGCTACCCCGCGAACCACTCGTCCCGTCGCATTAACTCTGCGGCAGGGCAGGCGGCGCCTCTGGCAGGAGAAGCGAGCGACGCTTTGCTTCCGCCATAATGACCGCGTCGAAAAAGGTACGCCACATCGTTCGATTTTGTATCCTTTTCCTTTTTTCCTCTTTCTCTCTCTTGCAACAGGGACCGGGAAAGGGGGATACCCCGAAAAGGATCCTTCTCCGTGAAGGAACCAGGCTCCGAGCCTCCCTACTGATCAGAGGTTCGAAGGCTGGCCCCTCGGAAGGGTTCGACAGCTGCCTCAGATCGCGTGGACTCTACACCCACCACTGGTCAGAGGTTCGAAGGCCGGCCCCTCGGAAGGGTTCAATGACCGCCTCAGGCTACTCGGGCTCCGCGCCCACTACTGATTAGGGGTTCGAAGGCCGGCCCCCGAAGGGTTCACAGCTGCCTCAGACACAGAGCTAGGGATGACCATGGGTACGTTCGATACATAACCAAGGCTCGGGCTGCGCTCCCGAGGTACCCTAGGACATTTCCAAGACCAGCGGGAACGATCTTGTAACGGAATCCCATTAGAGGGAGGCATCGAGCCCTCGGACCCCGTCGCCAGGGGACCGGGTCCGGCAAATCACCCGCAGGTACTTTTGGGCACGCCTCCGGGCCACAGCCGACCCCTAACGAATGGGGCACAGGCGTCCACTCGGATCACCCGTTTGCAGCTCGCTGGAGACACCATGTTCGACGCCCACCGAGGGCAAAATGGCGCTTTCCCCCCTCCTCCTTGAGGAAAGGCGACACAGGGGCGTATGTAAAAAAGTCGAGTCTGTCCTTGATCGTCCTCTCGCTCTGTGCGGAGGCTCGGGGGCTGCTCTCGCAAACTCAGCTCCGGCCAAACCATTGACAGCGTCAACATACCAGCCCGAGAGCTTGGGACTCGACGGTGCACCCGGGTTACAGCCCGTTCGCATGAGGGGACAACCAGACCGGCCGAAGCATCACGAAACGCATTAAGACCTCGAAGGAGTCCAACCACTCCTCCGAGGCCTCGGGGGCTACACCCGGCGGGTGCGCTCGCGCGCCCCCGCCGGAACAAACAGCAACCGAGAAAGGCTGGTCCCCTTGCAAAAAAGTGCGACAAAAGCCTCCAAGCGAGTATTAACACTCCCATGGAGGCTCGGGGGCTACTGTCGGGGACCATAATTAGGGGTACCCCCGAGGTTCCTAATTCTCAGCTGGTAACCCCCATCAGCATAAAGCTGCAAAGGCCTGATGGGTGCGATTAAGTCAGGGATCAGTCCATTCGAAGGACACGATCACGCCTCGCCCGAGCCTAGCCTCGGACAAGGGTGGCCGACACCGGAGGATCTCCGCCTCGCCCGAGGCCCCCCACCAGCGGCTAATGCATTTCCGGCTCGTTCGAGGCCCTGTCTTCGCCAGGAAGCAACCCTGACCAAGTCGCCGCGCTGACCGACCAAATCGCAGGAGCATTTAATGCAAAGGCAGCCTGGCGCCCTTATCCTGACGCGTGCCCTGCAGTCGACAGAGCCAAAGTGACCGCCGTCACTTCGCCGCTCCACTGACCGGCCTAACAGAAAGACAGCGCCGCCTGCGCCACTCCGACTGCGGTGCCACTTGACAGAGTGAGGCTGACAGGCGGCCAGGCCCGGCCGCGGGCACCATAGGAACTCCGCTCCGCCCGACCCAGGGCTCGGAGTCGGGCTGAGTCCCGGAAGACGGCGAACTCTGCTCCGCCCGACCCAGGGCTCGGACTCGGGCTAAGTCCCGGAAGACGGCGAACTCTGCTTCGCCCGACCCAGGGCTCGGACTCGGGCTAAGTCCCGGAAGACGGCGAACTCCGCTCCGCCCGACCCAGGGCTCGGACTCGGGCTAAGTCCCGGAAGACGGCGAACTCCGCTCTGCCCGACCCAGGGCTCGGACTCGGGCTAAGTCCCGGAAGACGGCGAACTCCGCTCCGCCCGACCCAGGGCTCGGACTCGGGCTAAGACCCGGAAGACGGCAAACTCCGCTCCGCCCGACCTAGGGCTCGGACTTGGGCTCAGCCCCAGAAGACGACGAACTACGCTCCGCCCGACCCCAGGGCTCGGACTCTACCCTGGCCCCAGCCGACGGTCTCCGCCTCGCCCGACCCAAGGGTTCGGACTCGACCTCAGCCACGGAAGACAGACTCGACCTAGGCTTCGGAGGAGCTTCCACATCGCCCAACCTAGGGCGCAGACCGGCTACGTCAACAGGAGGCGCCATCATCACCCTACCCCGAGCTAACTCGAGCCACAGGGAACAAGACCGGCGTCCCATCTGGCTCACTCCACCAGACAGGCAATGATGGCGCCCCGCATACGCAGTGACGATGGCGGCTCTCAGCCCCCTTACGGAAGCAAGAGGACGTCAGCAAGGACTCAACAGCTCCGACAGCTGTCCCTCCACCAGGCTCCAGCGCTCCTCCGACGGCCACGACATCACGCCAGCAGGGTGCCCAAATCTCTCCGGCTGCCACAACGGCATGTACTTAGGGCGCTAGCTCTCCCCCGCTAGACACGTAGCACTCTGCTACACCCCCATTGTACACCTGGGTCCTCTCCTTACGCCTATAAAAGGAAGGACCAGGGCCCTCTTAGAGAGGGTTGGCCGCGCGGGGACGAGGACGAGACAGGCGCTCGCGTGAGGCCGCTCGCTCCCTCTCTCGCGTGGACGCTTGTAACCCCCTACTGCAAGCGCACCCGACCTGGGCGCGGGACGAACACGAAGGCCGCGGGATTCCCACTCCTCTCTCACGCCCACTTCCGGCCACCTCTCTTCCCCCCTTCGCGCTCGGCCTCGCGTCGACCCATCTAGGCTGGGGCACGCGGCGACATTCACTCGTCGGCTTAGGGACCTCCCGGTCTCGAAACGCCGACAGTCGTCCCACGTCATTTTTTTACAAATAACTCCTTGAAAGGGAATTAGGCTTACACCTAGTCCCTAAATAATTTTGGTGGTTGAATTGCCCAACACAAATATTGGACTAACTAGTTTGCTCTAGTGTATAAGTTATACAGGTGCAAAAGGTTTACACTCAGCCAATAAAAAGATCAAGTTTTGGATTCAACAAAGGAGCAAAGAGGCAACCGAAGGCACCTCTGGTCTGGAGGCACCGGACTATCCGGTGTACACCGGACAGTGTCCGGTGCACCAGAGGACTCCACTTCAAACTCGCCACCTTCGGGAATTTCTCAGGCCGGCACGCTATAATTCACCGGACTGTCCGGTGTACACCGGACAGTGTCCGGTGCTCCAAGGAAGCGCGGCCTCCGCAACTCGCCAGCCTCGGGTTCGCGCGACAGCCGCTCCGCTATAATTCACCGGACATGTCCGGTGTGCACCGGACTGTCCGGTGTACCAGCGGAGCAACGGCTATTTCGGCGCCAACGGCTACCTGCGGTGCATTTAATGCGCGCTCTGCGCGCGCAGAGGTCAGGCACGCCCATACCGGCGCACCGGACAATGAACAGGAGATGTCCGGTGTGCACCGGACACCCAGGCGGGCCCAGAAGTCAGAAGCTCCAACGGTCAGAATCCAACGGCATTGATGACGTGGCGGGGGCACCGGACATGTCCGGTGTGCACCGGACTGTCCGGTGTGCCATCGACAGACAGCCTCCACCAACGGTCAAGTTTGGTGGTTGGGGCTATAAATACCCCAACCACCCCACCATTCATTGTATCCAAGTTTTCCAACTTCCAACCACTCACAAGAGCTAGGTATTCAATTCTAGACACACCGAAGAGATCAAATCCTCTCCAATTCCACTCAAGCCTTTAGTGACTAGCGAGAGAGATTTGCCGTGTTCTTTTGAGCTCTTGCGCTTGGATCGCTTTCTTTCTTTCTCACTTGTTCTTGTGATCAAAACTCGATTGTAACCAAGGCAAGAGGCACCAATTGTGTGGTGGCCCTTGCGGGGAAGTTTTGTTCCCGTTTGATTGAGAAGAAGAAAAGCTCACTCGGTCCGAGGGACCGTTTGAGAGAGGGAAGGGTTGAAAGAGACCCGGCCTTTGTGGCCTCCTCAACGGGGAGTAGGTTTGAGAGAACCGAACCTCAGTAAAACAAATCCACGTGTCTCACTTCATTATTGCTTACGATTTGTTTTGCACCCTCTCTCGCGGACTCTATTATATTTCTAACGCTAACCCGGCTTGTAGTTGTGATTATTTTTGAGATTTTCAGTTTCGCCCTATTCACCCCCCCTCTAGGCGACTTTCACTCCTCACAACTATTTCAAATTAACCCGATGCACACGCCAAACGGCGGTCCAGCACGAGCCAGATGCCCGCGGGCCACAACTCTAGCCCAGGCACGTCATGCCGATCTGCTGACTGTACCGAGCCAGCCCGTTAGCTCGTTTGATTAAATTAGCGTAAATGTAAGCACCAGTTTCAACGGTCGTCCCGCGTCATTTTTTTACAAATAACTCCTCACAACTATTTCAAATTAACCCGATGCACACGCCAAACGCGCGGTCCGGCATGAGCCAGATGCCCGCGGGCCACAACTCTGGCCCAGGCATGTCATGCCGATCTGCTGACTGTGCCGAGCCAGCCCGTTAGCTCGTTTGATTAAATTAGCGTAAATGTTAAAAACGGTACAGGAGGTGGGGTTCAAACCCATGCCCTGATGGAAGAAGGGCGGCCATGCCCTGATGGAAGAAGGGCGGGAGACCCTGTGTGAAGCTATCTAACCAGTAGAACATCATGCTCAGATGATTTTAATATTGAATATAAATTGTATATATGTATATACGTTTTTTTGTAAAATAAAAAAATATAATCGTGTCGGGCCTGGCCAGCACTACAGGCCGAGTTTACAGCCCAAGCAGGCAAGCACGGCACGACGTCCTTGTCTCTTGCAAACATTAGGTCGTTTCTGAGACCACATTGGCGCAATGGACTCAATGGTGTTTGAGGTTGCTGAATTGGATGGAGCAACAATGATTTATCATACTAACAGTAAAATGAAAGGTTATTTGTTGGTTTTAAACGTTAGTAATTGATACGAAGTAACATAATTTATATGGAGCGCATTCAGTTTTTATTGATGCCTGACTTTAGCAATCACTCCATATTTTGATTATTCTTTTTTATAAGTTTAAGTTCATGTGACTTATTTAGAAACTTAAGCTCACAAACTTTCTCTTATTTGGTCTCTATATGGTAGAATTATGTCATTTTATAATCTCTGTTCGTTCAGTCAGTCATTATATACTCTCTTCTAATCGCTCACTTTATTGGTTGTATTGTACCAAGAGACATATTGATAGAGTAAACAATAACATCAGTTAGCCAAATCAAAAAAATATTATACGGAGAGCGGAAACAATCAATAAAAAATCTTAAAATTTTTTTGATGGATGGTTTACATGGGTATTATTGTAAGCCGTCACAACGCACGGGCAATCGACTAGTATTACGTAATGGATGTGTATATAAGATAAAAAATACTTATTCTTCATATGTTTTAGGAGTACAGGTACAATATACTACTATAAATAACAACAATAATGATTCATATTTAAGTACTAGTGCTAACAAGTTCGAATATATTAGTATTAGTTTCTAGTGTGTTATGTAATAACGGCACCTAACTTTGACCCCATCAGCCTGCAACACATATATGTGTGGCCCAGGGGCTTTAACGATACATCCAGTCTCAGCAGCCGCGGGCTTTAATGGGTCTATTTGGTTTAGCTTTTTTCTGACCAGCTTTTCTAAAAATCTGACTGTGGAGAGAATCTGAGTATCATTACGATTACGTGTGGAGAAAAATAAAGTTGTTCATAGGGCTCAGGATCTAGAAAGTGACGGATTCCTACTATTTCAACGACTCAACCGATTATGTGTTTATGTTGATTTTGGATGGTTTTTACCCCAACGAATTTTATAGAAGCTGACTGAAAAGTTGAGCGTTTAGCAGTCCGTAGCAGCTTTTGGTGGCCAGAAGCTGCCAGAAGCCGAAACAAACAGGGCCAGCGACTGACTCCGCGGCACTATGCAGGTCAGCAGGTCAGAGGAATGGAAATCAATCGTGCAGTGTGTTTTTAATAATTGTGTATGTTTTAATGTTATTTACTATTTATGTGAGTTATCATATATATATATATATATATATATCGTCACATATATCACATTAATTTTCTGAATTAAACTAAAACTAATAATATCTAATTCTCTAATAAAATCACTATCGTTAACTTAGCGATGAACCTTAAGGCCGTTAACTTAGTGGACAAAAAGATGCTTTCGCCCCTACCTACCTTTTTATGTGTAACATGCATTAGCCCTACGTTGAAGCGATTTTCTTAACAGAATTTTTAAAAGTGCCTTTTTTGACATTGAACCTATTTTGAAATTTAAAAACAATTACATCGAACATTTTTTTTGCAGTACCGTTTTTATGCACAGATTGTTTATGAACTATTACAGCACAATTCTTTGGACAATATGCTGCACACGGAAAAAAGGTGCAGAACATACTCCCCCCCCCCCCCCCCCCCCCTCCAAATTAACGGTGTTATAGAGAGGTTAGATATAACAACAGTGGTGTTTAGGGAACCATAAATAAAACCATGCTATATTGTTTAGTTGAACAACTCATTTAACACTTTCTCAGACTAAATAAATTGTTCAACTAAACAATATAGCCTGGTGAACTTACTTAAGACTTTAACTCAGAACTTAAAATCTTGATGATCTTAGGTTAACTCAATTATATATGTTGTATTAGAAAACCTTACCTCTCAACCTAACTTAGTTGACTCAATAGAACTAGGAGATTTTCTGAGCTAATCGTAATGACAAACCAAAAAATGTAGAACGTAGACCTTGCATGATAACCATGTGTTATAGCTCATGACTATGAAGATAGGTCATGCTTGATGAAGCTCTCAACCTATTTAAGTTAAAAATTATGTTTACAACTCATATAGGTACGTTGTTCCAACAAACAAGTCAACCTAACTTAAGAAGCAATCCTTTGACATTTACAAATCTAGGTCGCCTAACTAAAAATATAGTTAAGTACATTCGTAACTAAAATAAATGTATCACATATGGTCATGATAATGTATATGCCAAACTCTTTTAAATAAGGTCAATTTGACTTTTAGGAAAAAATAAATTATATTTAGTATTTTTAATGCCAAAAATATAAAATTAATTAAAATTTGTTAAAATATGATTTATAAACTTGATTCATGACTAAAAATAAAACAAAAGAAAGAAGAAAGAGAAAAAGGAAAGTCATATAAAATAATAACCGGTTAAGTCTTAAACATAAGACATTATCAAATAAATGTATGTTTTGCATATGATAAAAAGCCAATCGTTTGATCATTGAATTCTAATTGATTTACTAAAAATTCAACAAAGATTTCATGCACAACTTGTATAGAAAAATGGTGAAAGTTGTTCGTTCAGAGCTTAAATTTCTATATATTTCTTAATAGTTTTTTTAAGATATTATATACAATTAAAATTTTTTAATTTTACCTATGTATAAAATATTAAACATTTTAAATTTCACCTATATATAAATATAGTATATGTAATGTATTCTACTATAGAGTAAATCTTCCATAAATAAACAAAGACTAAATAGTTTATTTAAAGCTCTAAAATGTAAAGAAAAATACAATTTCGTTTTAGGACTTCAAACTTTCTAATTATGAGAGATGCATTGACGGTCCAAATTTGGGCATGATTATATCCTAAACTAAGGCACTAACCACTATCATCCTTAATTTCGGCAATTTCTGGCCGTCAAAATGATCTTTGTTACTGTAGTGAGTAATACTTAGTTAACAACGTTTCTTCCAAAACAACTGGTTTGTTCCTAACAGAAAGCGCCGAAAATTGAGTTCGCAGGTGCTCATTCACGTGCACGATAACTTAAATATTTAACTTAAAACGCTCTGATACAGCAATATTTAAAGTTGTTTATCTCCACATCTGTCGTTTTATTATGGTATATAGCATCTCCAACAATATCTTAAATCATCAGCGTCCTATCTTTAAATATAGCTAGAGCTCAACTTATAAAAAACAGCTTTAACATATCCCTATTTAAAACATTTTTATCATAAAAATATAGGACAGCCAATAAAGTGATCCTTATTTTTTCTACACCATTCTTAAACTTTTTATATCTTAATAATGTAGTTTATTTTCTAAAATACATTATTTAAATCTTAACTCTTTTAGGAGGGCTAAGCCAACCAATAATGTGGTCGGTGCCATCACCATTAGCGGATAAGATCACAGTACATTATATTATTTATTTATTAATTTTCTAAAATTTATCGATGTCCAATGACATTAACAAATGCCTCTAGTTCCGTTTTATGTTAAAATTTAATTTGTTTTTAGTGTTCTAGACACTTTAAATGACATACCGTTTTAATTTTAGAAACACTATTTTAAGGTATCTCGTTGGAAACTCCCTAAAGAAAACTAGTAACATTTTTGCTTGCGATAAAACTTTGTTACAGTTTTTTGTCCGATTCAATATGAAAGTGAACAAATAAAGAATGTTTGCCTAGAGTCCGTCACACTGACTCCGTTTTTGTTAGATTAATCTTTAGTCCATGATTTTTAGTCTAGTTTAATCACTACAATAAATAAGGCAAAGAGTGTCGGCTAAAAACCCAGACTCTTACTGAAATAAGCCGACACTCTTATTATAATAGTGAAAGTCGCCTAGAGGGGGTTGAATAGGCGAAATCTGAAAATTAAAACTTTATCCCCCAACTAGATCCCTTGATTAGTGGTTAGAACAAGATATACAAATATCGGAAAATAGAAACTAAGTTCTTGCTTGAAAAGAGTATTGCTAAATAATGCGGAAGTGATAAATCAATACAACTAGTAAGTTATAGAATAACAAAGCAAGAAGCCTTAGATGACAAGAGCACTAAGCCAAGTTCTTTCTTGCGAAATGTTGCTTCACTAAATGGAATTAAACTTGAAGCAACACCAAATGATATTAGCAAATAATGGTGCAAGAAAACTTAGAGCAAGGGAAAACAAACAAATCACAAGCAATAAACACAATGGACACGGGTGATTTGTTTTACCGAGGTTCGGCCCTCGAAGGCCTAGTCCCCGTTGAGGAGTCCACTTAAGGACGGGTCTTTTTCAACCCTTTCCCTCTCTCCCCCGATCACACAAGGATCGGCGAGCTCTTCTTCTTCTCAAGGATCACTCTCGATCCCGCAAGGACCACCACACACTTTGGTGTCTCTTGCTAGCTTTTACAAGCCTCCAAAACTTTGGAGGAAGTTCAATGGGAGTCAAAACTCCACGCGCAAATGAACACAAAGATGAAGCACACACTATCTCTCGATGAAACTCACAAGGCACTAGTGCTAAACTCAAATGAGTAGCTCTCTTTTGCTTGCTCTCTATTTTGTGGCACTTGTGTTGGTTGTAGTGGTCTAAATTTTGTGTATAGGATGGATCAATGAATATATGTGGTTGGGAGGGCTTGAGTATGTCAACTAGATGACTTGGAATGTTGCTTGGGCTCCCACACATTGAAGTGGCCGGTTGGGGTGGTATTTATAGCCACCAACCAAAATGTAGCCGTTGGAGAAGACTGCCTGTCGTATGGTGCACCGGACAGTCCGGTGCACACCGGACATGTCCGGTGCGACAGCCACGTCACCCGACCGTTAGGGTTCCGACCGTTGGAGTGCTGACTTCTGGGCCTGCCTGGATGTCCGGTGGCGCACCGGACATGTACTGTAGAGTGTCCGGTGCGCCACGACGCGCGTGCCTGACTTCTGCGCGCTCTGGCGCGCATTTAATGCGCCTGCAGGTGACCGTTGGCGCCGAAGTAGCCGTTGCCCCGCTGTCACACCGGACAGTCCGGTGTACACCGGACAGTCCGGTGAATTATAGCGGAGCAGCCGAAGTGAATTCCCGAGGCTGCCGAGTTCGCGAGGCCGCTCATCCTTGGAGCACCGGACACTGTCCGGTGTACACCGGACAGTCCGGTGAATTATAGCGGAGTCGCCTCTGAAATTTCCCGAAGGTGTCGAGTTTTGGAGTTGGAGTCCTCTGGTGCACCGGACATGTCCGGTGGCACACCGGACAGTCTGGTGCGCCAGACCAGAGGTGCCTTCGGTTGACCCTTGCTCCTTTATTTGAACCCAATACTTGGTCTTTGTATTGGCTAAGTGTGAACCTTTGGCACCTGTATAACTTATACACTAGAGCAAACTAGTTAGTCCAATTATTTGTGTTGGGCAATTCAACTACCAAAATTATTTAGGAACTAGGTGTAAGCCTAATTCCCTTTCAATCTCCCCCTTTTTGGTGATTGATGCCAACACAAAATAAAGCAAATATAGAAGTGCATAATTGAACTAGTTTGCATAATGTAAGTGCAAAGGTTGCTTGAAATTGAGCCAATATAAATACTTACAAGATATGCATGGATTGTTTCTTTATTTTTAACATATTGGACCATGCTTGCACCACAAGTTTTGTTTTTGCAAATTCTTTTGTAAATACTTTTTAAAGTCCTTTTGCAAAAATAGTCAAAGGTAAATGAATAAGTTTTTGAAATTTCCTCCCCTTTTACAAATGCCTTTTTCCTTTGCCTAAACAACACTCCCCCTCAATAAATTTTCCTCTTAGTGTTCAAGAGGGTTTTAAGATATCAAGTTTTGAAAATACTGCTTGCTCCCCCTTTAGAACACAAAGAGATACCAATTTGACATTTACCAATTGGAAATCATTAATTTTTAAAATTAGGGTGGTGGTGCGGTCCTTTTGCTTTGGGCCAAAACTTTCTCCCCCTTTGACATGAATCGCCAAAAACGGATACTTGGAATGAGATAAAGGCCCTTTCCTAACTATATTCTCCCCTTTGGCAAATAAAACATATAGGTGAAGATTATACCAAAGATGGAGAGTGATGCGGAGCGACGGCGAAGGATGAGTAGTAGAGTGGAGTGGAAGCCTTTGTCTTCGCCGAAGACTCCTATTCCCTTTCAATATACCTATGACTTGGTTTGAAATACACTCGAAAACACATTAGTCATAGCATATATCAAAGAGAAATGATCAAAAGGATATATCAAATTAAGCATGATCATAGTTCTATATAACATAGATTGCTCCCCCTAAATATGTGTGAGAGGAAAACATATTTTTGGCCTCAAATGCCAATTGCACATAATTAGGTAAATGAGAACATATCTATATCATACAGAATGTGAAGTGCATTGTGTCATAGTATAAGTGTGATGCTCATGACAATTTATGCACTTATGAAAGCATGTTGTAAACAATTTAAGCATTTTCCCTTAAGGATTTCAAAGAGACTTAAGGACCATCCACCTTTGAAACAAAGGCAGCTTATCCTCGTTACAAGGTTAAGCTTTAAGCTCTTTGACAATTAAATCACTTCATCTAGTTTCAACAAAGATGCATTAAAGCATGAATGAATTTTTGAGAAGTTAAACTAGATATGAAGCAGGGATATGCATGGACATGCTTTTTTTTCCTTTTAAACAAGATATATAAAGAGAGTATAGAAAAGGAAGATTTAGGTACAAGCTTAAATGAAAGGAGACAGTTTTACCTTTTTGTACCTTTACATAGGGACGCTCTCTTCATTGTGCTTTGTCCTTAGTCTTAGATGCTTAAGACCTATTCTTTATGACAATATATGAAAATATTTTGCACAAGAGAGAGTTCTACAACTAGTGATCTTTTCAAGTTATTGTTGGCATATATCAAATGGATCACAAGTTGCATAAATGTATCATGAATTCTCCTTTTAACTTAGTGCATATCAAGAGAGATATCGATTGATAGTATATATGTGAAAGGGAATTAGGCTTACACCTAGTTCCCAAATAATTTTGGTGGTTGAATTGCCCAACACAAATATTGGACTAACTAGTTTGCTCTAGTGCATAAGTTATACAGGTGCAAAAGGTTCACACTTAGCCATTAAAAAGATCAAGTTTTGGATTCAACAAAGGAGCAAGAGGCAACCGAAGGCACCTCTGGTCTGGGGGCACCGGACTGTCCGGTGTACACCGGACAGTGTCCGGTGCGCCACCAGTGCACCAGTGGACTCCGACTTCAAACTCTTCGCCTTCGGGAGTTCTCGGAAGCTGGCGCGCTATAATTCACCGGACTGTCCGGTGTACACCGGACAGTGTCCGGTGCTCCATGGAAGCGCGGTCTCCGGAACTCGCCAGCCTCGGGTTCGCGCGGCAGCCGCTCCGCTAAAATTCACCGGACTGTCCGGTGTGCACCGGACTGTCCGGTGTACCAGCGGAGCAACGACTATTTCGGCGCCAACGGCTCCCTGCGGTGCATTTAATGCGCGCGCAGCGCGCGCAGAGGTCAGGCGTGCCCATACCGGTGCACCGGACATCAAACAGTACTTGTCCGGTGTGCACCGGACACCCAGGCGGGCCCAGAAGTCAGAAGCTCCAACGGTCAGAATCCAACGGCATTGATGACGTGGCAGGGGCACCGGACTATCCGGTGCGCCATCGAACAGAGGCCTCCAGCCAACGGTCAAGTTTGGTGGTTGGGGCTATAAATACCCCAACCACCCCACCATTCATTGCATCCAAGTTTTCCAACTCTCAACCACTTACAAGAGCTAGGCATTCAATTCTAGACACATACAAAGAGATCAAATCCTCTCCAATTCCACTCAAGCCTTTAGTGACTAGCGAGAGAGATTTGCCGTGTTCTTTTGAGCTCTTGTGCTTGGATCGCTTTCTTTCTTTCTCACTTGTTCTTGTGATCAAAACTCAATTGTAACCAAGGCAAGAGGCACCAATTGTGTGGTGGCCCTTGCGGGGAAGTTTTGTTCCCGTTTGATTGAGAAGAAGAAAAGCTCACTCGGTCCGAGGGACCGTTTGAGAGAGGGAAGGGTTGAAAGAGACCCGGCCTTTGTGGCCTCCTCAACGGGGAGTAGGTTTGCGAGAACCGAACCTCGGTAAAACAAATCCGCGCGTCACTCTCTTCATTTGCTTGCGATTTGTTTTGCACCCTCTCTCGCGGACTCGTTTATATTTCTAACGCTAACCCGGCTTGTAGTTGTGATTATTTTTGAGATTTTCAGTTTCGCCCTATTCACCCCCCCTCTAGGCGACTTTCAAATTGGTATCAGAGCCCGGTGCTTCATTAAGAGCCTAACCGCTCGAAGTGATGTCGGGAGATCACACCAAGAGGGAGATGGAGACCGGCGACAACAAGCCCACTACAAGCCAAGGGAGCACCTCATCAGAAGAGTCCCGCACCAAGAGAAGGGAGAAGAAGAAGAACTCCTCCAAGCGGAAGGAGAAAAGATCTTCCTCTTCTCACCAAAAGGAGAAGAAGGAAAAATCTTCTTCTCACAAGCCGCATCGGAGTGGGGACAAGCACAAGAGGATGAGGAAGGTGGTCTACTACGAGACCGACACTTCATCAACATCCACCTCCGACTCCGATGCACCATCCGTGACTTCTAAGCGCCAAGAGCGCAAGAAGTTTAGTAAGATTCCCTTAAACTATCCCCGTACATCTAGACATACTCCATTACTTTCCGTTCCATTAGGCAAACCGCCAACTTTTGACGGCGAAGATTATGCTAGGTGGAGTGATTTAATGAAATTTCATCTAACCTCACTCCACAGAAGTATATGGAATGTTGTTGAGTTTGGAGTACAGGTACCATCAATAGGGGATGAGGATTATGACACGGACGAAGTGGCCCAAATCGAGCACTTCAACTCCCAAGCCGCAACCATTCTCCTTGCCTCTCTAAGCAAGGAGGAATACAACAAAGTGCAAGGGTTGAAGAACGCAAAGGAGATTTGGGACCTACTCAAGACGGCGCACGAGGGTGATGAACTCACCAAGATCACCAAGTGGGAAACGATCGAGGGGGAGCTCGGTCGCTTCCGTCTTCGCCAAGGGGAGGAGCCACAAGATATGTATAATCGGCTCAAGACCTTGGTGAACCAAGTGCGCAACCTCGGGAGCAAAAAATGGGATGACCACGAGGTGGTTAAGGTTATTTTAAGAGCTCTTATTTTCCTTAACCCCACTCAAGTTCAATTAATTCGTGGTAATCCTAGATATCCACTAATGACCCCCGAGGAAGTTATCGGGAATTTTGTGAGCTTTGAATGCATGATTAAGGGCTCAAAGAAGATCAACGAGCTTGACGAACCTTCCACATCCGAGGCGCAACCAGTGGCCTTCAAGGCAACGGAGGAGAAGAAGGAGGAGTCTACACCAAGTAGACAACCAATTGACGCCTCCAAGCTCGACAATGAGGAGATGGCCTTAATCATCAAAAGCTTTCGGCAAATCCTCAAGCAACGGAAGGGGAAGGATTACAAATCCCGTTCCAAGAAGGTTTGCTACAAGTGTGGTAAGCCCGGTCACTTTATAGCTAAATGTCCATTATCAAGTGATAGTGACAGGGGCGACGACAAGAAGGGCAAGAGAAGAGAAAAGAAGAGGTACCACAAGAAGAAGGGCGGCGATGCCCACGTGTGCCGCGAATGGGACTCCGACGAGAGCTCCACCGAGTCCTCCTCCGACGAGGACGCCGCCAACATCGCCGTCACCAAGGGGCTTCTCTTCCCCAACGTCGGCCACAAGTGTCTCATGGCCAAGGACGGCAAAAAGAAGGTAAAATCAAGGTCCTCCACTAAATATGAAACATCTAGTGATGAGGATGATGATAAAAATGAGGAGGATAACTTGCGCATTCTTTTTGCTAACCTCAACATGCAACAAAAAGAAAAATTAAATGAATTGATTAGTGCTATACATGAGAAGGATGATCTCTTGGATTCTCAAGAGGACTTCCTTATTAAAGAAAATAAGAAGCATGTTAAGGTTAAAAATGCTTATGCTCTAGAAATAGAAAAATGTGAAAAATTGTCTAGTGAGCTGAGTACCTGTCATGAGACCATAGACAACCTTAGAAATGAAAATGCTAATTTGTTAGCTAAGGTTGATGCTCATATTTGCAATGTTTCAATTTCAAATCCTAGAAATGATAATGATGATTTGCTTGCTAGGATTGAAGAATTGAACATTTCTCTTGCTAGCCTTAGAAATGAGAATGAGAAATTAATTGCTAAAGCTAAAAATTTTGATGTTTGCAATGCTACTGTTTCTGACCTTAGAAGTAAGAATGAAATATTGCATGCTAAGGTTGTAGAATTAAAAACTTGCAAACCCTCTACATCTGCTGAGCATATTTCCATTTGTACTAGATGTAGAGATATTAATGTTGATGCTATCCATGATCACCTAGCCTTAATTAAGAAACAAAATGATCACATAGCACAACTTAATGCTAAGATCAGTGAGCATGACTTAGAAAATGAAAAATTTAAATTTGCTAGAAGCATGCTCTATAATGGGAGACGCCCGGGCATCAAGGATGGCATTGGCTTCCAAAGGGAAGACAATGTCAAACTTAATGCCCCTCCTAAGAACTTGTCTAACTTTGTTAAGGGCAAGGCTCCCATGCCTCAGGATAACGAGGGTTACATTTTGTACCCTGGCGGCTATCCTGAGAATAAGATTAGGAAAATTCATTCTAGGAAGTCTCACTCTGGCCCTAATCATGCTTTCATGTATAAGGGTGAGACATCTAGTTCTAGGCAACCAACCCGTGCCAAGTTGCCTAGAAAGAAAATTCCTAATGCATCAAATGATCATGTTATTTCATTTAAAACTTTTGATGCATCATATGTTTTAACTAACAAATCCGGCAAGGTAGTTGCCAAGATTGTTGGGGGCAAACACAAGGGCTCCAAGACTTGTGTTTGGGTACCCAAAGTTCTTGTCTCTAATGCCAAAGGACCCAAAACCGTTTGGGTACCTAAAGTCAAGAACTAAAATTGTTTTGTAGGTTTATGCATCCGGGGGCTCAAGTTGGATACTCGACAGCGGGTGCACAAACCACATGACAGGGGAGAAAAGGATGTTCTCCTCATATGAGAAAAACCAAGATCCCCAACGAGCTATCACATTCGGGGATGGAAATCAAGGTTTGGTCAAAGGATTGGGTAAAATTGCTATATCACCTGACCATACTATTTCCAATGTTTTTCTTGTAGATTCTTTAGATTACAATTTGCTTTCCGTATCCCAATTATGTCAAATGGGCTACAACTGTCTTTTTACTGATATAGGTGTTACTGTCTTTAGAAGAAGTGATGATTCAATAGCATTTAAGGGAGTGTTAGAGGGTCAGCTATACCTGGTTGATTTTGATAGAGCTGAACTCGACACTTGCTTGATTGCTAAGACTAACTTGGGTTGGCTCTGGCACCGCCGACTAGCCCATGTTAGAATGAAGAATCTTCACAAGCTTCTAAAGGGAGAACACATTTTAGGACTAACCAATGTTCATTTTGAGAAAGACAGGATTTGTAGCGCATGCCAAGCCGGGAAGCAAGTTGGTGTCCATCATCCACACAAAAACATCATGACTACCGACAGGCCACTAGAGCTCCTACACATGGATTTATTCGGCCCGATCACTTACATAAGCATCAGCGGTAGTAAGTATTGTCTTGTAATTGTGGATGATTATTCTCGCTTCACTTGGGTGTTCTTTTTGCAGGACAAATCTCATACCCAAGAAACCTTAAAGGGATTCTTGAGACGGGCTCAAAATGAGTTCGCCTTAAGGATCAAGAAAATTAGAAGCGACAATGGGACGGAGTTCAAGAACTCTCAAATAGAAGGCTTTCTTGAGGAGGAGGGCATCAAGCATGAGTTCTCTTCTCCCTACACTCCACAACAAAATGGTGTAGTGGAGAGGAAGAATCGAAATCTATTGGACATGGCTAGAACCATGCTTGATGAGTACAAAACACCGGATCGGTTTTGGGCCGAGGCGGTCAACACCGCCTGCTACGCCATCAACCGGTTATATCTTCATCGAATCCTCAAGAAGACATCTTATGAACTCCTAACCGGTAAAAAGCCAAATATTTCATATTTTAGAGTTTTTGGTAGCAAATGCTTTATTCTTGTTAAGAAAGGTAGAAAATCTAAATTTGCTCCTAAAACTGTAGAAGGCTTTTTACTAGGATATGACTCAAACACAAGGGCATATAGAGTCTTTAACAAGTCCTCAGGACTTGTTGAAGTTTCTTGTGACGTTGTGTTTGATGAGACTAACGGCTCTCAAGTAGAGCAAGTTGATCTTGATGAGATAGGTGAAGAACAGGCTCCATGCATAGCGCTAAGGAACATGTCCATTGGGGATGTGTGTCCTAAGGAATCCGAAGAGCCTCCACATGCACAAGATCAACCATCCTCCTCCAAGCAAGTATCTCCACCAACTCAAATTGAGGATGAGGCTCAAGATGTTGAACAAGAAGATCAAGAAGATGAGCCACCTCAAAATGACGGCAACGATCAAGGGGGAGATGCAAAGGATGAAGACAATGAGGATGAACAACCAAGGCCGCCACACCCAAGAGTCCACCAAGCAATACAACGAGATCACCCCGTCGACACCATCCTCGGCGATATTCATAAGGGGGTAACTACTCGATCTCGTGTTGCTCATTTTTGTGAACATTACTCTTTTGTTTCCTCTATTGAGCCACACAGGGTAGAGGAAGCACTTCAAGATTCGGATTGGGTGATGGCGATGCAAGAGGAGCTCAACAATTTCACAAAGAATGAGGTATGGCACTTAGTTCCACGTCCTAATCAAAATGTTGTAGGAACCAAGTGGGTCTTCCGCAACAAGCAAGACGAGCATGGTGTGGTGACTAGGAACAAAGCTCGACTCGTGGCCAAGGGGTATTCACAAGTCGAAGGTTTGGATTTTGGTGAAACCTATGCACCCGTAGCTAGGCTTGAGTCAATTCGCATATTATTGGCCTATGCTACTTACCATGGCTTCAAGCTTTATCAAATGGACGTGAAGAGTGCCTTCCTCAATGGACCAATCAAGGAGGAGGTCTACGTTGAGCAACCTCCCGGCTTTGAAGACAGTGAGTACCCTAACCATGTTTATATGCTCTCTAAGGCGCTTTATGGGCTCAAGCAAGCCCCAAGAGCATGGTATGAATGCCTTAGAGATTTCCTTATTGCAAATGGCTTCAAAGTCGGCAAAGCCGATCCTACTTTGTTCACTAAAACTCTTGACAATGATTTGTTTGTATGCCAAATTTATGTTGATGATATCATATTTGGGTCTACTAACAAATCTACATGTGAAGAATTTAGTAGGATCATGACACAAAAATTCGAGATGTCGATGATGGGGGAGTTGAAGTATTTTCTAGGATTCCAAGTCAAGCAACTCCATGAGGGCACCTTCATTAGCCAAACAAAGTACACTCAAGACATTTTAAGCAAGTTTGGAATGAAGGATGCCAAGCCCATCAAGACACCCATGGGAACCAATGGGCATCTCGACCTCGACACGGGAGGTAAGTCCGTGGATCAAAAGGTATACCGGTCGATGATTGGTTCATTGCTTTATTTATGTGCATCTCGACCGGATATTATGCTTTCCGTATGCATGTGTGCAAGATTCCAAGCCGACCCTAAGGAATCACACCTTACGGCCGTAAAACGAATCTTGAGATATTTGGCTTATACTCCTAAGTTTGGGCTTTGGTACCCTCGGGGATCCACTTTTGATTTGATTGGTTATTCGGATGCCGATTGGGCGGGGTGTAAGATTAATAGGAAGAGCACATCGGGGACTTGCCAGTTCTTGGGAAGATCCTTGGTGTCATGGGCTTCAAAGAAGCAAAATTCAGTCGCTCTTTCCACCGCCGAAGCCGAGTATATTGCCGCAGGTCATTGTTGCGCGCAATTACTTTGGATGAGGCAAACCCTGCGGGACTACGGTTACAAATTAACCAAAGTTCCCCTGCTATGTGACAATGAGAGTGCAATCAAAATGGCCGACAATCCCGTTGAGCACAGCCGCACTAAGCACATAGCCATTCGGTATCATTTTCTTCGGGATCACCAACAAAAGGGGGATATCGAGATTTCATACATTAACACTAAAGATCAATTAGCCGATATCTTTACCAAGCCACTTGACGAGCAATCTTTTACCAGACTTAGGCATGAGCTTAATATTCTTGATTCTAGGAATTTCTTTTGCTAAACTTGCACACATAGCTCATAAGAATACTTTTGATCATGTCTCTTTTATATATGCTATGACTAATGTGTTTTCAAGTATATTTCAAACCAAGTCATAGGTATATTGAAAGGGAATTGGAGTCTTCGGCGAAGACAAGGCTTCCACTCCACTCCACTACTCATCCTTCGCTGTCGCTCCACATCTCTCTCCAACGTTGGTATAATCTTCACTCCTTTATTCTATGACCATTGGAGGAGAAAATACCAAAGGGCTTATATCTCACTCAAAGTATCCGTTTTTGGCGATTCATGCCAAAGGGGGAGAAAGTATGAGCCCAAAGCAAAAGGACCGCACCACCACTCCAATTTTAAAATTAATGATTCAATTAGGAAAATTTCAAATTGGTATCTCTTTGTGTTCTAAAGGGGGAGCAAGTAGTATTTTCAAAATTGATGTCTTAAAACCCTCTTGAACACTAAGAGGAGACTTTATTTGAGGGGGAGTTTTGTTTAGCCAAAGGAAAAGCATTTGGAACAAAGGAAGAAAATTTCTACTTGAAAATACTTTGCAAAATCTTATTCATTTACCTTTGACTATCTTGCAAAAGGACTTTGAAAAGAATTTACTAAAGAATTTGCAAAAACAAAACTTGTGGTATAAGCGTGGTCCAATATGTCAAAAACAAAGAAAACAATCCATGCGCATCATATAAGTATTTATATTGGCTCAATTCCAAGCAACCTTTGCACTTACATTATGCAAACCAGTTCAATTATGCACTTCTATATTTGCTTTGATTTGTGTTGGCATCAATCACCAAAAAGGGGGAGATTGAAAGGGAATTAGGCTTACACCTAGTTCCCAAATAATTTTGGTGGTTGAATTGCCCAACACAAATATTGGACTAACTAGTTTGCTCTAGTGCATAAGTTATACAGGTGCAAAAGGTTCACACTTAGCCATTAAAAAGATCAAGTTTTGGATTCAACAAAGGAGCAAGAGGCAACCGAAGGCACCTCTGGTCTGGGGGCACCGGACTGTCCGGTGTACACCGGACAGTGTCCGGTGCGCCACCAGTGCACCAGTGGACTCCGACTTCAAACTCTTCGCCTTCGGGAGTTCTCGGAAGCCGGCGCGCTATAATTCACCGGACTGTCCGGTGTACACCGGACAGTGTCCGGTGCTCCATGGAAGCGCGGTCTCCGGAACTCGCCAGCCTCGGGTTTGCGCGGCAGCCGCTCCGCTAAAATTCACCGGACTGTCCGGTGTGCACCGGACTGTCCGGTGTACCAGCGGAGCAACGGCTATTTCGGCGCCAACGGCTCCCTGCGGTGCATTTAATGCGCGCGCAGCGCGCGCAGAGGTCAGGCGTGCCCATACCGGTGCACCGGACATCAAACAGTACTTGTCCGGTGTGCACCGGACACCCAGGCGGGCCTAGAAGTCAGAAGCTCCAACGGTCAGAATCCAACGGCATTGATGACGTGGCAGGGGCACCGGACTGTCCGGTGCGCCATCGAACAGAGGCCTCCAGCCAACGGTCAAGTTTGGTGGTTGGGGCTATAAATACCCCAACCACCCCACCATTCATTGCATCCAAGTTTTCCAACTCTCAACCACTTACAAGAGCTAGGAATTCAATTCTAGACACATACAAAGAGATCAAATCCTCTCCAATTCCACTCAAGCCTTTAGTGACTAGCGAGAGAGATTTGCCGTGTTCTTTTGAGCTCTTGTGCTTGGATCGCTTTCTTTCTTTATCACTTGTTCTTGTGATCAAAACTCAATTGTAACCAAGGCAAGAGGCACCAATTGTGTGGTGGCCCTTGCGGGGAAGTTTTGTTCCCGTTTGATTGAGAAGAAGAAAAGCTCACTCGGTCCGAGGGACCGTTTGAGAGAGGGAAGGGTTGAAAGAGACCCGGCCTTTGTGGCCTCCTCAACGGGGAGTAGGTTTGCGAGAACCGAACCTCGGTAAAACAAATCCGCGCGTCACTCTCTTCATTTGCTTGCGATTTGTTTTGCACCCTCTCTCGCGGACTCGTTTATATTTCTAACGCTAACCCGGCTTGTAGTTGTGATTATTTTTGAGATTTTCAGTTTCGCCCTATTCACCCCCCCTCTAGGCGACTTTCAATATGGCACTAAGAAGCATGATTGTTGATTGAAGTCATTCAATGATCAAACAAATAACAGATGTGATCAAACGAACAACATACGCATTATACTATCAATTAAGCTTAGAGTAGGAGAATCCAGTAAATATGCTACTTTAGAGTGAAAGACAAGACTAAAAAACAGTAGCATACTTCATGAGAAACTTAATCTCATGCAAGAGACTATATGAAATAACTGAGATAAAGCAATAGTCTCAATGCAATCAAGATGTAGATAGAGGCTCCCCCTAGAGATATGCATCAAGTATTTGAATTGAATGGATGCATTTACTTTAAAGACAAATATGGAGAAGCATTGTACATCTTGATCAAGGCTCATAAATTTTGCAATAACAACTTAAGCCTAGTAATCTCATAATGAAAGTATTTAGAATACTCACAACCACACCATTGATTGTTTTGTAGACCTTATTATCCAAGTGGGTGTTGTTGTTCTTGATGTCCTCCTCTTTCATTTGAGAGTCCTCCCTTTGTAGTTGTTTCCTTTTCCTTTCAAACTTATTGAAAATACTCAAGAAAGATGTTAATAGCACAAGGGAGTATATTATGAAAGATGATCTCTTTAGATAGAAAATATGGACAGTTCATTATTCATAAGTCACACAGACATGAAGTAAAATCCTTAACATTAGTGCATTTTATTTGAGAAATATGAGTGAGCACCTTTTAAGCATTTTAATAATCATTGGAGATTTTACTTTATCATATTGAATTTAGCTAATCATTACTTGGAAGCAAATATGATAACATATATAAATATCGCAAAGGCATTAAATAGATTCTAATGGACATGAGCATTAAGAAAATGATATTTGAATGCACATCTAGCTGATTTGAGTTCAATAAAGAATCTATTCCTCACATGGGTAGAATATGATAATTTAGATTAAATAGCCATGGAGATGGGAACTAACTTAATTTAGAAGATGAGTTCCCATACCTTTGCTTTTACTTTTCTTCTTTTGGGTGAAGATCAACCCATGAGGCTTGTGCACTTTCTCTTTTGTGCATATTTATAAGAAAGCTCAAGAGATACGTTAGTAACACAAGCACTAGTTTCCATAGGGAATGAAAAGCTATATTACTAAAAGCATGGAAACTTCATAGCATGAACTAGATTATCCATAGATGATGTTATGCTCAATTTTAACTCATAAAACAAGCATAAATAATCCTTTAAGATTATGGGAATAAATCTAATTCATGATTTGGAAAGCGATAAATGTGAAAGAATCATATCCAATTTTGAGCAAGTAGAAATACATCATAAAACATTGGATTGATTTTTCTTTTCATGTTAGATTACATGCTTTGAAAGAGAAACTTATTCTCTACAAGTGAGACTACTTTGGGTTACTTAAATAAAATCAATAGTCTCACTATTCTAGTTATAGAGAGAGTTTTCCTTTTACAAGTGTCCTAAGGATTTGAATTCCTTACATGACACCTTATTCTTTTAAGAACATGAAATATCTCTCTATATCTAGAATCATGGCAATAACAAGATAAATAGAGGAAGAATATGCCATGACATACTAGCAATAAATTAAAGCATATAGATTGCCATAGTATGGAAATGATGAATGTGCAAACTACCATATGAGAGGAAATTCTTCAAAGAATGGTAATATCAATTTAAAGACATTTGAAGTGCTTCAATTTTCCTATGTGACTACACAAGAAATGATATTCTAAAAAAACTTGCACTTAAAAAATAAGTGTTACCATCCTTTGGCTTTCCTCCATGTTGTAGGCCTTGATTTTTCGCATATAATATCTTTCTCGAGATGATATGAGTTTAAGACATAGCAATTTGAAAAATAACCTTGGGTCAATCATGTATATAGATCATTGAAGATTGATAGTTTGAGTTGATAAGAATTGAATGGACTCTCTCAAGCACCCCAAGGCTTCATATCATCTCCTTCTCCTGCAAAGCTTGTCAATCATATTTTGGTACCCACCGCTTGATGGGTCCATCACGGTTAGTCAACAAAGATCTAGGAACCCAAAAGTCCTTTGTGTTAGCACTAGGTAAGCTCATTACCTTTCTAGCACAAGTTGCAATTTTGGGTTGCCTAGTTACATGAAAATCAATTGACAAGTTAGGAGTAGAATTGTTACCAGTGGGACAATCCTTGCATTGATGTCCCTTCTTTCGGCATGTGTAGCATAGTCGTTTTTCAAGTTTTGAAGCTATCTTCTTTCCTTGTTTGTTGCTTGCTACATGGTTAGTGAAAACTTTCTTTTCTAACTCTATGCCTCTTTGTTTTAAATGGGGACAAGATCTAAGTAAGTGTCCCTTCTTGGAGCATTTAAAACAAAGTCTATCATCCTTGTTAATAATCAAGCCATTTTTAATGTAGGGACATGACCTAATCAAATGCCCCTCTTCAAAGCATTCACTACACCTCTTAATGTGAAGTGTGGCTTGATCATTACCTTGGATGTTACCTTTTGTGGAGGCGTGGTTGAGGCTTTTGGAGGAGATGTTGAATTTCATCTTTTGTTTCTTCCTCTTGGCAATCCTCAAATCTTTGACATTTTCTTCAAGGGATGTAGTGCATGCCACAGTTGTTCCCGTCTCAAGCTTCTTCACCATGTCATCACGGTTATCTTGAGAAGGTTGGGCAATGCATTTCCCTTTTAGTTGTGTCAAGCTCTTCGTTAGCCTCTCATTTTCTTCTTTGAGCTTTTGATATGAATCATCATTTGTTCCTGCAAATTCTAGCTCAAAGGAAGATTTGCTTGTCGACAAACAACAAGCATTAGCACATGGTAATATAGTATCAATTTGAATACATGTGCACGAGTGAGGTTGTTGGGATTTTAAGTTTTCTATCACAACCTCATGAGCAATGTTTAATATGATATGATTATCCATAAGATTTTCATGAGAACATAGAAGCATATCATATTTTTCTTGAAAAGCTAGATTTTCAACTTTTAGCTTTTCTATTTGGTCCTTAAGCAAGGTATTCCTATTTACTAATTGAGCGATACAATGTAAAGCGTTATCATGCTCAATTGAAATAGTTTCATACCTTTGGACCAAATCAACATGAGAGCACTTTAGCTCCTCATGTTCTTTAGTCAACTCGTCAAAGTGTAGCATTTTCATGGAGAGAACATCTTCTAGCCTTTGACGAGCTTCGCTTTGCTCTCTCACTCTTTCTAGAAGTTTGAGCATGACCGCCTTATCTTCTTGGCATAGGCGAGCGTAGAGATGCAAGAAGCTTCTTTCTTCCTCCTCATCCTCATTTGTCCTTCCGCTATCATTTTCATTAGCCACACAACATATGTGGGAATTGAAATGGGAAGACAAACCTTTTGAAGAGGTGGATTCATCGTTTGGTCTCCATCGTTCATTTTCTTCTTCTTCCTTGCAAGGGTTAGTATCACAAATACCAAAGGAAGTAGAAGCACAAAATGAACTATCATGTTTGGACTTATTAAATTTGCTTTTAATTCTAGTCCAAATATCATGCGCATCATGGGTGGATTCGTCATAATTTGATATGAAGGCACGATAATCTTCTTTGCTAAGAGAATTGCTTAAGATGTCAAAAGCTAGGTAGTTTAAGCGAAAGCATCTTTGGTCCTCCTCGGAGATAATTTTTCCATTATAACTAGGAGGGAAGATACTCTTGTCTAAAATTTGTTCTAATTGAGGATCTATGGTTCTAAAAGCTTTTATCACTCTAGTAGACCAAGAAACATAATTAGAACAATCGGAAAGTAATATCTCAAGAGTTACCTCCTTGTTCTCTTGGGTCTTCTTGTTCTTTTGGGATCTTCTACGAGCCATCACTTCGAGTTGTTAGACTCAAGATGAAGTGTCTAGCTCTGATACCAATTGAAAGTCGCTTAGAGGGGGGGGGGGTGAATAGGCGAAACCTGAAAATTAAAACTTTATCCCCCAACTAGATCCCTTGATTAGTGGTTAGAACAAGATATACAAATATCGGAGAATAGAAACTAAGTTCTTGCTTGAAAAGAGTATTGCTAAATAATGCGGAAGTGATAAATCAATACAACTAGTAAGTTATAGAATAACAAAGCAAGAAGCCTTAGATGACAAGAGCACTAAGCCAAGTTCTTTCTTGCGAAATGTTGCTTCACTAAATGGAATTAAACTTGAAGCAACACCAAATGATATTAGCAAATAATGGTGCAAGAAAACTTAGAGCAAGGGAAAACAAACAAATCACAAGCAATGGACACGGGTGATTTGTTTTACCGAGGTTCGGCCCTCGAAGGCCTAGTCCCCGTTGAGGAGTCCACTTAAGGACGGGTCTTTTTCAACCCTTTCCCTCTCTCCCCCGATCACACAAGGATCGGCGAGCTCTTCTTCTTCTCAAGGATCACTCTCGATCCCGCAAGGACCACCACACACTTTGGTGTCTCTTGCTAGCTTTTACAAGCCTCCAAAACTTTGGAGGAAGTTCAATGGGAGTCAAAACTCCACGCGCAAATGAACACAAAGATGAAGCACACACTATCTCTCGATGAAACTCACAAGGCACTAGTGCTAAACTCAAATGAGTAGCTCTCTTTTGCTTGCTCTCTATTTTGTGGCACTTGTGTTGGTTGTAGTGGTCTAAATCTTGTGTATAGGATGGATCAATGAATATATGTGGTTGGGAGGGCTTGAGTATGTCAACTAGATGACTTGGAATGTTGCTTGGGCTCCCACACATTGAAGTGGCCGGTTGGGGTGGTATTTATAGCCACCAACCAAAATGTAGCCGTTGGAGAAGACTGCCTGTCGTATGGTGCACCGGACAGTCCGGTGCACACCGGACATGTCCGGTGCGACAGCCACGTCACCCGACCGTTAGGGTTCCGACCGTTGGAGTGCTGACTTCTGGGCCTGCCTGGATGTCCGGTGGCGCACCGGACATGTACTGTAGAGTGTCCGGTGCGCCACGACGCGCGTGCCTGACTTCTGCGTGCTCTGGCGCGCATTTAATGCGCCTGCAGGTGACCGTTGGCGCCGAAGTAGCCGTTGCCCCGCTGTCACACCGGACAGTCCGGTGTACACCGGACAGTCCGGTGAATTATAGCGGAGCAGCCGAAGTGAATTCCCGAGGCTGCCGAGTTCGCGAGGCCGCTCATCCTTGGAGCACCGGACACTGTCCGGTGTACACCGGACAGTCCGGTGAATTATAGCGGAGTCGCCTCTGGAATTTCCCGAAGGTGTCGAGTTTTGGAGTTGGAGTCCTCTGGTGCACCGGACATGTCCGGTGGCACACCGGACAGTCTGGTGCGCCAGACCAGAGGTGCCTTCGGTTGACCCTTGCTCCTTTATTTGAACCCAATACTTGGTCTTTGTATTGGCTAAGTGTGAACCTTTGGCACCTGTATAACTTATACACTAGAGCAAACTAGTTAGTCCAATTATTTGTGTTGGGCAATTCAACCACCAAAATTATTTAGGAACTAGGTGTAAGCCTAATTCCCTTTCAAATAGTGTCGGCCAACCGACACTCTTATCCAACACTCTAAAATGGACGCTCTTATTCGTATAAAAGTGTGGGGACCGACACTCTTACGTTAAGAGTGTCGGTTCAGGACGCAATCGACACTCTTATGTTAAGAGTGTCGGCCAGTGACGTGGCGGACACTTTTACAGACGGGGCATTGCGGGCGGGGTGGCACGGCTGTGCTCAGACGTAGGAGTGCGTGGGCGACGCAGGCGGCGCTGGACGTCAGCGGGCGTCACTGGAGAGAGCGGGCGGGGCGGGCGGCGCTGGAGGGAGCGGGGGCACGGGATGCAGCGGCGCTGGGCGGGCGGCGCCGGGTGGGCTGCGGGCGGGAGCGGGCAGGGCGGCGGCGCGGGTGGGCGGCACCGGGTGGGCTGCGGACGGGGCGGGTGGGCTGCGCTGGGCGGGCGGGAGGGGGCCGGGAGCGGGCGGCGTGGGGCAGGCTGCGGCGTAGGGCAGGCGGCGCTCGGTGGGCTGCGGCCAGGCTGCAGCGGCGCGCGGAGGGAGCGGGCGGGCCGGGCGGCGGCGTCGCGAGAGGGCGACGCGGGCAGGGATGGAGGAGGGCGGCGGCCGACGTCGCGGGCGGGATATGGAGACCGACGCGGGATCGAGACCGAACGGCTAATTTTGGGCGGCTAGGGTAAAAAGTAAGAGTGTGCGGCGAGTGGGCGGCCGATACTCTTAAATTAAGAGTGTGGGTTTTCTTGGGACTCGGCACTCTTAAATTAAGAGTGTGGGTTTTCTTGTCGGTACAGTAATACCCACACTTTTATTTAGAGTGTCGGGACCGACACTCTTAAACTTATCGACACTCCTTCAACGCTTTCTTGTAGTGAATCCCTATTTTGCTAAACGGAAGGACTAAAGTAGAGATTAATTGACTTTAGCCAGTAGTCCCTCAGATGGATGTTAAAAGGGAATAAAGAGCAACATTTAATACAATTGCTCTTGCCTAAAAAATTGACGTGTTGCATTAACTCCAATTGCTCTTCCCTACAACCAAATAGGACTAATGGAACCAAACAGGGCATAATTTTAAAGACGATGCATAAAAATTCTAGCCTCTTATCGGGTACCACAATTAGAGGTAACTAGATCACAACCCTAAAATCCCTAGACGCTTGAGTAAGAAGGGAACATGATCAAAATACGCTCCTGACCATACCAAGGTAAGGGATCCAAATCACGCCTCGCCCGAGGCCAACCCCGAATGGGAGACCTTAGTCATGAACGTGCCCGAGGCCACCCTTGGGCGAGATACACAGTCATAACTCGCCCGAGGCCACCCTCGGGCGAGAGACACAGTCACGGCTCGCCTGAGGCCACCCCCGATCGGAAAACATAACCGTGACTCGCCCGAGGTTGGCCTCGGGCGAGATGCACATTTCCGATTCGCTTGAGGATGCCTCGGACGATGCTCAGAAGCTACCCGCTTCGGCCAACCACTCCAGTTCCCGAACGTGTGTTCGTAGGTTCACCAACCCCGCTGAGGACGCCAAATTCAACTACGGTCTTATCTACTTTCACCGCCCACGACGATGCACAGGGCACGAATATCGGGCATTGTTCCCCCACCCGACCACTGTTTCAACTGCCTAGAGCATGGCTACACGTGATGCCAAGACCTAGCCTCGATGAAAGGGAAATGGCCCCAACCATTTCCTATAATCAATTTTGGTGTTTGGCGACCATTACAAAACTTATGGACTAACTAGTTTGCCTAGTTGATCTTTTCTCATGTGCATAAAGTTGATATACATTTGTAAGGAGAATAGACCCTTGGGCCACTTCCATGAATATGAGGCAAATCAGGATTGCACCAGCCTGCGGTGCACCAGACTGTCCGGTGTGCACCGGACAGTGTCTGGTGCCCAGGCTGGGGCGCCCGACAAACATGTCGCTCTCGGGAAAATGCAGTGCTCCACGGCTAAAATTCAACAGACTGTTCGGTGTGTCACCGGACTGTTCGGTGTGTCACTAGACTGTTCGGTGAGCCCACGGGCAACGGTCGACTTCGCCAATGGTCGACTGCCACCGCAGTCAGAAGTGTTAGAAGGTCAAAAACAGTTACGACGTCAGGTTGCACCGGACTGTCCGGTGCACCACAAGGACAGGGGAATTCAATGGTCAACTGCTCCAAACCCCAATGGTCGGCTAACGTAGCAGGCACCGGACAATGAACAGTGAGATGTCCGGTGCGCACCTGACTGTCCAGTGAGCGCGACGACAGAAAGCTACAGCCAACGGCTAAAATTGTGCTTGGGGCTATAAATACCCCCAACCACCACCATTCAAAGCATCCAAGCCTTCCACTCTCCACATTCAATACAAGAGCAAGACACATTCAAAGCTTCCAAATCTCCTCAATTGCCACAATTAAGACAAGTGATCATTAGTGATTAGTGACTTTAGAGGGTGTGATTTGTGTTTCATTTGTTTCTCTTGCTGCTTGGTTGTGCTTTCTTCATCTCCTTCTAAACTCTCTAGTGACTTATAAAGCTAGCAAGAGACACCTAAGTGTGTGGTGATCCATGTAGGGTTTTTATGACCCTTGAGATTAAGAAGAGCACTCATCCGGTCTAGGTGACCGATTGAGAGAGGGAAAGGGTTAAAAAAGACCCGGCTTCCATGGCCCCCTCAACGGGGAGTAGGTTCATTGGAACTGAACCTCGGGAAACAAATCATCGTGTTTATTTGTGTTGATCTTTATGCAATTTGGTTCATCCTCTCCCCTCTCTCTAAAGTTCTCTTGCTCACAACCTTTTGAGTTTACTCCCAAAGTTATCCACATTGATTGAGCAACTCATTGCAAGAAGAACTATCTTCTGCACTCCATATTCATTATTATTTATTTCTAATCCTAATCCTGGGTGAAGTTCATGTTCAAAGTTTATAATTTACAGGTTTTGCCTATTCATCCCCTCCCACTAGGCGACTTTCATTCGGCCTCGGGAGAGATTTCTGCCTCGCCCAAGCCCGGCCTCTACCAACTGCTCCAAACAAGGGAACACATGATGCCACCAGCTCTCCAGCGAACCCTGCTAAAGACAGGATGGCTACAGAAACCACAAAGCCGGTGTCCAATCTGCTTTCCACCATCCCAGATGATGCACATACTAGATTACCACATACTTTTCACCATGTCGAGCGCTATTTCAACCACTACGACTCAACATACTTATAAACGTCTCATATGCACCCCTGCACTGGACAGGCTCGGGCATGCGTCTGAGCCCCCCCAACCTGGCCTTGGCTCTTTGCTTGGTCAAAGTGCAGATTACAGGGATCAGACATCCTTCTCCTAACCAAAGACGACGCCAAGAACAAAGGCCATCCCGCCGACCATACTGCTATAGGGGCTCAGACTCATCTCCTCTGACCACAACAACAATGTGGCAACCCTTGTACTCTAGGGCATCCCCCTTGTGACTATAAAAGGAGGAGTCCAGGGTCTCCGAGGGGGGGGGGGAACTTGACCGCTTACTCTTCACTCTTGACTAGTCCGTTGCTCGTGCTTTGCTACAATTGTTGTATATCATATAAATAGGTATTGAGATATTTATTCAAATATAATTATTGTTTATTTCTAAACACTAAGATATGTGTGGTCTGCTGGTTAGCCCCAAATTTATGGAGCAGGGAGACGTGGGTTTGAGTGCTCGCTCTATACTATTTTTTGCGCGGTGTGGTAGCTGCGCGGGGAGGTCAGGTATTGGGCAAGCGTAGTAGCTGGCTGCGCGAGCGCTGGGGTCCACGGGTCCACAGGACAGTAGCTGAGAGAGCGTTGTGCAGGCGCTAGGCGTGGGCCTCCCTTGGGCACACGCCGAGGCAAAGCATGAGGGGCGAGAGAACTAATTGGGGCGCGTGGGGCGCTTCCAGATTGTCAGCGCAGAGGGTGAAGCCGTGGTAGCAATAGGTACCCACATTAGGTTCTTAATAGAGTAGTATAGATATTGACACTCGTCTCAATCACTCTCAGAGACTTGGGACTCACTCCCTCTCTCAACGTATCCCTTACTATAAACACCTAGGTGCAAGATAATATAAGTCTCATCCCTCTCAATGAAAGTAGAGTCTTCTCTTGTCCAAACTAAGATAAATTTTATGTCTTCTTGCATCACCCATTTGGATCGAGGCACACAGCACAAACTTACTTGTTGTTAGGACCCTCGGGTCAAAACACCGACGCCTCTATTAATGAGGGTTTGTCTCTTTCTAGAGTGTCTGTCTTATACTTTCTCCGGTGTCCTATTAGTTTTTGTTTTGGACAAGGTTTGTGTCAAACTTATAAAATTTTGACTACAAATAACTATTTTATTATTTAGTTTTGAAACCTAATATTTATATGCACGGATTTGTCTGAACAAGTACTTTTATAAAAGTATAAATGTATTAAGAATTTATTTATATTTTAATAAAAAATATTAGTTAAAGTTATATTTTAGAGACCATGTCAATGTCCTAAACGATATCTGATAATAGAAAATCAGAGGGAGTAAAACAAAACCATGAGAATGCAGGGCCATGACCTATGGTCGATGGATCTCCAAGTCAAGTTCAAGTGTGTCAACATGCATGCTACTGCGGCAGCACATGTGGTCATTTACCCGGTTGTGTGCTCATGGATCAACGGTGGTGTGCTGAAGCCCGATGCGACATCGAAACATCTAGGCGAGCTCGAGCGTCCTTCCAATCCCTTTATTTTCCGCATCTATCAGAACATGCTTGAACTTGTCGACAAATACAGTATTTCAGTTTAGTTTCAAAGCACATGTTTCAAGCACATGTGAGGACATTGGCTCAAGCTATGTGATTATGGCCCTGTTCAGAAGTACTTCACTTTATAAAAACGAATTTCCACTTTATTACAAAGCAGCATAGTCTATTCTAGAGTTCGTCTTACATGATAGTGTAAGTTCGGTTTGCTTCACGGGATAGCTGCGTGAGCCAGTTATATCTAGCGGATGCAAATGTAATCCCTAAAAAATGCAAATTCTATAGATACGGTTAAAATTTCATCATTTATGAACACCTAAAAAAATTAGTATACATCCACTAGATTAATTACATCCTCCTCAATTTTGCTCTAGCTTCGCCACTGCCTCTATATTGGATTGTGATCACATGGGATTGAGATTGCGTGCCACGCAGACTTTCAACCAAATAGGCCCTATGTACATCTATTTGGCATAGTTCATCTCTAGCTCAGGTAATTAACGGTTTAGCTAGAAATTGCCATTTATAGCCTTGGATATGTTTATTTAGCTTTTGTGAGTGATTGTATTATTATAAGGAAATACTGTTTATTATTTGTTGTAATATAAATGAATGTGTCTGTATTAGAATTAAATAACCTCAAGATTCTCTAAAAAGTTAGCCTCTAGACACCTATTCTATCTGCATGTATATCTATATACTCTAATAAAGCTAAACCCCAATAAATGTTCTATTTCTTTATGTAAGGTGTTCATATCTATCGTTTGTCACTAAGTGCTCAACTAACTTGCAATTCTTTAATGAAAATCATCTATGTCATCCCTTATTAATATAGAAATTGTCTATGTCATCTCATTAATGCAATTTTTTTAACCTTTAAATCTATCAACATATAATTCATATGCATATCTTATTTGTTATTTACTCGTACTCGTACCTATTGTCATCCCTACTTTTATTCCCGAGAAATTGGTCACAAGAAAAAAAAAACATGGTCAGCGATACGTGGGTAGAGTGTGGTAGTAGCTCTCTCGCCGTCTCGCGTTAGTGATGTTTTAGGTAAAAAAATGCAACTACGAATGTGTGACAGAAGATGCATCATGATAAAAATATTATTTTACAAGCAGAGGAACCAAGGAAACGAGCAATCTCTAAAAAAGTTGGATTTACAGACGAACAAAGCTCACTCGGACAAGACTAAACGTTGACTTGATTTGATCTTGAAAGAAACTGCACGACCATGTGTTGGCTTGCATCTAACTAGTCACCAATAAACTGAATACAAAATATAAAATTAGATGTCTTTTCTTCGAAGGAAAAAACTCACTTAACTCAAAACTCTCAAACAAAAATATAAATACCTGTCAAAATTTTATAATCTTCTCAGAACAATAATGTATGACAGTTATATTAAAATAAATAAAAGCAAGATAATATATTTTTTTATTTAAATCATTCCCTTCACTCATTTAAAGTGTTGTGTATAAACACGACTTAGCATAATATGATGATAAAGATATCGCGATGCCTTGATACGTGATCCATTTTAACAAAACAATTAGAATCAAATAAATAAAACAACTTATGTGGAAAAAATGTTCAAGTATAAAAAACACAAATGCTAAAACTAAAAAAACTAGTTACCCATGCGATTAGAATCAAATAAATAAAACAACATATATATGTGTGAAAAATGTTCAAGTATAAAAAAACACAAATGCTATAACTGAAAAAAAAAACTAGTAAACCCATGCGATTTTACGGTGGGTCACATTCACATTGCTAGTTCAACATATTACATATACATGGCTGATGGATGTGAATGAAATAACATTTGAACCCCGCGCGCTTACACTGCGGCGGCTACACTCCAGGAAGAAAGTGAGTGTCAAGCAATAAAGCAAGCAACTGCTAGAGACGCAAGATGACTGCTTTACTGAAGAAAAAAAAGAAGCTTACTTATGTATCAAGGCATAGCATGGCGCTCACAGTCCCTTGAGGACGCCAAGCATAGCATGGCGCGGCTTGCAGATGGCCTCCAGAGGGACAGCCCTCGGGAGCGTGATTCCGCCCCCTTCGGCCATATCGACCTCGGCGCCGCCGACCGTGTCCCAGTCGAAGCACTGGATCAACGTCCCCAGGACCAGCCCCAGCGTCCGCAGCGCGAGGGCCTCTCCGGGGCACTTCCGCCTTCCCATCCCGAACGGCATCACGAACAGCCCGTCGGCACGGCCGTCCTCGAACCGCTCCGGCCTGAACGCGGCTGGGTCCGCCCATATCGCGGGGTCCCTGTGGATGGCGTACACGTTGACGAGGAGCATCGTCCCGCTCGGCACACGGTGGCCGCCGACCGTGCAGTCGGCGGTGGACTCGTGCGGGACCAGCGTCGGCACGACCGGGTACAGCCGCAGGGTCTCGCTGACGATGCAGTGGAGGTAGCCGAGGCGCGGCAGGTCGTCGGCGCCGAGCAGCCGGGAGTGCCCCACGGACGCGTCAATCTCCGCCTGCGCTTTCTTCATAACATCGGGGTGGCTTAGCAGCAGCGACATCGCCCATTCCGCCGTCGTCGCCGTTGTTTCAGAACCCCCAGCGAACATGCTCTGCAAATCAGTCGAGAGACAAAACGCAGAACGGCGTAGTCAAGCCCGAAGCCTACTTAAACCACCGTAGTAGTTCTCGTTTACCATGGAGCCAATTTTTGATCATATATATACATATATAAACAATATTAATATTTACAATATACAACACCGCTTTGATCGATGGAGGAAAAGAGACGATCAAAGCCGTAAATGGGTCTTTGCGCTTTCTCCCACTGTTCTCTTGAAACTCGAGAATTGCATATAAATCCAGTACCTTCGTATGAATGATATAAATCTAATGTACGCCCCACTTCAAATTATAAGCGATTACGACTTCTCTAGATTTTTAACTTTTGTTGTACACTTCTCTTATATTTCAGGTGCCTAAATTTTAAAATAGTTTTAGTCAGTACTCATGCACCACCAATGCAAGTGAATTATTTTTTACGATTTGTTATCTATCTTCTCAAAAAAATTATCTCTATTTAACTATATAAATAATTATTACTTATCTATATGTCAACATAAATAGTATTTTATCGTGCTTGTAGTTATGTGTAAAGGTTCTTTTATTCTCGGGAAAAAATAGAAAACAACTAAAGTTACAATTTTAATATAAAATATATGTCATTATTATCATCTAAAAATAAATTAAAATTCATAAATCTAAGTTTTAACAAGTATCTTTGTTTAGAGTACAAAATATGTATCTAAAGAATATTAAAATATTTTTAAATTTAGAATGGAAGAAGTAATATTAAGTTAAACAATACCACTGATGCTTCATCCAAGTATTGTATATGTGTCACTATATGGTGAAGCATAAATTCTTAGCCCCTAAACCTTTGGCTATTTAGCATAAATAAGCTGAGGGTTTGTCATGCAAATTTGCAATTCCTTTCAAAGAAATTTGAATGCATTCGTTCAGAATATATAACCTGCTGCCCATAAGCATGAAACCGACTACCTTGAGTCAATTATAGGGGCATATACATCCTCGAGGATGCTAACGAGTAAACTCCCAAAATAATGGTAAGTGACCAATTTTTATTGAGTGGTTAAAATACTCCATGGTGAGCTTATGGACCTTTCAGTGGTAACTTTGCTTTATAACTTGGTATTCTAGACTTAAATATAATAAAATTTGATATGCCTGACCCCCTATGCTTAGTCGGAATAGTTGAAATTACTTTATATCACAACTAGAATAATTCTTGTGATATGGTTCAGTCCAAAACTGAGTAGGCGTCAACTACAATTAGGGGCACTTTTATGACTATTGGATATATGGTTTTAGTCAAGTGCACTTGTTCTTCTTGGTTACTCTAATTTGTACCCAAGACTGACCCATGTTGAGTTGGAGTCCCCGAGCTTAGTAGGAATATAATCGACTAGGTTATGGCAGTGGCTGAATAGGTCGTGTAATTATCTTATCGTGTTGACTAAGCCATGCACTTATCTTCAATTATAATCTAAAATCTTGGCCTAACCGACTAGAATCCATCCATGTGATTGTTTTTGGTAGGGTTGCTCAAGATTCTCCTATATGATTGTCATCTCACTTGTTGGTCATTGTTTCAGTAGAAAATGAACTTGTGTTAGTCTCATGTGTTGGACTTAGTGTTGAAATCTTTCAGCAGATAGCCAGAGTAGTGCTAGGATGAGCAACTTGATCGTGCAAAGCAACAAATATAACTTGTAGCCATCACCTTTGTAGATGAGCTAGACGTTAACTGAATCCTATCATATTGTAATCTTGCTGCTAGGCTATTATATATCCCAGTGCTTGTAATTTGAACTCATCATCCTAACGATAGGAAGTAGCCAACTAGCCTATATGTCTTTTGTATGGACAGAAAGTAATCAGGTAAGGTTATTATGTGTCCTTAGAGAAAGAGACAACATCTTGTTGTATGTCAGGTAGTAGGAACCAACACAAGGGTCATTGTATGCTCCCAAGGTAGACATAGACAGCATCTTATTATATGTTGAGTAGTAGGAACCAACAATGTAGCTATTGTATACTATCTAAAGTAGGTAGGGACAAAGTGTTATTGTGTGCCAAGTAGATGGAACTAATAGTGGAGCCATTATACGCTATTTATATTAGACAATGATGATAACATACTATTGTATGTCAGGTATCACACACCAATGACATAACAATTGTATGATCCCTATAGTAGGCTGGGACAACATGCTATTATGTGCCGAATAGCAAGAATCAACAGTGAAGCTATTGTATGCTACTTAGAGTAAGTAGAGACTACATGTTGTTGTGTGCTAAGTAGTAGGAACAAGCGACGGAGCAATATATGCTACTTAGAGTTGGCAGGAATGGCATGTTGTTGTATGTTGAGTAGTATAAACCAATGATGTAGCCATTATATGCTCCCTAGAGTACACATGAGCAATGTGTTGTTGTGTGTACAGTAGCAAGAACCAATGGTGGAACCTTAATATGCTACTTAGAGTAGGTAGATACAACATGTTATTGTATGTCAAGTAGTATAAACTAATAGTTGAGCCATTGTATGCTATTTAGAGTAGGTAGAAATAGCATGCTATTGTATGTTGGACAGTAGAAACCAATATATGCTCTCTGAAGTAGGTAGATACATCATGTTGTGTGCCAAGTAGCATAAACCAACAGTGGAGCCATTCTATGCTACTTAGAGTAGACAGGGACAACGTGTAGTTATGTGCCCAGTAGCAGGAACAAATGGTGAAGCCATTGGATGCTATTTAGAGTAGAAAGAGACAACATACTATTATGTTCCAAGTAGTAGGAACCAATCGGGGATCCATTATTTAGAGTAGGCGGGGATAATATGTGGTTGTGTGACGAATAGCAAAAACTAATAGCGGAGCCATTTATGCTACTTAGAGTAGGCAACACCAACATGTTGTTGTGTGTCGAGTAGCAGGAACCAACGATAGAGCCATTGTATGCTACTTAGAGTAGTTGGACCGTGTTAGATTGTAGTTGTTTGATGGCTCAAGAGCAGACTCAAAAAATTTAGTCATGTCTGAGTTGGATTTGTACTTATAGTCGAATTAGGTTTCGACCGCAATTGTTCAACGTATCAGAAGACGACTCGAAAAACTTGGTCGTGCCCGAGTTGGACTCGTACTCTTAGTCAAACTAGGTTTGGACCGCAATTTTCTAATGGTTTAGAAGCTGATTCGAAAGACTTGATCATGTCCAAGTTGAAATCGTAGTCAAACTGGATTTAGACTGCAGTTATCCAATGGCTTAGAAGCCTACCAACGTTCTTTATATGCCTGAGTTGAACTCGTACACACGGTTGAACTAGGTTGAGACCCGAGTTGTCTGATGGCTTAGTTATGTTCGAGTTGGACTCTAGCTTATAGTCGAACTGGATCTGGACTGCAGTTATCCATGCCTCAGAAGGTGACTCGAAAAACTTGATTATGCCTGAGTTTAATAAAATTGTGTTTGGTTCTTTACTTTTTTGTTACATGTAGTCATCTCGATGTTGAAACAATTAATAGAAATATGGAGGCGTGAGAGTTCATAAACATTTTATGTATGTATGGTTTTTGCCAATTTGTACATGTATGTTATTATGAGTCGGATTAGTTATTATGCAAGAGTACGTAATTTTAGTTATAACCTAATTTGGACAACTAATCCGACTCATAATAACTTGTATATTTTATGAGGTATCTATTTATGATTATAAATGTTTTATACAAACTTTTACTCTCTCCTATATATCCGTCCTAATTTATAATTTATTTGATTTTTTTACTAAGTTTGATCGGCTCGTCTTATTTAAAAAAATTTAAAAAGATAAAAAATTCAAAGCCTTTAAGTATATTATATGCTAAACGATTTCACAGTAAAAATTAATAATAATGATGAATTTGAGGTAAAAAAATCAAATAAATTATAACCTGGAACCAGAGAGTTCAAATTATTTTTATACTGCGAAACGTACAACTGGATTCCTTTAAGACGGAAGTAGCAAGATGATAAAACGGAAGTAGCAAGATGATAACGACAGACACGTCAACGTTAGCGATATATATACTCCAACGTAGACCTAGCTTTTGTTGCACAGTAGTAGCAACATGGCGCAGCAAACTACGCACTACTAATCTACTATATATAGTATTCCCTCCGTCTCACGGTCTTAGTTTTTTATGCAATAATGATGAATCTAAACATAAATATAAAACACATACATCAAATATTATATAAATCTAATAATTATTTAAAATAAATTTTAATTTGTGACACGCTACCACGTGGTAGATTATTGTAGATATGACATGCATGGTGGTAGAGATGTCAATGGGAAATTCTCCATCGGGTTATAGTATCTCATACTCATCTCCATCATATTTGATCCATCCACATACCCATCCTCATACCCATCATGGGTGCAAAACCCATCCCCATTCGGGTTTCGGGTCCCCAATGGGTCCCCATCCCCAATTAAGGGATAACTAGGTACTAACAGCTAGTACAAACTATCCAGATTTCATATCACCACATCCGCAAGCACTCATTCATGAACCATGATTCATTCATCCATTCATCAAAAAGAAATCAATACTTCGTGACCAATAGAAGAAATGAAGAAATGAAGTCTCCTTACCTTCCTTGGTCACCATCCGAGTTCGTTGGCGCCTGAGAATCCATGGTCGTCACTGTCGTCTTAGGCTCCTAGCAGTCGGCGTAGTGTATGGCTGGTTATTTTAGGGTTTTGTTTTTTTGCTAGTCTACTAGTTGCTTTGTTGGGCTAGGACCTGGGTTTGGTGCGCTGCCGTGCTGGGCTTAGTGGCCGGCTCAGTCTCAACTCATTCATATAAACGGGATAGGTGTACACGTATGAAATACCCATGAGTAATCGGGTTCGGATTTTTACTTTCCCAAACTCATACCCGTTTACCCAATGAGTAGAGATTTTTGTCTCATATCCATACCTATGGGGACAATTTTTGTCTCATACCCGTACCATAATAAGGGAATTTCCCACGGGTTAGCGGGTATCGGGTTCCCATTGACATCTCTACATGGTGGGCTGTTCCAATCCCAACCAAACCAGAATATCAACATCTGCTATTTAGGCGAACAGATCCACTGGTGGCTGCCAATTTTTGGATAAACGTTGCTACAAAAGATAGTGGATTTATGTGGCTACAACTTAAGGGGTGTTTGGTTTCTAGGGACTAATGTTTAGTCCCTTCATTTTATTCCTTTTTAGTATATAAATTGCTAAATATAGAAACTAAAATAAAGTTTTAGTTTCTATATTTGGTAATTTTGGAACTAAAATGGAATAAAATGTAGGGACTAAACATTAGTCCCTAGAAACCAAACATCCCTTATTAATAATGTACGCCAATGTTCTCGATTTGACCCAGCATCAACCAATTAATTCCATATTCAATCATTGTCAGGACTGAAACTGTAGCAACACGAGTGGTAATGGCCAGTGCAAGGGGAACAAAGACGAAGAATCACTCACCGAGCACAGAGCCATGATCATGGTATCCGTGTACACCTCCGGTTCTGACTTCTGCAGTGAGAGCAGAACGCCAATCATGCTCTTCTTATCGTTGTTCTCGCCGCCCTCCTCCAGCCTCCGCCGCTCCGCGTCGATGAGCCGCCGTAGGAACGCGTCCCTTGCGCTCACCGCGCGCAGGATCTTGTTCCTCACGCCGAACACGTCGAGCCACCGTAGCACCGGCAGGTAGTCCCACGCGTTGGCCCCGCTGAGAAGCGGAAGGAACACGTCCAGCGCCTTCATGAATTCCTGGGCCTCCGGAGACATGTCCGTGTCGTCGTCCGCCACGGCACGGGACGTCTTGGTTCGCGCGATGGTCTCCATCAGGGCGCTGTGGGAGAGCTCGAACAGCCTCCGCTTCAGCTCGACCCTCGCGGCGCCTGCGGGGGCGGCGGCGGCGGATTGGTACATCCTCCGCGCCATTGCGCGCACCTCGGCGGATATGACGGGGAGCATGCAGCTGACGCGGTGCGCGGACAGGAGCTGCACCGTGGCGACGCGGCGGAGGTTGCGCCAGTACGGGCCGTAGCGGCACATTGGGAGCGTGGCGCCGCCGAAGGAAACCAGCAGGAGCGTGGGGAACCGCGGGCGGTTCGCGAAGCAGACGTCATTCTCGGTGAAGCACTCCGTGGCGCAAGCCGCGGACGACACCACCACGGCTTGCCGCGAGCCGAGCCGGAGGAAGAACACCGGCCCGTAGCGCTCCGCGAGGCGAAAGAGCGCCGCGTGGATAGGCTTCCGTAGGAGGTGGAGGTGACCCAAGACCGGGAGGGCGGGAGGGCTCGGTGGCAGCTGCGTTCTCTTGTTCTTGCCATTGGTCCTGCGGCGGTGGCGGCCGAGGAGATGGTGGAGCAAGAAGAGGGAGAGGAAGAGGAAGGAGAGGGTGACGACATAGACCGGCTCCATGGATTCCCGGTCTTGGGAGTAACGACTAACGAGTGGGCTTTCTCAGTTCGGAATTTTTTGATGTGCTTGTTGTGTTGCATATGTACAAGGCGTAATGAAGCACTGCCGCAATGTATAGTTTGGCATTTAGTTTTGGGTACGCAATCCCTGACGTTAGTAGAAGTTCGCCATTTAGCCACGTGTTATAGTCTTCTAGAAGCTGTAGATATATAATATAGTATACTCCACTGAATTTGGTACCTATTTTTTTCATACCAGTCCATTAACCTGCTGATTAGAATTTAGAACTTTTTTATACATAAGTAGTGTTAGAGTTATAAGTCTGTCATTAGAAATGTATATCATTATGTGTTATTTAGGTCTTTAAACTTTTAAAAAAAAATTTAGATTTTTTTAACTTGCCCTTGAGTGAAATTTAGGCCACATGCTCTTAAAGTGCCAAGTTCAGATCTCACGCTTCACTACTGGAATCGAGCGCTTTGCCTGAAAAACACTCGGTAAAGTATTTGCCGAGTGTGACTGTCGGTACCCTGGATCAAGGGTACCCACTACTACTGTATCAAGGCGCAGTTCCCGTGCGGCTATCTCTTAGCCACATGGTAGTAGGGCTGTGTCTGTGACTAAGGCGTGCCTTAGCCCAACCAAGGGCAGTGGCTCAAGGCCCACAGCGGCGCCCCGCCTCACCACCTGGGTGGGTCCGGGACCGCCACATGTCCATCGAGGTGGAATACTCCTAGACATCTGCAGTAAGTCCGCACCCCCATGGGAGTGCGCCTAAGTTTGCAGACAGGACTCCCAGGGGAGGTCCGAGACCTCCACGTATGCATACTGGGCCCCCTAAGGTGGGAACCAGACCCCTTCGCAAGGGGTCCGGACCGCTCACGGCGGGGTTCCGGTGCACCAGGACGGAAAATGCTTAAGCCCTGCCCAAAAACCAGGCAGGGGTCCGGCGCTGGCACGTGTCTGGACCCCATCATGTACGGCTCAGCTCCCCGCCCAGGCGGAGACCCGATGCTGTCACGTAGCCCTCTGCCCGTGACGTAAGCCAGCGGGCGGAGCCTAACGTAAGGACTACGTGCCGCGGGCCGCGCCGCGCATTGCATGCTACGCTATCTCAGTATTTAATACGGAGGATGCCCGCCGTCTGACAGGCGATGTGCCATCTCAGCATTTAATGCGCCCCGTCCATTCCGCTGGTAGACAAGGTGACGGCTCGGCATTTAATGCATCCTCTCTCTACTCCTCTAGTAGGCAGCGACTGGGCCACCCTGTAGACGGCGTGCCTATCCAATTAGTTGGCAGGTGGCGTACTGCCATAAGATCTGTACTCATGACGACTCGCGCGTTACCGAGGAAGAAGCCGAGAGAAGCCAATGCTATAAGCACTATGGACGTTACTACACTCGGTGTCACACCCGGGCTTTAAAGAACAAAGCCAGGTGCATCTCATACATGCGCCAAGAAGACAACATATATAATAACAGAGTGTATAGAGATAAATGTCACAATAATCAGAGTATTTATTACATAGCAGAAGTCTTATTACAAAATAAAAGATAAATATAAAACGAACTAAGGATCGTCCTCGGCACAGAAGTCAACTGGAGAAACGCCACCTAGATTAGATCAAACTCCTCGCCTTGTGGCTCCTCCTGAACCACATGTTCTTCTCCTGTGGGGGGGGGGGGGGTGAGACAGCAAGAGTGAGCGCACATACGTTCATAGCTCAACAAGTCGTGGGGAATAGTGTGCATGAACTCACCAAAGGTGGGAGTTCATGTGAAGTGTAAGGCTGATCAACAAAATAGAGGCTAAAGCTGAGCATTGCTTTTATAAGTTGGTCAAAATTTTATTAGCAATTACTAAGTGTAAGTAAATACTAAACCTTAATAATAATAAAGAAAAGTAATAATAAAATAATCCCAAATGCGATGCAAATGTCAAATTAAATTTAAGTTCCATAAATTAATCATGTGAGGGTCCGAGCTGCTCATGACCATGAGCACGGCTAGTATACCAGTTTTACACTCTGTAGAGGTTGCGCATCTTTACCCATAAGTCATGTTACCCATCTGCCAAGAGATGGCCAATCCCATACACCTCTACCGAGGAGGCGAGGCAGGGTAACACTACGAGGCCTTTACAAAGTTCCACTAGCTTCAGAAATCCCGCTACAGTTTATAGGAAGCTCCAGTGCAGGAATTCCTCGTCTGACCGCCATCGCAGCAAAATCAACCCAAGGACCTCCCTACACTGACCACTCCCCTACTACCCTTGCCCCTTTCGGGTAAGGAAGACATCCAATAGCTTTCCTAGTTAATCAGCCAAGGGCGTCCCATTAAACTCTTGTGGTAGCACTGTTTTCCCGGGTGGTCGCTCCATGTTCCCATTAACTTAATGATCTTAACATGAATAGTAATAATAAAAAGATAATAAAAGAATAATTATGAATAGGTTATCTCCATACCCAAAACCACAATAAGCAACAGCAAGTACTACCCAAAAATGTTTAGTGGCAGCAAGGTATAAAGATAGCCAAAACTGGGATAACCTATTGGATCCCATCAAAATTAACCTATGCAGGTCATTATAATTAATAAGAATATGGTTGGGAAAAAGTAAGTGATCAAGGGAACAACTTGCTTGGCACTTGAGATACCAGTTACCAAGATGACTCTTCAAATCCTTGTGACCTCACTGCTAATCGTAGCAATACAAACAAACATGGTATAGACAAAATTAACATCACCCCAAACATAAGTACAAACTGAATAATAATAATCTACACGTCGCTACGAGATCGTGGGAACGAGAACCACTAGAATCAGAGTTACTAGTAAGGAGTTATGATTTATAAAAGATTTAGGTGATTAAAACGTTAAACTATATTATAAATTGGTTAATATAAATCATATAAGGGGTTATTCTATAAATATTTATCTCAACTTTAATCTAAGTTATAAATTGACCATAGACCATATTTTGGCAGATTATAATGATAAGCAGATTAACCAGACGAACCAACATCAATTAAATAAAGATCTAATCATAAAATAATAAAACACGGTATAATCAATGTTGCTACTGCGTAGTAAATATTTATACGAGACTAACGCGACTTGAACGGATCAAATCAGAGTTACAACGGAGGAGTTATGAATTTTCTTAAGGTTTTATGTGCTTGATACAAGATTAATGAGGATATTAATTTTAATGTGGCTTTGATGTGAAAACAGTAGTACTAAATGATGAACAATAATATTACAAAATTATAGAAATTGGAATGGATTGATTTGGATTTCATATGAATTTTCTAGAGATTATACAAATTCTAACATTTATTTTTACCTTAAAAATACATTTCAATTAAATTCCTCTGATTTAAAGACTCCCTGGACTAGGCGCATAAAAATCAGAGAGTGCAAGGGCCTCGGTGCACTAAATCCCCAGACTCAGTGAACAACGCCTGAGGACTGCGGGTTGATAACTAAAATTTCTAGGGGCTCTTATGTGAATTGGTCTGGCCGAAGGGGTACGGTGCAGATCTAGCCGTCCGATTGGAACCCCACGGACGAGATTAGATCCATACCCAAATCAACTGGTGTTCGATACAGGCCCTCGGATCTAAATCGTATCGCCCGCATTATACCAACGCGATGATCCAACCTCCACCCTTAGATCGCCCTCCATCATCCATCCTACGGCACAGATCACTCACGTGAAAAGAGGGGGGTACGCAACCAGATCACAGCCTCACATCTAAGCATCAATGGCCCGGAGCCAATCCTTCACCTCCCCCAACTCCCACACAGGCGGCATGCGGCGGCGCCCGAGCTCCACCCAGCAGAGCCACACCGGAGTACGCACCCAATCCGACTACCCCGAGTGCACCAGTACACGCGAATAGGTGGAAAACATGGTAGTGGCCTTGACGGACTAATCTGTGGAGTTGAGTCGGTGTTTGGTGTAATGGGGGCTCCCACCCACGGTGGCGAGTTGCCGCCGATGCCGTTCGACGGTGGGCCTGCGCCCTAGTTCTCCAGACTCCGATTGGATCGAGCTAGGCATAAAGGAGATTATGGCGAACGCGTGCAACGGAAACTCACCGGCATGGACATGACATAGACCACTGGCCATGATGCAGGTGGCCCGACAACGATTCCCTAGCTCCAGCGACAAATTGGCATCTGGCCGCCCGATTTTGTGCCCGCTGTTGCCCACGTATACCTTCTATGTGCCCTTCTCTTCCTCTCAAACTGGTTGCCGAGGCCGGACCGACGACCCAGGCGAGGTCCCGCGGCGGCGGTAGTTTTCCCAATCATAATGGCGGCGACACATGGTTTCCTACGGCGGCAGCGGTCGAAAGGGTTGGAGCATGGGAGAAATTGGAGTGGGCTACGATCCCAGGGAAGGCAGCAGTAGTTATGTGCCCCGTGACCCCGAAATCCATGGCTCGATCGCGAGCTTGCACGGTCAAAGCGGAGCACCGGTGTCGGGGACCATAATTAGGGGTACCCCCAATGCTCCTTAATCCGGCTGGAAAACATCTTCAGAACAAACCATAAACGACTGATAAAGCGCAGACCTCGTCTACCAAGGGACGCGACCTCACCCGAGCCCAGCCTTGGGCAAGGACGGTAATCCCGAACGGGTTCACGCCTCGACCGAGGGTCCCCTCAGTCAGCAGACGCACCCTCGGCTCGCTCGGAGCCCAGCGCAGGCAGACTTTGTCGTGCAACGACCTCGCCCAAATCGCCTTACCAACCGACTGTATCACATGCGCATTTAATGCGGGGATCGCCTGACACCTTATCCTGACACGCGTGCCTCAGTCGGCAAGGTCAAAGTGACCACAGTCACTTCGCCTCTTTACTGACCGTTCTGACAGGAAAACAGCGCTGTTCACCCCGCTCCAGCAACTATGCCAGCCACCAGGGAAAGACTAACAACAGTCACGGCCTTTCCCGAGTACGGCCTTAGGCGCAACAGGGAGCTCCGCCTCGCTCGACCCCGGGCCTCGGCCTCGGCTTCGGTCTCAGGAGAAGGTCTCCGCCTCGACCGAGCCCGACCTCGGCCTCAGGAGAAGGACTCCGCCTCGCCCGACCTCAGCCTCGGCCTCGGAGGAGTCGCCGCCTCGCCCGACCTCGGCCTCGGACCGACTATGCTGCAGGGGATGCATCATTACCCTACTCCTAGCTAGCTGCCTCAGGCTATGAAGGAACAAGACCGGTGTCCCATCCAAGGTTACTCCGGCAACAGACAATGATGGTTCCCCGCGTGCGCCCGTGATGTCGGATTGCTCTCAACCTCCTACGGAAGCAAGGAAATGTCAGCAGCATCCATGCCGCACCGCCAGCTGTGCTTCTACAGGGCTCAAGGCACTCCTCCGACGGCCACGTTAGTACATGTACAGGGCTCAAGGCACCTCTCCGCCAGCCACGTTAGCGCATGGCTACACCCCATTGTATAGCTGGGCATCTCCTTGTATCTATAAAAGGGGATGTCCAGGGCCTTCCTAAGGCAGGTTGACAGACGTTCACGTTGACAGACGTTCACGTTGACAGACGTTAAGGTTCACCTTAACGGGGACAACACACATGCAACAGCGGAGGCAGGCAGAGTAGGAGAGACGCGGTAGAGGCAGCCTTAGACGGCTCGCCTCAAGGCCAAACCCTGTCTTTCTCTCTCTCTCTCGTTCTCGCTCTCCCACAACGCTTGTAACCCCTACTATGAGCACCACGGTGCAAGATAACATAAGCCTCATTTCCCTCTTGTGTTCCATCTTGCATCAACCCATCTGGGCAGGGACACGCAGCAACAAATTCACTAGTCGGTCCGGTTGAGGGTCCCCCGGGTCCGAAACACCGACAGTTGGCACGCTAGGTAGGGGCTCACTGCGTGTTAACGAATATTTTCCTGTTGAGTTCCAGATGGGTAGCTTTCAGCAGCCTCTTCAGCCCGGGACGGTGCTCCACTTTGGGAATCTCGAGTTCATGTCCCTCGTTGGCAGCTACGACATGGTACTCCTCCCCTCGCAGTACGGCAACAACGATGGTCGTCGGCTCACCCGGCCTCGACGACGACTTCCTCCCGCAGCGGAAGAGGAACACCCAGGTTTACCCCGCCACCCTCCTCGTCGGAGGAGGAGGAGACGGGGCAACCGTGGCCGGGCAGGAGGCGGCACCTTGTCGGCTGTCGGACCAGAGCAAGTCGACGATGCCGGCACCCCCGCGGGGGACATGTCGGGTGTCGTCCTCGCACCTGAGACAATGATGGGCGTCGCTTCCCAGCAACGTGCCAACCCCAAGCGGACTGATGACGCCAGCACCCTCACGAAGGACTTGTTGGGCGTTAGCCTCGTACCTGAGATAACGATGCAGTCCGTCCCCGATGCGACTTCACCACCGTCCATCAACCAAGAGGTACCATCCGTTTTTCACCCTGTTCCTTTTAGATTCAGTTTCGATCCACCAGGTGACCCCGCTTCGGTGAGCGCTTTCGCCAGGGCATATCCTGACCTTCCAGGGTACCATATGTGGTCAACTTGGGACCGACTGACGGCCGTCTCAACCTCCGGACCCACGGGTTCCGAGGAAGAGGATGACCCCGACGTCAGTTGGGATTTCTCCGGACTCCGAGATCCTAGTGCCATGCGTGACTTCATGTCCGCATGTGACCACTGCCTCTCCGGCTGTTCTGATGATGGTTACAACCTTGACGACGAGGGTTGCGACCCAACTCGCGAGTGCTACCACATCGATCAGGAAGATCACGACGGAGAAAACCACCTTGGTATGCCAGGAAGTGACGGCGCCCTTGCACCTGCGTCTTGCGTTGAGATCCCGCAGGAGCTAGCTATGGTCCAAGTCCCTGCGGGAGGTCAGGACACACAACTTGAGAAACTCCGTGAGATGCAGGCCAAGCTCGACGAAGAAGCGGGGCGACTTGTGCAGCTCCGGCAAAACATCGAGCAGGAATGGACAGGCTGAGCGCTCGCTGAAGGAGCGCGTCATCGGGCCCAGGACGTCCAGCGTCGCATTGTTGATGATGCCAGGGCAATGTTGCCCCCGGCCTTCAATGGGGCCGGCCAGAGCCTAGCTGCAACAGCAATGTTGCTTTGGACGATGCCAGAGCCATCCACCACCGAAGGGCAATGTATCCAGGGCGAGCTCAAGGGCCTCCTGGAAGACGCCGCTGTCCGGCAAGCCAAGAGCTCTGCCTCCCAGAGGCGAGGAGACCCCTCGGAGCATCGCGCAACGCCCTCCTGACACATGCGGGAGGCCTCGGTCCACACCGAGCGCACACGGGACGGGACGCCTACGGCCCCGGATCGCCTCGGCGACAATCAGCGTGTAACACCCGGAATTTGGGGGTATAAAATTTCTTTTCTAATATCCACCAAATTTAGGTGTTACTCTTTATTTTCTTTGCTTTCCTTCTCCTTTTTCTAAAAAATGGAGAATTATTTTGTTTTATATCGGCATGGGCCTAGTAAAATAAAACCCTAAGAGGGTCCTTGATTATCGCATAGCATGTCGAGGCATTTTTTTCTTTTCTTTTCTTTGTGGTGGTGCATTCATTCAAACTTGGGAAGCATGTTTAAATTTGAATCCAAAACTAAAACAAGAAAAAAAAGGGAAAGACCCAGCTCCCCAGCCCGGCAGACCCTCCTCTTTCCCCAGCGCCTCGGTCTGCGCCGGCCCATTCTGCGGCGCGCGTGGCCCACCACCCCGCGCCTTTCTCCCTCTCGTTCGGCCCAGCGCGCCCCTCCCCGGCTGGCCTGCGCGCGCGGCCCATCTCCTTGCCAGCGCCCCCCTTCTTGGCCCAGCAGCCAGCGCGTGCGCGCAGCCCACTCCGCAGCCGCCAAGGCCGCTGCGCGCGCCCCAGCCCACCTAGCGAGCGCCTCAGCCGCGCCTGCACAGCCCACATGCTCCCCTGCCGCGCGTCGCGCACGCTCGCGCGTAGGAGCGCCGCCGCCACCAGCCCTCGCGTGTCTGTTCAGCCGCGAGGAAGCCAGGCGAGCCGTGCACGCCAGCTGCCCATACGCCCACGATCTCCCTCACGAACCGCCCTCGGCCGCTCCATTTTTCTCTGTTGCAACCTCTATCTATCTATCTCTCTTCCCACGCTAGGACACCGATCTTGCCAGCCCTTGTTCATCTTCCCCGAAGAGAGCCATGGAGCAGTTGTCTCGCCCACTCGCGCCTAGCTACGCCAGAACCGCCCGTGCCCGCCATAGCACATTGTGCCCATCAGTTCTGTGGAGGAGCCCTGCCGTTTGCGCCGAATCGCTAGTTCGGTGCTCGCCATCGAACTCCATCGTGGTGAGTCCGCTTTCCCTTCCCCACCTCATCCCTCCCCTTTCTGCCCCCTGCCGAGCAGTTTGTCCCCTCCCGGCGAGCCCCTGTGCGGCCCCTACGCAGGGCACGGCGCGGCTGTCAGCCAGCGCGGCGGCCAGCCCTTGCGTCGCGGCCGCACCCATCCTCGTCTCTGCCAAGCCCCACACGCAGTGAGGCACTACGCATCGAGGAAGAGCAGAATGGGGTCACGCGTAATCGAAACTGGCAGACCCCATACCTGTAATATCTCCACCGAGGAGAGCTACCCCTCGACAGAGCCGAAGCTCGGCGACTGGCGCGGCGCGCCAAGTCATTCGTCTTGCTGGGTGACGGAAAGGAGCTCTACCACCGCAGCCCCTCAGGCATCCTCCAATGATGCATATCCATCGCCGAAGGTCAGGAGTTATTGCAAGAAATACACTCGGGGGCTTGCAGTCATCATGCAGCACCTCGAGCCCTCGTGGGAAACGCCTTCCGACAGGGTTTCTACTGGCCAACCGCGGTGGCCGACACCACTAGGATTGTACGCACCTGCCAAGGGTGTCAATTCTACGCAAGGCAGACCCACCTACCCGCTCAGGCTCTGTAAACAATACCCATCACCTGGCCATTTGCTGTGTGGGGTCTGGACCTCGTCGGTCCCTTACAGAAGGCACCCGGGGGCTTCACGCACCTGCTGGTCGCCATCGACAAATTCTCCAAGTGGATTGAGGTCCGACCCCTAAACAGCATCAGGTCCGAACAGGCGGTGGCGTTCTTCACCAACATCATCCATCGCTTCAGGGTCCTGAACTCCATCATCACCGACAACGGCACCCAGTTCACTGGTAGAAAGTTCCTGGACTTCTGCGAGGACCACCACATCCGGGTGGACTGGGCCACCGTAGCTCACCTCATGACGAATGGGCAGGTAGAGCGTGCCAACGGCATGATTCTACAGGGACTCAAGCCAAGGATCTACAACGACCTCAACAAGTTCGGCAGGCGGTGGATGAAGGAACTCCCCTCGGTGGTCTGGAGCCTGAGGACGACGCCAAGCCGAGCCACGGGCTTCACGCCGTTTTTTCTAGTCTACGAGGCCGAGGCTATCTTGCCCACAGACTTAGAATACGGCTCCCCGAGGACGAGGGCATACGACGCCCGAAGCAACCAGACAAACCGAGAAGACTCACTTGACCAGCTGGAAGAGGCTCGGGACATGGCCTTGCTACACTCGGCGCGGTATCAGCAGTCTCTGCGACGCTACCACGCCCGAGGGGTTCGGTCCCGAGACCTCCAGGTGGGCGACTTGGTGCTTCGGCTACGACAAGACGCCCGAGGGCGCCACAAGCTCACGCCTCCCTGGGAAGGGCCGTTCATCATCGCCAAGATTCTGAAGCTCGGAACATACAAGCTGGCCAACAGTCAAGGCGAGGTCTACAGCAACGCCTGGAACATCCGACAGCTACGTCGCTTCTACCCTTAAGATGTTTTCAAGTCGTTCATGTACCTCGTTTACATAACCAAGCAAAGTCTAACCATCAAGGAAGGGTCAGCCTTGCCCTAGCAAAGCCCGACCCTCCCTCGGGGGCTAGAAGGGGGGAACCCCCTCTGCATCAAAATTTTCCTCGGAAAAAGTCTTTCTGCCAGAACATCTTTCGTGCTTTTCAACTACTTCGATAGTGGAATCCTGAAAACGACGGAGTACACGTAAGCAGGCAAGGCCGACAGAGCCGAGGGACTCCTACGCCTCCGGGATACGGATACCTCACTCATCACCTTCTGCGATAAGTAACTCACGCTCGGATAAGGGATTCCGCTGACTAAACAAGTCTTAACGCTCGAAAACTTTTTCGGCCGAAACGATTTTTCGTGCCATCTCGACTATATCGATAACAGAATCCTACGGACGAGTAAGAGTACACGTAAGCAGGCAAGGCCGACCGAGCCGAGGGACTCCTACGCCTCCGGGATACGGATACCTCACTCATCACCTTCTGCGATAAGTAACTCACGCTCGGATGAATGATTCTGTTACCGACGAACAAGTCCCGATACTCGAAACAAGGGGAAAAAGAAATGCAGCTTTACAACACGACGACGGTATGTTTTGGCCTCGGCGGCCGCAAAAAACATACGCACAGTACAGACAAATTGTCCCTACAGGTTCAGACGTCAGTGGGGGGAACAGCAGCACCCTCGGCATCGACTCCACCTTCGGCGGAATCCGACCCGGCCTCGGACAGCAACATGGTCGGAGGATCTCCAACTCGAAGGAAGATGTCAGCGCCGCGCCTGGGCCATCATCGCCAGGGTCTCCTCCGGGAACCCGGCCCAAGCAGACGGTCGGACCGGCCGCTCCGTAGCCTCAGCCAGCTGTCCCTCGAGGACACCAGCCCGGCTCATGGCCTCGGCAGCCCAACTCCAGGGTTGGTCCCGCCAGTGGACAACCTCGCCAAGTCCCAACCGCCACTGCAACGCCTCCTCGGCCTGGGAAGTCCCCCTACTCCCGGGCCGACGAAGTTTCTTCTCCAGCCAACTCCGCCTCTGTCCACGCTGACACCGCTGCCTCCGTCTTTGGCTCATCGCAGAGCAGCCAAGGGTTCCTTCACTAAGCAAGAGAAGCCTCGAGCGGCAAGGCCGACCGAGTCGAGGGACTCCTACGCCTCCGGGATACGGATACCTCACTCGTCACCTTCCGCACAGGGCAACTCACACTTGGTTAAGCGGTCCAGCTAGCCGACATGCGAGTCATGGTGCACGAAATGGGGAAGAAACACGGCTTTACACCCAAATACACAAATGTTCAGGCCCCGACAGCCGCAATGAACATACGCCGGCACTCAAGATGCCATTACAAACGGGATTCTGGTTCCGTTCCCGCGACAACGACCTCCGCTCCGGGCGGTCAAACAGCAACAGCGATGACCTCAGGGCAGACGCTGCTGCAACAAGGCCCTCGCCCATGTCTCCACTCGAGGGGCGAGGACAAGCTATCAAAGCCAAAGAGCCGGAGGCCCAGAGCGCAGATGGCTGCAGCGATCTCGTCGGTGACGAGGACTTCTTCGGCCACCTGTCCACCGGCAGATCCCCACTCAAGTCCTCCCGGACGGGTGAGCACCGACCCCCGTGCGAAGGCGTCATGCCGGAGCAAGGGTAGGACAGCCCATGTGACGGAACCTTCCAAGTCATTAGGCCCACCTACGGTTGTCCTTGTCCAACAGACATCAGACAACCCCGTATATGTTCCTGAATTACTTGATAAGTTCGGTATCTTTCCTTACCTTACCAGGAACGTTTCACCCGTCTTGCAGACATTACAGTACATCGGAGATATCGAAATGCGGAAGTGATTACATAAGCTTACATTTATTTAAAAAGTAAGATTAGGTTATTTATTACAGACCAAAACTATAAACGAGTGCATAGTAGTATTATTACATAACCAAGGGAGGCAAAAACTCCTCCCATAAAAGTTTATACATAAAAGTTTTTATGGAGGACCATGTCCTCCCGCATCTTCATTCCTGATTTTCTTCATGAGGAACCACCTTGGTACAAAAGCAACAGAAATCTGCTGCTCCCTCACCTAAAAACAACGAGGGAATAAACCCTGAGTATGGAATTACTCAGCAAGTCTTACCCGACTAAAGAAAAAACTCTCAAGGGTATGCTGGTTATAAGGGAGTCAAGGTAAGGCTTAACAAGAATCAAAGACTCTGTTTTGCGGAAAAGCTTACTATGAGTGGATCCTTAAAAATCCAGTTTTATTTTCAGGTTAAGTAAAGTTACCTGCATCTAGAGTTCTTTCTACCCTAGTTCAAACACTTGTCCTGCACTAGCCAGTTTCTCATCAATCCCTTCATCTTTAGTGGATTTCTACGTGTAAGTCAGTGGCCAAGTCTCCATAACCGCGGAGGTATGGCGATCCGAATCGATTATACTCAGCTGAGGATCTCCGATCACACGACATATGTAGCACTTAACCCTTGCATATGTCAACCCGCCACCGAGTTTCTTAAGACCAGATCAGGTTCACGCAAACCGAGAGCACAGATACACCACCGTCCAGCCTCTTGCCACGGAGGGTACACGCTACTCTCGCCACCGCTCCATGCCCATTTCGTGTTATCTTATTCTGGCCTTAGTCCGCCCGAGGCAAAGCTTACCCATGACGAGGCATGTGACCAGTTAAAGGGTCCTCGGTCAGCAGGCCTACATCGAGACGGTCCTTAATCGACTCAGACGGAGACACTACACCGAGACTCTCTTCTCGTGCAAGTCGCCCGCCTAGTCTTAGCTTAATCATTTAACCCAAAAACTTGGTACCTGGCAGAGGTACATCTTTTCCAATGTTGAACCCATCACGGCCATGATGGATCCACCTTCAAGTTTTATTTTCAAAAACATCCCTCCCACTTTGCTAATCATCTTTTGTAAAACAAAACCTTTTGTTTTGCTAGAGCAGTACTAAGCATAGTAAAAACCTTTTGTAAAGCAGGGTATCAAGGAAGGTAATCAAAGATCAAGGAAGGTAATGCAGGAATTGTTTAAGCATTCAACTCCTATCACCTAATGCATCAATCAAGTGAGAAAGATTTTAAAAACATCAAGGGAGGTGGCAAATGCACCGGGGCTTGCCTTCGTTAACAGGTGAGTCTGGCTCGGATCCACAAATATCAAAGTAGAAGCAGTTGCCTGCTTGAGAATCCGAGGGTGGTGGTGTCCTTTCTTCGGTGACTTCTGCTTCTTCTTCACGTTCTAACATACCCATATATATACATATATATAAGAATGGATGCCATGTGATGCTCATGAAAGTGCAAAGATAATAATAAAGATTTATTATCTAAGTCTTGAATACAACTTTCCTTCACGGAACTCCGAGAACTTAGGGTTTCCGGAGTCGGTAAAGGAGTTCATAGGGCAGCGGGGGTGGTTTTGGGTTCTAGTTATCAAACATGGTCCAAATCAACTCAAACTCTACCCAAGGCTTCTAAATATTATAAGGAACTCATATAAAAATTCTGAACATTTTTGGGATTACCATTTTTCTTTTAAAAATCCAGAACTACTTCTTTAAACACCTTAAAATGCCCTAAAATTCCCAATTTAAACTAAAAATCATGAAACTATTTTTATTAAATACTATGGAAAATAAGGAGCCTAGGAAAATTGGTTTCACAATTTTAGGATTTTTCTACAATTTTCTACAAGTTATTTGGTTCTGAAGTAAAAAGAAAAGAAGAAAGGCAACAACAGTAGTGGGCTGGTTTCGGCCCATCGGCCCAGTCCAGAGGGGAGAAGCGCACGCGAGCGCCCGTGCCCTGGCAATTTTATAGAAAAGCCCTGAGCAGACGAATAACTCGAAGCGGGGTCATTTACTATTGCACAGAGTCACTGACAGATTGCAGTTAGGTCCCCAAGCTTCTAATTCTTTACAGCCCGCGGTCCACGATGACGGTGAACACAGCCGCGCTCCGGTGAGCCACTGTACCGGCCGATTGGGGCAACAGCTAGGTTCTCCGAGCAGCAGACATGAAATCGGGGCTACCTTGATCATTTCCCCCAACCTAATTGCATCTAAGACCAACTAAGGAGCTCTGGCCACGGTGGCCGTGAGTATCGCGACTTGGCGATCGTGTTCCCGGCGATCTCTGGTGGTTTGGTTCAATTAAAATGGTTGGGGAGCATCACTAACATGTAAGGATGCTAGAACAAGCAGCAGAGAGACTTGAGCTTACCTAAATCGAGCTGGCCACGATGAGCTTGATTCTACGGTGGCGGAAAGTGAATTTGGGGAGAATTGGAAATTCTCGAGCTCTGGTGAACGATTGTGGCTGATTAGTGGTGGCTGGTTAGCTGACGACCTTGCGGAGCTAGTTACGGGCTCAATTTATAGGAAGGACGGGCGGTGGTGATCAATTTGAGTGGATAGCGGAGACGGCCGGAGATGAGGAAGAACTCTTGCATCGTGATTACGTGTTCTCAGCCGTGGCAAGCTCGTCGACGATGATGGGACGGTAGTAGGGAATCACGGCGGTGCCGTGGAAAGGCTCGGACACGCGGCGGGCATAGCGATGGCACGACGGCGGCGAGCGGCTTTAGCTACGGCGGTGGGCAAAGGGAGGAGTATCACGGTTAACCGGGGTGGCCTCCAGCTCACCGCCGGTGAAGATCCTTTACCGTGTGTCCTTATCTGTTCATCCCGAGCACAAGCTAGGCCATCCACGGCACGAATCACGGCGAGGTCGGTCATCGGCGGTGGGTTTGCTGGCGAGCTGATCTTCTTCAGTTGCACACTGTACCATGGTGAGTACTCCATCAGATAACCTGACAGAGCAAGTTCAGAGCAGTATTTCTCCAAATTTTTCATTGCAACTTTGTCAAGACTCTGTACCAAAGTTGTAGAGTTACAAACTAGCTACAATTCAACTATAGGACTTGAACACATTTGAGTACTAAATCAAGGTTGAAGTCGTGCTCAAAGTTGGCTCCATTACACTGAAACTCTGAACTTCAGACTGAACCAGCCTGACAACCAACCTTTGAGCTAGATTATCTCCAATAATTTCTTAACAACTCTGCTCCCACTCTTAAGCAAAGTTGTTCTCCTATAAATAGACTACAATTTTGATGTGGTGACCTAATATGAATTCTCTCTATTTTGAAAGTTACACAGCTTCAAAGTTGGGCCTTTAACCCTGATTTTGGACTTAGCATAGGAATCAACATTGGGGTCCTTTTTGCAAAAGAGTCCAAAACTTAGGGTTTGGCTTTCAAGTCCACACATTTGTGAACCAAATGACTTAAAATACTTATTTGACTTGGTTTTTGCACTTTAGCCCAAAAGTGGACTAATTTTGCACATAAGTCCCTAGGGTTTGGTTTTAGGGTTTTCTAGGGTTCTAATTAGGGTTTTTAGTATCCTAAGGGTATAAATGTGATTCAACTTTGTTTTTGGGGATATTTTATGACTTTTCCCCCAATGCCTTTAGGTTTTCTCATCTTGGGTTAAATTTTACCCCTTTAATCCCTATTTAGGGTTAGGTTCCCTAACCAGGGTCCTATTTACAAAATACCAAAAACAATACACTTGTTTGAAATTTTTACCTAGTGAATGCACTCTAGGTGTGTCAAACATATGCAATGCCAATGTTTATGATGTCATGCTCAAGTTTTAGTTACAGTAACACCAGGGGTGTTACATCCTTCCCCCCATAAAAGAATCTCGTCCCGAGATTAAAAGTCCTAGGGTGAGTAATGGAAAAGGAAATGTGTCACATTTTTATTTCCTTATTTCTGGTATAAGGCAGGGGTGATGTGGGGGTTCACTCCTTTATTACAATAACTAAATTTACTTTACAAATTACATGAGGCTAGAAAGCCTGGGAAATTCTTATTTAAAAAGTCTTGCGTTTCCCACGTAGCCTCTTCTTCAGAATGTTGGTTCCACTGTATCTTATAGAACTTGAGAGTTTTTCTCCGGGTAACCCGGTCCTTTTGATCCAAGACTCGAATAGGATGCTCAAAATATGTCAAGTCCGGTTCAAGGACAACATCTGTCACTTCAATGGTTCGATCAGGAATCCGAAGACATTTCTTCAATTGCGATACGTGGAACACATTATGTATAGCAGACAGGGTCTCGGGGAGTTGAAGTCGATATGCTACTGGCCCATATCTTTCTAAAATCAGGAATGGACCAATATACCTGGGTGCAAGCTTCCCTTTAACCCCGAAACGGGATACCCCCTTCATTGGTGAAATCTTCAGGTAGACATAATCTCCTTCGAGGAAATACAAGGGCATTCGCCGTTTGTCTGCATAACTCTTCTGACGAGCTTGGGCTTTCTTCATATTATGAATTACTTTCTGAACCTTTTCTTCGGTTTCTTTTACCATATCAGGCCTAAAGAAATACCTTTCACCAGGTTCAGACCAATTTAGCGGAGTACGACATCGTCGTCCATATAAAGCTTCAAAAGGTGCCATCTTGATACTTTCTTGATAGCTATTATTATATGAAAACTCCACTAAGGGCAAGCATTCATCCCATTTCTGTGAGAAATCCAGGACACATGCCCGCAGCATATCTTCGAGTATTTGATTAATCCTTTCAGTTTGTCCACTGGTTTGTGGATGATATGCCGAACTATGGAGCAGCTTAGTACCCAAGGATTTGTGAAGTGCTTCCCAAAACTTGGCTACAAATTGAGGTCCACGATCCGACACAATGGTTTTCAGAACACCATGCAGACTAAGAATACGATCAATGTACAATTGGGCATAGACGGTAACCGGGTGATCTGTCTTGACTGGCAGAAAATGAGCCGTCTTTGTGAGTCGATCAATTATAACCCAGATAGAGTCATACCCTTTTGCAGTCCTAGGCAATCCCACAATGAAGTCCATACTTATGTCTTCCCATTTCCATGTTGGGATTGGCAACGATTGCAATGGACCAGCGGTTTTCAAGTGTATGGCCTTGACACGTCTACATGTGTCACATCTGGCCACATAGCGTGCAATCTCGATCTTCATTTTTGTCCACCAATAATATTGTTTCAAATCTTGGTACATCTTAGTGCTTCTGGGATGAATAGAATAGCAGCTAAGATGTGCTTCATCAAGAATTTGTTGGCGGATCTCTTCATTCTTCGGCACCACTATATGGTTATTAAACCATACAATGCCTTGCTCATCTTCTTTGAAACATTTGGCTGTTCCAGCCCTTATCTTTTCCCGAATGTGTTTAATGCCCTCATTATTTTTCTGAGCATCAATTATCCTTTGCAAGAGAACTGACTCCAGCTTTAGCTGACTTAGGGTTCCTTGTTGGACCATCCCCAGGTTTAGCTTTTCCATCTCTTGACATAAAGTATTGTCAGAGTTCTTCATCAGAAGACAGTGGCAGGAAACCTTACGGCTAAGTGCATCTGCCACAACATTGGCTTTGCCTGGGTGATAATGAATTTCCAATTCATAGTCCTTAATAAGCTCAAGCCATCGCCTTTGTCTCATGTTCAATTCTGACTGGGTGAAGATATACTTCAAGCTTTTATGGTCTGTGTAAATGTGACAGACATTTCCCAGTAGATAATGACGCCAGATTTTCAGGGCATGAACCACATCTGCTAGCTCCAGATCATGAGTTGGGTAATGTTCCTCATGTCGGCGCAACTGCCTTGAAGCATATGCAATCACTCGGTCTTCTTGCATCAACACACAGCCGAGTCCACTGCCTGACGCATCACAATATACATCAAAAGGCTTGGTGATGTCCGGTTGAGCCAATACCGGAGCAGTGGTTAATAATGTCTTCAATTGCTTAAAGGCTTCTTCACACTTGGAAGACCAATTAAATTTACAATCATTTTTCAATAAACTTGTGATTGGTTTCACAAGCTTAGAAAAATCGGGTATGAATCTGCGATAATACCCAGCTAGTCCAAGAAAACTCCGGACTTGATGAACAGTGGTCGGGGGTTTCCACTCCAGAATATCCTTGACCTTGCTAGGATCTACCGCAATTCCCCTAGCAGATAGGATATGTCCTAGAAACTGAATTTCCTCCAGCCAAAACGCGCATTTACTGAACTTGGCATATAGCTGATGTTCCCTCAAGCGCGTTAGTACAATCCGCAAATGTTGAGCATGCTCCTCTTCATTTTTAGAATATATCAAGATATCGTCGATGAAGACCACCACGAACTTGTCCAACTCGGGCATAAACACCGAGTTCATCAAATAAGTGAAATGGGCAGGAGCATTGGTCAATCCGAAAGACATTACCAGATATTCAAATAACCCATATCGCGTAGTGAACGCGGTCTTTGGTATGTCCTCGGGCCGAATACGGATTTGATGATAGCCCTGACCTGAGATCAATTTTGGAGAATACCCTCGCCCCGGTCAGTTGATCAAATAGGATGTCAATCCTTGGAAGAGGGTACTTGTTCTTGACAGTGACCTCATTCAGGGGCCGATAATCCACGCACATCCGTAAGGTTTGATCCTTCTTTTTGACGAATATGGCTGGACAACCCCAAGGTGACGAGCTTGGCCGGATAAATCCTTTATTTAGTAGATCTTGTAATTGAATCTTCAATTCCGCCAGCTCATTTGGAGGCATACGGTACGATCTTCGAGAAATTGGAGCCGTACCGGGCTTTAGCTCAATTACAAATTCTACATCCCGCTCAGGTGGCAATCCCGGCAAATCCTCGGGAAAGACATCGGGAAACTCACAAACTACCGGAATATCTTTGATTTCCGGTACTATGGCTTCGTATACTCTGCTAGTAGCTTGAGTTGGAATGGGGATAGGTATAAGAATTTCTTCTTGATTATAACTCAACCTGATAATTCTTTGATCAGTGTTGAGGATTGCTTTATACTTGGCCAACCAATTCATACCCAGAACAACATCTATATCCTGGCCTTTCAGAACTATCATATTAGTAAGGAAATCCCGTCCGGCCAAGGTTACGGGCACTTGATAGGCCACTTCTCTAGTAAAAATCTGTCCCCCAGGTGAGTGAATTTTAAATCCTTCTTTTGATTCATGACATGAAATGTGATGTTGCTCCACAAATTTCTTGCTAATGAAGGTATGCGAAGCACTAGAATCAAAGAGAATGATTGCAGGATGATTGGCCACGAGGAACGTACCCATCATTACCGGCTCCCCGTCCGGTGTAGTGGCCACTTGCGTATAATATATATGTCCCGTCCTCTTGGTATTCTTGCCCGAAGTACTTCCCTTGCCTGGAGCTGAATTCCCCGATCCATGCTGATTATTAGCCTGATTTTGCTTTGGATAGGGGCAATCTTTGATAAAATGCCCAGACTTGCCACAGTTAAAACACCCAGTTGAAGAACTTGGCAGAGCAGAGAATCGAGTGCCTGGGGCACCTGGCTGACTTGGGGCAGTAGGAGCTTTGTTGGGACGAATAATTATGGGCTGCTTGAAAGGGAAGGATGGTGCACTTGAATGGTTCTGGTTAGAAGGCCGGAGAATAAACCGTTGCCTCTTCACCGGGCCCTGACTAGGCCTATCACCTCCAGATCCCTTAGATTTTCCGGCTCCTGCATATTTTGCTTCCACAGCCAAAGCTGTACTGACAGCTTTCCCATATGTGAGATCTATGCAGGTTGCCATTTTTCTTTGCATTCGATCATTTAAACCCCTCATGAAGCAATTCTTCTTTTTCAGGTCTGTATTTACTTGATCGATTGCATACTGCGACAGGTGGTTAAACTTGTTGAGATATTGATTGACAGTATCTCCACCCTGTCTAAGCTTCATAAATTCTTCTTGTTTCATATGTAGAACACCCTCCGGAATATAATGCTCACGGAAGGCCACTTTGAATTCCTCCCAGGTTATTTGATGATTGGCCGGTTGAACGGCCATGAAATTCCCCCACCAAGTGCTGGCAGGGCCACGTAACTGTTGGGCTGCAAACAACGGCTTCTGGGTTTCTGAACAACGCAGAAGTCCGAATTTTTGTTCAATGACCCGTATCCATTCGTCGGCTTCCAACGGGTCTTCAGCCTTCACAAACAGGGGTGGACGAGTCTCTGAGAAGTCTAGATAAGAAGTTTCGCGGGGGCCCTGTTGATAACCCCGCCCACCTTGTTGTTGAAACTGCTGACCCGCCATTTCTCTCAAGAAGCGGGTGTTATCTGCGGTTGCATTTACCAAGGCGGCAATCGCCTCGGCCAGAGTGGGAGGAACAGGAGGCGGATTTGGTGTAGATTCCCTCCCACTAGAGGGTCCTGCTGCATCCTGGGATCGAGTTTTGGACGGCATCTGTGGCAATAGTCATTTGAAAGAAAAACAAATATTATATGCCAGAGACAAAACCTTCCAAATTACATTACCAAAAAGAGTAATGTACAGACTCGATTTTACAACAGGATACATTACTCAACATACAATACACTATCTATTGTACAATAGTACAATCTACAATACTCTACTTTTATTTTTTTATTACTACACTACTACTTCTACTGCTGGTTACTCCTAGCAGCCTCGTCATCAGGTGTGGGAGACCATTCATCGACCAGCCTCATAGAAGGAGGGGGTTGAAAAAGGTCTAGCTCACCACCAAGCGCTTGTCCCATCACATGGGAGGGTCCAGCTTCCGACTCAGCAGGATGTATGGGCTCACTGGGATGCAGTTGCGAATACAATACATGCACTTCCTCATGTAATGTATTGCAGTATGTCTGCAAGTCTTCAACAGCCATGTTGAGCTCAGTTATACGGGCCTAAGCCCTTGCCTCCTTGGCCCATGCCAATGAACGAGATTGAACGACCCAATCGAGTGCCAAATCCCGATCTGCTAGCTGGTCTTGTAGATGGCGAACATCTCTTCGTAACTCATTTATACGGTCACCATCTCCAATCCATATAGCTGTCCTGCGGCGGAGTTCTGCTTGGAGCCTACTTACTTCTGCTTCCAGATCCCCTATAGGATCATTGCTTCCGCTACTACTATCTACATCTCGCGGAGCAAGTTGATGTCGAGGTACTCCAATGGGTCCAGTCGACTTACGCGCAGTTTTTCTTGTGCGCGGCGGCATTTTTTCTAAGGGGAAAATTTATTAGTACAATTCTTAGCATGATGCATGAATAATTACAGAATCAATCTCGATTCAACCTTCTATACATTGCACTCTTCCTACCTGGTCTTTATAGATTCTTCAGATATAAGGGATAAGAAAGGAAGAAGTCCTTTTAAGGTAAGTCTTTCTTTTAAAATCCTTTTGAACATGTCGTATAATATCTGCAAGGAAGGGCTTCGCTCCGATACCAGCTGTGACGGAACCTTCCAAGTCATTAGGCCCACCTACGGTTGTCCTTGTCCAACAGACATCAGACAACCCCGTAGATGTTCCTGAATTACTTGATAAGTTCGGTATCTTTCCTTACCTTACCAGGAACGTTTCACCCGTCTTGCAGACATTACAGTACATTGGAGATATCGAAATGAGGAAGTGATTACATAAGCTTACATTTATTTAAAAAGTAAGATTAGGTTATTTATTACAGACCAAAACTATAAACGAGTGCATAGTAGTATTATTACATAACCAAGGGAGGCAAAAACTCCTCCCATAAAAGTTTATACATAAAAGTTTTTATGGAGGACCATGTCCTCCCGCATCTTCATTCCTGATTTTCTTCATGAGGAATCACCTTGGCACAAAAGCAACAGAAATCTGCTGCTCCCTCACCTAAAAACAACGAGGGAATAAACCCTGAGTATGGAATTACTCAGCAAGTCTTACCCGACTAAAGAAAAGACTCTCAAGGGTATGCTGGTTATAAGGGAGTCAAGGTAAGGCTTAACAAGAATCAAAGACTCTGTTTTGCGGAAAAGCTTACTATGAGTGGATCCTTAAAAATCCAGTTTTATTTTCAGGTTAAGTAAAGTTACCTGCATCTAGAGTTCTTTCTACCCTAGTTCAAACACTTGTCCTGCACTAGCCAGTTTCTCATCAATCCCTTCATCTTTAGTGGATTTCTACGTGTAAGTCAGTGGCCAAGTCTCCATAACCGTGGAGGTACGGCGATCCAAATCGATTATACTCAGCTGAGGATCTCCGATCACACGACATATGTAGCACTTAACCCTTGCATATGTCAACCCGCCACCGAGTTTCTTAAGACCAGATCAGGTTCACGCAAACCGAGAGCACAGATACACCACCGTCCAGCCTCTTGCCACGGAGGGTACACGCTACTCTCGCCACCGCTCCACGCCCATTTCGTGTTATCTTATTCTGGCCTTAGTCCGCCCGAGGCAAAGCTTACCCATGACGAGGCATGTGACCAGTTAAAGGGTCCTCGGTCAGCAGGCCTACATCGAGACGGTCCTTAATCGACTCAGACGGAGACACTGCACCGAGACTCTCTTCTCGTGCAAGTCGCCCGCCCGGTCTTAGCTTAATCATTTAACCCAAAAACTTGGTACCTGGTAGAGGTACATCTTTTCCAATGTTGAACCCATCACGGCCATGATGGATCCACCTTCAAGTTTTATTTTCAAAAACATCCCTCCCACTTTGCTAATCATCTTTTGTAAAACAAAACCTTTTGTTTTGCTAGAGCAGTACTAAGCATAGTAAAAACCTTTTGTAAAGCAGGGTATCAAGGAAGGTAATCAAAGATCAAGGAAGGTAATGCAGGAATTGTTTAAGCATTCAACTCCTATCACCTAATGCATCAATCAAGTGAGAAAGATTTTAAAAACATCAAGGGAGGTGGCAAATGCACCGGGGCTTGCCTTCGTTAACAGGTGAGTCTGGCTCGGATCCACAAATATCAAAGTAGAAGCAGTTGCCTGCTTGAGAATCCGAGGGTGGTGGTGTCCTTTCTTCGGTGACTTCTGCTTCTTCTTCACGTTCTAACATACCCATATATATATATATATATATATATATATATATATATATATATATATATATATATATATATATATATATATATATAGGGTAGAGGTAATGGAAGCCCTGGGCTTCCGTTAGTGGGCGAAGCCCCAGCCAGGGAGACCGAACGGGTCGCGTTAGGTCCACTGGACGCCAGCCTGCGCCATTTATGCAAAGGATAACCACGTATCCCGCCTTACACGCGACATGCAATTACGCAAGCATAAATTTGTGTACAAATGTGCATAACTCATGCATAAATGGAATCTTTGCATGCCAGGAATCGCGCGCACGATCAGGTCACGTTCAGCCCACTGGACGTCAGCTTGCGTCAGCCATGCATAGGATAGCCACGTATCCCGGCTGAGACGCGACATGCGATATACGCACGCATAAATATATGTACAAATGTGCATAACTCATGCATAAATGGAATCTTTTATGCCACGAATCACGGGAACGAATATTTGCATGTGCTTGCCGGTTACGACTGCATAACGCTGTGATACATGATAGCGTAAACCATGCAAACATTTAAAATCTCCCACCGGTTTTGAGATAAGGAAAGACGTGCTCTTCGTGCGCGTAAATAAAGGCGCAGTTACGGGAGAAAACAAATACGCACACATAAATATATGTAGTAATGTGCATAAATCATGCATAGAAGGGATATTTTGTACCTTGACTCACGGAAACGAATATTACCATGTGCACACCGTTTACGACTGCATAACGATGTGTAACATGATAGCATAAACCATGCATTATATAAATCTTGACCAGTTTGATATAAGGAAATACGTGCTGCATAATCGCGTAAATAAAGGGACAGTTACGGTTCGAGGAGCATTAGTAGAAGGAAATAAATTTTAATTTATAGCCGCAGTTCGCGGGTTCTGCTCAGGCGGATTCCAGCGTAAAACGTGAGCTAAAACATCGTAAATGAGTATGAAATTTAGCGTAAATCATATATCTGTTTTGTAACAGCAAACGAAGCCCAAAATTACGGCGTGAAAATCGCGTGCACCCAATCGTGCGCGGGTTCTGGCTAGGGCAGATTCCGGCGTAAAACATGAGCTAAAACATCGTAAATGAATACGAAATTTAGCGTAAATCCTATATTGGCTAAAACAGCGTAGATTGATCACGTTCGATCGTGCACGGATTTTGGCTTGGTCAAATTTTAGCGTAAAACGTGAACCAAACAGCGTAAATGGGTACAAATTTTATCGTACATCATCAATACAGAGGGCACGGCGGTCAGAAGAACAAGAACTTGGACTTGGAGATGCATCTGAAGGGGAGTACGGTGCCGTTGGGCCAGAAGAAGCGGAGCTGGCACGCCAGGCGCGTCCACTGGTCGACGCCGATGATCCCCGCGACCTTCCATCGCGTCCGGGCCTCCCCATCCAACCGGAACGGCACCACGCCGTCGTGGAGCGCGGCCTCCATGGCGGCGCTGCCGGCGTCGCCCAGCGGGGCGCCCTGCGCGCGCGCCACGTACGCCAGCGGGAGGACGCCCCTGGCGGGCACACGGAACGGGTAGGCGCAGAGCACCGCCAGCCCGCCTGCATCGCCACGTACGACACGCGGGGCTGCAGCAGCACCACCACCACAAGGACGGCCACGGCGCCCAGCAGCACCACGACCGCAAGCACCATGAGCAGCACCACCGCCGCCCACTCCGCCGCGCCCGACCGGTGCCTCCTGAAGCTGTACCGCCGCGGACGCTGAGGCTCCTCCTCGCGCCCCCTCCACGACCGCCAATCCGCCGGCTGGAGAGCGCCGCGGCGGCCGGGGCTCTCCTGCTCACGGGCGCCTCCTCGCACGCCCGAGGGAACCGCCGCCGCCGCTAAAACCTAATCTCTGGCGGCGTGGGGGTGTTTTTATAGTGACGGCGTGGGCCCGATTCACGTAATATGCGCATACTATATTTGCATAAACTGATACACACATCAGCATAACTCGTATTATAATTTAGCGTAAGCACAGGTAGGTACAATAAGCCCAGGGCTCCGGTGCGGTCTGCACACCTGGTCAGGGCTTCCTGTAGTTAAAAGGAGCCCAGGGCTCTAAATACTATATCTATATATATATATATATATATATATATATATATATATATATATATATATATATATATATATATATATATATATATATATATATATATATATATAAGAATGGATGCCATGTGATGCTCATGAAAGTGCAAAGATAATAATAAAGATTTATTATCTAAGTCTTGAATACAACTTTCCTTCACGGAACTCCGAGAACTTAGGGTTTCCGGAGTCGGTAAAGGAGTTCATAGGGCAGCGGGGGTGGTTTTGGGTTCTAGTTATCAAACATGGTCCAAATCAATTCAAACTCTACCCAAGGCTTCTAAATATTATAAGGAACTCATATAAAAATTCTGAACATTTTTGGGATTACCATTTTTCTTTTAAAAATCCAGAACTACTTCTTTAAACTCCTTAAAATGCCCTAAAATTCCCAATTTAAACTAAAAATCATGAAACTATTTTTATTAAATACTATGGAAAATAAGGAGCCTAGGAAAATTGGTTTCACAATTTTAGGATTTTTCTACAATTTTCTACAAGTTATTTGGTTCTGAAGTAAAAAGAAAAGAAGAAAGGCAACAACAGTAGTGGGCTGGTTTCGGCCCATCGGCCCAGTCCAGAGGGGAGAAGCGCACGCGAGCGCCCGCGCCCTGGCAATTTTATAGAAAAGCCCTGAGCAGACGAATAACTCGAAGCGGGGTCATTTACTATTGCACAGAGTCACTGACAGATTGCAGTTAGGTCCCCAAGCTTCTAATTCTTTACAGCCCGCGGTCCACGACGACGGTGAACACAGCCGCGCTCCGGTGAGCCACTGTACCGGCCGATTGGGGCAACAGCTAGGTTCTCCGAGCAGCAGACATGAAATCAGGGCTACCTTGATCATTTCCCCCAACCTAATTGCATCTAAGACCAACTAAGGAGCTCTGGCCACGGTGGCCGTGAGTATCGCGACTTGGCAATCGTGTTCCCGGCGATCTCTGGCGGTTTGGTTCAATTAAAATGGTCGGGGAGCATCACTAACATGTAAGGATGCTAGAACAAGCAACAGAGAGACTTGAGCTTACCTAAATCGAGCTGGCCACGATGAGCTTGATTCTACGGTGGCGGAAAGTGAATTTGGGGAGAATTGGAAATTCTCGAGCTCTGGTGAACGATTATGGCTGATTAGTGGTGGCTGGTTAGTTGACGACCTTGCAGAGCTAGTTACGGGCTCAATTTATAGGAAGGACGGGCGGTGGTGATCAATTTGAGTGGATAGCGGAGACGACCGGAGATGAGGAAGAACTCTGGCGTCGTGATTACGTGTTCTCAGCCGTGGCAAGCTCGTCGACGATGATGGGACGATAGTAGGGAATCACGGCGGTGCCGTGGAAAGGCTCGGACACGCGGCGGGCATAGCGATGGCACGACGGCGGCGAGCGGCTTTAGCTATGGCGGTGGGCAAAGGGAGGAGTATCACGGTTAACCGGGGTGGCCTCCAGCTCACCGCCGGTGAAGATCCTTTACCGTGTGTCCTTATTTGTTCTCCCGAGCACAAGCTAGGCCATCCACGGCACGAATCACGGCGAGGTCGGTCATCGGCGGTGGGTTTGCTGGCGAGCTGATCTTCTTCAGTTGCACACTGTACCATGGTGAGTACTCCATCAGATAACCTGACAGAGCAAGTTCAGAGCAGTATTTCTCCAAATTTTTCATTGCAACTTTGTCGAAACTCTGTACCAAAGTTGTAGAGTTACAAACCAGCTACAATTCAACTATAGGACTTGAACACATTTGAGTACTAAATCAAGGTTGAATTCGTGCTCAAAGTTGGCTCCATTACACTGAAACTCTGAACTTCAGACTGAACCAGCCTGACAACCAACCTTTGAGCTAGATTATCTCCAATAATTTCTTAACAACTCTGCTCCCACTCTTAAGCAAAGTTGTTCTCCTATAAATAGACTACAATTTTGATGTGGTGACCTAATATGAATTCTCACTATTTTGAAAGTTACACAGCTTCAAAGTTGGGCCTTTAACCCTGATTTTGGACTTAGCATAGGAATCAACATTGGGGTCCTTTTTGCAAAAGAGTCCAAAACTTAGGGTTTGGCTTTCAAGTCCACACATTTGTGAACCAAATGACTTAAAATACTTATTTGACTTGGTTTTTGCACTTTAGCCCAAAAGTGGACTAATTTTGCACATAAGTCCCTAGGGTTTGGTTTTAGGGTTTTCTAGGGTTCTAATTAGGGTTTTTAGTATCCTAAGGGTATAAATGTGATTCAACTTTGTTTTTGGGGATATTTTATGACTTTTCCCCCAATGCCTTTAGGTTTTCTCATCTTGGGTTAAATTTTACCCCTTTAATCCCTATTTAGGGTTAGGTTCCCTAACCAGGGTCCTATTTGCAAAATACCAAAAACAATACACTTGTTTGAAATTTTTACCTAGTGAATGCACTCTAGGTGTGTCAAACATATGCAATGCCAATGTTTATGATGTCATGCTCAAGTTTTAGTTACAGTAACACCAGGGGTGTTACAGCCCAAGAACACGAACGCCGCACTAGCAGCGCGCGACGTCTTGGGCGGTCCCTCGGTGCGCGTGGCGCAACAACCGCCCGTACAGCGGGCAGATAGCCGCACTCCGCCCAGCGGTGGGAGGTGGCACCGGAAGCCGTGCCAGGGCCAGCTGAGCCAGCGAACCAGGCACGCTGGAGTTGACGACGCTTGCGGCCGCTCGGCCACGCATTGTCAAAGTCCGCCCCTTCCGCTAAGCCGGTGAGCGCCCTCTCCCATGAATGCTGAAGGAGGAGGTGGCCCGCCGGCCCGTACAGGAGGTAGAGCTCCAGCTCAGCTCGCCCTCCACCCCAGCAAGGATGACGAAGATCCTTGAAGCTGAGGGCGGGGCGAAGGCCGCAACCCGGCTCGCTTCTCTCCACCAAACTGCCCATTGGTGGGGGAATGCAGCCGGGCTGCACGACGAAAATCCTTGAAGCCGAGCGATGGCTGAAAGTTACCAACCTCCATGAGGTTGCACTCCTTCCACAATGAGACGGAGACAACGCGGGTGCTCCCCATCCGGGGGCTCGGAAGACGGAAGGACACGACGCATGAGGAAAGTCCGAAGGCATGGCTACCACCCAGGAGGTCGATCCCTTTTTAAAGGCGACTCTCCCCGCTCGCGTCCTCAGCCATCACGGACTGAGTATTCACCAACACGCTCCAAGGTCCTCCCCCTACGACACGGGGGCTGGGCCCCACGCGACATGCAAGCTGCCCCAGGACAGAAGAAGCCAAACCGCTGCGCGCGGAGCGTGTAACCGCCCAGCGGTTACAAGCATTCCTCCGTCTTCGCCCAAACCAGCGGGTGAAAGGGCGGACCGCCATGCTGGCGGCATGCAACTACACCAAGGGGGCGCACCGTTACGACTTCGACGCGTCCAGCATGGAGGCCCAGGCCCACACGTCATGTAACCGGCGCGCCGGTTACTACGTGCCAAAAACTGCAGCGCCACTTGCGCCAGCGCCGCGCCTTCTCGACTATGGAACTGGTGCCGCGACTCGAGGCAACCCTGCGCACGGCCCAGCAGTGCCAACCAGGCACGCCGGTCACAGGTCAGTCAGCCGCGGGAGAAGGCGCGACGGTCAACATGGCCAGAAGTGGGCCGGCAGTAATGGTGGCGGCAGGCGGGCGGAAGCAGCAGTCAAATCATCTGCAGGCTAACGTCCCCTCCAAGAACAGTGAGAGAGCCCTCTCCCACGGCGTGAAGCGACGCGCCCGTGTTCCGTTCCTCGAACGGCCCGCGCAACGGCTGCCCCGCGAACCACTCGTCCCGTCGCATTAACTCTACGGCGGGGCAGGCGACACCTTTGGCAGGAGAAGCGGGCGACGCTTCACCTTCGCCATAATGACCGCGTCAAAAAAGGTACGCCACGACATTCGATTTCGTATCCTTTTTCGTTTCTCCTTTCTCTTTCTTGCTACAGGGACCGAGAAAGGGGATACTCTGAAAGGGATCCTTCTCCGCGAAGGAAGTGGGCCCCGAGCCCTCCTACTGCTCAGAGATTCGAAGGCTGGCCCCCCGGAAGGGTTTGACAGCCGCCTCAGAGCACTCGGGCTCCGCGCCCACTACTGATCAGAGGTTCGAAGGCTGGCCCCTCAGAAGGGTTCGACAGCCGCCTCAGGCCACTCAGGCTCCGCACCCACTACTGATCAGGGGTTCGTAGGCTGGCCCCCCGACGGGTTCGACAGTCACCCCAGAGCACGCAGAGTGAGGGATGACTCTGGGTACGTTCGATACATAACTAAGGCTCAGGCTACACTCCCGAGGTACCCTAGGACATTTCTGAGACCAGCAGGAGTGATTCTATAACGGAATCCCATCACAGGAAGGCTTTGAGCCCTCGGACTCTATCAAACGGGACCGGCAAATCACCTGCAGGTACTTTTGGAGCGCGCCTCTGGGCCACTAGCCGACCCTTACCGAATGGGGCACGGGCGTCCACTTGGATCACCCGTTAGCAACTCACTGGAGACACCATGTTCGGCACCCTCCGAGGGCAACATGGCGCTTTCCCCCCTCCTCCTTGCGAAAAGGTGACGCAGGGGCGTATGAAAAAAGCCGAGTCTGCCCTTGACCGTCCTCTCGCCCTGTGCAGAGGCTCGGGGGCTGCTCTCGCAAACCCGACTCCGGCCAAACCGTTGATAGCGTCAACATACCAGCCCGAGAACTCGGAACCTAACTATGCACCCGGGCAACGACCAGTTCGCATGAGGGAACGACCAAACCGACCGAGGCATCACGAAAGGCATTAAGACCTCAAAGGAGTCAAACCACTCCTCCGAGGCCTCGGGGGCTACACCCGGCGGGTGCGCTCGCGCGCACCTACCGGAACAAAATGCAACCGAGAAAGGCCGGTCCCCTTGCAAAAAAGTGCGGCAAAGCCTCCAAGCGAGTACCCGCACTCCCTTTGAGGCTCGGGGGCTACTGTCGGGGACCGTAATTAGGGGTACCCCCAAGGCTCCTAATCTCAGCTGGTAACCCCCATCGGCACAAAAGCTGCAAAGACCTGATGGGCGCAATTCCGGTCAAGGGCTCCGTCCACTCAAGGGACACGATCTCGCCTCATCCGAGCCCAGCCTCGAGCAGGAATGGTAGACCAAGGCAGATTCGCGCCTCGCCCGAGGGTCTCCTCAAGCAACGGACGCTTCTTCGACTCGCCCGAGGCCCAGTTCGGGCAGGCTTCACGGAGAAGCAACCTTGGCCAAATCGCCTCGCCAGCCGACCGGATCGTAGGAGCATTTAATGCAAGGATCGCCTGACACCTTATCCTGACGCGTGCTCTCCAGTCGACAAGGCCGAAGTGACCGCAGTCACTTCGCCCCTCCACTGACTGACCCGACAGGAAAACAGCGTCGCCTGTGCTGCTCCGACTGCTGTACCACCTGCCAGGGTGAGGCTGATAGCATCCAAGTCTAGCCTCGGGCGCCATAGGAATCTCCGCCTCGCTCGACCCCTAGGCTCGGACTCAACCTCGACCTCCGGACGACGGTCTCCGCCTCGCCTGACCCTTGGGCTCGGACTCAACCTCGACCCCCGGACGACGGTCTCCGCCTCGCCTGACCCCCGGGCTCGGACTCAACCTCGACCCCCGGACGATGGTCTCCGCCTCGCCCGACCCCCGGGCTCGGACTCAACCTCGACCCCCGGACGACGGTCTCTGCCTCGCCCGACCCCAGGGCTCGAACTCAACCTCGACCTCGGAGGAGTCACCACCTTTCTCGGGCCGACCACGCCACAAGGGGAGGCCATCATTACCCTACCCCTTGCTAGCCCAGGCTACGGGGAATAAGACCGGCGTCCCATCTGGCTCGCCCCGGTAAAACAAGTAATGATGGCACCCCGCGTGCTCCATGACAACGGTGGTTCTCAGCTCCTTATGGAAGCAAGGAGACGTCAGCAAGGATCCGACAGCCCCGATAGCTGTGCTTCTATAGGGCTCAAGCGCTCCTCCGACGGCCATGACGCCACATGAATAGGGCTCCAACACCTCTCCGATAGCCACGTCGGCATGTACATAGGGCTCTGGCTCCTCTCTGCTAGACATGTTAGCACACTGCTACACCCCCTGTTGTACACCTGGACCCTCTCCTTATGTCTATAAAAGGAAGGTCCAGGGCCCTCGTACGAAAAGGTGGCTGCGCGGGAGAACGGGCTGACGCGCAGTCTCACACCCCCTCTCTCTCTCTCCCTCGCGAACGCTTGTAACCCCCTACTGCAAGCGCATCCGCCCTGGGCGCAGGACAACACGAGGCCGCGGTTCCCCTTACTGTTTTCCCCCCTTGTGTCTCCGTCTCGCGCCGACCCATCTGGGCTGGGACACGCAGCGACAATTTACTCGTCGGTCCAGGGACCCCTCGGGGTCGAAACGCCGACAACGCCGTCGAGGCCAAAGACCTTGCAGAAAGCCGAGATGGCCTCGGACATGGCCACGCGCTCGGCCTCCTTCTGCTCAGCCGCCTCGGCAAGCGCCTTGCAGTTTTTGACGGACTCGTCAAGGGCCGTCTCGAACCCTACAGACAGCAGGACAACATTCTTCAGACGCAAGGAGAAGAATGGGGACAAAAACAAAGTCACAATGCGGGCAAAACATACCTTCGGCCCGGACACGCTGCTGCGAGGCCTTAGCTTGGGCGGACCAAGCAGACCGGACAGCCACGGCCAGACCCTCCGCAAGGGTCTCGGCCCGAGCGGTCACCTCGGGGTCCATAAGGGGGGAACCCCCTCTGTGCCAAAAACTTTCCTCGGAAAGGTTTTTTCACCAAAACGACTTTCGTGCCTTTAGACTATATCGATGGCGGAGTCCTAAAGACGAGCAAGAGAGACCTTGAACGACATGGCCGACTGAGCCGAGGGACTCCTACGCCTCCGGGATACGGATACCTCACTCGTCACCTTCCGCGAAAGGTAGCTCACGCTCAGATAAGTGATTCTGCCACCGACGAACAAGTCTTAATGCTCGAAACAAGAGGAAAGAAACACGGCTTTATACCCGAATGTTCAGGCCTCAGCAGCCACAAAGAACAAACACACGTACTTGGGATAACTATGCTACATAGATGTCGGCAGCACCCTCGGTGGCTTTCTCGACCTACAGCAGATATCTTTGTACCTAGGGCAATTACATTTTGCTCTTACATTCCATTACAAACGGGACTCCAGGCCCATTCCCACAGGAATGAACAACCTCCACACCATAAGGCCTGCGGGATAACAAACCCCAGGTGGCTCGCCGGCGACCACTGCACCCGCAGCGCGACAACGACCTCCGCCTTGGGCGACTAGACAGCAGCAGCGATGGCCTCAGGGCAAAGCTACTTCTAAAAGGCCCTCGTTCACGTCCCCTCACGGGGTACGAGAACCAGCCATTAAAGCCAAAGAGCCGGAGGTCCGGAGTGCAGGTGGCAATGATGGTCTCGTCGGCAGAGACAACCACCTGGCGGTGGGAAGCCTCACCTATGGCAGCACCGACAACAGCGGCCACCTGCGCCCCAACGCCGCGCCAGCGAATGGCGGCCGCCCCAACGCCGCGCCGGCAGGTCCTCACTCCCGTCCTCACCACGGGAGCGAGGACAGGACCGTCCAAGGACGCCGACACCACCCCCGCGGTGTACGACGTCATGTATGCTCCTCCCTGGTGTGGCCGGAGGCGCAGGACAAGCTGTGGACATGGGGGACCTGCGCACGGTGCGATCGTCGCCCGTGCGGTGGACGGACTGCCGCACCCTGACCGGGCAGCAGGTGGCAGTTCACCTCCTTCGACAGGCTGGTGAACACCCTTCTCCCCCGAATGCTGAAGGAAGGAGCGGTCGCCAGCCTGCGTGGAAGGCAGGGCTGAAAGGGAATTAGGCTTACACCTAGTCCCTAAATATTTTTGGTGGTTGAATTGCCCAACACAAATATTGGACTAACTAGTTTGCTCTAGTGTATAAGTTATACAGGTGAAAAAGGTTCACACTCTGCCAATAAAAAGATCAAGTTTTGGATTCAACAAAGGAGCAAAGAGGCAACCGAAGGGACCTCTGGTCTGGAAGCACCGGACTGTCCGGTGTACACCGGACAGTGTCCGGTGCGCCACCGGACAGTGTCCGGTGCACCAGAGGACTCCAACTTGAACTCGCCACCTTCGGGAATTTCTCAGGCCGCTTCGCTATAATTCACCAGACTGTCCGGTGTACACCGGACAGTGTCCGGTGCTCCAAGGAAGCGCGGTCTCCTCAACTCGCCAGCCTCGGGATCGGGCAGCAGCCGCTCCGCTATAATTCACCGGACATGTCCGGTGTGCACCGGACTGTCCGGTGTAACCACGGAGCAACGGCTATTTCGGCGCCAATGGCTACCTGCGTCGCATTTAATGCGCGCTCTGCGCGCGCAGAAGGCAGGCGCGCCCATACCGGCGCACCGGACAATGAACAGGTGATGTCCGGTGTGCACCGGACATCCAGGCGGGCCCAGAAGTCAGAAGCTCCAACGGTCAGAATCCAACGGCACTGATGACGTGGCGGGGGCACCGGACATGTCCGGTGTGCACCGGACTGTTCGGTGCGCCATCGACAGACAGCCTCCACCAACGGTCGTGTTTGGTGGTTGGGGCTATAAATACCCCAACCACCCCACCATTCATTGCATCCAAGTTTTCCAACTTCCAACCACTATACAAGAGCTAGCATTCATTGCCAAGCACACCAAAAGAGATCAAATCCTCTCCCAACTCCACACAAAGCCCTAGTGACTAGAGAGAGTGATTTCTAGTGTTCATTTGAGCTCTTGCGCTTGGATCGCTTCTTTTTTCTTTGGCTTTCTTTCTTGTGATCAAACACTCACTTGTAATTGAGGCAAGAGACACCAATTGTGTGGTGGTCCTTGCGGGAAGTTTGATTCCCAAGTGATTTGAGAAAGAGAAGCTCACTCGGTCCGAGGGACCGTTTGAGAGAGGGAAGGGTTGAAAGAGACCCGGCCTTTGTGGCCTCCTCAACGGGGAGTAGGTTTGAGAGAACCGAACCTCGGTAAAACAAATCCGCGTGTCTCACTTCATTATTCGCTTGCGATTTGTTTTGCGCCCTCTCTCGCGGACTCTACTATATTTCTAACGCTAACCCGGCTTGTAGTTGTGATTATTTTTGTGATTTTCAGTTTCGCCCTATTCACCCCCTCTAGGCGACTTTCAATTGGTATCAGAACCCGGTGCTTCATTAGAGCCTAACCGCTCGAAGTGATGTCGGGAGATCACACCAAGAGGGAGATGGAGACCGGCGACAAGCCCACTACAAGCCAAGGGAGCACTTCATCGGAAGAGTCCCGCACCAAGAGGAGGGAGAAGAAGAAGGGCTCCTCCAAACGGAAGGAGAAAAGATCTTCCTCTTCTCACCACAAAGAGAAGAAGGAAAAATCTTCTTCTCACAAGTCGCATCGGAAAGGCAACAAGAGGATGAGGAAGGTGGTCTACTACGAGACCGACACTTCATCAACGTCCACCTCCGACTCCGATGCACCGTCCGTAACTTCTAAGCGCCAAGAGCGCAAGAAGTTTAGTAAGATCCCCTTACACTATCCCCATACATCTAGACATACTCCATTACTTTCCGTTCCATTAGGCAAACCGCCAACTTTTGATGGCGAAGATTATGCTAGGTGGAGTGATTTAATGAAATTTCATCTAACCTCACTCCACAAAAGTATATGGAATGTTGTTGAGTTTGGAGCACAGGTACCATCAATAGGGGATGAAGATTATGATACGGACGAAGTGGCCCAAATCGAGCACTTCAACTCCCAAGCCGCAACCATTCTCCTCGCCTCTCTAAGCAAGGAGGAATACAACAAAGTGCAAGGGTTGAAGAATGCAAAGGAGATTTGGGACCTACTCAAGACGGCGCACGAGGGTGATGAACTCACCAAGATCACCAAGCGGGAAACGATCGAGGGGGAGCTCGGTCGCTTCCGTCTTTGCCAAGGGGAGGAGCCACAAGAAATGTACAATCGGCTCAAGACCTTGGTAAACCAAGTGCGCAACCTCGGGAGCAAAAAGTGGGACGACCACGAGGTGGTTAAGGTTATTTTAAGAGCTCTTATTTTCCTTAACCCCACTCAAGTTCAATTAATTCGTGGTAATCCTAGATATCCACTAATGACCCCCGAGGAAGTTATCGGGAATTTTGTGAGCTTTGAATGCATGATTAAAGGCTCAAAGAAGATCAACGAGCTTGACGAACCTTCCACATCCGAGGCGCAACCGGTGGCCTTCAAGGCAACGGAGGAAAAGAAGGAGGAGTCTACACCAAGTAGACAACCAATTGACGCCTCCAAGCTCGACAATGAGGAGATGGCCTTAATCATCAAAAGCTTTCGGCAAATCCTCAAGCAACGGAAGGGGAAGGACTACAAATCCCGTTCCAAGAAGGTTTGCTACAAATGTGGTAAGCCCGGTCACTTTATTGCTAAATGTCCATTATCAAGTGACAGTGACAGGGACAACGACAAGAATGCCAAGAGAAGAGAAAAGAAGAGGTACCACAAGAAGAAGGGCGGCGATGCCCACGTGTGCCGCGAGTGGAACTCCGACGAGAGCTCCACTGACTCCTCCTCCGACGACGAGGACGCCGCCAACATCGCCGTCACCAAGGGACTTCTCTTCCCCAACGTCGGCCACAAGTGCCTCATGGCAAAGGACGGCAAAAGGAAGAAGGTTAAATCTAACTCCTCCACTAAATATGAATCTTCTAGTGATGATAATGCTAGTGGTGAGGAAGATAATTTGCATATCCTTTTTGCCAACCTTAACATGGAACAAAAGGAAAAATTAAATGAACTAATTAGTGTCATCCATGAAAAGGATGATCTCTTGGACTCCCAAGAGGACTTCCTAATCAAGGAAAACAAGAAACATGTTAAGGTTAAAAATGCTTATGCTCTAGAGATAGAAAAATGTAACAAATTATCTAGTGAGCTAAGCACTTGCCATGACACTATTGCCAACCTTAGAAATTAAATTGCTAAGGTTGATTCTCATGTTTGCATTGATTCAATTCCCAATCTTCGAAATAATGATGATGATTTGCTTGCTAAGATTAAGGAATTGAATGAGTCTCTTGCTAGCCTTAAGATTGAGAATGAAAAATTGCTTGCTAAGGCTAAGGATTTTGATGTTTGCAAAGCTACTATTTCCGACCTTAGAACTAAAAATGATTTATTACATGCTAAGGTTATTGAACTAAAATCTTGCAAACCCTCTACATCTAATGTTGAGCATATTTCTATTTGTACTAGATGTAGAGATGTTGATATCAATGCTATTCATGATCACATGGCTTTAATTAAACAACAAAATGATCATATAGCATTATTAGACGCTAAAATTGCTGAGCATAACTTAGAAAATGAAAAGTTTAAATTTGCTAGAAGTATGCTCTATAATGGGAGATGCCCTGGCATCAAGGATGGCATTGGCTACCAAAGGGGAGACAATGTCAAACTTAATGCCCCTCCTAAGAACTTGTCTAACTTTGTTAAGGGCAAGGCTCCCATGCCTCAGGATAACGGGGGTTACATTTTGTACCCTGCCGGTTATCCTGAGAGCAAAATTAGGAAAAATTATTCTAGGAAGTCTCACTCTGGCCTTAACCATGCTTTTATGTATAAGGGTGAGACATCTAGATCTAGGCAACCAACCCGTGCCAAGTTGCCTAGAAAGAAAACTCCTAATGCATCAAATGATCATGCTATTTCATTTAAAACTTTTGATGCTTCTTATGTTTTAACTAACAAATCCGGCAAGGTAGTTGCCAAGATTGTTGGGGGCAAACACAAGGGATCAAAGACTTGTGTTTGGGTACCCAAAGTTCTTGTTTCTAATGCCAAAGGACCCAAAACCATTTGGGTACCTAAAATCAAGAACTAAAATTGTTTTGTAGGTTTATGCATCCGGAGGCTCAAGTTGGATACTCGACAGCGGGTGCACAAACCACATGACAGGGGAGAAAAAGATGTTCTCCTCTTATGAGAAAAACCAAGATCCCCAACGAGCTATCACATTCGGGGATGGAAATCAAGGTTTGGTCAAAGGTTTGGGTAAAATTGCTATATCACCTGACCATACTATTTCCAATGTTTTTCTTGTAGATTCTTTAGATTACAATTTGCTTTCCGTATCCCAATTATGTCAAATGGGCTACAACTGTCTATTTACTGATATAGGTGTTACTGTCTTTAGAAGAAGTGATGATTCAATAGCATTTAAGGGAGTGTTAGAGGGTCAGCTATACTTGGTAGATTTTGATAGAGCTGAACTCGACACTTGCTTGGTTGCTAAGACTAACTTGGGTTGGCTCTGGCACCGCCGACTAGCCCATGTTGGAATGAAGAATCTTTACAAGCTTCTAAAGGGAGAACACATTTTAGGACTAACCAATGTTCATTTTGAGAAAGACAGGATCTGTAGCGCATGCCAAGCCGGGAAGCAAGTTGGCACTCATCATCCACACAAGAACATCATGACTAGTGACAGGCCACTGGAGCTCCTACACATGGACCTATTCTGCCCGATCGCTTACATAAGCATCGGCGGGAGTAAGTACTGTCTAGTTATTGTGGATGATTATTCTCGCTTCACTTGGGTGTTCTTTATGCAGGACAAATCTCATACCCAAGAGACCATAAAGGGATTCTTGAGACGGGCTCAAAATGAGTTCGGCTTAAGGATCAAGAAAATTAGAAGCGACAATGGAACGGAGTTCAAGAACTCTCAAATTGAAGGCTTCCTTGAGGAGGAGGGCATCAAGCATGAGTTCTCTTCTCCCTACACTCCACAACAAAATGGTGTAGTGGAGAGGAAGAATCGAACTCTATTGGATATGGCAAGAACCATGCTTGATGAGTACAAGACACCGGATCGGTTTTGGGCCGAAGCGGTCAACACCGCTTGCTACGCCATCAACCGGTTATATCTTCACCGAATCCTCAAGAAGACATCCTATGAACTCCTAACCGGTAAAAAGCCAAATATTTCATATTTTAGAGTTTTTGGTAGCAAATGTTTTATACTTGTTAAAAGAGGTAGAAAGTCTAAATTTGCTCCTAAAACTGTAGAAGGCTTTTTACTAGGATATGACTCAAACACAAGAGCATATAGAATCTTTAGCAAGTCCTCAGGACTTGTTGAAGTTTCTTGTGACGTTGTGTTTGATGAGACTAACGGCTCTCAAGTAGAGCAAGTTGATCTTGATGAGATAAGTGAAGAACAGGCTCCATGCATAGCGCTAAGGAACATGTCCATTGGGGATGTGTGTCCTAAGGAATTCGAAGAGCCTCCACATGCACAAGATCAACCTTCCTCCTCCATGCAAGCATCTCCACCAACTCAAATTGAGGATGAGGCTCAAGATGTTGAACAAGAAGATCAAGAAGATGAGCCACCTCAAAATGACGGCAACGATCAAGGGGGAGATGCAAATGATGAAGACAAGGAGGATGAACAACCAAGGCCGCCACACCCAAGAGTCCACCAAGCAATACAACGAGATCACCCCGTCGATACCATCCTCGGCGACATTCATAAGGGGGTAACTACTCGATCTCGTGTTGCACATTTTTGTGAACATTACTCTTTTGTTTCCTCTATTGAGCCACACAGGGTAGAGGAAGCACTTCAAGATTCGGATTGGGTGATGGCGATGCAAGAGGAGCTCAACAATTTCACAAGGAATGAGGTATGGCATTTAGTTCCACGTCCAAATCAAAATGTTGTAGGAACCAAGTGGGTCTTCCGCAACAAGCAAGATGAGCATGGTGTGGTGACAAGGAACAAAGCTCGACTCGTGGCCAAAGGATATTCACAAGTCGAAGGTTTGGATTTTGGTGAAACCTATGCACCCGTAGCTAGGCTTGAGTCAATTCGCATATTATTAGCCTATGCTACTTACCATGGCTTCAAGCTTTATCAAATGGACGTGAAGAGTGCTTTCCTCAATGGACCAATCAAGGAGGAGGTCTATGTTGAGCAACCTCCCGGCTTTGAAGACAGTGAGTACCCTAACCATGTTTATAGGCTCTCTAAGGCGCTTTATGGGCTCAAGCAAGCCCCAAGAGCATGGTATGAATGCCTTAGAGATTTCCTTATTGCAAATGGCTTCAAAGTCGGTAAAGCCGATCCTACTTTATTCACCAAAACACTTGATAATGATTTGTTTGTATGCCAAATTTATGTTGATGATATTATATTTGGGTCTACTAACAAATCTACATGTGAGGAATTTAGTAGGATCATGACACAGAAATTCGAGATGTCTATGATGGGGGAGTTGAAGTATTTTCTAGGATTTCAAGTCAAACAACTCCAAGAGGGCACATTCATTTGCCAAACAAAGTATACTCAAGACATTCTAAGCAAGTTTGGAATGAAGGATGCCAAGCCCATCAAGACTCCCATGGGAACAAATGGGCATCTCGACCTCGACACGGGAGGTAAGTCCGTGGATCAAAAGGTATACCGGTCGATGATTGGTTCATTGCTTTATTTATGTGCATCTCGACCGGACATTATGCTTTCCGTATGCATGTGTGCAAGATTCCAAGCCGACCCTAAGGAATCACACCTTACGGCCGTAAAACGAATCTTGAGATATTTGGCTTATACTCCTAAGTTTGGGCTTTGGTACCCTCGGGGATCCACTTTTGATTTGATTGGTTATTCGGATGCCGATTGGGCGGGGTGCAAGATTAATAGAAAGAGCACATCAGGGACTTGCCAGTTCTTGGGAAGATCCTTGGTGTCTTGGGCTTCAAAGAAGCAAAATTCGGTCGCTCTTTCTACCGCCGAAGCCGAATATATTGCCGCAGGCCACTGTTGCGCGCAATTGCTTTGGATGAGGCAAACCCTGCGGGACTACGGTTACAAATTAACCAAAGTTCCTCTTCTATGTGATAATGAGAGTGCAATCCGCATGGCGGATAATCCCGTTGAGCATAGCCGCACTAAACACATAGCCATTCGGTATCACTTTCTTCGGGATCACCAACAAAAGGGGGATATCGAGATTTCATACATTAACACTAAAGATCAATTAGCCGATATCTTTACCAAGCCACTTGATGAACAATCTTTTACCAGACTTAGGCATGAGCTTAATATTCTTGATTCTAGGAATTTCTTTTGCTAAACTTGCACACATAGCTCATAAATATACCTTTGATCATGTCTCTTTTATATATGCTATGACTAATGTGTTTTCAAGTATATCTCAAACCAAGTCATAGGTATATTGAAAGGGAATTGGAGTCTTCGGCAAAGACAAAGGCTTCCACTCCACTCTACTACTCATCCTTCGCCGTCACTCCGAGCATCTCTCCAACTTTGGTATTATCTTCACTCGTTTATTTTATGACCAAAGGAGGAGAAAGTATTTCGTTGGGCTCTAATAATTCCGTTTTGGCGATTCATGCCAAAGGGGGAGAAAATATGAGCCCAAAGCAAAAGGACCGCACCACCACCCTAATTTTAAAATTGATGATTTTCAATTGGTAAATTTCAAAATTGGTATCTCTTTGTGTTCTAAAGGGGGAGTAAGTAGTATTTTCAAATTTGTTGTCTTAAAACCCTCTTGAACACTAAGAGGAGACTTTATTTGAGGGGGAGTTTTGTTTAGTCAAAGGAAAAGCATTTGGAACAAAGGAAGAAAATTTCAAAACTTGAAAATGCTTTGCAAAATCTTATTCATTTACCTTTGACTATCTTGCAAAAGGACTTTGAAAAGAATTTACAAAAGGATTTGCAAAAACAAAACATATGGTGCAAATGTGGTCCAATATGTCAAAAACAAAGAAAACAATCCATGCGCATCATGTAAGTATTTATATTGGCTCAATTCCAAGCAACCTTTGCACTTACATTATGCAAACTAGTTCAATTATGCACTTCTAGATTTGCTTTGGTTTGTGTTGGCATCAATCACCAAAAAGGGGGAGATTGAAAGGGAATTAGGCTTACACCTAGTCCCTAAATATTTTTGGTGGTTGAATTGCCCAACACAAATATTGGACTAACTAGTTTGCTCTAGTGTATAAGTTATACAGGTGAAAAAGGTTCACACTCTGCCAATAAAAAGATCAAGTTTTGGATTTAACAAAGGAGCAAAGAGGCAACCGAAGGGACCTCTGGTCTGGAAGCACCGGACTGTCCGGTGTACACCGGACAGTGTCCGGTGCGCCACCGGACAGTGTCCGGTGCACCAGAGGACTCCAACTCGAACTCGCCACCTTCGGGAATTTCTCAGGCCGCTTCGCTATAATTCACCGGACTGTCCGGTGTACACCGGACAGTGTCCGGTGCTCCAAGGAAGCGCGGTCTCCTCAACTCGCCAGCCTCGGGATCGGGCAGCAGCCGCTCCGCTATAATTCACCGGACATGTCCGGTGTGCACCGGACTGTCCGGTGTAACCACGGAGCAACGGCTATTTCGGCGCCAACGGCTACCTGCGTCGCATTTAATGCGCGCTCTGCGCGCGCAGAAGGCAGGCGCGCCCATACCGGCGCACCGGACAATGAACAGGTGATGTCCGGTGTGCACCGGACATCCAGGCGGGCCCAGAAGTCAGAAGCTCCAACGGTCAGAATCCAACGGCACTGATGACGTGGCGGGGGCATCGGACATGTCCGGTGTGCACCGGACTGTCCGGTGCGCCATCGACAGACAGCCTCCACCAACGGTCGTGTTTGGTGGTTGGGGCTATAAATACCCCAACCACCCCACCATTCATTGCATCCAAGTTTTCCAACTTCCAACCACTATACAAGAGCTAGCATTCATTGCCAAGCACACCAAAAGAGATCAAATCCTCTCCCAACTCCACACAAAGCCCTAGTGACTAGAGAGAGTGATTTCTAGTGTTCATTTGAGCTCTTGCGCTTGGATCGCTTCTTTTTTCTTTGGCTTTCTTTCTTGTGATCAAACACTCACTTGTAATTGAGGCAAGAGACACCAATTGTGTGGTGGTCCTTGCGGGAAGTTTGATTCCCAAGTGATTTGAGAAAGAGAAGCTCACTTGGTCCGAGGGACCGTTTGAGAGAGGGAAGGGTTGAAAGAGACCCGGCCTTTGTGGCCTCCTCAACGGGGAGTAGGTTTGAGAGAACCGAACCTCGGTAAAACAAATCCGCGTGTCTCACTTCATTATTCGCTTGCGATTTGTTTTGCGCCCTCTCTCGCGGACTCTACTATATTTCTAACGCTAACCCGGCTTGTAGTTGTGATTATTTTTGTGATTTTCAGTTTCGCCCTATTCACCCCCTCTAGGCGACTTTCAAGGGCCCCAGCTCGGCTTGCCCTCGCCCCCAGCACGGATGATGAACATCCTTGAAGCTGAGGGCGGGGCAGAGGCCGCAGCCCGGCTTGCTTCTCCCCACCACAAGGCTGGTGACCATCCCTATGGATGACCATTGGTGAGGGAATGCAGCCGGGCTGCGTGATGAAAATCCTTGAAGCCGAGCGACGACCGAAGAGCGCCAACCCCAAGGGGTCGCGCTCCTCCAACAGCAGCAAGAAGAGGGCAACACAGGTGCACCCCATCTGGGGGCTCGGAAGGCGGAAAGGCGCGATGGATGCGAGGAGTGTGAAGGCATGGCTACCACCCAGGGGTCGATCCCTTTTTAAAGGAAGATCTCCTCACTCGCACCCCCAAGCATCATGGGCAAAGTCTCCACCGACGTGCTCCAGGGTTCTCACCCTCCGACGCGGGGGTTGGGTCCCACACGCCATGCGAGCTGACCCGACACGCGAAGAAGGCAAACCGCTGCACGCGAAGCACGTAACCGCCCCGCGGTTATAAGCGTTCCCTCATCCTCGCCGAAACCAGCGGTCGAAAGGGCGGGCCGCCACGCAGGGAGCATGCAACCACACCACGGTTGTGCACCCTTTCAGCTTCGTCGCATCCGGTAGTCTAGCGTGGAGGACTGGGCCCACATGTCATGTAACCAGCGCAACGGTTACTACGTGCAAGGAAACTGCACCGCCGCTCGCGCCAATGCCGCATCTTCTCGTCTGCAGAACCAGTGCCGCGACTCGAGGCAACCCTGCGCGTGACCCAACAATGCCAATTGAGTGCAACGATCATATGTCAGTCAGCCGCGGGGATAGGCATGACGGTTGATATGACCAGAGGCGGGCCGGCAGTAATTGCAGCAACAAACGGGCGGGAGCAGCGGTCCAATCACCTACAGGTTCGCATCCTCTCCCGAAACGGCAGGGGAGCCCCCTCCCGCATCATAAAAAACGACGCACCCGTGTTCCATTCCTCGAACGACTCGCGCACGCGCAACAGACGCCCCGCGAATCACCCGTCCCGTCGCATTAACTCCTTGGCAGGGCAAGCGACACCTCCGGAAGGAGAAGCGGGCGCCGTTTCATCTCCGTCATGATGATCGCATCATAAAAGGTGCGCCACATTATTTAAATTTATATCCTTTTCCTTTTCCTCTCTCTCTCTCTTGCCACAGGGACCGGGAAAGGGGATATTGCGAAAAGGATCCTTCTCAGCGAAGGAAACGGGCCCCAAGCCCTCCTACTGATCAGGGGTTCGAAGGTTGCGCCCTCCGAGGTTCGGCAACCGCCCCAAAGCACTTGGGCTCCGAGCCCTTTACTGATCAGGGGTTCGAAGGCTGGCCCCTCGGAAGGGTTCGATAGCTGCCCCAGAGCACGTAGAGTCAGGGATGACCCTGGGTACGTCCATTACATGGCCGAGGCTCGGGCTACGCTCCCGAGGTACCCTAGGATATTTCCGAGACCAACGAGAACGATTTGTAACGGAATCCCACCGGAGGGAGGCATCGAGCCCTCAGAACCTATCGAATGGGTCCGGGTCCAGCAAATCACCTGCAGGTACTTTTGGAGCGCGCCTCTGGGCCACTAGCCGACCCTTATCGAACGGGGCTCGGGCGTCCACTCGGATCACCCGTTAGCAACTCACTGAAAACACCAGGTTCGGTGCCCTCCGAGGGTAACATGGCGCTTTCCCCCCTTCCTCCTCGTGGAGAGGCGACGAAGGGGCGTACAATAAAAGTCGAGACGGTCCTTGATCGTCCTCTCGATCCGTGCAGAGGCTCGGGGGCTGCTCTCGCACCAGGCTACGGCCAAACTGTTGACCACGTCAACACACCAGCTTAAAAAAACTCGGAGCCTGACAGTGCACCCGGGCTACGGCCAGGCCACACGAGGGAACAACAAGGCTGACCGAGGCATCACAAAAAAGGATTAAGACCTCAGAGGAGTCAAACCACTCCTCCGAGGCCTCGGGGGCTACACCCGGCGGGTGCGCTCGCGCGCACCCACCGGAACAAAGTATAACCGAGAAGGGTCGGTCCCCTTGCAAAAAATTCGGCAGAACCTCCAAGCGAGTACCTACACTCCTTTCGAGGCTCGGGGGCTACTGTTAGGGACCGTAATTAGGGGTACCCCCAATGCTCCTTAATCCAGCTAGAAAACATCTTCAGAACAAACCATAAACGACTGATAAAGCGCAGACCTCGTCTACCAAGGGACGCGACCTCACCTGAGCCCAGCCTCGGGCAAGTACGGTAGTCCCGGACGGGTTCACGCCTCGACTGAGGGTCCCCTCAGTCAGCAGACGCACCCTCGGCTCGCCCGGAGCCCAGCGTAGGCAGACTTTGTCATGCAGCGACCTCGCCCAAATCGCCTTACCAACCGACCGTATCACATGCGCATTTAATGCGGGGATCGCCTGACACTTTATCCTGACACGCGTGCCTCAGTCGACAAGGTCGAAGTGACCGCAGTCACTTCGCCCCTTTACTGACTGTTCTGACAGGAAAACAACGTTGTTCACCCCGCTCCGGCAACTGTGCAGCCACCAGGGAAAGACTAACAACAGTCACGACCTTTCCCGAGTACGGCCTCGGGCGCAACAGGGAGCTCCACCTCGCCCGACCTCGGGCCTCGGCCTCGGCTTCGGTCTCGAGAGAAGGTCTCCGCCTCGACCGAGCCCGACCTCGGCCTCAGAGTCAGCCTCGGGAGAAGGACTCCGCCTCGCCCGACCTCAGCCTCGGCCTCGGAGGAGTCGCCGCCTCGCCCGACCTTGGCCTCGGACCGACTACGCTGCAGGGGATGCATCATTACCCTACTCCTAGCTAGCTGTCTCAGGCTATGAAGAAACAAGACCGGTGTCCCATCCAAGGTTACTACGGCAATAGGCAATGATGGTTCCCCGCGTGCGCCCGTGATGTCGGATTGCTCTCAACCTCCTACGGAAGCAAAGAAATGTCAGCAGCATCCATGCCGCACCGCCAGCTATGCTTCTACAGGGCTCAAGGCACTCCTCCGACGACCATGTTAGTACATGTACAGGGCTCAAGACACCTCTCCACCAGCCACGTTAGCGCATGGCTACACCCCATTGTATAGCTGGGCATCTCCTTGTATCTATAAAAGGGGATGTACAGGGATTTCCTAAGGTAGGTTGACATACGTTCATGTGGACAGACGTTCATGTTGATAGACGTTAAGGTTCACCTTAACGGGGACAACACACACGTAACAGCGGAGGCAGGCAGAGTAGGAGAGACGCGGTAGAGGCAGCCTCAGACGGCTCGCCTCAAGGCCGAACCCTCTCTTTCTCTCTCTCTCTCTCTCTCTCGTTCTCGCTCTCCCGCAACGCTTGTAACCCCTACTACGAGCACCCTGGTGCAAGATAACATAAGCCTCATTTCCCTCTTGTGTTCCATCTTGCATCAACCCATCTGGGCAGGGACACGCAGCAACAAATTCACTAGTCGGTCCGGTTGAGGGTCCCCCGGGTCCGAAACACTGACAACTGGTGCGCGCGAGATCTCTGGAGGGGAAGCACCTGCTAGCTCGGGCCAACGTGTTAGTGTGGAGACTCGGTCACCCACACGGCGGAGGACTAGGCAGTGGCCCCGTTTTGTCAGCCCGCGCAGACGGCGCCCTGTGCGTGATCAGAGCGCGCGTGCATAGAGACTGAGAAGTGGCCCCACTGCCCACTGATGTTTTTTTTCAGCCGCGTGGAGAGAGTGGAAATGGGCCACGCGAGTAAGCATACTGCTGGGACGAGCAGAGGTAGAATAGGACCATGTATAGAGACGAGCTTCGCATTTTTTTCTATTTTCTTTTCAATACATTCAAATTCTAATTTTAAGCTTTAAATTTGAGTTGTGTATCCATCATAAAAGTCAAGTGCATAAAATATACTCTTCATCCATATGAAATAGTATTTTTTATTTATTTATTTTATTTATTTTTATTTAGTACATACTAATGCTTCTCTTTCTTAATTATTTCTCCTTTTAATATGATCTCTTACAAATTAGGTGTTACAAATCCTACCCCCCTTAACAAGAATCTCGTCCTCGAGATTTGAGAAGATCTAGGGAAAAGATGGGGAAAATCTATGCGAGACTCTTCTTCTCTTTCCCATGTTGCTTCATCCTCTCCATGTTGGCTCCATTGCACTTTGCACATCTTTATTACCTTATTTCTTGTAACTCGAGTCAATGTATCTAGAATCTTGACAGGATTCTCCGTGTAAGTCAAATCACCCTGAACACTGAGCTCATCCATTGGTAACTGTTCCTCAAGGACACGGAGACACTTCTTAAGTTGAGACACATGAAATACATTATGCACATCAGATAGATTATCAGGTAGCTTGAGTTGATAGGCCACCTCTCCAAGTCACCTAAAAACTCTGAATGGTCCAATAAAGGGAGGGGACAATTTGCCCTTGACTTTAAATCTCCTCATTCCATGAAGTGGTGACACTTTGAGGTACACATGATCACCTTCCTCAAATTCCAGTGGTCTTCTTCTATTATCAGCGTAGTTCTTTTACCTGGTTTGAGCTACCCTCAAATTCTCCCGAATTATACGGACTTGTTTTCTGCTTCTTGAATAAGTTCAGGTCCAAAGAACTGTCTCCAATATAGAGGAATCCTGCATTTCCTGTCATACAAAGTCTTGAACGGTGACATCTTCAGACTGGCCTGGTAACTATTATTATATGGGAATTCAGCAAAAGGTAGGTTCTTGTCCCAACTACTACCATGCTGAAGGGCACAAGCTCTCAACATATCTTCCAATACTTGGTTAGTCCTTTCGGTTAGTCCATCAATCGGAGGTAGGCTGAACTAAAATTCAACTTCGCATCTGTATTCTCATGAAAACTTTTCCAAAATCTAGGGGTAAACTATGATCCTCTATCCAAAATGATCTTCTTCGGTACACCGTGTAGAGACACAATCCGAGCCATATATAACTCTGCCAATTAAAATCCCTTATAATTAGTCTTGACCGGAATGAAATGAGCCACTTTGGTCAGTCTATCCACAGTAACCCATATAGAATCATATCCTTTCGAGGTGTGAGGCAATCCAGTAATGAAGTCCTTACCAATCTCTTCCCACTTCCACTCGGGTTTCTTCAGTGGATGCAATAGTCCAGCTGGCCTCTGGTGTTCAGCCTTCACTCATTGACACACATCGCACATAGCCACATGTGCAGTCACATCTCTCTTCAGTCCATACCACAAGTACTTCTGCTTCAAATCCTGATACATCTTGATACTCCAGGTATGAATAGAATAATCTGAGTCATGGGGTTCCTTCAGTATAGTCTTACGAAGGCTATTAATCTCAGGAACTCATATCCGATCCTTGAACCATATTGTGCCTTGTTCATCTTCCGTGAATTCCAGACCTCGACCTTCAGTAATCAGATCCTTAATCTCTTGTATCTTAGCATCACCAATTTGTCCTTTGCGGATTTCTTGCTCCAAAGTAGATTCCACATCAATAGTAACTCCTTCAGTGTGAGCAACTATCCCCAGGTTATGTCTCCTGAAATCTTCAACAATCTCATTGGGTAGCTAGGCACAACAGCTGAATGAACATGCTCCTTTTGACTCAAGGCATCTGCAACCAAATTTGCCTTGCCTGGGTGATAGTGAATCTCCAAATCATAATCCTTAATAAGCTCCAACCAACGGTGTTGCGTAAGATTGAGATCCTTCTGAGTGAATATATACTTCAAACTCATATGATTCGTGTATACTTGACACTTGGTTCCCATGATAAAATGTCTCCAAATCTTAAGCGCATGCACAACGGCTACCAGTTCTAAGTCATGAGTGGGGTAGTTCAATTCGTGTTTCCATAACTGACGAGACGCATAGGCAATCACATGTCCTTCTTGCATGAGCACACACCCCAAGCCTTGACCACACGCATCACAATAAATGTCAAATCCCTTCTACAGATCTGGCATAACCAACACTGGTGGTGACATCAATCTCTTCTTTAATTGGTCAAAACTATCTTGGCACTTCTTGTCCCACTTAAACTCTCTTCCCTTCTCCAGAAGCGAGGTCATAGGCTTAGCGATCTTAGAAAATCCTTCAATAAATCTCCGATAATATCCTGCAAGTCCCAAGAAACTCCGGACCTCAGTAACTATAGTGGGTATGCTCCACGCATTATCTCCTTGACTTTAGCAGGAGCCACTGATATTCCTCCATTAGAAATGATATGTCCAAGAAATGGCACCTTGTCAATACAAAACCCGCACTTGCTAAACTTGGCATAGAGTTGATTATCTCGTAGCTTCTGTAGCACCAACCTTAGATGTTCTTCATGATCACTTTCACTCTTAGAATAGATAAGAATATCGTCAATGAACACCATGACGAATCTGTCCAAATACTCCATAAACACCTTATTCATCAAATTCATAAAATAAGCTGGTGCATTAGTTAATCCAAACGACATAACAACGAAGTCATATAATCCATATCGAGTCGAGAATGCTGTCTTAGGAATATCCGATGGTCTAATCTTCATTTGATGGTATCTCGATCGGAGATCAATCTTCGAGAATACCCTAGCACCTCTCATCTGATCAAATAAATCCTCAATACGGGGTAATGGATACTTGTTCTTCACAGTAACATCATTAAGTGATCTATAATCCACACACATCCGCTGCGATCCATCCTTCTTTTGTACAAATAGTACCGGTGCTCCCCAAGGTGAGGAACTTGAACGAATATGCCCAGCCTCTTGTAATTCCATTGATTGCTTCTTAGGTTCCTTTAGTTCTTCTATGGACATCCTGTTTGGCCGTTTAGAATTAGATGCAGTCTCAGGTAAGAGATCAATGACAAACTCGACTTCCCTATCTGGTGGCATCCCTGGTAACTCCTCTGGAAAGACATCCGGAAAATCTCTAACCACACGGATGTTGTCACCAACAACCTTCTCATCTACTAAGAATGTCGTTAATCTGATGGTGGTAGTTACTACAATTTCAACTTCAAATCTTTCTTCTTTGGAACTTGTGAGTTCTACGGTTCCCCTACCACATGCTATAATGGCCTTTGCCTTTCTTAACCATGACATACCAAGGATCAAGTCTATACTGCTCTCTTCTAACAGTATAGGGGTAGCTCATCTGGGTTAGAAACACAGGGTAAGAAAGGAAGAATTATAGACAAGGCGAGTAATTATGAGGAATGTTACTACGGGGGATTTATTAGCTAAGTAGATTAGTGTGTTAACCATTAAAGCTAATACATTACCTTATGGTGGCACATGCTAAGATGTCCATATACAATATTTCAATCAATCAAAGAAGCAAATCATACATTTATCATCAGAACAATCAAACAACATTTTTAAATAGAGAAAATAGTTTTTTTATTTTGTCTTAGGCCTCCTATCTCTTTAAAAATGTCATAGGGGTAGGGATTCCAAGGTGTGAAATCTGTCTTGTCTTAGAATAGAGAAGATAAGAATGATCAGAGTGGAATAGTAGAAGGTGAGACAGGATCAAGATTAGTATAGAAAGAATCAGAGTAAGGTAAGTAGGTAAGGGTTTTGTCCATTTCTATCTAGGTTTTGTCCTACAGTCAACATTTGCTCTGATACCACTTCTGTCACACCCGAGCTTTAAAGAACAAAGCCAGGTGCATCTCATACATGCGCCAAGAAGACAACATATATAATAACAGAGTGTATAGAGATAAATGTCACAATAATCAGAGTATTTATTACATAGAGGAAGTGAAAGGGAAATGTGCCCTTGGGCCATTTCTAGTATAGTTTTGGTGATTAAGTGCCCAACACGTATTGAGTGAGTAATCTTGTGTCAAATGATTGATGAAGTGCAAATCAACAAGAAGGTATGATTCTAGACTTAGTACATTGGTTTTTGTGTACTAACATATTTGTCTAAGTGCTGGAATCAGAGAAAAGAGAAGAAGAAAATATCTTGGCTGCAACAGCCAAGACTCAGCGCAGTCTGGCACACCAGACTCTCCGGTGGTGCACCGGACAGTGTCCGGTGCGCCAGGCCAGCCTCCGGTGAACAGGCCTCTCTCAGGAACTGACGGTGGTGTACGGCTATAATTCACCGGACTGTCCGGTGGTGCACCAGACTGTCCGGTGAGCCGTTTGCGGTGAAGTCGTCGCTCTCGGGAATCGTTCAACGACGTACGACTAAAATTCACCGGACGGTCCGGTGAGGCATCGGACAGTCCGGTGAGCCAACGGTCGACTGCGCCAACGATCGGCCGCGCAATCCGCGCGCGACGCGTGGGTGCGCCAACAGCCGGCAAGGAGCACCGGACTATCCAGTGTGCACTGGACAGTGTCCGGTGCGCCAACGGCTCCATTTCTGCAATGGTTGACTGTTCTATTTTTGGAAGGCAATCTGCACCGGACTATGAACAGTGCTTGTCCGGTGGTGCACCGGACTGTCCGGTGCACCACCCGACAAAAGGCAAGAATTGCCTTCCCAGATTGCTTCCAACGGCTCCTAGCTGCCTTGGGGCTATAAAAGGGACCCCTAGGCGCATGGAGGAGAAAACCCAAGCATTCTTTGATCATCTCTAAGCACCAAGACTCCATTCTCGCGCATTTGATTCTTTGTGATAGTGACTTGAGCTCTAATTGAGTAGTGAACTCTCCGCATCGTGTTGTGAGCTCAAGTTGTGGCTTGTGTGCGTGATTGTGCTCGTTCTTTGAGTCTTGTGTGTGTTGCTCTCCCCTTCCTTACTTCCGTGCTTCTTTGTGATCATAAATTGTAAGGGCGAGAGGCTCCAAGTTGTGGAGATTCCTCGCAAATGGGAGATAGTTAAGGAAAGGAAAACACCATGGTATTCAAGTCGATCATTGGATCACTTGAAAGGGGTTGAGTGCAACCCTCATCCATTGGGACGCCACAACGTGGAGTAGGCAAGTGCTACTTGGCCAAACCACGGGATAAATCACCGTGTCTCTTGTGCTTGTGTTCTTCGTGTCCATTGTGTTTCACAAGAGCTTGGTCCCTAGCCACTTGATTCTATTGAGCTAACACTCAACCAAATTTTGTGGCTACAAGTATTCATTTTTACAGGATCACCTATTCACCCCCCTTTAGGTGCTCTCAATTGGTATCAGAGCCATTCTCTTCACGCAAGGGACTAATCGCCCGAAGAGATGGATCCTAAGGGAAAGGGGATGGTGGTCAACGACAAGACAAAGGAGTCCATCGTCAACGAGCCAAGAGATGATAAGCCCTCGGACTCTGGCTCGAGTCATAAGAAGAAGGACAGGAAGAAGAAGAGGTGCATCAAGAAGATCGTCTACTACGATAGCGACGAGTCTTCTTCCCCAAGAGACGACGAATACGAAGAGAAAAAGAAAATGGTCAACTCAAACTTTTCTTTTGATTATTCTCGTATTCCATTCAATTCCAATGCTCATTTACTTTCAATTCCACTCGGGAAACCTCTGCACTTTGATGGAGAAGACTACCCATTTTGGAGTCACAAAATGCGTAGTCACCTATTCTCTCTCCATCCAAGCATTTGGGAGATTGTTGAAAACAGAATGCTTTTTGATAGTACTGACAACCCCGTTTTCATTAACGGGCAAATCCATAAAAATGCACAAGCTACCACTGTTTTGTTAGCATCCTTGTGCAGGGACGAGTACAATAAGGTGAGCGGCTTGGACAACACCAAGCAAATCTGGGACACCCTCAAGATCTCTCATGAGGGGAACGACGCCACCATGATCACCAAGATGGAGTTGGTGGAAGGCGAACTAGGGAGGTTCGCAATGGTTAGGGGAGAGGAGCCAACGCAAACGTGCAATCGGCTCAAGACCCTGGTCAACAAAATCAGGAGCTATGGAAGCACGAGATGGACCGATCACGACGTCGTCCGGCTTATGCTCAGGTCCTTCACTGTTCTTGATCCTCATCTTGTGAATTCAATCCGTGAGAATCCTAGGTACACAAGGATGATGCCCGAGGAAATACTCAGAAAGTTTGTAAGTGGGCGTATGATGATCAAGGAGGTAAGATATGTTGATGAGGCATTGAATGGTCCAATTCCTATCTACGAGCCTCAAACCGTTGCTCTCAAAACAACAAGCAGCAGGGAGGCGCTACTTAGCAAGGTGGCACAAGTAGAGGCGTGTTGGGGCGAAGGCGAATACACCACCCTTCGCTCGATGCCTTCGCCGATATCGTTGGGTCAGCAAAGGCAAGACAGTAGGCGGCCTCACCCTTCGTCCCACATGTCATCAGACGAAGACCTGCGACGGGGTCATCCCATCATTGTGGTTTCATTCATGACGGAGGCCCATGTGCGATCCGGCCCATTGTAACAGGCCCTGCGTGGCCGCTGTGCAGTACGGGCCTAATTTGTAAAGGCACCCCTGTAATTACGGTCTGTAACCCCGCTTTATGGGAATATTCCGGGGATAACCTAGATGCCTGAGGGAACATGCGTCCTTAACACAGGACGCTGGGCGCCCAGGCACCTATAAATACCCCCATACAGTGCCCTTGAGAGGCCAGATGAATAGAGCTTTTGCCATTACGTGCTGAAACCCTGTTTGTGCTTTTACGCCCCCCCTATTGGATCAACTTGCCCCAGTGAGCAAGTTCCAACATTTGGCGCCCACCGTTCGTGCTACGAAAAAACCACCCGCGATGGCACCCATGAAAGCTAGCTCGAAGGCTGACGAGGCTGCGAAGGCAGCAACACTGCTGGCCGCAAAAAAGGGCAAGGCCCTCGCACTCACCCACTCCACCCACCAAGAGGCTGCTGAAAACGATGTTCCACGCACCGGCGAAGACGACGCCCTCCACACCTGCGGCCTTGAAGGACAACCGCAACCTCCACCAGGCTTCGCCCCACCGGAGGGCGTGGACCCCACCGAGGACGGTGAAGTCCTCGGCTTCGCCCCACCGGAGGGTGCGGACCTCACCGAGGACGGTGAAGTCCTCGGCGTCTCAGCGGAAGAACAGCTACAACTGCGCGCCCTGCACCTCAAGAACCGCAATCTCCAGCGGCAAAAAGAGATACTGGAGGCCAAGCGCCAGCGCGTGTCTGCACTAGCCAAGGTGCGGCAAATGATACGCGACGAAGAGCAGAAGGCCGAGGACCTCGAGCGGGAGATCGCGCTGATGCAGCGCGAAGGCCACCTCGGCTTGCAACACGGGCCACCCCTGCAACAACACGCGCAAGTGGAAGACCCGCACTTCCCCCAGCGCGACTACGCCTTCCCGCACGCCGCGCCTTTTCAAGGGGTCAACTACCTCGACGAGCGAAGTCCCCTAGCGCCACATCTGCAAGTGACACCCTGGCCTGCCAACTTCCAGGCTGGGACCTATCCCAAGTACAATGGCAGCATGGACCCAGCACAGTACATCATGAGTTATTAGGTCGCTGTTGCATCTTCCGGAGGGGACGACGCCATAATGGCCAAGTCTTTCATCATCGCCCTCGAAGGCCCAGCTCTCACCTGGTTCACCAGGTTGCCCCCGCTGTCCATTGACTCCTGGAGAAGCCTAAGGGACAAGTTCCTGCTCAACTTCCAAGGGTACCGCCCGGACATCGACGCCTTGGCCGAGCTCTCACTCTGCAAGCAGTTGGAAGAAAAGACTCTGCGGGAGTATTACCGCAAGTTTCTAACACTCAAGTCACAGCTGCCCTCAGTTGATGACCAGATCGCCATTCACTACGCCATCAGTGGCCTTCGCGCCGGCGTCCTTTACAGCCACTGCATCAGGGACCCGCCCAAGAACCTCCAAGAATTATATCAGCTATTTGAAAAATACGCCAAATCCGAAGAGCTCCACCAGCGCAAGGTCGAGTCTCAGAGGAAACCCAAAGATGCTCCACAGTCCAGCCACACGTGGACGAGGACTCCGTAGCCAAACTCCGGCCGAGACGGCCGTAGTCAGCAGCAGGTGCACAATATTGCCAACCAGCACCCCGCTGGTGATACCCCTCGCCGCCAGGAATATCCCCCCAGGGCCACGGAAGTGGAACTCGCGGTAGGGGCCGGGGACGCGCGCAGCCTCCGCGCCGATTCTACTGCCTCTTCCACGGCGAAGATTGCGCCCACCAGACCAAAGACTGCCCTGAGATGAAGGCCACCAGAGACAGGATGGCACGGGCGCAACCGGCCGACAACCCAAGGGTCGTCGCGCACACTTATCAGCAACACCCTCCACCATACATCCACGCCCCGCCCCGCATCCACCGCACCACGCCTACCAACACCATCAGGAAGTACAAATCGTACCTCCCCCACCCCCACCTCCACACCAGCAACAACAAAACATCCCCCACCCCCACGCCCCCAAACAAGAAGACTTCGCCGATCAGCTGTATCGCGGAGTCATTCATATGATCACTGGGGGGGTCCAGTGTCGACTTCGACACCAAGCGACAAAAGCGGGACCACTACCGCAACGTCAATCACGTCGCCATCACCGGTCTAGTCGTGCAGACGAAGTGGTCCCATGTACCGCTAACTTTCGACGCCCGAGACGTCGACCTGCGCAGCGCCCCCCATATCGACGCCATGGTCATCAACTGCAACGTCGCAGGCTGGGACCTGCACAAAGTCCTCGTCGACAATGGTAGTCAGGCAGACATCATTTTTCTCCATGCCTTCGACCGCATGGGCATAAGCCATAGCTTACTCAAGCCTTCGGACAATCCGTTGTACGGCTTCGGCGGCAAGGGCACTTTTCCTATCGGCAAAATAGAGTTGCCTCTCTCCTTCGGTGTAGCACCCAATGCCCGAAGTGAGCAAATAACCTTCGACATCGTCGACATGGTGTACCCGTACAACGCCATCATCGGCTGGGGCTCCATCAACAAGTTCGAAGCAGCCATTCACGGATTGTATCTGTGCATGAAGATACCAGGTCCGATAGGCGCCATCTCGGTCTACGGCAATCAGCAGACTGCACGCAATATAGAGCGGGACTTCGTCCCAGGGCAAAGAAATGCGCACTGCCTTATAGCCTAGTGCGAGGTCCCAGCGCCCGCCAGCCAAATGGAAAAACAACACAAGGCGCAGCTACAAAGCAACGATGGGACCAAGACTGTTCCCCTCGACCAGGCCACACCCAAGCAAACAGTCACGATCAGCGAAGACCTCACCTCGCATGACGAGGAAAAACTCCTATGCTGCTTGTCCAAGAACAAGGACGTCTTCGCCTGGTCAGCCCTCGACCTGGTCGGGGTCACCCGATCCATAATTGAGCACAGCTTGGGACTCGACCCCTCGGTGAGACCGAAAAACAGCGACTTCGCAAAATGTCCAACGAGAAGACAGAGGCCGCCAAGGCAGAGGTACACCGCCTCCTGGAAGCCAAATTTATCGAGCCAGTGGCCTACCCCACGTGGCTGTCCAACGTGGTAATGGTGCAGAAAAAGAGCGGCAAGTGGCGAATGTGCATAGACTTCACCAGTCTCAACAAGGCCTGCCCAAAGGACAACTTCCCGTTGCCCCGGATCGACAAAATAATCGATAGCGCGGCCGGGTGCGAGGTCATGTCACTCCTCGACTGCTTCTCCGGCTATCATCAAATATACATGAAGGAGGAGGACAAGGCCAGCACCAGTTTCATAACACCCTTCGGCACATATTGCTTTATCAGAATGCCGGAGGGACTCAAGAACGCCGGGTCCACTTTCTCCCGGCTCACTAAAATAGTGCTCGAGGGGCAAGTAGGCAGAAACGTATTCACATACGTGGACGACATCGTCGTCGCCAGCAGGAATAAAGAGGACCACCTCGCAGACCTCGCCGAGACATTCGCGAACATGCGGGTCGCACGACTTCGCCTGAACCCCGACAAGTGCGTCTTCGGCGTTCGCAAAGGGAAAATATTGGGTTACCTGGTATCACACCGCGGCATCGAGGCCAACCCAGCCAAAATCCAGGCCATTATCAACATGACACCCCCGCAGTCAGCCAGAGAGGTCCAGCGTCTGACGGGCAGATTGGCTGCCCTCAACAGGTTCATTTCCAAATCCGCTGAGCGAAGTCTTCCCTTCCTCAAAACACTCCGCGGCGTAAAAGAATTCGCTTGGGGACCAGAGCAGGCGGCGGCCTTCGCCTCGCTAAAACAGTACCTGATGGAGTTGGTCGTTCTTACAAGCCCCGACTCTTTGCTACCACTGTTGCTTTACGTCGCGGCTTCGCCGTACGCAGTCAGTGCGGCACTGGTTCAGGAGCAGACAGTAGAGGGCGTGATCAGGCAGTGCCCAGTGTATTATGTCTCCGAAGTGCTCACACCATCAAAACGCAACATGACGGAGCTCGAAAAGATTGCATATGCAGTCGTTATGTCTTCGCGCAAATTGCGCCACTACTTTGAAGCATTCAAGGTCCGCGTCACCTCAGATAGGGGACTCGGCGAATTATTCAGAAACCCGGAGGCATCAGTACGGATCGCCAAATGGGCGGCCGAACTCTCCGGCTACCACATCACTTTCGAGCCCAGGACAGCGATCAAGTCACAAGTCCTAGCAGACTTCGTCGTCGACTGGACCGGGCCAATAACATAGCTGGATCTGTCCGCAGAGCAGGTTTGGACAATCCACTGCGATGGCGCTTGGTGCCATGCGGGGGCAGGCGCTGCTGCAGTCATCTCCTCACCCGCCGGGGTCAAGCACAAATACGCGACACGCTTAAGCTTCGCTCTGGAATCTGACAGATGCACAAACAACATAGCAGAATACGAAGATGTCATCGTCGGCCTCCGCAAGTTAAGAGCCCTCGGCGTCACCACCTGTATAGTCCGAACAGACTCCAAGGTAGTCGCCGGCCAAGTCGAGAAAGACTATGCAGCAAAGGACCTCGTGCTTATGCAGTACCTCGCGGCCATCCGAAGTCTCGAGAAACAATTCAAGGGATTCACATTGCAGCATGTGGACCGGGCCAAGAATGAAGAAGCTGACGCATTGGCCAAGGCAGCTGCCAGAGGTGAGGCCCTACCCTCCGACGTGTTCTACCACGTCATCGGCACGCCAGCCGTCCGCAGCCCTGAAGGGCTCCAAATAACCAACGACAGCGAAGGCCACCGCATGATCAACCTTATCATGACCGAAGACTGGCGGGCGCCAATAACCCTGTACCTACAGGGGTACTATCACCCAATCGATAGCAACGAGGCCAAGCGCCTCCACCACCGAAGCCGGGACTTCGCTCTGATCGCGGGCCAACTTTATAAGAAGGGGGTCAGTCAACCGATGCTTAAGTGCGTCACCGAGACCGAAGGTGTTCAAATTCTGCGCGAAGTCCACAGGGGAACCTGCGGCTCCCACGCAGGCCCCAGGGCCCTAGCGGCAAAGGTGATACGCCAAGGTTTCTACTAGCCCGCCATTATCTGCGCCACAAATCGGGTCGTCAGATCCTGCGAGGCCTGTCAGAAATTTTCCCCACGCACGGGATGCCCCTCGCAGTTCACGAAACTGATCGCCCACACGTGGCCCCTTCAGCGCTGGGGCCTAGACATTGTCGGGCCCCTGCCCACGGCTCAGGGGAACCTCAAGTTCACCTTTGTAGCCGTTAAATACTTCACCAAATGGATTGAAGCGAGGGCAGTGTCCACCATCACATCAAAGACAGCCCAGAAATTCTTCTGGCAAAATATTGTTTGCCGCTTCGGAGTACCTTCCGAACTCACGGTCGACAACGGCAAGCAGTTCGACAATCAAGATTTCAAAGACTTTTGCTTCTCCATCGGCACCAAGCTTGCCTTCGCCTCCGTGTACCACCCCCAGTCCAACGGAGTCGTGGAGCGCGCCAACAGCAAAATTTTCACAACTGTCAAGAAAATGCTCCTCGACGACAAGAAAGGCAAATGGCCCGACCTGTTACCCGAAGCGGTCTGGGCACTGAATACAACCGAGTGCAGGGCGACTGGGTTTACCCCCTTCCGCCTATTGTACAGATCGGAGGCCATGACTCCGCAAGAAATAAAGCATGGGTCGCCTCGGACAGCCGCGTCGGCCGTCCCTGACGTAGACGAGCCGACTTCGAAGGATCTCATCAACGGAGACCGCGTCTTCGCTCTACAGGCTCTGGACAAATACCAAGCCTAGATAAAAGCATGGCACGACCAGGCAGTCATTCCAAGGGAATTCAGCGAAGGGGACCTCGTCCTCGTCCGGACGGCTCGCACGGAGTCCAGAGGCAAGCTGGAGCCCATGTGGGAGGGCCCTTACATTGTCAAGTCGAAGGCCTCCCCCAGCGCATACAGGCTCGCAACGCCAAACGGCGAAGACTTAGAGCATTCCTGGAACATTGATAATCTGCGCAAGTTTTTTGTTTGACTCATTAGGGCCAGCTCGCCCTTGTAATTTGCAAAAACAATTTTGTTCTGGCCCGCACTCTTTTCCTCCTGGGGGGTGAGGTTTTTAACGAGGCGGAGTCATGTAATATACAAGAGCAAAATCCCCCGCAAAATCCATGTCGAAAAAGACCGCACCGACGGTCTTCGACATTCGACAAATACAAAAGTCACCGCGAGGCCCAGTGGCAGCCGCCCTCGCGTGCGACAAATCCGCGTAGAAGTCGCCTAAGGGTGCAGCCGGACTAGCACAACAAGTGCGAAAAATCGTAGTCTTCCGCGAAGATTATCCGCGCAGAAGTCGCCTAAGGGTGCAGCCGGACTAGCACAACAAGTGCGAAAAATCGCAGTCTTCCGCGAAGACTATCCGCGCAGAAGTCGCCTAAGGGTGCAGCCGGACTAGCACAATAAGTGCGAAAAATCGTAGTCTTCCGTGAAGACTATCCGCGCAGAAGTCACCTAAGGGTGCAGCCGGACTAGCGCAACAAGTGCGAAAAATCACAGTCTTCCGCGAAGACTATCTGCGCAGAAGTCGCCTAAGGGTGCAGCCGGACTAGCACAATAAGTGCGAAAAATCGTAGTCTTCCGCGAAGACTATCTGCGCAGAAGTCGCCTAAGGGTGCAGCCGGACTAGCACAATAAGTGCGAAAAATCATAGTCTTCCACGAAGACTATCCGCGCAGAAGTCACCTAAGGGTGCAGCCGGATTAGCACAACACGTGCGAAAAATCGAACGAAGTCTATCCGCGCAGAAGTCGCCTAAGGGTGCAGCCAGACTAGCACAATAAGTACGACGAATCGACTACAATGACACAGCCGGATGAAGTCCGCGAAAAGACCGACTACATGCGCACCAAACCAACATACAAAATACACCAGACCAAGTACGTAACGCCTTCGCGAACATAGCCGAGTGTGCGAAGGCACACAACCTCATCATATAAGCCTTACACATATACAAGCGAGGGCATCACACTCTACATCGGCTCAACCTTCGGAATAATTCCCATCTCCCAATAGTTAAATAACATTATCCTAAGCTCCTCACCCGCAAAAAGACTTCGCAACTCCCCCTCACCTATACTCACAGCGGCCGGCAAGGACAACAGTTCCTACCTGTCAGCTCCGCTCACGCGAAGCCGGCCGCCCTCCGCCCCAATCACTCTACGCTTCGCAATCGCCCTTCGCCGCCTACGCCCAACACTCGAACCAGGCACAGCTTCAGCATCCGCAGCATGCGGCGAAGCCTCCACCGCTGCCACATCCAAGGCCGCAAAATAGTCCAAGTCCTCGTCCGACGACTCTTCGGTCCACTCAACAGAGCTCCTAGAGTCACCAAACTCAGAAAATTTAGATGCAGACTCATCAGATTTATTCCCATCATCCATGGTCGAAGCCGCCATATATTTAGTAGTAGCGGTTGCGTGTGCAGGCCCAAAATCTTGAACCTGCGCAGCAACCAAGGTTCAGCAACAAATATCCAAAAATTCCTAACTACCTACACCCACTAGGCCACCTGCGAAGACTCAGCCGTCGCGGGAGCCTCCGCAGCCACCGTCACTGGATCCTCAGTCTCCGGCGCAGCAGTTGGCGACAGGCCTCCGCCGGCCGCAGTGGCTGCAGCGACATCAGGAATGCCTTCGGCGGTTTCCGGGGGTGGCTCCGGGGCGGCCTCGGGCACAGCCGCCACCGGGCTCGGCTCTAGACCAGGCAGCGCGCTATTCAAGGCCCCGAAGTCTTCCACCACCTCGCCACGCGCCGCCTGAGACACAGCACACAGATTCAGCAAACCCACATATAACCCACACGCAACAAACACTAAGCAAACGCCAAACATTACCTAACTCCTTGCCTTCTCGGCCCGCTTCCTGACCACCTCCCGACCGTGGGGGCCCCACATCCGGTCATAGAGGGCTTCGGTAGATTCCTTCACTATAGGGTCCTCAACCTTGTAGACATCACGATCGAAATCCTCATCAACTTGGTCGAAGACCTCATAGTGCCGGCACCCTTCGCGGGATAGCGCATTCATCGCCCCCTCGCAGGTGACCAGGGAGGCATAGGACATAAACCCCACTACAATAGTGGGGAGCGCCAGCAATTCCTCTTGTATCCACTCGAAGCAGCGAAGTCCGGGCTCTCGATCTGGCACTTCGAAGTCAGCGGTCCGCGCGCCCAGCTCATGGTATGAATCCACAAGCTGTTTGCGTGTCCGCTCAGCCTCCGAGCGCGTCGAAGCCTCGGCCCTCTCCACTCGGGCCTGCAGAGCATCGAGCCGCCCCTCCAACTCCTCCGGGCGCTGCCTGGAAAGACTACCCTCCGCCCGTGCCAAATTGGCCTCCGCCTGCGTAGACTGCGCCTTGGCAAGGGCCTCATTAGCCTCCCTCCTTTCCTCCGCCAGTTGGCGCTGGAGGTCAGCCCTCTTGCCCTCCAGTGCGGCCACCTTATCCGCCAGCTTGCGGCATCTGCTGTCGGCGGCCGACTTCTCCCCGACGGCATCAGCATGTTGCGTCCGAAGTCTCTCGACTTCGGCAGACACAACCGCCATCATGGCTCCCGACGCCGTGCGGTCAGCGAAGTCAACCGCCTACAAGACGCACATAAGACCACAGCCCCAGCAAAGCTGGTTAAAAAAAAAACCCGAAGTCTGGCTCAACGTACCTGACTTAGCGCCTCCTTCAGCTCCTTCAGCCGGCGGGACACAGCACCCGCCTCGTCCATGACGGCAGCGAGTGCCGGTATCTCGCCGCCGGCACTCAGAGCACTGCCCTTCGCCCTTGGCACTTCGGCAGCCGCCGTGGTCGCCGCGGCAGGCGGAATGACAAGAAGTCTGCCTTCGTCCGACCCTACGGCGTATCACAAATCTAAACACAAAAAAAACTCTCGCGCCAACGACATACCAACGAGATAGTCATCCACACAAATGTCGGTGGCGAAGTCGACGACACGCTTGCCCGGCGGCGGCAACCCTCGGGTCGCCTTCGCGATCTCCGGCACCCTGCTAGACGCAGGGGCAGCCTTCGCCGACTTGGAACCCCCGGCAGCAGCCCCCTTCGCTGCCTCCGGCGCCCTGCTGGAAGCAGGGATGGCTGACTTCGCCGCCAAAGGCGGTTGACCTCCGCCAGGGGCAGTAGTCTTCGCAGCCCCCCGCTGCCTCTTCGGCCTGGCCTCATGAAGCCTGACGACCGCCTGGCGCTTCTGTGCAGCTCCCTGGCGATCTTTGTCCATCACTGCCGACACAACAGCAGCAATATTCCGCCCGTAAGGAAACACTTTCCAATGACGAACCATGCGAGATGTAAAAAAATCTTCGCCAGCCGCGCGGGGGATAGGAACATTCCTAGGCCACCAACCCCCAGTAACCCTCAGCATCCGCGCTGAAGACTCCCGGAGTTCGGGCGAAGACATCCTTCCCCCCGGGGCCGCGCATGTCCTCATCAATTCTCTAGCAAAACCATCGGAAACCCCAAATCCTCCCATAGCAGTACCTAGTTTCCTCTTCTTAGAGGACGGGGCGGCCGCCGGCGCGGGGTCGTCTCCAGTCTCTACCGCCGATTTCTTCCCGCGACGATCCACATCGTCCTGGCCGGGATAACCGCCATACGGCAGATGATTCATCTCAAAAACCCTGTTCAAGCGGTCGTTCGACCCGCGGATATCCCAGCTACGCTGGCTCTCTGTCTTCGGCACGTAACGACCAACGATCCGCACCGCCCCGTCCTCCGCCTCACGCACAAAGGCGGCCGGGTCGCGGCCACGCAGACCAACCGCGAAGGCGGGACTTCGCATCAGCTTCCCACCATGGGAAGGCATCTGGCGAGGGCATACTTCGCCCAACACCTAGCCATGCGCCAAAGGCCATACCCCGCACGCCACAAACTCCTCAACCAAATCACGCCCGCTACTCAGTCCGGCGGCGCACCAAAGGGCCCCTTCGTCCGTGTCCTCCTCTGCCACTTCAAACGGCGGGTAGGCTGAGTAAAAATGTGAGCACATCTCGGACACGGGGAGCCCCGGATGGTCTTCGACTGTACCCTCCGCGACATAGAACCAAAACTCTTGCCAATTGCCCCACTTGTTGCGGGCGCAAGGGACCAACTCAACTACCTCCATCGTGGTCTTGCCGGTCTTCGGCGTAAATGTGCAAGACCCAAACTGGGCAACTTCATTTCCAATCATCCTCTTCTGCCAGTGCAGGCAATAGTTCTTTGCGAAGACTTCGACTGATGGCTGTCCGCCGTACAAAGTCGTCGCCCAGACATACTTCGACAGAGCCACCACGGCGTTCGGAGTAAGCTGATGGATCTGGACATTAAATCTACGCAGGACTTCACCCACAAATCGGTGCGCAGGCAGGCGAAGACCAGCGGCAAAGAACGCCTCGAACACAACCAACTCGCCCTCTGGCTCAGGGACTTCCTCCGTCCCCGGGACACGAGCGACTCCCCCGCCAAAGTATCCAAGCTGCTGCATATCCAACCAAGCTGCTGCATATGCTGCATATCCAAGCTGCTGAAATCCACCGTTTCACCGGCGCGCAACTCCTCCGCCGCCACTGCACTCAGCGTCTCCTCAGACGACGCGTCGGCCGGCGGCGTAGCGGCAGTAGCAGAAGAAGAGGTCAGCATCGCTACGTACCATCGGCGGCGGCGGGCGGTCTGCTTCACTCGGGCCAGATCTCCGGCGAACAGGGGCAAGGAGGGCAGACGAGCAGCAGGACGGCGAAACAAAAAAGGAGGCGGCTAGGGTTTTCACGGAGCACGAAAAGACACAGTTCAAAACACGCCACCCATCGTCCCCTTTTATACACAGAGCACGGCGCTTCGGAAAACCCGCAGTCCAACAGTACGACGTCAACTCAACGGTCATGTCAAAAACCCCCGCGGAACCACTTCGAGCGAGGGCAGCGTCTCCGCCATCTAGCGACGTCTTCGGCACCAGATGACTTAGTCGAACTGGTCCCTCGGAGGGCAAATGTTGGGGCGAAGGCGAATACGCCACCCTTCGCTCGATGCCTTCGCCGATATCGTCGGGTCAGCGATGGTAAGACAGCAGGCGGCCTCACCCTTCGTCCCACACGTCATCAGACGAAGACCTGCGACGGGGTCATCCCATCATTGTGGTTTCGTTCAGGACGGAGGCCCATGTGCGATCCGGCCCATTGTAACAGGCCCTGCGTGGCCGCTGTGCAGTACAGGCCTAATTTGTAAAGGCACCCCTGTAATTACGGTCTGTAACCCTGCTTTATGGGAATATTCCGGGGATAACCTAGATGCCTGAGGGCACATGCGTCCTTAACACAGGACGCTGGGCGCCCAGGCACCTATAAATACCCTCGTACAGTGCCCTTGAGAGGCCAGATGAACAGAGCTTTTGCCATTATGTGCTGAAACCCTGTTTGTGCTTTTACGCCCCCTTGTTGGATCAACTTGCCCCAGTGAGCAAGTTCCAACAAGGCGGCCGGGCTAAACGAGGATGAAATGGCCCTCATCATCAAGCGCTTCAAGACGGCGCTAAAAGGTCGCAAGGAGCATCCCAACAAGAGCAAGACGAAGGGAAAGCGCTTCTGCTTCAAGTGTGGTAAGACTAGTCACTTTATTGCTAACTGTCCCGATAATGATAGTGACCAGGGACAAGAAAAGAGCGGGAAGATGGAGAAAAAGAAATCCTACAAGAAGGCGAAGGGCGAGGCGCACCTTGGCAAGGAGTGGGATTCGGATTGCTCTTTGTTCGACTCCGACGACGAAGGACTCACCGCCTCGGCCTTCAACAAGTCGTCCCTCTTCCCCAACGAGCGCCACACCTGCCTCATGGCAAAGGAGAGGAAGGTAAGCGCTCGAGATAACTCTACGTATGCTTCTTCTAGCGATGAAGAGTCTAGTGATGATGAAGTAGACTATTCTAGCTTGTTTAAAGGTCTAGATAGAGCCAAGGTAGAAAAGATCAATGAATTGATTGATGCATTAAATGAAAAGAATAGACTCCTAGAAAAGCAAGAGGATTTATTGTATGAAGAACATGACAAGTTTATTAGTGTAAAAAAATCTCTTGTTTTGGAAACTAAAAGAAATGAGATTTTATCTTCTGAAGTTTCTGCTTGCCATGAATCTATTTCTAGTTTGAGGAGTGTTAACAATGAGTTAATTGCTAAGTTAGAGGTAGCTAACAAATCTAGTTCAAGTGTTGAACATGTCGTAATTTGTAATAGGTGCAAGGATTTTGATGTTAATGCTTGTAATGAACATCTTGCATCCATTACTAAACTAAATGGTGAAGTGACTAGTCTTAATGCCCAACTTAAGACTAGCAAAAATGATTTTGACAAACTAAAATTTGCAAGGGATGCCTACACTGTTGGTAGGCACCCCTCTATTAAGGATGGGCTTGGCTTTCGAAGGGAAGCCAAGAACTTAACAAGTCAAAGGGCTCCCATCTCCGCCAAGGAGAAAGGGAAGGCCCCTATGGCTAGTTTTAGTGCTCAAAGAAATCATGCCTTCATCTATAGTGATAGAAAGTTTTCTAGAAATGCTCATAGGAGTTATGCTTATGATTCACATGCTATGATTACATCAAGTTCTTCTTTTGTGTATGGTAAAAATATGCCTAGGAAAAATGTTGCTCATGTGCCTAGGAAAGTTTGTAATGAACCTTCTACAATCTACCATGCTTGCAATACTGCTTTTGCAATTTGTCGTAAGAATAAGAAAGTGATTGCTAGAAAGTTGGGGGCCAAATGCAAAGGAGACAAAACTTGCATTTGGGTCCCAAAGACTATTATAACTAACCTTGTAGGACCCAACAAGAGTTGGGTACCTAAAACCCAAGCCTAATTTGCCTTGCAACTTTATGCATCCGGGGGCTCAAGCTGGATTATTGACAGTGGATGCACAAACCACATGACGGGGGAGAAGAAGATGTTCACCTCCTATGTCAAGAATAAGGATTCCCAAGATACAATAGTATTTGGAGATGGGAATCAAGGCAAAGTCAAAGGCTTAGGCAAGATAGCTATCACTAATGAGCACTCTATCTCTAATGTATTTCTAGTAGAGTCGCTAGGCTATAATCTGCTATCTGTTAGTCAATTATGTCACATGGGTTATAATTGTCTATTTACAATTGTAGATGTGTCTGTCTTTAGAAGGAGTGATGGTTCACTAGCTTTTAAGGGTGTACTAGATGGCAAACTCTATTTAGTGGATTTTTCGAAAGAGGAGACCAATCTAGATGCATGCTTAATTGCTAAGACTAGCATGGGCTGGATGTGGCATCGCCGTCTAGCACATGTTGGGATGAAGAACCTTCACAAACTTCTAAAGGGAGAACATGTGTTAGGTCTAACAAATGTGTTTTTCGAAAAAGATAGACCTTGTGCAGCTTGTCAAGCAGGCAAACAGGTGGGAAACGCTCATCACAGCAAGAACGTGATGACCACGTCAAGACCTTTGGAGCTACTTCACATTGACCTCTTCGGACCCGTCGCCTATCTCAACATAGGGGGAAGTAAGTATGGTCTAGTTGTTATTGATGATTTTTCCCGCTTCACTTGGGTATTCTTTTTGCAGGATAAATCAGAAACCCAAGGGACCCTCAAGCGCTTTCTAAGGTGAGCTCAAAACGAGTTTGAACTCAAAGTGAAAAGATTAGAAGCGACAACGGGTCTGAGTTCAAGAACCTTCAAGTGGAGGAGTTTCTTGAGGAGGAAGGAATCAAGCACGAGTTCTTCGCTCCCTACACACCACAGCAAAACGGTGTGGTAGAGAGGAAGAACATGATGCTTATAGACATGGCGAGGACGATGCTTGAAGAATTCAAGACGCCCGAGCGGTTTTGGTCGGAAGCTGTGAACACAGCTTGCCACGCCATAAACCGGGTCTACCTTCATCGCCTCCTCAAGAAGACGTCGTATGAACTTCTAACCGGTAACAAACCCAACGTGTCTTATTTTCGTGTATTTGGGAGTAAATGTTACATACTAGTGAAGAAAGGTAGGAATTCCAAATTTTCTCCCAAAGCTGTAGAAGGGTTTTTGCTAGGTTATGACTCAAATACAAAGGCGTATAGGGTCTTCAACAAATCATCGGGTTTGGTTGAAGTCTCTAGCGATGTTGTATTTGATGAAACTAATGGCTCTCCAAGAGAGCAAGTTGATCTTGATGATGTAGATGAAGATGATGTTCCAACGGACGCAATTTGCACCATGGCGATTGGAGATGTGCGACCACAGGAACACCAAGTGCAAGATCAACCTTCTTCCTCAACAATGGTGCACCCCCCAACTCAAGATGATGAACAGGTTCCTTAAGAGGAGGCATGTGATCAAGGGGGAGCACAAGATGTCCAAGAAGAGGAGGAAGAAGCACCACAGGCCCCTCCAACTCAAGTTCGAGCGACGATTAAAAGGAATCATCCCATCGACCAAATATTGGGTGATATAAGCAAGGGAGTAACCACTCGCTCTAGATTAGCTAATTTTTGTGAGCACTACTCTTTTTTCTCTTCTATTGAGCCTTTCAGGGTAGAAGAGGCCTTGCTAGATTCGAACTGGGTGCTGGCCATGCAGGAAGAGCTCAACAACTTCAAGCGAAATGAAGTTTGGACACTGGTGCCACGTCCCAAGCAAAACGTTGTGGGAACCAAGTGGGTGTTTCGCAACAAACAGGACGAGCACGGGGTGGTGACAAGGAACAAGGCTCGACTTGTGGCAAAAGGTTATGCCCAAGTCACAGGTTTGGACTTTGAGGAGACTTTTGCTCCTGTGGCTAGGCTAGAGTCAATTCACATTTTGTTAGCCTATGCCGCTCACCATTCTTTCAGGTTGTTCCAAATGGACGTGAAGAGCGCTTTCCTCAACGGGCCAATCAAGGAGGAGGTGTACGTGGAGCAACCCCTGGCTTTGAGGATGAACGGTACCCCAACCACGTGTGTAAGCTCTCTAAGGCGCTCTATGGACTTAAGCAAGCCCCAAGAGCATGGTATGAATGCCTTAGAGACTTTCTAATTGCTAATGCTTTCAAGGTTGGGAAAGCCGATCCAACTCTTTTCACTAAGACTTGTGATGGTGATCTATTTGTGTGCCAAATTTATGTCGGTGACATAATATTTGGTTCTACTAACCAAAAGTCTTGTGAAGAGTTTAGGAGGGTGATGACACAGAAATTCGAGATGTCGATGATGGGCGAGTTGATCTACTTCCTTGGGTTTCAAGTGAAGCAACTCAAGGACGGCACCTTCATCTCTCAAACGAAGTACACGCAAGACTTGCTCAAGCGGTTTGGGATGAAGGACGCCAAGCCCGCAAAGACTCCAATGGGAACCGACGGACATGTCGACCTCAACAAAGGAGGTAAGTCCGTTGATCAAAAGGCATACCGGTCTATGATAGGGTCTTTACTTTATTTATGTGCTAGTAGACCGGATATTATGCTTAGCGTATGCATGTGTGCTAGATTTCAATCCAACCCAAGGGAGTGTCACCTTGTGGCCATTAAGCGAGTTCTTAGATATTTAGTTGCTACGCCTTGCTTCGAGATCTGGTATCCAAAGGGGTCTACCTTTGACTTAATTGGATATTCAGACTCCGATTATGCTGGATGTAAGGTTGATAGGAAGAGTACATCAGGGATGTGCCAATTCCTAGGAAGGTCCCTGGTGTCTTGGAGTTCTAAGAAACAAACTTCCGTTGCCCTATCCACCGCTGAGGCCGAGTATGTTGCCGCAGGACAGTGTTGCGTGCAACTACTTAGGATGAGGCAAACCCTCCGGGACTTTGGCTATAATCTGAGCAAAGTCCCACTCCTATGTGACAATGAGAGTGCAATCCGCATGGCGGACAATCCTGTTGAACACAGCCGCACAAAGCACATAGACATCCGGCATCACTTTTTGAGAGACCACCAGCAAAAGGGAGATATCGAAGTGTTTTAAGTTAGCACCGAGAACCAGCTAGACGATATCTTTACCAAGCCTTTAGATGAGAAGACCTTTTGCAGGCTGCGTAGTGAGCTAAATGTCTTAGATTCGCGTAACTTGGATTGATCTAGAGCATACATGTGTTTTATGCCTTTGATTATGTTCATTTATGCATATTATTGCTTATTTATGGTGCTCAAGTTGTGCAAGGGATCCCCGGACCTCACAAGTCCATGTGTGAATGATGCACATATTTAGGGGGAGAAATGCTACAACTTGACCCTTTGAGACTAACTGTGTGCTTGAGTTTTCTTAATTTAGTCTCAAAGGTGGATTGAAAGGGAAAAGGTGAACTTGAACCATGCAAGACTTCCACTGCACTCCGATGAGAGGGCAATTTACTCCAAGTTCATCTCCATGCTCTTATTGCCTTTTTACTCTTAATTGACTGTTTTGGTGAGGAAATGAGGTTTAAGGGCCAATAATGATCCTGTTTTGGTGCTTAATGCCAAAGGGGGAGAAATTAAGGCCAAAGCAAATGGATCAGCTACCACTTGAGAATTTTGAAAATAGTAGAGTTAGAACTTTTGTTTTGTCAAAATACTCTTATGTGCAAAAGTTGGCCTCTTGTGGGGAAAATGTAGGATTATGGGAAAAGGGGGAGTTTTTGGCTCTTGATCAATTTTTCTCATGGAATACCTCTCTTTATGCCTAAACAAGTGTGTTTGACTTAGAGATAGGAAATTGAGATTGATTTCAAAAACAAACCAAGTGGTGGCAGAGAATGATCCAAATATGCCAAATTTGAATAAAAAACAATTCTTGTTCTCAATTGCTTTGATGTTGCACTTCTTTTAGTTGCTTTTTGATGTGTTGGCATAAATCACCAAAAAGGGGGAGATTGAAAGGGAAATGTGCCCTTGGGCCATTTCTAGTATAGTTTTGGTGATCAAGTGCCCAACACGTATTGAGTGAGTAATCTTGTGTCAAATGATTGATGAAGTGCAAATCAACAAGAAGGTATGATTCTAGACTTAGTACATTGGTTTTTGTGTACTAACATATTTGTCTAAGTGCTGGAATCAGAGAAAAGAGAAGAAGAAAATATCTTGGCTGGAACAGCCAAGACTCAGCGCAGTCTGGCACACCGGACTGTCTGGTGGTGCACCAGACAGTGTCCGGTGCGCCAGGCCAGCCTCCGGTGAACAGGCCTCTCTCGGGAACTGACGGCGGTGTACGGCTATAATTCACCGGACTGTCCGGTGGTGCACCGGATTGTCCGGTGGTGCACCGGACTGTCCGGTGAGCCGTCTGCGGCGAAGTCGTCGCTCTCGGGAATCGTTCAATGACGTACGGCTAAAATTCACTGGATGGTCTGGTGAGGCACCGGACTATCCGGTGAGCCAACGGTCGACTGCGCCAACGGTCGGCCGTGCAATCCGCGCGCGACGCGTGGGCGCGCCAAGGGTCAGCAGGGAGCACCGGACAGTGTTCGGTGTGCACCGGACAGTGTCCGGTGCGCCAACGGCTCCATTTCTGCAATGGTCGACTATTCTATTTTTGGAAGGCAATCTGCACCGGACTATGAACAGTGCTTGTCCGGTGGTGCACCGGACTGTCCGGTGCGCCACCCGACAGAAGGCAAGAATTGCCTTCCCAGATTGCTTCCAACGGCTCCTAGCTTCCTTGGGGCTATAAAAGGGACCCCTAGGCGCATGGAGGAGAAAACCCAAGCATTCTTTGATCATCTCTAAGCACCAAGACTCCATTCTCATGCATTTGATTCTTTGTGATAGTGACTTGAGCTCTAGTTGAGTAGTGAACTCCCCGCATCGTGTTGTGAGCTCAAGTTGTGGCTTGTGTGCGTGATTGTGCTCGTTCTTTGAGTCTTGTGTGTGTTGCTCTCCCCTTCCTTACTTCCGTGCTTCTTTGTGATCATAAATTGTAAGGGCAAGAGGCTCCAAGTTGTGGAGATTCCTCGCGAATGGGAGATAGTTAAGGAAAGGAAAACAATGTGGTATTCAAGTCGATCATTGGATCACTTGAAAGGGGTTGAGTGCAACCCTCGTCCATTGAGACGCCACAACGTGGAGTATGCAAGTGCTACTTGGCCGAACCACGGGATAAATCACCGTGTCTCTTGTGCTTGTGTTCTTCGTGTCCATTGTGTTTCACAAGAGCTTGGTCCCTAACCACTTGATTCTATTGAGCTAACACTCAACCAAATTTTGTGGCTACAAGTATTTATTTTTACAGGATCACCTATTCACCCCCCCTCTAGGTGCTCTCAGGAAGTCTTATTACAAAATAAAAGATAAATATAAAACAAACTAAGGATCGTCCTCGGCGCAGAAGTCAACTAGGGAAATGCCACCTAGATTAGATCAAACTCCTCGCCTTGTGGCTCCTCCTAAACCACCTGTTCTTCTCCTGTGAGGGGGTGTGAGACAACAAGAGTGAGCTCACATACGTTCATAGCTCAACAAGTCGTGGGGAATAGTGTGCATGAACTCACCAAAGGTGGGAGTTCATGTGAAGTGTAAGGCTGATCAACAAAATAGAGGCTAAAGCTGAGCATTGCTTTTATAAGTTGGTCAAAATTTTATTAGCAATTACTAAGTGTAAGTAAATACCAAACCTTAATAATAATAAAGAAAAGTAATAATAAAATAATCCCAAATGCGATGCAAATGTCAAATTTAATTTAAGTTCTATAAATTAATCATGTGAGGGTCCGAGCTGCTCATGACCGTGAGCACGGCTAGTATACCAGTTTTATATTCTACAGAGGTTACGCATCTTTACCCACAAGTCATGTTACCCATCTGCCAAGAGATGGCCAATCCCATACACCTCTACCGAGGAGGTGAGGCAGGGTAACACTACGAGGCCTTTACAAAGTTCCACTAGCTTCAGAAATCCCGCTACAGTTTATAGGAAGCTCCAGTGCAGGAATACCTCGCCTGACCGCCATCGCAACAAGATCAACCCAAGGACCTCCCTACACTGACCACTCCCCTACTGCCCTTGCCCCTTTCGGGTAAGGAAGACATGCACTAGCTTTCCTAGTTAATCAGCCAAGGGCGTCCCATTAAACTCTTGTGGTAGCACTATTTTCCCGGGTGGTCGCTCCATGTTTCCATTAACTTAATGATCTTAACATGAATAGTAATAATAAAAAGATAATAAAAGAATAATTATGAATAGTGTATCTCCATACCCAAAACTACAATAAGCAACATCAAGCACTACCCAAAAATGTTTAGTGGCAACAAGGTATAAAGATAGCCAAAACTGGGGTAACCTATTGGATCCCATCAAAATTAACCTATGCAGGTCATTATAATTAATAAGAACATGGCTAGGAAAAAGTAAGTGATCAAGGGCACAACTTGCCTGGCACTTGAGATACCAGTTACCAAGATGACTCTTCAAATCCTCGTGACCTCACTGCTAATCGTAGCAATACAAACAAACATGGTATAGACAAAATTAACATCACACCAAACATAAGTACAAACTGAATAATAATAATCTACACGTCGCTACGAGATCGTGGGAACGAGAACCACTAGAATCAGAGTTACTAGTAAGGAGTTATGATTTATAAAAGATTTAGGTGATTAAAACATTAAACTATATTATAAATTGGTTAATATAAATCATATAAGGGGTTATTCTATAAATATTTATCTCAACTTTAATCTAAGTTATAAATTGACCATAGACATATTTTGGCAGATTATAATGGTAAGCAGATTAACTAGACGAACCAACATCAGTTAAGTAAAGATCTAATCATAAAATAATAAAACATGGTATAATCAATGTTGTTACTGCGTAGTAAATATTTATACGAGACTAACGCGACTTGAACGGATCAAATCAGAGTTAAAACAGAGGAGTTATGAATTTTCTTAAGGTTTTATGTGCTTGATACAAGATTAATGAGGATATTAATTTTAATGTGGCTTTCATGTGAAAACAGTAGTACTAAATGATGAACAATAATATTACAAAATTATAGAAATTGTAATGGATTGATTTGGATTTCATATGAATTTTCTAGAGATTATACAAATTCTAACATTTATTTTTACCTTAAAAATACATTTCCAATTAAATTCCTCTGATTTAAAGACTCCCTGGACTAGGCGCATGAAAATCAGAGAGTACAAGGGCCTCGGTGCACTAAATCCCCAAACTCAGTGAACAGCGCCCGAGGACTGTGGGTTGATAACTAAAATTTCTAGGGGCTCTTATGTGAATTGGTCTGGCCGAAGGGGTACGGTGCAGATCTAGCCGTTCGATTGGAACCCCACGGATGAGATTAGATCCATACCCAAATCAACTGGTGTTCGATACAGGCCCTCGGATCTAAATCGTATCGCTCGCATTATACCAACGTGATGATCCAACCTCCACCCTTAGATCGCCCTCCATCATCCATCCTATGGCACAGATCACTCACGTTAAAAGAGGGGGGTATGCAACCAGATCACAGCCTCACATCTAAGCATCAACGGCCCGGTGCCAATCCTTCACCTCCCCCAACTCCCACACAGGCGGCATGCGGCGGCGCCCGAGCTCCACCCAGCGGAGCCACACCGGAGTACGCACCCAATCCGACTACCCCGAGTGCACCAGTACATGCGAATAGGTGGAAAACATGGTAGTGGCCTAGGCGGACTAATCTGTGGAGTTGAGTTGGTGTTTGGTGTAATGGGGGCTCCCACCCACGGTGGCGAGTTGCCGCCGATGCCGTTCGATGGCGGGCCTGCGCCCCAGTTCTCCAGACTCCGATTGGACCGAGCTACGCATAAAGGAGATTATGGCGAACGCGTGCAACGGAAACTCACCGGCATGGACGCGACATAGACCACTGGCCACGATGTAGGCGGCCCGACAGCGATTCCCCATCTCCAGCGACAAATTGGGATCCGGCCGCCCGATTTCGTGCCCGCTGTTGCCCACGTATACCTTCTACGTGCCCTTCTCTTCCTCTCAAACTGGTTGCCGAGGCCGGACCGACGACCCAGGCGAGGTCCCGCGGCGGCGGTCGAAAGGGTTGGAGTATGGGAGAAATTAGAGTGGGCTACGATCCCAGGGAAGGCGGCAGTAGTTATGCGCCCCACGACCCCGAAATCCCCGGCTCGATCGCGAGCTTGCGCGGTCAAAGCGGAGCACTGGTGCGCGCGAGATCTCTGGACGGGAAGCACCTGCTAGCCCGGGCCCACGTGTTAGTGTGGAGACTCGGTCACCCACGTGGCGGAGGACTGGGCAGTGGCCCCGTTTTGTCAGCCCGCGCAGACGGCGCCCTGTGCGTGATCAGAGCGCGCGTGCACAGAGACTGAGAAGTGGCCCCACTGCCCACTGATTTTTTTCAGCCGCGCGGAGAGAGTGGAAATGGGTCGCGCGAGTAAGCATACTGCTGAGACGAGCAGAGGTAGAATAGGCCCAAGTATAGAGACGAGTTTCCCATTTTTTTCTATTTTTTCAATACATTCAAATTCTAATTTTTAAGCTTCAAACTTGAGTTGTGTATCCATCATAAAAGTCAAGTGCATAAAATATACTCTTCATCCATATGAAATAGTATTTTTTTATTTATATATTTTTATTTATTTTTATTTAGTGCATACTAATGCTTCTCTTTCTTAATTATTTCTCCTTTTAATATGATCTCTTACAAATTAGGTGTTACACTCGGAGAGGGCCTAGACGTTGCGGGCGTTAGTTATTTCCCTCCATTTTGTCCTTGGGCCCGCATGTCGGGCCTTAGTACCCTTGTACGTGCCCCCTTGAGCTATAAAGGGGAGGCATGCAACGTTACAACACACATCCAAGACACAACTCAAGCTCACGAGCCATACAACACACAGTGGAGTAGGGTATTACGCTCCGGCGGCCCGAACCACTCTAAACTCTTGCGTGTTCTTGTGTTTGTCCCCAAATCTCACAACAACCAGAACGCTTAGGCCCCTCCTCATCTTAGGATTTAGGGCGGGTGCACTCCGCCACCTGGCCAGAGATTTCCTCGCCGACATTTGGCGTGCCAGGTAGGGGCACTAAGCTTTAGGTTTTAGCTTGTTTACTTGCTCAGCATGATGGTGCAAATCGTTGAGCACCGCGCCGAGACTTCAGTGGATTTCCTGGTGGAGGAAGAAGCTGCTTCTTCCACGCCATTGGTTGCCAACTGCCTAGTGCCAGGCACTGCCGTTGTGCACGTTGCGCAGCAGCATACAGCTGCGCAGACATCCCGGACTCTACCCAGGACAGCTTCGGGGGCGTTGTCGGCAGCCAGGGAGTTGCTGCGCCACCCCTCGAGCTCCATGGCCTCACCAGGGGCCATGAGGCAGTGGCGTGAAGACGTCGACCGACTGCTTAGCATGGCGCACTCTGGCTCGACCAGGTCGAGGCCGCCGTCATCTCGGCGCCAACATGAGGCAGCGACATCTGTGCGCTCACCCTCGGTGAGGGCAGCACCGACTGAGGACCTGAGGGTAGAGCTCAGCCACCAGCGCACGGCAGAAGACGCTCCAGTCTCTCGGGAGAGGTCTAATGACCTGCGGGCAGAACTCAACCGCAAGCGAGCAGGCGAAGATGCCCGCGTCTCACTGGAGAGGACGCGAGAGTGCCGACACAACATCGAGGGCCATAACCTCGATAAAGACTTCGCTGCGGTAGCACCGCAAACCCCAGTGAGCACCTAGTCCCAGGTGGGTGTCCCATTGGCTGGCGTGGGTTGCGCCGCTCTCGCAGATCATCTCCGTGCGGCGTCCTGGCCATCCAAGTTCCGACCGCACTTGCCGGAAAAGTATGATGGTACGTCAAACCCGTCGGAATTCCTGCAGGTGTACGTCACAGCTATCACAGCAGCAGGTGGAAACACCGCTGTGATGGCGACTTATTTTCATGTCGCCTTGTCTGGGCATGCCCGGACTTGGCTCATGAACCTTGCCCCAGGATCAGTCTACTCTTGGGAAGATCTCTACGCATGGTTCATAGCAAACTTTGCTAGCGCCTACCAACAACATGGCGTGGAGGCCCACCTCCACGCAGTGAGGCAGGAGGCCGGGGAAACCCTCCGGACATTTATCTCCCGCTTCACCAAGGTGCGAGGTACTATACCTCGCATCTCTGACGCTTCTATCATTACGGCCTTCCGTCAGGGAGTGCGTGATGAAAAGATGTTGGAGAAATGGGCCACGCACGACGTCGAAACTGTCTCCACTCTCTTCGCTTTGGCCGACAAGTGCGCCAGGGCCGCTGAGGGCCACGCGTGGCACTCGGTGCCACAGACCGGGGCTGCCCAGACGAGTGGCTCGAGTGCCGTCGCTCAGGACGGCAAAAAGAAGAAGAAAAAGAACCGCGGTCATGAGAAGCCGCACTCCGCCGCTCTGGTCGTTGCAGCTGCGACTGGGGGCCGGGGCGACCGCAACAAATGCCCACGGTCGCAGAAGGGTTACAACGGCTCATGCCCTGTGCACCCCAACGGTCGCCACAGCGCCACGGAGTGTCGCGAGATCATCGACCTCACGAAACGCGTCAGCGCGCGGCGCGAGTAGTCTTCCGGGGATGGCTCCCCACCTCGTCGCCGACCTGGCAAGGAAAGGGTCAACGCGATCAGGTGGCCGTGGCTGAACCAGACCTCGGGTATCAGTCACCTGAAGTGGTCCTGAAGGATGTTTTCGCTGGAGGCTCCAACTTCGGTGACGACAGCTAGATGGGCCACCAGGTGGCCCCATACTCCCTGGTTTGCAGGGCTGAAGCCTGCCTTCCCCCGGAAACCCTTCTAGACTCCTCATGGGTCCAACCTTTTGATGAACCTATGCAGGGGCAATTATAGCGCAAGGACGAGGACTCCATCGGCGAGCTCAGATGTCAAGCGGCAACCCGAAATGCACTTTGTAACCCAACACCCATATACTGCGGTCAATGGTTCATGCATAGTAGGGAGCCCAGGGTCAGGACCTAGTCCTACGGTAAGTACCGAACCAAGAAGGGGTCTGCAATCTCTCCCCCAGCTGGGAGGAACCCTTCAAGGTGACGGAAGTATGCCAGCCCGGGGGTGCCCGCCTTGCTATGACTAAAGGAGTATCTCTAGAGAATCTATGTAAGTTCTGCCCATAGAAGCAAGTCCGAGGGGTTAAGATTTTCTTCTTTTGTAGTCAGGCCTCGCATATGCGTACGCCAGCCCGGTAAGGTCCGCTCTCATAAACCCGGCCTGTTGGTATACACCCATGCATGTCGAGTTATAAAAAGAAGATTTACCCCCTCATATGTGCTTCTATGATCTCCCTGCTCTACAATCTTATCACTACAGTTTTCGGGTATTATTTTTACCTAACCCACCCGTAAGGTTCCCGTCTGTCCTGACATGATGACACCCGGATTGAGCAGCCAGGCTTGCAGATTAGGACCCCCTTACGAAAGCTAGGAGGTCCGATAGCCTGGGGGCCGGTTCTAGAGAATGGAGGCTCGTTCCATGGGGTGGTCAGGATCAGTGTAGCCGCTTAGCTTGGTCCTGTACCGTAAGCCTGCACAGTCCACCACTCCGTGACGAGTACCTTAGTATTTGGAGCTATAGTTCTGTGGGTTTGACAACCTGGGGTCCGGCTCCAGAGAATGGACACTCGTCTCCTAGGGTGGTCCGGAGCCGAGTAGCCGCTTAGCCTGGTCCCGTACCGTAAGCCTGCATGCTCCACCACTCTGTGGCGAGGGCCCTAGTATCTAGAGCCACGATCCAGGGGGTCCGGACACGAAACTTGGCCTCCCGGACTAAATACTGCAGGTCCCGAGCATGTATCAAAGGATGGCTAATGTCAGACGGGGAATCCTATGAGTGTGCTACTAACGCTCCCTAGCTGAAGTTGTGTACAGGCCTAGGTCCCGGTCGGGGCTGCCTCCTGGGGGTTGTTGCCAACTCTTTCAGGTACGCTGGTATCCAACCTCGACACATCGAGCCTGCATCCTAGGGGGGGCCAAGTACCAGGGAGGAGTCGACAACATCACACACAACAAGGATAGGTGGTACACAGATAAGTGCTAATACTGCTTGATAAATAGTGCTCAAAAAGTACCTTACAAAAACAAAAGTTATTACATTTGCCTTCAAGCGGAGTCCTAGATCCATCTCTACAGATGTAAACTACTCGGCGCCAGCAGGATCGCGTTGGAAGCTCACGGATGCTGTCCTCGCGGAATTCTCTCGAGCGACTTGCCAACAACGGTGGCCGCCTCAACGTGTGCGTCATAGCAGAGAGGTCCTCGCCCCCATCTTCCTATGGGGGGTGACAACGAGGCCATTAAAGCCAAAGAGTTGGGTGCATGGCGGCTGGCGGCGCTGGTGGTCTGGCCAGCAGCGGCGACCACCTCTGCACCAGTGGCTCGCCAGCGGCGACGACCACCTCAACGCGCGCGCCATTGCAAAGAGGCCCTCGCTCCCGCACTCCTACGAGAGTGAGGACAAGACCATCCAAGCCAGGGGGCTAGAAGCTCAGCGGCTAGTGGCACTTGCGGTCCGGCCGGCACCGTGTGGCCAAAGTTTGCCTCCTTCGCAAGGCTGGTAAACATCCTTTCCTCCAAATGCTGGAGGAAGAAGCGGGCCACCGGCCCAGGCGGAAGGCAAAACCCCAACTCGGCTCACTCTCGGCCCCTGCAAGGCTGATGAACATCCTTGAAGCTGAGGGCAGGGGGGAGACCGCAGCCCGGCTCGCTTCTCTCCACCACAAGGCTGGTGGTCATCCTTGTAGATGACCACTGGTGGGAGACCGCAGCCCGGCTGCATGATGAAAATCCTTGAAGCTGAGCGATGGCGGAAGGGCGCCAGCCCCCATGAGGTCGTGCTCCTCCAGCAACAGCAAGAAGAAGGCGAGATCAACAGCGCCATCGCACAGGAAACGAAGAGCACGAGCTCCCCGGTGGCGAAATCGCCGAGGGGGAAGACACTAGTGCGGATCCTTCCACCGAACATCGGCGCGCCCCATCTAGGCAAATGGCGCACCGGGACAAGCGTCCACTCGGTCTAAAAGCGCTTAGGGTGAACCAACAAGGCCATGGCAACTGCAGTGGCGCAGAGCAAAACCTCGAAGGCGAAGGGGTGCAGCGAGAGGAAGAGAAACAAGGCATGGCTGTTACCTGAGGGGTGAACCCCTTTTTAAAGGCAGATTCCTCTGATCGTGCCCCGAAAGGCCACGAGAAGTCCCCCCACGACGCACACCGGAGCACTCAGCCTATGATACGGGGGCCCGACCCCACAAGTCATACAGCTGGCGCAACGGCCTCCTGGTACACAGAAGGTGAACCGTCATGAGGGGAACGATTCGCCGCGCCTCTTCGCCAAGGGTAGCGATCTAGCTTCTGGCATGGGGGCCCGGGTCTAGGAGTCATACTCCTCGGATGTTGGCCAACGTGTGAGGAGAAGGCGAACCGCCGTGTGAGGAGCACGCCACCAGCTGTGAGAAGTCGAACCGCCACTCGCACCAGTACCGTGCCTTCTCAGGGCCATCGCGAAATACAGAGAAGATGAATTTTCAAAACCATATGCAGCGATATCGAGGCGCCCCACGCATGGCTCAGTAAAAGCCATCGAGCATGAAGATCACGGGTCAGTCAGCCGCGGGAATAGGCGCGCCGGTTGATATGACCAATGGTAGGCTGGTAGCGCGAGCACGCTGAGTTAATGCGGCGCGCGCAGATAAGGCACCCAAATCACTGGTCATACCAAGTTGATGCAAGATACAAGCTTTAGCCCCACCTATAGGCTCGTATTCTCCCCTGAGGCGGGCCCGGGGCCACTATCGGTACCCTGGATCAAGGGTACCCCTTACTACTGTATCAAGGCGCAGTTCCAGTGCGGCTACCTCTTAGCCACATGGTAGTAGGGCTATGTCTGTGACTAAGGCGTGCCTCAGCCCAACCAAGGGCGGTGGCTTAGGGCCCACAGCGGTGCCCGGCCTCACCACCTAGGTGGGTCTGGGACCGCCATGTGTCCATCGAGGTGGAATACTCCTGGGCATCTGCAGTAAGTCCGGACCCCCATGGGAGTGCGTATAAGTTTGCGGACAGGACTCCCTAGGGGAGGTCCGAGACCTCCACGTATGCATACTGGGCCCCCTAAGGTGGGAACCAGACCCCTTCGCAAGGGGTCCGGACCACTCACGACGGGGTTCCGATGCACCAGGACAAAAAATGCTTAAGCCCTAGCCAAAAACCAGGCAGGGGTCCGACGCTGGCACGTGTCTGGACCCCATCATGTACGGCTCAGCTCCCCGCCCAGGCGGAGACCCGATGCTGCCACGTGGCCCTCTGCCCGTGACATAAGCCAGCGGGCGGAGCCTGACGTAAGGACTACGTGCCACGGGCCACGTCACGCATTGCATGCTACGCTATCTTAGTATTTAATACGGAGGATGCCCGCCGCCTGACAGGCGATGTGCCATCTCAGCATTTAATGCGCCCCGTCCACTCCGCTGGCAGGCGAGGTGACGGCTCAGCATTTAATGCATCCTCTCTCTGCTCCTCTAGTAGGCAGCGACTGGGCCACCCTGCAGACGGCGTGCCTGTCCAATTAGTTGGCAGGTGGCGTACTGCCACAAGATCTGTACGCATGACGACTCGCGCGTTACCGTGGAAGCAGCCGAGAGAAGCCAATGCTATAAGCACTACGGATGTTACTACACTTAGAGAGGGCCTGGACGTTGCGGGCGTTAGTTATTTCCCTCCATTTTGTCCTTGGGCCCGCATGTCGGGGCTCAGTACCCTTGTACGTGCCCCCCTTGAGCTATAAAAGGGGAGGCATGCAACGTTACAACATAGATCCAAGACACAACTCAAGCTCATGAGCAATACAACACACAGTGGAGTAGGGTATTGTGCTCCGGCGGCCCGAACCACTCTAAACTCTTGTGTGTTCTTGTGTTCATCCCCAAATCTCACAACAAGCAGAACGCTTAGGCCCCTCCTCATCTTAGGATTTAGGGAGGGTGCACTCCGCCACCCGGGCAGAGATTTCCTCTCCGACAGTGACACTCGGCAAAGAGAGCTCGGCGAACAGTACATCGACGACGGCTTCTTTGTCGATTACTTTTTATCGAGCACTCGACAAAGAAAAGCGGCTATCATGGCACCGAGTGACGGAGACGGCGCCTTTGCCGAGTGTTCTAGGTGACACTCAGCAAAGAAGTTACCTTTTTGTCGAGTGTCTACCGATCTGCACTCGGCAAAGGGTCCACCAGCGGGGCCCTTTGTCAGGTTCTTTGTCGAGTGCCAGGGCCACAACACTCGGCAAAGAAGCTTTACCGGTGCTCAGGTGTTGGTTCTCTGCCGAGTGCTATGGCCCTGACACTCGGCAAAGCACCTCTTTACCGAGTGTAACACTCGACAAAGTGACTAGTATACACCTTTTTTATTTGTTTTTTCTATTCCATACTATCGGTAACCTGAAACTAGGGTACCCCTTGTTACTGTATAAAGACGCAGTACCCACGCGGCTATCTTTAGTCGCGTGGTAAAAGAGTTGTATGTGGGGCCAGACCATGACTCGCCCCAGCCTCGGGCGACTACTCTAGGCCAGCAACAGCGCCTGACCCCATCCACATGGGCAGGTCTGGAGCCGCCATGTGTCCAGAGAAAGTTTTATACTCTAAGGCATCAACAGTAGGTCTGGACCCCCATGGGAGAGTGTCGGACCCCTGATATACAGTCCGGACCTCCAAGCTTGGTCCAGGACCCCCGCATGTACGGACCGGACCCCTGGAATGGGGCATGGACCCCCCTCATATGGGGTCCGGGCCGCCCACAATGGGGTCCCAGGGTTCCAGGATAGAACATACTCAGGCCTTGATCGGGACCCAGGCGGGGGTCCAGTGCTGACACGTGTCTAGACCTGACCTAGTGGGATCCGGACCAGTCCGCATACACTCTAGCTCCCCGCTCAGGCGGAGACCCGATGCTGCCACGTGGTACTACACGCGGCATAGGCCAACGGGCGGAACCTAGCATGACGCCTCTGGGCTACGCGCGCCCTCGCACTCATTGCGGATAAGACGTGTGCCTGTTCATTCCACTGACAGGCGGCGTGCTCAATCCACGATACGTGGGCCGTGCCATTACTCGCACGTTACTGACTATCAATGATGCATGGACTGCGGTCATCATGACTCTCGCTGATTACTCATGCGTTACTAAGGCGGAGGATCTTTGTGTACTGTCAGCATTTACTATTCACATAATGTATTTCTACTGTTATGCTCCTGAGCCCGCATGTCGGGGCTCAGCATCCTTGTATGTGCCTCCCTTAAACTATAAAAGGGAAGGCATACAGCGTTACAGGACAAGTTCACACAGGCTCACAAGTGCATATACACGCTTAGACATACTCTCAATACAACATACACACAGTGGAGGTAGGGTATTACGCTCCGGCGGCCTGAACCACTCTAAACCCTCGAGTCCTCTTGTGTTCATGCCGAATCCACCTAACAGGCAAAACGCTTAGGCCCCCTCCTCATCTTAGGATTAGGGCGGGTGCATTTCGCCACCCGGCCGAAGGATTTTCTCTCCGACATTTGGCGCGCCAGGTAGGGGGTTTTGGCTTTAGGTTTTTCTCTGTTTCCTTGCTCGGCACGATGGTTCAAATCGTCGAGCACCACGGCTTGACTCCTAAGGATTTCCTGATGGAGGAAGAGGCAGCTTCTTCCATGCCACGGGCCTCCAACCGCCTTGCGCCTGGTGTTGCTGCTGTGCACGCTGCGCGGCAGCACACACCGGCATAGACATCCAGGGCTCCATCAAGGGCTGCTGTTTGTAGCTAGGGAGTTGCTACGCCACCCTCCGAGCTCCACGACCTCACCGGGGGCTATGAAGCAGTGGCGTGACGATGTTCGACCGTCTCCTCGGCATGGCGCATTCTGGCTCGGCCAGACCCAGACCTCGGTCAATCCGGCGCCAACATGAGGCATCGGCATCGGTGCGCTCACCCTCAGTGAAGGCCGCACCAACTAAGGACCTGTGGGCGGAGCTCAACCATAGGCGTGCGGGTGAGGATGCTCCAATCTCTCTAGAGAGGCCTTATGACCTATGGGCAGAACTCAACCGTAGGCATGCGGGCGAGGACGCACGAGTCTCTCTAGAGAGGGCGCGTGAGCGCCGACTAAACTTCGAGGGTCGCAACCTCAACCAGGACTTCGCTCCGCTGGCGCCGCAAACTCCAAGGGGTGCCCGAATCCACATGGGTGTCCCATTTGTCGGTGTGGGATGTGTCGCGCTAGCGGAACACCTCCGTGCGGCAACTTGGCCGCCCAAGTTGCGGCCGCACCTGCCGGAGAAGTACGACGGTACGTCAAACCTGTCAGAATTCTTGTAGGTCTACATCACCGCCATTACGGCAGCCTGTGAAAACACTGCCGTGATGGCGAGCTACTTCCATGTAGCCTTGACCGGGCCGGCCCAGACCTAGCTCATGAACCTAACCCCGGGATCCGTCTACTCCTGGGAAGAGCTCTGTGCCCTGTTCACAGTGAACTTTGCTAGTGCTTATCAGCAGCATGGCGTGGAGGTTCGTCTCCATGCCGTAAGGCAAGAACCCGGGGAGACTCTCCAGGCTTTCATCACCCGCTTCACCAAGGTACGAGGAACTATACCTCGTGTCTCTGATGCCTCCATTATCACTGCTTTCCGACAGGGGGTACGTGATGAGAAGATGTTGGAGAAGCTAGCGACGCATGACGTGGAAACCATCACCACGCTCTTCGCTCTGGCTGACAAATGTGCCAGAGCTACCGAGGGCCATGCATGGCACTCGGCACCACAGACCGGAGTTACCCAGACGGGTGGCTCAGGTGCCGTCACCCAGGACGGCAAGAAGAAGAAGAAGAAGAAGAAGAAGAAGAACCGTGGTTATGAGAGGTCGCAGTCTGCTGCTACGGTCGCCGCATCTGCGGCAGGGGCCGGAACGAATGCAACAAGCGCCCACGGCAACAGGGAGGCAATAGTGGCTCATGCCCTGTCCATCCCAACAGTCGCCACAGCGCCTCAGAGTGCCGCGAGATCATCAAGCTTGCGAAGCGCGTCAACTAACAGTGTGAGTAGGCTTCCAAGGATGGCTCACCGCCTCATTGCCAACCTGGCAAGGAGAAGGTCGACGAAGGTGACGTGGCCGTAGGAGATCAGGACCTCGGGTATTAGTCTCCTAAGGGGGTCCTCAAGGACGTCTTCACTGGAGACTCCAACTCCAGTGACGACAACGACCGCCGCAAGAAGTTGTACGTGATGTACGGCGGGAGCTAGGAGCTCACCTCCCGTCGGAACGTCAAGTCCCAACGCCGAGAGGTCCTTTTGGCGGTCCCAGGGGTCCCGAAGGCTGCTCCACATCAGTGGTGGAGGAGCACCACTATCTCCTTCAGGGCATCTGACTGCCTTGAAAACATGGCAGGGGCTGGCATACTACCGCTCATCACCACCCCTATCATCACCAACATGCGGCTGCACCATGTCCTGATCGATGGTGAGGCTGGGCTCAACGTCATCAGCCATGCTACATTCAAGCTGCTGCAGATACCAAGGTCCCAACTGGGACCCTCCCGTCCATTCTCCAGAGTGGGCCCTCAGCCGGTGTATCCCCTTGGGAGCATCGCACTCCCGGTTACATTTGGGACTGAGGAGAACTTCCGCACAGAGAACGTCCAGTTCGACGTCGTGGAGGTTAACCTCCCTTTCAATGCCATCATTGGTAGGCCGGCCCTGTACCGGTTCATAGTCATCGCCCATTATGGGTATTTGGTCCTCAAAATGTTGTCCCCTGCTGGGGTCCTCACCGTGTGGGGCGACCGCGTTGCTGTGCTTGTAGCTGTCGAGAAGCTGCACGCCCTAGCGGCAAAACTACTCGCCCGAACGACGGAGGGAGGGACCCCTCGACTTTTGGTACCAAGGCACCTGCCAAGGTGCCGAAGGTGCAGCCATCCGGAGCAAACGGCGGTCCCGTCAAGACCATCCAGGTCGGCGTGGATTCCTCCTAGACCACCCGCATCGCGGGCAATCTGGAGGAGAAATAGGAACTCGCGCTCGTCGCCTTCCTCTAGGCAAATGTCGACGTTTTTGCATGGGAACCATCGTAGATGCCTGGGATCCCCAGGGAGGTGATTGAGCACCATTTGAAGATCCACCCTGACGCCAAACCGATGAGTCAGAAGCCTCGACGACAGTCCATTGAGCGGCAGGATTTCATCTGAGAGGAGGTCCAAAAGCTGCTACATGTTGGCTTCGTTGAAGAGGTTCATCACCCAGTGTAGCTAGCCAACCCAGTCATCGTGCCAAAAGCAAACGGGAAGCTTCAGATGTGCATTGACTACACCAGCCTTAACAAGGCTTGTCCCAAAGACCCGTATCGACTTCCACGCATAGATCAAATCGTGGATTCTACCTCCGAGTGCGACCTCTTGTCCTTCTTAGATGCTTACTTTGGTTTCCATTAGATCTAGATGTTTAGGGAACATAGGAAGCATACCACTTTTGTAACAGTGGATGGGCTTTACTGTTATGTTGTAATGCCCTACGGTCTGAAGAATGCCTTGCCAACATTTGTACGGCCGATGAGTAAGACCTTTGGGAACCTAATTAGGGATAGGATAGAGATATACATCGATGACATTGTAGTCAAGACTAAGAGAGGGTCGACTCTAGTGGAAGACTTGACCCTGGTCTTTGATAAGCTGCGGGGCAACGCGCACGAAGCTGAACCTGGAGAAGTGCGTCTTTGGTGTCTCCGCGGGAAAATTGCTGGGATTCCTGGTTTCGCACCGGGGCATTGAAGCAAACCCAGAGAAGATCAGGGCAATTGAGGCAATGAGGCCTCTGGCCCAGATCAAGGACGTCCAGAAGCTTACGGGGTCCCTGGCCGCCCTTAGCCACTTCATCTCAAGGCTGGCTGAGAGGGCGCTACCCTTCTTCAAGCTCTTATGGAAGTCCGGCCCATTCTCTTGGACCGAGGAGGCAGAGCGAGCCTTCCAAGAGTTGAAGCAGCACCTTGTGTCCCTACCAATACTGGTAGCTCCAGAGCCAGGGGAGCCGCTGTACTTGTACATTGCAGCGGCTATAGAGGCGGTGAGCATGGTGCTGGTCGTCAAGAGGATGGCAAACGATCCCTAGGGGAGTCAGGAAGTTCCCCTAGGAGAAGGTGGTGGTCCGACAACCACGGAGCTTGAGGGCTCGGAACCAACCACAGGGGTCCGTACCATCCAGAAGCCGGTCTACTACATCAGTGAGGTCCTCCATGAGGCAAAGGCCAGGTACCTTGAGACGCACAAGCTTCTCTATGTGTTGCGTCCAGGAAGCTGCGCCACTATTTTCAGGCACACAGGGTTGTGGTGGTGACCTCCTTCCCATTAAGGGCCATCCTCCACAACTCTAACGCCATAGGCAACATCACCAAGTGGGCCATGGAGCTTATTGAGTTCCAACTGGACTTCCAGCCTCGCCACGCCGTCAAGAGCCAAGTCTTGGCTAACTTCATCGTGGAGTGGACCCATCCCTCGAGCACTCCTGGGGGTCCGGATCCCGATTCAGATCCCACACCTGCGGAGCCTAGGGTCCCGGTCTTCACCGAGCCCCACTGGACGCTCTTCTTCGATAGGTCCGCTCGCCAGCAAGGTGGTGGTGCTGGGGTGGTCCTCGTCGACCCAAGTGGAGATCAAGTGAAGTACATGGTGCACCTCGAGTTTAAGGCCACAAACAACATGGCGGAGTACGAGGCACTGATCTTCGACTTGTCTGCGGCCCTATCCCTAGGGATCCGCTAGCTCCTCATGAAGGGGGACTTCTAGCCGATCATCAAGCAGGTCCGTGGGGAATGTAGCTGCAACGAGCCCAGGCTCGTAGCTTACCTCCTCCACGTAAGGAAGCTGGAAAAGGACTTCACGGTCCTAGAATTACAACATGTTCCTCGGGCTAACAACTCAGCGGCAGATGAACTCTCCACGAGGGCATCAACATGGGCACCCGTGCCTGAGGGCGTCTTCGAAAGACGGCTGCTGAGACCTACTGCCTAGCCTGCCGAACCAGGCAAAGGGGGCGAGACTAGCACCTCGAAGCTAGCGGTCCCGGTGGCGTACTGAAAGTCGCCTAGAGGGGGGTGAATAGGGCGAAACTGAAATTTACAAAGTTAATCACAACTACAAGATGGGTTAGCGTTAGAAATAATAATGAGTCCGAGAGAGAGGGCGCAAAACAAATCGCAAGCGAATAAAGAGTGTGACACGCGGATTTGTTTTACCGAGGTTCGGTTCTCGCAAACCTACTCTCCGTTGAGGAGGCCACAAAGGCCGGGTCTTTTTCAACCCTTTCCCTCTCTCAAACGGTCCCTCGGACCGAGTGAGCTTCTCTTCTCAAATCAACCGAGAACAAAACTTCCCTGCAAGGACCACCACACAATTGGTGTCTCTTGCCTCGGTTACAATTGAGTTTTGATCACAAGAACAAATGAGAAAGAAAGAAGCAATCCAAGCGCAAGAGCTCAAAAGAACATGGCAAATCTCTCTCACTAGTCACTAGAGCTTTGTGTGGAATTGGAGAGGATTTGATCACTTGAGTGTGTCTAGAATTGAATGCCTAGCTCTTGTAAGTGGTTGGAAGGTTGAAAACTTGGATGCAATTGAATGTGGGGTGGTTGGGGTATTTATAGCCCCAACCACCAAACTAGCCGTTGGTGTGGAGGTTGTCTGTCGCATGGTGCACCGGACAGTCCGGTGCACACCGGACATGTCCGGTGCGCCAGCCACGTCACCCAACCGTTAGGGTTCTGACCGTTGGAGCTCTGACTGCTGGGCTCGCCTGGATGTCCGGTGGCGCACCGGACATGTACTGTAGAGTGTCCAGTGCGCCACTTCGCGCGTGCCTAACTTCTGCGCGTTCTGGCGCGCATTTAATGCGCCTGCAGGTGACCATTGGTATCGAAGTAGTCGTTGCTCTGCCGTTACACCGGACAGTCCGGTGCACACCGGACATGTCCGGTGAATTATAGCGGACTAGCCGTTGTGGATTCCCGAAGCTGGCGAGTTCAGAGTTGCGTCCCCTTGGAGCACCGGACACTGTCCGGTGTACACCGAACAGTCTGGTGAATTATAGCGCGGCGCCTCTGAGTTTTCCCAAAGGTGCGAAGTTCAGCTTGGGGTCCCCTGGTGCACCGGACACTGTCCGATGGTGCACAGGACAGTCCGGTGCGCCCGACCAGGGTGCCTTCGGTTGTCCCTTTGCTCCTTTGTTTGAACCCTTTCTCTTGATCTTTTTATTGGCTTATTGTGAACCTTTGGTACCTGTAGAACTTATAAGCTTGCGCAAACTAGTTAGTCCAATTATTTGTGTTGGGCAATTCAACCACCAAAATCAATTTAGGAAATAGGTGTAAGCCTAATTCCCTTTCACGTACCATCTACAAAACCCACCAAAAATTGTGTGCGCTACAGAGGGTCCTACCAACCTCTTAGCGCCACAGCCAGTAGCTCAGAGTGGTCCTAATGCATGGATCTCTGAGATCCGGGACTACCTGAAGGAAAATATCCTTCCTGAAGATCATGTGTCCGTAGAACGCATAGTGCGGTTGGCTAAACGATACGCGGTGGTAGAAGGGGATCTCTACCGCCGTAGCGCCAATGACATTCTCATGCGGTGCATCACCCAGGAGGAGGACCTTGAGTTGCTCACGGAGAGCCATGGAGGTGAGTGCGGAAGTCATTCATCATCCCACACGCTGGTCGGTAAGGCCTTTCGGCACAGCTTTTACTGGCCAACCGCAGTCCAGGATGCAGCTGAGTTGGTAAAGTCCTACAAAGCATGTCAGTTCCATGCAAAGCAAATACACACACCGGCTCAGGCTCTGCAAATGATTCCACCCTCCTGGCCATTTGCCATATGGGGGTGGATCTCCTAGGACCATTCCTCAGGGCTGTCGGTGGGTACCATTTCCTCTTCGTTGCTATCGACAAGTTCACAAAGTGGCCAGAGGCCACCCCTATGGTCAGTATCACCCAGGGTGCTGTTGTTGCCTTCCTCAAGTCAATTATCTGTAGATTTGGGGTCCCAATCCATATCATTACAGACAATGGGACGCAGTTTATAAGTCGGCTCTTCTAGGAGTACTGCGAGGGCATCGACACCCAGCTCTACTTTGCGTATGTGGCTCATCCCAAGAACAACGGCCAAGTTGAGAGGGCAAACGCAGAAATCCTCAAGGGACTCAAGACACGCACCTTTGACTGCTTGAAAAAGCATGGTGCAAATTGGGTCAACGAGCTTCCGTCTGTACTGTGGGGGAACCGGACCACACCCAGCCAAGCTACCGAGGAGACCCTGTTCTTCCTAGTCTACGGGGCCGAAGCCTGTCTTCCCCTAGAAATCATTATGGTCTCCCCATGGGTCCAGTCTTTTGATAAGTCTATGCAGGAACAACTATGATGTGAGGACGTGGACTTCATCGACGAGCGCAGATGGCGAGCAGCGATCCGAAATGCACGATACAACCAAGCGCTCAAGCGCTACCACCAACGATTCGTGCATCGTAGGGAGCTCAGGGTCGGAGACCTAGTCCTAAGGCGAGTATTGAACCGAGAAGGGCTCCACAAACTCTCCCCCAGTTGGGAAGGACCCTTCAAGGTGACAGAAATATGCTGACCCGGGTGTGTCCGCCTTGCCACAACTAAAGGAGTGGCTCTGCCCAATCCCTGGAATATAGAGCATCTCCGTAAGTTCTATCCATAGAAGCAAAACTGGGGGATTGAGTTTTCTTCCTTTGTAACTAGGTTGCGCATATGTGTACGTCAATCCGGTGAGGTCCACCCTCGTAAGCCCGGCCTATTGGTCTACACCCATGTATAACAAGTTATAAGGAAGAGATTTACCCCCCAGATGTGCTTTTGTGATGGTTTTATTCTGCTACAGTTTTTCAAGCATTGTTTTTTATCTAACCCACCCATATAGTTCCCACCCTTGCTGGTATAATGACATCCGAATTGAGTAGCCAGGCTTGCAGTTCGGGACCCCTCTACTAATACAGGGGGTCCGGCAACCTGTGGGTCCGGTTCTAGAGAATGGGCGCTCATTTCCTGGAGGGGTCTGGAGCTGTGTAGCCACTTAGCCTGGTTCCGTACCTAAGCCTGCACCTCCACCACTCTGCAACGGGTACCCTAGTATTTGGAGCTATGATCCTATAGGTCCAGGCATGTGGCTTGGCTTCCTAGGCTACATCCTGTAGGTCCTGTTGCATGAATCAAAGGGTGGCAGATACCAGACGATGGGTTCTATGGGTGTGCTACTAACACTTCAAAGCCGAAGCTGTGTGCAGGTCTAGGTCCCCGTCTAGAGGTTGGTAGTCTCAAACTGTTGAGACTATCCCCTAGGGGCTGGACCACCAACTTTTTCTTTGGTGTACTAGTATCCAGCCTCGACACATCGAGCCTACCTACCAGGGGGGCCAGGTACCAGATGGAAGTTGGTGACGCTACACATAACAACGTCAAATAGCATACAGATAAGTACTAATACTGCTTGATTAATGGTTCTCAAAAGTATGTTACACCACCAAAAGTTATTACAAGCCGCTCCCCAGCGGAACCCTTGTTTTGTCTCTACAGATTCGACTACTCATCATCAGCAGGATCCCGCTGGAAGCGCTCGGCCACCAGCTCCACGGTGTCTTGTACGCTCTCCTGGGTGGTGTCTTCTGTGGCGGCTACCGGACCAGCGATTACCGGTGCCAAGGATATGGCAGGGTCATGGCTCCGAAAGCATGTCAAAACATACTCAATCACCGCCCGGTAGAGCTTGCTGCCCTCTGCCTCCAGGCGAGCGCCGAGGATCTGGTCCAGGCGTCGGAGGCGATCAACGGCAGAGTCCACCACCGGGAGCGCATCGGAGATCGACGCCGGTAGCTCCGACACTAGGATGGGGCTCATCCCTAGCGACACCAGTGTCGTGCTTGCCTTGCCGGCCCACGCGGCAATGCGTTGGGCCCCGCCGTGGTGCTCCGCCTGGAGATCTTCAAGGGCCTTTCTGGTGGCCTCCATCGCCTGCGGACCCGGTGCCGCCTGCGCCGCGTTGAACTGGCGGATTTGCTCCTCCAGCTCCTTTTCCTTCTTCTCCGCCTCGAGCTCGTGCTCGGCCAGCAGTTTGCCTCGCTGGGTTAGCATTTCCTCCCTGAAGGCAAGATCCGTCTCCCGCCTGGCGAGGTCCGTCTCCCACCTGTCCAAGGACTCTCCCTTCGCCTTGAGGTTCTCCTCGGCGAGGGCGGCATCGCTGGCCTTGGCCTCGAGCTCCTGCTGCCACTTTTGCAGCATCTCCACAGCCTTGACCTGCTGGGCCCGCTGGGCTTCTAGGGTCTGATCCAGGGCGCTCAGCTTGGCCTGATATTCTGTTGTGAGGGCCTCCCTCTGGCTGATGGCCTCCTCCCTTCTGGCCACCTTCTTCTCCCTCCGGTGCGCCTCCAGCTCCCTGGCATACACCTTCTAGAGGTCCTTCTTGTACTCCTTGCGATCCCGTTCGAGTTGGGACCGCTCAGAGATGAACTGGCGGGACGCCGTCCTGGTGCGCTCCTCCAGTTGGGTGCGCCAGTCGCTGAGGCGCTGGTGCTCAGCCTCAAGCGCCTCCCACTCCCACAAAATTGCTGCCCCAGTGTCACTAAGGACCTGGTGGGCGTGGGACAGCATGCAGGGGAGGGGGATTGGCGCAGCTTCTTCCTCGGCTCCTGACCGGAGCCATCGCCCGAACACCACCTCCATCTCCTCTGGTGCAGGCGGGGGGTTGGAGCTGGACACGCCTCTGGTGTCACCCCCAGTGTCGGGAGTGGGAGCGATGTCAGAGGGAGGAACAGATCCCCTAGCTGGGACCTCCTCTGTCGCTGCGACACCGCCTGATGCTGGCGCCGCTGCCACCAGACCCCCGGTTGGGGCATGAGAAGCCATTGGCACTGTTTGGGCAGCAGCTGCAGGCGGACCACCGGTACCACTCCCAGTAGATTCCTGCTGCTGAGAGTCAGACCCATCGGTGGGCCTGGTGCCTAGCGGAGGAGGTGTGGCCTTGGGAGCGGTGGAGGAGGAAGCCCTGGCGAACAGACGATGAGTTAAGACTTGTCGGCATGATGATCAGATTCATGGAGAAAGGGGCTACACTTACTTGGGGCCCTGGACTTTCAAGCAACCCTGGAAGCGGGGCGACTACTGCTGTTCCTGCTACAGCTGGTGCCCCTAGGGGTGATCACCCCCAGAGGGTGGTGGTGGCAGCGGCACCGGAGGGCTGACGTGCCTCTGCGCGCCGTGGGCCTGGGAGCTAGCCTCCTCGGCCTCGCCAGCAGTCCTCTGGCGCTTCTGGGGGGGTCCGAGACAAGCGACCCATCATCCCGATGCATCCTGCATCGCCGCTCCTCCTCCGACCCCCCGGAGCTACCTGGGGCGGAGGCACAGCTTGCAGCCCCTTTGCTCTTGTCCAAGGGGCTAGGGCCACAACGAGGTTGGCGCTGGGGGCCACACCGGCGGGCAGGAGACCTCCAGCCAGTGCATCAGAGATCCAGATCCCGTGGAGGGGGTCCCGGCCACTGGTCTGGCGAACCGCCACGCCGCTGTCGTCGAGGGTCGGCAGCGTGGCCAAAATCGCCGTTCTCAAGCCTTGGTCGTCGCAGAGCGCTGGGGTGGCCTGGGGGAGGATTAGGGACTCAGGGACAAAAGTCTCCCTGGTAATCCCTCCAACCAAGACAGCCAGCTCGTCCTAGGACCAATCGGTGCTTGGCTCGCGTTGGATCCTGCCGATGTCGTTCGGGCTGGTGAACCAGCAGCACAGGCGTGGCCTCCTCTGTAGCGGCATGATCCGGTGCCTTAGGAGGTCGCCGGCCACGTGCATCCATGTCAGGCCGTCCGTGTCCAAGGCCTTGATCCTATCCAATATGGGCAGGAGCTCTGGCAATAGGGACGGCTTGGTCCTCCACTGCTTGCGGTCAAGGGCCAGTCCATCTCACGGCAGGACGAGGCGGTCGTTGGCCTCGGCGTTGGCGATCACCCGGTCACTACGCCAGTTCTCCCACCTCACTCCACCAAGGGTGGGGATGTAGACAATGGTCGGATCTGGCCTCGTCTAGAAGTAGTAGGCCCTGATGTGGTCCCTGGTCTTCCTAGACTTGACCAGCACGAAGAAGTAGCGGAAGAGAGAAGTGCAGGGGGCCACACCTACGAACATCTCGTAGAGGTGGATGAAGATGGCCGCCTAGAGGATGGAGTGGGGCATGAGGTGTTGGAGCTGCAGCCCAAACTCCTCCAGCAGCAGCAGAAAGAAGGGCGAGATCGGCAGCGCCAACCCACAGGAGATGTAGGAGGTGAACAAAACGAACTCCCTGGCGGCAAGATCGCTGAGGGGGACAGCGCTGGCGTGGATTCTTCTGGTGAGCCCGGCGCGCTCCACCCAAGCAGGCTGCGCACTAGATTGAGCGCCTCCTCAGACTGAAAGCAGTCGAGATGGCCAAGCGAAGTCATGGCTATGCGGAGGCACGGGTGTAAAGTTGAAGAGCACGAAGGCAAAGGGGCGCAGAGGAGCACGAAGGCAAAGAGGCGCAGTCAATTGGAAGAGAATACAAAATGGTAACTGCTGCACGCGGGATGAATCCTTTTTATGGAAACCTGAGTCCTCGTTCAGGGAAACCCTTCCGCGTGCCCCTCAATCGCCGCAGGAAATCACGCACGACAAGCACCTAGATCCGGGCAGCCCAGTCTATGACTCGGGGGCCCAGGTCCACAGGCCATACACTTTGCGAGTCAGATTTTGGGTGCGAAAAAAGCGAACCGCCACAGGCGCCGGTAGTGCGCCTCCTCAGGGCCACTGCAGAAGACAGAAGGTAATTTTTTAAACCAATGCAGCGGTAACAAGGCGCCCCGCACGTGACCTGACGAAACCACCAGGCATGGGGGCCGTGGGTCAGTCAGCCACGGGGAAAGATATGGCAGTTGGCATGACCGAAGGTGATTGACAGAGGGTGCGTCAGCAGACATGCTGAAACGGCGCGCCAATCACCAATTAGGCCATATTAAGGCGAAGTACAAGCTTTGGCCCCACCTACAGGCTCGCATCCTCCTGTCACACTCGGCTTTAAGGAACAGCCAGGTGCATCTCATACATGCGCCAAGAAGACAGCATATATTATAATAGAATGTATAGAGATAAATGTCACAATATAATCAGAGTATTTAATACATAGCGGAAGACTTACCAAATAAATGATAAATATAACACGAACTAAGAATCGTCCTTGGCGCAGAAGTCAACTGGGAGACGACGACCTAGACCTCTCACGAACACAGCGCAACATCCACCATGCGCCATCCAGTGGTACCTGTTCTTCTCCTGTGGGGGGGTGTGAGACAGCAAGGGTGAGCTCACACATGTTCATCGCTCAACAAGTTGTGGGGAATAATGTGGCACGAACTCACCAAAGGTGGGAGTTCATGAAGTGTAAGGCTGATCAACAATAGAGGTTAAAGTTGAGCAATGCTTTTATAAGTTGGTCAAAATTTTATTAGCAGTTACTAAGTGTAAGTGAATACCAAACCATAATAAAATAATAGAACAAAATTAATAACAAATCCGATGCAAATGCAAATGACAAATTGAGTTTAGGTTCCATAATTTAATCATCGGAGAGTCCTGAGCCGCTCATGACCGTGAGCTCGGCTAGTATACCAGTTTTACACTCTGCAGAGGTTGTACCCTTTACCCACAAGTCGTGTTTCCCATGTCACCAGGGTTAGCTAGGCCCTTAGACACTACCAAGGTGAATGGCTAGGGATCCACTACGAGGCCTTTACAAAGTTCCACTAGCTTCCGAAAACCCGCTACAGTTTATGGGAAGAGCACTTGCAAGAATCCCCCGTCTGACCGCCATCGCAGCAAAATCAACCCGAGAACCTCCTTGCATGCAACTCCCCTACTGCCCTTGCCCCTTTCGGGTAAGGTAGTCTTCCACTAGCTTTCCTAATTAGTCAGCCAAGGGGTCCCATTCCTCTCTTGTGGTGGCACGTGTTTCTCAAGTTAAGCTCCATGTTCTAGTTAACAATAATATAATGATCTTGTCATGAACATAAATAAATAACATAATAACTGGAACATGGATATAATAAATGATTAACCCAAAACCATGTAAAGCAATAGCATAACTACCCATATGATTCAGGGGTAAACAAGGTAAAATGGGTAAACAGACTAGGGTGACCTATTGGGTCCCATCAAAATTAAACCTATGCATGGTAAATGATTATAAGGAACATTATTGGGTAACAAAAGTGAAACAAGGGCACAACTTGCCTGGCACTTGAGATTCCAGGTACCAACTTGCTTTTCAGATGACACGTGCCCCGCGCTAGTCGTAGCAATACAAACAAACATGGTATAGATAAAATTAACATCACACCAAACATAAGTACAAACTGAGTAATAATGATCTACGTGTTTCTACGAGACTAACGCAACTTGAACGGATCAAATCGGAGTTAAAATGGAGGAGATACGAATTTCCTAAGGTTTTATGTATTTAATACGAGGTTAATTAAGAAATAAATTTTAATACCATTTTCATGTTAAAACAGAGACACAGGGTGATAAACAACATTATTACAAAATTATAGAAACTGAAATGGATTAATTTGGACTACACATGAATTTTCTATGAATTAAACCAATTCTAGCATTTATTTCTACATTAAAAATCCAATTCTATATTTGTTTTCTGATTTTTCTGGCTCTCTGGACTGGGCCTCAAATTCTAGAAAGTGCAGGGGGCAAAACGGATGTTTTCCCCAGACACAGACCACAGGCGCATGGAGCGCGGGTTTATTTCTGTTTTGGTCAAGGGCTCATATGAAAACGCGCACCCACGAAGGGGTATCGTAGGATTCTGGCCGTTGGATCACCCGCCAAGGGCACGGATTAGATCGGATCTCGGCCGAACCGGTACCCGCCTAGAGCCGCCCGATCTAGATCCGATGGTAAGGATTTAATGAGTCGAGAATTTAACGTTCATCACTCGATCACAAATCTACAGCTGAAATCGTCCTGGTCGAAACGTTACACCATATTTAATCTTGTCCGATCCTCCTGAGATCAACGGCTCACGCTGGTTCAAATCTAGACCGTCCGATAAGATCTGACGGCAGCTGTTCCATCCTCCCCACGGTGGCACCCAACGACCATGCACGAGCCGCCAGCGGCGGCGCTCCATTGCCGAACTGGCCACCAGTGCCCTAGGCGACCCGAAATCCAACCTAACGGACGCTACACGATGCAGGGGCAAGAGTGAATACGCAAAGAAGGTTCTCACCGACGGAAGAAGCTCAGTCGAAGCAGTCCACGGCGTAGGGCGAGCCCGCGGCGGCGTAGGAGCACCGGCGAGAAATCGCATACACCCCATGTTGGAACTCGCTTACTGGCGCAAGTTGATCCAACAGGGGGGGTGTAAAAGCGCAAACAGGGTTTCAGCACGTGATGGCAAAAGCTCTGTTCATCTCGCTCCGTAAGGGCACTGTGCGGGGGTATTTATAGGTACCTGAGCGCCCAGCGTCCTGTGTTAAGGACGCATGTGCCCTCAGGCATCTAGGTTATCCCCGGAATATTCCCATAAAGCGGGGTTACAGACCATAATTACAGGGATGCCTTTACAAATTAGGCCCGTAACGCGCGGCGGCCGCGCAGGGCCTGTTACAATGGGCCGGATCACACGTGGGCCTCCGTCCTGGACGAAGTCACAATGGTGGGACGACCTCGTCACAGGTCTTCGTCTAACGAAGGGTGAGCCCGCCTGTTGTCTTGTCTTCGCTGGTCCGACGATTACGGCGAAGGCATCGAGCGAAGGGTGGCGTCTTCACCTTCGCCCCAACATTTGCCCTCCGAGGGACCAGTTCGACTAAGTCATCTGGTGCCAAAGACGTCGCTAGATGGCAGAGACGCTGCCCTCGCTCGAAGTGGTTCCGCGAGGGTTTTTGACATGACCGTTGAGTTGACGTCGTACTGTTGGACTGCGGGTTTCCCGAAGCGCCGCGCTCTGTGTATAAAAGGGGACGAGGGGCGGCGCGTTTTGAAATTTGTCTTTCCGCGCTCCGTGAAAACCCTAGCCGCCTTTTCCGCCGTCCTGCTGCTCGTCTGCCCTCCTTGCCCCTGTTCGCCGGAGATCTGGCCCGAGTGAAGCAGACCGCCCACCGCCGCTGACGGTACGTAGCGATGCTGACCTCTTCTTCTTCTGCTGCCGCTACGCCGCCGGCCGACGCGTCGTCTGAGGAGACGCCGAGTACAGTGGCGGCGGAGGAATTGCGCGCGGGCGAAACGGTGGATTTCGGTGTGTTGCGGATGTCCTCGGTCCACGTGCAAGATATGCAGTGGCTTGGTTACTTTGGCGGGGGAGTCGCTCGTGTCCCGGGGACGGAGGAAGTCCCCGAGCCGGAGGGCGAGTTGGTTGTGTTCGAGGCGTTCTTTGCCGCTGGTCTTCGCCTGCCTGCGCACCGATTTGTGGGTGAAGTCCTGCGCAGATTTAACGTTCAGATCCATCAGCTTACTCCGAACGCCGTGGTGGCTCTGTTGAAGTATGTCTGGGCGACGACTTCGTACGGCGGACAGCCATCAGTCGAAGTCTTCGCGAAGAACTATTGCCTGCACTGGCAGAAGAGGATGCTTGGAAATGAAGTTGCCCAGTTTGGGTGTTGTACATTTACGCCGAAGACCGGCAAGACCACGATGGAGGTAGTTGAGTTGGTCCCTTGCACCCGCAACAAGTGGGGCAATTGGCATGAGTTTTGGTTCTATGTCGCGGAGGGCACGGTCGAAGACCATCTGGGGCTCCCCGTGTCTGAGATGTGCTCGCATTTTTACTCAGCCTACCCGCCGTTTGAAGTGGCGGAGGAGGATGCGGACGAAGGGGCCCTTCGGTGCGCCGCCGGCCTGAGCAGCGGGCGTGATTTGGTTGAGGAGTTTGTGGCGTACGGGGTATAGCCTTTGGTGCATGGCTAGGCGTTGGGCGAAGTATGCCCTCGCCAGATGCCTTCCCATGGTGGGAAGCTGGTGTGAAGTCCCGCCTTCGCGCTGGATCTGCATAGCCGCGATCCGGCCGCCTTTGTGCGTGAGGCGGAGGATGGGGCGGTGCGGATCGTTGGTCGGTACGTGCCGAAGACAGAGGGCCAGCGTAGCTGGGATATCCGCGGGTCGAACGACCGCTTGAACAGGGTTTTTGAGCTGAATCGTCTGCCGTATGGCGGTTATCCCGACCAAGACGATGTGGATCATCGCGGAAAGAAACCGGTGGTAGAGACTGGAGACGACCCCGCGCCGGCGGCCGCCCCATCCTCTAAGAAGAGGAAACTAGGTACTGCTATGGGAGGATTTGGGGTTTCCGATGGTTTTGCTAGAGAATTGATGAGGACATGCGTGGCCCTGGGGGGAAGGATGTCTTCACCCGAGCTCCGGGAGTCTTCGGCGCGGATGCTGAGGGGTACCGGGGGTTGGTGGCCTAAGAATGTTCCTATCCCCCGCACGGCCGGCGAAGACTTTTTTACATCTCGTATGGTTCGTCATTAGAAAGTGTTTCCTTACGGGCAGAATATTGCTGCTGTTGTGTCGGCAATGATGGACAAGAATCGCCAGGCGGTCGTTAGGCTTCATGAGGCCAGGCCGAAGAGGCAGCGGGGGGCTGCGAAGGCTACTGCCACTGGCGGAGGCCAGCCGCCGCTGGCGGCGAAGTCGGCCGTCCCTGCATCCAGCAGGGCGCCGGAGGCTACAAAGGTGGCTGCCGCCGGCGGTTCCAAGTCGGCAAAGGCTGTCCCTGCGCCCAGCAGGGTGCCGGATATCGCGAAGGCGGCCCGAGGGTTGCCGCCGTCGGGCAAGCGCGTCGCCGACTTTGCCACCGACATTAGTGTGGACGATTATCTCGTCGGTATGTCGTTGGCGCGAGAGTTTTTTTTGATTTGGTGATACGTCGCAGGGTCGGACGAAGGCCGACTTCTTGTTGTTCTGCCTGCCGCGGCGACCATGGCGGCTGCCAAAGTGCCAAGGGCGAAGGGCAGCGCTCTTAGCGCCGGCGGCGAGATACCGGCACTCACAGCCGTCATGGACGAGGCGGGTGCCGTGTCCCGCCGGCTGAAGGAACTGAAGGAGGCACTAAGTCAGGTACGTTGAGCTAGACTTCGGTTTTTTACCAGCTTTGCTGGGGTTGTGGTCTTATGTGTGTCTTGTAGGCGGTTGACTTCGCCGACCGCACGGCATCGGGAGCCCTGACGGCGGTTGTGTCTGCCGAAGTCGAGAGACTTCGGACGCAACATGCTGATGCCGTCCGGGAGAAATCGGCCGCCGATAGCAGATGCCGCAAGCTGGCGGACAAGGTGGCCGCGCTGGAGGCTGAGAAGACTGACCTCCGGCGCCAACTGGTGGAGGAAAGGAAGGAGGCTAATGAGGCCCTTGCCAAGGCACAGTCTGTGCAGGCGGAGGCCAATTTGGCACGGGCGGAGGGCAGTCTTGCCAAGCAGCGCACCGAGGAGTTGGAGGGGCGGCTCAGCACTCTGCAGGCCCGAGTGGAGAGGGCCGAGGCTTCGGCGCGCTCTGAGGCTGAGCGGACACGCAAACAACTTGTGGACTCATACCATGAGCTGGGCGCGTGGACCGCTGACTTCGAGGTGCCAGATCGAGAGCCCCGACTTCGCTGCTTCGAGTGGATACAAGAGGAGTTGCTAGCGCTCCCCACCATTGTGGAGGGGTTTATGTCCTATGCCTCCCTAGTCACCTGCGAGGGGGCGATGAACGCGCTATCCCGTGAAGGGTGCCGGCACTATGAGGTCTTTGACCAAGTTGATGAGGATTTCGATCGTGATGTCTACAAGGTTGAGGACCCTATAGTGAAGGAATCCGCCGGAGCCCTCTACGACCGGATGTGGGGCCCCCACGGTCGTGAGGTGGTCAGGGAGCAGGCCGAGACGGTGAGGGGTCAGGTAATGTTTGGCGTTTGTTTAGTGTTTGTTGCGTGTGGGTTATATGTGGGTTTGCTGAATCTGTGTGCTGTGTCTCAGGCGGCGCGTGGCGAGATGGTGGATGACTTCGGGGCTTTGAACAGCGCGCTGCCTGGCCCGGAGCCGAACCCGGCGGCGGCTGTGCCTGAGGCCGCCCCGGAGCCGCCCTCGGAAACCGCCGAAGGCGTTCCTGATGCCCCTGCAGCCACTGCGGCCGGCGGAGGCCCATCGCCAACTGCTGCGCCGAGGGCTGAGGATCCTATGACGGAGGCTGCGGAGGCGACAGTGGAGGCTCCCGTGATGGCTGGGTCTTCGCAGGTGGCCTAGTGGGTGTGGGTAGATAGGAAATTTTGGATATTGTTGCTGAACCTTGGTTGCTGCGCAGGTTCAAGATTTTGGGCCTGCGCATGCAACCGCTACTGCTAAATATATGGCGGCTTCGACCGTGGATGATGGAAATAAATCGGATGAGTCTGCATCTAAATTTTCCGAGTTTGGTGACTCTGGGAGCTCTGTTGCGTGGACCGAAGAGTCGTCGGACGAGGACTTGGACTATTTTGCGGCCTTGGATGTGGCAGCGGCGGAGGCTTCGCCGCATGCTGCGGATGCTGAAGTTGTGTCTGGTTCGAGTGCTGGGCATAGGCGGCGAAGGGCGGTTGCGAAGCGTAGAGTGAGTGGGGCGGAGGGCGGTCGGCTTCGCGTGAGTGGGGCTGGTAGGCAGGAACTGTTGTCCTTGCCGGCTGCTGTGAGTGCAGGTGAGGGGGAGTTGCGAAGTCTTTTTGCAGGTGAGGAGCTTAGGATAATGTTATTTAACTATAGGGAGATGGGAATTATTCCGAAGGTTGAGCCAATGTAGAGTGTGGTGCCCTCGCTTGTACATGTGTAATGGCTTGTATGATGAGGTTGTGTGTCTTCGCACACTCGTCTATGTTCGTGAAAGCGTTACGTACTTGGTCTGGTGTATTCGTTATGTCGGTCTGCTGCGCATGTAGTCGGTCTTTGTGCGGACTTCGTCCGGCTGTATCATTGTAGTCTATTCGTCGCACTTGTTGCGCTGCCCCTGCTGCACCCTGAGGCGACTTCTGCACGGATTGTCTTCACGGAAAACTACGATTTTTCGCACTTATTGTGTTAGTCCGGCTGCACCCTTAGGTGACTTCTGCGCGGATAGTCTTCGCGGAAAACTATGATTTTTCGCACTTATTGTGTTAGTCCGGCTGCACCCTTAGGCGACTTCTGCGTGGATAGTCTTCGCGGAAAACTACGATTTTTCGCACTTATTGTGCTAGTCCGGCTGCACCCTTAGGCGACTTCTGCGCGGATAGTCTTTGTGGGAGACTTCGATTTTTCGCACTTGTTGTGCTAATCCGGCTGCACCCTTAGGCGACTTCTGCGCGGATAGTCTTCGTGGAAGACTTCGATTTTTCGCACTTGTTGTGCTAATCCGGCTGCACCCTTAGGCGACTTCTGCGTGGATAGTCTTCATGGGAGACTTCGATTTTTCGCACTTGTTGTGCTAATCCGGCTGCACCCTTAGGCGACTTCTGCGCGGATAGTCTTCGTGGGAGACTTCGATTTTTCGCACTTGTTGTGCTAATCCGGCTGCACCCTTAGGCGACTTCTGCGCGGATTTGTCGCACGCGAGGGCGGCTGCCGCTGGGCCTCGCGGTGACTTTGTATTAGTCGAATGTCGAAGACCGTCGGTGCGGTCTTTTTTTCGACGTGGATTTTGCGGGGGATTTTTCTCTTGTATATTACATGACTCCGCCTCGTTAAAAACCTCACCCCCCGGGAGGAAAATAGTGTGGGCCAGAACAAAATTGTTTTTGCAAATTACAAGGGCGAGCTGGCCCTGATGGGTCAAACAAAAAATTTGCGCAGGTTATCAATGTTCCAGGAATGCTCTAGGTCTTCGCTGTTTGGCGTTGCGAGCCTGTATGCGCTGGGGGAGGCCTTCGACTTGATAATGTAAGGGCCTTCCCACATGGGCTCCAGCTTGCCTCTGGACTCCGTTCGAGCCGTCCGGACGAGTACGAGGTCCCCTTCGCTGAATTCCCTTGGGATGACTGCCTGGTCGCGTCATGCTTTTGTCTAGGCTTGGTATTTGTCCAGAGCCTGTAGGGCGAAGACGCGGTCTCCGTCGATGAGATCCTTCGAAGTCGGCTCGTCTACGTCAGGGATGGCCGACGCGGCTGTCCGAGGCGACCCATGCTTTATTTCTTGCGGAGTCATGGCCTCCGATCCGTATAATAGGCGGAAGGGGGTAAACCCAGTCGCCCTGCACTCAGTTGTATTCAGTGCCCAGACCACTTCGGGTAACAGGTCGGGCCACTTGCCTTTCTTGTCGTCGAGGAGCATTTTCTTGACAGCTATGAAAAATTTGCCATTGGCGCGCTCCACGAGTCCATTGGACTGGGGGTGGTACACGGAGGCGAAGGCAAGCTTGGTGCCGATGGAGAAGCAAAAGTCTTTGAAATCCTGGTTGTCGAACTGCTTGCCCTTGTCGACCGTGAGTTCGGATGGTACTCCGAAGCGGCACACAATATTTTGCCAGAAGAATTTCTGGGCCGTCTTTGATGTGATGGTGGACACTGCCCTCGCTTCAATCCATTTGGTGAAGTATTCAACGGCTACAAAGGTGAACTTGAGGTTCCCCTGAGCCGTGGGCAGGGGCCCGACAATGTCTAGGCCCCAGCGCTGAAGGGGCCACGTGTGGGCGATCAGCTTCATGAACTGCGAGGGGCGTCCCGTGCGTGGGGAAAATTTCTGACAGGCCTCGCAGGATCTGACAACCCGATTTGCGGCACAGATAATGGCGGGCCAGTAGAAACCTTGGCGTATCACCTTTGCCGCTAGGGCCCTGGGGCCTGCGTGGGAGCCGCAGGTCCCCTTGTGGACTTCGCGTAGAATTTGAATGCCTTCGGTCTCGGTGACGCACTTAAGCATCAGCTGACTGACCCCCTTTTTATAAAGTTGGCCCTCGATCAGTGCGAAGTCCCAGCTTCGGTGGTGGAGGCGCTTGGCCTTGTTGCTGTCGATTGGGTGATAATACCCCTGCAGGTACAGGGTTATTGGCGCCCGCCAGTCTTCGGTCATGATAAGGTTGATCATGCGGTGGCCCTCGCTGTCGTTGGTTATTTGGATCCCTTCAGGGCTGCGGACGGCTGGCGTGCCGATGACGTGGTAGAACACGTCGGAGGGTAGGGCTTCACCTCTGGCGGCTGCCTTGGCTAATGCGTCAGCTTCTTCATTCTTGGCCCGGTCCACATGCTGCAATGTGAATCCCTTGAATTGTTTCTCGAGACTTCGGATGGCCGCGAGGTACTGCATTAGCGCGGGGTCCTTTGCCGCATAGTCTTTCTCGACTTGGCCGGCGACTACCTTGGAGTCTGTTCGGACTATACAGGTGGTGACGCTGAGGGCTCTTAATTTGCGGAGGCCGAGAATGACAGCTTTGTATTCTGCTATGTTGTTTGTGCATCTGTCAGATTCCAAAGCGAAGCTTAAGCGTGCCGCGTATCTGTGCTTGACCCCGACGGGTGAGGTGATGACTGCAGCAGCGCCTACCCCCGCATGGCACCAAGCGCCGTCGCAGTGGATTCTCCAAATCTTCTCTGCGGACAGATCCGGCTGTGTTATTGGCTCGGTCCAGTCGACGATGAAGTCTGCTAGAACTTGTGACTTGATCGCTGTCCTGGGCTCGAAAGTGATGTGGTAGCCGGAGAGTTCGGCCGCCCATTTGGCGATCCGTACCGATGCCTCCGGGTTTCTGAATAATTCGCCGAGTCCCCTATCTGAGGTTACGCGGACCTTGAATGCTTCAAAGTAGTGGCGCAATTTGCGCGAAGACATAACAACTGCATATGCAATCTTTTCGAGCTCCGTCATGTTACATTTTGACGGTGTGAGCACTTCGGAGACATAATATATTGGGCACTGCCTGATCACGCCCTCTACTTTCTGCTCCTGAATCAGTGCCGCACTGACCGCGTGTGGCGAAGCCGCGACGTAAAGCAGCAGTGGTAGCGAAGAGTTGGGGCTCGTAAGAACGGCCAACTCCATCAGGTACTGTTTTAGTGAGGCGAAGGTCGCCGCCTGCTCTGGTCCCCAAGCGAAGTCTTTGGCGCCGCGGAGTGTTTTGAGGAAGGGAAGACTTTGCTCAGCGGATTTGGAAATGAACCTGTTGAGGGCGGCCAATCTGCCCGTCAGACGCTGGACCTCTCTGGCTGACTGCGGGGGCGTCATGTTGATAATGGCCTGGATTTTGGTTGGGTTGGCCTCGATGCCGCGGTGTGATACCAGATAACCCAATATTTTCCCCTGGCGAACACCGAAGACGCACTTATCGGGGTTCAAGCGAAGTCGTGCGTCCCGCATGTTCACGAATGTCTCGGCGAGGTCTGCGAGGTGGTCCTCTTTATTCCTGCTGGCAACGACGATGTCATCCACGTATGTGAATACGTTTCTGTCGACTTGCCCCTCGAGCACTGTTTTAGTGAGCTGGGAGAAAGTGGACCCGGCGTTCTTGAGTCCCTCTGGCATTCTGATAAAGCAATATGTGCCGAAGGGTGTTATGAAGCTGGTGCTGGCCTTGTCCTCCTCCTTCATGTATATTTGATGATAACCGGAGAAGCAGTCGAGGAGTGACATGACCTCGCACCCGGCCGCGCTATCGACTATTTTGTCGATCCGGGGCAACGGGAAGTTGTCCTTTGGGCAGGCCTTGTTGAGACTGGTGAAGTCTATGCACATTCGCCACTTGCCGCTCTTTTTCTGCACCATTACCACGTTGGAGAGCCACATGGGGTAGGCCACTAGCTCGATAAATTTGGATTCTAGGAGGCGGTGTACCTCTGCCTTGGTGGCCTCTGTCTTCTCGTCGGACATTTTGCGAAGTCGCTGCTTTTTCGGTCTCACCGAGGGGTCGATTCCCAAGCTGTGCTCAATTATGGATCGGCTGACCCCGACCAGGTCGAGGGCTGACCAAGCGAAGACGTCCTTGTTCTTGGACAAGCAGCACAGGAGTTTTTCCTCGTTAAGCGAGGTGAGGTCTTCGCTGATCGTGACTGTTTGCTTGGGCGTGGCCTGGTCGAGGGGAACAGTCTTGGTCCCGTCGTTGCTTTGCAGCTGCGCCTTGTGTTGTTTTTCAATTGGGCTAGCAGGCGCTGGGACCTCGCGCTGGGCTGTAAGGCAGTGCACATTTCTTTGCCCGGGGACGAAGTCCCGCTCTATATTGCACGCAGTCTGCTGATTGCCGTAGACCGAGATGGCGCCTAACGGACCTGGTATCTTCATGCACAGGTACAATCCGTGAATGGCTGCTTCAAACTTATTGATGGAGCCCCGGCCCATGATGGCGTTGTACGGGTACACCATGTCGACGATGTCAAAGGTTATTTGCTCACTTCGGGCATTGGGCGCTACACCGAAGGAGAGAGGCAACTCTATTTTGCTGATAGGAAAAGTGCCCTTGCCGCCGAAGCTGTACAACGGATTGTCCGAAGGCTTGAGCAAGTTGTGGCTTATGCCCATGCGGTCGAAGGCATGGAGAAAAATGATGTCTGCCTGACTGCCGTTATCGACGAGGACTTTGTGCAGGTCCCAGCCTGCCACGCTGCAGTTGATGACCATGGCGTCGATATGGGGGGCGCTGCGCAGGTCGACATCTCGGGCGTCGAAAGTTAGTGGTACATGGGACCACTTCGTCTGTACGACCGGAACGGTGATGGCAACGTGGTTGATGCTGCGGTAGTGGTCCCGCTTCTGTCGCTTGGTGTCAAAGTCGACACTGGACCCCCCCAGTGATCATATGAATGACTCCGCGATACGGCTGATCGGCGAAGTCTTCTTGCTTGGGGGCGTGGGGGTGGGGGATGTTTTGTTGTTGCTAGTGCGGAGGTGGGGGTGGGGGAGGTACGATTTGTACTTCCTGATGGTGTTGGTAAGCGTGGTGCGGTGGATGCGGGGCGGGGGCGTGGATGTATGGTGGAGGATGTTGCTGATAAGTGTGCGCAACGACCCTTGGGTTGTCGGTCGGTTGCGCCCGTGCCATCCTGTCTCTGGTGGCCTTCGTCTCGGGGCAGTCTTTGGTTTGGTGGGCGCAGTCTTCGCCGTGGAAGAGGCAGTAGAATCGGCACGGCGGCTGCGCGCGTCCCCAGCCCCTACCGCGAGTTCTACTTCCGCGGCCCTGGGGTGGATATTCCTGGCGGCGAGGGGCGTCGCCAGCGGGGTGCTAGTTGGCAATGTTGTGCACCTGCTGCTGACTACGGTCGTCTCGGTCGGAGTCTGGCTGCGGAGTCCTTGTCCACGTGCGGCTGGACTGTGGAGCGTCTTTAGGTTTCTTCTGAGACTCAACCTTGCGCTGGTGGAGCTCTTCGGATTTGGCATATTTTCAAATAGCTGATATAATTCTTGGAGGTTCTTGGGCGGGTCCCTGATGCAGTGGCTGTAAAGGACGCCGGCGTGAAGGCCACTGATGGCGTAGTGAATGGTGATCTGGTCATCAATTGAGGGCAGCTGTGACTTGAGTGTTAGAAACTTGCGGTAATACTGCCGCAGAGTCTCTTTTTCCAGCTGCTTGCAGAGTGAGAGTTCGGCCAAGGCGTCGGTGTCCGGGCGGTACCCTTGGAAGTTGAGCAGGAATTTGTCCCTTAGGCTTCTCCAGGAGTCAATGGACAGCGGGGGCAACCTGGTGAACCAGGTGAGAGCTCAATCGTGCCAGTCGAGGGAATCGCGCGCACCAGCGAGCCTCAACAAAGGCCCCTGAATCCTAGCCGAGGCCGGAGCGACGGCCAGAGCGCTAGTCCACGGCAAGAGCGGAAATCTCACGGTGGCGTAGAGGTACGATAAGCAATTTCCGACGCGCCATGCTCCAATCACCACACGGCCGACCCACGACACGACCGGCACGCACAGGTGAACCTCCTAGTGACGCCCGCCGAAGCACGGTTGGTGGAGTTCGCGAGTAGGATTGTTGACGGCATCTGCGCAGCAGACGAAGCTCTTCGCCGCCATGAGCACGATGCCCCGCGCCACAAGGTTCCTTGCGCACGACTACCCATTGGAGTATGCTCCTCAAGGTTGTGCACTTCTCCCTGACCCGATTCCATGCCCAGGATGGTGCCAATTTTGTGTTTTCACCCCAGGACCCGTTGATCTCCCACTGCGCACACTCGACGCGATAGGTTTGGGTTCAAGGTGCTTTGGCGCTTTGGTTGGGCGGCTGCAGGGAAAGGGTCAGAGGGACTTGCTTTTATCTCGGAAGGAGGAGGGCACCTAAGCAAAGCTCGGATTCACCCCCGCAGCCAACGCTCCGAGCTCCCAAGCGGCTACCGCGGCGAGGAAAGCGGCTTCAGGCGCAACCACCTGAGGGAGACATGGCCTGACTACAGGGGTCCACTCGACAGCGTTTTTTTCTGCGCACTGGGCCTAGCGCGCACGGGAGACAAGTCCAGGTTGGGCCGAAATGGTATTTGCAGGCCCAAACCGGATTCCCTCCTTTTTTCTTTTCTGATTTTCTGTTTTTATTCCATTTCAAATTCACTTTGAACTCAAATTTGAATCCTTGTTTGAGTTTAGCACTTCATATATAAATGAAACAGACAATTAATACCAACATGATATGCAATATATATTTATGAATATACTTTTTTTACTACTTATTCCTTGTTTTATTTAGGTAAATGTTTTAGTTATGCAGCACACAAATAATTCTTAAAGTTAGGAGTTTAATCCAAATAAAAATTGATTAAAGATTTCATTTTTTTAAAAGCAATGTTTAATATAAAGAATCACTTTAACTTGGATTTTGGAAGCATTTCTAACTTTATAGTTTATTCAAAGGGTACCTCTAGTCTTATGATGATTATTTTCTCCCATCTTTTCTTAGAAATCATTTTTATTTAGTTCCTGAGATGAATTTTCTCTAGATCCTAAAATAGGGTTTTAGTGTGTTACAAATCCTACCCCCTTAAAAAGAATCTCGTCCTCGAGATTTAAGAAGGATTAGGGAAAAGATGGGAAAATTCTATACGAAGCTCTTCTTCTCTTTCCATGTTGCTTCATCTTCTCCATGGTGACTCCATTGCACTTTGCACACCTTTATCACCTTATTTCTTGTAACTCGAGTTAATGTATCAAGAATCTTGATAGGATACTTCGTGTAAGTCAAATCACCCTGAACACTGAGCTCCCATTGGCAACTGTTCCTCAGGGACACGAAGACACTTCTTAAGTTGAGACACATGAAATACATTATGCACATCAGACAGATTATCGGGTAGCTCGAGTTGATAGGCCATCTCTCCAACTCGCCTAAAAACTCTGAATGGTCCAATAAAGTGAGGGAACAATTTGCTCTTGACTTTAAATCTCCTCATTCCACGAAGTGGTGACATCTTGAGGTACACATGATCACCTTCCTCAAATTCCAGTGGTCTTCTATTATCAGCGTAGCTCTTTTGTCTGGTCTGAGCTACCCTCAAATTCTCCCGAATTATATGGATTTATTCTTCTACATCTTGAATAAGTTCAGGTCCAAAGAACTGTCTTCCTCTAGTCTGATCCAATATAGAGGAGTCCTGCATTTCCTGCCATACGGAGCTTCAAAAGGTGACATCTTCAGACTGGCCCGATAACTATTATTATATGAAAACTCAGCATAAGGTAGACTCTTATCCCAACTTCTACCATGCTGAAGGGCACAAGCTCTCAACATATCCTCCAATACTTGATTAGTCCTTTCAATCTGTCCATCAGTCTGAGGATGGTAGGCCGAACTAAAATTCAACTTCGTATCCATATTCTCACGAAAACTTTTCCAAAATCTGGAGGTAGACTGTGATCCTCTATCCGAAACGATCTTCTTCGATGCTCCATGTAAATACACAATCTGAGTCATATATAACTCTACCAATTGAGATCCCTTATAAGTAGTCTTGACCGGAATGAAATGAGCCACTTGGTCAATCTATCCATAATAACCCATATCAAATCATATCCTTTCGGGGGGTGAGGCAATCCAGTAATAAAATCTATACCAATCTCTTCCCACTTCCACTCGGGTATCTTCAGTGGGTATAATAGTCCAGTTGGTCTTTGGTGTTCTGCCTTAACTCTTTGACACACATCACACATAGCCACATGTGTAGCCACATCTCTCTTCAGTCCATATCACCAATATTTCCGTTTCAAATCCTGATACATCTTGGTACTACCAGGATGAATAGAATAATCCAAGTCATGGACTTCCTTTAAAATAGTCTCACGAAGGCTTTCAATCTCAGGGACACATATCTTGTCCTTGAACCATACGGTGCCTTGCTCATCTTCCATGAATTCTGGACCTCGACCTTCAGTAATCAGATCCCTAATCTCTTGTATCTTAGCATCACCAATCTGTCCTTTTTGCGGATTTCTTGCTCCAAGATAGGTTCCACATCAATAATAACTCCTTTAGTGTGAGCAACTATCCCTAGGTTAAATCTCCTGAAATCCTCAACAATCTCATCGGGTAGTTGGGCAACAACAGCTGAATGAACATGCTCCTTTCGACTCAAGGCATCTGTAACCAAATTTGCCTTGCCCGGGTGATAGTGAATCTCCAAATCATAATCCTTAATAAGCTCCAACCAACGGCGTTGCCTAAGGTTGAGATCCTTCTAAGTGAATATATACTTCAAACTCTTATGATCCGTGTACACTTGGCACTTGGTTCCCATGATATAATGTCTCCAAATTTTAAGCGCAAGCACAACGGCTGCCAGTTTTAAGTCATGAGTGGGGTAGTTCAATTCATGTTTCTGTAACTGACGAGACGCGTAGGCAATCAAACGTCCTTCTTGCATGAGCATACATCCCAATCCTTGGCCACATGCATCACAATAAATGTCAAATCCCTTCTGTAGATCTGGCATAACCAACACTAGGGTGACATCAATCTCAACTTTAGTTGGTTAAAACTAACTGGGTACTTCTCATCCCACTTAAACTCTCTTCCCTTCTCTAGAAGTGAGGTCATAGGCTTAGCAATCTTAGAGAATCCTTCGATAAATCTCCGATAATATCCTGCAAGTCCCAAGAAACTCTGAATCTCCGTAACTGTAGTGGGTATGCTCCACACCACTATCTCCTTGACTTTAGTAGGATCCACTGATATCCCTCCATTAGAAATGATATGTCCAAGGAATGGCACCTCGTCAATCCAAAACTCGCATTTGCTATACTTGGCGTAGAGTTGATTACCTCGTAACTTCTGTAGCACCAATCTCAGATATTTCTCATGATCACTATCACTCTTGGAATAAATAAGAGTATCGTCGATGAAAACCACGACGAATCTGTCCAAATCATGAACACCTTATTCTTCAGATCCATAAAATAGGCTGGTGCATTAGTTAGTCCAAATGACACAACAGTGAACTCATATGATCCATATCGGGTCGAGCAATCCGTCTTGGGAATATCTGATGGCCTAATCTTCATTTGGTGATAACCCGATTGGAGATCAACCTTCGAGAATACCCTTGCACCTCTCATCTGATCAAATAAATCCTTAATGCGGGGTAACGGATACTTGTTCTTCACAGTGACATCATTAAGGGTCCTATAATCCACGCATATCCCTTGCGATCCTTCTTTCTTCTGTACAAATAGAACCGACGCTCCACAAGGTGAAGAATTCGAACGAATGTACCTAGCCTCTTGTAACTCTGTTAACTATTTCTTAAGTTCTTTTAATTCTTCTACAGACATCCTGTAGGGCCATTTAGAAATAAGGGTAGTTCCAGGTAAGAGATCAATAACAAACTCAACTTCCCTATCTAGTGGCATTCCTGGTAACTCCTCTGTAAAGACATCCGAAAAATCCCTAACTGCACAGATGTTGCCACCCACAAACTTCTCATCTACTAAGAATGCCGCTAGTCTGATGGGGGTAGTTACTGCAATTTCAACTTCAAATCTTTCTTCTTTGGAACGAGTGAGTTCTACGGTTCCCTTAGCATAGTGTATAAACTGCCTTTGCCTTTCTTAACCATGGCATACCAAGGATCACGTCTATGGTGCTCTCTTCTAACACTATAGGGGTAGTCCATCTGGGTTAGAAACACAGGGTAAGAAAGGAAGAATTGTAGATAAGGCGAGTAATTACGAGGAATGTTACTGCGGGGGATTTATTAGCTAAGTAGATTAGTGTGTTATCCACTAAAGCTAATACATTACCTTATGGTGGTACATGCTACAATGCCCAACTATAATGTTTCAATCAATCAAAGAAGCAAATCAAGCATTTATCATCAGAACAATCAACCCACATTTTTTTAATAGAGAAAATAGTTTTAGTTTTGTCTTAGGTCTCCTATCTCTTAAAAAGTTCATAAATGTAGGATTCCAAGGTGTGAAATCCATCTTGTCTTAGGGTAGAAAAGATAAGAGTAATCAGAGTATGACAGCAAAAGGTGAGACAGGATCAAGACAAGATAAGTATAGAAAGAATTAGAATAAGATAAGTAGGTAAGGGTTTTGTCCATTTCTATCTAGGTTTCATCCTACAGTCAACATTTCCTCTGATACCACTTCTGTCACACCCGGCTTTAAGGAACAAAGCCAGGTGCATCTCATACATGCGCCAAGAAGACAACATATATTATAACAGAATGTATAGAGATAAATGTCACAATATAATCAGAGTATTTAATACATAGCGAAAGACTTACAAAATAAATGATAAATATAACATGAACTAAGGATCGTCCTTGGCGCAGAAGTCAACTGGGAGACGACGACCTAGACCTCTCACGAACACAGCGCAACATCCACCATGCGCCATCCAGTGGTACTTGTTCTTCTCCTGTGGGGGTGTGAGACAGCAAGGGTGAGCTCACACATGTTCATCGCTCAACAAGTTGTGGGGAATAATGTGGCACGAACTCACCAAAGGTGGGAGTTCATGAAGTGTAAGGCTGATCAACAATAGAGGTTAAAGCTGAGCAATGCTTTTATAAGTTGGTCAAAATTTTATTAGCAGTTACTAAGTGTAAGTGAATACCAAACCATAATAAAATAATAGAACAAAATTAATAACAAATCCCATGCAAATGCAAATGACAAATTGAGTTTAGGTTCCATAATTTAATCATCAGAGAGTCCTGAGCCGCTCATGACCGTGAGCTCGGCTAGTATACTAGTTTTACACTCTGCAGAGGTTGTACCCTTTACCCACAAGCCGTGTTTCCCATGTCGCCAGGGTTAGCTAGGCCCTTAGACACTACCAAGGTGAATGGCTAGGGATCCACTACGAGGCCTTTACAAAGTTCCACTAGCTTCCGAAAACCCGCTACAGTTTATGGGAAGAGCACTTGCAAGAATCCCCCGTCTGACCGCCATCGCAGCAAAATCAACCCGAAAACCTCCTTGCATGCAACTCCCCTACTGCCCTTGCCCCTTTCGGGTAAGGTAGTCTTCCACTAGCTTTCCTAATTAGTCAGCCAAGGGGTCCCATTCCTCCCTTGTGGTGGCACGTGTTTCTCAAGTTAAGCTCCATGTTCCAATTAACAATAATATAATGATCTTGTCATGAACATAAATAAATAACATAATAACTGTAACATGGATATAATAAATGATTAACCCAAAACCATGTAAAGCAATAGCATAACTACCCATATGATTCAGGGGTAAACAAGGTAAAATGGGTAAACAGACTAGGGTGACCTATTGGGTCCCATCAAAATTAAACCTATGCATGGTAAATGATTATAAGGAACATTATTGGGTAACAAAAGTGAAACAAGGGCACAACTTGCCTGGCACTTGAGATTCCAGGTACCAACTTGCTTTTCAGATGACACGTGCCCCACGCTAGTCGTAGCAATACAAACAAACATGGTATAGATAAAATTAACATCACACCAAACATAAGTACAAACTGAGTAATAATGATCTATGCGTTTCTACGAGACTAACGCAACTTGAACGGATCAAATCGGAGTTAAAACGGAGGAGATACGAATTTCCTAAGGTTTTATGTATTTGATACGAGGTTAATTAAGAAATAAATTTTAATACCATTTTCATGTTAAAACAGAGACACAGGGTGATAAACAACATTATTACAAAATTATAGAAACTGAAATGGATTAATTTGGACTACACATGAATTTTCTATGAATTAAACCAATTTTAGCATTTATTTCTACATTAAAAATCCAATTCTATATTTGTTTTCTGATTTTTCTGGCTCTCTGGACTGGGCCTCAAATTCTAGAAAGTGCAGGGGGCAAAACGGATGTTTTCCCCAGACACAGACCACAGGCGCATGGAGCACGGGTTTATTTCTGTTTTGGTCAAGGGCTCATATGAAAATGCGCACCCGCGAAGGGGTATCGTAGGATTCTGGCCGTTGGATCACCCGCCAAGGGCACAGATTAGATCGGATCTCGGCCGAACCAGTACCCGCCCAGAGCCGCCCGATCTAGATCCGATGGTAAGGATTTAATGAGTCGAGGATTTAACGTTCATCACTGGATCACAAATCTATGGCTGAAATCGTCCTGGTCGAAACGTTACACCATATCTAATCTCGTCCGATCCTCCTGAGATCAACGGCTCACGCTGGTTCAAATCTAGACCGTCCGATAAGATCTGACGGCAGCTGTTCCATCCTCCCCACGGTGGCGCCCAACGACCATGCACGAGCCGCCAGCGGCGGCGCTCCATTGCCGAGCTGGCCACCAGTGCCCCAGGTGACCCGAAATCCAACCTAACGGGCGCTACACGATGCAGGGGCAAGAGTGAATACGCGAAGAAGGTTCTCACCGACGGAAGAAGCTCAGTCGAAGCAGTCCACGGCGGAGGGCGAGCCCGCGGCGGCGTAGGAGCACCGGCGAGAAATCGCATGCGCCCCAGACCCAATCGCGCCAGCCGAGGGAATCGCGCGCACCAGCGAGCCTCAACGAAGGCCCCTGAATCCTAGCCGAGGCCGGAGCGACGGCCAGAGCGCTAGTCCATGGCAAGAGCGGAAATCCCACGGTGGCGCAGAGGTACGACGAGCAATTTCCGACGCGCCATGCTCCAATCACCACACGGCCGACCCACGGCACGACCGGCACGCACAGGTGAACCTCCTAGTGACGCCCGCCGAAGCACGGTTGGTGGAGTTCGCGAGTAGGATTGTTGACGGCATCTGCGCAGCAGCCAGCAGACGAAGCTCTTCGCCGCCATGAGCATGATGCCCCGCGCCACAAGGTTCCCTGCGCACGACTACCCATCGGAGTATGCTCCTCAAGGTTGTGCACTTCTCCCTGACCCGATTCCATGCCCAGGATGGTGCCAATTTTGTGGTTTCACCCCAGGACCCGCTGATCTCCCACTGCGCACACTCGACGCGACAGGTTTGGGTTCAAGGTGCTTTGGCGCTTTGGTTGGGCGGCCGCAGGGAAAGGGTCAGAGGGACTTGCTTTTATCTTGGAAGGAGGAGGGCACCTGCGCAAAGCTCGGATTCACCCCCGCAGCCAACGCTCCGAGCTCCCAAGTGGCTACCACGGTGAGGAAAGCGGCTTCAGGCGCAACCACCTGAGGAAGACGCGGCCTGACTACAGGGGTCCACTCGACAGCGTTTTTTTTCTGCGCACTGGGCCTAGCGCGCACGGGAGACAAGTCCAGGTTGGGCCGAAATGGTGTTTGCAGGCCCAAACTGGATTCCCTCCTTTTTTTCTTTTCTGATTTTCTATTTTTATTGCATTTCAAATTCACTTTGAACTCAAATTTGAATCCTTGTTTGAGTTTAGCACTTCATATATAAATGAAACAGACAATTAATACCAACATGATATGCAATATATATTTATGAATATACTTTTTTACTACTTATTCCTTGTTTTATTTAGGTAAATGTTTTAGTTATGCAGCACAGAAATAATTCTTAAAGTTAGGAGTTTAATCCAAATAAAAATTGATTAAAGATTTCATTTTTTAAAAAGCAATGTTTAATATAAAGAATCACTTTAACTTGGATTTTGGAAGCATTTCTAACTTTATAGTTTATTCAAAGGGTACCTCTAGTCTTATGATGATTATTTTCTCCCATCTTTTCTTAGAAATCATTTTTATTTAGTTCCTGAGATGAATTTTCTCTAGATCCTAAAATAGGGTTTTAGTGTGTTACACCTCCCTTGAGGTGGGCCTGGGGGCCACTGTCGGTAACTTGAAACTAGGGTACCCCTTGTTACTGTATAAAGACGCAGTACCCACGCAGCTATCTTTAGTCGCGTGGTAAAAGAGCTGTATGTGGGGCCAGACCGTGACTCGCCCCAGCCTCGGGTGACTACTCTTGGCCAGTAACAACGCCTGACCCAACCACTTGGGCATGTCCGGAGCCGCCACGTGTCTAGAGAAAGTGTTATACTCCAAGGCATCAACAGTAAGTCCGGACCCCATGGGAGAGTGTCGGAGCCCTGGATATACAGTCCGGACCTCCAAGCTTGGTCCAAGACCCCCGCGTGTACGGATCGGACCCCTGCAATGGGGCCTGAACCCCCCCCCCCCCCGTATGGGGTCCGGGCCACCCACAATGGGGTCCCAGGGTTCCAGGACAGAACATACTCGGGCCTTGATCGGGACCCAGGCGGGGGTCTGGTGGTGACACGTGTCCAGACTTGACCTGGTGGGATCTAGACCTGTCCGCATACACTCCAACTCCCCGCTCAGGCAAAGACCCGATGCTGCCACGTGGTACTGTGCGCGGCATAAGCCAACGGGCGAAACCTAGCATGACGCCTCTAGGCTACGCGCGCCCTCGCACTCATTGCGGATAAGACGTGTGCCTTTTCATTCCACTAACAGGCGGCATGCTCAGTCCATAATACGCGGGTCGTGCCATTACTCGCACGTTACTGACTATCAATGCTACATGGACTGCGGTCATCATGACTCCTGCTGATTACTCATGCGTTACTAAGGTGGAGGATCTTTGTGTACTGTCAGCATTTACTATTCACATAATGTATTTCTACCGTTATGCTCCTGAGCCCGCATGTCGGGGCTCAGCATCCTTGTATGTGCCTCCCTTAAACTATAAAAGGGAAGACACATAGCATTACAGGACAAGTTCACACAGGCTCACAACTGCACATACACGCTTACACATACTCTCAATACAACATACACACAGTGGAGGTAGGGTATTATGCTCCGGCGGCCTGAACCACTCTAAACCCTCGAGTCCTCTTGTGTTCATGCCGAATCCACCTAACAGGAAAAACACTTAGGCCCCCTCCTCATCATAGGATTAGGGCGGGTGCATTTCGCCACCCGGACGGAGGATTTTCTCTCTGACACATACAAACAAACAAAAGATATCACATATACATCACAGATATCATCACAGACATAAGTATCGAACACAAACCTAAGTATCCAAGTTCTCAACACAAACATAAGTATGGTCTCATAAGTCTCAAGTTCTCACATAAATATTCAACACAAATATAAGTATCCAACACAGCATTACCAACAAGTTCTGAAGTCTCAAGTATCTCATAAGTCTCAACACTAAGAACATAAGTCTCATCGAGGTGGGTGGCTGGACTAGTGCGGCAATGGGCTGGGCGATCCATGAGGGTTGTTGGATGCCGCCCTAGATTGTACAGAAAAAGTGAAGCCCAAAAGAATGGTCCGAAGCATGTTTCTTTGGCGTGGTACGAACCCGTGCCAACCTCCATTTATGCGGGCCTGGGTCATCCCAGTACAAATAAGCGGGCTAGGACCGGACAGAAAACTAAGCCCAGTGGGCTAGCTAGGCCCGGCTCGTTTACCTCTAAGTTTGTCAAGCTTGTTTTTTTTGCACTGGACCGTGCTTACCAGCCCGCTTTTTCATGCTTACCGGGCCGACCCGGCCCGTTTAGGCCCGCAGCAAGCCGGGCTCGGACGGAGAAATAAGCCCACAGGTTTGGAAGGCCCAACCCAGTTTTCTAACCGTGTCTGGCGGACCGAGCCTAAACCTAGCCGTGTTTCACTGGGTCTGGGCCAGGCGGGCGGCCTGTTTGGCCATCTTCTCTCACACTTGTATTAGGGTGTTATCCACCTCATTCTTGACTGTAGTGGGAAATCACTAGTAAAGCAATCATTGACCTGCATCTTCCACCTAGAAATAGCACCATATTTGGCCTCGCCACCTTCACTATTAAGGACGTCATGGGATTGGAGGTAGAGAATGATATAGGTAGAGGAAGATGGTGGACGAAATAACAACATTGATCCCATGATCTGTGCCACATTGGATTGGGGCCCTCTTTGATTTTGTTTATAATCCATTTATAAATGAAAATAAGCGAGAATCCTACCAAATATCTAGATTATTTTCGGTTCTCACAGAATAGATAGCTTGTTGAACTAATAAGCGAGAATCAAATAATCTAGAGAATCATTATATTTCTTAGAATCTAAACTTGATGTGAAGAAGCGAAACCAAACGCGCTTTGGAACATAGAGATAGAGAGAGAGAGTAAAGATGGAGCACCATTAGGGCTCATTTGAACCTAGATGATATCTTGAGACAAGTTGAGTGACCTGGAAACGAAATTTTGACAATTCAGACTTGGATGGAACCCAAAATATATATAGGTATTTTCCATATATTGTACTTAATTTAAATTATTTCCTTTGTACATTCTCTCTTTGTGCATTTTGTAACGCAAAACAATACAATGTATATGTGTTGGTGCCTTTTTTGTGTGCCAATCACTACGTGAGAACCGGCGGCGGTGCTCTCTGTACAGGCGCGGATGGTCCGCGGCCAGGGGCCGAACGGTCCGCAACCTAGTGCAGGACTTAGGGTTTCCTACCTAACGACCGGACGGTCCGCGCCTATAGGCGTGATGGTCCGTGCATGCGTAGGGGCGGCGAAAGTCGCCAGCGATGCCTGGATCTTGCTCCTAGGAGGGACCCCGTCAGGGAGGAGAGATCCTAGGTGTTGTCTAGACTCCTCTAATCCACATAGAGTCGAAGAGAAGCAGAGAATTTGTGGATTGGAAGACTAAACTAAAACTAGACTAGAACTACTCCTAAGATAAAAATGTAAATTGTATTGATTGAAGGTTTGATTGATTGATGCTTAATTGGCTGTAATCCTCTGTATTTATAGAGGAGGGGGGCTGGACCCGTTACAAACAGATTTCCTAAGCTAATTCCGTGAAATTAGCTAACAATCGTAGCACAAAACTTAGAACCCTAATTGGCTCTGCGTGAGCGCGGACCGTCCACACCCTTAGTGCGGACCGTTCGGACTCAGGGCCGGACCGTTCGGTCGCTCAATTTGGTGTTCAACATATGCCCCATGCCATTTGGTGGAGCTAAGCGAACCAAAAGCAACTGACTCGATGTGATCACATCGGTTTTCTTAGGCATCTTGCCACCTACTAGGATAGTATGCAAGGGTCTTGGTCTCGATGGTTAACTCAACGGACATGACCGTTTAGCTTTGATCGAATTGTCGGTCCCAACACCACCAAGTGTCGTACTGGTCTTGACCAATTCGTCATCTTGCTTTCCTAATTTTCTGAGTGTTCTAGTGTAGCTCCGTAGTTGACCAGGTCTTCTCCTTGCAGGTTGTCTTCCTCCATGGGTGTCGGTGCGTCATTGGAGGTGTCCTTGTGTAGTGCAGACGGTCCAGCCTTAGGGATCGGACGGTCCGTGTCATCCGCGCATGGTCTGACCTTTATAGCCGGACTGTCTGCCGTACCTGCAGAGAGATACACAGTTGTTGTTTTTTTCCGCCTTTGTGGCCGTTTGCTTTTCCTCAACGGTCTTTGGTCTCCATCTCTTTTGTGGTGGCAGGTATTGCGGATGTATGTCATTGAATATCTTTTCTGCCTCCTTTTCCTGGTTCTCCTTTGCTCTTAGGCGCTGTAATTTTCGCTTTTGTGATCGTGTCAATCCCGATTGGCACCATCGGGGGCTGGAGTGCTTTGGATCGGTTGTTTTATTGACAGTTGTGTCTTCTTTTTTGCTTGTGTTGGTCGATTCACCAATCATTGGTCTTTCGACATCTATCGTTCCTATTTTGATGATGTCTCCTTTTATCGTCCTATTGGAGGCTGTAGCTGTAGGCCCCCCTGCCGGATTAATTGGTCTTTGCATCCGAGTGGTCCGACAATCTTGTTGGGCCCGTGCTCGTGGACCAGATTGAGGGGCTCTCAATCGGTCTTGTACTGGAGGCGTCAACCTGTCAAAAACAGATGATTGAGGTGCCCCCTAGGTGGGGTATTGTGGTATCCCGAAAGGATATGGTGGCGCGTCCCACATCTGATTCGGGATATATGGTGGCGGTGGTATGTATGTATAATGACATGACATGGGTGTATGTGGAGGTGGAGGTGTCCACGCAGGTGCATTAGGTCTTAATTGAACATTATGACCTCATGTCCTTTCCGATTGGTGAGGTGGTCCAATCGGCCTAACCTATTGTCGCTCCTGAGTGGGTAAGCGAGGTCGCTTTGGTGGCCGGTCACTGGAGTCGGCCTTCTTTTTCACATATTTAGACAATAATTGATCAAAGGTCGGACTAGATTTGACCAACCGACCAGCTCCATGAACGTGTTAGTTTTCCACGTACCTATTTCTGGTCGTCATGGTTCGGAGGTACGTGGTCGTCGTGGCTCCTTGGCATTGCCGGTCCGTCTACTGGAATGACCCGGACTGTCTGGTGAGGTCTGGACTATCCGCGTCTATGTACCAGACCGTCCGCGATGCGCAGAACAGGTTCCCGCGTTCGGTCACCTGTTTGCGATTGCCCCCAGCGTTTGTGATGGTTACCTTCAGAGTCTTCCCTCCATCAGGAGTCTTCTCAGCAACCACCTTCCTGCAAGAACTTCTATTATTTTCATCGGCCTTTCACATGTTGTCGACGATGACTTCCTTGCCTTTGCTGCCCTTATTGGTTGTGCCGAGCCGAATTAGGACTTTTTTGCCCTTGAAGTCGATCACATTCATTGGGAAGGGCTCCGTGTCCTCCTGAAATTTCAATCGTCCCTCATTAATTGCCGATTGGATTTGTCATCGAAACACATTGCAATTATTAGTGGCATGTGAAAATGAGTTGTGCCACTTGCAATATGCGTGATGTTTTAGTTCATCGGTGGGTGGAACAGTATAATCTATCTTAATGTTGCCATTTTTTAGTAATTCGTCGATTATCTTATCGCATTTGCCAACATTGAATGTAAACTTAACCTCATCCGGTCGTTTCTTTTGAACTGACTGCAAGGAGGAGCAAGTCGAAGATTTGGCCTGCTCAGGCCAAACTATTTCGGCAGTGTAAACTTCCTTTGGTTCGTCGTCCGAACTACTTTGATTGTGCTCTACTATATGGACATTATGATGAACTGTTTTGACTAGTTATTTGCTTTGGCTTTCACAAGCCAAAGCTCTCTGATGTAATTGTGCTAGTGTAAAGAACTGGATGCCTTCTAGTTTCTCTTTTAAATAATAGCACAATCCATCAAAGGCTATTCCTGCCAGTTGTTTATCTGTTAAATGAATTTGAAAACATCGGTTTCTCATATCCTAGAATCTCCGGATGTAATCATTAACCGATTCATCCTTTTCTTGTTGTAGGGCCACTAAGTCTACTAAATCTAACTTGTAATCGCCAGAAGAAATGTTTATGAAATTTCTGTTCTAAGTCTCCCCATGACAAAATGGAATTAGGAGGGAGTGTGGCATACCATGCGAATGCAGTCCCTGTTAAAGATAATGAAAATAAACGTACACAGAATGCTTCGGTGTCGGCCAATTCTCCTAATTGTGCTAAGAACTGGTCTATGTGCTCACGCGTGCTCTTTCCTTGGTCACCCGAAAACTTTTCGAATTCGGGTATTCTGGTCCCCTGTGGGTATGGGAGACGGTCAAATTGGCTATCATAAGGTTTTCGATATGACTGCCCCTAGGGATTATGCCAACTCCGAGCTTATCTCGGAACGCCCTAGCTATTTCCTCTCTTACTATATCGATGGTAGCTGGTGGGAGACCACTAGCTCTTTGGTCCAATATGGGTGAGGTTGTCGATGTTGGTACGTTGTTTTCCTCCCCATTGGTTTGGGTTTTGCGGCGCGTTAATACATGGCCTATGAGGCTCATAGAACTGGCCATTCCTCTTTGGCCTTCTGGGGGCTGGAAAGTACTCACTCTCATGGGTTTGATATGTTATATTATGGTGCTGGTGTGTCGTATGGTGAGATGGGGAGTTTAGCTGGGACGAATGCGGAGTTAGATATCCATCCTCCTCAAAAAACTTTGTGCTGGACCATCCGGTTAAATAAGCGGACCATCCGGCTACATGCGTGGACTGTCCGGCCATGTGGCCGAACCGTCCGGCGTTATATTCGGACTGTTCGGTGCCATAAGCAGATGGTCCGAATGGGTTATCTAGGGTTTGCACGGTATGTGGCGGCTTGGGTGCAGGCCTCGGTAATTCGCTTCTAAAAATGGGACCGGCTGCCGTTGGCCTGGACGGTCCGTGCTCACGTGTGGATGGTCCGGACATGCGTAGATCGGAAAATTTATCGCTGATGTGCGTGGGAGGCTATTGTTTCCCAGGGTACATGTCTATCGGCATCCCATAAAAGGGTTGTGACTAGTCGTGACAACCTGTAGCCGATGAATTACTTGTGGTTTCCCCCAGTTTAACCTTGTGCGAAGGAAAATTTGCAATAGTAGACTTATCAAATGCACACATTAGCCTTTTGTAATTATTTTGTATATCCCCTACGATATGTTTCATTTGCTCTCGTTGTTCGTCTATGTAAGCTTTAAGAGATTGGAGCTCATTGGTGTCACTTACATTGGGGATGTTTGTAGTAGGTCGGAGCGAAGCCAGATCTGTCGCCCGTTGTGAACGACTTTGTTCTTCCTGTCCACCCTGAAGTCGGCCAGGAATTTCGCCTTTGCTTCCTGGATCAGCTGCTCCTAGCGCTCCTTGAACAGGAGGTGTTCTTCAGCTAGCAAGGTTTCCCATGTCGGCTTGATGATATTGCTGGTGGAAACTTCAGAGCTATCCTTTGAACCGGCCATTGAGGGCCAATCTTGATAGGTCTATATGAAATCATTCCCCAGCGGAGTCGCCAAAAAGTGTGTTGGTGCCTTTTTTGGGTGTCAATCACTATGTGAGAACTGGCAGTGGTGCTCCCTGCATAGGCACGGACGGTCTGTGGCTAGGGGCCGGACGGTCCGTGACCTAACACAGGGCATAGGGTTTTCTGCCTGACAGCCAGACAGTCCGCACCTATAGGCCAGACGGTCCATGCGTGTGTAGGGGCAGCGAAAGTCGCCTGCGACGCCTGGATCTCGCTCCTAGGAGGGACCCCATGAAAGCTCTCTTGTGCGTTTTGGTGGTTTGGATGACAACCCAATTCAAAGACTAACAAGTGTGCTAAGTGTTGAACAGGTGCTTAATGCAAAGCTAATAGGGTTCAACACAAGTGAACAAGTGTGATGGTCCAAAGACTGGATTATCTGTAGATAATAGACATCACAAGTAAGATGGACATTGCTTAAGTGAGACTCAGTGTGTGTAACTCAGAGACAACTGATCAAGCCAAGAATGGAGGCAAGAAGAGCTTCGAGGTACCGAGTGCATGAGAGAAGGTCAAGGAGACCAGGAACCCAAAGCCAGGGGTGAAGAAGAAGACTTGCAAAGTCAAGGTTGATCGAGTTAAGAAGAGTTATGGTGCATCAAGGATCACTACATAAGGACATGACTTACAACCAATGAGGTAACATCTACAATTATGTGGTGTAAGTCATAAGGCTCAAGATCTAGCTCAAGAAGTGAACAAGGGGGTTGGAGCTCAGATATGTCAATCTAGATCAAGTCAAGTTGACTTGATGGTTTAGAGTCCAACATCAACCTCAACCATGCCAAATTGGGTAAAACGATGAAAAAGGTTAAGTATGTATGGTTTGAGTGTTCAACCATTTTGCATACATCTATTACTACAAGTTTGGTGCTTTGGTGTGCTCTCTAACTCTTTCTGTAGAGAAACTGCCATTCTGATCTCTGCTTGAGGAGAAACAAAAAAGCTAGGAGAAGAACAAGAAAGAGGTAAGTTTCTAGGACTAAATCAATTGGATTATACTCTAAATGTGTTTGTTTAAGTCTCAGGAAAATCCTCCCAAAAGTTGAAGTCAAACAAAGGAAGAATGGAGGAAAAGCACTTAGTGTGCTGTTGACTGGTGCACAGGACAGTGAATAGTACTCTGTCTGGTGCACATGACAGTGAATAGTACTCTGTCTGGTGCACAAGATAGTGAATAATAACATGTCCGGTGCACAGGATAGTGAATAGTAACCTATCCAGTGCACGGGATAGTGAATAGTAACCTATCCGGTGCACCAACGGCTAGCTCTTCCAGAGAAGGAAACTGTCAATCAGATCCGTTACTGTTCACTATTCGGTGGGCCATCGGACAGTCTGGTGCACCCACAACAAGGGAAGGCTGGGAGCTTCCAAATGAAGCTCAAATGGCTCCTAGGCCCTTTGGGACTATAAAAGGGACCCTTAGGTGCCTCCAACAAGCACACAAGAGCAGCCAACAAGTCCATACATCATTGGGATCAAAGACGTGCACCCTCCAAGATGATCCTCACTAAGAAAAAAGACAAACAGTAAGTGTCAAGTCAGGTTGAGCGACACTTCTGCTATAGGTGTGGTGAGCATGGTCATCTACCTAAGGTATGTAAGAAGGGTAAGGTTCCTAAACAAGTAAATTTATCTCAATCTTATTCGCTTAGGAGACCCAAATCATACACTTGTGCTAGATCAGTAATGAGATCACCTAGAACTAGCACAACTGCTATTTGGGTACCAAAGACTCTTTTAGATGAACGTTATGGACCCATCTCGAGATGGGTACCAAACTATGCCAACTAGACCATGCAGGTGCCTCGAGATGGATTGGAGACCCTGGGAGAGCTTAAGATGGTTAATTCAAACTCTATGCTTAAGCTATCAATTTTATTGTCTATTTATTGACCCAAGGTTAAATTATTGTGCAATACTAATCCCATGTTCATCTTGAGTTAAATAAGTTGTAGAGGTCCTTAATCATTATTGGTGAATCAAGCAAAGGACTTTGATGAGAATATGCAACTCCCTCTCCAAAGGACGGTACCCGTGTATCTTAAGTGCATTATTTCCAATCAGTATTGCTCTTAAGTTGGATTGTCGTGCTATACCTATCCTTGGAGTAGTTATGCTTTTGAGATTGCTTGTGTTGAATACCTTTCAATTAATGATTCATGATTTCCAAGATCATAATAATGCTTGCTCAATCATGATTGTGTGCTTTATAGGTCATATCTCTTGAATCATTCAATGGATAGCTTTTCATTTGATATATCTACCATGATTAACTCTCTTGGTGTATGTGGCTAAACCTGTATCTTTTTGTAAATCATGTTGTGTGGTTTTTAATGAATATGTATTAACCTATGTGCAAGCATGATAGTTTTGTTTAGTCCATGTTCACATGGTTACTTTGTCTTGATACTCTGTGTATACCAAAACAAGATATCCATGTTGTGTCTCTAATGCACCCTCTAGAGCTATGAGATGCATGAGCAAAAAGACCCCTCAATTGGTGACAACAGGTGCTCTCACTCCACACTACCTAAAAGAATGGATCTCATGGCATTCAAGTAAAAGGCAAAGGTATGGAGAATGGAACTATGCAATTTCTTTGAATATCTTGAAGTTCTGTTGATTGTGATCATAGCTATGTTCTTGACTTTCAATTGGTAGTATCTTGGCTTAGGTGCTTTATGCTTTAAAATGTTGTTTCCTTTGATGTACCTAAGAAAATACTTCTTAATCATGGTGTGCTTAGACATTGTGCTTTATATGCATGATCTTGTCGTTTTTCAATTGGTATATATGTTGCAATGATCATCGTGTGTGAAGCGTACCTAGGTTGCTTTTAAAATGTTATATATCTTGAGGCATGCATTGTTTCCACTAGTGATAAGTTGTATTATGTCATCTATCCAATTGGTATCTTTTTGTGATGCAATTGATATATTATGCCTAGACCAAGGTATGTTGTGATCACCTCTAGTTCTGAGGATGCTAGAATGTACAAGGTGCAAGTCATTCAAATACTTGATGCACAACTTTAGGGGGAGCACACATAACTTGTGTCTTTTGAGACTAATTGTTTCTTGAGTGATCCTATATAGTCTCAAGGTGGAAAAGGGAAGATGAGCAAGAAATGGAGCAATCGGGACTTGGGTACCTCCACAAGTCGAGTAATTGGTATCTAAAGTTGTGATTAATTGCGTATTTAAAGGTTGCTCATGCTCTATAATAGTTGGTGATCCTAGATGCTTATCTTTAAATATCATGGAGCTATGGCAGTTATGATTTTTCAATTGGTAGCCTTGGTAGTGTGCTTCAATTGGTATCTTTTGGTAATCACTAGAATAGAAGCTCCATCTTGTGCCACAATACTATAACTTGTTCTAAGTTTGGTGTCTTAGCAACAAGAAAAGGTAAGGATAAAGGATCAGGCATAAGTGTAAAGGAGCTCCCTAGAGATAAAACTTTCAAGATGGAAATCTTAAATTGATGACAAAAGGAACTTCGCCTACTTAGATGGAAAGTACACCATAACATGGTAAAGGTAAAAAAGGAGGTATTGACCTTTTTGCGTATTTGTACCTTAATTTTCCTCCAATGCTTGTGTTGCATATGTTTAATGTGTAAGGGGGAGTAATGTTAGTGTGTTGCATTTTCCCGGCTTAATACACGGTTGTCCCTTGACATCATCCTATGTTCTTGCTTGAATATGGTTTTGGTGTTTGATGTCAAAGGGGGAGAATTTGTGCAATAAAGCTTACTTCGACCTAAGAGGAAAGCTTATCTTAAGGGTGAAGATTATTTTTTGTGTGCTAAAGGACTCAAAGGGGTTTCCTTGAGTTCCTTTGATCTTAAGGAAAAATGTGTTAGTTTGTTGATAATACTTATCATATGCTTCTTGTTGTATTATATGGTGATAATGCAAAATTAGTGCTTCCGTTGATATGAATCAATTGGTATTTACTGTGTTTATCCTGTAATAGATATTCATGTGGTTCTGGCGCTTGAAATCGGTATCTTAATGGTGAATAATGGTAGGTTGATATTCCTGTGGTATATCCATTTAATTGGTGTTTAACTCTGATTCTGAGCATTTGTGTGTTATATGCATCACGATTTGATTCTTGACACAATGCATCCCACAGGTGCTAAGGTGTAGCAATGCTTCGAATTAGCCTAAGTATGTGCATTTTGGCATTTAAGGCCAAAGTTAAGATTTTAATGTAAGCACAAATTTAGGGGGAGCATTCTATAAACTTAGAATTTAAAATTTGTGCTTTAAATCTTATTATTGTGTAAGCTTTAATTGTGTTGCCATCAATCACCAAAAAGGGGGAGATTGAAAGCTCTCTTGTGGGTTTTGGTGGTTTGGATGACAATCCAATTAAAATATAACAAGTGTGCTAAGTGTTGAACATGTGCTTAATGCAAAGCTAACAGGGTTCAACACAAGTGAACAAGTGTGATGGTCCAAAGACTGGATTATCTATAGATAATGGACATCACAAGTAAGGTGGACATTGCTTAAGTGAGACTCGGTGTGCGTAACTCAGAGACAACCGATCAAGCCAAGCATGGAGGCAAGAAGAGCTTCGAGGTACCGAGTGCACAGGAGAAGGTCAAGGAGACCAGGAACCCAAAGCCATGGGTGAAGAAGAAGACTTGCAAAGTCAAGGTTGATTGAGTTAAGAAGAGTTATGGTGCATCAAGGATCACTACATAAGGACATGACTTACAACCAATGAGGTAACATCTACAATTATATGGTGTAAGTCATAAGTCTCAAGATCAAGCTCGAGAACTGAACAAGGGGGGTGGAGCTCAGATATGTCAATCTAGATCAAGTCAAGTTGACTTGATGGTTTAGAGTCCAACATCGACCTCAACCATGCCAAATTGGGTAAAACGATAAAAAAGGTTAAGTATGTAAGGTTTGAGTGTTCAACCATTTTGCATACATCTATTACTACAAGTTTGGTGCTTTGGTTTGCTCTCTAACTCTTTCTGTAGAGAAAGTGCCATTCTGATCTCTACTTGAGGAGAAACAGAAAAGCTAGGAGAAGAATAAGAAAGAGGTAAGTTTCTAGGACTAAATCAATTGGATTATACTCTAAATGTGTTTGTTTAAGTCTCAGGAAAATCCTCCCAAAAGTTGAAGTCAAACGGAGAAAGAATGGAGGAAAAAGCACTTAGTGTGCTGTTGGCTGGCGCACAGGACAGTGAATAGTAACTGTCTGGTGCACAGGCCAGTGAATAGTAACATGTCTGGTGCACAGGACAGTGAATAGTAACATGTCTGATGCACAGGTCAATAAATAGTAACCTGTCCGGTGCACAGGACAGTGAATAGTAACCTGTCCGATGCACCAACGGCTAGCTCTTCTAGGGAAGGAAATGTCAATCAGATCTGTTACTGTTCACTATCCGGTGCGCCACCGGATAGTCCGGTGCACCCGCAACCAGGGAAGGCTGGGAGCTTCCAAATGAAGCTCCAACGGCTCCTAGGCCCTTTGGGACTATAAAAGGGACCCCTATGCGCCTCCAACAAGCATACAAGAGCAGCCAACAAGTCCATACATCATTGGGATCAATTCTTTATCTCCCTCTCTTGTGTATCTCTCTAGTTTGTGTAGAGGTGAAGTTATAAGCCTTTAGAGAGAGGGGAAGTGCTGCAGAGAGCTAGAGCAAAATCTTGGGCACATTGTTACTCTACCGGAGTGCTGTCGAGAAGATTGTAAGCAGCCACGGTATCATTATAACTGATATCAACATAGTGTAAGGCTCTATCTGTCGCACTGATAGATCTGAGCAAACGGAGGAAGGAGTTGAAATAGACTCCAAGCCAAGGTGTGGCTAACTCCAACAAGGACTAGGCAAACATTTCAGGCTTGGTCGAACCTCGGGACAAATCCCTATGTCTGTGTGCTCTGCTCTGTGCTTTATGATGTTTCTCTGTCTTATTTGCTTTTTATACTTGCACTTCAATACTTATATGTGGTACAAACTATCTTCGAAGTGCAGGGTATTTTAAGACAGGAACTTCAATTCCGCTGCAACCTACTCGAAGGGTCTTTAATTCCACTGCGATCCAGCCTTCGAGTAGAGTAAGAATTTCCAGTTTTTACAGTGATAATTATTATTCGCCTATTCACACCCCCTCTAGGCGACATCAAGATCCTGTTCCCGGGCATAGGGAACTTTCACCCCGTCGGGAAGGAGAGATCCTAGGTGTTGTCTAGGCTCGGCAGGCCGACCTAGAATCCTCTAATCGACGTAGAGTCGAAGAGAAGCAAAAAATTTGGGGATTGAAAGACTAAAGTAAAACTAGACTAGAACTATTCCTAAGATAAAATGTAAATTATATTGATTGAAGGTTCGATTGATTGATGCTTAATCGGCCGTAATCCTCTATATTTATAGAGGAGGGGGCTAAACCCGTTATAAACAGATTTTCCGAGCTAATTCTGCAAATTTAGCTAACAACCGTAGCACAAAACTCGAAACCCTAATTGGCTCTGCGTGAGCGCGGACCGTCCGGTCGCTCAATTTGGTGTTCAACAATATGTTTTCTGAAATGTAATGAATTACCGATTACTTTATATGTTTTATCCATTCGTATCTATAGCTTTTCTGCCTCCACATGACACTTCATGTGTGTCTTCAAGATGCATGCATTCAATTAAAACCTTTGCTTATGGAGCTTTTCTTTGAGAGAGTACAAACTTATTATGGCTTTTGTTATGGCCTATGTCTCGTGGTGACGTGAATCTAAATGTTGACTTTCAAATTTCAAATGCAGCAAATAAAAACACCAGGATGGTGCATGGTTAATTTTTTTCATTAATTACTTTTATTAAAATAGGTGTTTGTAAGTATAGAATTTTGATAAACAAGTAATTCACACGCTCATATAAATAAGAGAATACTCTTTATTCCTATTTTCCAAAAAAATAGGTATTATACCCCGCAGACGGTTCCATAAAAATGTGGGCGCCCACGAACTTAAGTCAAGTTCGTGTGCGAGGCCTATAACAGTTGAACTAAAATGCATTAAAAACGTGAGTGCGTACAAACTTAACTTAAGTTCGTGGGTCGAGGTCCATGTCGTCGAACTTTTGGTGCATGCTACTTGGTGGATGTGTCTACAATTAAGTTCGTAGGCCAGCGCCAAACCGTCGAACTTATTTGTGTTAAGTTCGTGGGCCTTTATCGACGGGCGACAAACTTAACTTGAAATACCTAAACCTGTCCTGACCCAACACTCCATCATCTTCTCTTCCATCTCCTTGCACTCTAGCGTGTCGCCGCCAACTCTCGCCCTACAACACGTCGCCGCTAGCCTCGTCTTGTTTTTCTGTTTTCCAAAATTTTGAGTATTATACCTTCACTAGCACAACTTATTTGGATACTCTTATATTCACGTCAATTCATATTCGTGCTACTTCTTAAGACTACAGCGTAGACATCCACGGTGCACGATTCTGCCCCCCCCCCCCCCCCATCTGCTCCACTCCCCATCGCGCCCTCCTCACCCTCCCAGGTACGAACAATCCGAGCCCCGTCAACACCCCGACAATCCCCATCAGCCGCCATGCCCCATCAATAGAAGTTGCGACCACAAAGCGCCCAACCCTCCTCCCATCGCTCCACCATTAGTGTCCCCTTCCCTAGCAAGATGGATGGCATCTGAACTATGTCCCTCGGAGATCCCCTTCCATCTTCGAGGTCGAGAGGAAAGTGAATGGCAATCCATTCCATCGGTGCCCTCCATTCCTTACGCGATCCATTCCATCCCGAAATCCGCGGCACCGCTCACCCATCGGAGTTGCTTCCGTTGATGATGTCGCCGTCCACACGCAATCCCCCATCTACGTCGTGTCCATTCTTTACACGGCGAGGACCACCTTCGGCGCCCCCTTCCCTGGTGAGATGGATGGCATCTGCACCGTGTCCCTCGGAGATCCCCTTCCATCTTCGAGGGCGAGATCGGTGCCCTCCATTCATTACGCGATCCATTCCATCCCGAAATCCGCCCCCTTCCCTGGCGAGATCCAAGGGGTCAGTGCTTTAGTGTTTTTTTACTTATATATGTTTGCTGACTGATGGCTGTAGATATTTCACAAGGAACCATTCTTTTATGGCCATGACAACCATGACCAACTTGTGAAGATTGCAAAGGTAAGCGTTAGTTTGATTGTTCATTCCACATGTTTCTGTGATAAAGTAGATGTTTTGGTATGGGCCTTAATATGCAACTCATGGTTTGACTATTTCGTATGTTATTTATATACATGATATAATTATTCATACTAGAGTTGGATAAAGCTTATGGAACCTGCCATCATACAATGAAGTTTATGTGATTTATGTCATATAATTATCCGTACCAGAGTTGGATAAAGTTTATGGAAAACCTACCATCATACAATTGAGTTTTGTTCAAGGTCTTTTACGTCTGTAGCAGATAAACTTTATAGAAGCAGATCAACCCCGACTCTATCTCAACATGAAGCATATATTGTTTGTTGCCGATAGCACTTGCCTGATTTTAATCACTGTCGAACTTGAAACTTTGAAATCAAACTCACAGCCCAGTCAGACCTGCATGTTTACACCCAGTAACTGATCTGTAGTTTTCTTTGGCCTTTGTAATTTGACATGGAGTCTTCCACCATACCTTAATATTGCAAAGCTATAATTTTTAAGTGTTGTACCTGATACTTAATGCAGCATTTAGCATCTACCTGAGGTCATAGATAGCAAGTCAAAGATTTGTGTACTTACTATGAATAACTGAAAAATCCTTAGGACGTTCTAAAGACCTTGCTATGCTTGTTTGTTCCATGCTTATACTGAAGCACTACATATACATGCTTATACTGAAAACTCATGAGAATGATGTCCAGATAATGACTTGGCCAAGTTCTGGAGTCCTGTTATCTCAATGATCTTATCCTTCTCCATTATGGAATTAGCAGAGTCCAAGTGCCCTAGGTGGCTTCAATGAATGTGCACAAGAGCATTTGCAAAAGCCTGAATTAGTTACAATGTAAGCTGATGTCATTCTCCATAGTTCTCTATTCAGAAGTAAATAAGTGCTAAACTGACTCGCAAAACCCTTTCTCTGTTTTGCGCTTTGTTTTCAGGTTGGCAGAGCTGCCGAGCGGTATTCTAGGAGGCGGTCCAATCTAGGGAGGGAGCCTTTTTGGCCCATTACAACAAACTGAACAATATGGTCAAGCACATACAACTCAACACAGACGCAAGATGCCACGCAGACACAGTATGCCACGCTCTACCACCCCTCGCACAGGCACAAGAAACTGAACAATACAGTCAAATTCTATAATGTTAACTGTATCTAATTTCTTACATATTTACTTTTAATTTCCTCGTTATACAATTTATACCCTGTGTTTCTCTATCCTGTATTTCTCTGTTTTGGTGTATTCAATTTCAGTTTGCATTATGTATTCATCAGTCACTGAGATGAGTGCCATTTGTTGGTGGAAGGGAGGGCTGCTTAATCTACCTCTATCTAATCTAAATATCTTATTTGTGTTTATGTTACTTTCAAAGTTCTTGGTGAATGATGGAAGACCTGTGTTGTTGTTTTTGTTTATGTTTCTTACAGAGTATTTGGTGGCTGATGAAAGGCCTAATGTTGTTTCCCTATTTATCTCCCAAAAATAGGCTAATGTCATAATGATTTTTCCTGATTTTTTTGAGTTTATGTGCGCTGTCAGAACTTTGGCAACACAGGGTGACTAATTTTTTTTGAGTTTATGTGCACCGTCAGAAAAGAAACGAGTCAGTTTGAGTCAATTTAAGGACTGTTCACTCTTGAACTTTTGGTGACTAATGAACTGACTCGAAAAAACTCGTGGCCTTGTGGCCCATTACAACAAACTTGTGGCTAGCAGCCCAGATGACAACTATGGCACAACACAGCTCACGGAGATGCAGATTTTCCTCCGTGATTTGCTCTCTCGACTCAGCCAGTGTTGTTGCGATCACACACAACTAAGCACGAGTCGGCCAGAGGGAATGTAGTATCTGGGATGTAGCCAATGCCTGTAGCCAACTGAGAGCACCTAGAGGGGGGGGGTGAATAGGTGATCCTGTAAAAACTTCAAACTTAAGCCACAAAAACTTGTTAAGCGTTAGCACAATTATTGCCAAGTGGCTAAGGTGAAGTCTCAACAAAACACAATACCACAAAAGATCAAGCACAGATGTGACACAGTGGTTTATCCCGTGGTTCGGCCAAGACCAACGCTTGCCTACTCCACGTTGTGGCGTCCCAACGGACGAGGGTTGCAATCAACCCCTCTCAAGCGGTCCAAAGACCCACTTGAATACCACGGTGTTTTGTTGTTCCTTTCACTATCCCGTTTGCAAGGAATCTCCACAAATTGGAGTCTCTTGCCCTTACAAGTATATGATCACAAAGAAAGCACAGAGTAAGGGAGGGAAGCAACACACACAAATCCACAGCAAAAGCGCACACACACGGCCAAGAATCGAGCTCACAAGACTATCTCAGAGTTCTCACTTAGAACAGAGCTCGAATCACTTAGAAACACAAACGAATGCGCAAAGACTTAGTGTGGATGATCAGGAATGCTCAAAGGTTGCTTGTGTATCTCCTCCATGCGCCTAGGGGCTCCTTTTATAGCCCCAAGGCAGCTAGGAGCCGTTGAGAGCAAATCTGGAAGGCCATCCTTGCCTTCTGTCGTCGGGGGGCACCGGACAGTCCGGTGCACACCGGACACTGTCCGGTGCCCGATTTGTTTCCTTATCTGGCGCTGCCGACCGTTGCAGACGTTTGGAGATCTGGGAGCCGTTGGCGCACCGGACATGTCCGGTGCACACCGGACAGTCCGGTGCCGTCTTCCGACCGTTGGCTCCGCCACGTGTCCCACGCAGATTGCGCGGCCGACCGTTGGCCCGGCCGACCGTTGGCTCACCGGACAGTCCGGTGCACACAGGACAGTCCGGTGAATTTTAGCCGTACGCCGCCGGCCAATTTCCCGAGAGCGGCCAGTTCGGGCCGAGTCGGCCTGGCGCACCGGACACTGTCCGGTGCACACCGGACAGTCCGGTGCTCCAGACCGAGCTGGGTCTTGGCTGCACACAGCCAAGTCATTTTCTCCTCTTCTCTCTTCTTCTTCTTTCTGTTTCTAACACTTAGACAAATATATTAGTACACAAAACCAATGTACTAAGGCTTAGAAACATACCTTTATCTCATGATTTGTACCTTGTTCATCCATGTACATAAATTCACAATTAAGCACATGTGTTGGCACTCAATCACCAAAATACTTAGAAATGGCCCAAGGGCACATTTCCCTTTCAATCTCCCCCTTTTTGGTGATTTATGCCAACACATGTGCTTAATTGTGAATTTATGTACATGGATGAACAAGGTACAAATCATGAGATAAAGGTATGTTTCTAAGCCTTAGTACATTGGTTTTGTGTACTAATATATTTGTCTAAGTGTTAGAAACATACCTTTATCTCATGATTTGTACCTTGTTCATCCATGTACATAAATTCACAATTAAGCACATGTGTTGGCACTCAATCACCAAAATACTTAGAAATGGCCCAAGGGCACATTTCCCTTTCACCAACGTCCGTAGGGAATGTAGCAACCACCAGGTTTGTTTCCCCTTTTCCGATCTCCTTCCCTTGTCGTGAATTCCTTTCATCTTCCTCATATATTTGTTTCCCCGATTGATATGAATTCCTTTCATCTTCCTCATATTTATTTCCCGATTGACATGAATTCCTTTCATCTTCCTCATATTTGTTTCCCCGATTGATAGACTTGTTTCTTTTCTTGCACGTCATTAATTGCAGCAGCGATCTATTTCCCCGACGCTCTCGCCTCTCTCTGCTCTATAAATTGCAGGATCATGACCTTCTTCCACCACAACAATCGAACCACATCCCCTGCTCACTTCTTTTTGCATTGCTTGTTCCTTACTGCCAGCTAGACGTGCGCCCTCTGTTCGCACTGCAAAAAGTCTCACTGAGCTCGTTGTTCATGCGTGCCCTCTATTTGCGACGTTGGAAAGTCGTTGCCATCGTCCAAGTTTGTCGTCATCACTAACTATTGCGTGCTCGAGCTGTGTGAGCCTAACGTCCAAAGCTGCGTCGAGTGCCGCTTCTCCTTCGTATGCTCCTCCGCGTCGAGTTCGCCCGTGCAGTGATCTTCTCCCTGTCGTGCTTGTCGTCGCTACACCGTGGTTGAAGCCTCGACGTGCTCCTCTGCCCTGCTGATGTTCCAAGGTACAAATCTTATTTTATCCCCTAATATCTAGGTTTAATTAGAATCTATCCCACGCAGTTATCTAAACTCTAAAATAGTAATTTATGAAATAAAAAATAAATGTAGTTTGATCCTCAAAGAATCAGTTGATTTGTATAACTTTTATCTGGCTCTGTTGTTTTTTGTTACTCGGTGTGGTCTTTTACACAATCAAGCTATAAATTATAGTCTAGCTAGTCCCATTTAGCCGCATCTACTTAGTACGTCGTGTGAGTCGTGTGAGTGCAGAGGAATCTTTTGACAGATTATATGTGTGGGGCGTAGTATTAAAATGTGTGGGGCGTAGAAACTAAGTTTATCGTCATTTATTCTCATATATATGTGGGGCGTAGAACTAAGTTTATAGCCATTAATTCATTCGTGATTAAAGTTAGTAGACTATTTTATTTTGAGCATACCCCTTTTAAACTACTAATTTATTAGCAACAATTTATTATGCATCTAACAATATGTTATGCATGTTGGCTTACTCTTTTAAATCGTCATTTATTTTTTCCACTAACATGGCGATAAACTTGCACTGGCCTATTTTTACCTTATGAATGTAGGTTTTTATCCTGCGAGAATGGAATCTCTATTTGTAGGCTTGTGTCAGAACAAGCCAAAAAATCGGTGGCAACCGTAATAGTTTCAGAAGGTATTATAATTTCCGTAGTGCTATATGGATCAATTTGTATTTTTTATGGTAACTAATTTCAGTTTTATCTCACGACTGTTTGCTCCTAGACTATATTTACACGCAGGGTGATCTTGTCCTCATCGATTTTATTAAGGAAATTCCTTGTGAACCAAGGTTAGAAGTCGTGCTTATTGATGATGCCTTTGTTGAAAGAAAGTGGATGGAATGTTTATTTCAGCCGAATGCATATCTAGGTGATGAGGTAATCCATGCTTAGTTTTTAAAATTTGGCGACCTTGTTATGTATAAGTTTTTTTACTCACCCTGATATTTTTAACCACAACTTACACACTTGCAGGTGATAGACTGTTACATAAATTTAATTAAAGCTCAAAAGCATCTAAAGTGTCAATCTAGAGGTCGTGTCCACATAGAAAATGCTTCCAGTTCAAGTTTTTGAAGCGAGATGGTGATGTTGAAATTAAAACAGAGAAGCTATATCTAATTAACAACATGGCACAAATATGTAGCGCTGAACGAAGGGTTTTACTTTACCTAGACCATGACATGGTACATATGAGTTCGCAATCTAAACAGTTAGTGTTTACATGTATTTATTCTTATGCGGCATTTATAATTTTTTGTAGGTGTTTATTCTGATAAACATCCAAGGGACGCACTGGTATCTTGTTGTGATCAATGCAAGAAATATGGAGATACAAGTGCTCGATTCACTTGGTACTTAACAAGACCGCAAAGACCTCACTGACTCTATGAGTATGCACAAACTAATTACTAATTCACTATTAACTTATCCCAATCTCTGATTTTGTTTTACAATATATAAAGATCAAAGGACTCCAAAGATAAATTGATATGATATCTCAACGTAAGGAGTTAAAAGACCACAGGTGGCCAGACCTCCAAGTTGCTTCTTGGTCGCTCAGAGAAATAGAAATGGGATATGCAAAGCAGACAGATAGGCACGCCTTTAAATCTTCTTTATCAATTTCTTCAATCATACTAACCTTGATGATTTTATTAATGTATACTATAGCTCTTCATGTGGCTTCTTTCTTTTGAACTATATCGAATACTGGACAGGGGATGATTTGTCTGACAATTTTACCTAGATATATTATTACTTTACTACGTATTATGGATATATATATATGCACATCTACAGTTAGTGTTACATATATAATGCTAAATTAATTGTTTCTTATTTGTAGGATGACATGTCACACTTTAGAAAAAAAATGGCTGCTATATTACTATCTTTAGACCTGAACAAGAGAAGAGGGTGTCTATTATATAATTATGAAAAGAAGTTGACACTGGAAGCCCCTCTGATGTTGAGATATTAGACAACCAAACAAATCCTAAGAAGAGAAAACTACTCCACGTGCTTGATGACAGTGAAGTAGTGTTTGAAGATGAGGAAGGCCCTATTACTCAAGCAGACTTACAAAGGTGGTTTGTTGATGATTGGGACAAAAGAACTCCTGTAAAAGTCTCAACCGATGGATGCACCAAAGACTTTTTAATGGGTGGTCTTTCCACAAAGGAGATGCTAGTGACCAAAGCAGATTTAATAGATGTTCTATGTGATTATATCATGGCAATCCAAGACGATACGACACTAGAGTAAGTGCTCATTGATTTATCTATTTTATTATACCAACTACTTAGATTATTGATATATGCTTTCGTCATGCTACATTACAGGATGACATGGATGTGAAGTTAAGATAGAAATATATGTCAAAGACCTGCAAAACATATTAATAATAAATCAAGATATGACTCTAAGATGTTTTGACATGGCCGTTCAGCTGCTTGCCAATAAAGAGGCACATAGGCTGAAAGGAGAAATCATAAAGAATATAAAGCATTATATGGACATGTGCTTTTGGGTAAGTTTGTTTCTAATCAATAATGTATTAATATATAGTATCTACATCTAATCCTCATGTGAAAATGTATATATACTTATCTAGAGAATGGTTGGTTTTGGTTAACTTCCAAAGTACCATCAGGACCCTACAACAGAAGAGTTAGCCAAAACACTCGATTGTTGGCATCAATAAATTATTATTTCACGGAGTGTAGATATGTAAATATGTGTTCATTTCGAATGTATTTATAAAGGGCACTTCTTTGCAATCCTGATGACTAATACTTTGCAGGTTCTTATGCTATGGAAATTCAACGGATGTTACACCCTTTTCGTAATCGTAATAGATCATGTTAAAAAGCATGTGACTTTTATCGACTTTACACCGACTCAAGATTGGTATAAGCACATGGCATATAAGAGGTTTGCGGAAGTGATTATCATGGCCTCAAAGAAATATAAGATTGCCTACAGCAAAAAACATTCAAGATGGGCAGAGGTTATTTTTAAGTGGGAACACTGGTGTTCTAATTGACTTAAGAGTGTATTTTCTTCGTATCACTTTTTCAGCAGTTTAAATTTTTCTATGATAATCATTGTATATAATATAGTTGGCCAAACATTATTTTATAGGCTTAATATCAGCTACCTCGTGCTACAAGTTATGACCATGTGGGAGAATAATAGACGAATAAAATTTATTAGGGTGAGTATAGTACGTTCGTTTCATTTTCAAACATACATTCTGGTTACATAATACAAATTTGACGTTTTGTTCTCTTATGTGTTTGTATGTAGAATACAAAGATTCTTCGAATAAACTTTGTGATTGATCTGTTAAGTTACGAGGACAATTCGTACCGATATATCATCCCTGCAAACATATAACAACGACTTATCGATATCGCTAAAAAGGATTAGATTAGTGTATAGTTGTCGACACATTTGTCTGTCATTATAAAATTCTAAATTAACTCTTATAAATAATTTGTGTGATAATAATAATGTTTACCATACGGATTTTGCATATTGATGTTTCTTGTTACGTTTCTATGTTTCATACAAATTTTTTTTATTCCCGTCGCAACGCACAGTCACTCATCTAATGTATTAAGATAGATTGAGATGTAAATTAATTTATTAAGTATCCAAACAAGGCCGCAAGGGTGGCCCCTCCCAGCCAATACGCAGGGTGGAGTGAAAATGCTCATTGTTAACATTTAAGTTAGTAAGTTACCGTGACCTTGCTGACTTTACTTGCAGAAGAATCGGCTGATCAGGACCCGTTCCAATATTGGTCATCAGAAGTAAAACCCCAGGAAGTATAATACTCGCGAATGGAGTTCCGCTTCCAAAGAAAGTCCCAGACGCACAGATCTCGCAGTTCAAGTTGGCCTTCGCGAGCCCAACAAGAAATGCCGGCCGCTGGAGGGCGGCATCCTGGTCCTGGAAGACGCCCGTGCATTCTCCCTAACATGATCGCCGAGATCCTGACCCTACACGAACCATCCTCCTCGCCAAACGTCAGCCATTGCGTCTGCAATATTTGTATGACAATCTTCTCCTTCAAGGCGTGGCGTTGTTGATCGCCTCCAGTCAGCTGGGTGCTGTATGTATGTGTGTGTGTGTATATATAGTGCAGCCATGCAGGATGGTGCCAGCGCCACATACAAACACCAAAGCAGCGATCGATCCATCAATCAAAGCTCGTGGGCCAGAACATCTCCTGCTCCACGACCACGACCATGGATAAGGCCTACGTGGCCGTGCTCTCCTTCGCCTTCCTCTTCGTGCTCCACTACCTCGTGGGCCGTGCTGGCCGCAAGGGCAATGGCAAGGGCAATGGAACGCAGCGGTTGCCTCCCAGCCCTCCTGCCGTCCCGTTCCTCGGCCACCTCCACCTCGTCAAGACGCCGTTCCACGAGGCGCTGGCCGGCCTCGCCGCGCGCCACGGGCCGGTGTTCTCCATGCGCATGGGGTCCCGCCGCGCGCTGGTCGTGTCCTCGCCCGACTGCGCCAAGGAGTGCTTCACGGAGCACGACGTGGCGTTCGCCAACCGGCCGAGGTTCGCCACGCAGGACCTCGTGTCCTTCGGGGGCGCCGCGCTCGCCGCGGCCAGCTACGGGCCCTACTGGCGCAACCTCCGGCGCGTGGCCACCGTGCAGCTCCTCTCCGCGCACCGCGTCGCCTGCATGTCCGCCGTCGTCGCCGCCGAGGTGCGCGCCATGGCGCGCCGCATGGGCCGCGCGGCCGCGGCGGCGCCCGGCGGCGCCGCGCGCGTCCAGCTCAAGCGGAGGCTGTTCGAGGTCTCCCTCAGCGTGCTCATGGAGACCATCGCGCGCACCAAGACGTCCCGCGCCGAGGCGGACGCCGACTCGGACATGTCGCCCGAGGCGCACGAGTTCAAGCAGATCGTCGACGAGATCGTGCCGCACCTCGGCACGGCCAACCTGTGGGACTACCTGCCGGTCCTGCGGTGGCTCGACGTGTTCGGCGTGAGGAACAAGATCACGGCCGCTGTGGGCAGGAGGGACGCGTTCCTGCGGCGGCTCATCGACGCGGAGCGGCGGAGGCTGGACGACGGCGGCGGCGACAGCGACAGCAACAAGAAGAGCATGATAGCCGTGCTGCTCTCGTTGCAGAAGTCCGAGCCGGAGGTGTACACGGATACCATGATCATGGCACTTTGCGGGGTGAGTTTTTTCCTTGCAGTACTTGTTTCTCTGAGCGAAGCTTTGACAAACCTAGCGATGTGCCATCTTCATGACAACAGCGTCGCTGTCGTGTTTGTTTGTTTTTCCCAATACAAACAGAGACACTGACTGTTTTTTCTCTGTGACGAAGAACTTATTTGGCGCCGGAACGGAGACCACGTCGACCACGACAGAATGGGCCATGTCGCTCCTCCTTAACCACCCGGAGGCGCTCAAGAAGGCACAGGCAGAGATCGACGCAGTCGTGGGCACCTCCCGCCTACTCACCGCAGAGGACGTGCCCCGACTCGGCTACCTGCACCGCGTCATCAGCGAGACCCTGCGCATGTACCCGGCCGCCCCGCTGCTCCTGCCGCACGAGTCGTCGGCGGACTGCAAGGTCGGCGGCTACGACGTGGCCCGCGGCACGCTGCTCATCGTGAACGCGTACGCCATCCACAGGGACCCGCTGGTGTGGGAGGACCCGGACGAGTTCAGGCCGGAGCGGTTCGAGGACGGCAAGGCCGAGGGGCGGCTCCTGATGCCGTTCGGGATGGGGCGGCGCAAGTGCCCTGGGGAGACCCTCGCGCTGCGGACCATCAGCCTGGTGCTCGGCACGCTGATCCAGTGCTTCGACTGGGACCGAGTCGACGGCCTCGAGATCGACATGGCCGCGGGCGGCGGGCTCACTCTGCCCAGGGCCGTCCCGTTGGAGGCCACGTGCAAGCCTCGTGCAGCTATGCGCCATCTTCTTCTGGAGCTCTGAATCTGATGCTGTAATAACATCTTGGCATGCATATGATCCCTAGTATGCTTTGGCTGATGGTGTGTGCTAAACTGAATAAGCTTGAGTGCGTAATACCCTCGTGCGTGTTATCTTCTGTAAAATGTGTTGTACAGTCGTTTGCGTGAACAATCAGTAGTTGGTTCACAGTATGGTTTATAGCAAATTGTGGTCTTCTGCAGGTTGTCCTGTATACTGTTTTTTTTTTTTGGACAAAGCAACGGGGGACGAAGGGTCCCCACCTGATTTCATTAACAGATAAAGAGTGAGGCTACAGGAGGTTACATAAATCAGAGCAGCTAGAGCAAAGCTTTTAGTTCATGTACTGACGGGGTTGCACACCTCGGAAGACAGTGTCATGGCGGTGGTTCCAAATTGCCCAGAGACATAGATGGATGAAGCTAAAACGAAGAGCTGAAGGAACCGAGCTTGGAGGGGTAATCTCCCAAGAGCAGGAGATCGACTGGTTGCGGAGGATATCAACTCCAACGCTTGTCCAGAGGGGGGTGACGATGCTGAGACAACGGAGGAAAGTGTGAGCAGAATCTTCATCAGCGGAGTGGCATAGCCGCATAGGTCACGTGTTGCATTGGCGATCACCCTTTTTTTTGTGATTGATCTTGTCTTGGATCAGAGTCCAGATGAAGATCTTTACTTTAGGTGGTGAGAATGTGCCCCAGACAAAGTCAGTACCTGTTCTGTCGGTAGCAGCAGGGTGTTGGAGGAGCTTGTATAATCTTGTGATCTTCAGACTTCCATCAGGCCCAATCAGTGGACTTTTCCTCTCATCATGTTGGTCAGTGAGGGAGACTGAGTTGACCAAGGTTTCAATCTCCATCAGATCCTGGCCTGGGAAGCAGCAGAACTGGGCCTAGACACAAACTGAGAGGGGAGGCCCTCACCTAGCACTTTATTCACAGTTTTTTTTTTCTTGCATTTTGCATGGCTAGCAAGGGATGGAAAGCAGTTTATCAGCGGACCACACGGAAGCCAGACATCAATCCGTTGCCAACAACTGAGGTGATTGCTCTATAGACAGGGAAGAGACGCTGCAAGGAGTCCCAGTGTTCGTGTTCGCCTGCAGGACGGATGTCTCCCTCATTCTGAACCCAGGACGATCTTGCAGGCAAGTGCGCAACTTGTGAGCTAGTTTCAGGAGCAAGCAGGTGTTGTGAAGTTTTAGATTTTTAACTCCCAGTCCTCCAAGAGAATTTGACTTGCAGACGGAGTCCCAGGCCACAAGGTAGCGTTGGGGGGGATCCTTCCATCTTGCAGTTGAGGACGTTAGTGAGCTGGGATGCTTGTTCCGAAGGGACGTGGATAGTGCTTTTGTCATAGTTGATGCAAAGCCCAGTGGATGCCGAGAACGTGTCGAGGATGGCCTTCCACAGAAGCTTCTGAAATGATGAGAGTATCGTCTGCGTATTGGACTACATAGCAAGGTCTATCTTTTTTTTTTTTTTTTGAAACAAGCAGGCAGGAGTTCTGCCATATATATTGATAAGAAGGGAAATGCCCTAAGGCAAAAGAGTCAATACACAAGCGATGTCAAACACAACAGATACTCTCTAAGCATCCCTTAGCAACTAAAAAAGACACACAACAAGCAACCTAGCTAAGTTGACGAGGATAAGAGGGTAGCTAATTGCCTAGCCCCGGCTGCAATCCAGGTTGCCGCGTCGCATTTAATCAGAGTTATGATCTGCTGACTGGTCGAAAACCTGCGATCAAAAGTCCTCGCATTCCTTTCCCGCCATATTATCCAATTAACAAGGATCAGCAATGATCTGAGCCCCTTTCTGCTACACCCCGATATCATAGCCAAGTTCTCCCACCAATGCATCAGCGTGTGAGAAAGCTCCCAGTTAGACGGCTTCAAATCCTCAATGGCAACCCAAACAGCAATCTCCTCCCAAATCCGTTTAGTGAACCGGCATTCCACAAATAGATGCAGACCTGATTCCAGAACACCTTGACAAAGAACACAAGTCGGGGAATGGGGCCAATTTCTGGTAGCTAAACGATCGGCAGTCCAAATGCGATTTTGAATGGCTAGCCAGCTGAAAAACTTGCACTTTGGGGGCGCCCAATTCTTCCAAATGATGAGGTCTAAGTTAGTGCGAACAGAGCCTAAAAACTGCGCCAAATATGCTGATTTCACTGAGTAGCGATGGTCTGCAGTGAATTTCCAAGTGATGATATCCTGAGCCCCTGGGTCAAGCTGGATATTTTGAACCTCAGACCAAAGAATAAAGAACTCATGAAGGTGGTGGGTCGTAATTACACTGCCTAGCAGTGCGAGATCTGTGATCCACGCATTGTCCCTAACCGCCCCTGCCAGTGATTTACCCTTATGTCTTGATATGGAGAATAGACTAGGTGCCAAGTCTTTTGGCCTCCTTCCCCCTGCCCAAGCGCTGTCCCAAAATGATATCTTGGAGCCATCTCCAATCTTAATTTCTGTTGATGCCGCAAAAAGCAGACAATCAACATCAGTGCAAGGCGTTTCCAAATTTCCCCAGGCATTATAAGGAGGTGTGCAAATTTGCCATAACCACCTTAAGCGCAAGGCACGCGCAAAAGCACCCAAATGCAAGACCCCCAAGCCCCCGAGGGCTTTTGGCCTCGCCACACGCTTCCAATTAACTTTGCATTTTCCTCCAGTTAGCCTGTCTGAACCCGCCCAAAGGAACTGTCTTCTTTTGGAGTCAAGGAGATTTATAATTTCCTTGGGCGCGTTAAGGGCGGATAGCATGTAGATTGCTTGCGAGGTGATCACCGTTTTAACAAGAGTCAAACGGCCCGCCAACGAGAAATTCCTCATATTCCAACTACTCAGCTTGCCCAAGACCTTGTCTACCAAAAACTGAAGGTCTCGTTTCCTTAGCCTAGCCGAAGTGAGAGGCAGACCCAAGTATCGGATCGGGAAGGTTGCTCTTCCAGCAGGGAGGCCGTCAAGAATGTCGTCGAGCGGAAGTCCCTGGCAACAAATGGGCACAATTGTGGACTTTTGAAAATTGGTCATCAGACCAGAAGCCTCTCCAAATAAGGTCAACAAATTGACAATTGTCTCAATTTCCTCTTTTTTTGGCTTAACAAACAGAGCCGCGTCATCGGCATACAACGAAATCCTGAGGATAGGCGAGCGGTTCCCCAGCTTGCTCAAAGCTCCAGACTCAGCAGCAATCTTCAGGATTTTTTGCAACGGGTAGATCGGCAATACAAAAAGAAGGGGGGAGAGAGGGTCGCCCTGCCTAAGGCCTCTGCCATGGCGAATAGGAGGATTAGGCACCCCATTAACGGTTACTCTTGAGGATGAAGAATAAAGGATTGTAGCAATCCAGTCAATCCACCTCATAGGAAAACCTAAGCTGTCGAGTAAGGATATCAAGTAGTCCCATCGCACAGAGTCAAATGCCTTTGCAATGTCCAGCTTGATGAATAGAGTTGGTGAGTTGTTACGCTGGAAACGCCTAATCGTGCTTCTCACAGCAAGGAAGTTCTCATGGATGCTCCGTGATTTAATAAAGGCGCTTTGAAAAGGCGAGATAATCTCATTCATTCTCGGAGCCAACCGAAGAGCAAGTGTTTTGGTAATAATCTTAATAAATGAATGAATTAGGCTTATCGGCCTGAAGTCTCCGACTGTTTCCGCTCCATCTTTTTTAGGAATTAGGATGATGCTGGCTGAATTTATTAGATGAAGGTTGCAACAACAAAGGTTGTAGAAAGCATTCACCGCTGCCATGAAATCGTATTTTATAGTGGCCCAACAAGATTTGAGGAAAGAGCCGGTGAAGCCGTCGGGTCCCGGTGCCTTATCGGCAGGCAGAAGATCGATGCTTGCTTTAATTTCAGCCTCTGAAAAAGGCGCGTCTAAGCTAGAGAGGTTATGTTGCCTATTAGAAATAATCCCCCAGTTAAGGTCAACATTCCTAGGCGGTGGTTGTTTCATCACATTCTGGAAGAAGTTTTGGATCTCCTGGGCCTTGTCTTCATGAGAGAGGGCCCATCCATTGCCGACCTTTAGTCGTTGAATGAATTTTTTTCGCCTCCTGGAGCTAGCTTTTCGGTGAAAGAATTTGGTGTTGGCATCACCGAATCTAAGGCTTAACATACGAGAATTATGCCTTTTCCGTGCCCTTTCAATAACAGCATAGCCAAGGATACGCATCTTCAGCCTTCTTCGGAGACTTGACTCGAAGTCTGACAACCGCCTATTTTCTTGTGCTAGGTCTAGCCTAAGGAGAACTTCCATGGCCATATGCATGAACAACTTAGAATCAGGAACAAGCCTGGAGCTCCATCCCCTGAGCGCCCGGGCTGTGCTCTGGAGTTTATAATACAGTCTATGGAAAGGTTCATGATGTTGGGTCGGCTTCGACCAAGCGTGCTCCACCACCTGCTTGAAACCCGGTAAAACCGTCCAAAAATTCTCAAATTTGAAGGAGCGCGGACGCCTCAGCCTAGCATTATTAGATAGAAGCAGCGGGCAGTGGTCAGAGACTGAAGATGAAAGAGCGTGCAACCCATAGTTGTCGAAAAACTGCTCCCACTCTGGGTTGCAAAAGAACCTATCAAGCCTGACCAAAGTGGGGTGTCGCCTCTCATTGCTCCAAGTGAATTTTCTATTTTGCAGAGGAATTTCCTTAAGGTCGCAATTATCGAGAGCTTGTCTGAACAACTGAATAAGGCGATGATTTATTCTAGAATTATTTTTGTCACTAGCTTTGTATGTGCAATTGAAATCACCGAGGATCAGCCATGGGGAAGACAAAGGAGGTCTCTGATCGTTCATCTCTCTAAGGAAGGCAGGCTTGCGGCTGAAAGGGAAATGTGCCCTTGGGCCATTTCTAAGTATTTTGGTGATTTAGTGTCCAACACAAGTGCCTGAGTGTAAAAAGGTGGACAAGGTACAAATCAAGAATTAAGGTATGTTTCTCAGACTTAGTACATTGTTTTATGGACTAATGTATTGTGTCTAAGTGCTGGAAACAGGAAAAATCCAATTGGAAATATCTTGGCTCGAGCAGCCAAGAATCTGCTGAGTCTGCAAGCACCGGACTGTCCGGTGGTGCATCGGACAGTGTCCGGTGCGTCAGGCTGGCTCGAGCGAAGTGGCTGCTCTCGGGAATTCACCGGCGACGTACGGCTAAAATTCACCGGACTGTCCGGTGTGCACCAGACTGTCCGGTGAGCCAACGGTCGACCGGGCCAACGGTCGGCCGCGCAATCTGCGCGGGACACGTGGCCGAGCCAACGGCTAGAAGACGGCACCGGACTGTCCGGTGTGCACCGGACATGTCCGGTGCGCCAACGGCTCTCAGGCTGCCAACGGTCGGCTTCGCTATTTAAGGAAGGAAATCGGGCACCGGACAGTGTCCGGTGTGCACCGGACTGTCCGGTGCCCCCGATGACAGAAGGCAAGAATGGCTTTCCAAACTTGTGCTCAACGGCTCCTAGCTGCCTTGGGGCTATAAAAGGGACCCCTAGGCGCATGGAGGAGCACACCAAGCATCCTTTGAGCATCATTGATCACTCACACTTCATTCTCGCGCACTTGTTCGACATTTTAGTGATTTGAGCTCCGTTCTAGTGTGCTAGTCTCTTGAGCTCAAGTCTGGGTTTTGCGTGTGCGTATTCGCTGTGATCTTTGTGTCGTGTGTGAGTTGCTAATCCCTCCCTTGCTCTGTGATTCTTCGTGAACATCTTGTGTAAGGGCGAGAGGCTCCAAGCTGTGGAGATTCCTCGCAAACGGGATTAAGAGAAGCAAAGCAACACCGTGGTATTCAAGTTGGTCTTTGGACCGCTTGAGAGGGGTTGATTGCAACCCTCGTCCGTTGGGACGCCACAACGTGGAGTAGGCAAGCGTTGGTCTTGGCCGAACCACGGGATAACCACTGTGCCATCTCTGTGATTGATATATCTTGGTTATTGTGTTGTGTTGAGATCCTTCTCTAGCCACTTGGCATATTACTGTGCTAACAAGTAACCAAGTTTTGTGGCTTAAGTTTTTGAAGTGTTACAGGATCACCTATTCACCCCCCCCCCCCTCTATGTGCTCTCAATTGGTATCAGAGTCGTTCTCTTCAAGAAAGGGACTAACCGCCCGAAGAGATGGATCCTAAAGGCAAGGGGATGGTGATCAACGACAAGGAGAAGGAGTCCTTCGTCAACGAGCCCAATGATGACAGGCCTACCGACTCAGGCTCGGGCCACAAAAGAAAAGACGGGAGGAAGAAGACAAGGCGCATCAAGGAAATTGTCTACTACGACAGCGACGAATCTTCCTCCTCCCAAAAGGACGACGACGACTACAATAGACGAAAGACGGTTAACTCAAACTTTTCTTTCGATTATTCGCGCATCCCGCATAGTTCAAATGCTCAATTGCTCCCCATTCCACTTGGCAAGCCCCCTCACTTTGATGGAGAGGATTAGGGATTTTGGAGCCACAAAATGCGTACTCACCTGTTTTCTCTCCATCCAAGCATTTGGGAGATTGTGGAAAGTGGAATGAAATTTGATAGCTCGGATAGCCCTGTGTTTATTAATGAACAGATTCATAAAAATGCACAAGCTACTACTGTGTTGCTAGCCTCTTTGTGCAGGGACGAGTATCACAAGGTGAGCGGCTTGGACAATGCCAAGCAGATCTGGGACACCCTCAAGGTCTCTCATGAGGGAAACGACGTCACCTTGCTCACCAAAATGGAGTTGGTGGAGGGCGAGCTTGGACGGTTCGCGATGATAAGGGGCGAGGAGCCGACACAAACATACAACCGGCTCAAGACCCTTATCAACAAAATAAGGAGCTACGGGAGCACGCGATGGACGGACCACGACGTCGTCCGCCTAATGCTAAGGTCATTTACCGTTCTTGATCCTCATTTGGTGAACAATATACGTGAAAATCCCAGGTACACCAAGATGTCGCCCGAAGAAGTTCTTGGGAAGTTCGTAAGCGGGCGAATGATGATCAAGGAGGCAAGATACGTGGACGACGCGTTGAACGGTCCTAGTCATGAGCCTCAACCCATTGCTCTCAAGGCAACAAGGAGCAAGGAGGCGCTACCAAGCAAGGTGGCACAAGTTGAGGCGGCCGGACTCAATGATGAGGAGATGGCCCTCATCATTAAGCGCTTCAAGACGGTGCTTAAAGGTCGCAAGGGGCAGCCAAGCAAGACCAAAGCCAAGGGGAAGCGCTCATGCTTCAAATGCGGTAAGCTTGGTCATTTTATTGCTAACTGTCCCGACAATGATAGTGATCAGGACCAAGGGAACAAGAGGGAGAAAAAGAAGCATTACAAGAAGGCCAAGGGCGAGGCACATATCGGAAAGGAGTGGGATTCGGATTGTTCCTCCTCCGACTCTAACAATGAAGGACTCGCCGCCACCGCCTTCAACAAGTCATCCCTCTTCCCCAACGAACGTCACACTTGCCTCATGGCAAGAGAGAAGAAAGTAAGCACTCATACTAGTACTTATGCTTCTTCGAGTGAAGATGAGTCTAGTGATGATGATGAGATAGATTACTCATGCTTATTCAAGGGATTAGATAGAACCAAGGTAGACAAAATTAATGAATTAATTGATGCCTTGAATGACAAGAATATGCTTTTAGAAAAACAAGAGGATTTGTTGTATGAAGAACATGATAAATTTGTAGAAGCACAGAAATCTCTTGCTCTAGAAATTAAGAGGAATGAAATGCTCTCTAGTGAATTATCTTCTTGTCATGAAACTATTGCTAAGTTAAAAAGTTTTAATGATGATTTAAATGCTAAACTAGAAGTAGCTAGTAAATCTAATTCTTGTGTAGAAATTGTTGAAACTTGTAATAGGTGTAAAGATTTTGACATTGATGCTTGTAGTGATCATTTAGTTTCAATTTCCAAATTAAATGATGAATTAGCTAGTCTTAATGCCCAACTTAAGACTAGCAAGAATGAATTTGACAAGCTAAAATTTGCAAGGGATGCCTACACGATTGGTAGACACCCCTCAATTAAGGATGGACTTGGCTACAAGAGAGAAGCCAAGAACTTGACAAGCCATAAGGCTCCCATCTCCGCCAAGGAGAAAGGGAAGGCCCCTATGGCTAGTAATGTGCTAAAGAACCATGCCTTTATGTACTATGATAGAAGACAACCTAGAAATGCTTATAGGAGCTGTAATGTATATAATGCCTTTGATTCTCATGCCATGGTTGCTTCTAGTTCTTCTTATGTGCATGATAGAAATGTTGGTAGGAGAAATGTTATTCATAATATGCCTAGGAGAAATGTCGTTAATGTTCCTAGGAAAGTTAATGAACCTTCTACAATATATCATGCTTTAAATGCTTCTTTTGCTATTTGTAGAAAGGATAGGAAGATAGTTGCTAGAAAATTAGGGGCAAGATGCAAGGGAGACAAAACTTGCATTTTGGTCCCTAAGGATATTTGTGCTAACCTTGCAGGACCCAACATGAGTTGGGTACCTAAGACCCAAGCCTAAATTTGCCTTGCAGGTTTATGCATCCGGGGGTTCAAGCTGGATTATTGACAGCGGATGCACAAACCATATGACGGGGGAGAAGAAGATGTTCACCTCCTACGTCAAGAATAAAGATTCCCAAGATTCAATAATATTCGGTGATGGGAATCAAGGCAAGGTAAAAGGGTTAGGTAAAATTGCAATCTCAAATGAGCACTCTATCTCTAATGTGTTTTTAGTAGAGTCTCTTGGATATAATTTGCTATCTGTTAGTCAATTATGCAACATGGGATATAACTGTTTGTTTACAAATGTAGATGTGTCAGTCTTTAGAAGATGTGATGGTTCACTAGCTTTTAAGGGTGTACTAGACGGCAAGCTTTACTTAGTTGATTTTGCAAAAGAAGAGGTCGATCTAGATGCATGCTTAATGGCTAAGACTTGCATGGGCTGGCTGTGGCATCGCTGCTTAGCACATGTGGGGATGAAGAACCTCCACAAGCTTCTAAAGGGAGAACACGTGATAGGTCTAACCAATGTTCATTTCGAAAAAGATAGACCTTGTGCAGCTTGTCAAGCAGGGAAACAAGTGGGAGGCTCTCATCACACCAAAAATGTGATGACAACATCAAGACCCCTGGAGCTGCTACATATGGACCTCTTCGGACCCGTCGCCTATCTGAGCATAGGAGGAAGTAAGTATGGTCTAGTTATCGTTGATGACTTTTCCCGCTTCACTTGGGTGTTCTTTTTGTAGGATAAGTCTGAAACCCAAGGGACCCTCAAGCGCTTCCTAAGGAGAGCTCAAAATGAGTTTGAGCTCAAGGTGAAGAAGATGAGGAGCGACAACGGGTCCGAATTCAAGAACCTTCAAGTGGAGGAGTTTCTTGAGGAGGAGGGGATCAAGCACGAGTTCTCCGCTCCCTACACACCTCAGCAAAATGGTGTGGTAGAGAGGAAGAACAGGACGCTCATAGATATGGCGAGGACTATGCTTGGAGAATTCAAGACCCCCGAGTGCTTTTGGTCGGAAGCCGTGAACACGGCTTGCCACGCCATCAACAGGGTCTACCTTCACCGCCTCCTCAAGAAGACGTCGTATGAGCTGCTAACCGGTAACAAACCTAATGTATCGTATTTTCGTGTTTTTGGGAGTAAATGCTACATTCTAGTGAAGAAGGGTAGGAATTCCAAATTTGCTCCCAAAGCCGTAGAAGGGTTTTTATTAGGTTATGATTCAAATACAAAGGCGTATAGGGTCTTCAACAAATCATCGGGTTTGGTTGAAGTCTCTAGCGACGTTGTATTTTATGAAACTAATGGCTCTCCAAGAGAGCAAGTTGTTGATCTTAATGATGTAGATGAAGAAGACATTCCAACGGCCGCGATACGCACCATGGCGATTGGAGATGTACGGCCTCAGGAACATTTGGAGCAAGATCAACCGTCTTCCTCAACTATGATGCGTCCCCCAACCCAAGATGACGAACAGGTACCTCAAGTGGAGTCACATGATCAAGGGGGAGCACAGGATGTTCAAGAGGAAGAAGCACCTCAGGCACCTCCAACCCAAGTTCGAGCGACAATTCAAAGGGATCATCCCGTCGACCAGATATTGGGTGATATTAGCAAGGGAGTAACTACTCGCTCAAGATTAGTTAATTTTTGTGAGCATTACTCTTTTGTCTCTTCTATTGAGCCTTTCAGGGTAGAAGAGGCCTTGCTAGATCCGGACTGGGTGTTGGCCATGCAGGAGGAACTCAACAACTTCAAGCGCAACGAAGTTTGGACACTGGTGCCTCGTCCCAAGCAAAATGTTGTGGGAACCAAGTGGGTGTTCCGCAACAAACAGGACGAGCACGGGGTGGTGACGAGGAACAAGGCTCGACTTGTGGCAAAAGGTTATGCCCAAGTCGCAGGTTTGGACTTTGAGGAGACTTTTGCTCCTGTGGCTAGGCTAGAATCAATTCGTATCTTGCTAGCATATGCCACTCACCATTCTTTCAGGTTGTACCAAATGGATGTGAAGAGCGCTTTCCTCAACGGGCCGATCAAGGAGGAGGTGTACGTGGAGCAGCCCCCTGGCTTCGAGGATGAACGGTACCCCGACCACGTGTGTAAGCTCTCTAAGGCGCTCTATGGACTTAAGCAAGCCCCAAGAGCATGGTATGAATGCCTTAGAGACTTTTTAATTGCTAATGCTTTCAAGGTTGGGAAAGCCGATCCAACTCTTTTTACTAAGACTTGCGATGGTGATCTTTTTGTGTGCCAAATTTATGTCGACGACATAATATTTGGTTCTACTAACCAAAAGTCTTGTGAAGAGTTTAGCAGGGTGATGACGCAGAAATTCGAGATGTCGATGATGGGCGAGTTGACCTACTTCCTTCGGTTCCAAGTGAAGCAACTCAAGGACGGCACCTTCATCTCCCAAACGAAGTACACACAAGATTTGCTAAAGAGGTTTGGGATGAAGGACGCCAAGCCCGCAAAGACGCCAATGGGAACCGACGGACACACCGACCTCAACAAAGGAGGTAAGTCCGTTGATCAAAAAGCATACCGGTCCATGATAGGTTCTTTGCTTTATTTATGTGCTAGTAGACCGAATATTATGCTTAGCGTATGCATGTGTGCTAGATTTCAATCCGATCCGAAGGAGTGTCACTTAGTGGCTATGAAGCGAATTCTTCGATATTTAGTCGCTACGCCTTGCTTCGAGATCTGGTATCCAAAGGGGTCTAACTTTGACTTGATTGGGTACTCAGATTCCGACTATGCTGGATCTAAGGTCGATAGGAAGAGTACATCGGGGACGTGCCAATTCTTAGGAAGGTCCCTGGTGTCATGGAACTCTAAGAAACAAACCTTCGTTGCCCTATCCACCGCTGAGGCCGAGTACGTTGCCGCAGGACAGTGTTGTGCGCAACTACTTTGGATGAGGCAAACCCTCAGGGACTTTAGCTACAATCTGAGCAAAGTCCCACTCCTATGTGACAATGAGAGTGCTATCCGAATAGCGGAAAATCCTGTTGAGCACAGCCGCACAAAGCACATTGACATCCGGCATCACTTTTTGAGAGACCACCAGCAAAAGGGAGATATCGAAGTGTTTCATGTTAGCACCGAGAACCAGCTAGCCGATATCTTTACCAAGCCTTTAGATGAGAAGACCTTTTGCAGGCTGCGTAGTGAGCTCAATATCTTAGATTCGCGGAACTTGGATTGAAATGTAGCATACATGTGTTTATGCCTTTGATCATGTTCATTCTGCATTTTGTTGCTTATTGTGGTGCTCAAGTTGTACAAATACTCCCTGGATCTCACAAGTCCTGTTTGCAAGTAATGCACATATTTAGGGGGAGCTGTGCTACAACTTGACCCTTTGAGACTAACCATGTACTTGAGTTTCGTTGTTTTAGTCTCCAAGGAAAATTGAAAGGGAAAAGGTGGACTTGGTGAGAGCACCTAGAGGGGGGGTGAATAGGTGATCCTGTAACACTTCAAAAACTTAAGCCACAAAACTTGGTTACTTGTTAGCACAGTAATATGCCAAGTGGCTAGAGAAGGATCTCAACACAACACAATAACCAAGAGATATCAATCACAGAGATGGCACAGTGGTTATCCCGTGGTTCGGCCAAGACCAACGCTTGCCTACTCCACGTTGTGGCGTCCCAACGGACGAGGGTTGCAATCAACCCCTCTCAAGCGGTCCAAAGACCAACTTGAATACCACGGTGTTGCTTTGCTTCTCTTAATCCCGTTTGCGAGGAATCTCCACAGCTTGGAGCCTCTCGCCCTTACATAAGATGTTCACGAAGAATCACAGAGCAAGGGAGGGATTAGCAACTCACACACGACACAAAGATCACAGCGAATACGCACACGCAAAACCCAGATTTGAGCTCAAGAGACTAGCACACTAGAACGGAGCTCAAATCACTAGAATGTCGAACAAGTGCGCAAGAATGAAGTGTGAGTGATCAATGATGCTCAAAGGATGCTTGGTGTCCTCCTCCATGCGCCTAGGGGTCCCTTTTATAGCCCCAAGGCAGCTAGGAGCCGTTGAGCACAAGTTTGGAAAGCCATTCTTGCCTTCTGTCATCGGGGGCACCGGACAGTCCGGTGCACACCGGACACTGTCCGGTGCCCGATTTCCTTAAACAGCGAAGCCGACCGTTGGCAGCCTGAGAGCCGTTGGCGCACCGGACATGTCCGGTGCACACCGGACAGTCCGGTGCCGTCTTCTAGCCGTTGGCTCGGCCACGTGTCCCGCGCAGATTGCGCGGCCGACCGTTGGCCCGGTCGACCGTTGGCTCACAGGACAGTCCGGTGCACACCGGACAATCCGGTGAATTTTAGCCGTACATCGCCGGTGAATTCCCGAGAGCAGCCACTTCGCTCGAGCCAGCCTGATGCACCGGACACTGTCCGGTGCACCACCGGACAGTCCGGTGCTTGCAGACTCAGCAGATTCTTGGCTGCTCGAGCCAAGACATTTCCAATTGGATTTTTCCTGTTTCCAGCACTTAGACACAATACATTAGTCCATAAAACAATGTACTAAGTCTGAGAAACATACCTTAATTCTTGATTTGTACCTTGTCCACCTTTTTACACTTAGGCACTTGTGTTGGACACTAAATCACCAAAATACTTAGAAATGGCCCAAGGGCACATTTCCCTTTCAATCTCCCCCTTTTTGGTGATTTATGCCAACACAACATAAAGCAAGTAGAACAAGTACAAAATTAAATCAAATAAGAACTCAAAATTGTTTTGATTCAATTTTGACATATATGGGTCACTCTATGCCACCACTTGGTTTGTTTTTGCAAATCAAACTCAAATTTCTATCTCTAAGTCAAACACACATGTTAAGACATAAAGAGAGTCATTCTAAGAGAAATTGATTTAAGATTTCAAAAACTCCCCCTTTTTCCATAATCAATACTTCTCCCCACAAGAAGCCAACTTTTGACTAGAGAGACAACAAAAGAGTTTTGACAAACCAAAAGCTCTATTCTACTATTTTCAAAATCTCTCAAGTGGTAGCTGATCCATTTATCGCTTTGGCCTTTATTTTCTCCCCCTTTGGCATCAAGCACCAAAACGGGATCAATCTTGGCCCTTTAACCCCATTGCCTCACCAAAATCTTCAAATAAGAACACAAAGGCAATAAGAGTATGAAGATGAACTTGGAAAAGTTACTCTTTTCATCGGAGTGCAGTGGAAGTCTTGCATGGTCCAAGTCCACCTTTTCCCTTTCAATTTTCCTTGGAGACTAAAACAACGAAACTCAAGTACATGGTTAGTCTCAAAGGGTCAAGTTGTAGCACAGCTCCCCCTAAATATGTGCATTACTTGCAAACAGGACTTGTGAGGTCCAGGGAGTGTTTGTACAACTTGAGCACCACAATAAGCAACAAAATGCAGAATGAACATGATCAAAGGCATAAACACATGTATGCTACATTTCAATCCAAGTTCCGCGAATCTAAGATATTGAGCTCACTACGCAGCCTGCAAAAGGTCTTCTCATCTAGAGGCTTGGTAAAGATATCGGCTAGCTGGTTCTCGGTGCTAACATGAAACACTTCGATATCTCCCTTTTGCTGGTGGTCTCTCAAAAAGTGATGCCGGATGTCAATGTGCTTTGTGCGGCTGTGCTCAACAGGATTTTCCGCTATTCGGATAGCACTCTCATTGTCACATAGGAGTGGGACTTTGCTCAGATTGTAGCCAAAGTCCCTGAGGGTTTGCCTCATCCAAAGTAGTTGCGCACAACACTGTCCTGCGGCAACGTACTCGGCCTCAGCGGTGGATAGGGCAACGGAGGTTTGTTTCTTAGAGTTCCATGACACCAGGGACCTTCCTAAGAATTGGCACGTCCCCGATGTACTCTTCCTATCGACCTTACATCCAGCATAGTCGGAATCTGAGTACCCAATCAAGTCAAAGTTAGACCCCTTTGGATACCAGATCCCGAAGCAAGGCGTAGCGACTAAATATCGAAGAATTCGCTTCACAGCCACTAAGTGACACTCCTTCGGATCGGATTGAAATCTGGCACACATGCATACGCTAAGCATAATATTCGGTCTACTAGCACATAAATAAAGCAAAGAACCTATCATGGACCGGTATGCTTTTTGATCAACGGACTTACCACCTTTGTTGAGGTCGGTGTGTCCGTCAGTTCCCATCGGCGTCTTTGCGGGCTTGGCGTCCTTCATCCCAAACCGCTTTAGCAAGTCTTGCGTGTACTTCGTTTGAGAGATGAAAGTGCCGTCCTTGAGTTGCTTCACTTGGAACCCAAGGAAGTAGGTCAACTCGCCCATCATCGACATCTCGAATTTCTGCGTCATCACCCTGCTAAACTCTTCACAAGACTTTTGGTTAGTAGAACCAAATATTATGTCGTCGACATAAATTTGGCACACAAAAAGATCACCATCGCAAGTCTTAGTAAAAAGAGTTGGATCGGCTTTCCCAACCTTGAAAGCATTAGCAATTAAAAAGTCTCTAAGGCATTCATACCATGCTCTTGGGGCTTGCTTAAGTCCATAGAGCGCCTTACAGAGCTTACACACGTGGTCGGGGTACCGTTCATCCTCGAAGCCAGGGGCTGCTCCACGTACACCTCCTCCTTGATCGGCCCGTTGAGGAAAGCGCTCTTCACATCCATTTGGTACAACCTGAAAGAATGGTGAGCGGCATATGCTAGCAAGATACGAATTGATTCTAGCCTAGCCACAGGAGCAAAAGTCTCCTCAAAGTCCAAACCTGCGACTTGGGCATAACCTTTTGCCACAAGTCGAGCCTTGTTCCTCGTCACCACCCCGTGCTCGTCCTGTTTGTTGCGGAACACCCACTTGGTTCCTACAACATTTTGCTTGGGACGAGGCACCAGTGTCCAAACTTCGTTGCGCTTGAAGTTGTTGAGTTCCTCCTGCATGGCCAACACTCAGTCCGGATCTAGCAAGGCCTCTTCTACCCTGAAAGGCTCAATAGAAGAGACAAAAGAGTAATGCTCACAAAAATTAACTAATCTTGAGCAAGTAGTTACTCCCTTGCTAATATCACCCAATATCTGGTCGACGGGATGGTCCCTTTGAATTGTCGCTCGAACTTGGGTTGGAGGTGCCTGAGGTGCTTCTTCCTCTTGAACATCCTGTGCTCCCCCTTGATCATGTGCCTCCACTTGAGATACCTGTTCGTCATCTTGGGTTGGGGGATGCACCATAATTGAGGAAGACGGTTGATCTTGCTCCAAATGTTCCTGAGGCTGTACATCTCCAATCGCCATGGTGCGTATTGCGGCCGTTGGAACGTCTTCTTCATCTACATCATCAAGATCAACAACTTGCTCTCTTGGAGAGCCATTAGTCTCATCAAATACAACGTCGCTAGAGACTTCAACCAAACCTGATGATTTGTTGAAGACCCTATACGCCTTTGTATTTGAATCATAACCTAATAAAAATCCTTCTACGGCTTTGGGAGCAAATTTGGAATTCCTACCCTTCTTCACTAGAATGTAGCATTTACTCCCAAAAACACGAAAATACGATACATTAGGTTTGTTACCGGTTAGCAGCTCATACGATGTCTTCTTGAGGAGGCGGTGAAGGTAGACCCTGTTGATGGCATGGCAAGCCGTGTTCACGGCTTCCGACCAAAAGCACTCGGGGGTCTTGAATTCTCCAAGCATAGTCCTCGCCATATCTATGAGCGTCCTGTTCTTCCTCTCTACCACACCATTTTGCTGAGGTGTGTAGGGAGCGGAGAACTCGTGCTTGATCCCCTCCTCCTCAAGAAACTCCTCCACTTGAAGGTTCTTGAATTCGGACCCGTTGTCGTTCCTTATCTTCTTCACCTTGAGCTCAAACTCATTTTTAGCTCTCCTTAGGAAGCGCTTGAGGGTCCCTTGGGTTTCAGACTTATCCTGCAAAAAGAACACCCAAGTGAAGCGGGAAAAGTCATCAACGATAACCAGACCATACTTACTTCCTCCTATGCTCAGATAGGCGACGGGTCCGAAGAGGTCCATATGTAGCAGCTCCAGGGGTCTTGATGTTGTCATCACATTTTTGGTGTGATGAGAGCCTCCCACCTGTTTCCCTGCTTGACAAGCTGCACAAGGTCTATCTTTTTCGAAATGAACATTGGTTAGACCTATCACGTGTTCTCCCTTTAGAAGCTTGTGGAGATTCTTCATCCCCACATGTGCTAAGCGGCGATGCCACAGCCAGCCCATGCAAGTCTTAGCCATTAAGCATGCATCTAGACCGGTCTCTTCTTTTGCAAAATCAACTAAGTAAAGCTTGCCGTCTAGTACACCCTTAAAAGCTAGTGAACCATCACATCTTCTAAAGACAGACACATCTACATTTGTAAACAAACAGTTATATCCCATATTGCATAATTGACTGACAGATAGCAAATTATATCCAAGAGACTCTACTAAAAACACATTAGAGATAGAGTGCTCATTTGAGATTGCAAATTTACCTAACCCTTTTACCTTGCCTTGATTCCCATCACCGAAAATTATTGAATCTTGGGAATCTTTATTCTTGACGTAGGAGGTGAACATCTTCTTCTCCCCCGTCATATGGTTTGTGCATCCGCTGTCAATAATCCAGCTTGAACCCCCGGATGCATAAACCTGCAAGGAAAATTTAGGCTTGGGTCTTAGGTACCCAACTCATGTTGGGTCCTGCAAGGTTAGCACAAATATCCTTAGGGACCCAAATGCAAGTTTTGTCTCCCTTGCATCTTGCCCCTAATTTTCTAGCAACTATCTTCCTATCATTTCTACAAATAGCAAAAGAAGCATTTAAAGCATGATATATTGTAGAAGGTTCATTAACTTTCCTAGGAACATTAACGACATTTCTCCTAGGCATATTATGAATAACATTTCTCCTACCAACATTTCTATCATGCACATAAGAAGAACTAGAAGCAACCATGGCATGAGAATCAAAGGCATTATATACATTACTACTCCTATAAGCATTTCTAGGTTGTCTTCTATCATAGTACATAAAGGCATGGTTCTTTTGCACACTACTAGCCATAGGGGCCTTCCCTTTCTCCTTGGCGGAGATGGGAGCCTTATGGCCTGTCAAGTTCTTGGCTTCCCTCTTGTAGCCAAGTCCATCCTTAATTGAGGGGTGTCTACCAATCGTGTAGGCATCCCTTGCAAATTTTAGCTTGTCAAATTCATTCTTGCTAGTCTTAAGTTGGGCATTAAGACTAGCTAATTCATCATTTAATTTGGAAATTGAAACTAAATGATCACTACAAGCATCAATGTCAAAATCTTTACACCTATTACAAGTTTCAACAATTTCTACACAAGAATTAGATTTACTAGCTACTTCTAGTTTAGCATTTAAATCATCATTAAAACTTTTTAACTTAGCAATAGTTTCATGACAAGAAGATAATTCACTAGAGAGCATTTCATTCCTCTTAACTTCTAGAGCAAGAGATTTCTGTGCTTCTACAAATTTGTCATGTTCTTCATACAACAAATCCTCTTGTTTTTCTAAAAGCATATTCTTGTCATTCAAGGCATCAATTAATTCATTAATTTTGTCTACCTTGGTTCTATCTAATCCCTTGAATAAGCATGAGTAATCTATCTCATCATCATCACTAGACTCATCTTCACTCGAAGAAGCATAAGTACTAGTATGGGTGCTTACTTTCTTCTCTCTTGCCATGAGGCAAGTGTGACGCTCGTTGGGGAAGAGGGATGACTTGTTGAAGGCGGTGGCGGCGAGTCCTTCATTGTCAGAGTCGGAGGAGGAACAATCCGAATCCCACTCCTTTCCGATATGTGCCTCGCCCTTGGCCTTCTTGTAATGCTTCTTTTTCTCCCTCTTGTTCCCTTGGTCCTGATCACTATCATTGTCGGGACAGTTAGCAATAAAATGACCAAGCTTACCGCATTTGAAGCATGAGCGCTTCCCTTTGGCTTTGGTCTTGCTTGGCTGCCCCTTGTGACCTTTAAGCGCCGTCTTGAAGCGCTTAATGATGAGGGCCATCTCCTCATCATTGAGTCCGGCCGCCTCAACTTGTGCCACCTTGCTTGGTAGCGCCTCCTTGCTCCTTGTTGCCTTGAGAGCAATGGGTTGAGGCTCATGACTAGGACCGTTCAACGTGTCGTCCACGTATCTTGCCTCCTTGATCATCATTCGCCCGCTTACGAACTTCCCAAGAACTTCTTTGGGCGACATCTTGGTGTACCTGGGATTTTCACGTATATTGTTCACCAAATGAGGATCAAGAACGGTAAATGACCTTAGCATTAGGCGGACGACGTCGTGGTCCGTCCATCGCGTGCTCCCGTAGCTCCTTATTTTGTTGATAAGGGTCCTGAGCCGGTTGTATGTTTGTGTCGGCTCCTCGCCCCTTATCATCGCGAACCGTCCAAGCTCGCCCTCCACCAACTCCATTTTGGTGAGCAAGGTGACGTCGTTTCCCTCATGAGAGATCTTGAGGGTGTCCCAGATCTGCTTGGCATTGTCCAAGCCGCTCACCTTGTGATACTCGTCCCTGCACAAAGAGGCTAGCAACACAGTAGTAGCTTGTGCATTTTTATGAATCTGTTCATTAATAAACACAGGGCTATCCGAGCTATCAAATTTCATTCCACTTTCCACAATCTCCCAAATGCTTGGATGGAGAGAAAACAGGTGAGTACGCATTTTGTGGCTCCAAAATCCGTAATCCTCTCCATCAAAGTGAGGGGGCTTGCCAAGTGGAATGGGGAGCAATTGAGCATTTGAACTATGCGGGATGCGCGAATAATCGAAAGAAAAGTTTGAGTTAACCGTCTTTCGTCTATCGTAGTCGTCGTCGTCCTTTTGGGAGGAGGAAGATTCGTCGCTGTCGTAGTAGACAATTTCCTTGATGCGCCTTGTCTTCTTCTTCCTCCCGTCTTTTCTTGTGTGGCCCGAGCCTGAGTCGGTGGGCCTGTCATCATTGGGCTCGTTGACGAAGGACTCCTTCTCCTTGTCGTTGATCACCATACCCTTGCCTTTAGGATCCATCTCTTCAGGCGGTTAGTCCCTTTCTTGAAGAGAACGGCTCTGATACCAATTGAGAGCACCTAGAGGGGGGGTGAATAGGTGATCCTGTAACACTTCAAAAACTTAAGCCACAAAACTTGGTTACTTGTTAGCACAGTAATATGCCAAGTGGCTAGAGAAGGATCTCAACACAACACAATAACCAAGAGATATCAATCACAGAGATGGCACAGTGGTTATCCCGTGGTTCGGCCAAGACCAACGCTTGCCTACTCCACGTTGTGGCGTCCCAACGGACGAGGGTTGCAATCAACCCCTCTCAAGCGGTCCAAAGACCAACTTGAATACCACGGTGTTGCTTTGCTTCTCTTAATCCCGTTTGCGAGGAATCTCCACAGCTTGGAGCCTCTCGCCCTTACACAAGATGTTCACGAAGAATCACAGAGCAAGGGAGGGATTAGCAACTCACACACGACACAAAGATCACAGCGAATACGCACACGCAAACCCCAGATTTGAGCTCAAGAGACTAGCACACTAGAACGGAGCTCAAATCACTAGAATGTCGAACAAGTGCGCAAGAATGAAGTGTGAGTGATCAATGATGCTCAAAGGATGCTTGGTGTCCTCCTCCATGCGCCTAGGGGTCCCTTTTATAGCCCCAAGGCAGCTAGGAGCCGTTGAGCACAAGTTTGGAAAGCCATTCTTGCCTTCTGTCATCGGGGGCACCGGACGGTCCGGTGCACACCGGACACTGTCCGGTGCCCGATTTCCTTCCTTAAACAGCGAAGCCGACCGTTGGCAGTCTGAGAGCCGTTGGCGCACCGGACATGTCCGGTGCACACCGGACAGTCCGGTGCCGTCTTCTAGCCGTTGGCTCGGCCACGTGTCCCACGCAGATTGTGCGGCCGACCGTTGGCCCGGCCGACCGTTGGCTCACCGGACAGTCCGGTGCACACCGGACAGTCCGGTGAATTTTAGCCGTACGTCGCCGGTGAATTCCCGAGAGCAGCCACTTCGCTCGAGCCAGCCTGATGCACCGGACACTGTCCGATGCACCACCGGACAGTCCGGTGCTTGCAGACTCAGCAGATTCTTGGCTGCTCGAGCCAAGACATTTCCAATTGGATTTTTCCTGTTTCCAGCACTTAGACACAATACATTAGTCCATAAAACAATGTACTAAGTCTGAGAAACATACCTTAATTCTTGATTTGTACCTTGTCCACCTTTTTACACTTAGGCACTTGTGTTGGACACTAAATCACCAAAATACTTAGAAATGGCCCAAGGGCACATTTCCCTTTCACTTGGACCATGCAAGACTTCCACTGCACTCCGATGAAAAGAGTAACTTTTCCAAGTTCATCTTCATACTCTTATTGCCTTTGTGTTCTTATTTGAAGATTTTGGTGAGGCAATGGGGTTAAAGGGCCAAGATTGATCCCGTTTTGGTGCTTGATGCCAAAGGGGGAGAAAATAAAGGCCAAAGCGATAAATGGATCAGCTACCACTTGAGAGATTTTGAAAATAGTAGAATAGAGCTTTTGGTTTGTCAAAACTCTTTTGTTGTCTCTCTTGTCAAAAGTTGGCTTCTTGTGGGGAGAAGTATTGATTATGGGAAAAAGGGGGAGTTTTTGAAATCTTAAGTCAATTTCTCTTAGAATGACTCTCTTTATGTCTTAACATGTGTGTTTGACTTAGAGATAGAAATTTGAGTTTGATTTGCAAAAACAAACCAAGTGGTGGCATAGAGTGATCCATATATGTCAAAATTGAATCAAAACAATTTTGAGTTCTTATTTGATTTGATTTTGTACTTGTTCTACTTGCTTTATGTTGTGTTGGCATAAATCACCAAAAAGGGGGAGATTGAAAGGGAAATGTGCCCTTGGGCCATTTCTAAGTATTTTGGTGATTTAGTGTCCAACACAAGTGCCTAAGTGTAAAAAGGTGGACAAGGTACAAATCAAGAATTAAGGTATGTTTCTCAGACTTAGTACATTCTTTTATGGACTAATGTATTGTGTCTAAGTGCTGGAAACAGGAAAAATCCAATTGGAAATATCTTGGCTCGAGCAGCCAAGAATCTGCTGAGTCTGCAAGCACCGGACTGTCCAGTGGTGCACCGGACAGTGTCCGGTGCGTCAGGCTGGCTCGAGCGAAGTGGCTGCTCTCGGGAATTCACCGGCGACGTACGGCTAAAATTCACCGGACTGTCCGGTGTGCACCGGACTGTCCGGTGTGCACCGGACTGTCCGGTGAGCCAACGGTCGGCCGGGCCAACGGTCGGCCGCGCAATCTGCGCGGGACACGTGGCCGAGCCAACGGCTAGAAGACGGCACCGGACTGTCCGGTGTGCACCGGACATGTCCGGTGCGCCAACGGCTCTCAGGCTGCCAACGGTCGGCTTCGCTATTTAAGGAAGGAAATCGGGCACCGGACAGTGTCCGGTGTGCACCGGACTGTCCGGTGCCCCCGATGACAGAAGGCAAGAATGGCTTTCCAAACTTGTGCTCAACGGCTCCTAGCTGCCTTGGGGCTATAAAAGGGACCCCTAGGCGCATGGAGGAGCACACCAAGCATCCTTTGAGCATCATTGATCACTCACACTTCATTCTCGCGCACTTGTTCGACATTTTAGTGATTTGAGCTCCGTTCTAGTGTGCTAGTCTCTTGAGCTCAAGTTTGGGTTTTGCGTGTGCGTATTCGCTGTGATCTTTGTGTCGTGTGTGAGTTGCTAATCCCTCCCTTGCTCTGTGATTCTTCGTGAACATCTTGTGTAAGGGCGAGAGGCTCCAAGCTGTGGAGATTCCTCGCAAACGGGATTAAGAGAAGCAAAGCAACACCGTGGTATTCAAGTTGGTCTTTGGACCGCTTGAGAGGGGTTGATTGCAACCCTCGTCCGTTGGGACACTACAACGTGGAGTAGGCAAGCGTTGGTCTTGGCCGAACCATGGGATAACCACTGTGCCATCTCTGTGATTGATATATCTTGGTTATTGTGTTGTGTTGAGATCCTTCTCTAGCCACTTGGCATATTACTGTGCTAACAAGTAACCAAGTTTTGTGGCTTAAGTTTTTGAAGTGTTACAGGATCACCTATTCACCCCCCCCTCTAGGTGCTCTCAGCGGCTTCTACAGGTTGGCCCATAGACGACTGATAGGGAGAAGGAAGCTCGGCGATCCTTAAGTGTCACACTTGCAGATAAGTGGAACTCCCCAACAGTTACATTAGACAGGTCTAAGACGTCACTATCCCAAAGCAAACGGATGCCTCCCTGGGTTCCACTATTTCCTTCAGCAGGCTTGAATCTGAAATTGTTGAGCTTTGGCCCTCCTAGAGAATCTGCTGTGAACCTATCGATTGTTGATAATTTAGTCTCTTGCAAACAGACAAGGTTGCAGGACGTGGCAGAGATCAATTCACGCACCGCATCGCGGCGTGCCTGCTGATTTAGCCCCCTAACATTCCAAGAGAGGATGCTAAAATCTGACATAATTCATGGATGAACCCCATACTGATAGCATCACACAATTAACAGTTGTTAAATTAATAAGGGCCATCATTGCCTTGGAATAGTATTCTGCAACAAGGCTGGAAGCTAGCAGCAGCGCAACATATCCGGAGCTGTTCGCAATTGAAGCTGAACCTAAGATGCAGTACAACATCTCGACCAAAATAAAACCCACAACCAGCAGCTCAGCGCAGCCGATTGCAAAAGGGACTAAAACTGAGTTGCAGTACATCATCTAAAACCAAAATACACCCGGATAGGCTGGCAAGGAATCAGACAGCCACCAGACGTGTTGCAGCATTGCTCCTTGCTTCCGCTTGCAGATTGTCCATCTCATCCTGTATTTCTTCTATAGCTTCACCTGCAATTCCCATCAGTGCCTTGTCAACGTGTTCGGTGTCCGGCATATGAATGTTGAACAGGGCTTCCAAAGCTGCCCCTGCCTCCTTAGATAATGGTTTCTGGAACCAAGCCTGAAAGTCCTGGAAAGCATTATCAAAATTAGGAGTTCCTTCATTCGCCAAGAGGCCAAGTTTGCGACAGAGGTTGCGTTGTGCCCACTGCATGATCGGCATATGAGGGCCATTAGCGAGTCTAGCACTACGACGTACCGCAGAGAGATTGAATAAGCGTCGATGTTTAGTGTTCTGAGCTGTTGATGCAGCAGCTATGGCCACAGCAGGTGTTTCTGCAGGCATCAATTGAGGCAGCACAGGTGAATCAAGTATTGCAGCAACTGGCCTTACAAAGAGATTGCTGAGGAGAGCGCCCTGCGAGGTAGTTGGTGCCCCACCCTGCAGAACAACAGCCGGTTCAAAGGGAGCACCATCTGCAGAACCTGCATTAGTAACAGAACTGGTAGAAGACAGTAGCTTGCTGTTGCCCCTAGCCTGCAACACAGGCAACCCAACCTGCCTAGGAAAACCTGATGACAGGGAAGCATGGAGCCTATCAAACGCCAGCTTCACAGGGATCAGCTTTGCGCATTCGGGGTTTATCTTTCTCTTGCCTGCCATGTCACCTAGGTCTCCCTCATCAACCACGGGGTCGGACCAGGCTTGTTCCCCAGCGTTGGAGCAGCGCCGCCTTTGGTAGACGCAGCCCGCACGAAACCTGCCATGGGGAGAAATTGCAGCCTGCATTGTAGGCGTCGGCGGTTCGTTGTTGTTGTCGTCGCGTGACTTTTGGATGGCAGAGCAGCAGCTGTCTAGAGGGAGACTCTCCCGAGCAGGACTCCGTGGGGGGGTCATTGATTGTGTACGTCGACCAGCGCCCCGGGTAGATGGCGCGTACGGCTGCGCCCACGCGTGCCGTCACGCAGCTGGTGCGCGAGCCCAGAGTGTGGACGGGAACCCATGTTCGCCACGCCACGATCTGGGGTGCCGACGTGGGACGCATCCGCTGGCGTAGTAGCAGCTTGGCGAGGTTGCTGGACCTGCCTCACACCTCCAGTCCCGTCACCGGACATGTACCTCCTGGAAGTGTAGTGTCGATGGTCATGACGCGACCCCGAGCGCTCCCGCTCGTGGCCCTTTGGAGCACGCGAGATGCTTCGGAAAAGGCGCGTGCTCCAGCTGTCCTCACGTTGTAGGCGACGTCCACGGTGGTCGTTGTCGTCGTCGTCCCGGTGATGATCGTTGCGTCGAGGTGGAGGGTCGTGCCTGTCGCGTGGAGCACTCTCACCATCAACAACTCCAAGCCTCCAGTCGAACGCACGTGTATTTCCTTGACCCTCGTTGCCGGGGGAACCCTCCACAAGGTCAAGGTGGACGATGACCCTCAAGGTTAAGCCACTTTGTCCCGCCGGTGGCACATTGTGGACAGTGATGTTCATGCCAACAATGGTTAGCCAAGTTACCTTTGGGATGTCTGAAGGGTTCCGCGTCCATGCCCAGAGGTTGAGTGTCCTTGTGTCCTCCTTTCGCAGTGACTGAGACTCGACGTAGTCTAGCACGCAGCTCTTAGCCACCGCCCGCTTGGCAATGCCCTCGTTCCACGCATGCAGAGGAATGCCTTCGAGGCAGAGACGAACATGGTAGTCGAAGTTGATGCGGTCACCGTGAACAGGGAGCTGCCATGGCCTAACCCGAATGTCAATGTTGCCGTAGGTGAAGTCGCGTCGCGCCACCGCCGCGTCGCGGTGGTGCTGGTGCGCGAAGGTGATGAAGAAATCCTCTGGGTAGTGCTGCACTACCGTGATGTCTTCTTCGCGCATCCCGAACCTGGAGCAGAACGCCCTTCTCACTGTGCTTGTACCTGTCGCCGGTCGAACACCACCTAGCCAGGCCCACGCCGCGTGGGTACTCAGCCTCGCCTGCTCGCTATCCATGTCCCGAGTGGAAGCAGCAACAGCAGATGTTTCTTGCGGACGCTCAGCTGCATCGCCGGGCCTTGCCATGCTTGCCTGGCGCAGGGGTGGGAAATGCGAACTGTCGAGGCAGGGGGCGCAAGAGGGGCTGGAGAGAAAGTAGCAGCAGCTGTCGAGGCAGGCTTGTTCGGGCACTGCCAGGCCTTGTGGCCAACACCTCCACAGCCGAGGCACCTCAGCGGATCCCTGTAATCAATGGCGAAGTGGCCTTTGGCCAAGCAGCGGAAGCATTTACCTCTCAGACTCACCTGCAAATTTTTTCTAACCGGATGGGGGGAGTTGGGATCCTGGTTGTTGGGTGACATAAAGGCTCTGCCGAATTGACTCTCCCGCGGTGTCTCCGATGTACCGTAGTCCACCCAGCCGCACCATCGTCTTCAATGGATTCGATTTCGCATAGTTGCTCCTTGATGCGAAGTTGGCTTGAATGCTGTGGCTGGCAAGAAGTCCCATCGATGCGGCGCGGAGTGAAAGCTCCCTGTGCAGCAGACGCAAGCCTGTGTGGGCGACGAAGCTGTTTCGCGGGCAGGGACAGGACAGCAAACTGAACTTTCTCGTCGTGGGGAGCCGTCGAAGCCTGTCTCCCCGCGGCCGGCTTGAGGCATGGTCGCGGCAGAGTTGGCCAGCCCGCGGAGGGGTGGAAGCCAGGGCTCACGGGAGCGCCTGCAAACCTGGCTGGGACGGGGCAACAGCGGTAGGTGAAGGGCTGATCTGTTGTTTGGTGGCGAGGACGGGGGGTTACCGGCCGGCGAATCGGTGGGGAGAGCCCCGGCGACGGCAGGGGTGGGGCTGGTCGCCGCAGGAACAGAGGAAGGTGGCTGCATTTCGTGGGAATATTATTCAAGCAGTTAGCAAGGTCTATCTTGGGCTAATGGGTGAAGGACATGGCCACACTGCTTGATCAGCATCTGAAGTGCATCAGCTACAATCAAGAACAAGTAGGGGGAGAGGAGGTCTCCCTGTCTCAGACCCGATTACTAAGGAACCAAGGTCCAGGACATCCATATATCCTGAATGACGATTAGGCTGCCTGGGACAGCGGACTGCAAGGACATCCATGTGTCGGGAGGTTTGTGGGCGTGGCTGAAAATGGGGGGAGGCATGCGCATGAAGAAGCTGTCCCTCGGGAGGGGGGATGCACGCCCAGGAGGACTAGGGGGAAGAAGCTAGCAAGGTTATCGTAGTGGTCAAGGAGCTGCTCCCTGCACTGCACCACGAGGCAAGTAGGCGCACTTGGACGATGGCGCCATCTCCCCCAGGGCCGACTGACTACACAGAGTTCGGGGGTACTCCATGGTGGCAATGAGGGGGAGAACATCAGGGCGTCGGAAAAAAAAACGGTTGTGTGTGTCTTTATGAGGTTCCAGCCAGGGAGATGGAACGATTGATGGGCAAGGGAGGTATGCCAGATTTGGCATGGGCAGAGGCGGGAGATCCAATGATGGTTGGAGGGGCGTCAAGGAAGGAGATGTGGCGCACAAAGGTGTGACTGGGAGAGGGAGCAGGAGGCGGGAGCGCGAGGAGGAAGGTGCAAAGCGAGTTGGGCTCAGACTGTATCCACAAAGGTGCGTTTGGTTGCGGTTCAGCTAGGAGAGCGATGTCCACTGGCGTCCTCTTTCGTCCCTCTAATTTTAAGGGACAACAGGGGACAACACTGGGATAGTCTTGTTCTAACCTTTAACCCAGAACCAAACAACCTAATTTGAGAGATCGTCTCATCCCGTCCTGTCATTGCAACCAAACGCAGGGTGCAGATGGGGCGGGATGGGACGATCCCTTAAATAAGTTTGTTTGGTTCAGAGTCAAGGATTGTGACAGGACTATTCCAGTGTTGTCTCCAGTTATCACTCAAAATTGGAGGAATGTGAGAGGACACAAGGGAACGTCCCTATCCTGGCTGTCTCGCAATCAAACACACCCTAAATTCCATCCCCTAAAGGAATATTCTCTGTCCTTTACAGCACACTCTAAAAGATTACATCCTCTATATCTTCTCAGTCTCCAACAATGTCCCCTAAAATCGGTCCTCTATAGCTACAGTATTAACATACTTTATATACTCCATTGTTTAAGAATCATATTATTTGGATTATAAATTATTTGCGTAACACAGAAAAAAAGAAGGAATTGATAATATATAAACTCATATATCATTTATTGTTTTTCTGATATTTCACTTGGACTAAACGACATTAAAATGAAGGAATTAATAATTTTACTAAGCAATAACTACTAATTAGACGTCACCATTAACTACTAGCCGGGAATTAGCAAATAGTAAAAAATGGAAATAGGAGCAACGTTCCGTGCGCGGTGTGGCGGTTAAGAAATTTGTCAAACACCTGGTGTGCATCTTCCTCAAACACACTCGCTGCTGGCAGATTAGCGACGTTGGCCACTAGATGGTGCCGCTCCATGCTGCCCGCACAGGCCGTTGCCGCCACCTCCTCCGCGCTCGCGCACAGGGTCGCCGACGCCCCATCCGGATTAGCTCCCGCGTTCAGCGTCGCCTTGTCTTGATCGGCTCCTCTGTGCTCCTGCGTAGTGGAGGTCGGCGACGCCGTGCTGGAAGACGTCGCAGACAACGACGTCGGCGGCCATATCTCGATCATCAGGTCCATGCTCGATCACCATCAACTCCGTCTTCTTCTACCTTCGTTGCACGTGAGTGAGGTTGTGGTGCACAACGGACGCAAGGAAAGGTTCTGAGCCGACGCGGGAGACCACGGATGGAGGGAGCATGAGAATGAACACAGGGTGGAAGCGAGCACGCCACATTTAGCGAACGAAGAACGCACTCTATATTATAGCGGATGTTTTAGCGTCTCCTGCTGGAGACATAAAGGAAGACTCCGTTAAATATACCGGATAGAACGGTTTATAGACTGTTGCTGAAGACAGTCTCAGGAGTGTCGGGAGGAGCATGATCGGGAGGGGAGCAACAGCGGTGGTGGGGAAAGCGGAGGCGAATTAGGGGGGGGGGGGGTGTGGCGGCCCTGGCCTGGCGAGACCGGGGCGGACAGCCGGACAGGGGGTCAGCGCACGGGCAAACGGCATTTTGCAGGTGAGTTCCCGGTGACTACACCCGTGGCAACGACCGAGTAGTCAAGGGCTAAGCAGCGGAAGCACCTTCGAGATAGGCGGAGAGGAGGAAGAGAGTGTTGATATATTTCCAATTCAATGAGGTGACGAAGTAATGGAAAGAGAGTGCTAACATATCGGTAAAACGACCGATCGTGATATTAAAAAAATTATAGTTGCATGAATCATTTTCATGAAATAGTTCAATAATTTTTCGTAATGCATTCAAAAGAATTAAACAAGAACTAGTATAGCAAATACTAAGAAATTACATTGTAGCATTATACACGTGGTTACTTGTCACTTTGGTTCCAATGCTCCAAACATGGCTTAAAATATGGGTTGTGTGTACTAAGATTCTAGACATGGTACGAATCTTGTGTTCGTGTGTTACCTTGCTTTGGACCATGAAAAAAATGTCATATATGATATACCTACCCTCAAATAACACGTCTGAGTCTTAGCTCTAGTTAGACATGTTCAAATATCGACTCGAATCGGGTTCGGGTCGAATCAAGGTCGGATCGTGAGTCGTTTGGCACGGTTCACGTCTGACCCGTGCATAGTGTCGGGTCAGATCGGTTGGCTCGTGTCTCCCTGTTGGGCACGGTCGGGTAGGGTTGGATTGGATCATGTTTTTTAGGTTGGATCGAGTTTTAGATCAAAATCACGACTTGTATCTGGCCTGTAGATTGTTGCGGGTCAACAAATTTATGATTTGTACCCGTCTGTCGGCTGTCGCATTGGTCGGGTCGAGGTTTTTTCGGATGGGTCGAGTGACCCATGATCAGATCTAGCTCTAGTCATATGCTCAAAGCAAGAAGAGAGTGATTGATGGACCAAGGTATATAAGAAAGCAGTTTCGCCCTTTAATATTAAATATAAATTAGATATTAATTCCTCTCTTCAATAAAAATGTAATTCTTTTTAAAAAATAAATAATTTTACTTATAATATTTTCTATAAAAATATTAATGTTTTATATTAAATAAGTACAATTGGATAGATTATAAAATATATTTTTTATAACAAATTTACTTAGAGACATATATGTTGATACTTTTTATAGAAAATGTATAAATCTAGATATATTAACTATTTTCAAATTTGAAGTTATGTTTTAGCAGACGCAGTAGTAGCCTTCTCCTTAGTTTACCGTCATCCATAGTTCACTAGAAACACTTGGTACACAATTCCGTGTGTTTGGTTGGCAGACGCGATCGTGCAACTGCACCACGGAGAGTTAAAGTAGCCAGGCTCCGTGGATACAAGTCGTACAGTTAAGGCCCTATTCCAATCTCGCGAGATAAACTTTAGCAACTTTTTTAGCTAGTCATTTGTAATCTGAGTCAGGCTCACGGGAGATACGGTGGAAGCGCGGCGTGCAAGCATGGTGGATGCAACCGCATGTCCAGGCACGCAAAACCAGAAGCATTTTAGCTCGCTTTTTTAATATCTTCTAATTAAAAGAATTGATCATCAAATCAGTTTTATGTTTGTGTTTCTGACATTTTTTAACAAAATTAGACCACACATGTTATATAATATTTAAAGATTTTTTTGTGCGGTTTTCTCTAGTACATAATATGGTACAGACAACCAAACACAAGCTATATCTGCCATGAATATACTAATACAAACAATCAAACATAAGCCTTTGTATGGAACTAGGCTATACACGAAGAGCTTGACTCCTCAAGTATGGGCCAGGCTACCACTGTGAGCAACCAAACAGACAGAATGTGATCTTAGATGATGTCTCGGGTGTGAATATTTTCTCATATGATGGTAAAGGTAATCATCCCCACTTGTGTTGTGCCGCTAACATTGCACATTGGCCTCTTGAGGCCAAAGGATGGTTTCAATGGTCTCATGATCAACTATTCCATTTTTCGGTTGCTTCTCCAAATCTACCTTGGAATAAAATTATTCTTTTGTCAAATTGTTTGGCCACTTACTGCGGTAGGCAAACATCGACGCCGAAGAGTCTCGGCGATATTGGAAGTTATATCTAAAGTTGTTATGCAGACCCTTTTCCTATGGGTCTTGGTATGATAGTGTAAATCATGCACTTGACAAAAGTATTATGCGCTTGCTTAAGTAAGTTGGCTTCAAACTGACCAAATAAACACCTCAAGCCTCATAACTGCACTTAGAGTCAGCTGATGGAAATAGATGTCATATTTTAAAATAAACTCTATAACCATTGGATGCACTAGGTGATAAAGACTAGTACAAAAAAACTTTTGAGAACAACAATCATGTCGTCCTTTGGTCGTGGTATCTTATCATTGCCACCAAGGCATGCAAGATTAACATCCTCGGTGTAGCCCAGTTTAGCATAAATTTTCAAGTGACCCTCCTATACAATGGACTTCTCAATGTATAGATAGCTTGGTTTCTATGACCTAAGGTCCCCTTCGTCCTCTTCAACTTTGTCTTTCAACCTAGAGTCTTCGTTAGGGATGGTAATTTCCCCTGTGGCCAGTTCGAATTTTGTCGGGTTCGAGTTCGGGCACGGAATTTGACCCACGAGTCTCGCTCATACCTTATCTCTCATTCATGGGTATCCAACGGATATCTAAAATTAGTGAAATTGTTTTTCAACCCACCAAAAAACCAGCCCAAGCCATCAGTCCATCGTCGTCTAACCGTGCCGTTTGCCACTTCACGTTCACACACCGACGCGTGAGCCTTCCAAAAACCCATGGAACTCCATTTTCTCTACTATGGTCTCATCTCTCCGTCGGCGTCATGAGTGTCTCCACTCTCTAGGCCGGACCACCGGCACCACCACCCGATGTTCCTACAGGGCCTCTCGTCCTCGGTCTCCTTGTTTCACCTTCCAAGTCCCACATGCCTCGTTGCGGCACGACACGCAGGCCTCTACCTCGCTGTCACCGTTGTTCTCCCTTGATGACCACTCCCACCTCTCCCCCTCACCACAACATCAGTCTTAACGTCATGCAGTACCAACAGCAATCTTCGATGATGCTGCCAGGTCAGCAGCCACAACAGATCAAGGTAGCATTGATCATGTTGTCGCCTCACAGGGATGTGGCATGGTCGAAGATGGCAAGGGGTTCGGTTCCGGCTGCCAGCCAGGTCGGTGAGGAAGAGTGAGTCACCGTTTTCGGGTAGTTGCCTCGCACCCTAGCTAATTCGCCCTAACCAATTCGATGCAATTGTTGTTGTAGGATATTTAGATTGTTGTATAATCTGCTACATTGGATTCATGCAGTTGTATGTTTTCTTTTTAAATTACATTCGTCTAGTACTTTTGCACGTGCTCCATATTGTCTTCTCAGACAACATGTGTATGCAATCACTATGACAAATAATTTTCTTTATCTAGTATGAGGGGTGTTAGCTAATCTTGTTATACCCAACATGTACGAGCATGGGTATAAAATTTTACCTACGATTATAGTTGCGGGCGAGTATTAATCTCTATGGGTATGATCATGGGCGGGTATTTATTCTATCCAACCCATCGCCATCCCTAATCTTCGTCTTCAAACTCATTACCGACCATCATGGTCTACTCGTTTGCTCGGGATGAATTGCTTGTTGTTTCCTCAATTACTTCAACAACATTGGTCATGGTGCCAGCAAGGTGCTCCTTGGTTATGCTAGCTGCATAGCACTTTCTCGTTGCAGGGCCTCGAACGATGTGAGAGTTGGAATCGAAGCGGTCATCTTAACGCGTGTCATCGAACGCTCGAGGGCAAGTTTTGGAATGAAGCACAAGAAAGTTTCGAAGGCGGGGGTCGTTATGAGAAGCGCAAGGGAGCTTTGGAGGTAGAGCTCAAGTCAACATTAGGGCATGTACAATGGTATTTAATATAGAGGCTCTTGAGGTGTTTAAATAGGGCATTTACAAATAAAATTGTGGAGCTGTCTCTCCGTGAAGAGACGTCTCTGGCTCGTAACCCAAGTAGCAACATACGTCTCACTTCTTAGTGTACGAATTCGTGGTCTCTTCTATCGATCTAATATTGTACAAGTGCATTTACTTCTGTATTTATTAATAGACTATATTTATAGACACTCCAATATATAATAGAGTCCCTTAGTTGTCTCTTATGCTTGGAAAACCGTTTTAGTGTCTCTCCATTATACATACTCTTAGGTGGAAACAATAGTTACAGGGAACACTACGTAGCACATCCTATTATATAACCAAGCCAACACGCAAATCGAAGTTATGCATGGAGCACTCACTGTCATATGGGCCTATCAAACCAGATGTGCCTCCATGCATTGTTTATGTATTTTAAACACTGTTTTTAATAACGAACTCAAAAGAAGGTATTTTGGACCTTTGGTAAAGGGCCCTTCAAAATATATTTCACGGTTTGAACTCGTTATGAAAAACAAACTAGCCCCACGAGGAGTTACTATTGGAAAGGTCTCTAGCCAAAGATCTATATTAACAAGATCAATGTTCAAGATATTTTTTCAGGATAAGGGTCTCGATCAAAGCTAAATAGAATTGTGCTCAAAGAAGCTTTGGACGATGGCCGATGTTGAAGGTCACAAAAAGTCGAAGATGAGAAAGTGGAGCTTTGATGCCTCTAGAACTATCTTCGAAGAGGAAAACGAGGAAGGTCTCAAGGGAGAAGAAAAGACATACATGGCATGCCAGCGTTGTAAAATAACATAATACCTTCTCAATTATGAAGGGTTACTGTTTAATAGAAAGGGCAAGGTTATAATTTCATACGAAGATTTATATCGGCTCGACCCTATAAATAATTATCACTGCTATAAGGATCAGCTATTTTAAAACCCTAGTACCCTACGCATGCAACATCTTCTCCCCAGAGAACCTCTTGTTGAAATTTAGGCCACTTGTGGATGACCCAATTCAAATAAGGAAGCTAAGGTGGTGTGAGGGATGGCATGAGATGCTTTAGTTCTATATTGCTTATCTATGTACGAGATAACTAATTTATAAGTGAGGTTGTGTACTACTTTTCACATGTGATACACAAAGGGTTATAGAGGCTGCTCTGAACTTACCACAAGCGCGCTCGCATTTCGCAATTTTTCACGAAATTAACGCTGACTTGTGACGATGCGCGATCGCGTCGTCACGTGTTCTAAACAGCACCTTATTTTCTTACCCTTTGTTTATTTGATTATCAAGTACCATAACTAGACTACCACATCAACTAGGAGTACTAGGCACACGTGAACTCTACGGTTGCACGTAGAGATTCAAAGGCGGTTACTAAAATTTAGTATATCGAATCCAAGGCTGTGTTCGCTGCGGCTTAAAGCCGTACTGTTACGGCTGTTTGTACTGCTGCAGCTGCAATCAGTAGAGACAAAATACTGTAGAAGCCGCAGCCGCAGCCGGATTAAAGCCGCTTAAAGCCGCAGCGAACACAGCGCAAGAGGCTGGTGCGACCCCTCTATATATATGAACATCTCATACATGAAGAGGTTATGCCCACAACTCATCCTCTCTTCATTTTTCTCCACGACACCGCTTCTCTGTTCTACCGACCATTCGTTTACCATGCAACAGATCAAAGGAAAACAGTGCCTCTGAACCGACATTGGCAATTCAACGACCTGCACGGGTGCCAACAAATCGGGTTTGTGCCTCGCACGTCCGCTCGATGTTTATCGTCAGAGGAAATATAAATTGTTGATATTAGTATACACACTGAAAGTTCATCAAAGTAAACTGATAGCGTAACAAATACATTCGGCACAACAAAACTAAAAAATTATGTGCTGGTCGTGTTGTAAGCCGCGTCTGCAGAGGACGTATCCATGTCATTCAGGCCAAGTTCCTCGTTCTGCTCCCAACTCCTCTGATATTCTTCAACTGCAATCCACAAAGAACACATCCAGTATGAGTATATATGCACGCATCCTTTAACTTGCAGCATCCGGTATCAGGGGAGCACCATCGTGTATCTGAATTGTTGATGAGGTTAACTTACTGGTTAGTTGGCTGTCATCTTCTAACGAATCAGTAGCCGGGGCCACAAATGAAGCCGCCAATCCATCATCAATTATTAGAGTCCAGGCTTCTTGTAAACTCAGAAGCTGGTAAAATACATTGACAAATCGTATTCATTAGGGTAAAACCCTCAAGCTAGAGAGAGAGAGAGAGAGCAAAGAAATTACCTTGGATAGTCTCTCCTTGAAGTCATCCCATTTCTTCTTTTTCCATTCCAGTGTACTATCGCCTAATTGAAATCCATGTATTCTCTCCAGAGCTGTAAACGAAAGAAAATCGGGGGAAACGAATACACATGTCACATTTAAATCTTCTTCTGAGCTTCAATAAGTGTGTACATACCATTTTCATCATAAAAAGAGAGAATGGGTGAATAAAGTGAAGCAGACCTACCCTCACATATTTTCACAATTAAACCTTCAACAGTTGTGACCATACCACCCAACGTTCCACATGAAAGTTCCAACTCAAGTTCAGGTACTTTTACGCTAGCTGAATCTGACTGAAAGACAAAACCCAAATAAACAAAGTTGTATATTAGAAGATGGGTCATGTCTAACAAGTTCTTTAGTCTATATAAGTATGTGCCTCCAATAGAATCATAAATTATCAATCTGTGTAATGAACAAGGTAAAGAAATGCCAACATATTAGTTCAGGGGAGTTCATATTGTACACTACAGAATGACAAGCCCAAAAGGAAAGAAAAAAACAACATGCACAGCACAGGGTTAGATTCTGAAGGACTTTGCAAATATATTTTACTTGATATGACATCAGGTCATTAATGTCAAATAACCTTTCCCTTACCTAGTCCAGGGGTGAAGCAACCTTAAGCAGTTAAGCTCCTCCGAGAGCATATTGAACAAATTCGAGTTGTTGCTATCTATTTTCTACCACTTACACACCCCCACAGCACCAGGCTATGGACCCACTAATGCAGAAGCAAATCACTTGGTTAGACTGCAAGCTCGGCCCTGCAACACCATGGTGTCATCCATTGCGCATGCTATGCTCCCAGTCAACCTATTGTCCACTATGCGACTAACTCTGCTTTGGCCAACAAAGGGTGTCCAGTATCCATTTTGGACTTTTCTAGCCTTGAACCACTGGCACTGCCTTCTTTTATCATTCCAAACTTTTCCGGAAATGGATCGTTCTAACTAATTCTCTATTTTGAGTTTCTGCAATTTAATTTAGATGCTTCTTGGTTAAATTTTGATGAAATAGTAGGGTTTAGGCTTGAATTAGGGTTTTCTAGAATTTGTGTGGAAAAAAATGCAGTCTGCATGGGACTCCTAGTGTATAATAAACTTCAGTATAGTGTCAAATAAACTTCTGGAAACATTATACATGTTCCAATTGACCACCATAAATCACATATATTGATGGTGTGAATTTTGGCTGCATCGTTTAATATTAAGCAAAATGTTACCCAAGAATTATTTATACATGTTCGCCAAAACACTACTAGTTCTTGATAGAGAATTGAAACCTATAGTACTTTCAATTTTAAGCTTTCAAGAACCTTGGAATCAGATGACTTTGTTTTTATTTTGCCATCACACCTTCACTAACTACACTACTTTTCTCATTTTGGCAAATATTTTTGGTAGATAGGGGCACTTGTATTGAACTACTCATTAATTGTATTATTAGGAACTATATACTTGTGATATTATGGCACACCCGATCCCTGGATTTTACTCTAGATTTGTCATTGTGGTCATATGATCATCAATCTCAAGCACAGGCATGCAAGTTGCTGTAAACAGGGAACGTCCAAACCTTTATGACATCACGAGTAAGGTCTTGTGCATTTTGAACACGCAGTGTAATTTTCTTTCCCTTAGCTGGAATTTCACCCCCAGGCTTCAGCTGATGAACAAAGAGGAAGAGAGTTTTGAAATCACAAGTGTCAAAATGTGCCAGTCAGGTAACTAAATCTTATTTACAAAACAGTGGTAGGACAACCAAACTGACCTCTGAATTGCGATAACCACACATGTCACATGTTGTTGCCATAACAATCACCTCCCGGAAATATGGGATTTCTAGCAAAAGTCAAGGTTCACATATACTTTTTAATTGCAGTGTTAAGCAGCAGACAGGTCAGGGATACCACAAATGTTCCATTCCTATATTCAGGAACCTAATAAAAGGGTTGCAGCTATGTTTCAGGTCCTGGAATCCTGATATGTCAATGCAAGCATGTTTGGTAAATTCAACCAAACAATGCATGTTTTAGTGGTGTGAAGCCATAAACCATAGCTCCAGCTAGAAACCATCCAGAACAAAAAAAAGACTTGTGTCTTGTTCGATACCCAATGTAGCCCCATCCCCAAAAAAAATCAACAGTTCAAAGGTGAAATATAATATCTGGAATTCTGGATCAACCAACAATGGTCAAATCTTAATAAACATCCTGGACAGGCCTCATATCAGGAATATCAATAACTCTGGAATAAATATAGGATCCAAAATCAACAGAATCAGAGACATGTATTCCAACAAACAGTCACATAGCTAATTATTGCATATTACCAAGGTATTCAACCATTGCAGCCTCTCCGGGTGGTTAATGGCTATTCACAATAAGTACCTTAACAATAAAGAAGAAAATTTTCCGGTGGAAGTTTCAAGATTCAACTATGAAAAATACATGCAAAATCCATGGTACACAAATAAAGGCAGCAGAGGTGTTCTGACACAAATAACAAGATCCTTCTTGTAGTCCTTGTTCTAAGAGAACAAACGTCATCACACAACCAAATAAGCATAGCCAAGATACTATTCTTACTCTATTACTGAGCTTGGTCATGAAAATAACTAATGGCTACACAGGTATTGTGAGTACTCTATTTTTAATAGCTTAAACATTAAAATGGTGAAAGTCAGGAGAAAGGATACTTGTAGCAAAGAAACGTGTGACGCATTCTGTTCCACAGGCTCCACATGTTGATGGCAAAGTATCAACCTGTTCACGTGAAATTTATAAGGTACAGATAAACATAATTCGTGAGGAGATTGTTGCCAGCAACTTGGAAACTATACCTCTTCTGGTGCTGAATATCTACACAATGCTGCAGCAACTTCATCAGGGTTTCCCTGAGCTATAGCACGACGACCTGCAACAGCTCCAACTGAGCCATGGGGCACGCTTTGCAACCCATCAGAATTGGATTCCACTGCTGAAGCAGGCAATACAGCCTCTCCAGGTTGTTCTTTTGGTGGTTCAGCAAGAAAACCAAGTGCTGCTTGTTGTTCAGGAGTTCTTTCGTAGAATCTCACAGATAGTAAAGGATCTAATAACGGAGCATGCCTGTGGGTTTATGAAGATTAATCAGTGTGGCAAACCCAGATGAGGCACATGAAGGGGCGGGGGTAATAAAACATACAGTATACCACTATCTTCCTATGTATCATCTAGATGCAGTGATTACAGAACAGCACAATCTAGTCCATTTTCAAATCACTATAGTTTTTTTAGAGTCACTTACTATAGGTTATGTAACAAGACAAATCAAACAATATTACCACAAAGGAAACAATGTAAAAAATATCATCCAAGTAGTTCAAACATTTACATTATGATGCATAGAACAATGTCTTCCATATCAGAACAAGTATATAAGTCGAAACAATCCTAAATCCCAAACAATATAAATTATGAGGTATACCCACAAAAAAAACTTACGGGTTCTCAATAAAGCTGTTTCCTGCAGGATCATCAAGAATAAAAGTGAATGCAGCCTCTCCTGACCCAAGAGATCTCAACTTCAGTAAAAATTGATCGATAGCTTCGGCCTTCTGAGGATCCACTTTCTGGAGAATATCAGCGTGTCACCATGTGGAGTAATTTGAATTCCAAAAGCCAAGCATAAAAATACCAAAGATTCACCTTCCGTTCATCTTGAAGAGCCTGCAGCTCATCCACAGCTCGCATAATAATCCCTTCCACCTGATTTACAAGGCAAAAAATAACCAAGCTAGCAGCAAAAGAAAACATTTTGAAAGGAACTGTTTCCCGACAAAACAAATACAGAAAGGAATGAAGCATACAGTAGAAAGTGTTCCACGTTGAGCTTCTGGATGGATCTCAAAGTCGAGCTCTGGAATCTGCATATGGGTACAATGAATAGTTAGAAAAGCAATGCATTCAATGTATTTACTGTGATGTATCAAGATGATCAAATATCAGCATACCTTGATAGTCGCTGAATCAGACTTCACGACCTGACGATTCAGCATCTGGACCAGCACCACTAGTTAGTTATCATAGTAAATATATTTTAGTAACCATAATAATGCTTTATTATAACAAATGTTAAAATAGGTTTGTACTGCAGACATTAAGAGAGCTTAGTTTTGCCAAAATCAACAAAATAAGACATAATCGCTATGCAGAACACATACCTCACTCTGCCCCAACGGAACCTCCAAGCTGTAGCAGCATCCCTTGGGTTGGATTTGTCCAGCAAACTGAATCTCGTTGTTCCTAGAACAAAAGGATACAAACTCAAATTATTACCATCAATTGGCAAGTAATATCCAGTGTTATTAAAACTATGTTTAAACGACGTTTAAACGTCAAAAATCTAATTAGAGGTTGAAACCGTGTTTTGGCGTTCTAAACTGTAAAACACAGTGTTTCATGCATTTTAGACCATTAGCTACTTTTGGACCCAGTCTGTTAGTTACTTTTGGGTCCAATCCGGCTCATGGGTGAAGTTTTGGTAAGCCACTAACCTCTCTGTTTGGATTTGAACTTCATGTTATTGTCTGAAATTATGATATATTGTATTTTTTCGGTGTTGTTTAAAACTGTATATAAACTTCGTTTAAACGTTTAAAAGTCAAAACTTCACCCATGAGCTTTCGACGTTTTAGCATTTTAATAACCTTGGTAGTATCTCTACTAATCATAGACCTGGACAAATTCCAATAAACAAGAAATTGGGCATATCGTTACCTCTCACCACAATGTGGGCACTCGAAGGCCATCAGAACCACCTGCAGATTCACAAAAGCAAATTTCACAACTCCAGTCTAACCAACGGTACTAATCAGAACAAGAAGCTGAGGCCACGAGCACAGAAAGTACCTCCCGGAAGTGCGGGATCAACGTCAGCAAAAGCCTCGTGATACCCTAACCCATGAAAGCGAAGCAACAGGCCTCAGAACCTTCGACAAGCACCCCAAACAGAAGAGGACAGAACCATAAAAAAAAAGAGGTCAAGTACGGGAGCACTCACGTTCTCGCCGCAGCGCATGCAAAGGGACTCAATCTCGTGGAGAGGCGTGGCGTGCGCCTCCTCGTCGGCAGCCACCGACTCCGCCGCGGAGCCGAGGTCCACCACCACACGCCCTTCATCGCCAGAGCTCGCCATTGACGCAGGGAATAGGAGTCAGCTGGAACACTCGTGGACGAGACAGCTCCGTGAAAGCTTCTGGTGCGTTGATTTGGCTATGGTGGTCACGGCTCGCGGGAGTCGCTCTGGAGGTTTGGCGGCCAATGTTTTCAGATTGCCTGATCGTTTCTGATCGCCAGAGGGGCGATCAGCCGACTAATCACGATTAATCGACGATCAACCCGATTAATCAGCCACAACAAATCAGCATTCAACACCTGCCGAGATATGCTCATTAGCATTCAACATCACCTCACAACAGTCTAAATCTAAATTCAAGGCAGCAGCATTCAACATTCATCATTCAAGCTATAAGCAAATCAGCAAAACAGATACAGCCTATCGGGGACTGGGGAGAAGAGATGGACTGGTGGAGCCGTGGAGACATAGAGCCTTCACCGTACCTGCAGGCTGGCGCCGCCGCACCAGGGATGGAGGAGGGGCCGAGGGGGACGATGCCGCCGTATCCCCCCGTCACTGCCGTCGCCTGCACAGTGCTCCGCTAGGGTTCCTCGGCAGCTGGTTCGCGTCGCGTGTGCTGGGCAGCCTGGGCTTTGCTGTTGGCTTGGCTGTGCTTACGTGGGATGGGAAAAAGGAAGCCTGCGCTGGGCCAATGGGCCGAAATTGTTGGCCAGAATTCCAAAGCAGTGATGGGCCGAAATTGTTGGCCGCGCGCACGACGACTGCAGCTGCCCGCACGGCACGGCTAGAGATGGCAATGGGTACCCGAAACCCGAAACCCGATGGGTTTTTACCCCATTAGGGTACGGGTTTGGGTCAATTTTCATACCCACGGGTTTGTTAATGGGCATAAATCTATACCCGACGGTTTTATGGGTACGGGTTTGTTCCTATAGTACCCAAACCCGTGAACCCGTGGGTTTTTTAAACCCGACCAAACCTAGTGCATATTGTCATTTTATTTTATAAATGAACAACACACTTGTTATTCCTTATTTACTTCCTAATTTTATCAACTGGTGAATGTATCAGTAATCGGTGAGAGTGTTGCTTGCTTGCTATTATAGTTTTTACTAGTGTTATATATGTGATGGATGGATAACTTAGTGCAAGGTCACTTAATTATACAACTTATTATTTGTATTTCATTCTCTCTACTAATAATTTTTATACCAAATCATGAACTCGTTGTTCATTATATAAAATTTGGATCATGATCTCATTAATCATTACAATACTTATTGATTATGAGAAGAACAAGTATATTGGAGATGAAACCCGCGGGTAACCCATGGGTACCCGCTAACCCGATGGGTACGGGTTTGGGCAAAATCTCAAACCCGTCATGGGTATGGGTTTTTTAATGGGCATCGATATTTTTCACGGGTACCGGTTTGGGATGGCAAAACCCAGCGGGTTTGTACCCATTGCCATCTCTAGGCGCGGCACAGCGAAGGAGGCAGCGGCCGCCATTTTTTGGCTCGGTTCTTTAGTGGGACCTTGCGGCTTGGCTTACGTTTCGGAGATGAGGTCTGTAAAATGGAAACGACTGTTACGCAAGCAGTCGTTCTGTGCAAGCGTGCAAGCAAACCATCTGATTCATTAGATTATGATCCAACCACAGATACAATCATGATTTGTTAGGGGTTTTTTATAAAGATTATTGAGCTGATGGTGGAAGGGTTTAAGTGTTAAATGTGACCTACGGTTGGATCACGATCTAATGGATCAGATGATTTGCTTGCACGCTTGCACAGAAGGACTGCTTGCATAGCAGTCGTTGCCCTGTAAAATATTGTGTGGAGAGTTATTTGAATTTGTAACATCCTCGTCGCGCGACTTCGCCACTTTATTACTCCGTAGCTATGGTTCGCTAGTTTGGTATTATGGAGCACACACCCGCGCCAGTTTGGGACTGTTAATCTCCCGCGCTCTGTAAGCGTCTGTTTTCTTGCACTTGATGGAGGTTGTGTACACCTGTGTACTAATCTACCCCTAGCCGCGAGAGAGAACAGACGGGAGTAGCTCAACAGACGGTGCCCGTGCCGGAGACTCGCTCGCGCCGCCGTCTGCATCTCGCGCGGCCATCTGCCACATGGTGCCCGCGCCCCGTCTGAACAAGGATATGGTGCCCGCGCCCCGTCTGAACAAGGATCTGGTACCCGTGCCGCCGTCTGCATCCCGCACAGCCGTCTGGCTTCTGGTTCCCTTCACCCGGGTGCATGGAGGTAGAAAACTGCGTCCACTCCCCGGATTCATCTCAAGATTTACCGGTTAGGAGCTCGGAGGCACCCCTTCCTTGCCTACCCACTAGTTCTCCGATGGAAAGAGTGGATGTACCGGTTAGGAGCTCGGATTTGTCGGATCCCCAAGATTTCTGTTTGGGGATCAACATACAATGGAGGTTTGATTCAATTTACAGTATCCAGCAGTTTATTGTGTTTAGTACCTGCGCCGAGTACTTCATAGTTGTCTTACCCTTTGGTTTTAGGTTTTAGAAATTGATTGGGGGGCAATACAGATTGATGATAGATGGGAAGAAGAAGGAGAACAAGAGACTGCCGCTGAGTCAGTGATGTATGATCGGTTAGGATTGCTAGCAGAAGATGAACGTGAAACTACTAAAAGGCAAGATGCTTTTACTAGTAGATCGTTTGGTGTCCGCCGAAGCGATGAATTTGATGATGAAACAGCTGCATTGCCCTGCACTAATTGCATACCACAAGAAAGGGTATTTGTTTGCAACAGATCTAATCCAATAATGAAGATTGGTAGTTTGAACAAGGATATGAAAGAATTCAGGCTGGCTATGAGGCAATATGTGATCGATAATGAGTTTGAGTTAGGAATCGAGTCAAGCTCACCTTTCAGGTATAGAGCTTATTGCAAAGGAGGTGATTGTCCATGGAGAATCAATGCAAGGCTACATAATGCGGGTCTCCCACAATCGTTGTGAGTAATGTTTTAGCACACATTGATTGTACTCTAGATCGTGGATGAAATTAGGGAAGCTCACAATGATACCTTTTTGTGTGCAGGTTACAGTAATCGTGGATCAGCACACATGCACTTCTAGTGGTCGTCGAAAAACAACAACACCCACCAACTCATGGGTTGCATCCCTAGCACTTCCAATCCTAACGAAGAAATCACATATGGGAGCAAAAGAATTGCAAAATACCTTGCAAGAGCAGCACAATTGCACAATTTCTTATGATACAGTGTGGAAAGGTAAAGAGAAGGCCCTTAGAGAGTTGTATGGAACATGGGAGGATAGCTTTAAATTACTATTTAGATGGAGAGAAGCTATTTTGGAGGTTATGCCAGACTCAGTGATTGAGTTTGATGTAGCAGTTGAAGATGGAAAAATATATTTCAGCAGATTCTTTTGTGCTTTTGGCCCTTGTCTTGAAGGTTTTCGTGAAGGTTACAGGCCCTACTTAAGTGTGGATTCCACAGCTCTAAATGGTCGTTGGAATGGTCACCTCCCCTCAGCTACAAGTATTGATGGGCATAATTGGATGTTTCCAGTGGCTTTTGGTTTCTTCGAGTCAGAGACAAAAGATAGTTGGATTTGGTTCATGCAACAACTTCGTAAGGCCATAGGAGACCCTCCAGTTTTAGCCATTTGCTCTGATGCATGCAAAGGACTGACATTAGCAGTAAACGATATATTTCCAAATGCTGAAAAAAGAGAATGCTTCTGCCACCTTATGCAAAACTACATTAAGCACTTTACTGGTTCAGAGCACATGTATCCCACAGCTAGAGCATATAGGAACACCATTTTCGAGCACCACTTCAGTAATGCCAGGGATATACCAGGTGTGAAGCAATGGATTGATGAGTGGCACCCGCTTTTATGGTACAGATGTGGTTTCAAGATGGCTATAAAGTGTGACTACATAACCAACAACATTGTTGAGGTATTTAACAACTGGATTAAAGACTACAAAGACCTTCCAGTTTGTGAACTTGCACACAAAATCAGATGTTGGTTATGGATCTATTTTTTAGAAGGAAAAGGATCAGGGACAAATTGGGTGGTAAAATCCTTCCAATACTCATCAATTTGTTGAAGGCTAGAACCAGGGGTTTGGGTCATTTATCTATACAAAAAGGTGACTACTATCATGCTGAGATCCGTGATAACAACAATATTCATTGCAAACACGTTGTGAAGGTAGAACAGAGATATTGTTCATGTCTCGAATGGCAGCACACAGGGAAACCCTGCCAGCACGGCCTAGTGGTCATTATAGCGCAACAAATGCGAGAAGTTGGAATGGAGCACTTTGTAGACGACTACTTTTCTATTGAGAAATTTAAAAAGGCTTACGCGCGAAGGATTGAAAGTGTGGGCAATAAGTCCTTTTGGCCACAAGTGGCCATAGCCAACGAAGTGAATGCACCTATTGGTAAGAGGAGTGTTGGTCAGCAAAGGAAGAATCGGATGAAAAGTTGCTTAGAAGGTGGTGCTGCAAAGAAGAAACAGTCCCTACCTGAAGAGGAAAAGGAGAAGAAGCTACTCAGAGGAAAAATTAAATGCCTGAACTGTGCCCAACTCGGTCATAGGAAGGCCAGCCCAAAATGCCCTCTTAATGGCTCCAAAAAAAGGCAAGCCATTTTATTTGAATTGCAGCTTCATCTGCCCTATTAATGAGCAGTTTTTGTTACTTCATAATGTTATTTTTGGTGTTTTTTCAGGAAACGGAAACCTCGGAAAAATAGCACTAAACAATGGTTCCCCAAAAATATGGCCGAATCAGCTCAACCTTAGGATGAGAACCCACCAGATGACACCGGAAGAACTGAAGCTACAAGTCAAACACAGGTGATGTTGCGCCATGGAGGTGATGTTCTGCAGCAGGAGTTCCAGGGAGTAGATGTTGGGCACTTAACGCCACCAAGGCTATTGTTAGGCGCCACAACTTCAGTTGGTCATGTTGGGCACTTTACCCCACAAAGGCACAAAAAAAGAGCAGTAGGAAAGAAGTTGACGCCAAAGAAGAAAAATGTTTGACAGTAACTATGTGCATGTGGTCAAACTATTAGTGTGAAATTATGTGTATGGCACATTCAGTTCTGTCGGAGAGGGAATTCTCCGGCCGGGTGGCGGAGTGCACCCGCCCTAAATCCTAAGATGAGGAAGGGGCTTTAAGCGTTTTGTCTGTCTTGCTAAGCGATCATCAAGCACATGAACACGCGAGGATTTAGAGTGATTCGGGCCGCCGGAGCGTAATACCCTACTCCACTGTGTGTTGGATTGTTGTGGAAGCTTGAGCTTGCCTTGTAACGTTGCGTGCCTACCCTTTTATAGCTCTAAGGGGGCACGTACAAGGGTGCTGAGCCCCGACATGTGGACCCAGGAACATAACGGATGTAGCTACTAATATTTTCTGCTGGAGCAATCTTCTTGCGCCCTGACACCCGAGATCTTCGTCGCCTCAGCGTGCAGGGGGAAGCTTCTCGTATAAGGGATGAGTACAGTGCACCGTGCAGCACGGGCGCACTGTTTCGGCAACGGACAGGACAGGTGCGCCGTCTGCAGGGTGGCCCTGGCGCTGCCTGCCAGCGGAATGGACACGACACAATAAATGTCGTGGGGGCACATCACCTGTTAGAAGGGTGGACAGGCGGTGTGTCCTTTCCGCAATAAATGCGGAGGCCACGCGGCCCAGAGCCCTTACGTCATGCTCCGCCCGCTGGCCTACGTCACGCATAATAAGGCGTGTGGCAGTATTAGACTTTCGGCCGAGCGAGGAGCGGAGGCGCTCCGGATAGAGCCTGGACACGCGTCAATACCGGACCCTTGCCTAGGTCACGACACTTCCTTTCTCGGGACCTTGTTACGGGTGGTTCGGAGCTCACTTGGTGGGGTCCGAACTCTATCCGGTGGCTCTGGGCTGCTTTACTTCGGGGGTCCAGGTTATGCGCACAGGGGTCCTGCGCCTTCTAGGCCCGGTGACGTTGTCTCTGAGAACGCCACCTTAACTGCCCACGAGATACCCCTAGGGCTATTCTCCGTGCGGCTAAGGGTAGTCGCACAGACATCGTGCCTTCATACCGCAGCAAGGGTACCCCTAATCCAGGGTACCGATAGTGGCCCCCGGGCCCGCCTCAAGGGAGGATGCGAGCCTGCAGGCGGGCCAGAGTTTGATTGACGATTGGCTCGCTGCTCCTGCGCGCCCGTTGATGCAGTTACTGCCGGCTCGCCTATGGTCACGCCAACTGCCACGCCTGCCCCTGTGGCTAACTAGCTCGTGATCTCCGTACTCAATGCCTTTGTTGGACCATGCGCGGGGTGCCTCGAGTTGCTGCATTGGTTTTTGAAAGTTTATCTTCTTAGTCCTCTGTGACGGTCTCGAGGAGGCGCAGTATTGGTGCGAGCGGTGGTGCAACTTTCCTATACCAAGGAACCGGTGCGTCGGGTGTATGACATGTGGGCCTGGGCCCCCATGCCAGAGGTTGAAGCACCGGTTGCAGCGAAGCTCAGGGGGCGCGCAACCGCGGGGCGGTTGCATGCTCCTTGTGTGGCGGTTCGCCTCCTTGACCGTTGGTTGCGGTGGAGATGAAAGGGCGTATAACTGCAAGGCGGTTGCACGCACCTTGTGCGGCGGTTCGTCTTCTTGACCGCTGGTCGTGGCGAAGATGGAAGGGCGTATAACCGTAGGGTGGTTGCATGCTCCTTGTGCGAGTTACACAGGGTTGGGCCCCCATGCCATAGGCTGGGTGCCTTGGTGTGCATTGGGGGAGACTTGCCCGTGACGCTTCGGGGCACGAGCGGGGAAATCTGCCTTTAAAAAGGAGTTCACCCCCCGGGCAGTAGCCATGTCTCGCTTTTCTTGCATTCATCGCGCCCTTCCGCCTTCCGAGCCTCTAGATGAGGTGCACCGGTGTTCGCCGGGGGAATTCGCGTCAGGGTCACCCCCCAGCGGTCTCACCGCCGGGGAGCTCGCGCTCTTCGTTTCCTGCGCGGCGGTGCTGCCGACCTTGTCTTCTTCTTGCTGCTGTTGGAGGGGCACGACCTCGTGGGGGTTGGCGCTCTTCTGCCATCGCTCAACTTCAAGGATTTTCATCATGCAGCCCGGCTGCAGTCTCCCGCCAGTGGTCATCCACAAGGATGACCACCAGCCTCGTGGTGGAGAGAAGCGAGCCGGGCTACGGCCTCCCCCTGTCCTCAGCTTCAAGGATGTTCATCATCCTTGCTGGGGTGGGAGGCGAGCCGAGTCGGGGTCCTACCCTCCACATGGGCTGGTGACCCGCTTCTTCCTCCAGCATTTGGAGGAGAAGGATGTTCACCAGCCTTGCGAAGGAGGCGAACCTCGGCTACACGGGGTCGGCCGGCTACAGGCACCGTCAGCTGCCGCGTGCCTGGCTCCTTGGCCTAGATGGCTTTGGTGCCGCCTCCAACGCTGCCTCCTGTCGTTAAGTGGGGCGTGGCTGTCCGTCCACCGCACGGGCGACGGTCGCGCCGTGCGCAGGTCCGCCACACCCGTAGCGTTCCTTGCGCCACCGGCCACGCTGTTCCGACGCCGCCCGGGGGGTTGTACAAGATGTCGTACGCCGTGGAGGTGGCGGCCACGTTCTTGGATGGTCTTGTCCTCACCCCCACAGGAGGACGGGGGCAAGGACCTTTCTACACGCGCTGAGGCATCCGCCGTCGCCGGCAAGTCACCGGTGTAGAGGTGGCTGCTGTCGTCGGTGCTGAGGTGGTCGCCTCCGCTGGCGGGGCTGCCCGTTGTAGAGGTGGTCGCCACCGCTGGTGAGGCTGTGAAAGTCGCCTAGAGGGGGTGAATAGGCGGAATCTGAAAATTACAAACTTAAGCACAATCTATAAGTCGGGGTTAGCGTTAGAAATATAAGCGAGTCCAAAATAGAGGGCGCAAAACAAATCAACCAAGGAAATAGAGCGGATGACACGGTGATTTGTTTTACCGAGGTTCAGTTCTTGCAAACCTACTCCCCGTTGAGGTGGTCACAAAGACCGGGTCTCTTTCAACCCTTTCCCTCTCTCAAACGGTCACCTAGACCGAGTGAGCTTCTCTTCTCAATCAAATGGGACACTAAGTCCACTACAAGGATCACCACACAATTGGTGTCTCTTGTTTTGATTACAAGTGAGTTGAGCACAAGAAAGAAGGAAGAAGAAAAGCAATCCAAGCGCAAGAGCTCAAATGAACACAAATGTCTCTCTCTCTCTCTAGTCACTTATTTGTTTGGAGTGATTCCGGACTTGGGAGAGGATTTGATCTCTTTGGTTGTGTCTTGTATTGAATGCTATAGCTCTTGTAAGAGGTGAGAATGCTGAAAACTTGGATGCCATGAATGGTGGGTGGTCGGGGGTATTTATAGCCCCAACCACCAAAGTAGCCGTTGGTGGGGGCTGCTGTCGCATGGCGCACCGGACAGTCCGGTGCGCCACCGGACACTGTCCGGTGCGCCAGCCATGTCACCTGGCTGTTAGGGTTCAACCGTTGGAGCTCTGACTTGTGGGGCCACCAGACAGTCCGGTGGTGCACCGAACAGGTCCTGTAGACTGTCCGGTGCGCCTTCTGGCGCCTGCTCTGACTTCTGCGCGCGCAGGCGCGCACTGTAGCACATTTAATGCCTTCGCAGACGATCGTTGGCGCGAAGTAGCCGTTGCTCCGCTGGCACACCGGACAGTCCGGTGCTACACCGAACAGTCCGGTGCTACACCGAACAGTCCGGTGAATTATAGCGGATCGGCTCCTAGAATTCCCGAAGGTGGCAAGTTCGGAGTTGGGTTCCCTAATGCACCGGACACTGTCCGGTGGTGCACCGGACACTGTCCGGTGGCACACCGGACAGTCCGATGCGCCAGACCAAGGCATACTTCGGTTGTCTTTTGCTCCATTTGTTTGAACCCTTTCTTTTGACTTGTATTGGTTTGTTGTGAACCTTTGGCACCTGTAGAACTCATAATCTAAAGCAAACTAGTTAGTCCAATAATTTGTGTTGGGCAATTCAACCACCAAAATTCATATGGAAAAGGTTTGACCCTATTTCCCTTTCAATCTCCCATTTTTGGTGATTGATGCCAACACATACCAAAGCAAATAAAGAAGTGCAGAATTGAACTAGTTTGCATAATGTAAGTGCAAAGGTTGCTTGGAATTGAAACCAATATACTTATCTCAATAGATGTGCATGGATGGTTTTCTTCTTTATCAAAATTTTGGACCAGATTTGCACCACGGGTTTTGTTTTGCAAATTATTTGTAAAATTCTTTTCAAAAACCATTTGCAAATAGTCAAAGGTACATGAATAAGATTGAATAAAGCATTTTTAAGATTTGAAATTTTCTCCCCCTGTCTCAAGTGCTTTTCTTTTGACTAAAACAAAACTCCCCCTAAATAGAATTCTCCTCTTAGTGTTCAAGAGGGTTTTGCAATTTTTGAAGGTACTACTTTCTCCCCCTTTTGAACACAATAAGATATCAAATTGAAAACTTCATTTGTAAATTTGGTGGTGGTGCGGTCCTTTTGCTTTGGGCTCATACTTTTTCCCTCTTTGGCATGAATCGCCAGAAACGGATACTTGTGAGTGGAATATAAGCCCTTTTTCAAACTTTCTCCTCCTTTGGCAAACACAAAAATATGAGTGAAGATTATACCAAAGTAGAGAACGATGCGGAGTACCGGCAAATATAATTGGAGTTGAGTGGAAGCGCCTTCTTTGCCGAGAACTCCATTTCCCTTTCAATATCTATGACTAAGCATAAGATGACACTTGAAAACACATTAGTCATAGACATAAAAGAGATATGATCAAAGGTATAAAAATGAGCTATGTGTGCAAAGAATCAATCAAAATTCCTAGAATCAAGAATATTTAGCTCATTCCTAAGTTTGGTAAAGGATTGCTCATCTAGTGGTTTGGTAAAGATATCGGCCAATTGATCTTTGGTGTTTATGTAGGCTATCTCGATATCTCCCTTTTATTGGTGATCTCTCAGAAAGTGATACCGAATGGCTATGTGCTTAGTGCGGCTGTGTTCAACGGGATTATCCGCCATGCGAATTGCACTCTCATTGTCACATAGGAGAGGGACTTTGCTAAACTTGTAGCCATAGTCCCTAAGGGTTTGCCTCATCCAGAGCAATTGCGCACAACAATGGCCTACGACAATGTACTCGGCTTCGACGGTAGAAAGAGCTACTGAGTTTTGTTTCTTTGAAGCCCAAGACACCAGGGATCTTCCCAGAAACTGACAAGTCCCTGATGTGCTCTTCCTATTAATCTTACACCCTGCCCAATCGGCATCAGAATATCCTAATAAATCAAATGAGGATCCCTTGGGGTACCAAAGACCAAACTTAGGTGTTTGAACTAAATATCTCAAGATTCACTTCACGACCCTAAGGTGAACTTCCTTAGGGTCGGCTTGGAACCTTGCACACATGCATACGGAAAGCATAATGTCTGGTCGAGATGCACATAAATAGAGTAAAGAACCTATCATAGACCGGTATACCTTTTGATCTACAGATTTACCTCCCATGTCGAGGTCGAGATGCTCATTGGTTCCCATGGGTGTCTTGATGGGCTTGACATCCTTCATTCCAAACTTGGTGAGAATATCTTGAATGTACTTTGTTTGGCTAATGAAGGTGCCCTCTTGGAGTTGCTTGACTTGAAATCCTAAGAAATACTTCAACTCCCCCATCATAGACATCTCGAATTTTTGAATCATGATCCTACTAAATTCTTCACAAATAGATTTGTTAGTAGACCCAAATATGATATCATCGACATAAATTTGGCATACAAACAAATCATTTTCAATGGTTTTAGTGAATAAAGTAGGATTGGCCTTTCCGACTTTGAAGCCATTGGTGATAAGAAAATCTCTTAGGCATTCATACCATGCTCTTGGGGCTTGCTTGAGCCCATAAAGCGCCTTAGAGAGTTTATACACGTGGTTAGGATACTCACTATCTTCAAAGCCGGGAGGTTGCTCAACATAGACCTCTTCCTTGATAGGTCCGTTGAGGAAGGCACTCTTCACGTCCATTTGGTAAAGCTTAAAGTCATGGTGAGTAGCATAGACAAGTAATATTCGAATTGACTCAAGCCTAGCTACGGGTGCATAGGTTTCACCGAAATCCAAACCTTCGACTTGTGAATACCCCTTGGCCACAAGTCGGGCTTTGTTCCTTGTCACCACACCATGCTCATCTTGTTTGTTGCGGAAGACCCACTTGGTTCCTACAACATTTTGGTTAGGATGTGGAACCAAATGCCATACCTCATTCCTTGTGAAATTGTTGAGCTCCTCTTGCATCGCCAGCACCCAATCCGAATCTTGAAGTGCTTCCTCTACCCTGTGTGGCTCAATAGAGGAAACAAAAGAGTAGTGTTCACAAAAATGAGCAACACGAGATCGAGTAGCTACCCCTTATGAATGTCTCCTAGGATGGTGTTCACGGGGTGATCTCGTTGTATTGCTTGGTGGACTCTTGGGTGTGGCGGCCTTTGATTTTGTTCATCCTTCTTGCCTTGATCATTGACATCTTCCCCTTGATCATTGTCGTCGTCTTGAGGTGGCTCATCTTCTTGATCTTCTCCTTCATCATCTTGAGCCTCATCCTCATCTTGTGTTGGTGGAGATGCTTGCATGGAGGAGGATGGTTGATCTTGTGCTTGAATGGGCTCTTCGGATTCCTTAGGACACACATCCCCAATCGACATGTTCCTTAGCGTGACGCATGGAGCCTCTTCATCATCTAATTCATCAAGATCAACTTGCTCTACTTGAGAGCCGTTAGTCTCATCAAACACAATGTCACAAGAAACTTCAACTAGTCCAGTGGACTTGTTAAATACTCTATATGCCCTTGTGTTTGAATCATATCCTAGTAAAAAGCCTTCTACGGCCTTAGGAGCAAATTTAGATTTTCTACCTCTTTTAACAAGAATAAAGCATTTGCTACCAAAGACTCTAAAATATGAAACATTTGGCTTTTTACCGGTGAGGAGTTCGTATGATGTCTTCTTGAGGATTCGGTGTAGATACAACCGGTTGATGGCGTAGCAAGTGGTGTTGACCGCCTCGGCCCAAAACCGATCCGAAGTCTTGTACTCATCAAGCATGGTCCTTACCATGTCCAATAGAGTTCTATTCTTCCTCGTTATGGCGTGTAGGGAGAAGAGAACTCATGCTTGATGCCCTCCTCCTCAAGAAAGCCTTCTATTTGTGAGTTCTTGAACTCCGTTCCATTGTCGCTTCTTATTTTCTTGATCCTCAGTCCAAACTCATTTTGAGCCCATCTCAAGAATCCTTTCAAAGTCTCTTGGGTTTGAGATTTTTCCTGTAAAAAGAATACCCAAGTGAAGCGAGAATAATCATCCACGATAACTAGACAGTACTTACTCCTGCCGATGCTTATGTAAGCTATTGGGCCGAATAGGTCCATGTGGAGGAGCTCGAGTGGCCTGTCAGTCGTCATGATGTTCTTATGTGGATGATGAACACCAACTTGCTTCCCTGCTTGGCATGCGCTACAAATCCTGTCTTTCTCAAAATGCACATTTGTTAGTCCCAAAATGTGCTCTCCCTTTAAAAGCTTGTGAAGACTCTTCATCCCAACATGGGCTAGTCGGCGATGCCAGAACCAACCCATGTTAGTCTTAGCAATTAAGCAAGTATCGAGTTCAGCTCTATTGAAATCAACTAAGTATAGCTGACCCTCTAATACTCCCTTAAAAGCTACTGAATCATCACTTCTTCTAAAGACAGTAACACCTGTATCCGTGAAAGACAGTTGTAACCCATTTTACATAATTAGGAAACAGAAAGCAAGTTGTAATCTAATGAATCCACAAGAAAAACATTGGAAATGGAATGGTCAGGTGATATAGCAATTTTACCCAATCTTTCGACCAAGCCTTGATTTCCATCCCCGAATGTGATAGCTCGTTGGGGATCTTGGTTTTTCACGTAGGAGGAGAACATCTTTTTCTCCTCAGTCATATGGTTTGTGCACCCGCTGTCGATGATCCAACTTGAGCCCCCGGATGCATAAACCTACAAAACAAATTTAGTTCTTGATTTTAGGTACCCAAATAGTTTTGGGTCCTTTGACATTAGATACAAGAACTTTGGGTACCCAAACACAAGTCTTTGATCCCTTGTGTTTGCCCCCAACATATTTGGCAACTACCTTGCCGGATTTGTTAGTAAGCACATAAGATGCATCAAAAGTTTTGAATGAAACATTATGATCATTTGATGCTTTAGGAGTTTTCTTCTTAGGCAATTTAGCATGGGTTGATTGCCTAGAACTAGATGCCTCACTCTTATACATAAAAGCATGATTAGGGCCAGAGTGAGACTTCCTAGAGTGAATTCTCCTAATTTTGTGTTCGGGATAACCGGCAGGGTATAAAATGTAACCCTCGTTATCCTGAACCATGTGAGCCTTGCCCTTAACAAAATTATACAATCTTTTAGGCGGGGCATTAAGCTTGACATTGTCTCCCTGTTGGAAGCCAATGCCATCCTTAACATCAGGGCGTCTCCCACTATAGAGCATGCTTCTAGCAAATTTAAATTTCTCATTTTCTAAGTCATGCTCATTAATTTTGGCACTAAGTTGAGCTATGTGATCATTTTGTTGTTTAATTAAAACTAGGTGATCATGAATAGCATCAACATTGATATCTCTACATCTAGTGCAAATAGTAACATGCTCAACGGAAGATGTAGAGGGTTTGCAAGTATTAAATTCAACAATCTTAGCATGCAAAATATCATTCTCATCTCTAAGATTGGAAATAAAAGCACTGCAAACATCTAGTTCCTTAGCCTTAGCAATCAATTTTTCATTCTCATTCCTAAGGCTAGCAAGAGAGGTATTCAATTGATCAATCTTAACAATTAAATTGGCATTATCATTTCTAAGACTAACAATTGAATCATTACAAACATCAAGCTTCCCAACCTTAGCAATTAAATCGGCATTCTCATTTCTAAGGTTGGAAATAATATCATGGCAAGTGCTTAGCTCACTAGTTAATTTTTCATATTTTTCTACTTCTAGAGCATAAGCATTTTTCACCTTAACATGTTTTTTGTTTTCTTTAATTAGGAAGTCCTCTTGGCTATCCAAGAGTTCATCCTTATCATGAATAGCACTAATTAATTCATTTAATTTTTCTTTTTGTTGCATGTTTAAGTTGGCAAAAAGAGTAAACAAGTCATCCTCATTATCACTTGAATTAGCCTCATCGCTAGATGTTGCATATTTAGTTGAGGATTTTGATTTTACCTTCTTCCTTTTGCCGTCCTTTGCCATGAGGCACTTGTGGCCGACGTTGGGGAAGAGGAGCCCTTTGTTGACGGCGATGTTGGCGGCGTCCTCGTCGGAGGAGGAGTCGGTGGAGCTCTCGTCGGAGTCCCACTCCCGGCAAACATGGGCATCGCCGCCCTTCTTCTTGTAGTACCTTTTCTTTTTCTCTCCTCTTTTCCTTCTTGTCGTCGCCCCTGTCACTGTCACTAGATAATGGACATTTTGCAATAAAATGACCGGGCTTACCACATTTGTAGCAAACCTTCTTGGAACGGGGCTTGTAATCTTTTCCCTTCCTTTGTTTGAGGATTTGACGGAAGCTCTTGATGATGAGCGCCATCTCCTCATTGTCGAGCTTGGAGGCGTCAATGGGGATTCTACTTGGAGTAGAATCTTCTTTCTTCTCCTCCATTGCTTTGAATGCAACGAGTTGTGCTTCGGGTACGGAGGAGGATGCACCTTGCTCGATGATCCTTTTGGAGCCTTTGATCATTAGTTCAAAGCTCAAAAATTTACTTATTACTTCCTCGGGAGACATTAGTTTGTATTTAGGATCAACACGAATTAATTGTACTTGAGTAGGATTAAGAAAAACTAGTGATCTTAGAATAACCTTGACCATCTCATGGTCATCCCATTTGGTGCTCCCGAGGTTGCACACTTGATTCACCAAGGTCTTGAGCCGGTTGTACATCGCTTGTGGCTCCTCCCCTTGGTGAAGCATGAATCGACCGAGCTCCCCCTCGATCGTCTCCCTCTTGGTGATCTTGGTCACCTCATCTCCTTCGTGCGCCATTTTGAGGACGTCCCAAATCTCCTTGGCGCTCTTCAATCCTTGCACCTTGTTATACTCCTCTCGACTTAGAGATGCGAGGAGTATTGTGGTGGCTTGTGAGTTGAAGTGTCGGATTTGGGAAACTTCGTTCGAATCATAGTCTTTATCCCCTACGGATGGTACCTGTACACCAAACTCAACAACGTTCCAAATACTAGTGTGGAGTGAGGTTAGGTGATGCCTCATTTTGTCACTCTACATGTTATAATCTTCACCGTAAAAAACCGGTGGTTTGCCTAATGGAACAGAAAGTAATGGAGTACGTTTAGAAATGTGAGGGTAGTGTAGGGGAATCTTACTAAACTTCTTGCGCTCATGGCGCTTATAAGTTACGAACGGCGTGTCAGAGCCGGAGGTGGATGGCGATGAAGAGTCGGTCTCGTAGTAGACCACCTTCCTCATCTTCTTTTTCTTTTCGCCACTCCGATGCGACTTGTGAGAAGGGGATTCCTTCTCCTTCCCTTTGTTGCGGGACTCTCCCGATGGAGCCTTCCCGTGGCTTGTAACGGGCTTGTCGCCGGTCACCATCTCCTTCTTGGCGTGTTCTCCCGACATCACTTCGAGCGGTTAGGCTCTAATGAAGCACCGACCTCTGATACCAATTGAAAGTCTCCTAGAGGGGGGGTGAATAGGCGGAATCTGAAAATTACAAACTTAAGCACAATCTACAAGCCGGGGTTAGCGTTAGAAATATAAGCGAGTCCAAAAGAGAGGGCGCAAAACAAATCAACCAAGGAAATAGAGCGGATGACACGGTGATTTATTTTACCGAGGTTCGGTTCTTGCAAACCTACTCCCCGTTGAGGTGGTCACAAAGACCGGGTCTCTTTCAACCCTTTCCCTCTCTCAAACGGTCACCTAGACCGAGTGAGCTTCTCTTCTCAATCAAATGGGACACTAAGTCCACTACAAGGATCACCACACAATTGGTGTCTCTTGTTTTGATTACAAGTGAGTTGAGCACAAGAAAGAAGGAAGAAGAAAAGCAATCCAAGCGCAAGAGCTCAAATGTACACAAATGTCTCTCTCTCTCTAGTCTCTCTCTAGTCACTTATTTGTTTGGAGTGATTCCGGACTTGGGAGAGGATTTGATCTCTTTGGTTGTGTCTTGTATTGAATGTTATAGCTCTTGTAAGAGGTGAGAATGCTGAAAACTTGGATGCCATGAATGGTGGGTGGTTGGGGGTATTTATAGCCCCAACCACCAAAGTAGCCGTTGGTGGGGGCTGCTGTCGCATGGCACACCGGACAGTCCGGTGCGCCACCGGACACTGTCCAGTGCGCCAGCCACGTCACCTGGCCGTTAGGGTTCGACAGTTGGAGCTCTGACTTGTGGGGCCACCGGACAGTCCGGTGGTGCACCGGACAGGTCCTGTAGACTGTCCGGTGCGCCTTCTGGCGCCTGCTCTGACTTCTGCGCGCGCAGGCGCGCACTGTAGCGCATTTAATGCCTTCACAGACGACCGTTGGCGCGAAGTAGCCGTTGCTCCGCTGGCACACCGGACAGTCCGGTGCTACACCGGACAGTCCGGTGCTACACCGGACAGTCCGGTGAATTATAGCGGAGCGGCTCCCAGAATTCCCAAAGGTGGCAAGTTCGGAGTTGGGTTCCCTGGTGCACCAGACACTGTCCGGTGGCACACCGGACAGTCCGGTGCGCCAGACCAGGGCATACTTCGGTTGTCTTTTGCTCCCTTTGTTTGAACCCTTTCTTTTGACTTGTATTGGTTTGTTGTGAACCTTTAGCACCTGTAGAACTCATAATATAGAGCAAACTAGTTAGTCCAATAATTTGTGTTGGGCAATTCAACCACCAAAATTCATATGGAAAAAGTTTGACCCTATTTCCCTTTCAGGCTGCCCAGTGCAGAGGTGGTTGCCTCCGCTGGCGAGACCACCAGCGCCACCTGCCGCCGAGCCTCCAACTCTTTGGCTTTAATGACCTCATTGTCGCCCCCCGTAGGAGGACGGGGTGAGGACCTCTTCGCAATGGCGCGCGCATTGAGGCGGCCATCACTGCTGTCACGCCGTCTTGGAGGATTCCGCAAGGACAGCGGCCGTGAACTTCCAACGCGACTCTACTGGCTTCTGGTAGTTTATACCTGCAGAGTAGAGATGGAACTAGGATTCCGCTTGAAGACGGATGTAATACTTTTACTTTTTGTAAGGTACTTTTGAGTACTTTTTATCAAGCAGTATTAGCACTTATCTGTGTACCACTTGTCCCTACTGTGTGTGGCGTAACCGATTCCTCCTTGGTACTTGGCCCCCCTGGGATGTAGGCTCGATTTGTCGAGGCTGCAGACCAGCATACCTAGGAAAGAGTTGGCAATGGCCCATAGGAGGTAGCCTCGACTGGGACCTAGGCCTGCACACAGCTTCGGCTAGGGAGCATTAGTAGTACACCCGCAGGACCCGCCACCTGACACTTGCCATCCTTTGATACATGCTCGAGACCTGCAGAGTCTAGTCTAGGAAGCCAAGTTGTGTGTCGGGGCCCCCTGGATGGTGGTTCTAGGTACTAGGACACCCGTCGCATAGTAGTGGAGCGTGCAGGCCCACGGTACGGAACCAGGCTGAGCGGCTACACGGCTCCGGACCTCCCCAGGAGACAAGTGTCCATTCTCTAGTTTCGGACCCCAGGTTGTCGGACCCACAGGATTTATAGCTCCAAATACTAGGGTACCCATCACGGAGTGGTGGAGTGTGCAGGCTTTTAGGTACGGGACCAGGCTAAGCGGCCACACAGGCTCCGGACCACCCCATGGAACGGGCTCCCGCTCTTTAGAGCCGACCCCCAGGCTGTCGAGCCCTCCTGCTTTCGTAGAGAGGTCCTAAACTGCAAGCCTGGCTGTTCAATTCGGATGTCATCATGTCTGATGGGATTGGAACTGTTCGGGTGGGTTAGATAAATTAACATCTGAAAACTGCAAGGTAAAACCAAGGAGTAGTACGATAAAACTATCACAAAGGCACATCTGAGGGGGTAAATCTTTTCTTTATAACCTGTCATGCATGGGTGCAGACCAACAGGCCGGGCTTACGAGGGCGGACCTCACCGGGTTGGCGTATACGTGTGCGCTACCTAGTTACAAAAGGGAGAAAAATTCGACCCCTCAGACTTGCTCCTATGGATAGAACTTACAGAGATGCTCCAGTGGTCAGGAAGAGGTACTCCTTCAGTCGTAGCAAGATAGTCACCCCCGGGTCGGCGTATTCCCGTCACCTTGAAGGGTCCTTCCTAGCTGGGGAGCGTTGCGGAGCCCTTCTAGGTTTGGTACTTGCCGTAGGACTAGGTCCCGACCCTGGGTTCCCATCTGCGTTTGATGACAGAGTCCTCGTCCTCGTACTGTAGCCATTTCTGCATGGACTTGCCAGAAGCCTGGACCCGTGGGGAGTCCAGAAGGGTTTCCGGGGGAAGGTAGGCTTCGGCCCCGTAGATCGGGGAGCACGGGGTCCCTCTGGGGGCCCGTCTAGTTGTCCCCACCGGAGTAGGAACCTCCGGCGAAGACATCCTTCAGGTCCCCCTCGGGTGACTGATACCCGAGGTCCGGTTCAGCTGCGGCCACCTCGCCGTCGTCGACCTTTTCTTTGCCAGGTCGACGACGAGGTGGGGAGCCGTCCTTGGAGGACTGCTCGCGCCGCTCGCTAACACGTTTCGCGAGATCAATGATCTCGCGACACTCCGCGGCGCTGTGGCGACCGTTGGGGTGCACAGGACATGGGCCGCTATTACCCCTCTGCGACCGTGGGCGTTTGTTGCGGTCGCCCCGGCCCCCGGTCGCGGCTGCGACGACTAGAGCGGTGGACCGGGATCTCTGGAAGTCGCGGTCCTTCTTCTTTTTCTTCTTACCGTCCCGGGGGACGGCACCCGAGCCTCCCGACTGGGCAACCTCAGTTTGTGGGGCCGAGTGCCATGCACGGCCCTCGGCGGCTCTGGCGCATTTGTCGGCCAGAGCAAAGAGCGTGGGGACAGTCTCCACGTCATGCGTGGCCAACTTCTCCAGCATTTTCTCATCACGTACTCCTTGTCGGAATGTCGTGATGATGGAAGCATCGGAAATGCGAGGTATAGTACCTCGCACCTTGGTGATGCGGGAGATGAACATTCGGAGAGTCTCCCCGGGCTCCTGCCTCACCGCATGGAGGTGGGCCTCCACACCGTGCTGCTGGTAAGCACTGGCGAAGTTTGCAATGAACCACGCGCAGAGCTCTTCTCAGGAGTAGACTGACCCTGGGGCAAGGTTCATGAGCCAAGTCCGGGCAGGTTCAGACAAGGCGACATGAAAATATGTCGCCATCACAGCGGTGTTTCCACCTGCTGCCGTGATGGCGGTGACGTACACCTGCAGGAACTCCGACGGGTTTGACGTTTCGTCGTACTTTTCCGGCAGGTGTGGCCGGAACTTGGGCGGCCATGACGCCGCGCGGAGATGATCCGCGAGGGCGGCGCAGCCCACGCCAGCCAAGGGGACACCCGCTTGGGACCGGGTGCCCATTGGTGTCTGCGGTGCTACCGCGGCGAAGTCTTGATCGAGGTTGCGGCCCTCGATGTTTTGGCGGCGCTCACGCGCCCTCTCCAGAGAGACTCGAGCGTCATCGCGACCCTCGAAGTTTTGTCGGCGCTCCCGCGCCCTCTCTAGAGATACCCGGGCATCCTCCCCCGCACGCCTACGATTGAGCTCTGCCCGGAGGTCGTTGGTCTGTGCGCCCCTCACTGAGGGTGAGCGCACAGACGCCGACGCCTCATGTTGGCGCCGGGATGACCGTGGCCTCGACCTGGTCGAGGTAGAATGTGCCATACTGAGCAACCGGTCGACATCATCCCGCCATTGCTTCATGGCCCCTGGCAAGGCCGTGGAGCTTGGAGGGTGTCGCAGCAACTCCCTGGCTGCTGACAACGCTCCTGGAGCCACCCTCGACGGAGTCCGGGATGTTTGTGCAGCTGTGTGCTGCTGTGCGGCGTGTATAGCAGCAGTGCCCGGCACAGGGCGGTTGGGAACCTGTGGCGTGGTAGAAGCAGCTTCTTCCTCCACCACGAAATCCACCGAAGTCTCGGCGCGGTGCTCAACGATTTGCACCATCATCCTGAGCAAGAAAACAAGCAAAAACCTAATGCCTAGCCCCCTACCTGGCGCGCCAAATGTCGGAGAGGGAATTCTCCGGCCGGGTGGCAGAGTGCACCCGCCCTAAATCCTAAGATGAGGAAGGGGCTTTAAGCGTTTTGCCTGTCTTGCTAAGCGATCATCAAGCACATGAACACGCGAGGATTTAGAGTGGTTCAGGCCGCTGGAGCGTAATACCCTACTCCACTGTGTGTTGGATTGTTGTGGAAGCTTGAGCTTGCCTTGTAACGTTGCGTGCCTCCCCTTTTATAGCTCTAAGGGGGGCACGTACAAGGGTGCTGAGCCCCGACATGTGGACCCAGGAACATAATGGATGTAGCTACTAATATTTTCTGCTGGAGCAATCTTCTTGCGCCCTGACACCCGAGATCTTCGTCGCCTCAGCTTGCAGGGGGAAGCTTCTCGTATAAGAGATGAGTACAGTGCACCGTGCAGCACGGGCGCACTGTTTCGGCAACGGACTGGACATGTGCGTCGTCTGCAGGGTGGCCCTGGCGCCGCCTGCCAGCGGAATGGACAGGACACAATAAATGCCGTGGGGCACATCACCTGTCAGAAGGGTGGACAGGCGGCGTGTCCTTTCCGCAATAAATGCGGAGGCCGCGTAGCCCAGAGCCCTTACGTCATGCTCCGCCCGCTGGCCTACGTCACGCATAATAAGCCGTGTGGCAGTATTAGACTCTCGGCCGAGCGGGGGGCGGAGGCGCTCCGGATAGAGCCTGGACACGCGTCAATACCGGACCCATGCCTAGGTCACGACACTTCCTTTCCCGGGACCTTGTTACGGTTGGTCCGGAGCTCACTTGGTGGGGTCTGAACCCTATCCAGTGGCTCCGGGCTGCTTTACTTCGAGGGTCCGGGTTGTGCGCACAGAGGTCCTGCGCCTTCTGGGCCCGGTGACGTTGTCTCTGAGAACGCCACCTTAACTGCCCACGAGATACCACTGAGGCTATTCTCCGTGCGGCTAAGGGTAGCCGCACAGGCATCGTGCCTTCATACCGCAGCAAGGGGTAACCCCTAATCCAGGGTACTGACAAGTTCAGTTAGTCCCTATTATGTGTCTATTAGTCCTTTTATGTGTATGGCACATTCAGTTAGTCCCTATTATGTGTCTGTTAGTCCTATTATGTGTATGGCACATTCAGTCAGTGCCATTTTATTTGTCTGTATATGTCTGTGGACAAACCAAACCTGGGATTACTATTATGTCGGTTTATGTCTGTGGTCAGACTGCAATGGCTGTTTTATTTGTTTGTTTATGGCTGTTTATGTCTGTGGTCAGACTCAATGGCACATTCAGTTAGTCCCTTTTCAGTGTATGTCACATTCAGTTCAGTCAGTCCCTATTGCATGTTCAGTTAGTCCGTTTTTAGTATGTTCATGTCACTGAAAACAGAAACTGAAGACAGATCGGCACTTTGTTCAGTATTGAATCTGTGCACTTTGTTCAGTCACTGAAAAGGGACTAAGAACAGTTATTGAATCCATACTTTGTCGCCCTTTGTTGCAACTGACACTGAAAACAGTTATTCAATTCAGTATTATTGAAAACAGCACTGAAAACAGTAAATTCAGAAATTATTGAAGCTGTGCTCTTTGTTGCAACTGAAAGCAGATAACCACCAAATGAAACAGAATGGACATTTCTGAGATCATGGGTATCCCTACAAATGAAAACAGAATGGACACAAATAACCCCTTATGACATACACAAATAACCAACAAATGAAAACAGAATGGACAGCTTCACAATGGCAAACTGAATGGCAAATTCATAAACCAGTCATACACAAGTTCAGCATCAGTCATAACCCAGGTTCACAAGCTAACTCTTACACAAATAACCTTACACAAGCTAACTCTTACACAGATAACTCTTACACAGCTAACTCTTACACAGATAACAAATCCAGTGCCATTCCACACCACCCATACTACTCTACTTCATCTGATGATCCAGAATCTCTTTAGAATTCACATCATCTAGTGCCCATTCCCCACCACCCATATCTTCATCTTCAGCAAATTGGTTATTGAAACACTCAGATAATGGTGCCGACGGACCAGCTTCGAGATCTTCTAAACGTTGTGCTTCCTCCTTAAGTGACTGAGCAAGCGCATACACGCGCCACATTGCGAAGTTCACTGACACCTCTTTGGCCGTATCTGGCGAATCCATTATCTCGTTTCCGGCCAAATCTTTCAACTCGTTCCCAACTACATGCATCTTTGCAATGGCTTGTGCGAGGTCACTACGAACCGTTTCAAATCGGGTTATCTGCGAAACCACATACAATGTTGTTGGAATTGAACTCGGAAATTAATCATAGTACTGCAAATTTTTACAAACCACAACCCTAAAATAGGTGGACGGGAAACCTTACCGACACTGAACGAGGTTCCGAGCACTGCTTGACGATAGAAGGGGTCTGATGCTGGGGAGTAAATCGGATCTGCCTATTGTATGATTGGTGATGTTGCTGGTGAGTTTACTGGGTGTACCACGTACCTGATGTGGCCGCGCAGTTGAGGTCCTTGCCCGTGGAGGAGTGCTCCTTGCCGCGACTGTCGCCTGTAGGCTTGGCAACGATTGACATGGACAATCGACTGAAAGCCGAAGCCACTTCGGCCTCACTGTCCACCTCGACATCGATGTCAAGGACCAGGCGTTTCTTCCCCCTCGTCGGAGTCACCATCAGAGGAAGAGCACTCTCGGAGGAACGAGCACAGAGATATTGGCGGCGCCATGGAAAGGAAAGAAGTGAGGAGTTAGGTTTTCACCGAGTACTTGTTTTCACCAGCGTCGTGGTTACAGCGAGGGACAAAATTGACTTTTATCGTAGCTTAGGGAAGGTTAAAGAGGCCAGTAGATTAACAGTCCCAAACTTGCGCGGGTGTGTGCTCCATAATATCAAACTGGCGAAACACGGCTGCGGAGTAATAAAGTGGCGAAGCCGCGCGACGAGAATGTTATAAATTCAAATAACTCCTGTGTGGAAGCTTCTAGCTTCTAGGCTTGTAGGCTCACTGGCTCAGGGAATCAGAAGAGACGCCCAGTGTTATACTCCGCCTTCCCGTTCGGAAGTGAGGGGCGTTTAAACATTCCGTTCGTAAAGAAGTTTCCAAGCACAAACCATCAGGTTTCCGTTCGTAAACAACGCCGCGAATGATCTAAACAGTCCGTTCCACAGCACGAACCATGAAGAGTTTCAACGATTCCAGGTAGAGGTAATCTTGTAACTACATACATAAAGTAACGAAGTTTTGACAAAAAACAATGCTAAATGAAATAAGAACATCTCATCCGTTGCAAATCTATACTACCTATTAAGGCTCTAAGGGGTAGGCTGCCTCCCCTGGTTCTGCCTTCAGCCAATCTGCACCGTCCACTCGCTTCCGTAAATCTACACCGTCTGCCCGCCCACCCCACGTTCGTCCCCCCGCCTCCCACTCCCCCACCCCGCGTGAGCCGCCGCCGCCCTGCCTCCCCCTCCAGTCCGCCGCTCTCCATCGTTCACCTCCACTCCATTCCGAGGATCTCATCAACACGCTCTCCGGCGCGGCGGCGGCCCTTCCTCCGAGACCAGGAGCTCGCCGCCGGAGTCATCCCCTTCCCCAATCCCCGCGTCGCGTCTCCCATCAATGCTGCACCTTCACCGTGCCCCGCCCGCATCTGCCCGTGTCGCCAGAGCCCCCTCCCCCAACCCCATGGCGCTCGCCGCGACAGGCGTCCCCCACGCAGACATCGTGAGCGGGCCGCCCAACAAAGCCCTGTCGCCCTCACCCGCCTCGAACCCTAAAACTCCTCAACCGCCAACGCTGTCGTGCTCTACTTCCGGCGAGACGGCCTGCCTCGGCACCCCCGCCCCTCCTCCCCGGATCCGGTGCCCCTGCTCGTCGTACGGTCTCCACCCCCGACAGGCACCAGGCGTTGCTCCACCCCGCCCCAACCCTAAAACTCCTCCCAACCGCCGCCCCAACCCTAAAACTCCTCCCAGCCAACGCCTCACGCACGAGGGAGAAGACTGGATCCGCAGCACGATGGCGATGGGTGATAGGTTGCGTGCCATGGATCTGTACGAGATCCTCCTCTTCGCGACACGACTGGCTCGTAGGGTGACGACATCCTCAATCTATCGCGTGGCTAGGTTACTGATTTTACATAATGCTTCCTACCATATGGAGTGGTTTGTTTGGTTAAAGGTTTACATAATGCCACCAATGGGAAGCTACTGAAATGTTTTTTTGGCAGAGAGCTTAGATGATGATTTGATATGTTCATGTGTAAGCAGAGGCGGAAACCTCATTGGAGTTGTAGATGGTTAAGTTTGGAATTAATATTCTTTAGGGAAATTTGGATCCATACCATTAAAAGATCACCACTTTGGATCCATACCATTACTATCTCACTTACATGTGGGTCCACATGAGTCAATGACATGTGGGGTCCATGGTATATATCTAAAATTTGGATCTTTTAATGGTATAGATCCAATTGTTCCTATTCTTTATGGTACCAGGAAATTTTTGGCGAGTGAAATCTTGACCAGAGTCATCGGATAGGACGGGGATGATTAGGTTGGTTGAGCATGAGCTGGTGAAAGCCGGTACCATTTGTATAGTGTGATGAAATCTTTGTAGACATTTTGCTTGTGTAATAATAATACTTGTTCGCACAGCGAAGGACAAACAAATGTATGCTGACTTGTGACGTCCTGTTCATTGCAATTTCAGTGTAGGATGAGAAGAAACCTGAAGATGCACCACAGTCTGAGGTTGAGAAGGACAAGGAGGGCGCGGAGAATGAAGAAGAAAAGGAACCTGAGGATAAGGTATATTTCTGGTTTGTACTAAGATGCTCTTGCTACCATATTCCGCGTTGCAATGTGTATGGTTGTAGTATGCCTAGCACATTATGTAAGGGTGATGGTAGCACCCTTTAACTTGCCTAGCAAGTCTTGTGATTTTGGGTACTGTGACACTTACAATGTTCTTAACATTTGTTTATATATATGGAAAAATGTGTAGTAGACTGGTGGAAATATTTTGTGATTCTTTTAGTTTCATTCATGTCAATCCTTGCTCGGTAGTATAGTTATTTATTCTAGAACCTTTTGCTTTAAAATCAGTGCTGTTGTGCCACAGTGCCAACATGGGGCGCTTCTTGGTGATTGCATTATTTTTGTATTTAGAGTCTCTTCTGCTTTTCGATCCATTACTTTTTGCTCTTCTCTGCCGAATGCAATGGCCATATATTAGAGTGTATGCTTTCACGTCAGTTTTCCAGTTATGCGAGATTCATGTTGTATCTCAGATATTGTACTAGCACCTAACTTTGACTATGGTGAGCCATTGATTCGCTGTTTTCAATGTTTCTGGATATGACCAACTGTAGCACACACAAAAGAAATGGATTGTTGATATTCATTTTCACTCATACCAGTTCATGATTTGATGCATCAGATGTGATGTGATGCCACTTAATATTGAATGAACTGTTTTTGTTGCACAGTTGATATATCTAGAGAAAAAATGATGCTTTGATCAATCCAGAACCTGCATACTTGCTGGAATTAAGTTGGGATGTTTTTTTTGGCATCAAAATAAAGTAGTCTGTGGAATGATGTTTGCTCCGACCATGAGCAGGAGATGACTCTGGAGGAATATGAAAAGGTACTGGAGGAAAAACGAAAAGCTTTACTCTCCCTTAAGGCTAAGTAGAGAAAAGTTGAAATTGACAAGGAGTACAGGCCATGCAACAACTGCCAGTTAAAAAGGATGGCGATGAAGTGTTTATCAAGCTGGTACGCTACGTGTGTGCATACTGCTCTTTCCTCTCTTTTTTACCCCTGTTGGTCAAAGCCGGTTTTGAACGATTGTAGGGCTCTGACAAGGACTTGAAAAAGAAAGAAAGTGCTGAAAGAGAAGAACGGGGCAAGAAGGTATATATCTGATATTTTCACCTGCTTGAGTCTGATATAATCAGAGTCACTGTTGTTTCCCTGACCGTCATGTCTGTTTTATGTTTTCCTTCCTCTCTCAAGTCCCTGTGCATTTTGCAGAAGATACTTCTAGGTTTAATACTATAAATTAAATGACTGCGCATAATATGAAAAAACAGAAGTTCTTTAAACTATCTTCCCAATAATGGAGTATACGCTAGGTTGTTCACTGTCTGTTGTGGCTGCCAGTTACTCCCTCTGTTTGTAAGCCAGTTTAATTTTGGTACGTTGTCTAAATAACCATGCTTTATATTCCTAGGTACACAAGTGGTCTTTTTGTGGATTCTATTGTTGATTGAGTTGCAACATCAGTTGTAGGCTTGCCTCGGATCTGTTACTATTCAAAGGAGAAATTGGTGAGCCTTATGATTAGCTCTTCTTAATTTATTCTATATCGATGTGTTCTCTCTAAATTTTCGAAATTAGTAATTTGAAGGCGTGTTGCCATGGATGTAATTTTTAGTTCTTTTGTCTATCAGATATCTAGAGTGGTTCTGCTTATTCAATAGCAGCGCATAGTACCTTTAAATAATGTTGTTCATTTTTTAGTAAAAAGGATGGGGAAGTTGAGATTAATGATGTCTGATTTGCACATCCTTCTCGCACTTCTCATATGATAGTACTATGCATATGACATGTCTATTTACCAAATTTGACATTTTCGTTATATATCTCTATCTCTACTACTTATTAAGGCTGCAAGGGTAGTCTGCCTCCTTTTGGTTCTGCCTTCCGATAATCTCTACTGTCCGTGTTCGCTGCCCACCTCCGCGTGCACCTCGCACCCTCTGAGCGTCCACCGCGCGAACAACCCTACCTGTTGTCTCTCGTTACTCCCTTTGCAGCCGCCGCAGCACCGCCTCCCCACGCGCGAGCCGTAGCCGCTCCTCCATCCGCCGCGCGTGGGTCGTAGCCCCCCTAAGGGTTCGTTCGCAACCAGACGCCGCTGCCACCACCTCCAGGTTCGTCAGCCGGATGGCGACCCTTGCTGATGGCTCCCTAAGGCGTTCAGGAATCCATGCGGCTTGGCTCGGCGGCGACCAAGCCTGATGGTCAGCCGACGCGTGGGGTTCTCAACCTGCATTGCCTAATGCTGTCATGCTGAGGTGCATGGGGATTTGGGACCATGGTGAGCAGAGGTGAATTTCCCTCCAATCGCTTAGTTCTGTGCAACTCTTTGGTTATTAAGAATTGGGGAACTTGTTTTGGACGTGGGGGATGACTTTGCAGCGGCACTCAAGGCCCTTCCTTTTTCTCAAATCTCAACTCATTTCCTCCTCTTCTAGCTTATCATCTGGGAGGCGAAGGGGTGACTTGTCGAAGAGCATTTTATGTCAAAGATGCCCTGCTTTACTCACAGAGATAGAAATTATTGAAGACAGAGATAGACCACCATACAACCACCTTCGATGGACGCGGGGGATAACTTTGCTTGACAATGGCTTAGGTTTATACCAAATAGGCATCTTGGGTTCTTTCTTGGTTTTGCTGAAAACAAGGTGTGTAATTACTTTAAATGCCAAGTGCTGGTTCAATAGTTGAACGGGAACACTATTGCCTTGGCTTAAACATATTAATTTAACATGAATTACCATATGAATACCCTGAAAATTTTAGTTTAAATTACATTACTTGAGCTGTTTGTAGTATTTATGTAGATTATATTATTACAACATGAGGGCAGGATTAAGGTCCTTTCAATGAATTGCAGGCCCAACTCTTATTGGTATTCATCCATATGCAGGCTTAAAGTTCTACTTATACGTGTTTAGTTACTTTAAATGCAAGTGCTGGTTCAATAGTTGAACATAAACACTATTGCCTGGGTTTAACATATTAATTTAACATGAGTTACCATATGAATATCCTGAAAATTTTAGTTTAAATTACATTACTTAGATGTTTGTAGTATTTATTTAGATTATATTATTACAACATGATGGTAGGATTAAAGATCCTTTAAATGAATTGCAGGCCCAACTCTTATTGGTATTCTTCCATATGCTGGCTTAAAGTTCTACATATATGAAGATCTGAAATCTTAAGTTCCATAGGATTAACAAGGATTCTGTTATATTGAAGCTCTCTTGCGGAGCTTTAGCCGCTGGTCTATTTGGACAAACCCTCACTTATCCAGTAGATGTTGGTCGGAGACAAATGCATGTGCAATTCTTGTATTCCATGCACTGATAATCTATTAAATTTTATTTTGACTATGATTCCTGTTTGTTCACCACTCATAAGACTTTGTCCCTTCAGGTTCAAAGCAAGCAGTCTCAAAATCAAGTGATGGCTTCCGTATAAGAGGGACTTTTCAGGGTCTCTTGCTCATCATTTAGCATGCTTGTTATATTTTGAGTCGAAACACGTGATCTCCAAGAACCAGGTCTGTCTCTACCTTACCTGCATTTAGCATGCTTGTTATATTTTGACAGAAATAATGGACGAATCAGTGCTAAAAAGAATAAAGGGCTACATTTACAAGGTAGTGAATGTTTGCCATCACCATAATTGTTTCTTTATATTCTTGTTCCCTTTCAGTTTGTTCACTGTCAGATTCGATTATTTGCTTTAGTTTATTCTGTTGTTGTTTTCATAATCGGATTTTTTCTGTTTCTGTCAGTAGGCATGATTTAGTCCTTAGTCTCTGTAAGTTAGCGAGGCTAGCTTAACTGTTGCTTGATTTTACTGCCTTGCTGATTTAGTCATCAGATGTTTGAATACTGACCTTCAAGGGGAATGCTCCAAACCTTGTAAGTACTCTTTATGACAATATATCCCTGCTTCCTCTAATTGTCTTTCCAAAACTCAGTGCTCAATCTGTGTGTATTTATTTGAACACACAATTGAGCAAACCACTTATGTTTAATGCTCATTCAGATATAAGAAGTGTTTGTTATCCTTTTTTTTGCAAGTAATACAAGTGAAAGAATAATGTTACCACACTTGGTTCGATGTTTGACAATACTGGGATGCAAATTTTGGCAATCCAGTATCCGGACCATAAATTCTAAGTAACAACTGGTGTTAATCGGATTGACCTCTCCACATTCACATTACATGCCCCAAGTGTGGTAACATGCTGCATAACTGTTGACATCATTAGCATTTTAGATGTTGAATTCCTTGCTTGCAAGGAGTGTCACGAATACTGAGACTGTTCTCGCACATGCTGAATCGTATCACATTCCTATTCCACTGTCTATTTCAACCCTTCTATTTTTGTTTCCTGGCAGTGTTGTTGTCATAGTAATAGTGTAAATATCTCTTGCTTTGTGTATCAGTGTAAATATCTCCCGCTAACAAATCCTGAATGCAACACACATTTAGGCCAAAATTCTTAAACTGCTTCAGGCCAAAAATCAGCCCTGAGGAGAAATAATCGGAGGATTTGTGATGAGGTGCCTTACCGATCCGTTCCCGTAAAAAAACATTAGCCATGAGTGCAACCAAAGCTATATATATGTCTGGTCTGGTGTGATCTTTTGCTCACTATCCAAACAATCCTAATAAATTATTACATTCTTGAATTCATCACTCATATATAACACTAACCTGGCATCTGCCATTCCAGTATCATCATCATCATCTAATAACAATATGCCGAGTTATAGTCAAAACAGTTAGCTACAATTATTTATGGCATTTTGCAGCCAGTGGTTGCCGGCTAATCCGGCCGGTCACAAACAACCAAATAGAGCTGCCTCGTACTTCATCTCGCCTGGCTATTTTTAGTAGCATGGTACTGACCGCTGAAGCAGGCAGATCTGGATCTGTCCTGGCTGGCCGCTAAAGAAAGGTTGTTTACAAGGCAGCAGAGGCAATGGCTCTTTGTCTTTGTGCAATGGTGACTGGTGCGAGGTGTCTGGTTTGGTGCGCACAAGAACCACGCCAACAGAAGTTGCCTGCACTGCATGCACACCATGACACCAATGGCCTCTCATGACTTTTTAATGGACCCTCCATTGTCTCTGCAAGGAAGCTGGAGTGCGACCTGGGCCTTTTGTCTAGATGCAAGAAGGGCTCGTGATAGCTCATTTCGTTCTAGGCTTTGGCTCATGGCGCCTGCTATTCCAAGGATGCCATACATGGACCGCTAGCTAGATTTGAGGTTAAAGAACTCTGGTGTTGTTCTAGCCTGTAGACATCATCGCTGATCAAAGATCTTACAGTTTGTTTCAGAGTGAAGTTGTGAGTAAAAAGTGGCGCAATATATAAAATGCCCTGTTGATTGGGGGTGACCAATTCATGTCAATGCTAATGGAGAGTTGGAGACTAATATCCAACATCTCCTCTTACAGATAACTTTGAGACAAATGGAAGCTAACCGACAAATCGACTAAGTAAAGTAATTATTATGCCCTTCTGATCCACAGTGGCGTTCTGAAATTTATTTTCTGCAAGCACCACCAGCATGCAGACTCTTGCTTGAAGCAGATCAGCCTGGGTCTGCACTATGCAGAATCAAAGCCAGACTTCTCGCCGATTGGCTCTGCTCTGCTATATAGTGGAGTAACTGTGGTCAAAATGAGGCCATGACCCAATCTTTCGCGCCATAAAGAAAAGAGACGCCTTGCTTGACCTGTGGGTTGCCAGCGTAGAGAGTTCCACCCAATAGGATAGATAGGATGGGGAAGAAGCCGTGGTCCCATCCATCCGATTGGCGCCCATAAAAAGAGGTGCTTGTGCTTGGAGATTTCCATCGCACCTGCTTCTCGGGGACCCGTAACCATCGACCATCACAAGAACTGTAACAAAATCCATATGGATTGGAGAAGATTGGGTGGTTTTCAATCCATAGCAAGTCAAAATTCTTCATAATTTTTTTTTCAATTCCTTCCAATTCATAAGACATAGAAATATGGTAGGGCTGTTCGCTTCTGATTTCATTGTGTTTTTTCTTCAGGAGTTTGGGGATCAAGGAGAGGACTCCATTATCTTGTCACTGCGGCTGAAGGAGATTAGTACTCCTGACCGCCCCGCTGCCCTCCGTTTCCTAGGTACACGCAACTGTCATACACGTGCTTTGCTTAAGCATTTGAAGCATTTTGATTCCTATTATTATCTGTTGTGTTTTGTCATTTGTTCGTGTGTAGGGGAGAAGTATAATAACCGCATGGAGAGGTACAAGAAGCAGGTAGTCAAGTGTTCCGAGGAGTGTGAACCAAGATATAATGGCCTGAAGAAGAAGTACACAGACGAGTGTGCAGAGAGGCGGCGTCTGTACAATGAGCTTATTGAGCTAAGAGGTAACATTAGGGTGTTCTGCAGTTGCAGACCTCTGAGCTCTGATGAGGTCAACCATGGGTGTTTATCTGTTGTTGAGATTGATCCATCACACGAGACTGAGCTGCAGTTTGTCCCCAGTGAAAAAGAAAGGAAGCCCTTTAAGTTCGATCACGTTTCTGGGCCAGAGGATGACCAAGGTATATTTGACTAAAACTGAATGGTTCTTAAAAATGTCATTCCAGTTAATATAGTTTGCCTTATGTCAATTTTCTGTTTGTTTTGTCATGGGTTCTGTTTTCGTAATTTTGAGTATGGGAAGGTGTTCAATTTGCTATTGGAACACTGGCAACTTCTGTGAACTGCAAAACAGTATCTCAAAGGTTCTTAATTTAGTTGTTATAATTCTTGTTGTGTATTAGAAGGGAGCTTAGACTAGAAGGTCCTTTTACATGTATATGTTTTCTTTGTTCTTACCAGAATTTGTGTCCTGTTCTCATTGTGTCACCAGGTTCTCGTGGTGAGGGTGGTATCCTTAGAAATAGTGAAGGTATGTATTCTTGCTAGGTGCCTGTTTTTTTTCTTCCTCTGTTTGGAACTTATCTTTTGATCTGATTACTACAGGGCCATTGAAGGACCACATTTATTTGCATCAAAACCATCTGCCGCCTGAGGTACTCAAAGAAAGGCTCCCTGGTATTTCTGAAACTGCTGCTATTTTTGCTGGTGTTGACGTCACCAAGGAGCCCATTCCAGTTTTGCCTACTGTGCACTACAATATGGGTGGTATCCCAACGAACTACCATAAGGAGGTTTGTATTGAGCATGTAGTAAACAAATATGGGTCAAAACCTGTGTATTGTAATAGAAATATATTCTGCTATTCTGCATAACAGGTAGTGGATATCAAGGGTGATAATCCAGATGCTGTTATCCCTGGTCTAATGGCTGCTGGTGAAGCAGCCTGTGCAGCACCGCGTTGGTGGATGATCGATCGTCCAGTTGTATGTGACTAAAACGCCATGCCTTGTGCATTAGAGAAGATACAGAATCGCCATGCCCTGTACAGGACAGTGAGCCAAATTCTTGTTCATTTTGCACTATGATACAAATTGATTCATTAGGCCCTAGGTTGGAGGTTGTGACTGATGAGTTGGGAAGAGATTACTTGATTGGTGGTGTACAATTCTTGGACAGGATACAGGTTTCAGTTTTTGGTCCATTAGTTCAGGAATTGTTTCATTTACATGTATATTCAGTACACTCGTATAATGGAAACACGCAAATCTCTATCTCATTCTTTGGTTATCGTGTTATTATACGGTTCCGTTGCAACGCACGGGCACTCACCTAGTAAATAGTATATATTCTCATGTCACAACCTAACTTCTAGATCATAAGCAGAGCATATGTTCTTTGGTCACCACTCACCACTAACCTCCAGTTGCGTCATCAACTATTTCATGACACCTATGTATTACAGATTTCTTAAATTAAATCCGATACAATGGATGGATTTACACTGGGTAAGCATAATCAGACAAAAATAAACAAGAAAATGATCTGATTGACCAATTACGCTACGTAGTTCCAGACCAAATGATCTTTTCCGATGCTACACACCCACGCTATCTATGTACATCTCGAGTTCTACCCTTCCGATGGCTATGGCACTGCAGTCCCTCAGCTCTGCACCTCCACCGTTCACCAGCAGGAGAGCCTAACTTGCAAGGCAAACCCCAGTCTTCTACGGCTCTAACCAGAGTTCAGCTCTTTTAACCGTGCAAGGGCTCCACAGACTAGTGTGTGTTGGAGGAGTAGATGTCGACGGGAGCACTGGTGCAGTTGCTACTCGAGTCAACGACCCTAGTGTGGCGGCGCTCACGGTGGCGATCAAGGAAGACCACGACGACACTGATGTCGTCATGGAAATGCCGCCTCACTCCTTTGTCGATCGTTCTCAAGTCACGGTACCTGACCTCCCTCTTCCTGGCTGCCTCCTTCAAGGCAGCCTTCACCAGTCTGTTGGCGATCCCCTGAAAGAGTTCGTGATGACACTCAATTAGTCAGGCTGCAAACGACGCGAGCATAGAGAAAGGGGCCCTATGATGGAATGGTCACTCACAGTTCTCGGGTTCTTGAAGACAATCTGCACCGCTGCGTCATCGCTGAGGTGCTCCCAAAGACCGTCTGAAGCAAATATCAGAAACAGGTCGTTTGGTTTCAGCTTGCGTACTTGAACCGATGGTTCAGCACTAAGAGCTGGCCTCTTCAACGCAATAGGGGGCCCAACTTGCCGAAACAAGGGGTCCAAGCTGTACTCCGGTTTCTTCAGATAAAAATCACCAATGGATCTTGATACCTGACATTACAACCTTCACATGTTAGCATACTTCTAGTTATGTGAAAATTCACATTTACTAGCGTTGGCCTCTTGGCCATGTACATTTCAGTTCCCCAAGATATATACACATTTACTAGTGTTGGTCTTTCAGGATACTAAGTTAGGTTGTAGTAGTAACTAACGAGTAATTTAGAGAATATCGATCCAAAGATATGAAACAAAAAGACAGGATACATAAGTTGATCAAACAATGTGTAGAAATCCACAACTTAGGTAAGACATATAAAGTTAGCTTTATAACAAAAAGAAACATTTCACGTGCAGAAGACGCTGTCCCCGAACAGTATGTTAAGTTGTACAGTAACTAAAGTCTGAAAAGATATTTAGCACAACAGTGATATCAAGACATGAAAAGTCAGAACGTGGCCATTTCAGCGTTCTTTCTTGGAGTAGTTAGAAAGGATCTTCAGTATGATCGAATAGCTTTTAAGAGCTAACTCCAAAAAGATGTTAAAAATTTTAACCAAAAACTAATTATTAAGAGTATGCTAAAAAGTTTTAAGAGTGAATTATGATGGTTACTCCAACAGTTCATTTAAATTTGACATGTGGCGCAATCTGTACCGTCGTCGGGAGGCTGTGAATGATCTGATACGTTGAGAAATGGATTAGGGGATGGAACACACCAAAATATGAGGGAGAGAAGGCTGTAGATGCGGAACGTTAATTTTTTGGGGAAGAATGAGGGAGCTGTTGGAGTAAGAAAAACCACTATTCTTGACTAATATCTGTTTTGGGGTTAGTTTACACGTTCTTTTGGAGTTGCTCTAAGTTTTATATATGCTAGTAAAACCTTCGAGGAAGACTTTTCCACTGCGTTAGTTCCATTTCTGCAGTACTGTAAAGTTTAAGCCGGGATAGTATAGATCATCAAAAGCATAGAAGTATAGAACAATCTAAGAAGACAAAGGTAGCAGAATAAGCATAAGAAAAGATGTAGATTCTATGACTTGTTGAAAGATCCAGAAGGTAGCTTGATTTCCAAATCCCTGGTCCCCTTGCACACGCTGGGATCTCTACTAGTATAATAGTATAGTTTTGTTACAGACTTATATAATGCAGCCAAGTAATATATGTTAACTCGCAAACAAACTACTCTATAAATTGTAACGCAGACACGCCAACAAGCAACCAATTATAAGAGTTTTTAATAAACAAGCAGAGATGTTTCCCCCCAAATTCTATCACAGGCGCACCAAAGCAATCAAATCAAATGGGATGGCTAACTGATAGAGTTCTCACCTGAATTATCCCCTTCACCCTCCACGCTCCCCTGGCGTGCACCACGATCTGCGCGTCGTCCGGGTTGAGCGCCGCGAGCTCCCGCCGCACCTCCTCGGACGCCGCGTTGTGCTCGGCGGACAGACGCTCGGCGACGGCCGCCCCGCCGCCGCCGCCGCCCACTCGACGGCCGAGCACGGCGCGGGAGTCCCCGAGGTTGGCCACGTATAGCGTATCCCCGGAGATGGCCCCGAGCAGGCAGCACGAGCCCACGGCAGCCAGGCGTGGGCGCCTCGCCCACTCCTGCCTCACCTGCCTGTGGAACTCCTCCTCGGCCGCGCCGAACGCGCTCCGGATCGCCTCCGCGCTGATGCCCCCCTGCTCCCTCGCGAAGCCTGCCACATGGAACGAACTCTCAGAGACAGCCGTGGAACGATCGATACGACAGAACCCAGAAAAAGGAGAAGGCGGGATACTAGCAAACAGGCAACCAAACGCACGTTGGACATGGGGGAAGAGTCGGGACCGGAGGAACCGGGAGGCGTCGACCCCGCCGTGCCCGTCGTAGACGCCGACGAGCGTGGCGGACGGGGAGGCCAGCACCTGCGCCTGGTCCTCCATGGTGAGGTTGGCCTGCGCCGCGGCCATGGAGAACTCCCCCGCCGCGTGCGGCCGCAGCTCCGTCTGCCACAGCATCCCGTCCGCCGCCGCCGCGCCCGGCGGCCAGTGGCCGCAGCACCTCGCCACCGCCCTCAACATCTCTTCCGCTCAGCAGCCGTACAGCAAAAAAATATCGGATCTTTCCTCTGTACTGTATCTCTCCACACACATACGCGAGATCGCTGGTTGTTCTCGTCTCTCTCTCTCTCTCTCTCCCCCCCGCTCCGTGTGTACTCGAACGGGGCGGGATGGTTGGAATCAGGAATGGGGGAATTGTTTGGCGGTGGGGTTAGGTTAAGTAGCAGCTCACGACGCTTTGGTGCGGCGAAAGCGCGTGTGGGGTGAGCTGCAGTCGGGGTGGGGGGGAAGAGGCGCGCGGGGTCTACGGTGGTTATCCCGTGAGGTGTGTCGCTTTATAGGATATTGGATGGTTTAATTTGCCGTTCCTTGGGGGTTTTTTTTTCTCCCGTCCGTGTCCGGTTTACAAGTACAGACAGGTGTGCGTGGACCGGTTTTTTTGTGATAGGTTGTGGCATCTATCGCTGCAGGAGAGGACAGTAGGAGTAACTTGACGACCTTTTTTCTAATGTGACTGCGTGTGCGTGACTAGGTGTACTGATCCATAGTAGTACAAGAGAACACGGTAACTTGATTCCTTATCCTAAACGTCAGCCAGACTCCGTGACACATGGACAGGTGCTTCTTCATAGATCATCCAGTTGCTATACTTTACCACATGCACATGTGCCAACACCGCGTGGCATATGGACTACGGAAGAGCGCTCGCTTTGTCTACTCCTCTAGGTCGCCGGCATCGGGGTCGGGCACGAGGAGCTTGTCAGGCCGGGCGAGCCCTGCATTAAACAAACCGCCCGCGGCGCGGCTGGTCTTCCAGAAAATCCGGCGAGTGATGGTGTCCCGACGGTGATAAGCGGACTTTTTTTTGTTTTGCGGCGCCCGTCTGATAACCGTGGACGCCGAGGAGGGAGAGGGAGCCCACCCGGCAGCTGCTGTACATGTGCGACGACGCTTTCCAGAAAGAAAAAAAAAGGCAAAGCGGCGGCAGAAAGATCAGCTGACGCGGGGCTGCTGGTGCTGCCCTGCCCCGTGACCGACCGCGTCCCGACTCCCGCGCGAGCTGGCAGCACGATGGAAGGAGTCTGTGAAAGCTCAAAGCTGAGAACACACGTGACAGCGGACCAAACTGCTTCGACAGTCCTAGGATAGGATCCTAGGAGTCCAGTCTAGTCCACCTGTCAAGTGTCAACTGTGTGCGGTGAACCTGACACTGGCGGGTGGCCTGTGGGGACGATCCATCTCATACTCTCACACGTCCGCCGAGCGAGAACGTCCTAGAAACACAGCTCATTCCTCCTACCCCGTGAACTGTGACTGCTGTGGTCGGCGATCGATCCGTCCCGTCGAGCAGTGAATTCAATGCATTCCCTGCCGGCTGCCAAGTGCCGCCAGCAGCGTCGCAGCTCACGGGGTCCAAGCCAAGGAAGGACACAGACTCTTACGTGTCCGGCCACCGGGGCGTTACAGTTATTAGGACATACGTACGTGCTGCGACCTGCGAGCAGGTTACGATCGCATACATGCACTCCGTGCCTCGAACAAGGCATACATGTACGTGACCAAGTCGGCGTGCGTAGCTGGATTTTCCAGCCTTGGAAAATCTCTGACCACACCCACGCCACGCACTCAGCAAGTCAGCAGATGGTACTGTACCCACGGTAAACCTAAACCGCACATATGGCGACGGGGGGGAGTTGTTTCTCGTCCAAGGAAACCTATGGCAGTTCTGCCCGATTCCAAATGCTGACGCAGCAGCTGCTGCTGCGCACCCAGCCCAATGCTTCATTCGTATATATATGCATAAAATTTTGATATACTGTGCCAATATAGACCATCTCTTCTTTCTTGTGAAAAAAGAAAACCTGTCACTGGACTCTCTTTTTTTTAAAAAAAAAATAGTCTTCCCTTTTGTAGTAGGCCCCTGAAAGAGATTGTAGCTTTCGTTTTCATCTTTTGGCGATCAGAAATTTCTGTAGTTTTTTTTTTACCATTGACAGAGGACAACCTGAGATAGAGAGATTTAGGGGGATCTTTTTTTTCTGAACGAACGGCACGAGATTGTGCACGTTTCTATTAATAAAGAAGAGAGTGAAGCAGTGCCCAAGAGACACCGCAGGAAGGGTACATAGAGGTTACGTAATTACAGCAAAGGTAAAAGCGCAAGAAGGTGCTTAGCACCTGCGACACCCCACAGCCTTGCCTCTGCCTTAATTGCTGCTAGCAGATCTGCCACTGACCTCTCTTGCCTTTGGAAGGTGCGGTTGTTCCTTTCCAGCCAAATGTGCCAGACCACCAGTAGGAGCAGGGAGCGCGTTCCCTTTTTGGGCACAGCGACTGAGCCGACCAAAAACCACCACTGCTTGATGGAAGTAGAGTCCGGCCAGGTAGCTGGAGCTAAAGGGCCAATGGAGAGCCAAGATGCTAGGGCGTCCCAAATTCTCCTCGAGTAGCGGCAACCAGCAATAATGTGATGAGCTGTCTCAGGGTGCCGCTTGCAAAGCGGGCAAGAAGGACTGTGCGGCCATCCACGAGCTGCGAGCCTATCAGAGGTCCAAACCCGGTTGCGGATGATAAGCCAAGCGAATAGTTTGCATTTCGATGGCCCCCATGGCTTCCAAATAAGGGCTTTGAGATTGGAACAAGTGTGACCCATGAATTGAATCCGGTAAGCAGAGGCTGCAGAATATTTACCGGAGGCGTTGTAGATCCAATCGATGCGATCCTCTGTGTTCTGCACCAAGGAGACCGAATGGGCGAAGGACCAGAGCTCCACAAACTGTTTTAGATGATCCGCCGTGTGGATCGCGTGAAGATCAATGCGGTTGACCCACGTGCTGTCAGTCAAGGCCTCCCGAACAGAGAGCCTGCAGTCAGAGGAGGCAGCGAAGATGTCAGGCGCAATGTCCTTGGGTCGTCGACCGTTGACCCAGGCGCAATGCCAGAAGGAGGTCCTGGCGCCGTCGCCAATTGCGATTCTCGTGGCTGCTGCAAAGAGTAGTTTATCAGTGTCGTTGCAAGGGGTCTGTAACCCTGCCCAAGGGGCCTCTGGGACCTCCCACTCCCGCCACAGCCAGCGGAGCCGCAGCGCCCTTGCAAAGCGATGGATGTCAAGTACGCCGAGCCCCCCAAGATCCAACGGCCTCGCCACCGTCGGCCAGTTAACCTTGCACTTGCCACCAGTGAGGTTCTCATTCCCTGCCCAGAGGAAACGCTTCCTAAATTTGTCAATTTTTTCGAGCACCACCTTAGGTACATTAATGGTCGTAAGAGTGTGAACAGGTTGTGCAGACAACACAGATTTGACCAAAACGAGTCTTCCTGCAAAAGTGAAATTGCGACCTTGCCAGCATGTTAACTTGCTGCTAACCTTATCGAGAAGATACTGGAAGTCAACTTTTTTGAGCCTCTCAACCGACAAAGGAATCCCAAGGTATTTAATAGGGAATTGCGATCTTGAAGCAGGGAAGCCAGCAAGAATTTCGTCGAGATTGAGGGCAGCACATTTAATCGGAACGACTGAGGATTTCTGAATATTGGTACGCAAACCAGTCGCTTCCCCGAATTGATGTAGCAAGGTTGCGAAGGAATCCAGCTCTCTCTTTTCAGGTTTGACAAAGATGATGGCATCATCCGCATACATAGCGATCCGGAGACGTGTTCTAGCCTTGGCAACTCTAGATAGAATGCCAGCCTCGGTGGCCAAGTGGAGGAGGCGCTGCAGGGGATCAATGGCGAGCACGAATAAAAATGGCGAGAGGGGGTCTCCTTGCCTTAGGCCCCTACCATGAGTGATTGATTGACCAGGAATTCCATTTAGAAGCACTTGAGAACTGCAGGTAGCCAGTAAAGATGCCACCCAATCTCGCCATTTAGGAGGGAAGCCAAGATGAGCCAAGAGAGCGAGTAGGTAGTCCCACCGAACAGAGTCAAGGGGGATCTGAGTTATCGAGCATGTCAATTTTTTATTCAGAGGTGTGGTTCAGATCGTCTCGACAAGGACATGCTAGCTACTCCTGGTACTACTAGCTGCCAAGAAACAGGTCCAGACTCCCAGCTCGCCGCGGGTTTGTGCGGTTGTGCCTGTCGCCTTTGCCTGGCATAGTTTTGTCGAATAAATAAAGCGTGATTAGTCTTTCCAGAAACCCCGTTAATGCCGGGCTAGCTAGCTGTCCCCGATGATACGCGGACTTTTTGCGCGTGAAAGGCTGATAGGCCAGCGGCGCCCCCGCGGACGGGCTGGGGCCTGGCCTGGGGGGCGGCTCCCGTCCCCCGTGATCATCGCCAGCACGAAGGCCAGGCAGTCAGGCAGATTCGCCGATGGGGGTCCACTTGTCCAGCCAACCGCCACGAACCCGCTCCATTTTTGCGCTCCAGCCAGCAGCCGGTTTTGCCCCTCCGGGGGTCAGCAGAGCACAACTTGACCACGATCTCATCCCCAGATAGATAGCATCATCGTCGGCGTGCTTTTCCCCTCGCTGACTTGCCTTCGAGCCCGCGACTGCACGCACGTGATCGCTGAACCCACCCACGCTCTGTCTCTGTGTGACGCTCCCGGCCGGTCGCGCTGCACCGAGAGCGGCAGAGCCCCGACGGTCTTCGGTTCATAAAGTGCTAGAGCTCGAGTATATATCACGGGGAGGTGCCACCACGCCCCCTAGTCGTGGGTGCGTTACGTGTCGCCTCCGGCAGGAGGCGGGATTGAGCCGAGCGTCGGTGAGTAGCCGGTCGCCGCTCACACGGGGTCCGACGAGGAACGCGGCTCCGTGGCGGACTTTTTGGCCGGTTCCGTGTGGAGAAAAGGGCGACGCCGGCCGTGCAACGGAGCACGAGGGAGGTTCCCTGCTGCTGTGCGCGAGAGCGCTCGCAGGGTGGCACACAGACTGAAGCCCTGAGCTGAAGCGGAATCCATGCATGTCTGCCTCGATCGCCGGATTCCATGCCTGTTCTGCTGCATCCATGTGTGGTGTGGACCCGTTCCACAAGGGCAAGCGTGTCGTTACAGGAGAAAATGGCACGTCCCTCTGGCCACGGCATCCGTGGACACTGGACATGGCAAAGCCGTTGCTTACAGGATACGGAAAAAATCAGATCGGAACGGTGAAGCGCCCTGCGCGCTCGTTTTGGCCGCACGAGTGACGCCGTGCACTCGCGATACTTCCAGCTTCCGAACGCAAAATAATGGTCTGGGAGAACGGATCGAGCCTGCATGAACGTTACGGTTGCTTGATGCGGACATCACCACCATTCACCTGTCAGTCAGCAGGCGTTGGACGACGAATTGCGGGCATGTTTGGTTTAAAGACTAAGTTGCCACACTTTATCTAATTTTTTTATGTAAGGTTCAGTTCAAACAATTAACCTTAAGTAAAGTGTGGAACAGTTAGCTCCGAACCAAACAAACCCGCATCTTTCAACGCAGACGAAACGATCCTGCACGGCTGCACCAGTCATCAGAAAAATGACGCACGCATGGGATCAGGTACGCCCCGGCCGGTACGAAGCAATCCAGCTTTGGCACGCACACTCGGTGATTTGGGAGGACGGATCGAGCGTTGGTTTACTCCTTCCACTGGTTCATAGGCACGCTTCATCCGCCTAGATAATTAAAAAGTATAGGCCCTCCCGACGGCCGGGATTATACATTATCCTCGTGATTGGTTCACTGCCACGGGGATGCAGCTGCATCCGCGGAGTTTTAAAACACGGTATGTTTGGTAGTCTAACGGGTTGATACAGGCGCTCTTCATGCAAAAAAATACGGGTGAGCCAGGATCCACGGAGATGGCCAATTGTTGCGTACGCCGGCGTGCAACCTGCATGCAGGCCCTGCTTATGCAGGGGCACACATACCTAGAATGTTTTTTAGATTGTTTTTCTATTAAATCTTCTAATTAAAATATTTAATCACCGAGCATATTTCATATTTGTGTTTCTAAGACTTTTTGTGAACAAAACTAGACCACTAATACTATATCGTATTTGAAAATTTATTTATGCACCATTCTCTAATACATGTTTCAGTGCAAATAACCAAACAAAGTCTGCCTTTAGTCTGCACGAGTCTATACAAACAACCAAACAGAAGCGCTTGCATGAACTCACTCTGCTTCTACCAATACTAGCTAGGCTTATGCTGACCTGGTTGGACTTCTACAGCAACCAAACACATGGTATATTACACGGGGTCTGCCTAGCCAGATCGACGGTGTGGCCGGCGCCACTTGCATGCATGTCCGACGGTATAGTATAGGAGAAGAACGGTGTTACGTACTCTGTGACGGTATATTTATTGCACAACACGAAGCGATACTATGTATGCATGTCTACAAGTTTGGTCAAGTAAGCACACACATCGTAGGAGCTTGGAAAAAAAAAGGATCTAGCTAGAAACGTCTCAGCGTCGGCACTCGGCAGCAATGACCATTGGGCAATCTATCATCAACCAGTGAACTGAGTACACACCACGAAGCGAGAAGTCTTGCATTGTCCGTGCAGTGATCCCGGCCCAGCTCACGACTGCGCCAGCCTGGTACTAGTTGGTTGTGCTTGTGCACGCAGGAGGAGCACGTGTGTGTGTGTGTGTGTGTGTTCATTGTTGAGGCGGGGTACGTGGCCGAGTGGATGGATGGCCGCTGCTTCTAGAAAGCTCAGCGCAACGAACATCAAAAGCCGACGCGACCGTTAGACTTTTGCTTCTAGTAGAAAGCTCAGCGAAACGAACATCATATGTGCGAGTCGGGTGCACGGCGCCCGCCGGTCGGTGTGGGTGGGCGGTGTGGGTCCAGCCGTCCGTCCGGCCAGCGTGGGCCGGTCTCGCTGCACACGTAGAGAGAGAGGGAGAGAGGACACACATAACTTGGCGTTGGCGCCTTGGCGGCCATTGGCCGTTGGGTAGGAACAGGATGAGTACTACCGTTGTGCCAAAATGCAGATGTCTTTGACGGAAGTGGTCGACGGAGCTGGTGGTGAGTGGTGACCCGGCCGGCCCCCGGGTCGCTGAAGAGTACCGTCCAGATACCACACGGACAGCGACGGTTCAGTCCGTTCAAGGCTTGAAGCATAAATAGAATAATCAACATCAAAATTAAGTTGCACGCACTAATGACAATTCTAGTTTTGATGAGATGTCTTTAAGAGGTGCCTATTCGAAGAGGCACTTGTTTCACAGGACCCTATCTTTATCGAACCTTTCTCAAAATAAGTGCATCTCAAATTATGTAGCTCAAATTCCTCAAAAAAATCTTATATGAATAGAACTCCTAAACCCAGTAGAAGAAAAAAACAAGAAAAAATGTGTGTTTATGCGCGCACGAGGAGCGTTGTTTATCACCAAAGCAGCCCACCCAAAACAATCCCGTCGCACCCGTCTACAATTCAACAACTCTGCTTCGATCCGCTCCAATTCACCGACCGCCACGTCGACACGAGGCACCCGATGTATGGAATTTCTCACGGTCGTGCCTCCACTCGTCTGCCGCAGTCGCCACCTCCCGTCCTCGACTCATCGACCTCTCTTCCTCGTGTCGAGCAATTTGGTCTCCTAAACATTGAATGGTCGGATATAATTTCCTTCTATATATACTCTATTGAACACCGAATTACTAAATGTTTGTCCCATGTAAATTTCGCAGAACGTCAAATTGTTGAATGTTTGCCTGTGTTGTACTTCGTTACACAATGGGTGACTGAAGTGAACTTTGAATTACTGAATGTTTCTTTCTTTTAAAATTTTAAAACGGTGAATGGTTAAGGGGCGCTCAACCTGCCACTCAAATCCTTTTTTGGAGTGAGATGTGTGATGAACCTGCTGATATACTCTATCCTTCACACGAATCCTCTCCTTTCCTTTTTCTTTTACGGGTCAATGAGACAAATCTTTGAGGTAGTTCAAGCTGTTGTTAGGGTCTTTGGCAAATGAATGGAAATGGGACCCCTCGACTTCTAAGGGAGTCAATCCTAGTAGAGAGAGAGGAAGTACTTTAAAAAAGAAAGTAGGAATGATTCTGAAGCAGTACTCAGGAAAGTAGTAGTCGTGTAAGTCGGTCACTGCCTTGTCTAAGTAAACATTGAATACTTGAATGTTTGTAACTGCTATATTTTATTAATTATTAAATGACTGAAGTAAACCTTTGAAATGTTGAATATTTTTTCATGTTGCGACGGGCAAATCATCCCCGTTAAACGCGTGCGGACCTGTTTCAACTCCTAGTCGACTGATACAGTTGGGTTCCTGGTTCGAGTAGTTTCCCTAGTGTGATTGGTTTTCTGGTGGGCTGGTCTAGCTAGAACTTTTGGTCTGGGTCATGGACCATGGGTCCATCACATAGGTAATGTATATCATATAGATGTATTATTGTTCAATTTAAACATATATAGGTATCCTTTTGGGAAAGAAAGATCATAAATGAGTTTAGAGAATAATAGGTGTGATTTTTTGGTATCCCATTTAAAAACCTATGTGGGAAAATTGAAGATACAACGTGCAATATCAAAACATTTCGTTCGAAGAAAGTACAAAAAAAAACAAGAATAATAGTCAAAGGAAGAATGCAACAAGAAGCCAGCGGGCAGCACTTGATGGTGACTGGGTAGAAGAGGGATCGGCGCCACTCCTTGCGCCTAGCGCGCGACCGGCGGGCAGCGGTTGTCGGCCAGCTCCCTACTGCGCGGGCGCGGCCAGGGCCAGCCCTTGCGCCGCCTGCGCCTGCGCCCAGCGCCCTGCGCGCGTACGTGGGGGAGAAGAAGAGTCGTCGTGCATGGGGTATCGCTCTCGCTCTCGGTGTAGAGGACGACTGACTGGACGAGTGATGAAGGCCTGATATCTGATACAAAGAACCTCGACCGATCTGAGTGAGGAAGAAAGTTGATGTCGTGCGTTTATTTTTAACGACTTATTATTTTCGTAATTTTTTACGAAGACGAGACAGCTCGAGGTAAAAATTTGCACAGGTGTTTCATCGATTAAGACCGCATAGAGGAATCCGGGAGCGGAATCACCACGTTCCATAGAGTTTTTATCTGCATCGTGTAGCTATTGCGACATCGAGCAGCGGAGCAGTCGATGGAAAAAGTACCACAAGAACTCTCAAGCCACCTTTTTTTTTTACATTCAGGATCTCTCAAACTGGCAAGGAGATTGTTTCGGGGAGAAAAAGCTGCGTCCAGAACATGAAAAGGCATGGAAAACCACAGTCCACAGGATATAAGTAGCTGAAAGATCAGTTCCGCAACAACGACATGCACCGCAGAGTCTGCACCCCATCGACGACGAGACCGACCGTTCCAGCTTTGAAGGTTAGTTAGTCAGACACCCAGATCACCCTCCACTGACCCCGGCACTCAGGCAGTAAGAGTGACCAGTGACAGTCGGCAGTAGGTGAGTGGGAAGCCTATTCCGAACCACACGGTCCAGTGTTACGATGAAAATGATTTGTCAGGGGACCAAGTTTTCCATGGGAATTCTTCTTCATGGACCACGAAATGCACGCATCAGGAGGAGCAGCACACAAAAGCCCAAACCATCACATGCGGAAAGAAAGTTCAGCTCCTGAAAGTGAGACGGTACCAATTGTAGCACAGCACGCCTGAACAAATGTAGCTCAAAACACACAACAAACTCCAGACGCAAGCTACAGACACCCCATCATCACTACTTGATAGAAGATTTCACTCCGATTCTGATTCTGACTGGCAGCTAGGCAGGGAGGTCGTAGGTATCCAGTTGCCAGTATTTCTCCTTCACGCCCTTACAAACTTCTTCCGCCAGGCAATCTTTGACCGCCGGCAAAGGGATGAACTGCCCCGAATACCCCAGATTCGTGAGCTCTAAACGCGACAATCTGGCAACACACGACGTGGAAGAATGTATTGTCGCCGCAGAGGCCAGTGAAGTATGAGTAGATGGCTCCGGGCTTCAGCATAGTATGTATCAAAAAATACGTCTGCACATGTAAGAAAACAATGGCATTAGAGAAGGTTTCCCTACTCTGGTTTTCATGGCTGGTACTTGTGGAAGGTAAAGTTGTTTTATGGCACTATCTGTTCTAAGAGTGAATTCATATTCATCTCTGACGGTAAATAGATGATAAATAAATTTTGCTTCATTATAAAATCAAAAGGAGATCATCATCACACTGGCAGTTAGTCAGTTACATATCGATTTCAGCTACCACAGCAAACACTTCAACGTAGTTGGTTGCACGTTCCTTTCTTCTTCCCCTTCGATATTTTAAAGGGGAAAAAAAGGTAAATGGTCTATGTGCAGTTCAAAGTCTCAGAGATGGCAAACTGCACATGGTTTGACCACAGAGGATGGTGAGTAGGGTTTAAAATCAATCGATTGTCATGCACTGGCTGACTGGCCTACTTCTATTTGAACATATATTATTCATCACTCAAGTTACCATAACAATAATTGAGAATCAACATATACATCTTCCATGGCATTGTTATATATGCTCATAAATGAAGTATGAAAAAAAACATGATGTTGAAATATGCATCCACAACGTAGAATGGACTCAAGAAGATGCAAATCATTTATTTAGAACCAGTTTTGCTACACTTAAACAAATAAATCATGACACTTGAAAAGTATTAAAATATGGTGAAGACAAAGGGTTTTTTCTCATAAGGAACACTTGGGTGTTGACGGGTTGTGTTGTTTGGTAGCGAGCAATGCTGGCGTAGGTGCTTGTACTCTTAATGTAAGAAGAGCAACAATGATGTTATCTGGTCCTTCTGGGAGGTGTGCACAGGGGAAAATAGAGCAACAGAGAGGATTATGGGAGAGAACGCAGAGAATATGATGGACGAACAAAGGCTTGGATCCCTTCGTCGGTCGCTCCGGCGTGAGGCTCAAACCAGGGTGCGCAAGAAATCGCCCCTCTAGAAGATTCTTATTGCTTCTCTGTTCTGCCTATTAATCCTGCATTCCTGCAGCACTTGTTTAGAGGTACTCAATTGGAAAGCCAACAAACCAATCGAAACAAACTAGGAAACAACAAACCGACTCACAATAGAAAGCAGCGAACCGACTCCTAAACAAGCAGTAAATTTACCACTTCTTCAATCCTGTTATCTACTATTGATGATCAGACGGTTACTATTGTAGTTCTCTGAACACCTGTGTGCTCAAAGTTCTAACTAACTCGTATGCAAACTAAGCACCAGAATCAACTGGAAAACTAAAGCTTCTTTATCATCCATTGAAAACATCGAATCTTAACATAACCAAACCCTATGTCATTCTACAGAACATTACTCCAGAAAGGTTAACATAAAGAAAACTTTGTTAGATACCACCAACAATTTTCTATCCTACAGCTGTTCCCCAACTTCTTCATGCTCCTGAATTCCTGATAGAGCAGGCCAAGGATAATGCAACCTGTGCAAATTTCACTTGAGACATACTCCAGAAATTTTCTATCTTCAGCTTTTGCCCAACTTATCCATACTCCTGAATCCCTACTAGGTCATGCCAAGGATAACAAACCTATCACCTGAGACAAACTAAAAAAAAATCTATCCTTCAGCTTTGGCGCAACTTCTTCATACTCCAGAATACTTACTAGGGCATGCCAAGGATAATGCAATCTACGGAAATTTTACCTGACACACACCTAGAACTAAGACCTTCCGCAACATAAAACTTAACCCCAGACGAGGAAGCATATAGCATTGCAACATCGATGACCAAACATGACAACAATAAAATGAACAAGCAAAGGTAAAAGCTAAGTTATGCCGTCATAAGATCCGAGCTGCCGCATTATGTCCTGCCATCGCCCGAACACGATTTCTGACGTTCTTCTTCTCGCCCCATCCGAGCTTGAGCATCCGCACGTACACCTCTGGGTGGGCCTCGACGATGGTGTGCTCCTCTGGCTCGTACCTCTGTATGGATTCGTCCTCGAGCCTCATGCCACCATGCCGAACCCCACATTGAGCACCTTGCCACCGCCTTGACACACCGCCCGCGCGTTCGCCTCCATCAGCGGCCGCTCCCACGCCATGACCACTGCCTTCCTCTCCGCGTTCATCACCCTCTCCTTGCTGAACGAGATCCTGGATTCGAGGTAGCTCTCAGCCGGAGGACCGTCCGAGACGTTCCCGGGGGCCGCTTGCCGCCGCACGACGGTGCCCAGGACGAGCTCGGAGCGGAGGGCGTGGTCTAGGAGGAGGTCGTAGGTGTCAGAGTCGGGGGCTAGGTCCCCTGCTGAGAGGCCTGAGGGGGAGAGCGCGTTCCAGGGCGCACCGCAGTCGAGGAGGCGGCGCGCAAGCGCAACGACGGCGTGCCCCCCGCGGCCGCGTGCATGAGCGGCGTCAATCCGTCAGCATCGAAGTGGGTCGCGTCAGCTCCTGAGGCAAGTGAGCTTTTTTTGAACCAAGATATCATAAAGGCTTCTGAAAAATGGTATCCTGAACATCGTAATTGGAGTTTTAGTATTATAATCCGTTCAACTTCGGTTTTTTGCTATCGGAGTGTGATTTAGCCGATGTCCAGCTACTAGTACGCGTTGTTACGGCAGTCCATCTCACTGCCCCGTTTCTTAGAACGGATCGGCGCTGGAGCTCCTCTCCCGGCGCTCTTCTGTGCCCGAGCTCCCTCCCGGCGGCGAGCCAGTCCCGTTCATTACCGGCGGCGCTCCCATCCTTCTCTTCCCTGCGCCTTGTCAGGTACGTGTGTCGGTGTTTTGGGTCCGACCGCACACCCAAGATTGCCCCTCAAGGTGCTTTTTGGAGTGGGACGGTGTTACCGACTGTAGCTCGATGGTTTGTGCCAGATGCACGAGAGACAGTAGACAATCTTGTACAGATTCGGGCCGCTTTGAGATGCGTAACACCCTATGTCCTGGTGTGGGTCTTTTATGTGGCGTGTTACAGGGGAGTTCTCTAGTATGAGGGATGCTAGAGAGCTGAGTAGATGGCTAATGAGTGAGATCGATGATTTTAATGGGGTGCCCCTAGGCCTTATATACTCGACCGTGGGGCGACACATGCAGGTATGATAACAACGTGCGCCTAAGTAATAGTGAACTGACTGAACTTATCTTCCTACGATCTTGCCGACTTATCATCGTTCAGTTCCGACGCCTGAGGCTGCAGCGCAGGAGAATCGGATCACTGCTGTGGATAATGCTTGGATTCATTGGGCCGCCCGGGCTCGAGTTGTAATACCCACTTTGTAAGAAAAGTCTAAAAAGAGAAATTTTATTCCTTTATATATGGTTGTTATCTATATTTGTGATTTCATGTGAACACCATCTTTAAAAACAATTAATAAAAATATATACCACTAAATTATGCATCATGCTGGATATTATTTTGTGTGCATTTGGTGACAATATAAAAATAGTGTGACAAGAAATATATTAAAGTCCCAAAGTGGAATTTAAAATATAAAAGAAAATCTAGAATTTAGAAGTGGAGAAAGAAAAGATAATGTGTATACAAAATAAATATTATAAATAAATGAAATAATAGTATGTGCAAAATTATACTCTTAATCTGAGGAAGCTTTACCACAGTGTAAATTAGAATTTTGAATTTTGAATTTCAAACTCAAAAGGAAAACAAAACAGAGAAAAAAAGAAAATAAAAAGAAAGCCGCCTGGGCAATTCCTTACTCCCGGCCCATCTCCACGCCATTGCGCGGCCCATTTACCAAGCGCTCCCGCGCAGCCCAGAACATTGCAGCAGTGCCGCCAGGTGGGCCCTGCTGTCAGCCAGTGGGGCGCGCGTGCGTATTGGCTGGGCCACTGCGTGGTGGGACCCGCACGTCGGCCACACAGCCTGGCGGTCACCCTGTAAATCTTCTCTCTTCCGTGCGCAACAACCCAAGGCCATCGCCGTGAATCCCTCCAGAGCTCCAACTAGCCCTCAACTACCTCGCCCACCTCGTTCAGGGGATAAATACCGTGTTGACCCCGCTCTCCCCTCGACCTTAGCCTTCTGCTCGCGGCCGATTGGGGCGCCTACCCACCCAGGCGCGACCTGCCGCCATTGGCGAACCGACGAATAGGGCCCGGTGCGGTGCCACTCCATACCCCGGCTTGAGTCCTCCCTCCATTGACTCGCGGGGTGATTCGGTGCGTGGAACGCATGTGCTGCGGACGAAGTACTGCCCTGGGCCAGGGGAATTCCTCGCCGGAATCCACATCTCCGTCGCTGGGCCACCTGCGCCATGGCCTGCCTTGTTCGCCTCACGACTGCCGGTAAAGTCTACCCCATTGTCTTCGCCTCCATCTCCTCTCAGCGTAGGATTAGTCCATTGCGAAACGGTGGTACCGAAGTGCCCAGCCATGGGTCGCCGGAGGAAGCTTCACCATGGAGGCTCGCCGCCGCCGCCCTGCTTCGGTCGGAGTCTCGTTCGTCCGTTGGATGAGTATTAGGTGGTCGGGATTAGAATGGATGCCATAAGATCTTGGACGCCAATCTTGGATCGAACGGCTGGTGCTAGATTGGGTGTGGGAAGGATTTGGGGCCGTGCATCGCGGATCCAACGGCGGCTGTTGCGTACCGGTTCGCGCGTGCGCGGATTTAATCTGACGCATTGATCATCCATTGGAAGGTCACGATTAGATGCTACCCCCTTCGTCGCGTCACTTTTGCAGATGAGGCCCTGGGTTTTAGAGAAACAAACCCGCAGTCCTGCGCTGGGTGAACTGAGTCATAGGAATTTTTGCGCAGAAGACCCTGTGCTTTCCTGTATTTGAGGCTCGGTCCACGAATTAAATAAAACAGGAAAAATAGATTTAGAAATTGATTTTGAGTATAAAAGTAATTGTAAAACTTGTATAATTCATAGAAAATTCATATGAGCTCCAAATTACTTCATTCCAGTTCCTAAAATTTTGTAATTTTATTATCTAGCACTTAGAGTCTCTGTTTTATCATGAAATCAATAAGAAAAATAATCTATCACTTAATCCTACTTTAAGCACATAAAACCTTTGGAAATTCATAACTTGAAATATATAACTTCAAATTGATTCATTCCAGTGGCATTTATTTTGTTTAAATATTGTTTATCACCTAGTACCTTTACCTAACCATGAAACTTGATTTAAAATTATTCACATGAATTACTCTATTCTAGGTACTTAATAACTACATAAAATCATAACTCGGTGACCGTAACTCCGATTTTAGTGGTTTTCGAACCCGCGAGCTCGTAGCAACACGTAGATCATTATTATTCAGTTTGTACTTATGTTTGGTGTGATGTTAATTTTATCTATACCATATTTGTTTGTATTGCTACGACTAGCAGCGAGGTTTCGAGTCACCTGAAGATCACCCTAGTAATTGGAATCTCAAGTGCCAGGCAAGTTGTGCCCTTGATTCACTCTTGTTACCCAATAATGTTCTTTATAATCATTTACCATGCATAGGTTTAATTTTGATGGGACCCAATAGGTCACCCTAGATTGTTTATCTCATTACCTTGTTTACCCCTGAATCACATGGGTAGTTTTTGCTATTGCCTTACATGGTTTTGGGATAATATGTTATTATATCCATGTTCCAGTTATTTTGTTATTTTATTTATGTTCATGTCAAGATCATTATATTATTGTTAATTGGAACATGAAGCTTAACTTGAGAAACACGTGCCACCACAAGGGAGGTATGGGACCCCTTGGCTGACTAATTAGGAAAGCTAGTGGAAGACTACCTTACCTGAAAGGGGCAAGGGCAGTAGGGGAGTTGCATGCAAGGAGGTTCTCGGGTTGATTTGCTGCGATGACGGTCAGATGGGGGATTCTTGCAAGTGCTCTTCCCATAAACTGTAGCGGGTTTTCGGAAGCTAGTGGAACTTTGTAAAGGCCTCGTAGTGGATCCCTAGCCATTCACCTCGGTAGTGTCTAAGGGCCTAGCTAACCCTGGCGACATGGGAAACACGACTTGTGGGTAAAGGGTACAACCTCTGCAGAGTGTAAAACTGGTATACTAGCCGAGCTCACGGTCATGAGCGGCTCAGGACTCTCTGATGATTAAATTATGGAACTTAAATTCAATTTGTCATTTGCATTTGCATGGGATTTGTTATTAATTTTGTTCTATTATTTTATTATGGTTTGGTATTCACTTACACTTAGTAACTGCTAATAAAATTTTGACCAACTTATAAAAGCAATGCTCAGCTTTAACCTCTATTGTTGATCAGCCTTACACTTCATGAACTCCCACCTTTGGCGAGTTTATGCCACATTATTCCCCACAACTTGTCGAGCGATGAACATGTGTGAGCTCACCATTGCTGTCTCACACCCCCCCACAGGAGAAGAATCAGGTGGTTCAGGAGGAGCCACGTATCGAGGAGTTCGATCTGATCTAGGTGGCGTTTCTCAGTTGACATTGGCGCCGCCGATCCTTAGTTCGTTTTATATTTATTCGTTTATTTTGTAATAAGACTTCTGCTATGTAATAAATACTCTGATGTTATTGACATTTATCTCTATGCACTCTGTTATTATATATGTTGTCTTCTTGGCGCATGTATGAGATGCACCTGGCTTTGTCCCTTAAAGCCGGGTGTGACAGAAGTGGTATCAGAGGAAATGTTAACTGTAGGACGAAACCTAGACAGAAATGGGCAAACCCTTACCTACTTATCTTGCTCTGATTCATTCCATACTTACCTTATCTTGATCCTGTCTCACCTTTTGCTATTCTACTCTGATTATTCTTACCTTTACTACTCTAAGACAAGATGGATTTCACACCTTGGAATCCTACATTTATGAATTTTTTTAAGAGATAGGAGACCTAAGACGAAATTAAAATCATTTTTTATTAAAAATGTTGGTTGATTGTTCTGATGATCAATGCTTGATTAGCTTCTTTGATTGATTGAAATAGTATAGACGGACATCTTAGCATGTACCACCATAAGGTATTGTATTAGCTTTAGTGGATAACACACTAACCTACTTAGCTAATAAATCCCCCGCAGTAACATTCCTCGTAATTACTTGCCTTGTCTACAATTCTTCCTTTCTTACCCTATGTTTCTAACCCAAATGAGCTACCCCTGTACTGTTAGAAGAGAGCAGTATAGATTTGATCCTTGGTATGTCATGGTTAAGAAAGGCAAAGGCAGTATATACATTGTGCTAAGGGAACCGTAGAACTCACCAGTTCCGAAGGACAAAGATTTGAAGTTGAAGTTGCAGTAACTACCACCATCAGACTAGCGATATTCTTAGAAGATGAGAAGTTTGTGGGTGGTAACATCCGTGCGATTAGGGATTTTTTTTGGATGTCTTTCCGGAGGAGTTACCAGGGATGCCACCTGTCGGTGTTTCGAAACCCGGGGGGTCCCTGGACCGACGAGTGAATTATCGCTGCGTGCCCCAGCCCAGTTGGGTTGACGCGAGGCGGAACGCGAAGGGGGGAAAGGAGGCAGCCGGAGGGAGACAGGCGTAAGAGAGTGGATCCCGCGACCTTCGTGTTAGCCCCGCGCCTGAGTCGGGTGCGCTTGCAGTAGGGGGATACAAGCGTCCACGCAAGAGTGGGAGCGAGCGGCCTTGCGCGAGCGCCGTCCCGTCCTTCTCCGCGCGGGCCAACCCTCTGTAAGAGGGCCCCGGTCCTCCCTTTTATAGGCGTAAGGAGAGGATCCAGGTGTACAATGGGGAGTGTAGCAATGTGCTAACGTGTCTAGCGATGGTGAGCTAGCGCCCTAAGTACATGCCATCGTGGCAGCCGGAGAGGTCTTGGCGCCCAGTTCGCGTGGTGTCGTGGCCGTCGGAGGAGTGCTGGAGCCTGGCGAGAGGACAACTGTTGGGGCTGTCGAGTCCTTGCTGATGTCCTCTTGCTTCTGTAAGGGGGCTGAGAGCCGCCGCCGTCACAGGGCATGCGGGGCGCCATCATTACTCGCATGGTGGAGCGAGCCAGATGGGACGCCTTTCTGGTTCCCCGTAGCCCGAGTCAGCTCGGGGTAGGGTAATGATGGCGCTTCCTGTCAACGTGGTCGGTCCGTGCCCTAGGCTGGGCGAGGTGGAGGCTCCTCCGAGGCCGAGGTCGAGGTCGAGCCCCCGGGTCGGGCGAGGCAGAGTTCGTCGTCTTCCGGGGTTGAGCTCATGTCCGAGCCCTGGGGTCGGGCGAGGCGGAGTTCGTCGTCTTCCGAGGTTGAGCCCATGTCCAAGCCCTGGGGTCGGGCGAGGCGGAGTTCACCGTCTTCCGGGGCTGAGCCCGAGTCCGAGCCCTGGGTCGGGCGGAGCGGAGTTCGCCGTCTTCTGGGGCTGAGCCCGAGTCCGAGCCCTGGGTCGGGCGGAGCGGAGTTCGCCGTCTTCTGGGGCTGAGCCCGAGTCCGAGCCCTGGGTCGGGCGGAGCGGAGTTCGCCGTCTTCCGGGGCTGAGCCCGAGTCCGAGCCCTGGGTCAGGCAGAGCGGAGTTCGCCGTCTTCCGGGGCTGAGCCCGAGTCCGAGCCCTGGGTCGGGCGGAGCGGAGTTCGCCGTCTTCCGGGGCTGAGCCCGAGTCCGAGCCCTAGGGTCGGGCGAGGCGGTGTTTCCTATGACACCCGAGGCCGGCCTTGGCTGCTGTCAGCCTCACTCTGTCGGTTGGCTCAGCAGTCGGAGCGGCGCAGGCGGCACTGTCCTCTTGTCAGACCGGTCAGTAGAGCGGCGAAGTGACCGCGGTCACTTTGGCTCTGTCGACTGGTGGGCGTGCGTCAGGATAAAGGCGTCAGGCCACCTTTGCATTAAATGCCCCTGCGATTTGGTCGGTCGGTGTGGCGATGTGGCCAAGGTTGCTTCTCAGTGAAGACTAGGCCTCGGGCGAGCCGATAGTGTGCCCGTTGCTGGAGGGGGGTCCTCGGGCGAGACGTAGGTTCTCCAGGGTCGGTTTCCCTTGCCCGAGGCTAGGCTCGGGCGAGGCACGATCGTGTCCCTTGAATGGACCGATCCTTGACTTAATCGCACCCATCAGGCCTTTGCAGCTTTGTGCTGATGGGGGTTACCAGCTGAGATTTAGGGGTCTTGAGGGTACCCCTAATTATGGTCCCCGACAGTACCCCCGAGCCTCCAAGGGAGTACTAATACTCGCTTGGAGGCTTTTGCCGCACTTTTTTGCAAGGGGACCAGCCTTTTTCGGTTGCATTCTGTTCCAGTGGGTGCACGCGAGCGCACCCGCCGAGTGTAGCCCCCGAGGCCTCGGAGGAGTAGTTTTACTCCTTCGAGGTCTTAGTGCGTTTCGCAACACTTCGGCTGGTCTAGTTGTTCCCTCATGCGAGCTGGTCGTAGCCCGAGTGCACGGTCGGGTCCCAAGTTCTCGGGCTGGTATGTTGACGTTGTCAACGGTTTGGCTGGAGCCGGGTTTGCGAGAGCAGCCCCCGAGCCTCTGCACAGGGCGAGAGGACGGTCAAGGACAGACTCGTCTTTTTTACATACGCCCCTGCGTCGCCTTTCCGCAAGGAGGAGGGGGGAAAGCGCCATGTTGCCCTTGGAGGGCGCCGAACATGGTGTTTCCGGTGAGCTGCTGGCGGGTAATCCGAGCGGATGCCCGTGCCCCATTTGCTAGGGGTCGGCTAGAGGCCCGGAGGCGCGCTCCAAAAGTACCTACGGGTGATCTGCCGGACCCGGTCCCCTTTGACGGGGTCTGAGGGCTCGATGCCTCCCTCTGATGGGATTCCGTTACAAGATCGCTCCCGCTGGTCTCAGAAATGTCCTAGGGTACCTCGGGAGCATAGCCCGAGCCTTGGTTATGTATCGAACGTACCCAGGGTCATCCCTCGCTCTGTGTCTGAGGCGACTGTGAACCCTTTGAGGGCCAGCCTACGAACCCCTGATCAGTAGTGGGCGCGGAGCCCGAGTGGCCTGAGGCGGCTATTGAACCCTTCGAGGGGCCAGCCATCGAACCTCTAACCAGTAGTGGGCGCAGAACCCAATCGATCTGAGGCGCCCGTTGAACCCCTCCGAGGGGCCGGCCTTCGAACCTCTGATCAGTAGGGATGCTCGGAGCCTGTTTCCTTCACGGAGAAGGGTCCTTTTCGGGGTGTCCCCCTTTCCCGGTCCCTGTTGTAAGAGAGAGAAAGAGGAAAAGGAAAAGGATACGAAGTCGAATGACGTGGCGTACCTTTTTCGACACGGTTATTATGGCGAAGGCGAAGCGTCGCTTGCTTCTCCCGCCTGAGGCGCCGCCTGTCCTGCCGCGGAGTTAATGCGACGGGGCGAGCGGTTCACGATTTTGACCGCATTTGACCGTCGCGCTTGGCTGGCACTACATGGTTGCCTTGAGTCGCGGTATTGACTCCGCAGTCGAGGAGGCGCAGTAGTGGCGCGAGTGGCAGTGCAGTTGCTCACACGTAGCAACCGGCGCTCCGGTTGCATGACGCGTGGGCCTGGACCTCCATGCTGGGCTCGTTGGAGTCGAAGGGGCGCGCCTACTTGGCACGGTTGCATGCCGTCTGCATGGCTGTCCGCCCTTTCGCCCGCTGGTCTAGGCGAAAGTGGAGGAGTGCTTGTAACCGCCGGGTGGTTGCATGCACCGCGCGCGTGGCGGGTTGGTTTCTTCTCCCCTGGACCAGCTTGCATGACGTGTGGGACCCAGCCCCCGCGCCGTGGGGGGGGGAGAATCTTGGAGCATGTTGGAGAAGACTCAACCCGCAATGGTTGAGGGCGCAAGTGGGGAGAGTCGCCTTTAAAAGGGGGGCGACCCCCTTGGAGGGCAACCGTGTCTTCGCGCTCCCCTCATGCATCGTGCCTTTCCACCTTCCGAGCTCCCGGATGGGGGACGCCCGCAATCCTTCCGCCTTGTCATCGGAGGAACGCAACTTCGTGGAAGTTGGTACCTTTCGGCCATCGTTCGGCTTCAAGGATTTTCATCGTGCATCCCGGCTGCATCCCCTCGCCGGTGGTCACCCAAGACGGTGACCTCCAGCTTCTGGACGGGGAGAAGCAACCCGGGCTGCGATCTTTGTCCCGCCCTCAGCTTCAAGGATGTTCATCATCCTTGCTGGGGCAGAGGCCGGGCTGAGCCGGAGCTCTACCTCCCGTGCGGGCCGGCTGGCCACCTCCTCTTCCAGCTTCTGGTGGTGGAAACCATCCTCCAGCCTTGCGGAGGAGGCGTCCTCCAGCCATGCCGGGGAAGGCGAACTGTTGCTGTCCAGCTAGGATGCAATATTCCGTCCTTCTCCTCGCTTTCGCGGCGAGGACGGGAGTGAGGGCCTGTCGGTGTGCCTTGCCGACCGTTGGCGTTGGTGGAGAGGCGGACACCGCCGTCCGTGCTGATGTGGTGGCGGCCGGAGGAAGCTCCTCCCCCATCAAGGCCGTCGGCGCCGCCTACGGGCCGGCCCCGGCTCTTTGGCTTTGATGTCTGTTTCGCGTCCCTTGAGTAGGGACGCGAACGAAAGCCTTCCGGTGGCCGCGTCCGTACTGGGGTCATGGCTGCCGCTGTGGGGTTGGAACCGGAGTTCCGTTTGTAATGGCACCTTGAATGCCAGTGTTTTTGATCATTGTGGCTATCGAGGCCTGAACATGTATGTATTTTTGGCACGGAGCCGTGTTTTTTCTTCATTTCGAGCACTGAGGCTCGCCTTGTCGATTATCTGAACCACTTCGCCGGGCGTGAGTTGCCTCGTGCAAAGGTGACGAGTGAGGTATCCGTATCCCGGAGGAGTAGGAGTCCCTCGGCTCGGTCGGCCTTGTTGTCCGAGGCCCCTCTTGCTTAGTTAAAGGAACCCCTCGGCCGCCCTTCGATGAGCCGAAGCCGGAGGTAGCGGTGCCAGCACGGTCGGAGGCAGAGTTGGCTTCGAAAAGGAGGTGTGGTTGGCCAGAGCCTGGCCGGGTCGTCCACTGGCGGAACCGACGCCGGGGTTGAGCTGCCGAGGCCACAAGCCGAGCTGATGTCTTTGGGGGACAGCTGGCCGAGGCCTCGGGGTGGCCGACCGAGCCGCCTGCTCGGGCCGGATTCTCGAAGAAGACCCTAGCGGCGATGGCCCAGGTGTGGTGCTGATGTCGTCCTTCAGAGTGGGGGCCCTCCGACCGCGTCGCCGTCTGAGGCTAGGTCAGACCCTGCCGAAGGTGTAGTTGATGCCGAGGGTGCTGCTGCCCCCTTCGGCTGTCGACGTCCGAGCCTGCAGGATCCGGTTGTCTTGTAGTGTGTGTATGTTTTCCACAGCTGCCGGGCCTAAACGCACCGTCGTCGTGTTGTAAAGTTGCGTTTCTTTTCCTCTTGTTTCGAGTATTCGGACTCATATGTCGGTAACAGAATTGTCTGTGCGGGTGTGAGTTTCTTTTCACGGAAGGCGATGAGTGAGGTATCCGTATCCCGGAGGCGTAGGAATCCCTCGGCTCGGTCGGCCTTGCCGCTTACGCGCGCTCTTACTCGTCCATAGGGTTCTATTACCGTCGCAGTCGAGAAGGCCCGAAAAATCATTTCGGCAGAGGAGCTCTTGAGCATGAAGACTTGTTCGGTCCGTGGAGTCACTTATCCAAACGCGAGTTACTTATCGCAGAAGGTGATGAGTGAGGTATCCGTATCCCGGAGGCATAGGAGTCCCTCGGCTCGGTCAGCCTTGGCTGCTTACGTGTACTCTGTCGTTTTCAGGATCCACTTTTGAAGTAGTCGAAGAGCACGAAAGGCATTCTGGCAGAAAAGATTTTTTTCTTTTTTCGAGGAAAATTTTGACGCAGAAGGGGGTTGCCCCCTTCTAGCCCTCGAGGGAGGGTCGGGCTTTGCCGAGGCAAGGCTGACCCTTCCTTGACGACCAGACTTGGTGTGTGAACGAGGTATACGAGCAACTTGAAAGCATCTTAAGGGTAGAAGCGACGTAGTTGTTGGATGTTCCAAGCGTTGCTGTAGACCTCGCCTTGGCTGTTGGCCAGCTTGTACGTTCCAGGCTTGAGGACCTTGGTGATGACGAACGGCCATTCCCAGGGAGGCATGAGTTTGTGCCGCCCTCGGGCGTCTTGTCGCAGCCGAAGCACCAGGTCGCCCACCTGGAGGTCTCGGGACCTAACCCCTCGGGCGTGGTAGCGTCGCAGGGACTGCTGGTACCGCGCCGAGTGTAGTAAGGCCACGTCCCGAGCCTCCTCCAGCTGGTCCAGTGAGTCTTCTCGGTTAGCTCGGTTGCTTTGGTCGGTGTAGGCCCTCGCCCTCGGGGAACCGTATTCCAAGTCTGTGGGCAAGATGGCCTCGACCCCATAGACTAGAAAGAACGGTGTGAAGCCCGTGGCTCGGCTCGGCGTTGTTCTCAGACTCCAGGCCACCGAGGGGAGTTCCTTCATCCACCGCTTGCCGAACTTGTTGAGCTCGTTGTAGATCCGAGGCTTGAGTCCTTGCAGGATCATACCGTTAGCTCGCTCCACTTGCCCATTCGTCATGGGGTGAGCCACGGCAGCCCAGTCCACCCGGATGTGGTGATCCTCGCAGAAGTCTAGAAATTTTCTACCGGTGAACTGGGTGCCGTTGTCGGTGATGATGGAGTTCGGGACCCCAAAGCGAAGGATGATGTTGGTGAAGAACGCCACTGCCTGTTCGGACCTGATGCTGTTTAGGGGTCGGACCTCGATCCACTTGGAGAATTTGTCGATGGCGACCAACAGGTGCGTGTAGCCCCCGGGTGCCTTCTGCAAGGGGCCAACAAGGTCCAGACCCCACACAGCAAACAGCCAGGTGATGGGTATGGTCTGCAGAGCCTGAGCGGGCAGGTGGGTCTGCCTCGCGTAGAACTGACACCCTTCGCAGGTGCGGACAATTCTAGTAGCATCGGCCACCGCCGTCGGCCAGTAGAATCCTTGTCGGAAGGCGTTTCCAACGAGGGTTCGAGGTGCTGCGTGATGGCCGCAAGCCCCCGAGTGTATCTCTTGCAAGAGCTCCTGGCCTTCGGCGATGGAAATGCATCGCTGGAGGATGCCTGAGGGGCTGCGGTGATAGAGCTCCTTCCCATCTCCTAGCAAAACGAAAGACTTGGCACGCCGCGCCAACCGCCGAGCTTCGGCTTGGTCGAGGGGCAGCTCCCCTCGGTGGAGATATTGCAGGTACGGGGTCTGCCAGCTTTGATTAGGCGTGACCTCGCTCGGTTCCCCCTCGACGCGCAGTGCCTCACCCTCGGGGGCCGAGGGTACCTCGGGCTGAGCCGAGGGTACCTTGGACCGTGCCGAGGGTACCTCGGACTGGGCCGAGGGTATCTCGGACTGAGCCGAGGATACCTCGGAATCAACCGAAGGTGCCTCGGGCGGAGCAGAAGGTGCCTCGGGCTCGGGCGTGTCCTCGATCTTGACGGAGGGTTGATGCAGGTCTCAGGAGAATACGTCCGGGGGAACTATTGTTCGTCCCGAGGCTATTTTAGCCAGCTCGTCCGCAGTCTCGTTGTAGCGTCGGGCGATGTGGTTGAGCTCGAGCCCGTAGAACTTGTCTTCCAGGCGCTGGACCTCATCGCAGTAGGCTTCCATCTTCGAGTCGCGGCAGTTGGAGTTCTTCATGACTTGGTCGATGACGAGCTGCGAGTCACCGCGAGCGTCGAGGCGTCGGACCCCTAGCTCGATGGCGATTCGCAACCCGTTTACCAGAGCCTCGTACTCAGCCACGTTGTTGGACGCCGGGAAGTGGAGGCGTAGTACGTAGCATAGGTGCTTCTCGAGGGGCGAGACGAAGAGGAGGCCTGTGCCGTCCCCGTCTTCATCAGCAACCCGTCGAAAAACATGGTCCAGAGCTCCGGTTGGATCGGAGTCATCGGGAGCTGGGTGTCGGCCCACTCAGCCACGAAGTCCGCCAAGACTTGGGACTTGATGGCCTTCCGAGGGGCGAACGAGATCGTCTCGCCCATGATCTCCACCGCCCACCTCGCAATTCTACCCGAGACCTCTCGGGACTGGATGATCTCTCCCAGGGGGAAGGATGACACCACAGTCACCGGATGAGACTCGAAGTAGTGTCGCAGCTTCCGCCGTGTCAGGATCACCGCGTACAGCAGCTTCTGGATTTGTGGGTAGCGGATCTTGGTCTCGGACAGTACCTCACTGATGAAGTAGACTGGCCTCTGGACGGGCAATGCATGCCATTCTTCTCGTCTCTCAACCACAATCGTGGCGCTAACCACCTGGGTGGTTGCGGCGACGTAGATCAAGAGGGCTTCTCCGGCAGCGGGGGGCACCAAGATGGGCGCGTTCGTGAGGAGCGCCTTTAGGTTCCCGAGGGCTTCCTCGGCCTCGGGAGTCCAAGCGAAGCACTCGGCCTTCCTTAAGAGGCGGTACAAAGGCAGACCTCTTTCGCCGAGGCGGGAGATGAAGCGGCTCAGAGCCGCGAGACATCCCATGACCCTCTGTACGCCTTTCAAGTCCTTGATTGGCCCCATGCTGGTGATGGCTGCAATCTTCTCCGGGTTGGCTTCGATGCCCCGCTCGGAGACGATGAACCCCAAGAGCATGCCTCGGGGGACCCCGAAGACACACTTTTCGGGATTAAGCTTCACGCCTTTCGCCTTGAGACATCGGAACGTCGCTTCAAGGTCGGAAAGGAGGTCGGAGGCCTTCTTCGTCTTGACTACGATGTCATCGACGTAGGCCTCGACCGTTCGGCCGTTGTGTTCGCCAAACACATGGTTCATGCATCGCTGGTATGTTGCCCCCGCATTCCTCAAACCAAACGGCATTGTAACATAGTAGTACATGCCGAAGGGTGTGATGAATGAAGTCGCGAGCTGGTCGGACTCTTTCATCCTGATCTGGTGATACCCTGAGTAGGCATCAAGGAAAGACAGGGTTTCGCACCCAGCAGTGGAATCCACGATCTGATCGATGCGAGGCAGAGGGTAGGGAACCTTCGGACATGCTTTGTTTAGACCAGTGTAGTCTACACACATCCGCCATTTCCCCCCTTTCTTTCTCACAAGCACAGGGTTGGCAAGCCATTCGGGATGGAATACCTCTTTGATGAACCCTGCCGCCAGTAGCTTGTGGATCTCCTCGCCTATGGCTCTGCGCTTTTCTTCGTCGAATCGGCGCAGAGGTTGCTTCACGGGTCGGGCCCCAGCTCGAATATCCAGAGAGTGCTCGGCGACTTCCCTCGGTATGCCGGGCATGTTCGAGGGACTCCACGCGAAAACGTCGGCATTCGCGCGGATAAAGTCGACGAGCACTGCTTCCTATTTGGGGTCGAGCTCGGAGCCGATCCGGATCTGCTTGGAGGCGTTGTTGCAGGGGTCGAGAGGGACGGACTTGACCGTCTCCGCTGGTTCGAAGTTGCCAGCGTGGTGCTTCACGTCGGGCGCCTCCCTAGAGAGGCTCTCCAGGCCAGCGATGAGGGCCTCGGATTCGGCGAGGGCCTCGGCGTACTCCACGCACTCCACATCGCATTCGTATGCGTGTCGGTATGTGGGCCCGACGGTGATGACCCCGTTGGGGCCCGGCATCTTGAGCTTGAGGTAGGTGTAGTTGGGGACGACCATGAACTTGACGTCGCATGGCCTTCCCAGCACTGCGTGGTAGGTTCCTCGAAACCCGACCACTTCGAACGTGAGGGTCTCCTTTCGAAAGTTGGAGGGCGTCCCGAAGCAGACAGGTAGGTCGAGTTGTTCGAGGGGTTGAACACGCTTCCCGGGGACGATCCCGTGGAAAGGCGCAGCGCCCGTCCGGACCGAGGACAGATCGATCCACAGGAGCCCGAGGGTCTCGGCGTAGATGATGTTGAGGCTGCTGCCTCCATCCATGAGGACCTTGGTGAGCCTGACGTTGCCGATGATGGGGTCGACAACGAGTGGGTATCTCCCTGGGCTCGGCACGTAGTCTGGATGGTCGGCCCGGTTGAAGGTGATGGGCTTGTCGGACCAGTCTAGGTAGACTAGCGCCGCCACCTTTACCGAGCAGACCTCTCGACGCTCTTGCTTGCGGTGCCGAGCCGAGGCGTTCACCACTTGCCCGCCGTAGATCATGAAGCAGTCGCGGACCTCGGGGAACCCTCCTGCCTTGTGATCTTCCTCCTTTGCGTCGTCGAGGGCCTTGCCACCCTCCACGGGTGGCCCAGCCTTGTGGAAGTGTCGTCGTAGCATGGCACACTCCTCGAGGGTGTGCTTGACGGGCCCCTGATGATAGGGGCATGACTCCTTGAGCATCTTGTCGAAGGGGTTGGCACCTCCAGGAGGTTTCCGAGGGTTCTTGTACTCGGCGGCGGCGACAAGGTCCGCGTCGGCGGCGTCGCGTTTCGCTTGTGACTTCTTCTTGCCCTTCTTCTTGGCGCCGCGCTGAGTTGACGCCTCGGGAGCATCTTCCGGTGGGCGGCCCTGGGGCTGCTTGTCCTTCCGGAAAATGGCCTCAACCGCCTCCTGGCCAGAGGCGAACTTGGTGGCGATGTCCATCAGCTCGCTCGCCCTGGTGGGGGTCTTGCGACCCAGCTTGCTCACCAGGTCGCGGCAGGTGGTGCCGGCGAGGAACGCGCCAATGACATCTGAATCGGTGACGTTGGGCAGCTCTGTGCGCTGCTTCGAGAATTGCCGGATGTAGTCCCGGAGAGACTCTCCCGGCTGCTGGCGGCAGCTTCGGAGATCCCAGGAGTTTCCAGGGCGCACGTACGTGCCCTGGAAATTGCCGGCGAAGGCTTGGACCAGGTCGTCCCAGTTGGAGATCTGCCCCAGGGGCAGGTGCTCCAGCCAGGCTCGAGCGGTGTCGGAGAGGAACACAGGGAGGTTGCGGATGATAAGGTTATCGTCGTCCACTCCACCCAGTTGGCAGGCCAGCCGATAGTCCGTGAGCCACAGTTCCGGTCTCGTCTCCCCCGAGTACTTTGTGATAGTAGTCGGGGTTCGGAACCGGGTCGGGAATGGTGCCCGTCGTATGGCGCAGCTGAAAGCCTGCGGACCAGGTGGTTCGGGCGAAGGACTCCGATCCTCCCCGCTGTCGTAGCGTCCCCCACGCCTGGGGTGGTAGCCTCGGCGCGCCCTGTCGTCGAGGTGGGCCCGACGGCTGTGATGGTGGCGCTCGTTGCCGAGGCGACCCGGGGCCGCAGGCGCTGTGTTGCGCGTGCGCCCGGAGTGGACCGAGGCTTCCCGCATGAATCTGGAAGTCGCGGCGCGATGTTCCGATTGGAACCCCTGCCTTCAGGAGGCAGAGCTTTCGGCCCGTCGGACCGTGGCGTCCTCCAGGAGATTCTTGAGCTCTCCCTGGATACGCCGCCCCTCGGTGGTTGATGGCTCCGGCATCGCGCGGAGGAGTATTGCCGCTGCAGCCAGGTTCTGGCCGACTCCGCTGGAATCTGGCGGCGGCCTCACCCTGACGTCGTCGGCGATGCGGTGCTCGATGTCCTGGGGGAGATGACGCGCTTCTCCGGCCGGGGGTTGGACTGCCCATTCCTGCCCGATGTCCCGGCGGATCGGCACAAGCGTTCTTGCTCCCTCGTCGAGCCTGGCCTGCCTCTCACGGATTTGCTCGAGCTGTGGGTCAGGACCCCTCGCCGGGACGGGGACCACAGCTAGCTCCCGAAGGATGTCAACGCGAGGCGCGGGCCTAGGGGGATCACTGTTTTCTGGCATACCAAGATGGTTGCCTTCGCCGGGACCCCCTAGATCAACGTGGAAACATTCATGACTTGGGTCGCGGTCCTCATTGTCGAGGCCACGGCTGCCGTCGGAACAGTCGGAAAGGCAGTAGTCACATGCGGTCATGAAGTCCCGCACGACACTAGGGTTACCAAGTCCGGAGAAATCCCAACAGAGGTCGGGCTCGCCATCTTCCTCGAACCCCGAGGGCTCGTAGGTCGAGTCGGCCGTCAGTCGGTCCCAGGGTGACTGCACACGATACCCCAGAGGGTTTGGACTCGCCTCTAAGAGAGTGCTCACCGAAGCGGAGTCGCTTGGTGGGTCGAGGCCGAATCCAAAAGACGCGAGATGGGAATCAGTCGGTACCTTTCGGTCGACGGTCGGTGACGAGGTCGCGTCTGGGACTGACTGCACCATTGTCTCAGGTACGAGGGTGACGCCCAGCAAGTCCTTCGCGAGCTTGCTGGCGTCGTGCGTTTGCTTGAGATTGGCGTGTTGCGGGGAGGCGGCGCTCGTCTTCGTCTCAGACGCGAGATCAATGCCCGACGCGCCCTCCGTTGGGGCGCCGGCGCCGTCGACTCGCTCGACAGCCAACGAGGTGCCGCTTCCCGCTTGGCCTTGGTTGCCCCGCCTCCTCCTCCGTCGGCGGGGGAGGGGACGGGACAAGCCCGAATGTCATCCTTCCACCACGTGGGGAAGGCGTCGTCTATTTCCCCGCCGGCGAGCGGGTTGTCGACCGCCATTGTCGCTGTCGCACGGCAGGGGAAGGAGTATCATGTCGTAGCTGCCGTCGAGGGACATGAACTCAAGATTCCCAAAACGGAGCACCGTCCCGGGCTGGAAAGGTTGCTGGAGACTGCACATCTGGAGCTTGACGGGAAGCTGTTCGTCAACACGCAGCAGGCCCCTACTTGGCGCGCCAACTGTCAGTGTTTCAAAACCCGGGGGGTCACTGGACCGACGAGTGAATTGTTGCCGCGTGCCCCAGCCCAGATAGGTCGACGCGAGGTAGAACGCGAAGGGGGGAAAGGAGGCAGCCGGAGGGAGGCAGGCGTAAGAGAGTGGATCCCGCGGCCTTCGTGTTAGCCCCGCGCCTGAGTCGGGTGCGCTTGCAGTAGGGGGATACAAGCGTCCACGCGGGAGTGGGAGCGAGCGGCCTTGCGCGAGCGCCGTCCCGTCCTTCTCCGCGCGGGCCAACCCTCTGTAAGAGGGCCCTGGTCCTCCCTTTTATAGGCGTAAGGAGAGGATCCAGGTGTACAATGGGGAGTGTAGCAATGTGCTAACGTGTCTAGCGATGGTGAGCTAGCGCCCTAAGTACATGCCATCGTGGCAGCTGGAGAGGTCTTGGCGCCCAGTTCGCGTGGTGTCATGGCCGTCGGAGGAGTGCTGGAGCCTAGCGAGAGGACAACTGTTGGGGCTGTCGAGTCCTTGCTGACGTCCTCTTGCTTCTGTAAGGGGGCTGAGAGCCGCCGTCGTCATAGGGCATGCGGGGCGCCATCATTACTCGCATGGTGGAGCGAGCCAGATGGGACGCCGGTCTGGTTCCCCGTAGCCCGAGTCAGCTCGGGGTAGGGTAATGATGGCGCTTCCTATCGACGTGGTCAGTCCGTGCCCTAGGCTGGGCGAGGTGGAGGCTCCTCCGAGGTCGAGGTCGAGGTCGAGCCCTCGGGTCGGGCGAGGCGGAGTTCGTCGTCTTCCGGGGTTGAGCTCATGTCCGAGCCCTGGGGTCGGGCGAGGCGGAGTTCGTCGTCTTCCGGGGTTGAGCCCATGTCCGAGCCCTAGGGTCGGGCGAGGCGGAGTTCGCCGTTTTCCGGGGCTGAGCCCGAGTCCGAGCCCTGGGTCGGGCGGAGCGGAGTTCGCCGTCTTCCGGGGCTGAGCCCGAGTCCGAGCCCTGGGTCGGGCGGAGCGGAGTTCGCCGTCTTCTGGGGCTGAGCCCGAGTCCGAGCCCTGGGTCGGGCGGAGCGGAGTTCGCCGTCTTCTGGGGCTGAGCCCGAGTCCGAGCCCTGGGGTCGGGCGAGGCGGAGTTTCCTATGACGCCCGAGGTCGGCCTTGGCGGCTGTCAGCCTCACTCTGTCGGGTGGCTCAACAGTCGGAGCGGCGCAGGCGGCGCTGTCCTCTTGTCAGACCGGTTAGTAGAGCGGCGAAGTGACCGCGGTCACTTCGGCTCTGTCGACTGGTGGGCGTGCGTCAGGATAAAGGCGTCAAGCCACCTTTGCATTAAATGCCCCTGCGATTTGGTCGGTCGGCGTGGCGATGTGGCCAAGGTTGCTTCTCGGTGAAGACTGGGCCTCGGGCGAGCTGATAGTGTGCCCGTTGCTGGAGGGGGGTCCTCGGGCGAGACGTAGGTTCTCCGGGGTCGGTTTCCCTTGCCCGAGGCTAGGCTCGGGCGAGGCACGATCGTGTCCCTTGAATGGACCGATCCTTGACTTAATCGCACCCATCAGGCCTTTGCAGCTTTGTGCTGATGGGGGTTACCAGCTGAGATTTAGGGGTCTTGAGGGTACCCCTAATTATGGTCCCCGACACCACCATATAGGGAAGTTGAGTTTGTCATTGATCCCTTACCTAAGACTGCTCCTATTTTTAAACGGTCATACATGATGTCCATAGGAGAGTTAAAAGAACTTAAGAAGTAGTTAACGGAATTATAGGATGCTGGATACATTCGTTTGAATTCTTCACCTTATGGAGCGCCAGTTCTATTTGTACAGAAGAAAGATGGATCGCAAGGGATGTGCGTGGATTATAGGACCCTTAATGATGTCACTATGAGGAACAAGTATCCATTACCCCGCATTGAAGATTTATTTGATCAGATGAGAGGTGCAAGGGTATTCTCGAAGATTGATCTCCGATCGGGTTACCATCAAATGAAGATTAGGCCATCAGATAATCCCAAGAGGCCAAGACGGATTTCTCGACCCGATATGGTTTATATGAGTTCACTGTTATGTTATTTGGACTAACTAATGCACCAGCCTATTTTATGGATCTGAAGAATAAGATGTTCATGATCTAGACAGATTCGTCGTGGTTTTCATCGACGATATTTTTAGTTATTCCAAGAGTGATAGTGATCATGAGGAACATTTGAGATTGGTGCTACAGAAGCGACGAGATAATCAACTCTATGCCAAGTACAGTAAATGTGAGTTCTGGATTGACGAGGTATCATTCCTTAGACATATCATATCTAATGGAGGAATATCAGTGGATCCTGCTAAAGTCAAGGAGATAATGGCGTGGAGCATACCCACTATAGTTACTGAGGTCCAGAGTTTCTTGGAACTTGCAGGATATTATCGGAGATTTATTAAAGGATTTTCTAAGATTGCTAAGCCTATGACCTCGCTGCTGGAGAAAGGAAGAGAATTTAAGTGGGACGAGAAATGCCAAGACAGCTTTGATCAATTAAAGAAGAGATTGATGTCACCACCAGTATTGATTATGCCAGATCTACAGAAGGGATTTGACATTTATTGTGATGCATGTGGACAAGGATTGGGATGTGTGCTCATGCAAGAAGTACATGTGATCGCCTACGTGTCTCGTTAGTGGCGGAAACACGAATTGAAATACCCCACGCATGACCTAGAACGGGCAGCCATTGTGCATGAACTAAAGATTTGGGGATATTATATTATAGGAACCAAGTGTCAAGTATACATGGATCATAAGAGTTTGAAGTATATAGTCACCCAAAAGGATCTCAACCTTAGGCAACGCCGTTGGATGGAGCTTATTAAGGATTATGATTGGGATATTCACTATCACCCGGGCAAGGCAATTTTGGTTGCAGATGCCTTGTGTTGAAAGGAGCATATTCATTCAGCTGTTGTTGCCTAGCTACCCGATGAGATTGTTGAGGATTTCAGGAGACTTAACCTAGGGATAGTTGCTCACACTGAAGGAGTTATTATTGATGTGGAACCTACCTTGGAGCAAGAAATCCGCAAAAGGACAGATTGGTGATGCTAAGATACAAGAGATTAGGGATTTGATTATTGAAGGTCGAGGTCTGAAATTCACAGAGGATGAGCAAGGCACCATATGGTTCAAGGATCGGATATGTGTTCCTGAGATTGATAGCCTTCGTGAGACTATACTAAAGGAAGCCCATGACTCGGATTATTCTATTCATCCTGGGAGTACAAAGATGTATCAGGATTTGAAGTAGAAGTACTGGTGGTATGGACCGAAGAGAGATGTGGCTGCACATGTGGCTATGCGTAATGTGTGTCAAAGAGTTAAGGCTGAACACCAGAGGCCAGCTGGATTACTGCATCCACTGAAGATACCCGAGTGGAAGTGAGAAGAAATTGGTGAGGACTTCATTACTGGATTGCCTCACACCTCGAAAGGATAGGATTCTATATGGGTTATTGTGGATAGACTGACCAAAGTGGCTCATTTCATTCCGGTCAAGACTACTTACAAGGTATCTCAATTGGCAGAGTTGTATATGGCTCAGATTGTGTCTCTACACGGTGTACCGAAGAAGATCATTTTGGATAGAGGATCACAATTTACCCCTAGATTTTGGAAAAGTTTTCATGAGAATATGGATGCGAAGTTGAATTTTAGTTCGGCCTACCATCCTCAGACTGATGGACAGACTAAAAGGACTAATCAAGTATTGGAGGACATGTTGAGAGCTTGTGCCCTTCAGCATGGTAGTAGTTGGGACAAGAGTCTACCTTATGCTGAGTTCTCATATAATAATAGTTACCAGGTCAGTCTAAAAGATGTCACTGTTCGAGACTCTGTATGACAGGAAAGGCAGGACTCCTCTATATTGGATCAGACTAGAGGAAGACAGTTCTTTGGACCTGAAATTATTCAAGAGGCAGAAGAACAAGTTCGTATAATTCGAGAGAATTTGAGAGTAGCTCAGACCAGACAAAAGAGCTATGCGGATAATAGAAGAAGACCACTGGAATTTGAGGAAAGAAATCATGTGTACCTCAAGGTTTCACCACTTCGTGGAATGAGGACATTCAAAGTTAAGGGCAAATTGTCCCCTTGCTTTATTGGACCATTCATAGTTTTTAGGCGAGTTGGAGAGATGGCCTATCAACTCGAGCTACCTGATAATCTAACTGGTGAGCATAATGTTTTCCATATGTCTCAACTTAAGAAGTGTCTCAGTGTCCCTGAGGAACAGTTACCGATGGAAGAGCTCAGTGTTCAGGGTGATTTGACTTACACGGAGTACCCGATCAAGATTCTGGATACATTGACTCGAGTTACAAGAAATAAGGTGATAAAGATGTGCAAAGTGCAATGAAGTCACCATGAAGAGAGAAGAAGAGCTTCGCATAGATTTTTCCCATCCTTTTCCTAGATCTTCTTAAATCTCGAGGACGAGATTATTTTTAAGGGGGGTAGGATTTGTAATACCCACTTTGTAAGAAAAGTCTAAAAAGAGAAATTTTATTCCTTTATATATGGTTGTTATCTATATTTGTGATTTCATGTGAACACCATCTTTAAAAACAATTAATAAAAATATATACCACTAAATTATGCATCATGCTGGATATTATTTTGTGTGCATTTGGTGACAATATAAAAATAGTGTGACAAGAAATATATTAAAGTCCCAAAGTGGAATTTAAAATATAAAAGAAAATCTAGAATTTAGAAGTGGAGAAAGAAAAGATAATGTGTATACAAAATAAATATTATAAATAAATGAAATAATAGTATGTGCAAAATTATACTCTTAATCTGAGGAAGCTTTACCACAGTGTAAATTAGAATTTTGAATTTTGAATTTCAAACTCAAAAGGAAAACAAAACAGAGAAAAAAGAAAATAAAAAGAAGGCCATCGCCGTGAATCCCTCCAGAGCTCCAACTAGCCCTCAACTACCTCGCCCACCTCGTTCGGGGGATAAATACCGTGTTGACCCCGCTCTCCCCTCGACCTTAGCCTTCTGCTCGTGGTCGATTGGGGCGCCTACCCACCCATGCGCGACCTGCCGCCATTGGCGAACCGACGAATAGGGCCCGGTGCGGTGCCACTCCATACCCCAGCTTGAGTCCTCCCTCCATTGACTCGCGGGGTGATTCGGTGCGTGGAACGCATGTGCTGCGGACGAAGTACTGCCCTGGGCCAGGGGAATTCCTCGCCGGAATCCACATCTCCGTCGCTGGGCCACCTGCGCCATGGCTTGCCTTGTTCGCCTCACGACTGTCGGTAAAGTCTACCCCACTGTCTTCGCCTCCATCTCCTCTCAGCGTAGGATTAGCCCTGTGCGAAACGGTGGTACCGAAGTGCCCAGCCATGGGTCGCCGGAGGAAGCTTCACCATGGAGGCTCGCCGCCGCCGCCCTGCTTCGGTCGGAGTCTCGTTCGTCCGTTGGATGAGTATTAGGTGGTCGGGATTAGAATGGATGCCATAAGATCTTGGACGCCAATCTTGGATCGAACGGCTGGTGCTAGATTGGGTGTGGGAAGGATTTGGGGCCGTGCATCGCGGATCAAACGGCGGCTGTTGCGTACCGGTTCGCGCGTGCGCGGATTTAATCTGACACATTGATCATCCATTGGAAGGTCACGATTAGATGCTACCCCCTTCGTCGCGTCGCTTTTGCAGATGAGGCCCTGGGTTTTAGAGAAACAAACCCGCAGTCCTGCGCTGGGTGAACTGAGTCATAGGAATTTTTGCGCAGAAGACCCTGTGCTTTCCTGTATTTGAGGCTCGGTCCACGAATTAAATAAAACAGGAAAAATAGATTTAGAAATTGATTTTGAGTATAAAAATAATTGTAAAACTTGTATAATTCATAGAAAATTCATATGAGCTCCAAATTACTTCATTCCAGTTCCTAAAATTTTGTAATTTTATTATCTAGCACTTAGAGTCTCTGTTTTATCATGAAAACAATAAGAAAAATAATCTATCACTTAATCCTACTTTAAGCACATAAAACCTTTGGAAATTCATAACTTGAAATATATAACTCCAAATTGATTCATTCCAGTGGCATTTATTTTGTTTAAATATTGTTTATCACCTAGTACCTTTACCTAACCATGAAACTTGATTTAAAATTATTCACATGAATTACTCTATTCTAGGTACTTAATAACTACATAAAATCATAACTTGGTGACCGTTACTCCGATTTTAGTGGTTTTCAAACCCGCGAGCTCGTAGCAACGCGTAGATCATTATTATTCAGTTTGTACTTATGTTTGGTGTGATGTTAATTTTATCTATACCATGTTTGTTTGTATTGCTATGACTAGCAGCGAGGTTTCGAGTCACCTAAAGATCACCCTGGTAATTGGAATCTCAAGTGCTAGGCAAGTTGTGCCCTTGATTCACTCTTGTTACCCAATAATGTTCTTTATAATCATTTACTATGCATAGGTTTAATTTTGATGGGACCCAATAGGTCACCCTAGATTGTTTATCTCATTACCTTGTTTACCCCTGAATCACATGGGTAGTTTTTGCTATTGCCTTACATGGTTTTGGGATAATATGTTATTATATCCATGTTCCAGTTATTTTGTTATTTTATTTATGTTCATGTCAAGATCATTATATTATTGTTAATTGGAACATGGAGCTTAACTTGTGAAACACGTGCCACCACAAGGGAGGAATGGGACCCCTTGGCTGACTAATTAGGAAAGCTAGTGTAAGACTACCTTACCTGAAAGGGGCAAGGGCAGTAGGGGAGTTACATGCAAGGAGGTTCTCGGGTTGATTTGCTGCGATGGCGGTCAGACGGGGGATTCTTGCAAGTGCTCTTCCCATAAACTGTAGTGGGTTTTCGGAAGCTAGTGGAACTTTGTAAAGGCCTCGTAGTGGATCCCTAGCCATTCACCTCGGTAGTGTCTAAGGGCCTAGCTAACCCTGGCGACATGGGAAACACGACTTGTGGGTAAAGGGTACAACCTCTGCAGAGTGTAAAACTGGTATACTAGCCGAGCTCACGGTCATGAGCGGCTCAGGACTCTCCGATGATTAAATTATGGAACTTAAATTCAATTTGTCATTTGCATTTGCATGAGATTTGTTATTAATTTTGTTCTATTATTTTATTATGGTTTGGTATTCACTTACACTTAGTAATTGCTAATAAAATTTTGACCAACTTATAAAAGCAATGCTCAACTTTAACCTCTATTGTTGATCAGCCTTACACTTCATGAACTCCCACCTTTGGCGAGTTTATGCCACATTATTCCCCACAACTTGTTGAGCGATGAACATGTGTGAGCTCACCCTTGCTGTCTCACACCCCCCACAGGAGAAGAATCAGGTGGTTCAGGAGGAGCCACGTATCGAGGAGTTCGATCTGATCTAGGTGGCGTTTCTCAGTTGACATTGGCGTCGACGATCCTTAGTTCGTTTTATATTTATTCTTTTATTTTGTAATAAGACTTCCGCTATGTAATAAATACTCTGATGTTATTGACATTTATCTCTATGCACTCTGTTATTATATATGTTGTCTTCTTGGCGCATGTATGAGATGCACCTGGCTTTGTCCCTTAAAGCCGGGTGTGACAGAAGTGGTATCAGAGGAAATGTTAACTGTAGGACGAAACCTAGACAGAAATGGGCAAACCCTTACCTACTTATCTTGCTCTGATTCATTCCATACTTACCTTATCTTGATCCTGTCTCACCTTTTGCTATTCTACTCTGATTATTCTTACCTTTACTACTCTAAGACAAGATGGATTTCACACCTTGGAATCCTACATTTATGAATTTTTTTAAGAGATAGGAGACCTAAGACGAAATTAAAATCATTTTTTTATTAAAAATGTTGGTTGATTGTTCTGATGATCAATGCTTGATTAGCTTCTTTGATTGATTGAAATAGTATAGACGGACATCTTAGCATGTACCACCATAAGGTATTGTATTAGCTTTAGTGGATAACACACTAACCTACTTAGCTAATAAATCCCCCGCAGTAACATTCCTCGTAATTAATTGCCTTGTCTACAATTCTTCCTTTCTTACCCTATGTTTCTAACCCAAATGGGCTATACCCCTGTACTGTTAGAAGAGAGCAGTATAGATTTGATCCTTGGTATGTCATGGTTAAGAAAGGCAAAGGCAGTATATACATTGTGCTAAGGGAACCATAGAACTCACCAGTTCCGAAGGACAAAGATTTGAAGTTGAAGTTGCAGTAATGTCGGTGTTTCGAAACCCGGGGGGTCCCTGGACCGACGAGTGAATTGTCGCCGCGTGCCCCAACCCAGATGGGTCGACGCGAGGTGGAACGCGAAGGGGGAAAGGAAGCAGCCGGAGGGAGGCAAGCGTGAGAGAGTGGAACCCGCGGCCTTCGTGTTAGCCCCGCGCTTGAGTCGGGTGCGCTTGCAGTAGGGGGATACAAGCGTCCATGCGGGAGTGGGAGCGAGCGGCCTTGCGCGAGCTCCGTCCCGTCCTTCTCCGCGTGGGCCAACCCCCTGTAAGAGGGCCCTGGTCCTCCCTTTTATAGGCGTAAGGAGAGGATCCAGGTGTACAATGGGGAGTGTAGCAATGTGCTAACGTGTCTAGCGGTGGAGAGCTAGCGCCCTAAGTACATGCCATCGTGGCAGCTGGAGAGGTCTTGGCACCCAGTTCGCATGGTGTCGTGGCCGTCGGAGGAGCGCTGGAGCCTGGCGGAAGGACAGCTGTTGGGGCTGTCGAGTCCTTGCTGACGTCCTCTTGCTTCCGTAAGGGGGCTGAGAGCCGCCGTCGTCACAGGGCATGCGGGACGCCATCATTACTCGCATGGCGGAGCGAGCCAGATGGGACGCCGGTCTGGTTCCCCGTAGCCCGAGTCAGCTCGGGGTAGGGTAATGATGGCGCTTCCTGTTAACGTGATCGGTCCGTGCCCTAGGCTGGGCGAGGTGGAGGCTCCTCCGAGGTCGAGGTCGAGGTCGAGCCCCCGGGTCGGGCGAGGCGGAGTTCGTCGTCTTCCGAGGCTAAGCCCATGTCCGAGCCCTGGGGTCGGGTGAGGCGGAGTTTGTCGTCTTCCGGGGCTGAGCCCGAGTTCGAGCCCTGGGTCGGGCGGAGCGGAGTTCACCGTCTTCCGGGGCTGAGCCCGAGTCCGAGCCCTGGGTCGGGCGGAGCGGAGTTTGCCGTCTTCCGGGGCTGAGCCTGAGTCCGAGCCCTAGGGTCGGGCGAGGCGGAGTTCGTCGTCTTCCGGGGCTGAGCCCGAGTCCGAGCCCTGGGTCGGGCGGAGCGGAGTTCGCCGTCTTCCGGGGCTGAGCCCGAGTCCGAGCCCTAGGGTCGGGCGAGGCGGAGTTTCATATGACGCCCGAGGCCGGCCTTGGCTGCTGTCAGCCTCACTCTGTCGGGTGGCTCAGTAGTCGGAGCGGCGCAGGCGGCGCTGTCCTCTTGTCAGACCGGTCAGTAGAGCGGCGAAGTGACTGCAGTCACTTCGGCTCTATCGACTGGAGGGCGTGCGTCAGGATAAAGGTGTCAGGCCACCTTTGCATTAAATGCCCCTGTGATTTGGTCGGTCGGCGTGGCGGTGTGGCCAAGGTTGCTTCTCGGTGAAGACTAGGCCTTGGGCGAGCCGATTGTGTGCCCGTTGCTGGAGGGGGGTCCTCGGGCGAGACGTAGGTTCTCCGGGGTCGGCTTCCCTTGCCCGAGGCTAGGCTCGGGCGAGGCACGATCGTGTCCCTTGAATGGACCGATCCTTGACTTAATCGCACCCATCAGGCCTTTGCAGCTTTGTGCTGATGGGGGTTACCAGCTGAGATTTAGGGGTCTTGAGGGTACCCCTAATTATGGTCCCCGATAGTAGCCCTCGAGCCTCCAAGGGAGTACTAATACTCGCTTGGAGGCTTTTGCCGCACTTTTTTGCAAGGGGACCAGCCTTTTTTGGTTGCATTCTGTTGCGGTGGGTGCGCGCGAGCGCACCCGCCGGGTGTAGCCCCCGAGGTCTCAGAGGAGTAGTTTTACTCCTTCGAGGTCTTAGTGCGTTTCGCAACACTTCGGCTGGTCTAGTTGTTCCCTCATGCGAGCTAGCCGTAGCCCGAGTGTACGGTCGGGTCCCAAGTTCTCGGGCTGGTATGTTGATGCTGTCAACGGTTTGGCCGGAGCCGGGTTTGCGAGAGCAGCCCCCGAGCCTCTGCACAGGGCGAGAGGACGGTCAAGGACAGACTCGTCTTTTTTACATACGCCCTTGCGTCGCCTTTCCGCAAGGAGGAGGGGGGGAAGCGCCATGTTGCCCTCGGAGGGCAACGAACATGGTGTTTCCGGTGAGCTGCTGGCGGGTAATCCGAGCGGATGCCCGTGCCCCATTTGCTAGGGGTCGGCTAGAGGCCCGGAGGCGCGCTCCAAGAGTACCTGTGGGTGATCTGCCGGACCCGGTCCCCTTTGACGGGGTCCAAGGGCTCGATGCCTCCCTTTGATGGGATTCCGTAGCCCGAGCCTTGGTTATGTATCGAACGTACCCAGGGTCATCCCTCGCTCTGTGTCTGAGGCGACTGTGAACCCTTCGAGGGCCAGCCTACGAACCCCTGATCAGTAATGGGCGTGGAGCCCGAGTGGCCTGAGGCGGCCGTTGAACCCTTCGAGGGGCCAGCCATCGAACCTCTGACCAGTAGTGGGCGTAGAACCCAATCGATCTGAGGCGGCCATGGAACCCCTCCGAGGGGCCAGCCTTCGAACCTCTGATCAGTAGGGAGGCTCGGGGCCTGTTTCCTTCACGGAGAAGGATCCTTTTCGGGGTATCCCCCTTTCCCGGTCCTTATTGTAAGAGAGAGAAAGAGGAAAAGGAAAAGGATACGAAGTCGAATGACGTGGCGTACCTTTTTTTCGACGTGGTTATTATGGCGAAGGCGAAGCGTCGCTTGCTTCTCCTGCCTGAGGCGCCACCTGTCCTGCCGCGGAGTTAATGCGACGGGGCGAGCGGTTCGCGAGGCGGTCGTTGCGCATGTGTAAGCCGTTCGAGGAATGGATCACGGGCGCACCGTCTTCACGCCGTGAGAGAGGGCTCCCTCGCTGCCCCTGGATGGGATGTAAGCTTGGCTGACAACGTGACCGCTGCTCCTGCTCGCCTGTCACCGCCATTACTGTCGGCCCATTTTTGACCGCATTTGACCGTCGCGCTTGGCTGGCCCTGCAGGGTTGCCTCGAGTCGCGGTATTGACTCCGCAGTCGAGGAGGCGAGGTAGTGGCGCGAGTGGCGGTGCAGTTGCTCGCACGTAGCAACCGGCATGCCGGTTGCATGACGCGTGGGCCTGGACCTCCATGCTGGGCGTGTTGGAGTCGAAGGGGCGTGCCCACTTGGCACGGTTGCATGCCGCCTGCATGGCTGTCCGCCCTTTCACCCGCTGGTCTGGGCGAAAGTGGAGGAGTGCTTGTAACCGCCGGGTGGTTGCATGCACCGCGCGCGGCAGCTTGGCTTCTTCTCCCCTTGACCGGCTTGCATGACGTGTGGGACCCAGCCCCCGTGCCGTGGGGGGAGAATCTTGGAGCGTGTTGGAGAAGACTCAACCCGCAACGGTTGAGGACGCAAGTGGGGAGAGTCGCCTTAAAAAGGGGGGGCGACCCCCTTGGAGGGCAACCATGTCTTCGCGCTCCCCTCATGCATCGTGCCTTTCCACCTTCCGAGCTGCCCGGATGGGGGACGCCCGCAATCCTTCCGCCTTGTCGTCGGAGGAACGCAACTTCGTGGAAGTTGGTACCTTTCAGCCATCGTTCGGCTTCAAGGATTTTCATCATGCAGCCCGGCTGCATCCCCTCGCCGGTGGTCACCCAAGATGGTGACCTCCAGCTTGATGGCGGGGAGAAGCGAACCGGGCTGCAGCCTCTGCCCCACCCTCAGCTTCGAGGATCTTCATCATCCTTGCTGGGGTGGAGGATGAGGCGAGTTGGGGGGCTGCCTCCGCGTGGGTCGGTAACCCTTTTCTTCCCCTGGCGTCTGGGGGAGAAAGGCATCTCCTAGCTCCGCGGAGGCTTCCCTCAGCCACGCCGGGGTGGGCGGACCGTCGCTGCTCAGCCAGGGTGCAGCATTACGTCCTTCGTCCGGACGATGGTCGCGCCGCGGACGGGTCGGCCATGTCCAGGGCTTCCTTGCGCCGGCGGCCGCATCAGTGGGTCGCCCAACACGTCGGGCACCGCGAGGGCGGCGCTCATGTTCTGGGTGGTTCCGGCGAGGGCGAGTATCTGCCGGCGTGCTTTGAGGCGTCCAGTGCCTGCTGGCGCGGTGTTGAGGCGGTGGCAGCCGGAGAAGGCTTCTCTACTGACGAGATTGCCAACTCCGCCCGCACCCCTAGGCCTCCGTCTCCCGGCTTGAATGGCTGGTTCTCATCCTCGGTGAACAAGAGCCCTCCTGCCGTAGCACCCGCCCCGAAGCCGTTGCTGAAGCTGCTTCGTCGCCCGGGGCGGAGGTCGTTGTCGCTGTTGCCGGATCGGGCGGCGGCGAGCCACCCGTCGGCCCTCAATTGCTCCGCGGGTCCCCCAATCTTGGGGGGTTGTTCGTACCTGCGGAGACGGAACCGGAGTTCCATTTGTAATGGCACCTTGAGTGTCGGTGTTTTGTTCATTGCGACTGTCGAGGCCTGAACGTGTATGTTTTTTCGGCACGGAGCCGTGTTTTTTCTTCATTTCGAGCACTAAGACTCGCCTTGTCGATTATCTGAACCGCTTCACCGAGCGTGAGTTGCCTCGTGCAAAGGTGATGAGTGAGGTATCCGTATCCCGGAGGAGTAGGAGTCCCTCGGCTCGGTCGGCCTTGCTGTTCGAGGCCCCTCTTGCTTAGTTAAAGGAACCCCTCGGTCGCCCTTCAATGAGCCGAAGCCGGAGGTAGCGGTGTCAGCACGGATGGAGGTAGAGTTGGCATCGAAAAGGAGGTGTGGTTGGCCAGAGCCTGGCCGGGTCGTCCACTGGCAGAACCGACGCCGGAGTTGAGCTGCCGAGGCCATAAGCCGAGCTGATGTCTTTGGGGGATAGCTGGCCGAGGCCTCGGGGTGGCCGGCCGAGCCGCCTGCTCGGGCCGGATTCTCGAAGAAGACCCTGGCGGCGATGGCCCGGGTGTGGTGCTGATGTCATCCTTCAGAGTGGGGGCCCTCCGACCGCGTCGCCGTCCGAGGCTAGGTTAGACCCCGCCGAAGGTGTAGTTGATGACGAGGGTGCTGCTGCCCCCTTCGGCTGTCGACGTCCGAGCGTGCAGGATCAGGTTGTCTTGTAGTGTGTGTATGTTTTCTGCGGCCGCCGAGGCATATACACATCGTCGTCGTGTTGTAAAGCTGCGTTTCTTTTCCTCTTGTTTCGAGTATTTGGACTCATTTGTTGGTAATAGAATTGTTTGTGTGGGCGAGAGTTGCTTTTCACGGAAGGTGATGAGTGAGGTATCCGTATCCCGGAGGCGTAGGAATCCCTCGGCTCGGTCGGCCTTGCCGCTTACGCGCGCTCTTACTCGTCCATAGGGTTCTGTTACCGACATAGTCGAGAAGGCCCGAAAAATCATTTCGGCAGAGGAGCTCTCGAGCATGAAGACTTGTTCGGTCCGTGAAGTCTCTTATCCGAGCGTGAGTTACTTATCGCAGAAGGTGATGAGTGAGGTATCCGTATCCCGGAGGCGTAGGAGTCCCTCGGCTCGGTCAGCCTTGGCTGCTTACGTGTACTCCGTCGTTTTCAGGATCCACTTTTGAAGTAGTCGAAGAGCACGAAAGGCATTCTGGCAGAAAATATTTTTTTTCTTTTTTCGAGGAAAATTTTGACGCAGAGGGGGTTGCCCCTTCTAGCCCCCGAGGGAGGGTCGGGCTTTGCCGAGGCAAGGCTGACCCTTCCTTAACGACCAGACTTGGTGTGTGAACGAGGTATACGAGCAACTTAAAAGCATCTTAAGGGTAGAAGCGACGTAGCTGTTGGATGTTCCAAGCGTTGCTGTAGACCTCGCCTTGGCTGTTGGCCAGCTTGTACGTTCCGGGCTTTAGAACCTTGGCGATGACGAACGACCCTTCCCAGGGAGGCGTGAGTTTGTGCCGCCCTCGGGCGTCTTGTCATAGCCTAAGCCCCAGGTCGCCCACCTGGAGGTCTCGGGACCGAACCCCTCGGGCGTGGTAGCGTCGCAGGGACTGCTGGTACCGCGCCGAGTGTAGTAAGGCCATGTCCTGAGCCTCCTCCAGCTGGTCCAGTGAGTCTTCTCGGTTGACTCGGTTGCTTTGGTCGGTGTAGGCCCTCGCCCTCGGGGAACCGTATTCTAAGTCTGTGGGCAAGATGGCCTCGGCCCCATAGACTAGAAAGAACGGTGTGAAGCCCGTGGCTCGGCTCGGCGTTGTTCTCAGACTCCAGACCACCGAGGGGAGTTCCTTCATCCACCGCTTGCCGAACCTGTTGAGGTCGTTGTAAATCCGAGGCTTGAGTCCTTGCAGGATCATGCCGTTAGCCTGCTCCACTTGCCCATTCGTCATGGGGTGAGCCACGACAGCCCAGTCCACCCAGATGTGGTGATCCTCGCAGAAGTCCAGGAACTTTCTGCCGGTGAACTGGGTACCGTTGTCGGTGATGATGGAGTTCGGGACCCTGAAGCGATGGATGATGTTGGTGAAGAACGCCACCGCATGTTCGGACCTGATGCTGTTTAGGGGTCGGACCTTGATCCACTTGGAGAATTTGTCGATGGCGACCAACAGGTGCGTGTAGCCCTAGGGTGCCTTCTGCAAGGGGCCAACGAGGTCCAGACCCCACACAGCAAACGGCCAGGTGATGGGTATGGTCTGTAGAGCCTGAGCGGGCAGGTGGGTCTGCCTCGCGTAGAACTGACACCCTTCGCAGGTGCGGACAATTCTAGTAGCGTCGGCCACCACCGTCGGCCAGTAGAATCCTTGTCGGAAGGCGTTTCCAACGAGGGTTCGAGGTGCTGCGTGATGGCCGCAAGCCCCCGAGTGTATCTCTTGTAAGAGCTCCTAGCTTTCGGCGATGGAAATGCATCGCTGGAGGATGCCTGAGGGGCTGCGGTGGTAGAGCTCCTTCCCATCCCCCAGCAAGACGAAAGACTTGGCGCGCCGCACCAACCGCCGAGCTTCGGCTTGGTCGAAGGGCAGCTCTCCTCGGTGGAGATATCGCAGGTACGGGGTCTGCCAGCTTTGATTAGGCGTGACCTCGCTCTGTTCCCCCTCGACGCGCAGTGCCTCACCCTCGGGGGCCGAGGGTACCTCGGGCTGAGCCGAGGGTACCTCGGACCATGCCGAGGGTACCTCGGACTGGGCCGAGGGTACCTCGGACTGGGCCGAGGGTACCTCGGACTGAGTCGAGGATACCTTGGACTCAGCCGAAGGTGCCTCGGGCGGAGCCGAAGGTGCCTCGGGCTCGGGCGTGTCCTCGGTCTTGACGGAGGGTTGATGCAGGTCTCGGGAGAATACGTCTGGGGGAACTGTTGTTCGTCCCAAGGCTATTTTAGCCAGCTCGTCCGCAGTCTCGTTGTAGCGTCGGGCGATGTGGTTGAGCTCGAGCCCGTAGAACTTGTCTTCCAGGCGCCGAACCTCATCGCAGTAGGCTTCCATCTTCGGGTCGTGGCAGTGGGAGTTCTTCATGACTTGGTCGATGACGAGCTGCGAGTCACCGCGAGCGTCGAGGCGTTGGACCCCTAGCTCGATGGCGATTCGCAACCCATTTACCAGGGCCTCGTACTCTGCCACATTGTTGGACGCCGGGAAGTGGAGGCGTAGCACGTAGCGTAGGTGCTTCTCGAGGGGCGAGACGAAGAGGAGGCCTGCGCCGGCCCCCGTCTTCATCAGCGACCCGTCGAAAAACATGGTCCAGAGCTCTGGTTGGATCGGAGCCGTCGGGAGCTGGGTGTCGGCCCATTCAGCCACGAAGTCCGCCAAGACCTGGGACTTGATGGCCTTCCGAGGGGCGAACGAGATCGTCTCGCCCATGATCTCCACCGCCCACTTCGCAATTCTACCCGAGGCCTCTCGGGACTGGATGATCTCTCCCAGGGGAAGGATGACACCACAGTCTCCGGATGAGACTCGAAGTAGTGTCGCAACTTCCGCCGTGTCAGGATCACCGCGTACAGCAGCTTCTGGATTTGTGGGTAGCAGATCTTGGTCTCGGACAGTACCTCACTGATGAAGTAGACTGGCCTCTGGACGGGCAATGCATGCCCCTCTTCTCGTCTCTCAACCATGATCGTGGCGCTAACCACCTGGGTGGTTGCGGCGACGTAGATCAAGACGGCTTCTCTGGCAGCGGGGGGCACCAAGATGGGCGCGTTCGTGAGGAGCGCCTTCAGGTTCCCGAGGGCTTCCTCGGCCTCGGGAGTCCATGCGAAGCACTCGGCCTTCCTTAAGAGGCGGTACAGAGGCATACCTCTTTCGCCAAGGCGCGAGATGAAGCGGCTCAGAGCCGCGAGACATCCCATGACCCTCTATACGCCTTTCAAGTCCTTGATTGGCCCCATGCCGGTGATGGCTGCAATCCTCTCCGGGTTGGCTTCGATGCCCCACTCGGAGACGATGAACCCCAAGAGCATGCCTCGGGGGACCCCAAAGACACACTTTTCGGGATTAAGCTTCACGCCTTTCGCCTTGAGACATCGGAATGTCGCTTCAAGGTCGGAAAGGAGGTCGGAGACCTTCCTCGTCTTGACTACGATGTCATCGACGTAGGCCTCGACCGTTCGGTCGATGTGTTCGCCAAACACATGGTTCATGCATCGCTGGTACGTTGCCCCCGCATTCCTCAAACCAAACGACATTGTAACATAGCAGTACATGCCGAAGGTTGTGATGAATGAAGTCGCGAGCTGGTCGGACTCTTTCACCTTGATCTGGTGATACCCTGAGTAGGCATCAAGGAAAGACAGGGTTTCGCACCCAGCAGTGGAATCCATGATCTGATCGATGCGAGGCAGAGGGTAGGGAACTTTCGGACATGCTTTGTTTAGACCAGTGTAGTCTACACACATCCGCCATTCCCCCCTTTCTTTCTCACAAGCACAGGGTTGGCAAGCCATTCGGGATGGAATACCTCTTTGATGAACCCTGCCGCCAGTAGCTTATGGATCTCCTCGCCTATGGCCCTGCGCTTTTCTTCGTCGAATCGGCGCAGAGGTTGCTTCACGGGTCGGGCCCCAGCTCGAATATCCAGAGAGTGCTCGGCGACTTCCCTCGGTATGCCAGGCATGTCCGAGGGACTCCACGCGAAAATGTTAGCGTTCGCGTGGAGAAACTCGACGAGCACTGCTTCCTATTTGGGGTCGAGCTCAGAACCGATTCAGATCTGCTTGGAGGCGTCGTTGCAGGGGTCGAGAGGGACGGACTTGACCGTCTCCACTGGTTCGAAGTTGCCGGCGTGGTGCTTCACGTTGGGCGCCTCCCTAGAGAGGCTCTCTAGGTCAGCGATGAGGGCATCGGATTCAGCGAGGGCCTCAGTGTACTCCACGCACTCCACATCGCATTCGTATGCGTGTCGGTACGTGGGCCCGACGGTGATGACCACGTTGGGGCCCGGCATCTTGAGCTTGAGGTAGGTGTAGTTGGGGACGGCCATGAACTTGGCGTAGCATGGCCTCCCCAGCATTGCGTGGTAGGTTCCTCGAAACCCGACCACTTCGAACGTGAGGGTCTCCTTTCGAAAGTTGGAGGGCGTCCCGAAGCAGACGGGTAGGTCGAGTTGTCCGAGGGGTTGAACGCGCTTCCCGGGGATGATCCCGTGGAAAGGCGCAGCGCCCGTCCGGACCGAGGACAGATCGATCCGCAGAAGCCCGAGGGTCTCGACGTAGATGATGTTGAGGCCGCTGCCTCCGTCCATGAGGACCTTGGTGAGCCTGATGTTGCCGATGAAGGGGTCGACAACGAGTGGGTATCTCCTCGGGCTCGGCACGTAGTCTGGATGGTCGGCCTGGTCGAAGGTGATGGGCTTGTCGGACCAGTCTAGGTAGACTGGCGCCGCCACCTTTACCGAGCAGACCTCCCGACGCTCTTGCTTGCGGTGCCGAGCCGAGGCGTTCGCCACTTGCCCGCCGTAGATCATGAAGCAGTCGCGGACCTCGGGGAACCCTCCTGCCTTGTGATCTTCCTCCTTTGCGTCGTCGAGGGCCTTGCCACCCTCCGCGGGTGGCCTGGCCTTGTGGAAATGTCGTCGAAGCATGGCACACTCCTCAAGGGTGTGCTTGACAGGCCCCTGATGATAGGGGCACAGCTCCTTGAGCATCTTGTCGAAGAGGTTGGCACCTCCGGGAGGTTTCCGAGGGTTCTTGTACTCGGCGGCGGCGACAAGGTCCGCATCGGTGGCGTCGCGTTTCGCTTGCGACTTCTTCTTGCCCTTCTTCTTGGCGCCGCGCTAAGTTGACGCCTCGGGAGCATCTTCCGGTGGGCGGCCCTGGGGCTGCTTGTCCTTCCGGAAAATGGCCTCAACCGCCTCCTGGCCAGAGGCGAACTTGGTGGCGATGTCCATCAGCTCGCTCGCCCTGGTGGGGGTCTTGCGACCCAACTTGCTCACCAGGTCGCGGTAGGTGGTGCCGGCGAGGAACGCGCCGATGACATCTGAATCGGTGACGTTGGGCAGCTCTGTGCGCTGCTTCGAGAATCACCGGATGTAGTCCCGGAGAGACTCTCCTGGCTGCTGGCGGCAGCTTCGGAGATCCCAGGAGTTCCCAGGGCGCACGTATGTGCCCCGGAAATTGCCGGCGAAGGCTTGGACCAGGTCGTCCCAGTTGGAGATCTGCCCCAGGGGCAGGTGCTCCAGCCAGGCTCGAGCGGTGTCGGAGAGGAACAGGGGGAGGTTGCGGATGATGAGGTTATCATCGTCCGTTCCACCCAGTTGGCAGGCCAGGCAATATTCCGCGAGCCACAGTTCCGGTCTCGTCTCCCCCGAGTACTTTGTGATAGTAGTCGGGGTTCGGAACCGGGTCGGGAACGGTGCCCGTCGTATGGCGTGGCTGAAAGCGTGCGGACCGGGTGGTTCAGGCGAAGGGCTCCGATCCTCCCCGCTGTCGTAGCGTCCCCCACGCCTGGGGTGGTAGCCTCGGTGTGCCCTGTCGTCGAGGTTGGCCCGACGGCTGTGATGATGGCGCTCGTTGCCGAGGCGACCCGGGGCCGCAGGCGCTGTGTTGCACGTGCGCCCGGAGTGGACCGACGCTTCCCGCATGAATTAGGAAGTCGCGGCGCGATGTTCCGAGGGGAACCCCTGCCTTCGGGAGGCAGAGCTTTCGGCCCGTCGGACCGCGGCGTCCTCCAGGAGATTCTTGAGCTCTCCCTGGATACGCCGCCCCTCGGTGGTTGATGGCTCCGGCATCGCGTGAAGGAATATTGCCGCTGCAGCCAGGTTCTGGCTGACTCCACTGGAATCCGGCGGCGGCCTCACCCTGACATCGTCGGCGATGCGGTGCTGGATGTCCTGGGGGAGATGACGTGCTTCTCCGGCCGGGGGTTGGACCTCCCATTCCTACCCGATGTCCCGGTGGATCGGCACAAGCGTTCCTGCTCCCTCGTCGAGCCTGGCCTGCCTCTCGCGGATTTGCTCGAGCTATGGGTCAGGACCCCCCGCCGGGACGGGGACCACAGCTAGCTCTCGAAGGATTTCAATGCGAGGCACGGCCTAGGGGGATCACCGTTTTCTGGCATACCAAGATGGTTGCCTTCGCCGGGACCCCCTAGATCGACGTGGAAACATTCACGACTTGGGCCGCGGTCCTCGTTGTCGAGGCCGCGGCTGCCGTCGGAACAGTCGGAAAGGCAGTAATCACATGCGGTCATGAAGTCCCACACGACACTGGGGTTACCAAGTCCGGAGAAATCCCAACAGAGGTCAGGCTCGCCATCTTCCTCGGACCCCGAGGGCTCGTAGGTCAAGTCGGTCGTCAGCCGGTCCCAGGGTGACCGCACACGATACCCCAGAGGGTTTGGACTCGCCTCTATGAGAGTACTCACCGAAGCGGAGTCGCTTGGTGGGTCGAGGCCGAATCCAAAAGACGTGAGATGGGAATCGGTCGGTACCTTTCGGTCGATGGGCGGTGACGAGGTCGCGTCTGGGACTGACTGCACCGTTGTCTCAGGTACGAGGGTGACGCCCAGCAAGTCCTTCGCGAGCGTGCTGGCGTCGTGCGTTTGCTTGAGATTGGCGTGTTGCGAGGAGGCGGCGCTCGTCTTCGTCTCAGACGCGAGATCGATGCCCGACGCGCCCTCTGTTGGGGCGCTGGCGTCGTCGACTCGCTCGACAGCCAACGAGGTGCCGCTTCCCGCCTGGCCTTGGTTGCCCCGCCTCCTCCTCCATCGGCGGGGGAGGGGACAGGACAAGCCCGAATATCGTCCTTCCACCACGTGGGGAAGGCGTCGTCAATTTCCCCGCCTGCGAGCGGGTTGTCGACCGCCATTGTCACTGTCGCGCGGTGGGGGAAGGAGTATCATGTCGTAGCTGTCGTCGAGGGACATGAACTCAAGATTCCCGAAACGGAGCACCGTCTCGGGCCAGAAAGGTTGCTGGAGACTGCCCATCTGGAGCTTGACGGGAAGCTGTTCGTCAACACGCAGCAGGCCCCTACCTGGTGCGCCAACTGTCGGTGTTTCGAAACCCGGGGGGAGCCCAGATGGGTCGACGCGAGGCGGAACGCGAAGGGGGAAAGGAAGCAGCCGGAGGGAGGCAGGCGTGAGAGAGTGGAACCCGCAGCCTTTGTGTTAGCCCCGCGCCTGAGTCGGGTGCGCTTGCAGTAGGGGGATACAAGCGTCCACACGGGAGTGGGAGCGAGCGGCCTTGCGCGAGCGCCGTCCCGTCCTTCTCTGTGCGGGCCAACCCCCTGTAAGAGGGCCATGGTCCTCCCTTTTATAGGCGTAAGGAGAGGATCCAGGTGTACAATGGGGAGTGTAGCATTGTGCTAACGTGTCTAGCAGTGGAGAGCTAGCGCCCTAAGTACATGCCATCGTGGCAGCCGGAGGGGTCTTGGCACCCAGTTCGCGTGGTGTCGTGGCCGTCGGAGGAGCGCTGGAGCCTGGCGGAAGGACAGCTGTTGGGGCTGTCGAGTCCTTGCTGACGTCCTCTTGCTTCCGTAAGGGGGCTGAGAGCCGCCGTCGTCACAGGGCATGCGGGACGCCATCATTACTCGCACGGCGGAGCGAGCCAGATGGGACGCCGGTCTGGTTCCCCGTAGCCTGAGTCAGCTCGGGGTAGGGTAATGATGGCGCTTCCTGTTGACGTGGTCGGTCCGTGCCCTAGGCTGGGCAAGGTGGAGGCTCCTCCGAGGTCGAGGTCGAGGTCGAGCCCCCGGGTCGGGCGAGGCGGAGTTTGTCGTCTTCCGGGGCTGAGCCCATGTCCGAGCCCTGGGGTCGGGCGAGGCGGAGTTCGTCGTCTTCCGGGGCTGAGCCCGAGTCCGAGCCCTGGGTCGGGCGGAGCGGAGTTCGCCGTCTTCCGGGGCTAAGCCCGAGTCTGAGCCCTGGGACGGGCGGAGCGGAGTTCGCCGTCTTCCGGGGCTGAGCCCGAGTCCGAGCCCTGGGGTCGGGCGAGGCAGAGTTCGTCGTCTTCCGGGGCTAAGCCCGAGTCCGAGCCCTGGGTCGGGCGGAGCGGAGTTCGCCATCTTCCGGGGCTGAGCCCGAGTCCGAGCCCTGGGTCGGGTGGAGCGGAGTTCGCCGTCTTCCGGGGCTGAGCCCGAGTCCGAGCCCTGGGGTCGGGCGAGGCAGAGTTTCCTATGACGCCCGAGGCCAGCCTTGGCTGCTGTCAGCCTCACTCTGTCGGGTGGCTCAGCAGTCGGAGCGGCGCAGGCGGCGCTGTCCTCTTGTCAGACCGGTTAGTAGAGTGGCGAAGTGACTACGGTCACTTCGGCTCTGTCGACGGGAGGGCGTGCGTCAGGATAAAGGTGTCAGACCACCTTTGCATTAAATGCCCCTGCGATTTGGTCGGTCGGCATGGTGGTGTGGCCAAGATTGCTTCTCGGTGAAGACTAGGCCTTAGGCGAGCCGATATTGTGCCCGTTGCTGGAGGGGGGTCCTTGGGCGAGACATAGGTTCTCCGGGGTCGGCTTCCCTTGCCCGAGGCTAGGCTCGGGCGAGGCACGATCGTGTCCCTTGAATGGACCGATCCTTGACTTAATCGCACCCATCAGGCCTTTGCAGCTTTGTGCTGATGGGGGTTACCAGCTGAGATTTAGGGGTCTTGAGGGTACCCCTAATTATGGTCACCGGCAAGTAACTACCACCATCAGACTAGCGATATTCTTAGAAGATGAGAAGTTTGTGGGTGGTAACATCCGTGCGATTAGGGATTTTTTTGGATGTCTTTCCGGAGGAGTTACCAGGGATGCCACCATATAGGGAAGTTGAGTTTGTCATTGATCCCTTACCTAAGACTGCTCCTATTTTTAAACGGTCATACATGATGTCCATAGGAGAGTTAAAAGAACTTAAGAAGTAGTTAACGGAATTATAGGATGCTGGATACATTCGTTTGAATTCTTCACCTTATGGAGCGCCAGTTCTATTTGTACAGAAGAAAGATGGATCGCAAGGGATGTGCGTGGATTATAGGACCCTTAATGATGTCACTGTGAGGAACAAGTATCCATTACCCCGCATTGAAGATTTATTTGATCAGATGAGAGGTGCAAGGGTATTCTCGAAGATTGATCTCCGATCGGGTTACCATCAAATGAAGATTAGGCCATCGGATAATCCCAAGACGGATTTCTCGACCCGATATGATTTATATGAGTTCACTGTTATGTTATTTGGACTAACTAATGCACCAGCCTATTTTATGGATCTAAAGAATAAGATGTTCATGATCTAGACAGATTCGTCGTGGTTTTCATCGATGATATTTTTAGTTATTCCAAGAGTGATAGTGATCATGAGGAACATCTGAGATTGGTGCTACAGAAGCGACGAGATAATCAACTCTATGCCAAGTACAGTAAATGTGAGTTCTGGATTGACGAGGTATCATTCCTTAGACATATCATATCTAATGGAGGAATATCAGTGGATCTTGCTAACGTCAAGGAGATAATGGCGTGGAGCATACCCACTATAGTTACTGAGGTTCGGAGTTTCTTGGAACTTGTAGGATATTATCGGAGATTTATTAAAGGATTTTCTAAGATCGCTAAGCCTATGACCTCGCTGCTGGAGAAAGGAAGAGAATTTAAGTGGGACGAGAAATGCCAAGACAGCTTTGATCAATTAAAGAAGAGATTGATGTCACCACCAGTATTGATTATGCCAGATCTACAGAAGGGATTTGACATTTATTGTGATGCATGTGGACAAGGATTGGGATGTGTGCTCATACAAGAAGGACATGTGATCGCCTACGCGTCTCGTCAGTGGCGGAAACACGAATTGAAATACCCCACGCATGACCTAGAACGGGCAGCCATTGTGCATGAACTAAAGATTTGGGGATATTATATTATAGGAACCAAGTGTCAAGTATACATGGATCATAAGAGTTTGAAGTATATAGTCACCCAAAAGGATCTCAACCTTAGGCAACGCCGTTGGATGGAGCTTATTAAGGATTATGATTGGGATATTCACTATCACCCGGGCAAGGCAATTTTGGTTGCAGATGCCTTGTGTCGAAAGGACCATATTCATTCAGCTGTTGTTGCCCAGCTACCCGATGAGATTGTTGAGGATTTTAGGAGACTTAACCTAGGGATAGTTGCTCACACTGAAGGAGTTATTATTGATGTGGAACCTACCTTGGAGCAAGAAATCCGCAAAAGGACAGATTGGTGATGCTAAGATACAAGAGATTAGGGATCTGATTACTGAAGGTCGAGGTCTGAAATTCACAGAGGATGAGCAAGGCACCATATGGTTCAAGGATCGGATATGTGTTCCTGAGATTGATAGCCTTCGTGAGACTATACTAAAGGAAGCCCATGACTCGGATTATTCTATTCATCCTGGGAGTACAAAGATGTATCAGGATTTGAAGCAGAAGTACTGGTGGTATGGACCGAAGAGAGATGTGGCTGCACATGTGGCTATGCGTAATGTGTGTCAAAGAGTTAAGGCTGAACACCAGAGGCCAGCTGGATTACTGCATCCACTGAAGATACCCGAGTGGAAGTGAGAAGAAATTGGTGAGGACTTCATTACTGGATTGCCTCGCACCTCGAAAGGATAGGATTCTATATGGGTTATTGTGGATAGATTGACCAAAGTGGCTCATTTCATTCCGGTCAAGACTACTTACAAGGTATCTCAATTGGCAGAGTTGTATATGGCTCAGATTGTGTCTCTACATGGTGTACCGAAGAAGATCATTTTGGATAGAGGATCACAATTTACCCCTAGATTTTGGAAAAGTTTTCATGAGAATACGGATGCGAAGTTGAATTTTAGTTCGGCCTACCATCCTCAGACTAATGGACAGACTAAAAGGACTAATCAAATATTGGAGGACATGTTGAGAGCTTGTGCCCTTCAGCATGGTAGTAGTTGGGACAAGAGTCTACCTTATGCTGAGTTCTCATATAATAATAGTTACCAGGTCAGTCTAAAAGATGTCACTGTTCGAGACTCTGTATGACAGGAAAGGCAGGACTCCTCTATATTGGATCAGACTAGAGGAAGACAGTTCTTTGGACCTGAAATTATTCAAGAGGCAGAAGAACAAGTTCGTATAATTCGAGAGAATTTTAGGGTAGCTCAGACCAGACAAAAGAGCTATGCGGATAATAGAAGAAGACCACTGGAATTTGAGGAAAGAAATCATGTGTACCTTAAGGTTTCACCACTTCGTGGAATGAGGAGATTCAAAGTTAAGGGCAAATTGTCCCCTTGCTTTATTGGACCATTCATAGTTTTTAGGCGAGTTGGAGAGATGGCCTATCAACTCGAGCTACCTGATAATCTAACTAGTGAGCATAATGTTTTCCATATGTCTCAACTTAAGAAGTGTCTCAGTGTCCCTAAGGAACAGTTACCGATGGAAGAGCTCAGTGTTCAGGGTGATTTGACTTACACGGAGTACCCGATCAAGATTCTGGATACATTGACTCGAGTTACAAGAAATAAGGTGATAAAGATGTGCAAAGTGCAATGAAGTCACCATGAAGAGAGAAGAAGAGCTTCACATAGATTTTCCCCATCCTTTTCCTAGATCTTCTTACATCTCGAGGACGAGATTATTTTTAGGGGGGGTAGGATTTGTAATACCCACTTTGTAAGAAAAGTCTAAAAAGAGAAATTTTATTCCTTTATATATGGTTGTTATCTATATTTGTGATTTCATGTGAACACCATCTTTAAAAACAATTAATAAAAATATATACCACTAAATTATGCATCATGCTGGATATTATTTTGTGTGCATTTGGTGACAATATAAAAATAGTGTGACAAGAAATATATTAAAGTCCCAAAGTGGAATTTAAAATATAAAAGAAAATCTAGAATTTAGAAGTGGAGAAAGAAAAGATAATGTGTATACAAAATAAATATTACAAATAAATGAAATAATAGTATGTGCAAAATTATACTCTTAATCTGAGGAAGCTTTACCACAGTGTAAATTAGAATTTTGAATTTTGAATTTCAAACTCAAAAGGAAAACAAAACAGAGAAAAAAAGAAAATAAAAAGAAAGCCGCCTCGGCAATTCCTTACTCCCGGCCCATCTCCACGCCTTTGCGCGGCCCATTTACCAAGCGCTCCCGCGCAGCCCAGAACATTGCAGCAGTGCCGCTAGGTGGGCCCTGCTGTGAGCCAGTGGGGCGCGCGTGCGTATTGGCTGGGCCACTACGTGGTGGGACCCGCACGTCAGCCACATAGCCTGGCGGTCACCCTGTAGATCTTCTCTCTTCCGTGCGCAACAACCCAAGGCCATCGCCGTGAATCCCTCCAGAGCTCCAACTAGCCCTCAACTACCTCGCCCACCTCGTTCGGGGGATAAATACCATGTTGACCCCGCTCTCCCCTCGACCTTAGCCTTCTGCTCGTGGCCGATTGGGGCACCTACCCACCCAGGCGCGACCTGCCGCCATTGGCGAACCGACGAATAGGGCCCGGTGCGGTGCCACTCCATACCCCGGCTTGAGTCCTCCCTCCATTGACTCGCGGGGTGATTCGGTGCGTGGAACGCATGTGCTGCGGACGAAGTACTGCCCTGGGCCAGGGGAATTCCTCGCCGGAATCAACATCTCCGTCGCAAGGCCACCTGCGCCATGGCCTGCCTTGTTCGCCTCACGACTGCCGGTAAAGTCTACCCCACTATCTTCGCCTCCATCTCCTCTCAGCGTAGGATTAGCCCATTGCGAAACGGTGGTACTGAAGTGCCCAGCCATGGGTCGCCGGAGGAAGCTTCACCATGGAGGCTCGCCGCCGCCGCCCTGCTTCGGTCGGAGTCTCGTTCGTCCGTTGGATGAGTATTAGGTGGTCGGGATTAGAATGGATGCCATAAGATCTTGGACGCCAATCTTGGATCGAACGACTGGTGCTAGATTGGGTGTGGGAAGGATTTGGGGGCCATGCATCGCGGATCCAACGGCGGCTGTTGCGTACCGGTTCGCGCGTGCGCGGATTTAATCTGACGCATTGATCATCCATTGGAAGGTCACGATTAGATGCTACCCCCTTCGTCGCGTCGCTTTTGCAGATGAGGCCCTGGGTTTTAGAGAAACAAACCCACAGTCCTGCGCTGGGTGAACTGAGTCATAGGAATTTTTGCGCAGAAGATCCTGTGCTTTCCTGTATTTGAGGCTCGGTCCACGAATTAAATAAAACAGGAAAAATAGATTTAGAAATTGATTTTGAGTATAAAAATAATTGTAAAACTTGTATAATTCATAGAAAATTCATATGAGCTCCAAATTACTTCATTCCAGTTCCTAAAATTTTGTAATTTTATTATCTAGCACTTAGAGTCTCTGTTTTATCATGAAAACAATAAGAAAAATAATCTATCACTTAATCCTACTTTAAGCACATAAAACCTTTGGAAATTCATAACTTGAAATATATAACTCCAAATTGATTCATTCCAGTGGCATTTATTTTGTTTAAATATTGTTTATCACCTAGTACCTTTACCTAACCATGAAACTTGATTTAAAATTATTCACATGAATTACTCTATTCTAGGTACTTAATAACTACATAAAATCATAACTCGGTGACCGTAACTCCGATTTTAGTGGTTTTCGAACCCGCGAGCTCGTAGCAACGCGTAGATCATTATTATTCAGTTTGTACTTATGTTTAGTGTGATGTTAATTTTATCTATACCATGTTTGTTTGTATTGCTACGACTAGCAGCGAGGTTTCGAGTCACCTGAAGATCACCCTGGTAATTGGAATCTCAAGTGCCAGACAAGTTGTGTCCTTGATTCACTCTTGTTACCCAATAATGTTCTTTATAATCATTTACCATGCATAGGTTTAATTTTGATGGGACCCAATAGGTCACCCTAGATTGTTTATCTCATTACCTTGTTTACCCCTGAATCACATGGGTAGTTTTTGCTATTGCCTTACATGGTTTTGGGATAATATGTTATTATATCCATGTTCCAGTTATTTTGTTATTTTATTTATGTTCATGTCAAGATCATTATATTATTGTTAATTGGAACATGGAGCTTAACTTGAGAAACACGTGCCACCACAAGGGAGGAATGGGACCCCTTGGCTGACTAATTAGGAAAGCTAGTGGAAGACTACCTTACCTGAAAGGGGCAAGGGCAGTAGGGGAGTTGCATGCAAGGAGGTTCTCGGGTTGATTTGCTGCGATGGCGGTCAGACGGGGGATTCTTGCAAGTGCTCTTCCCATAAACTGTAGCGGGTTTTCGGAAGCTAGTGGAACTTTGTAAAGGCCTCGTAGTGGATCCCTAGCCATTCACCTCGGTAGTGTCTAAGGGCCTAGCTAACCCTGGCGACATGGGAAACACGACTTGTGGGTAAAGGGTACAACCTCTGCAGAGTGTAAAACTGGTATACTAGCCGAGCTCACAGTCATGAGCGGCTCAGGACTCTCTGATGATTAAATTATGGAACTTAAATTCAATTTGTCATTTGCATTTGCATGGGATTTGTTATTAATTTTGTTCTATTATTTTATTATGGTTTGGTATTCACTTACACTTAGTAACTGCTAATAAAATTTTGACCAACTTATAAAAGCAATGCTCAGGTTTAACCTCTATTGTTGATCAGCCTTACACTTCATGAACTCCCCACCTTTGGCGAGTTTATGCCACATTATTCCCCACAACTTGTTGAGCGATGAACATGTGTGAGCTCACCCTTGTTGTCTCACACCCCCCCCACACACAGGAGAAGAATCAGGTGGTTCAGGAGGAGCCACGTATCGAGGAGTTCGATCTGATCTAGGTGGCGTTTCTCAGTTGACATTGGCGCCGACGATCCTTAGTTCGTTTTATATTTATTCTTTTATTTTGTAATAAGACTTCCGTTATGTAATAAATACTCTGATGTTATTGACATTTATCTCTATGCACTCTGTTATTATATACGTTGTCTTCTTGGCGCATGTATGAGATGCACCTGGCTTTGTCCCTTAAAGCTGGGTGTGACACGAGTTGATCCAATCTTGCGCTGACCCATTCTGCCAGACATTCCTCCTCAGGCCCATGAAGGGATGGCCTTACGAAATAATGGTCCTAAGGCCTTTCGCGAGGCCTTCTTGCCTTCTAGTGGACCCAGGGATATCTGTCCCCCCACAAGCCCCCAATCTTTTAGTTGATTTTGAAATAATCAGCCCAAAGATTCTAGGTCCAGCTTGTAGCTTTTGATTTCGGTAAGGAATGCTTTGAAAATATGCCTATCGAGTTGTTGCTTCTAAACTCTGAGTAACTTGGTAAAAACAATCTTTTGTCATCCTCTCATGTCATTATTCCTCGTTCTTCACTTCATTTTCCAGAAATTGGTGCTCTGTCTCGGGCTTATGCTTTGGAGATCAGCATTCTGCTCTCTGGGGTTTAGGATTCATTGGGTGTAGCCCCCGAGCTTTGAGTGGATTATTGAGAATAGTCCACTCAAAGGTCTTCATCTCATGCTTTAGAAATCAGCATTTTACCGTCAAGTCATGCTTTAGAGATCAGCACTCTATTATCAGCTTCATGATTTAGAGATCGGCATTCTGTTTTCTGGGGTTAGTGATTCATTGGGTGCACCGTGGTGTAGCCCCCGAGCTTTGAGTGGATTATTCTGAATAGTCCACTCAAAGGTCTTCATCTCATGCTTTAGAAATCAGTATTTTACCGTTAAGTCATGCTTTAGAGATCAGCACTCTATTATCAGCTTCCTGCTTTAGAGATTAGCATATGATTTTGTCTTTGAGATCAGCAATGCGATCTACCCATGTTCTGTTAGGTTTGAAATTTATTTGATCGGTGACAGATTGGACATCCAGTAGATGGCTCTTTCGCTGGTCTTCATTTCACTTCGTGTTTCAATGCTTCTGTTGATTAGACTTGTACACCAGCAGCTATTTTTGGCTTTTCTCCGATCTCTATCGATATCTTCCTTCTGTCTTGATACATTCATTGCGTATACTGTATGGATGCGACTGCTTGGGAAAATCTATTGAAAATTCCTGTATGTCCCACTCCCCAATGGGTGTAGCCAAGGGACGGCTTGGTGCACTGAGCATTTAGCGAACTGCCTCTGAGTAGTAACTTGATGTGACCGTGGGGTGTAATCATATCGTCCAAGCGGTTGACTTCAGACCCAATGGGTGTCATATTACGTGAAGCGGCGCCTGATGCCTGACTTGTTTCCAGACTATTTGAATTGCATGTTGAATATTTGTGACTATTCAGTGACCGTGGTAGGAGACGGACGGTTGCCTCCCGCCCCTATAAATAGAGCGCTTGCTTCACTGGTGTTTCACATATCTCTCGGCTATTTGCTGCTTGTTCTCCTCTTTTATCTTCTCTTCTACTTCACCATGGGCAAGAGCAAGAAAAACGGAAGTTCCTCGCACCACTCCGGCGACAAGAGGAAGCGCGAGTCGAGCCCTCCCTCGGAGGACTTCGGCGATTCCGAGTACTCGGAGGAGGAGTTTTCCTTCGAGTCCGAGGGGTCGCCGGTCTACACCTCTCCCCTGGCATCGTCCAATGACTCGGACGATTCCCAGGGGATCGCCGCCGAGGTGTGGACATACATTCGGGCCGTCGAGCGCTCCGGGCTCGAGGGCTCGGATGAGTCGGGGGTCTCCTCAGACGAGGAGAACTCCTCTGACTCGTCCGAGGAGGAGAGCGGCGGTGACGGCGACCACGAGGGTGACGACGACGGTGGCAAGGACGACGGCAGGGACGACGACAGGGGCGACGGTGACGGCGGAAAGGGCGACGGCAAGGGCGGCAGCAGCAAGGCCAGTGGCAAAGGCCACTGGCTTAAATATTAGTATAGATAAATAGTAGTAGAAGTAGTATTAGTGGAATAATGTAGTAGTAGTTAGTAGTACAGTGTAGTGTAGGTAGTAATGTAATATATCGAAAAAATGGGAAGAAGACCGGCTCATAATGAGTCGACCTTTAAGTTTGTGGAAGGACTTCCCCTTTTATATAATGAAGAATACTTCGACTTATTCGGTGCATATCTTTTGCCTTTCCATCGTTCCTTATAGTCGATCGACAGCTTGTATTCGTGCCCAACACAGCCGTTGTTCTCAGAGATAACGCTCGAGTAACGACTTGTAATTGCTGCATCATATTTAACATTGCTTGCATTTATGTAGAGAAAGAATGGCTGAGTTACTGCTGGTGTCTTCAGAGGTGACAGCAGAATTATGCTAGATTGCGTCGGCGTTTTAGAGGTAACAGCCGAGCTGTGCCGGGCCACGCCGGCATTTTAGAAGTAACAGCCGAGTGGTACTTGATGACATCAGTGTTTTAGAAGTAACAACCGAGCCATGCTGGGCCACGTCGGCGTTTTGGAAGTAACAACTGAGTGGTACTTGACGACGTCAGCGTTTTAGAAGTAACAGTCGAGTCATGCCATGAAGTCTTTTTTTCCCGAGTGATGACTTGGCGTTTTTTAGAAACGGTGTCTGACCCGGAAAAACCCCATTTATCTTATGTTGTCGCACGCCTCTATGCTCTGAGCCCTAGCCTCACTTTTTGCCTCCAAACATCCTCTGTTTCCCTTTGATTTCCCCTCCGTTCATTCCACCGACGAGATTTCGATGGCGCCCAAGCGGAAGAACCGAAATTATGCTGCTGTGGTCATCCCGCCTATCGACCCCAACAGAAAGTTGCCTTTCGCAGGTAACCATATATCTGTTTTTGAGTCAGATCTCTTCCACCTTCTTGATGTTGGAATTCTTCCTCCGAAAGAACTTTGTTCTTGGCGGATTTGCCATGGGGTTACTGTCCCAACAGAGGATACCCACGTGTCCATTGTTTACATCCCTTTTCTCATCCGTGGCCTTGCTCTTCCCATTTCTCTCTTCTTTCGCGGTCTCCTTGACTTTTATAGTCTGAATCTGACTCATCTGAACCCCAATTCTATTCTGCAAATTTCTATTTTTGTTCATTTGTGCGAGGCTTTCCTCGGAATTCTTCCTCACTTCGGTTTGTGGAAGTACTTGTATCACTGTCGTCTTGGGATGGCTAGGGGCAGCACCAGCTCGTGGGCGGCGCGAGTCTAGAGATGCGTCGTGGGAGAAAAACGGAATACCTTGATATCCCACTTAAGGATAGCATTAAAGGATGGCGTTTAGAGTGGTTCATTGTGGAAAACCATGGCAAGTCCCTCCCCCCTCGGTCAGGGAGATAGCCAGATGTTCGCACTCCAAGTTAGATTGAGTCTCCTATAGACTTGGAGATAACAGAAGCCAAGGTTCTGCTTGCAAAAATTTGCTTGCTGAAGGAGAGAGGTCTGATCGCTGAAGCTGTGGTAGCAGACTTTGTTTTTAAGAATATTCAACCACTGAAGGACAGAGCATACCCGGCTTATTTGTATAGTGGTGTCACCGACTCAACCCGGGTTACCAATAAGAGGATTCCTGCTATGGATTTGGTGAGTTGACTGGAGATGATCTTGACGGGCAAAGTATCAAATATTGGTGCTCCTGTTGCATATTCTGCTTGGAATCTGCCACCTTCTAAGTCCTTTTTCGACTTTGTGTCCAATCCTCCTGCTGGTGATAGTGGTTTGGGTCTTAGAGTGCGACCCTCTCTTGAAGAAGTTGAGGTCCTGGTTGTTTCACTTGGTGATCTTCCCAATGATGAGAGGCAAGTTCACTTTGAGATGCCTACGAGTCCTGGTGGTGCAGAGATAAGTGCTATGCTGGACATGTTGGCTGGGGATTCTTCTGACTCGGTCCCTGCTGAAACAATGGCTGTTGCAACTATCCCAGAGCTTGAAAAAACCATGGACACCCGAAAGCCTGAGGGTACTCACCCGAAACGTGTCTGCCAAGTCAGTCATCCAACGGCACGTGCCGAGGGGAAGAAAAAGAAAAAGAGACGGCTTCGACGAGTGTCATGTTTGGACCAGGATGCTGGCCCTTCTGCTCCTGCTGCTGAAGAAGTACCGGTGGAAATCTTTACTGGAGCTGAATCCAATGGGTGTGACCCTGCTGATGCTGAACCCAATGGGTGTGACCCTGCCAGAGCTGATCCCAATGGGTGTGACCCTGCTAGAGCTGATCCCAATGGGTGTGACCCTGTGTCGTTTATGGTCCGTATTGTTGACGAGGACGAAGAAGAAGAAGAGGAAGTCCCATTGATTCGGAAGAACAGTCGGCGTTACAGAGTCAGTGGGGGGAGTAGCGATATTCCTTCTCCGGCTGTCTGCTCTTGTTAGCCTCCAAGAATTATCCATAACAGATTTTGATCGGGCTCTCGAGGATGTTGTCCCTGAAGATATGCTGTCAGAGCCGACTGATGGTGATATGATGGATGTTTGCTCTGAAATTCCAGACGCAGGATTAGAGGCCTCCCGAGCAGCATCTCGTGCATCATCGACTTTGGAGGGCAGTCTTCAATGTCAAGAGGTTGGTCATGATTGCCTGACTCCCATGGAGGTGGCTGAGGGTCCTTCAGCCGCAGGGGCGGCTGTTGCGGAAAACCTAGCCCCCGAGGGTGGTGCTAGTAATGATCCGGCTCTGGTGGGTAGCGCGAGCTGCGACCCAGCCCCCGAGGGTGTCGCCGGTAATGATCCAGCTCTGGTGGGTAGCGCGAGCTTCGACCAAGCCCCCGAGGGTGTCCAGGCGAGCTCCCCTTCCCATACCTCCATGGATGTCCTCATAGGGTCATCTCCACCACATTCTGGTGGAGTGATAGCAGTGCACGCTTCTTTAGCTTCAAGTGAAGGAGTCGCCTTAGAGGTCGACGCACCAGACACCGGAATTAAGATATTTGCTAGTGGAGCGGAATCAATTCCTGATGATGCTCTACAGATTGTCCCGGCTGATATACCTTCATCGAGCTACGATCCAGCTTCTCATGACTTGGGATTTTCTTCGCTTTTTTCCAATCTTCAGGTAGCCTAGCTTTTCCTGTTCTGTCAGTACTTCTAGCAAATCTCTTTCTTTGTATTCATTTGTTTTTGATATCAGGCTTTGGTTGATGGGATGGTCAGCCAATTGAGATCACATGGTATCTCTATCCCAGAAGGAGTTCTGATGCAGTGGAATCCGTTGCTGCTTCAGAAGCAGATATCTGATTTGAAAATGTCAAATGCTGGTTGGTGTCTTTGTCTCTTCCTTTGGCTGATTGATTAGTCTGTTTTTAACTGTGTGTCCTTCTTCGACTGTTTTTTGTTAGATATGGCCTGGCGGTGTTCTGAACTCGAGGGGAAGTATTCCCAACGTCAGATTGACCTGGCTCGGGTTTCTGCCTCTTTAGACGATGCCAATTCTTTAAATTCCTCTCTTAGTGCTCATCTTGACTTTGAAAGGGCGGCTAACGAGGTAAACTTACTTGACTTTCTCTACTATGTTTTTCCTGCTTACTAGATACTTGACAGCTGATTCTTGTCTGTAGGAGGAGAAACGGGTACTTGTGGCCTCTCGCGATAACCTTGATAGGTTGTATCGTGATGCTAGCAATTCTCTGACTATCTTGGAGAGGAGTCATCGTTTTACCATTGCAGATTTGGATCATCACCGTGACGAGCTGCAAGTATCCTAGGATGAGGTCCTGCGTCTTAGGTAGTTGGTGTCGAGCAAAGACTCCATCATCAAGGATCTGCGCGCCTCCAAGAGATTAGTTGTTCAGGAGCTAGAAACCGCTCAACTGGCTACCAAGGTGGCCGAAGACAATTCCACCATTCTGAAGGCTCAGCGCGACAAGGCTATGGATAAAGCCATTCGCGTGGGGCGGATCTTGATGAGAAGGTCGGGCGTAGTTGTTCCTGATGATATAGTTGCCGATGTCAAAGCTGCTCCTGACTCCTCGAGTCGCCCTTCTTCATCAGTTGCTCCTAAGAAAAACATTGCCAAGTAGAAATACCGAATACATTCATGAACTATATGTGTATGTGATCAATGTGCCCGAATACTCTGTTAGAGCGAGTTCTTGGTACTGAATGCTATTTTTGTTTTTCTGTTGTTGGATTTCAACAGTTGTTATGATTGCAGAAGTAAATGCAGTGTGCTGGTTTCGAAGTTTTTTCCTAATTGATTAGCTAGTGAGGCATGGAAATCACCCTAAGATGAGTGATTGTAAGCATGTTATACTAGGTCGAGTAGGCGTGAGCATGTTGCACCGTCTTAAGTCATTACCGACTTAAGCCGATTGCTCCATTAGTAGGGTATAGTGGTCACCCTAAGTCGAGTAAGCGTGAGCATGTTGCACCGTCTTAAGTCATTGCCGACTTAAGCCGATTGCTCCGTTAGTAGGGTATAGTGGTCACCTTAAGTTAAGTAAGCGTGAGCATGTTGCACTGTTTTAAGTCACTGCCAACTTAAGCTGATTGCTCCGTTAGTAGGGTATAGTGGTCACCCTAAGTTGAGTAAGCGTGAGCATGTTGCACCGTCTTAAGTCACTGCCGACTTAAGCCGATTGCTCCGTTAGTAGGGTATAGTGGTCACCCTAAGTCGAGTAAGCGTGCAGATTGGTAATAAATAGTTCGAGTGCCCTTGAGAATGAAGTCTTTTTATTGATGATGTTTTTTCGGTTACAGAATACAACGCTGCCCCGATAGCCTTTGAAATCTAGCTAGGGGTAAAACTTCCTGAGATGCTCTATATTCCATGAATTCCCTATTTCCGTGCCATCCATTTGAGTAAGCCGGTATGATCCTGGCCGAGTGACTTCTGCTACCACAAATGGCCCTTCCCATAGTGGTGACAATTTGTGCCGTCCTTCCCCCGTTAGAATTCGGCGAAGGACCAAGTCTCCCACTATGAAAGATCAATGTCGTATAGCTTTATCATGATATCGCCTCAGGGTTTGCTGGTATCTAGCTGACTGAATTACTATATTCAATCGCTCTTCTTCCAATACGTCAATATCCTCTAGTCTGGTAGCTTCTGCTTCAGCTATGTTTTCGAAGGCCAGCCTTGGCGCCCCAAACCTAAGATCGGCAGGTAGCACTGCCTCCGAACCATAGACCATGAAGAAAGGAGTATTTCCATGCAAAGCTCGACTAGGTTGAGTTCTTAGGCTCCAAACCACATACGACAACTCTCTAATCCATTTTCCTGCGAACTTTTCATTTTTATCGAAGACTTTCTTCCTGAGTGCTTCCAGTATCATTCCATTAGCCCTTTCTACTTGACCGTTGGCTCTTGGGTGTGCTACTGACGCATATTTGATCTGGATGCACCGTTGTTTGAAGAAGTCAAATAATTCAGAGCTAGTGAAATTGGATCTCAGGTCGGTTACGATGCTATTCGGTATCCCAAACCTGAATATTCTATCTTGTATGAATTTCACCGCCTTGGCTGAAGTCAGAGAAGCAATAGGTTTGTATTCTATCCATTTGGTAAATTTGTCAATGGCGACCAACACGTGAGTATATCCTCCTTGAGCTTTCTTGAAGGGTCCAATCATATCCAGTCCCCAGCACACAAATGGCCATGTTACTGGTATGGTCTGCAGTTGTTGTGCCGGTAAATGCTGCTGCTTTGATAAGAATTGGCAAGCTTCACACCTCTGGACTAACTCGGTTGCGTCACTCTTTGCTGTCGGCCAGTAGAAACTAGACCTGAAGACCTTCCCAACCAGAGTCCTGGATGCTGTGTGTATCCCGCACTGTCTGGCGTGGATCTCATCTAGCAGTTGCTTCCCAGTAGCCGAAAGAATGCACTTCATGAGGACTCCTGTTGCGCCCCTTCTGTACAGTGCCTCCCTAATGAGGGTGTAGTGAGCTGACTGCCTTGCGATGCGTTCTGCCGTAGCTTTATCATCCGGTTCCTCTTCATTCTTTATGTATCTGATGATGGGCTCTCTTCAGCCATTAGAGTCTGACTCTGGCTGGCTCAAAACATTGCACTCTTCTGCCCGATCTAAGGAAATACTCGGGCGTGGTACTTCTTGGATGAAAACTCCAGGTGGGACCTGGGTCCGACTGGATGCTAGTTTTGACAACATGTCTGCTATCGTGTTGCGATATCTTTCTACATGATGAAATTCCAGCCCTTCAAATTTATCTTCTACCTTCCGGACGGCTGTGCAGTACTTGTCCATGGAGTCATTCGAGCAATCCCATTCTTTGTTTATCTAACTTATGACCACTAGTGAATCTTCGTATACCATCAACCTCTTAATGCCCAGTGATATGTCAATGTTCAATCCGTGGATCAAAGCTTCATATTTTGTTGCATTATTGGACGTCGAGAATAACAACTGAAGAGCATATTTGAGTTGCTCACCTCCACGTGCAATGAAGAGGATCCTTGCGCCTGCCCCCTGCAGCTTTAGCGAGCCATCGAAATACATCTGCCATACTTCTGCAGTTTTCGGGTTGTCTGGTACTTGTTGCTCGGTCCATTCTGATACGAAGTCAACTAGTGCCTGAGTCTTTATTGCAGTACGAGGTCGAAACTCAATGTCGTGAGCTCCTAGCTCGCAAGCCCACTTGGCTATTCTTCCGATGGCTTCTTTGTTGTGGAGAATATCCCCTATTGGAAATCCAGTGACTACTATGACTTTGTGGTCATCAAAGTAGTGACAAAGTTTGTGTGCAGTTAGAAGTACTGCATATAATAGTTTTTGAACTTGAGGATATTTCTTCTTTGAGGGTCCCAGAACTTCACTGATGAAATAGACGAGATGCTGTACTAGATATGCATGTCCTTCCTCTGCTCGCTCGACTACCAACGCGGTGCTCACCATGTGAGTCGTGCAAGAGATGTAAAACAACAGATCTTTAGGCGGTTGACTCGGCATGGCGGCTTTAACACTGGCGGTGTTGTCAGGAACTTCTTCAGTGCATCAAGGGCTTCCTGAGCTTCCGAGGTCCGTTGGAACTTGTCTACCTTCTTGAGCAACTTGTAGAACGGTAGGCCTTTTTCCCTAGCCTTGATATGAACCTGCTCAAAGCTGCCATGCATCCAATAAGCCTCTATACTTTCTTATGCAATCGTGGTGCTTCTATTCTCATGATAGCTTCGATTTTCTCCGAGTTGGCTTCAATTCCTTGGTGGCTGACAATGAATCCGAGCAATTTTCCTGCTGGTACTCCAAAGACACATTTTTCTGGATTAAGCTTCCACCGATATCGTCGCAGACTGTTGAAGACCAGCTGCAAATCTTCAATGAAGTTTTCTGTCTTGATCACCATGTCATCCACATAAGCTTCTACACGCTTGCCCCAGTGATCGGCCAAGCATGTCTGAATGGCTCTCTGGTAAGTCGCTCCAGTGTTTTTGAGGCCAAACGGCATGGAGGCATAGCAGAAAGCTCTAAACGGGGTGATGAATGAATTTTTCCTCGTCTTCTTTTGCCTGGCTGATCTGATGGTACCCGGAGTAGCAATCCAAGAAGGACAACATAGAACACCCGACGGTTGAGTCTACCACCTGGTCTATTCTAGGAAGTCCGAAGGGATCCTTCGGACAGTGTTTGTTGAGATCCGTATAGTCGACACACATGCGCCAATCCACTTTATTCTTTTTGAGTACAAGAACAGGATTTGCTAACCACTCAGGATGCAGTACTTCTCTAGTGAACCCTGCTATGACTAAGCGAGTTAGCTTAGCACGAATAGCTTCTCTTTTGTCGGGCGTGAAACGACGCAACTTTTGTCGTATCAGCCTCGCCTGGGGATAGACCTTCAGTTTGTGCTCGGACAGCTCTCTCAGGAGTCCCGGCATATCCACAGGTTGCCATGCAATTACGTCTTGGTTATCTTGCAGAAACTGGACGAGCGTGCTTTCCTATTTGTCATCCAGGCTGGAGCTGATGATGGCAGTCTTGTGTTCATCAGCAAACCCGAGGTTGATTATCTTTGTTTCCTCAATCGATCGCATAGAGGTCACGTCTTGAGCTTCATTTGCAGGTACTGTGAGGTCCTCTTCAGGCTTTGAGTTCGCCTGCGTAGAAGAAGTCGTCGATGGTTTGGTGGTGAGGGCTACCTGAATGGCCACTCGGAAGCACTCTGCGGTGCCTTGGAAGTCAGCACGCACGATGATGATTCCTTGCGGTCCTGGCATCTTCAATATCATGTACGTATAATGCGGGATGGCCATGAACTTCACCAATCCGGGCCTACCGATGATGGCGTTGTATCCGCAGTCGAAGCTTGCTACCTCAAACCTCAGGAACTCGGTTCTGTAGTTATTCGGAGTTCCAAAGGTGACCGGCTTGTAGATGTGTCCGAGTGGATATTCTCCTTCAGTCAGTACGATTCCGAAGAAATGAGTGTCTGACTCGTGGAGCTCTTTGAGTGCGACTCCCAAGCCTAGGAGTGTCCGGGGAAAAGTGACGTTGATGCTGCTCCCCCCGTCCACTAACACCTTCTTTACCCTGCTTTCTCGGATCACCGGATCGACGAGGAGCGAGTACTTGCCCGGATGATCGAAGTTGAGCCACTGATCCGTCCGAGTGAAAGTCATCGAGTGCTCGGACCATCAGTACAGGGCGGGAGGACCGGTGGCTGCTACTAGTATCTGACGGTCGTTGAGCTTCTGTTGCCTCTTGCTCTCTTGAGACCCGTGACCGCCGAAGATGACATTGACTTCTCCGTCGACATGGGGGAATGCTCCGCCTCCTCCCCCTTCCTACTGCTGAGGTTGTCGAGGTTCTCCGGGTTCTCCTCGTGGTGGGGAAGGTGGCAGAGGTTGGAAGGGTCGGCCGTTCCCGATGGAGTGCTTGAAGTCTCTACAGTTCCAAAGGGTGTGGCGCATGTCCTTGTGGTATGGACATTGGGCATCGAGGATGTCGTCCAATGTTCGTTCGCCTCTAGGGTGTGCCCCTCGGGCACGAGAGACGGGTGGTCCGGCAGCGTGAACCTCGTCGTGAGGCCTCTTCTCCCAACGCTTGTCGGGTTGTTGGTTCACGTCGCGTCGTGGTGCCGGTGGTGTAGGCTTCGTTCCTCTGATGAGGTCCTGAGCCCGTTCGTCGGTGGTGATGTAGAGGTCCACCTCCTTGAAGAGCTGCTCGGAAGTAGTTGACGCCTTTTGAAGTATGGCTCGGACGAAGACCGAGTCATTGGATCCCCGATAGAAGTCCTCGATCACGGCTGCCTCCGCAACCTCAGGGATATGATTTCTCATGGTCTGAAACCTTTTGAGGTACGATCGGAGAGTTTCATCCCCTCGGGGTCTGATGGATTTGAGGTCCCATGGCTGCGCCAGCTTGTCGGAGAGAGATTGGAAGTTGGCGATGAAGCGTCGACTAAAATCGCTCCAGTCGTCAATGCAGTGTCGGGGCAGGTGTCGCAGCCAATGCAGTGCATCTTGCCCGAGGACAATGGGTAAGTATGCAGTCATCACATCTTCAGTTGCCCCAGCGGCCTGGGCGGCGGTGGTATAGATGGCTAACCAGCCTCCAGGGTCCTGCTTAGGCTCGTACTTGTCAACGTTGGAGACTTTGAAGTTAGGGGGCCACTAAATAGCCTTGAGACGTGGAGTGAGTGCCGACACTCCACACGTGTCCTCGTGTTGACGGTGATGATGTCGGTCCCGGGGAGGGGAGTTGACGATGTGCTGCCTCGATCGCCCTAGGGTCGTGCCGCCAGTTAAAGCTGTCACCGAATCAACTCCGGTGGCTTGACTTCGCGCGGGGACGCCGTGATCCCAATCATACTCTTCTCGGCGCCGAATCTCGTTCTCATGTCGTCGTTCGCATGAGGCATTGATGGAGCTCCGCGCGTCCTGTCGACTATTGATGGCGTGTCGTAGATCGCCCGGAGGATGAGCGAGAGGCAAAAGATGGTTAGCTGCCCGAGTGAGCAGCCATCGATAGCCCTCGGCGTCTGGAGTTCGGGGGAGGCCATCGGCTATCCAAGACAACACTCCACCGACCTTGCTCGGTGTGTTCATGGCTCAGGCAAAGTCGGGGTTCAGGTTCCATCCGAGAAGAGGGTTCTCTCGACGTTGTCTCGCCTCCTGTTTGGCCTGCTCTTGAGCTTGCCGACGATCACATCGTCGGGAATTCCTTTTTTCCCTGAAGACCCGTTCTTCTAGAGCTTCTCCCATCTCTGAGATCTCATCTCGTGATACAGGCTGCGCCGGATCCCGCTCTCCGGCTTCATGATGTCGCCGGATATTTCTGCATCGGTTTCTTCGTCGGCGAGATTCCCGCTAAAGAGTTTCCTCCCCCGGCGCGGTTGGTTCGTCGTCGGAGATAGGGGACGATTCCACTCTCCCCCCCCCCCCCGATGAAGAGGACATCGGGGTAGAATGGAACTGTCGTAGCGACAAGCTTCTTTCTATTCTCCTTTGAGGGCGAAGGTACCAGAGCAACTTGACGGGCTTTCTCCTTGTTTGTTTCCTTTTTCCTTGTGACCCGCATCCATTTTTACGTAGGGGAGGTGGACAGTGGGGTTCTTCGGGTAGATAGATCTTTTGCTCTTGGCTTACAGGAGGTAGTCTTCCCTCGGAGCGCTGGAGGTTACGCTTTTTCCTGCTTCGCTCCAGCTTTCTCGGAGATCGCCGAGGAAGGTTTTCTCTCTGGTGGATCCACGATGCGATGTAGAGTTCCTTCTTCGTCTGCCACAGATGAGATGGTCTCGAAGCAGAACACGGATCTAGGGCGCAGGATGATCTTGTGCTAGAAAGTGATGGCCATTGAGCTAGCTTGGATCGGTGATACACCCCCTACCTGGCGCGCCAGCTGTCGGTGTTTTGGGTCCGACCGCACACCCAGGGTTGCCCCTCAAGGTGCTTTTTGGAGTGGAACGGTGTTACCGACTGTAGCTCGATGGTTCATGCCAGATGCACGAGAGACAGTAGACAATCTTGTACAGGTTCGAGCCGCTTTGAGATGCGTAACACCCTACATCCTGGTGTGGGTCTTTTATGTGGTGGGTTACAGGGGAGTTCTCTAGTATGAGGGATGCTAGAGAGCTGAGTAGATGGCAAATGAGTGAGATCGATGATTTTGATGGGGTGCCCCCTAGGCCTTATATACTCGACCGTGGGGCGACACATGCAGATATGATAACAACGTGCGCCTAATTAATAGTGAACTGACTGAACTTATCTTCCTACGATCCTGTGGACTTATCATCGTTCAGTTCCGACGCCTGAGGCCGCAGCGTGGGAGAATCGTATCACTGCTATGGATAATGCTTGAATTCATTGGGCCGTCCGGGCTCGAGTTGATCGAATCTTGCGCCGACCCATTCTGCCAGACATTCCTCCCCTGGCCCACGAAGGGATGGCCTTACGAAATAATGGTCCTAAGGCCTTTCGCGAGGCCTTCTTGCCTTCTAGTGGACCCGGGGGATACCTGTCCCCCACAACATGTTCCCTTATCTTCTTCTCCATTCCCATCCTCCCCTCGAGCTATCCTGTTTGCGCATGGCCACCCGCGCCCTGGTTGGCGAGCCTGTCGGGTTACCACGCGGCCGTGCTGAACTGGAACTATCGCTCTCCTCCCAGGTAGGTACTGCAATGGACACTCCCGACAGCAATGGAGATGTTGAGCACAATGCGACAGATGCAAATTGGTTCCTCACCATTGAAGATGTTGAGCACTTGTTGATTGAGGCACCAGCCGTGCCTGAGGATATCAGTGCAAATTGGTTCCTCACCATTGAAGATGTTGAGCACATGGTGCGGACTGGATCCAATATATACAATCACGACACACTTCTCTGTGCCATGCTCGATGAATTCACGACCATCATACTCTGGCTGGCTCCTAATTCCGAGGCGAACTGTGCATGCTCTCAGCAACTTGGGGAAACCATCTTCATTCTGGCAAAAGCTGGTTTGGCGGCGAACCTCCATCCGACTTCTGAGAGAAGGAAAGGAGGAAACCATTTTTGAAATGAAGGGATAAGAGCAAGAATTTTTTTTAAGAAAATAGTTTTGACTCAAAAACTTTTGGATCAGGCTAAGGGTTACGTCCTGCGGCCAACCTAACAGCTCTGATACCACCTGAAGCGCCCCAATCCTCTGGGACTCAAATGTGATACAATTACTAGTCCCAGGAGGCTAGTAAACACATTTATACAACAGATGATTTCAGATATGCTTAAACGAAACAAACCTATAAAGGTGGCGATCAACTTTAAGAGTTGGTCCACAACTCGGGACATATCATCAGAGTGGGGCTGAAGCAGCCCGATATACGCAGCGAAGCAAATCAGCGGTCCAACAGCCACAGGCAAGGTTGGGAACAATCGTAACTCTTACCCGATCTCCTTTTTCTGAGAAACAACAAATAAGCAAGGGTGAGTACAAACGTACTCAGCAGCCCACCTTCACCCGCGGAATGGGGAAATCAGATATAATGCATGGAATATGTGGAGCTCAGGATATTTTGTAGAAACAACAATATTTGATGCAAGGTTATTTTGTAAAACATTTTGTATTTTGCAAAGCGCATCCTCTCCCAAAGGAGCAGGAAGTTTTTCAATATAGAGCAAAATCCCCTGGACTAAACCATCCAGGTATCTCAGCAGTTTCCCACTGGTTGTCATTTTCAAAAAAAGCTACTGGACTTCCCGTCCACCATAGCTCACGGCTCAACCGCCAGACCTTTTAAAAACCACTTTTCTCAAAAGCACCCTTTTTTTGAAAACAAAACATTAATTGCCATACCATACCAGACTCGTCCATACCAGTGGACACGGACTATTCGAATAGGTTTTCAAACTCTACGCAGAGGGGTACACTTTACCCACTAGTCCGGTTTCTGCGATCTCACCGTCGTGAGACCCGAATGCCGAATCTCTTTCTTTCCTCGCACGTCCTAACCTTAACGGTTATACCGGAAGGAGTCAGGCCACCGCCATGCCCAAACCAGACAAAACATTCCCCCTCCTTATCCTCCCGGTGCTTCCCAGCCTTCATAACCCTGGGGTTGGACCGTACGAGTTCAGATTGAGTGACTGCCCACACAGTCTCGAATAGTTGTACTTATCATGAGTACAAGTAGTGAAGGATGATAAACCGGTCCTTATATGAGGGGACAATCCTTCTGCTCACACCTAAACCAGCTGAGCCATCACCTTAGGCCCTCCCCTAAACCAGGGAGTCCCTGATCATCCCTACTCAAAGGTGATAAGGGTGAAAACCCTTCATCATACACATTTTGAAAAGCATTTTGTTTTGAAAACTCACACCTTTTCTCAAATCATTTGTAACAAATATATCAAGTATTGATTGCGGCAAGCGGCTGGGTGTAACACCCAAATCTCGCAAATGCAAACAACCCTATTTGGATTATTAAATTTTAGTAGAAAAAAAATATTTATGTTTTCAAATAAGGAGAACCTTGATATGTATGATTTGAAGAATTTCTTGAATAAGTAAAATTACTAAGTGTTTGTTACACTCATGCCGAAGCATATATTTTGTTTGAATTGATTTGAAACCAATTTATGAATTCGATCTTGTGAAGAAAATCTCATTTTACAAAACAATAATTAATTGCTAAAATAAGGTTTTAATAATTCTAGTTTATAATGGTAATCATGGTAATAAATCTTTCATTGAAGTGTTTGTTTCATTTGAAATGATTTTTGAAATGCTCATTTCGAATACTGAATATCATTTCTTCTTAAATAAAAATTCACATAATTAATATAATAATTATTAGTCTCAAAATAAATATTTTATTTATGAATAGTGTTGGTTGAATATTATGAATTTTTATGGGTATTTGATAGGTATTTCGAAATTTAAAAAAAAAGAAAAAAAACCTAAACTAAACCCTAAAGCCTTTTGGCCCACTAGGGGCCCATCATCCCCAGCCGCCGCACTCCCTCCTAGCTCCCTGCTAAAGTAGCGCCGCCGCCACCTATTCCCTCCCCTTCCTCTCACTGACGGGCGGGCCCCACCTAGGCCCCATCTCTCTTCTCCCTTCCTTTGTTCTCCCAGCCGCCGCCAGGCGCTAACGCCGCGCGTAGCGCGCGCCGCTGCCGCGCCCCTGCTTTCCCCGCGCTAGGAGCCTCCCACGCCGGGCGCCCGACCTCGGCCGTGCCCCGCGCCCAGCTCGACGCCCACCCCGCGCGCGCCTCTGGCCGGCCGAGCACCCGACGCCAGCAGTCGAGCAGGCGACCCCGATGCGCGCAGTGCCCGACCGAGCCGCTGCCGCTCGCCCAAGCCGCACCCGAGCGCCCCCACGCACCGCGCGCAGCCCGACGCGCCGCAACCGCGGCCGAGCCGTGCCCCACCCCGTGCAGCCCCGACGCTCTAGCCGACTGAAGCCCAAGCGCCACGCGCCAGGACGCCTGCGTTTGCACGACCCGAGCCGACCCTTCTTCATCGCGAGTTAAGGAGCATCAATGGAGATTTAACTCGTCCGTTACTCTCTCCCATCGATAGCATGGAGACCCCGGCGCCCCTTTCTCTCCCTCCCATCCTCTATAAATTGGACGCTGAGCTCCTCTTCCTCCCACAGCCGAGCTCTCTTCCTCCCCGAGCTCACTCTTTCTCTCACGCGCTCTTCACTCTCTAGTTCGTCCCCACCATCACCGTCGTCACCGGAATCTGTGGAGACTCGCCGGAGTTTGTACCTCGCTGTCCACTGACGACCGCGCCCGTTCCCCTGCTCACCGGAGCTCGCTGTTCCTCGCGGAGCTCGTGCTCACCGTCCGCGTTTCCCCGCCGGAGTTCCATCCACGCAGCACGACGATTGAGCCCGTTCGCCGTCGTCCGTTCACCCAAGGTTGATAACAACTGTTAATGTATTTTCTAAATCATGTTTGAATTATGTTATTGATCTTATGAATTATTGTTGTAATATTAATGCGATTTGGCGATTCACGCATATGATTTTTAGGGATTCGATATACACGTGTAACCAAAAATCGAACCCGCGATAATATTTTAAATATGCGTATAATTTTATAATTCTAAAAATGAACACGATCACTATTCACTACTTCCGTGGTTTTCATACTAGAAATGTTTATAATTAATTTCGCTTGATTGTGTGGAACAATAATTGTTAGTAGTATTTTAAGTGTAAACTTATTTGCATGAAGAATTAGAAGAAATCCTAGGCCACATATTCTTGGTCAAATAAAAATATAGATTTTTCTAGTCATGATAAATATAAGCATAACACTTAATTACGTAGAATAGTAAAATGCTCATTTATGTCATAATAACCATGAATATGTTATTAAAAGTCTCATTTAGTAATTTACAATTAATTCTTAGTATATTAACGTCAAAAGAATTATAAATAAACAATTCTTAGTTACACGTATAAACTCTATTTAGAAAAGAAAGGAAGAAAATGAAAGGATAGAATTTATAATAATTTAATTAGGCGCTCATATTTTTCTAATAAAGAAATTGATAGTATGTTGATATAAGGTTTCTTACTAATGAGATAGATAATTTGTTCTAATTTAAAAATGACCTTTTTAATAGATATCATATTTAACAAGGTTCGTTATAGATATTTAAGAATAGACGTATTAAATAGAAACTTAAAAGTAATATGTCATATGACTTTTCTAATTATTATATAATGGCTTAATTAAGTGCTCACGTCGTTATAACTAAAACAATAGTTAATAACATATCAATGAATATAATATTTATTTTAAATATCTAGGTCATATGTTTCTAAACTAAATGTAAAGATAAATAATAGAGTAACTATGTCCTCTCATAACCTAGTTAATTAGATTTATATTTATTTACAACTGGTTATATAGGCTTAATTAATCATTTAATCAAAATTAGTTCATATTATTTATATATGTGTCACTTAGTTTTTCCTAAAGAATAAACTAAGGAAATTAGTGTTCATGTTCTTTAATAATAATGTTAGTTTGTATATTGTTTTGTATATAGCTTTCTTAATAAAATATAGGACATGTACTTTCAAATAAAAATAAAATATAATTGTTGTTCATTGTCTCTTACATAAAAGTTTATTAAAGCATATATCATAACTTTCCATAAATAGGTGTTTAATAATAATTATCTTTTCACATAAAACCTATTTAGACTTACATCTTAATTTATCATAAGTGAAGGATTTAACAATGAATTATAATACGTTCCATAATGCTTCTAAAATTTATAATGTAGTTCATAACACATTAACCTTAGATATATAACATATATCTTTTCTAAAATGTTAAAAAGGTTTAATATTGTTATAACGTGTTTTATCATCTTATAAACCCTTTATCTAGACGTATCACATATGACGTTTTATAAAAGATTAATTTGGTGAACCTAATATTTGTATATTTTAATTAAGATATTTTAAGCTCATGTCTTGTTTTATAAAGTATAGATCACACATTTTTGAAACGAATACCCTCTTATTATAACCATTACTTGCGATGTTTTGAAAAACGAACGCTCTTTTCGTTAGGCTTTCTTTTAGCTTTACGTATGGTGAATGTAGTATGTTATTGAGTGGTGTTTGTTCTTCTTGTTTGTTTGTGTGATATTCAGTGGTTGATCTAGTAGTTAAGAATCAAGATCTATTCCTATCCGTGGAAGGACCTCAAGTTTTCAATAAGCAAAGCAAGTGGACTTCTCCCTCTGCATACTCTGTTTGATCCCAAACAATACATTTAATAAAGTTTACTCCTTCTGATATATATGCATAATTTGACGGGTTACCTATTTAGATAACCTTTCCAACCTTATTCCTTGTTAACCTGGGATTATGATCTAAGCAAGTAGCTATGTTATTGCTACAACTTAACTTTATGCAGTCACTCCTGTTTATGATATTAATGTTCCAAATGGTAAGTTTACATTATTGTTGTTAACCCGATGGTTAAACAAGATTATTGCATATTAATTGGAACATGGAGTGACCACCCGGGAAAACAGTGCTACCATGAGAACTATCATGGCTCTGGTCTTGGCTAAATAACTAGGGAAGTATTATGTTGGGTGTTGGTCGTGGTCGACCAGAACGGGGGCATCTGGCAAGCGCTTATAGTACCGGCTCAGGCAGATTGGATACGGGCATAGTTCCCAAAGCTTTACCCTGTAGTCCGGACTATAAGTTGGTTACGGTAGGTGTGCCTTATGCAGTTGACCATTTCCAACATTTGCGTAATAAGGACTCTAGGGAGAAGCCTCGTAGTGAGACCCTGGCCATTCACCTCGGAAGTGAATACGGGTCTAGCTAACTCGGGCAAAAAGGGAATCGCGACTCATGGGTAAAGATGTGCCACCTCTGCAGAGTGTAAAACTGATATATCAGCCGTGCTCACGGTTAAGAGCAGCCTGGACTCCTCACATGATAATTGAACTTGAAGATGGAAATAAATCGAGATCCGATGATCTGCCAATGGTTTGCTTAAGTGGTTTCACTTAAGTGTTTTTGATATACTCATATTCCTTTGTTTAAATGGGATACTTGGGATTCACACTTATTAGTAAGACAGGTGTTGTTAATAAAATGTTGACCAACTAAAATGCTTACTACTCAACCTCAGCCTCACCTTGTTAGACTTGCATTAGTTTTTCCCCCACTTGCTGAGCCCCGACCATAAGTGAGCTCACCCTTGCTTAATTTTGATCAGAAGTTGCAGATGAAGATATGATGCTGAACTCCATGGATGCTAGTCTAGTGATACCCCCGGTCATCTTCCTGTGGATGGATGTTCTTGTTTCGCTGTACTTTGATGAATAAAGGTTAAGACATTATGTCTGTTCAAAGTGTAATATGTTAATATAATCGTTATTTACGCTTTTATGCATTGTTCTTTTGATATATTACACTTGTGACGTCAACATATGTGTGGAAATAGATCCTGGCACACATATGCTATGCACCCGGCTCTGCCCCTTTGGAAACGGGTGTGACACTGGGTGGCCATAATAACTTGTCTCAAAATCATATCATGCATAAAATAACAGGCTGAGGGTTGTGGTTGTAAAAGCATAGGTAATTTATGCATCAAAGGGATCCAGTGAGCTTGTCGTGCTTATCCGACGAAGGGGGAAGGGGAGCTCGCGGAACTGGCTTCTAGCTCCACTATCTGGTGTAGACTTGCAGATCTAGCCTCCACGAGACGGCACGAACGCTCCGGTAACTATGCAACATGAACAAGCAAACAACAAACCAGCAAGTATACCAACAAATATTTAGTATAGTGGTCAGAATAGCGATATATGAATGGGCAGAGTCTTGAGTAGAATCTGTGTCATGTGGTGTTGAGGTACTACTAGTGGTAGAGCGGAGGTGCTTACCAGGAGGATGGACTGGAGGCGAAGCGACACTGTGCGTGTAGCCGACAGAGCGGAGTAACTGAGTGGGTGGGGTGTTTGCCTTGGCTGAGGGTGTTGAGTGTGTGGAGTGGGAGAGGGTAGCTGGGTGTATTTATAGCTGGGTGTATGTGTTGTAGCTCAGTGAAGTTCACTATTGGTGAGAATAGTGACCAAAGAATCGTCTGACTTAGCATGGACATGAGAGTTATAGGCAGAATATGGGACAAGAGTATTTTGGGAGTTTTCTAGAACATGAACCATGCTTAAGGGATGACATGGTTGGATAGGGAATAGTTTGACAAGAATTTTAGAAACAAGAATGACTGAAATCTGAGGTTGGATGGAGGAGTTTTGGATTTTATAATCATAGGGAGAAAAAGAAAAGGAAAGGAATATTCTAGAATTTGAATATTTAGAGATATTTAGAAAATCAAAAATACAAATGTATTTTTGAGCGGGGGTGCGAGGAATTATTTTTGGGCTGTTCTTGGGTAGAGTTTTATGTTGGTGGAAACTGTTCCTACCTACTGTGTCACATCAGACAACAGTAAGGCGGGACCCAAATAGCTGGAATGCTGTGGTATTCTAGTCCAAGTGGGTTGTGGTATCTTGGGCCAGGTTTTATAGGATTGAAGACGTATCCATACAAACATGGTTTGCCTTTCTTTTTGGAAGTCTGGCTTGAAAGAATCCTAAAGTTAAGCGTGCTCAACTTGGAGAAATCTGGGATGGGTGACCAGATGGGAAGTTCCATACTGGAAGGAAAATCACAGTCACCGGAGTTTGTATGACTGGAATATGGGTCTGGCTGGTCTTAGGTGGACTGGACAGCATGACGGATGGGTAGTTGAAATTTGGGGTAATTAGATGATTGATGAATAGTAACGGTGAATAGTGATGGTGAATAGTTCGTATGAACGAACGATGAACGATGAATAGTGACGATGAACGAACGATGAATAGGAACTATGAACGAACGATGAACGATCGAATGATCGAACGAACGAACGATCGGAATTTCGGCAGCATAACGGCAGGAAAAAGATTATTTGGACGAACGAACGAACGAACGATCGGACGAACGGACGAACGAACCATGAACGATCGGACGAACGAACGAACAAACTAAGAACAGGTGGACGAACGATCGAAGAACGACCGAACGATCCTTGTGCTAGTGTGTGCTTGTGTGGGAAGTGGAGTGGGAGTGGGCGTGTGGGGGGGGGTAGGGAGTTGCCATGAAATGGCTTGGGGTGGGATGAGAGGAGGCCCTTGCCCCTCTATTTATAGCCATGGTGGGGGATTAGTGAGAGCACCTAGAGGGGGGGGTGAATAGGTGATCCTGTAAAAACTTCAAACTTAAGCCACAAAAACTTGTTATGTGTTAGCACGATTATTGCCAAGTGGCTAAGGTGAAGTCTCAACAAAACACAATACCACAAGAATCAAGCACAGAGGGACACAGTGGTTTATCCCGTGGTTCGGCCAAGCCAATGCTTGCCTACTTCCACGTTGTGGCGTCCCAACGGACGAGGGTTGCAATCAACCCCTCTCAAGCGGTCCAAAGACCCACTTGAATACCACGTTGTTTTGTTGTTCCTTTCACTATCCCGTTTGCAAGGAATCTCCACAAATTGGAGTCTCTTGCCCTTACAAGTATATGATCACAAAGAAAGCTCAGAGTAAGGGAGGGAAGCAACACACACAAATCCACAACAAAAGCGCACACACACGGCCAAGACTCGAGCTCGAATGACTATCTCAGAGTTCACACTAGAACAGAGCTCGAATCACTTAGAATCACAAACGAATGCGCAAAGAACTTGTGTGGATGATCAAGAATGCTCAAGAGTTGCTTGTATGTCTCCTCCATGCGCCTAGGGGCTCCTTTTATAGCCCCAAGGCAGCTAGGAGCCGTTGAGAGCAAATCCGGAAGGCCATCCTTGCCTTCTGTCGTCGGGGGCACCGGACAGTCCGGTGCACACCGGACACTGTCCGGTGCCCGATTTGTTTCCTTTTCTGGCGCTGCCGACCGTTGCAGCCCGTTGGAGATCTGTGAGCCGTTGGCGCACCGGACAGTCCGGTGCACACCGGACAGTCCGGTGCCGTCTTCCGACCGTTGGCTCGGCCACGTGTCCCGCGCGGATTGCGCGGCCGACCGTTGGCCCTGGCCGACCGTTGGCTCACCGGACAGTCCGGTGCACACCGGACAGTCCGGTGAATTTTAGCCGTACGCCGCCGGCCAAAATCCCGAGAGCGGCCAGTTCGAGTCGAGTCAGTCTGGCGCACCGGACACTGTCCGGTGCACACCGGACAGTCCGGTGCTCCAGACCGAGCTGGGACTTGGCTGCACACAGCCAAGTCATTCTCTCCCCTTTTCTCTTTTTCTTCTTTCTGTTTCTAACACTTAGACAGATATGTTAGTCCACAAAACCAATGTACTAAGGCTTAGCAACATACCTTTACTTCATGATTTGCACCTTGTTCATCCATGTACATAAATTCACAATTAAGCACATGTGTTGGCACTCAATCACCAAAATACTTAGAAATGGCCCAAGGGCACATTTCCCTTTCAATCTCCCCCTTTTTGGTGATTTATGCCAACACTACATAAAGCCACTAGAACAAGTGCAAACTCAATTCAAATAACACTTAAATTTATTTTGAATCAATTTTGGCATATATGGATCATCCTTTGCCACCACTTGGTTTGTTTTTGCAAATCAAACACAAATCTCTATCTCTAAGTTAAACACACATGTTTAAGCATAAAGAGAGTCATTCAAAAAAGAGATTGATCAAGGATTTCAAAAACTCCCCTTTTTTCCATAATTACTACTTCTCCCCACAAGAAGCCAACTTTTGACAAGAGAGACAACAAAAGAGTTTTGACAAACCAAAAAGCTCTATTCTACTATTTTCAAAATCTCTCAAGTGGTAGCTGATCCATTTATTGCTTTGGCCTTTATTTTCTCCCCCTTTGGCATCAAACACCAAAACGGGATCAATTTTGGCCCTTTAACCCCATTGCCTCACCAAAATCTTCAATTAAGAGCAAATGGCAATAAGAGTTCATGAGATGGACTTGGAATAAGTTACCCCTCATCGGAGTGCAGTGGAAGTCTTTCATGGTCCAAGTCCACCTTTTCCCTTTCACTTCTCCTTTGTGACTAACACAAGCAAACTCAAACATATGGTTAGTCTCAAAGGGTCAAGTTGTAACACATCTCCCCCTAAACATGTGCATCACATTGCAACGGACTTGTGAGGTCCAGGGAGTGTTTGTACAACTTGAGCACCATAATAAGCAACAAAATGCAGAATGATCAAAGGCATAAATACATGTATGCTATATTTCAGTCCAAGTTCCGCGAATCTAAGACATTTAGCTCACTACGCAGCCTGCAAAAGGTCTTCTCATCTAAAGGCTTGGTAAAGATATCGGCTAGCTGGTTCTCGGAGCTAACATAAAACACTTCGATATCTCCCTTTTGCTGGTGGTCTCTCAAAAAGTGATGCCGGATGTCAATGTGCTTTGTGCGGCTGTGCTCAACAGGATTTTCCGCTATTCGGATAGCACTCTCATTATCACATAGGAGTGGGACTTTGCTCAGATTGTAGCCAAAGTCCCTGAGGGTTTTCCTCATCCAAAGTAGTTGCGCGCAACACTGACCTGCGGCAACGTACTCGGCCTCAGCGGTGGATAGGGCAACGGAGGTTTGTTTCTTAGAGTTCCATGACACCAGGGACCTTCCTAAGAATTGGCACGTCCCCGATGTACTCTTCCTATCGACCTTACATCCAGCATAGTCGGAATCTGAGTACCCAATTAAGTCAAAGTTAGACCCCTTTGGATACCAGATCCCGAAGCAAGGCGTAGCGACTAAATATCTAAGAATTCGCTTCACCGCCACCAAGTGACACTCCTTAGGATCGGATTGAAATCTAGCACACATGCATACGCTAAGCATAATATCCGGTCTACTAGCACATAAATAAAGTAAAGACCCTATCATTGACCGGTATGCCTTTTGATCAACGGACTTACCTCCTTTGTTGAGGTCGGTGTGTCCGTCGGTTCCCATCGGCGTCTTTGCGGGCTTGGCGTCCTTCATCCCAAACCGCTTTAGCAGATCTTGCGTGTACTTCGTTTGGGAGATGAAGGTGCCGTCCTTGAGTTGCTTCACTTGGAACCCAAGGAAGTAGTTCAACTCGCCCATCATCGACATCTCGAATTTCTGCGTCATCACCCTGCTAAACTCTTCACAAGACTTTTGATTAGTAGAACCAAATATTATGTCATCGACATAAATTTGGCATACAAACAAATCACCATTACAAGTCTTAGTGAAAAGAGTTGGATCGGCTTTCCCAACCTTGAAAGCATTATCAATTAAAAAATCTCTAAGACATTCATACCATGCTCTTGGGGCTTGCTTAAGTCCATAGAGCGCCTTAGAGAGCTTACACACGTGGTCGGGGTACCGCTCATCCTCGAAGCCAGGGGGTTGCTCCACGTACACCTCCTCCTTTATTGGCCCGTTGAGGAACGCGCTCTTCACATCCATTTGGTACAACCTGAAAGAATGGTGAGCGGCATATGCTAGCAAGATACGAATGGACTCTAGCCTAGCCACAGGAGCAAAAGTCTCCTCAAAGTCCAAACCTGCGACTTGGGCATAACCTTTTGCCACAAGTCGAGCCTTGTTCCTCGTCACCACTCCGTGCTCGTCCTGTTTGTTGCGGAATACCCACTTGGTTCCCACAACATTTTGTTTGGGACGAGGCACCAGCGTCCAAACTTCATTGCGCTTGAAGTTGTTAAGTTCCTCCTGCATGGCCAACACCCAGTCCGGATCTAGCAAGGCCTCCTCTACCCTGAAAGGCTCAATAGAGGAGACAAAAGAGTAATGTTCACAAAAATTAACTAATCGAGATCGAGTAGTTACTCCCTTGCTAATGTCACCCAGAATTTGGTCGACGGGATGATCCCTTTGAATCATCGCTCGAACTTGGGTTGGAGGTGCCGGTTGCGCTTCTTCCTCCATCACATGATCATCTTGTGCTCCCCCTTGATTACACGCCTCCTTTTGATGAACCTGTTCACCGTCTTGAGTTGGGGGATGCACCGTCGTTGAGGAAGAAGGTTGATCTCGTTCATCTTGTTCCTGTGGCCGAACGTCTCCAATCGTCATGGTTCGTATAGCAGCCGTCGGAACATCTTCTTCATCTACATCATCACAATCAACAACTTGCTCTCTTGGAGAGCCATTAGTCTCATCAAATACAACGTCGCTAGAGACTTCAACCAAACCCGATGATTTGTTGAAGACTCTATACGCCTTTGTATTTGAATCATAACCTAATAAAAACCCTTCTACAGCTTTGGGAGCAAACTTAGAATTTCTACCCTTCTTCACTAGAATGTAGCACTTGCTCCCAAAAACACGAAAGTACGATACATTGGGTTTGTTACCGGTTAGTAGCTCATATGACGTCTTCTTGAGGAGGCGGTGAAGGTAGACCCTGTTGATGGCGTGGCAAGCCGTGTTCACGGCTTCCGACCAAAAGCACTCGGGGGTCTTGAACTCTCCAAGCATCGTCCTCGCCATATCGATTAGCGTCCTGTTCTTCCTCTCTACCACACCATTTTGTTGTGGTGTGTAGGGAGCGGAGAACTCGTGCTTGATCCCTTCCTCCTCAAGAAACTCCTCCACTTGAAGGTTCTTGAACTCGGACCCGTTGTCGCTCCTAATCTTCTTCACCTTGAGCTCAAACTCATTTTGAGCTCTCCTGAGGAAGCGCTTGAGGGTCCCTTGGGTTTCAGACTTATCCTGCAAAAAGAACACCCAAGTGAAGCGGGAAAAGTCATCAACAATAACTAAACCATACTTACTTCCTCCTATGCTTAGATAGGCGACGGGTCCGAAGAGGTCCATATGCAGCAGCTCCAGAGGTCTTGACGTGGTCATCACATTCTTGCTGTGATGTGCTCCTCCAACTTGTTTACCTGCCTGACAAGCTGCACAAGGTCTATCTTTTTCGAAATAAACATTGGTTAGACCTATCACGTGTTCTCCCTTTAGAAGCTTGTGGAGATTCTTCATCCCCACATGTGCTAAGCGGCGATGCCACAGCCAGCCCATGCAAGTCTTAGCCATTAAGCATGCATCTAGACCGGCCTCTTCTTTTGCAAAATCAACTAAGTAAAGCTTGCCGTCTAGTACACCCTTAAAAGCTAGTGAACCATCACATCTTCTAAAGACAGACACATCTACATTTGTAAATAAACAATTATATCCCATTTGACATAATTGACTAACAGATAGCAAATTATATCCAAGACTCTCCACTAGGAATACATTTGATATAGAATGCTCATTAGAAATTGCAATTTTACCTAACCCTTTTACCTTGCCTTGATTCCCATCACCGAATATAATTGAATCTTGGGAATCCTTATTTTTGACGTAGGAGGTGAACATCTTCTTCTCCCCCGTCATATGGTTTGTGCATCCGCTGTCGATAATCCAGCTTGAACCCCCGGATGCATAAACCTGCAAGGCAAATTTAGGCTTGGGTCTTAGGTACCCAACTCATGTTGGGTCCTGCAAGGTTAGCACAAATGTCTTTAGGGACCCAAATGCAAGATTTATCTCCCTTGCATCTAGCCCCTAATTTCCTAGCAACTACCTTCTTACCCTTTCTACAAATAGCAAAGGGAGCATTACAAGCATAATAAATGGTAGAAGGTTCATTCACTACTTTCCTAGGAGCATGAATAACATTCTTTCTAGGTACATGAGCAATATCTCTCCTAGGCATATGTACAACATTTCTCCTACACATATCTCTACCATGATTATAAGAAGAACTAGAAGCAAACATTGCATGAGAATCATAAACATGTGAATCAAAATGATTATAAGCATTTCTAGCATGTCTCCTATCATAATACATAAAAGCATGATTCTTTTTAGCATTACTAGCCATCGGGGCCTTCCCCTTCTCCTTGACGAAGATGGGAGCCTTATGGCTTGTTAAGTTCTTGGCTTCCCTCTTGAAGCCAAGCCCATCCTTAATTGAGGGATGTCTTCCAATTGTATAGGCATCCCTTGCAAATTTTATCTTTTCAACTTCACTCTTGCTAGTCTTAAGTTGGGCATTAAGACTAGCCACTTCATCTTTTAGTTTTGAAATTGAAACTAAGTGTTTGCTACAAGTGTTAACATCAAACTCCTTACACCTAGTGCAAATTGTAACATTTTCAACACAAGACTTAGATTTATTTGTTACTTCTAATTTAGCATTTAAATCATGGTTAACACTTTGTAAAGTAGCAATGGTTTCATGACAAGAAGATATTTCACTAGAAAGCACTTCATTTCTTTTCACTTCTAAAGCATATGATTTTTGTGCCTCTATAAACTTATCATGTTCATCATACAATAAATCCTCTTGCTTCTCTAAAAGCCTATCCTTTTCATTCAAAGCATCAATCAATTCATTGATTTTATCTATCTTAGATCTATCTAAGCCTTTGAACAAGCAAGAATAATCTATGTCATCATCGTCACTAGACTCACTATCACTAGAAGAAGCATAAGTGGAGTCTTGAGTACTCACCTTCTTCTCCCTTGCCATAAGGCAAGTGAGACGCTCGTTGGGGAAGAGAGCCGATTTGTTGAAGGCAGTGGCGGCGAGTCCTTCATTGTCAGAGTCGGAGGAGGAGCAATCCGAGTCCCACTCCTTTCCTAGATGCGCCTCGCCCTTTGTCTTCTTGTATGCCTTCTTCTTCTCCCTCTTGTTCCCCTTTTCCTGGTCACTTTCATTATCGGGACAGTTAGCAATAAAATGACCAAGCTTACCGCATTTGAAGCACGAGCGCTTCCCCTTGGTCTTGGTCTTGCTTGGCTGCCCCTTGCGACCATTTAGCGCCGTCTTGAATCTCTTGATGATGAGAGCCATCTCTTCATCATTGAGCCCGGCCGCCTCAATCTGTGCCACCTTGCTAGGTAGCGCCTCCTTGCTTCGTGTTGCCTTGAGAGCAAGGGGTTGCGGCTCGTTGATCGGACCGTTCAACGCTTCGTCGACGTATCTTGCCTCCTTGATCATCATCCGCCCGCTTACGAATTTTCCAAGCACTTCCTCGGGCGTCATCATCGTGTACCTGGGATTCTCACGAATATTGTTCACGAGATGAGGATCAAGTACGGTAAAAGACCTGAGCATTAGGCGGACGACATCGTGATCCGTCCAACGCGTGCTTCCGTAGCTCCTTATTTTGTTGATAAGGGTCTTGAGCCGGTTGTACGTCTGAGTTGGCTCCTCTCCCCTTATCATGGCGAACCGTCCAAGCTCGCCCTCCACCAACTCCATCTTGGTGAGCATGGTGATGTCGTTCCCCTCGTGAGAGATCTTGAGGGTGTCCCATATCTGCTTGGCATTGTCCAAGCCGCTCACCTTATTGTACTCTTCCCTGCACAAAGATGCTAAGAGAACAGTAGTAGCCTGTGCATTTTTATGAATCTGTTCATTTATAAGCATAGGGCTATCCGAGCTATCGAATTTCATTCCGTTCTCCACAATCTCCCATATGCTAGGATGGAGAGAGAATAAGTGACTACGCATTTTGTGACTCCAAAATCCGTAGTCCTCCCCATCGAAGTGTGGAGGTTTGCCAAGAGGAATGGAAAGCAAATGCGAACTCGAACTATGTTGAATACGGGAATAATCAAATGAAAAGTTCGAATTGACCGTCTTCCTGTAGTCGTTGTCGTCGTCCTTTTGGGAAGAAGTGGATTCATCACTATCGTCGTAGTAGATGATCTCCTTGATACGCCTCGTCTTCTTCTTCTTCCCTTCCTTTCGTCTATGGCCCGAGCCGGAGTCGGTAGGCTTGTCGTCCTTTGGCTCGTTGACGAAGGTCTCCTTTTCTTTGTCGTTGATCACAATACCCTTCCCCTTAGGATCCATCTATTCGGGCGGTTAGTCCCTTTGTGAATAGAACGGCTCCGATACCAATTGAGAGCACCTAGAGGGGGGGGGTGAATAGGTGATCCTGTAAAAACTTCAAACTTAAGCCACAAAAACTTGTTATGTGTTAGCACGATTATTGCCAAGTGGCTAAGGTGAAGTCTCAACAAAACACAATACCACAAGAATCAAGCACAGAGGGACACAGTGGTTTATCCCGTGGTTCGGCCAAGCCAATGCTTGCCTACTTCCACGTTGTGGCGTCCCAACGGACGAGGGTTGCAATCAACCCCTCTCAAGCGGTCCAAAGACCCACTTGAATACCACGTTGTTTTGTTGTTCCTTTCACTATCCCGTTTGCAAGGAATCTCCACAAATTGGAGTCTCTTGCCCTTACAAGTATATGATCACAAAGAAAGCTCAGAGTAAGGGAGGGAAGCAACACACACAAATCCACAACAAAAGCGCACACACACGGCCAAGACTCGAGCTCGAATGACTATCTCAGAGTTCACACTAGAACAGAGCTCGAATCACTTAGAATCACAAACGAATGCGCAAAGAACTTGTGTGGATGATCAAGAATGCTCAAGAGTTGCTTGTATGTCTCCTCCATGCGCCTAGGGGCTCCTTTTATAGCCCCAAGGCAGCTAGGAGCCGTTGAGAGCAAATCCGGAAGGCCATCCTTGCCTTCTGTCGTCGGGGGCACCGGACAGTCCGGTGCACACCGGACACTGTCCGGTGCCCGATTTGTTTCCTTTTCTGGCGCTGCCGACCGTTGCAGCCCGTTGGAGATCTGTGAGCCGTTGGCGCACCGGACAGTCCGGTGCACACCGGACAGTCCGGTGCCGTCTTCCGACCGTTGGCTCGGCCACGTGTCCCGCGCGGATTGCGCGGCCGACCGTTGGCCCTGGCCGACCGTTGGCTCACCGGACAGTCCGGTGCACACTGGACAGTCCGGTGAATTTTAGCCGTACGCCGCCGGCCAAAATCCCGAGAGCGGCCAGTTCGAGTCGAGTCAGTCTGGCGCACCGGACACTGTCCGGTGCACACCGGACAGTCCGGTGCTCCAGACCGAGCTGGGACTTGGCTGCACACAGCCAAGTCATTCTCTCCCCTTTTCTCTTTTTCTTCTTTCTGTTTCTAACACTTAGACAGATATGTTAGTCCACAAAACCAATGTACTAAGGCTTAGCAACATACCTTTACTTCATGATTTGCACCTTGTTCATCCATGTACATAAATTCACAATTAAGCACATGTGTTGGCACTCAATCACCAAAATACTTAGAAATGGCCCAAGGGCACATTTCCCTTTCAATTAGGGGGATGGATGAGGGGATTAGTGGGAGAATGAGAGGATTAGTGGGAGATTAGCATGGATTTGTCTTATATGAGTGTAATTAGCTTGTAGAGCTCACCGTATGACACCAGAGGCATACGTATACGTATGAGCATGAGGAAAGTTATGGAGAAAATATTTGTAGGGACTTGAAAAATGATTCTGAAGGTATTTCTTAGGAAGAAAATACTTAGAGATATATCGATGGAATATTTGGGCAGTATTTCTAGAAGAGTTTGAGGGTGATCACTGGGGAAATATTTGTAGGATATTTTGAGGAGATTTTAGAGAGAATATAGACCACTATAATTTTATTTGTTGATATCAACTCGCAAACAAACATTTTGAAATGAAATTTGAAATTCATTTTGAATTTAGAGCGAGTTTGAGAAAATTCCAAGATTTGAATTTTTGGGATGCTACAAATCTACCCCACTTAAAAGGAATCTCGTCCTCGAGATTCGGCTTAGAAGGGTTATGGGTATAGCTTTACTTCAGCTACATATCTTCACTTTGCAGACTTTTCGAGGAGATGGAGCTTCAACAAAATCTGGCCTTTGAGGAGCATCTGGTTGCCGATTGCAAACGCTGATTCTGGCTACTCAAAGATCATCTTCAGGCTTCTAGCTTTCGCTTGGCAGCTAGCTTATTGAGGAAGCATCGATGCCAACACGCAAACCTTCCTCTTGCGAACTTCCACATGGATTCCTTCCTTGATTGGTCTTCTAGTGCTTCATCAACAAAACTTGGGTGACCACTTCTCATCCAGGAACTTATAAGCTTTGATGATCTTGTCCTCCACAAGCTTGCTACAGGCCTTCTTCTTTTTCTCCATAGGAACCTTACTGGAACACTACCCCACTTAAAAAGAATGAGGTAGAACTCTTGAATCTTGGGGATTTGAACTCCTTGAAGTACCACATAACAAGGGTGTTATGGGGCCTTCTTCTGCTGTTGCTGCTTGACCAGACTGCAGAGAGATGACTGTCACAGGGTTGATTCTGGGCGAACCTTCTTCTTATCTTCTCCTCGCTATCTTCTTTTCACTGACCCTTTCTTTCTCTTTGCTCTTCCCACTGGAGGACTCTATCAAAGAGTATTACCATCATACAGAGGAGGAAACCAAAGACTATGAACCATGTACAACAGTCTTCAACCCAAGAATCACCAAGCATTGTGATCTTAGGGGCGAGGGAGTGGAAAATGGAGTTGCTTGCGATTTGGCAGAGGGGATTTATCTGGAGTGTTTTGCTTGGGATGGAAACTGAGGGAGCTGGTGGGGGGATTTTATAGGCGAGTGGGGGTGCTCGGGTGCAGAGTGGGGTGATGGAGCAGGTGACACAGGGCAACAAGTGCGATGGAGGGGGGATGGTGTTGCTGGCGGTGGGTGCGCTGCAAAAGGGGGCGTGGGGCGGTGGTGGTGCGCATGGAGGCGGGCACGCGTGCGGGGGCACGGGTGAGTGGTGGGGTAAATGACCCTAATGTTTGTGGTCTCTGGTTCCAAGAATCCTTGCCTCTTTATATGGTAATAACTCCTTTTGTCCTCTTTTCCTATTTACTTTGACTCAAGGGCAATGCTTTGATTCTCACGGTCGGTCCTTTTGACTGAGCGACTGGACTGGTTTCTTCTGTAGCTTATTCTAGGCTTCAAGGGTAAGCTTCCCGGTATCTTCTTGGGTAAGGCACTTTTCTCTTGAGATGGGTTAAGATGAGAATGGAAGCATAAGGTGAGGATTAGCTCTAATTTGTTATTTATGTTTTTAGAGAAAACCTTTTTAAGAAAAACAAAAAGAAAACACACAAGCTCAGCAATGATAAGCACAAACAAATCAAATGTTTTGAATAAGGGAAGAATAGAGTTTTTCCAAAGCACGAACTACTCAGATTCGGGGGCTAAGCATAACTACTATTGCTTGGCTTCTGAATTGAGAACTATGCTAAATGCAACTTATGAGCACTAACGTTAAAGCATCACATATGCACTCAAAAGGGGAGAAAACATCAAGCGAAATTCATTTTGAAATGCCCTAGGGGGCCACACAATTAGAGTTTTTCAAAACACGGGGCTACACGGTTACCTCTCATACATGCAGGGCTCTAGCCAAAGTGAAGAAAAACTTCACTACCCAACACATGCAGAGGACTGGGCATAACTAACTCAGATCTGGCAGCTTCTCTTCTGGTGAGGCTAGCACACAACTTCAATCTGAGGCATCTCCTGGATGGGTCAAGAGGGAGCTGATGTTGATGACTTCTTCTGGCGTCAACTGAGATGGCAAGACGGGGTTGAACTCTTCTTCAAGCGGGACTGACTCTTGTAGCTCCTCAGAGGGCGGCGGTGTTGGCGGGGTGCTCGCAGCTTCTTCTTTGATCTCACGGGACAGTGCTGGAATCTTCTTCATGGTGAGGGGCTCAAACAACTCTGACGGGGGATCTTAGGAGGATTCAGGGTGCTCTTGCTTATCCATAGCCTGAGGGAAGACTGGAATTCCTTCCAAGACTATGGCTCCTTCCGGTAGTTCCCAAGCCTTCTTCTCTCCTCTGATAGAGACCGAGTAACTTTTAAGAATTTGGGGATCTTCAGCTCTCATGGGTTGAACTGGGTTGGATGGAGCGGGCTCTTGGATCCGCAGGGCTCTACGTTGGTTATGGGTTACCAAGTAGGCCTCCATCAACTTCTGGACGTGCTCATCTTTAGCTTGCTTCAGGGCTTCAACAGCAATGGCTTCATGACTTTCCAAGGCAGCTACACGGGCTTGAGCTGTGGTGAGATCCACATAGAGCTTACGGTTGAGCTTCTCTGCATCTTCTGCTCGGGCAATCATCTGACGGTGGTGCCAAGCCAAGAAATCATACTATGCATCCAGGGTGAGCAGGTAGGCAGTGGGGTACACGACTGAGGGGTCGTCCTCAAGTAGCTGCTACCCTTCCAATGCACGCATCCTGGCCATCCAGACTGGACGATCTCTCTGAAAGGGCGGAAAGAATCTGAGCGGGGTGTCGGCCACTTCTTCTTCATACAGTTGACACAGGGTCCTCAATGCCTTGCGAGCGACGACTTGGCAGGTGTCTCTGAATCTGTGCCCAGCAGTAGTGACACTCCATTCCACATGGTGCGGACTGGATCCAATATATACAGTCACGACACACTTCTCTGTGCCATGCTCGACGAATTCACGACCATCATACTCTGGCTGGCTCCTGATTCCGAGGTGAACTATGCATGCTCTCAGCAACTTGGGGAAACCATCTTCATTCTGGCAAAAGCTGGTTTGGCAGCGAACCTCCATCTGACTTTTGAGAGAAGGAAAGGAGGAAACCATTTTTGAAATGAAGGGATAAGAGCAAGAATTTTTTTTAAGAAAATAGTTTTGACTCAAAAACTTTTGGATTAGGCTAAGGGTTACGTCCTGCGGCCAACCTAACAGCTCTGATACCACCTGAAGCGCCCCAATCCTCTGGGACTCAAATGTGATACAATTACTAGTCCCAGGAGGCTAGTAAACACATTTATACAACAGATGATTTCAGATCTGCTTAAACGAAACAAACCTATAAAGGTGGCGATCAACTTTAAGAGTTGGTCCACAACTCGGGACATATCATCAGAGTGGGGCTGAAGCAGCCCGATATACGCAGCGAAGCAAATCAGCGGTCCAACAGCCACAGGCAAGGTTGGGAACAATCGTAACTCTTACCCGATCTCCTTTTTCTGAGAAACAACAAATAAGCAAGGGTGAGTACAAACGTACTCAGCAGTCCACCTTCACCCGCGGAATGGGGAAATCAGATATAATGCATGGAATATGTGGAGCTCAGGATATTTTACAGAAACAACAATATTTGATGCAAGGTTATTTTGTAAAACATTTTGTATTTTGCAAAGCGCATCCTCTCCCAAAGGAGCAGGAAGTTTTTCAATATAGAGCAAAATCCCCTAGACTAAACCATCCAGGTATCTCAGCAGTTTCCCACTGGTTGTCATTTTCAAAAAAAGCTACTGGACTTCTCGTCCACCATAGCTCACGGCTCAACCGCCGGACCTTTTAAAAACCACTTTTCTCAAAAGCACCCTTTTTTTGAAAACAAAACATTAATTGCCATACCATACCAGACTCGTCCATACCAATGGACACGGACTATTCGAATAGGTTTTCAAACTCTGCGCAGAGGGGTACACTTTACCCACTAGTCCGGTTTCTGCGATCTCACCGTCGTGAGACCCGAATGCCGAATCTCTTTCTTTCCTCGCACGTCCTAACCTTAACGGTTATACCGGAAGGAGTCAGGCCACCGCCATGCCCAAACCAGACAAAACATTCCCCCTCCTTATCCTCCCGGTGCTCCCCAGCCTTCATAACCGGTCCTTATATGAGGGGACAATCCTTCTGCTCACGCCTAAACCAGCTGAGCCATCACCTTAGGCCCTCCCCTAAACCAGGGAGTCCCTGATCATCCCTACTCAAAGGTGATAAGGGTGAAAACCCTTCATCATACACATTTTAAAAAGCATTTTCTTTTGAAAACTCACACCTTTTCTCAAATCATTTGTAACAAATATATCAAGTATTGATTGCGGCAAGCGGCTGGGTGGCCATAATAACTTGTCTCAAAATCATATCATGCATAAAATAACAGGCTGAGGGTTGTGGTTGTAAAAGCATAGGTAATTTATGCATCAAAGGGATCCAGTGAGCTTGCCGTGCTTATCCGGTGAAGGGGGAAGGGGAGCTCGCGGAACTGGCTTCTAGCTCCACTGCCTGGCGTAGACTTGCAGATCTGGCCTCCACGAGACGGCACGAACGCTCCGGTAACTATGCAACATGAACAAGCAAACAACAAACCAGCAAGTATACCAATAAATATTTAGTATAGTGGTCAGAATAGCGATATATGGATGGGCAGAGTCTTGAGTAGAATCTGTGTCATGTGGTGTTGAGGTACTACTAGTGGTGGAGCGAAGGTGCTTACCAGGAGGGTGGACTGGAGGCGAAGCGACACTGTGCGTGTAGCCGGCATAGTGGAGTAACTGAGTGGGTGGGGTGTTTGCCTTGGCTGAGGGTGTTGAGTGTGTGGAGTGGGAGAGGGTAGCTGGGTGTATGTGGTGTAGCTTAGTGAAGTTCACTATTGGTGAGAATAGTGACCAAAGAATCGTCTGACTTAGCATGGACATGAGAGTTATAGGCAGAATATGAGACAAGAGTATTTTGGGAGTTTTCTAGAACATGAACCATGCTTAAGGGATGACATGGTTGGATAGGGAATAGTTTGACAAGAATTTTAGAAACAAGAATGACTGAAATCTGAGGTTGGATGGAGGAGTTTTGGATTTTATAATCATAGGGAGAAAAAGAAAAGGAAAGGAATATTCTAGAATTTGAATATTTAGAGATATTTGGAAAATCAAAAATACAAATGTATTTTTGAGCAGGGTGCGAGGAATTATTTTTGGGTTGTTCTTGGGCAGAGGTTTATGTTGGTGGAAACTGTTCCTACCTACTGTGTCACATCAGACAACAGTAAGGCGGGACCCAAATAGCTGGAATGCTGTGGTATTCTGGTCCAAGTGGGCTGTGGTATCTTGGGCCAGGTTTTATAGGATTGAAGACGTATCCATACAAACATGGTTCGCCTTTCTTTTTGGAAGTCTGGCTTGAAAGAACCTAAACTTAAGCGTGCTCAACTTGGAGAAATCTGGGATGGGTGACCAGATGGGAAGTTCCCTACTGGAAGGAAAATCACAGTCACCGGAGTTCGTATGACTGGAATATGGGTCTGGCTGGTCTTAGGTGGACTGGACAGCATGACGGATGAGTTGTTAAAATTTGGGGTAATCAGATGATCGATGAATAGTAACGATGAATAGTGACGATGAATAGTGATGGTGAATAGTCGTATGAACGAACAATGAACGATGAATAGTGACGATGAACGAACGATGAACGATGAATAGGAACGATGAACGATCGAATGATCGAACGAACGAACGATCGGAATTTCGGCAGCATAACTGCAGGAAAAAGATTATTTGGACGAACGAACGGACGAACGATCGGACGAACGGACGAACGAACCATGAACGATCGGACGAACGATCGAACGATCGGACGAACGAACGAACAAACTAAGAACAGGTGGACGAACGATCGAAGAACGACCGAACGATCCTTGTGCTAGTGTGTGCTTGTGTGGGAAGTGGAGTGAGAGTGGGCGTGCGGGGGGGGGGAGGGAGTTGCCATGAAATGGCTTGGGGTGGGATGAGAGGAGGCCCTTGCCCCTCTATTTATAGCCATGGTGGGGGGATTAGGGGGAGGGATGAGGGGATTAGTGGGAGGATGAGAGGATTAGTGGGAGATTAGCATGGATTTGTCTTAGCTTGTAGAGCTCACTGTATGACACCGGAGGCATACGTATACGTATGAGCATGAGGAAAGTTATGGAGAAAATATTTGTAGGGACTTGAAAAATGATTCTGAAGGTATTTCTTAGGAAGAAAATACTTGGAGATATATCGGTGGAATATTTGGGCAGTATTTCTGGAAGAGTTTGAGGGTGATCACTGGGAAAATATTTGTAGGATATTTTGAGGAGATTTTAGAGAGAATATAGACCACTATAATTTTATTTGTTGATATCAACTCGCAAACAAACATTTTGAAATGAAATTTGAAATTCATTTTGAATTTAGAGCGAGTTTGAAAAAATTCCAAGATTTGAATTTTTGGGATGCTACAACATACTCAAGATTGGTGGAGCCAATTGAGAACAAGTTGTTTTGGCCTAAGGTAAACTTTGCAAAAGAGGTTGGTGCACCCCTTGGTAAAAGAGGTGTCGGACGTCAAAGGAAAAATAGGATCAAGACTTGTCTCGAGGGTGGTAGCAGCAAGAAGAAGCCTTCAAATGACAACGAGAAAACAAAGAAAGTAATTAGAGGAAAATTTAAGTGTCCAAATTGTGGGGAGTTAGGGCATAGGAAGAGCAGCTACAAGTGTCCCCTTAATGGTACAAAGAAAAGGTACTATGTAAACATCAACTTTCTTCGTAACATTATTATTGTTTATCTAACTTATATCATCACAGAAAACAGAGGCCGAGGAAAAACACAACAAAGAAATGGTTTCCAACACCGCCAGAGGCTGATACTGATCATCAGCTTGTTGTCATGGAAACAACATCAGAAGAACCTGTTAACAACATCCCTTTTTCCCGCTGCCAATAATAGAAGAGGCTTCTACCGTTCAGCTGTCAACAAGCGAATGGTCACCACCTAGGAGACTTCGGACAGCTGTCAAAAAGAAGCTTACTTCGAAGAAGAAGTTCTGTTTCTGAGTAGCAGCTTAAGTTCTGTGAACAATTTACATGTATCTGGCAGTAGCAGTTTCTGTGAACAATGTCTAAGAATCATGGCAGTAGCAGTTTCTATGAACAATTTCTGTTTCTGTGAACAATGTCTGAATCCTAGCAGTAGCAATTTCTGTGAACAATTTCTGTTTCTGTTTCTAGCAGTAGCAGTAGCAGTTTTCGGACTGTTAACCAAACAGAAACAACTGGGGACATCACGGCACTACAAGGAAAAATTTAAAAATTAATTCTGTGAAGCCATTTCTATTTGCAGACAAGGAGGAAAAAACAAGTGGGCAGAGCATGATAATCCAGTAATCGGAGGATTTGGCTCTGATTCCACCTGCACAGCCTAACACAAATAGGCCTATTTCTCTGTTATTGAATACATGTTAGTGAAAAGTCTTGCCGAGTTTTTGTATTCCATTGCTCAACTGTAACCATTAGGCTGTCCTGGTAATGAAGTTTGGGTTTCTTGTCGTGGAAACTATTATTCAGTCATGATCATGTGTGCTAGCATGTTACTACAGAGTACTTTCTCATACTAAGATCATATATTTGAGGAAGGAAAATAATGTCCTTTCATTTCTTTATAAAAGGTTTGAAGAATTTGGCAATTCACTAGAGCTCTTGAAAAGATACCATGTGAATTGTGTTAGTCTGTTCTTTGGCCTTTTGACGGCCAGTCAGCCAGTAGTGCTCTTGTAAAGATATATTACATGTGAATTTTTGTAGGAGACAGCAGCGACCTTGTTGACAGCATCACTTGCTACAAGAAATGCTGAACCTGTGAATTTTGCTACTACTGTTTTGCCAGCTCAAGGGGGCTCTTCTACTTTAGAAAATCCTTCTGATTTATCCAGTCAATCACCAGATGTTTCTATGAACACAGGGAAAACAATTGAACACAGGTAGAGATGTCAATGGAGACCCGATACCCGATAACCCGTGGGGAATTCCCCTATTAGGGTACGTGTATGGGACAAAAATTATTCTCATGGGTATAGATATGGGACAAAATCTCCACCCATTGGGTAAACGGGTATGGGTTTGGGAAGCAATAGTCCGAACCTGATTACCCATGGGTATTTCATACGCGTACACCTGTCCTGTTTGTATGAATGAGTTGAGGCCGAGTCGGCCATCAAACCCGACAGACTCCATTTCTTATATTGGTCCCAAGTACTGATTTCTTTTCTGATGGATGGATGAATGGATAATGGTTCATGGATGAGTGCTTGCCGATGTGGTGATGTATGAAATTTGGATAGTTTGTGCTAGATGTTAGTACCTAGTTATTCCTTAATTGGGGATGGGGACCCATTGGGGACCCGAAACCCGAATGGGGATGGGTATGAGATGAGTTTTGTACCCATGATGGGTATGGATATGAGTATGGGGATGTATCAAACATGATGGGGATGGGTCTGGGATGCTATAACCCGATGGGGAATTACCCATTGACATCTCTAAACACAAGGATAGCTGAGCGTTCGGGATAGCTCATTGAACTGGGCACACATAGTTGAAGATACATCATGAACTACAAGTTGAAGATACATTATGGCCAAAACAATCATGGCCGAAACAAAGTTAAACTAAAAATACATCATGAACTACAAGTCTCACAAAATACATTGCCCATAGAATACTACATCAAATTAATACATGGCTATTGTCGAGGAGGCAACTCTATCACAGACAAATAGCTCAAATAGGCTCGTTCATATGTGATAAACGGTGATCATTGATCTCATCCGAGTCAAAAGAAGAGTTGTCTTCATCCGAACCACACTGCTCAGTACAATCACAATGAACATCATATTTGAAATCATCGTACATTCCAAGGGCTTCGTAATCCTCAAGTAGAGGTTGCGTACCAATAAGAACTTCCTCCAAATCCCTGCTCATAGTGTCTAGACCTTTTGCAATTTCAGTAACATCACTCATGGCATTAACCAGGCAATTCTTGTGCACCATATCTAAATACTCAGGCACATGATTGCGGCCGCTCAACCTCCTCAACTCATTGGCAGATAATTGCATCGGTCTAATGGTGTCTAAAAGACCATCCCAAACTCGATTATATCTCTGCGCCTACAACCAAATGAATAATGAGATTCAATAACACATTATAGTATTGACTGTTACTATTTAATGTTATTTACACTAAAACATACCGGATCATGTGTTCTACATAATCGATGGCGCGGACATAATCTACTAGTGCCATAATCAATGTTGCTCGTGTCGACGATGCCTGTGCGCCTACTCCCATCAATCAGCCTAGTCCCATTTGCAGCTTATGCGACATCTTTGCATGTGCCGGCCCTAGCAGGTCCTGATCCGATAGGAGTGGATCTTGGAGATTTCTCTATGGCCGTGGGGAAGCAACCTACGACAGGGGTCGTTGGGAACGGGAAGAGAACAGGGGCACCAGAGAGGATAGAGCGCTCGAGAGGATACCTAGGCAGGGAAGGAGACAGGACCGAGGACCAAGGAGAGGAGCGCCGAGGAGCGTCGTCGGACAAGACTTGACAGAGGAGCTCCAGCGTCGGGAGAGAAGAGCGTCGGGAGAGGAGCTCCAGCGCCGATCCGTTCTAAAAAAACGGGGCAGTGAGATGGACTACCGTAACAACGCGTACTACTAGCTGGACATCGGCTAAATCACACTCCGATAGCAAAAAACCAATGTTAAACGGATTATAATATTAAAACTCTAATTACGGTGTTCGGGATACCATTTTTCAGAAGCTCAGTGTTAGTGATACCTTGGTTTCAAAAGCTTGAGGCAAGTAGTCTAGTGACTTCGTCCTCTTGACCGGACTTCGCCGCCGCGCCGTGCCGCGCAGAGTACTCGGGCGACGCAGCCATTTTTTGGGTCGAGCTTTTTCTCGCTTTCTGTGGTTTTAGCTCACGAGCATTGGGCCTTACGATTTCTCATCAAACCTATGTTGGCCCAACCAGTTCACCAGGCTTAAAGCCCATATGCTTCTGCCTTCACTGATGGCCCACGTTATCACTTCGACGAGTTCACTCCAAGATAACGGACCGGATCGCACTTGACGATATCAAATCGACTCGCACCTATTCCTCTCTTTGGCGGTGCCGCGTAGCGCCCGCTCAGTCGCCGCGACCACGGCGGAGAAATTGCGGCTTCACCTCGCCTGTGTGTCCGGATTACGCGAGGACTCGAGCGGCTAAGCTTAGCAGCGATCTCGGTCTCAGCGAGGTCGGTGGGTGCCGGAAGAGAAATGGGTGGCTTCCACTTCCACCACACCTGGTTCAAGGCACGCAAGGTGTTTGTAAGAATGCTTAGCAATGGAGGCGGTGCCAGCATGGCCTGTGATATCCCGGTGGACGCCTCGGACCTCTCCAAGCGCCTCTGCAAGCTCATCATCTCCTGCCGGAAGGCATCCGCCCTCGAGCACGAGCTCGACCATAGCGGCGTCCGCGTTACGCCGGAGGTCGCGGAGAGCGTCCTCGAGCACCTCGACAACGCTGGCATGCTCGCGTACCGCTTCTTCGAGTGGGCGCGCAAGCAGAAGCGTGGCGTGTGTGCTCATACCGTGCGTTCCTACCACACGGTGGTTACGTCCCTAGCCAAGATCAGGCAGTACCAACTCATGTGGGACGTCGTGGCCATCATGCGCAAGGAGGGTGTGGCCAATGTTGAGACGTTCGGGATCATCATGCGCAAATATGCCAGGGCACAGAAGTTGGATGAGGCAGTTTACACGTTCAACGTCATGGAGAAATATGGTGTTGCCCACAACCTCGCTGCCTTCAACAGCTTGCTCAGTGCACTATGCAAATCTAAGAACGTGCGCAAGGCGCAGGAGATCTTTGATAAGATGAATAATCGGTTCAGTCCTGATGCCAAGACCTATAGTATCTTGCTTGAGGGTTGGGGGAGAGCGCCCAGCCTCCCAAAGATGCGAGAGGTTTACAGTGATATGCTTGCCGCTGGTTGCCAGCCTGACATTGTCACATATGGTATCATGGTCGATGCACTCTGCAAGACAGGCCGAGTTGAAGAGGCTGTCTGTGTCGTGCAGGACATGAGCTCTAGGGGATGCCAACCGACAACCTTCATATACAGCATCTTAGTGCATACTTATGGAGTTGATATGAGGATTGAGGATGCTGTTGCAGCATTTTTGGATATGGAGAAGGATGGGATTATGCCTGATGTTGTTGTGTACAATGCGCTCATCACTGCCTTCTGCAAAGTGAAGAAGTTTGAGAATGCCTTCAGAGTCATGGATGACATGCAAGGCCATGGAATCTCCCCAAATTCAAGGACCTGGAACATCATCCTAAATACTCTGATTAGCCTTGGAAAGGATGATGAGGCATATAGGGTCTTCCGCAGCATGATTAAGCGCTGCAAACCAGACTCTGATACTTACACCATGATGATAAAGATGTTCTGTGAGAATGATAAGATAGAGATGGCACTGAAGGTATGGAAGTATATGCGATTGAAGCAGTTCTTGCCGAGCATGCACACATTCTCTGTGCTGATCAATGGTCTCTGTGACAAGGGTGAAGTTAGCCAAGCTTGTGTCCTGCTTGAAGATATGATCGAGAAGGGCATTAGACCTCCTGGTTCAACTTTTGGCAAGCTGAGGCAGCTACTTTTAAAAGAAGGGAGGAAGGATGTGCTTGACTTTCTTGTCGAGAAAATGAAGATCCTCGCTCAAGAACCTTTGTTTGATTGACCCTTCACTTCTCCATTGGTATGAATGCTTACTCCTGTCATCTATATGGATACACGTGGTTAATATGGGATGGGTAGATGCTCAAAATATCTGCTCTTATTTCTTCATTCTTTAATTTGCAGTATTATTTACTCCCCCGCCCAAAATATAATTCATTTAGATTAAATATGCATTCATTAATTAATCTATGAATGTAGTTTATAAATTATATGTATGTCCATGTTCATTATCATTTATTCAAATGTGGACGAAAAAAGAAGGCTAAAAAGAACTATATTTTGGAATGGAGGGAGTATTATTCTATATCTGAGTTTCTGTTGCTGATATACTCTTCATGGTTCATGTGCCACTCCAGCTGCTGAGAATATCAGTTATCATTTAGGCTTTATGAATAAATGTTCCCAGTTAAGGATTGCTTTGGTGACCCGGGATCATAGGAGGATTGGAGGGGATTGAGGGGAAAATTAGTCATTTCCCCCTCAATCCCCTCTAATCCCTCCGTGATCCCCTTGTCGCCAAATCGACCCTAAAGGATGAATGGATGCCTAACCAAACCATGGCTGTGTTTTTGTCGTCCCACTCGACCATTACGACTATCAATTGTCAAACACCTGATGGCCAAAATGCTGAACTGCTGATATTTTATCTCACCGGGAAACTTTTTGTATTTTAAGACTCGAACTTGAGTCCTCCAAAAGCAATGAACTACATATGGTCCATGTATCAAGAGTTTCAGCATTTATTTTAAGACTCGTATTTCAGCAATGAACTACATGTGTATTTTAAGACTCGAACTTCAGCACAAGAATCCTTCAAGGACCGGTGTAGTCACAAGTGTCCATGTTCTGAACTTGAGGACTTCGTGCCATACTGCCAACTTGTTCAGGCACAAGTCACTACTACAATACTACTACATGAAAAGGGTCAAACTGCCAACCAGTATATTGAAACTTGTACTGCCCTGAGCACTTGATCTATGAAAAGGGACACCACATTCCTTGAGCATTTAAAACGATGGCTGGAATTGCTCTTATCTGTAGAGTGTTTGATGTCTCCAACTAATTTTAGTCACTAACTATTATCTATAGTGCATTTAGACATTCTCTAACTATTAGCTCTAATGCATTCAAACACTCTCTTAGCTAATTTTAGCATCTAACTATTAGTTCTAATGCATTCAAATACTTCTAAAGGGAGGTATTTAAATACACTAAAGCTAATAGCTAGTTGACTACAAAATTACTAGTAGAATTAGCTAGTTAACAAATAGCTAGCTAACTATTAAAAATAGCTAATAGCTGAATCTTTAGATAGAGTGTTTAAATGTCTTCAGGTAATTTTAGCCGCTAGCTATTAGTTTTAGTGCATTTAAAGATCCTCAAATTGAAATATCAAAAGAACAGTTGCAATGGATATTTAAAGCACGATAGTCCTTGTACTACCATTTCGAGTATGATGACCACGGTCGTACTGGAAGCTAACAATAACACCGCAGCATTTATTATCATGCCCCTTGCTTAGATTTCAGGCAAGGCAAAGACAATTGAACGGGTTGTATGCTGGCGCGGCGTCATGGGACCATGGGTGGCGGCATAGGCGCACTCTAGATCGCCGGACCATGGGTAGCCACAATATTGAGTAGTAGTAGTTGTGCAGGAGTAGATCCTGTGCCGTGCGAGATCGCCGGACGTCGTGCCTTTACCAAGATCGCTCTATTAAAAACTTATTTAGTTTGTGATTAACTGTGTTATACTTTCTCTAAGTTTAGTCGTCTAACTAAATTAAAAAATTAATTTTAGTTAGAAAAGTTAAACTAAATATGACAAACCAAACATTCATTAAATTCTGCGCCCGGGAGACGGGATTGGTTGTCCGGTAGCGTCATGCCATGCCCGACCCGCCCGTTCACGCTTGCCAAAGCCCCCAACGGCTAGTGCGTTCGGCGGTCGCGGCAAAAGGCCAAACGGCAGGTAGGCGGAGCATAGTGCACGCGTCAACTCACTAGTCATATTCACCGCTGGGAATATGGGTCCAGCTTTTATAGCATGTCCCAAAATAAGTATCTAAACCATAATATAAGACGAAATAATATAAAACGAGTTAACATGGTTCGAAGTTAGATCTATATCGAGCCTTAAGTTCTAGTTTGTTGAGCCTCAACACGGCTTCTATGTATGGCCTGGATTTGGGTTAGCCCAGCCCAATAAAACTCGTATTGTTTAATTTCTTTAATTTAGTAAACTACAAATTTTATATAGTTAAATGATGCATATATTATTTAATATCTTTAATTTAGTAAGCTATATACTTTATATGATAATATTTACAATTTATGTGGTTTAAATATATGAGTCGGGTTTGAGCCGACATTGTCTTACGAAAGCACGGCGTGCTTTTAGAGCTAGGTTGAACACTATTTCAACTCTTTAGGCTAGCACCACACAACTCGAAGTTTTTTAGGCTTTCTCGGCTTAAGCTTATTTAGCCCGAAGCACGATAAGTCTAGCCGAGTCCAATTTCCAGCACAAGTCATATTGGATCTAATATCGGATCCAATAATATGTGACTCGTGAACCCGCAATTGCTAGATATGAATCAGGGTTAATAAATCGAGTTTTACCCCAAATCCATCTAATCACCGAAAACGGTACCATCTCGCTTTCAACGGTTTTCGAATTTACTGACATGCTTCTATTTTAAATTTTAAAATGGTTTTCGTGTTAACGGGTCAAGAAACACGGTTTTCGGTATTTCTTGGTGAAGTTTGGTGTACATGTTTTCAGATTTTTAAAATGCGAACTTTCGTTTTCTCGATCGAAATTTATTTTTCCTCGACGAAATTCGTTGTTTGACCCAAAAAAATTGATAATTAAAAATATGAAACATACCAAATTACTCACGAAAATATATAGTTTTTATCATAACTTTTACCTTGTTTTTTAAATTTTGAGTGGAAATAAAAAACCGGCGCAAGAATCCGGTTCTCAATCAGTTTTGTAAACCCTGAGATGAATGTGACCGTTCCAAAGACGATTACGATTTTAAATTTATATTAACTAAATTTAAATAAAAACGTTTAAGATTTATGCCTTTAAATAATTTTATAATTAATCTAACATGCAACCTGATCAATTGTGCTACGCAACATTGTGGCTATAGTTGATGCAGCCCTCTACAGGATTCTAATACACATGCATATATTTTCAGGCCACCAACAGTCACAGCAGGGGGAAATAGCAGTCGAGCTGAGCCATACTAGTGGTATCATAAATGTTAGTGTTTTATAGATTTGATTAAAATTTAAATTGTTTGAGCTTTGATGGACAATATTAAAAAAATAAAAATGAGATTATAATTCTTTTTATGCAGAGGGGCTATATGACAAATGATTTTTAGGAACCTAAAATGATATATTATATACACAATATATACATTAGAGACAATTATAACTTATGATATGTTAATTGGCATATAGGTATAAAACCATTAATGTGATTCTATATATACGAAAAGGCTCACGCGTCAGGATCGAATGATTGATCCTACAACCTAGCTGACGCTTCTCTTCCAATGATTACGGGCGCATGAGCCAGCATCGTTCTTTCACTTGTTGTGTGCATGGTGCTAGCATATAGGCATTGCGGTGCTTCAACCGACATGTATGGATGGGGTGGAGATGCTTCTACTGTTGTTAGGGTGTTATCGCCAACGAATGTAAGGAGCACGTATGGATAAAGTGTTTACGAGAAGCGCACGAATGACCTCCTAGGTGTTATCTACACCATGCTTACCACTATATCCTTTGAGCTTAAGAAGCAATATGAGGATGTATATGCCTACACTATGATTGTGAGACTAGAAGGCATGTTCATGAAGCAAGCAATAGTTGAGAGATATGAGATATCGAAGTCCTTATTTTCATGCAAGCTATCTGAAGAGAGTCCAACTAGTCCTCGTGTAATCAAGATGATGGGTTCCATGGAGAGCCTTATATATTTGGTTTCACTCTTCTTGATGAGCTGGCTACGAATGTGGTCCTTCAGTCTTCCACTCAAAGCTTATATCCATTTTGGTCTTTCACATGAATAGTGTCAATGTTCGAAGAAAAGCATACACTCGAATGACGGCAAAACTCCCTCTAGGATTTCATTTGTGGAAGATAGACCCACAAAGGACTCGACTTGGTGCCAACCTAACATTCTTGGGTCCCTGTGGCCAAGCCCCATGTCGACCAGACCCTGGGTTCCTATGAGTTAGGTGCCTCGCCTCGACACTCGCCAAGATGCCTCCACGGTAGGATGTCCCTAGACAGCAAAACCTATACACCATGAGAGCCCAGCCAGGTAGCACACGTGGTGCCAAATAGTTAGGTAAGGCTTCTATCCATAGCTTATGGCGAGCGGCGTTGTAGTGGTCAAAAGGTATCACTGTAGCCACATCTCACTATCTTAGGCCACAAGTGTACCCGTGAGCACTATACAATGTGTGTACCTCTAGGTAGGGTGGTAATGGATCGTGATCCAAATGCTTCTTCACAAGGGTCCTAAGTAAATTTTAAGTTTAAAAATTTATAGAAATAGGGTCCGATCCTAACTCGATCCAATCATTAAATTATATAGTGTAAAATTTAGAGCTCATTGTGACCCATACCTCTAGGAGATACGAACTACATCATACACGATGGCCTAGACACTCACATCTGCCACTATGACATGCCACTCCGTTGTAGCTCATTGGAGGCATGCTCCACGTGTGGTACAACAACTATGACAAGATAGGAGAGTTGGATATCTGTTGGTAGGGCCTATTGCTCATGCACGGATGTAAATCTTTCAATTCTTCATGTATAAAAGGGAGTTATTGAGTAGTATAGAAAAAGCTTTTATCTATCTATGTTCGTATCAAAATTTAGAATAAAAAACATCTATAATATAGATCTTTTAGATGTTATTGAAGAAAAAACAAGATATAAAGAAGAGAACCTTTTAAATTAGATTATAGAATAAATGATATATATAACAGCTATATAGAGTAAAGATATGGAGGTTTTAGCATATATTTAGACTATCTCCAGTAGTTTATTTATGTCCTCCTTAGAGCAACTCCAAGAGACTAGGTATATAGTTTTGTAAAGGTAAATTTAGCTAATATTAAAAGAAAATTGTATCCAATAGACTCTGTAAACGACTCTTCAAATTTAGTGGCTCTCTATTTCTCCATCTTCGCTCTCCAATTTTGGATAGCCTGCTTCACTCTCTATTCAGTCCGTAGGTTTACCGAGTCTGTTGGATTAGCCTACACTTTTTCTCTAAAATCTATTTTAAAGAGTAGCTAAATCAGTAAATTTGGCTAGTCTTTTTAGCTAATCACTTGGAGTTGCTCTTATATTTAAACTTCATTCTAGGAATATGGCGTAGAATTGTGCACAATATAATGTAAGGGGGTGTTTGGGAACAAAGTTTTTCTGCAGTTTTGGAAGAATACTGCAGTATTCTCAAATACTGCAGTATTATATACATAATGGTGTTTGGCAAGCTTGGTAAAATCTCTGTTTTCAAAACTGAAGTATTGCAAATACTATAGTTGTTTTAAGGCATTCTAAACTTAGCTCTGGACCTCAGTTTTCAAAACTGCGGTATTATAAACTACGGTATTGTCATAACTAAAGTATAGTATAGTATTTCAAAAACTGTGGTTTTCAAAAACTTTGTTCCGAAACAGGGCCTAAACTGCTGTAAGTGGTCACGGATGGATCGCGCAGTCGAAAAGCCGAAGCATGTCCACTATCCACAGCATGAGTACGGCGCACCACGCGAATTGACCGTGGGTCACGCTCACGCCGACCCCATGCCCATTTCCTCGGCGGCGTCCGCTATGAACGAGAACGAAGAGACCAGTCGGGCCCACGCAGGCAGGGGTCACGCGTTTGGAAGGCGAAACGCGATGAAATATCTACGACCAGCCCTGTCGCAGCGTCGCGTCCGTGATCCATTCCCTTCCCGCCCAACGTTGTATCCGATCCGCCTGTGACCACGGCACGGAGACACGCATGTGAGCTGCAGCGGCACGGGCATGTCCGCATGTGGGTGGTAGTGTCCAGCCGCGCATGGTTGCAGGCAGCACAGCAGTCAGCAGCGAGTGCTTCACTGGGCGGCGTAATCCAGCGAGGAAAGACGGTAGCGGATTTCCCTTCAATGGCCCTGACCCCTAATGCATACTGTACTGCACGCGATGCGGAATTTAGATAGTGTTTGGTTCGGTGTCAACGAGGGATGGGACAGGATCAACCCTGGGTTGACCTCGTCCCTTATTTTTTGAGGGATGACCTCATCCACCATTTTTGAAGAATATTTCTTGACCCTGACTCTAAACCTCCAAGTCAAACGTGGGTCAAATTAAAATGATCCCATCCCATCCCTCTTCATCCATCCTCGTCCGTCCATCCAAACACACCTAACGGATCACGAGACCTTTTTTTTAGGGGGACCCTTGTTGATGATGTTGACTTGTCGAGGCTTAAAGTGCCATGTCACGGCAGCATAACGCTAGTGCTCTTGACAGTTTGGGTCATATTCTCTTGCGTGTGGTTTACTCCTGTCCTGGCCTGGCCCGGCCTTCAAGAGCGAAAGGTGTTGCTAATCTGGGAATCAAGTGATTGAGTCCACGTTAAGACCGACCGCTGTCAGCGAGCTGTGCACTATACTATTCTCAGATTCGTCAACTAGGAGGGGATAAACATGAGCCTAAGCAGCTAAGCTACAGGAAACATGGCGGTGTGGATAAGTTAGGACTTGGGAGCAGAGCAGTATGTTTCGCAGGATGCACTGCACCTGCACGGCCCCCTTGGCCCCAATACGCCAGAGCCATTCATTATCCATGTTCAAATTCGGATCATTTTCGAAGAAGTGCTCAAGTCTGCAACCCTTTTGAGATTTAATTGCTGCATCGCTACAATCGGGTCAGCTACAGATAGATTACACTACACCGGCAGCTTACACACCGGAGCGGACTCATGCACACAATACAACAGCACATCCTCGACGATATCCGCCATCTCTCTCGCATTCGAGAATGGCGCGCGCTCGCCATTGCCGTCCCCCAATCGGGATTTTTATCTCGCTATTGCTACGGTACGGCCGCTAGCCATTAGGTCCACGTCGCCGCGATCGGGCTGGCGACCACGTGGTGGTCGCTGGACCAGACGAGCCGCCCGAACCCGTTGGTGCCCGACGGCATCCCGCCCGCCGTGAAGCTCACCGTGTAGCTCTGCTTCTCGCCGGCCCTGCTGAAGCTCAGCGTCGACGGCTCCACGGTCACCGTCACCGGGGTGCCGCCGGCGGTGGCGCTGGCGGCCACCTTGTACGTCCCGGGCTGCCCGACGTTGGTTACCGTGCGGGTGTGCTTCGCCGTGCCGCCTGCGGCCGGGAACGCCACGGAGAAGGACGGGTAGTTGAGCGCGGTCACCGCGTAGGTGCGGTTGGCGCTGCACCCCTCGGACGCGTGCTGCCTGGTGAGCGCCGCGATCTGCGCCGCCTCGTAGTTGTTGGCGCAGAGGAAGTCCACGTAGTCCGCCGCCGCGATGTCGTACACCAGCCCCGGGTCGACGGCCTTCGCGGGGTCGACGTGGCCGGCGCCCACGTCCAGCGGCGTGGCCGGCCGCCCCGTGGCCACGTCCAGGATGCCGTTGCCGTTGCCGCCGCCGCCCGGGTACTCGTTGTACGCCGTCGTCATCAGCGCCGACCGGATGGCTGCCGGGCTCCACTCCGGGTGCGCCGCGCGGAGCAGCGCGGCGAGCCCGCTCACGTGCGGGCACGACATGGACGTGCCGGAGATGATGTTGAAGCCGACGCGGCGGCCGTCGCCGGGGAGCCCCGACGGGCCGACGGACCCCGACCACGCCGCCAGGATGTTCACGCCGGGCGCGATGATGTCCGGCTTCAGGACGCTCGACGTCACAGTGTTGGGGCCCCTGGAGGAGAAGGCCGCGACGACGGGAGACGGCTTGACGCCGACCTTCGTCCCGGCGAACACAATGGTGGCCGTCGCCTTCGGATCCGACATGGCGTAGTCCCTCATGGCGTTGCCGGCTTTCTCCCCCACGCCGGAGCCCGGGAGAACGTGCGCGTCGGCGACGAGCTCCTCGCCGTTGGCGGCGGTGTTGGCGAGAACCATGCCGGCGCCGCCGGCGTCTTTGACGACGAAGCCCTTCTGGACCCTGGCATTGGTGCCGCGGTCGCAAAGGACGATCTTGCCGGCCACCTTCTCCGGGATCAGGCTGCCGGACATGCAGAGCTGGCCCATGCTGCTGTTGGACGCGTTCCCCGCGTAGATGAAGGGCATCGGCGTGGTGGGCAACGGCTTGCCGCTGTACAGGGACACGCCCGTGTAGTTCTTGCCGTTGCCGAGCGTGACGTAGGCGGGGAAGTCGCGGTCGATGGTCCCGGCGCCCACGGTGGTGATCCACGGCGCGCCGTTGGACAGCGTCGCGGCGCCCGGGCCGGCATTGCCCGCGGAGCAGGACACGAAGATCCCCTTCTCCATGGCGCTGAAGGCGCCCACCGCGATGCTGTCGCGGTAGTACTCCGCCGTGCCGCCGCCAAGGGAGAGCGAGAGCACGTCGACGCCGTCGGTCACCGCGACCTCCATGGCCTTGAGGATGTCGGAGCTGAAGCACCCGCCGACCCAGCACACCTTGTACGTCGCGACGCGGGCGCGTGGTGCCATGCCCTTGGCCGTGCCGGCAGCGTAGCCGAGCAGGTCGGCGCCCTGGACGGCGCCGCCCGCCGCGGTGCTGGACGTGTGCGTCCCGTGGCCGTCGTTGTCCCTCGGCGACCGGGATTCCTTGGACGTGTCCACGGGGCCCTTGGCCGCCTCATAGCCCGTCAGGAAGAACCTCGCGCCGATTAGCTTCTTGTTGCACGCGGAGGCGTTGAAGTCGTTGCCGTCCTCGCACTTGCCCTTCCAGCCCGCCGGCACGGGGCCGAACCCGGTGTCGTCGTAGCTCGGCCTCTCCGGCCAGACGCCGGTGTCGAGCACCCCGACGACGACGTCGGTCCCGGTGCCCGACTGCGGGAACAGCGCGTCCGTGCCGTCCAGCCCCAGGAACTCCGGCGTCCGGGTGGTGTGCAGCTCGTACCGCACCTCCGGGTTGACGACGATCACGCCGGGCTGCGACTCCAGCGCCGCGGCCTCCGCGCGCGTCAGCCGCGCCGAGTAGCCGTGGAGGAGGGTGCTGTAGGTGTACAGCACGGTGGCGGCATCCGACACCGCCTGAAGCGACGCCGCGTACCATTCCTCATGCTCCGCGAACTCGTCCGGCATGGCGGAATGGGACATGTGGACGATGTAGGTCTGCCGGCCGTCTCGTCCGGCCAAGGCCGCCGACGCCAAGAGCGCGGCGGCGGCCATAGCAAAGATCACGCGTACCTCGACATGGCGCCGCATTGTGAGTGAGCGAATGAAGGTAACGGACGGAGCGGCGAATCTTGGCAGTGGGATTGAGCGTGAGAGGTAGATCGAGGCAGTGGTTTTATAGAATCAAGAACGGGGCCTCGAATGATTGCAACAGGACAAAGGGAACAGATGGACCGCTGCTTCAGCGGCATCGATCGGACGGGAAGGCGTGACTGCGTGAGTGAGGAGCCGGGTGGAGAGAGAGAGAGATAGACCGGGCCGCAGCCCGCAGTGCACATGGCTGGCCGCTTTTAACTTTTGGTTTTTCGGCATCACCGCCACATGACCGTTCCAGGAGCCAAAGATGCTGCTCGCAATCCGTGAAAGTGTTCACTGGTCCAGCGTCCAGTAGCAGCGGTCAAGAGCGGTTGCACATCGATCGTGTCCCCGTTGCCTGCGACCCGGCCCACGAGCCGGAGGACCAGGTAGAAACCGAAACCGAAACCGAAACCGGTGTCTGCGACTGCGATCAACGTCTCCACCTCCGTCATGGGCGGCCGCCGGGTTTCTGCCCAAGCTAATCTCTAAAGTCACAAAGAGCGGTTTCTTGAAGCTTTTCAGAGAGATAACGATAGCTTTAGATATAAAACAAGACGATGTCTCGTAATGATGCTGCTACTGCCGGACGTCGATGATGGTGGGAGGTGGCGGTGCCTGCACTTGGCCGTGCCGAGCCGAGCCAGCTCTTGGATGACGGCATGTGAATGAGCTACTAGTCCCTACTGCTAGCTAGAAAACAACAATTCCTTTCGCCGAAGAACAAGTACCCATGTTCGGTTGCTGCCCAGCGCACGGCGGAGTCCCACGACTGCATGGGCAAACTGCTCGTCCAGATCGACGCGGACGAACGCCGCCCTTTAGAGGAAAGCGAGCGAAAGGCGCCGTGCTTTTCTTCGCCGCGTGACGGTTCACACTTCACACACTGACACGCACACCTCAGCAGTTCACAGTTCACACACGCCCGCACATTCACACGCTGGAACGTGGGGGCGATTCGCGGAAGCAACCGGCGATTTAGGCCCGGTTCCTGTTGAGAACTACGTTACCACGGATCACCAGATCCGCTCCCTTCCCTCCCGTCAGCAGTAGAGGCGCGAGAAGTTGTAGAAGACCCGTCTCCCTTCCCATAAGCACGACAGAGGAAACACACGAGACACTGGATATAGGGTTGAGCCTCTGGCCTCTTTCTGATCTCGATTCCATATGAGGGGTACAGGGTCTATATATAGAGACGTGATAGCCCTCAGGGCTATATTCGGTATTTGCCCACATAACCCTTCATTAGGGTTTCTCAACACTCCCCCTTGGGCGAATACCGTGACCAACACATGCCTCGTTAAAACTCAAAAAAAAACAGTGGAAAAATATGAAGAAAGAGTGCATGGTGATACAAATTGCATTTGCACTTTGTTGCCTCGTTAAAAACCTCATGTGAGAAACTTCAAGAAAACTCACCAAGGAAAAAAGAGTACAACAACTGTCATCGGGACAGATTTCGATCCTCTCGGATCTAGATTCTTTCGAATCTTCTACAAGGGCTAACTTTAGAAATGTGCTCCCCCTGATCCTTGCAAAATCGTATCAATAAGGCAAAACATCTTCTTCTAGAAGTATATGCATATAAAGATTTAGCAATCAGATTGCATATCCTTGCAAAGATTATTTCAGGAACTTCACCTCAACTCACTTCTAGGATACACGAGGTAAGTGCACGTATCAACATAAATAAGCCACTTCGACTAATGGTGTTCGATCGACTAGATCTACATATTTGATATAAACTTCCATAAAGGTTCACATATTGATCACCAAGCTAACGCCTTCAGGGCATAGAATATGACATTTATTGTCACACGATTGTGATCAATATAAGCATTCGCTCCCCCTGACGATGACATATGTCAAAGCCGTTATCCCTCATAACTCAAGCATATTCTTCAAGATATATATCTCATTGTTCATCTGGAATAACGAGAATGGACGAGGTTGGGGTGCTATCATTTTCTATCTTACACCACAATTTATACATAGTTGTGCAAAGCAAGTAACATGTCCTTTTATAGGACTTAGGGGATAATATAGTTGCAATAGTACATATTCTAAATATGACACATCGCTCTAGGCGTTCATCCATTGCAACATCTATGATGGTGTAACAAAAGTCCATCAAAGATCGTAATCCATCAGGGATTTTTCATCGATCAAATACATCGTTATAGTCTGTCATTCTGGCATGATGGGGATATTTTTGCCAGTAACACCTAAACCTTATAGGTTTCTGCCATCGGGGCTTTAGAGGATACCGTAATTCCACATCAAGTGGAAAATACCATGAGTAAAACTCGTGGAATGCACATGTGCTTATTCGGTGAACTTCAAGTCCTTTGGTACCTCATCTTATTCCTTTTCGGGTCTGTATGGGTCTTTATCCCTTTATAGGGATTATCAAACTTTGGTGTTCAACACAGACTTTATTTCTTCTGGAAAGGTTCCATCAAGGAACTATAATCTCATCTAGGAGATATTCTCTCTACATAGAAGAGTGTTCATTCGTCAGGAACGTATTATTCGGTATGAGATTTATATGTTGCATATTTATAATTCAAAGATATGGATCCTCCTAGGATCTCATGACGGATCTTCGGAATCCTATTAACTGCATAATTTAATTCATGTCATTTGCCAGATTATATCATATAGCGGAACAGCGTTTATTCAACACATATGTGGGATGGATCTCTCACAAGACCACTTGAACCATCGCATTCACCACACATTATTTCAATAGTGCCCATAAATGTCCGAACTTCAATCTCACGACTTTCATTTTGCGATTATTGGTTCAGCCTCGATTGCATTTATCAATGACCCGATAAGAGAGCTTCAAGCACTCATGCCTAGGACTTTGTTTTGGATCCCTTTTGCAATCTAGAGAGGCAATATAGGTGTCGACATATTTGTCTCCCACATTTAATAATGATCTTCGTTATTTCCCAAAACGAAAGATTCATTGTTCCATATTCCCAGCACAATGATATTGCACGCATTGCTAGGAATTTCATCATCAAGATGAACCTCTTCGTGAGGCAAATCACCATCAGGGTGAATTAATCGGAGGAGAGTTATCACAAACCATGTGAATCTGCAATCAGAACATATGCTTTGACTAAGGCTGATGGATCATATTCGCAGGCGTCCCCGAGAATAGATCAAATGCCAATAAGTCAAATGTGGATATGATATTAATCCCGGGTATATCCACATCTACATCAGGTAGAAGCATTCAAACCAATATGGTTACTCCTCAATGATTTCTGGCAAACTCCATATACATAGGAGTACACACCGAACGACATATTCAGTTTAGCTTTTGTGCGTTTAATAGAATATTGAGGCATTACACTATATGGGCATTCCTCCCCCTAATGCCGAGATGTTTTAAAAGCATACAGATAAAATCCCCAACCACAATCATCCAGTTGTGGCCAATGTATGCTATTGTGGTGATTTATTTAGGAAATCTTACGCACATTATAGATAGGGGTTTTATGCAGTGAGCATTGGACTTAGATTAATGTAGTGGCATGAATACTACATCTTTTTCCTTCAACATGAAGGGTTAGTCTCAACATCCAGTGAGACACGCAACAACAAGTTGCTTCGTGGTTACAATTCTGCAAACTTATTGTTTTATTACCAAATACACAGTCAATCATTAAGATTTAGACTAACATGCTGAAAGGGAAATGTGCCCTTGGGCCATTTCTAAGTATTTTGGTGATTTAGTGTCCAACACAAGTGCCTAAGTGTAAAAAGGTGGACAAAGTACAAATCAAGAATTAAGGTATGTTTCTCAGACTTAGTACATTGTTTTATGGACTAATGTATTGTGTCTAAGTGCTGGAAACAGGAAAAATCCAATTGGAAATGTCTTGGCTCGAGCAGCCAAGAATCTGCTGAGTCTGCAAGCACCGGACTGTCCGGTGGTGCACCGGACAGTGTCCGGTGCGCCAGGCTGGCTCGAGCGAAGTGGCTGCTCTCGGGAATTCACCGGCGACGTACGGCTAAAATTCACCGGACTGTCCGGTGTGCACCGGACTGTCCGGTGAGCCAACAGTCGGCCGGGCCAACGGTCGGCCGCGCAATCTGCGCGGGACACGTGGCCGAGCCAACGGCTAGAAGACGGCACCGGACTGTCCGGTGTGCACCGGACATGTCCGGTGCGCCAACGGCTCTCAGGCTGCCAACGGTCGGCTTCGCTATTTAAGGAAGGAAATCGGGCACCGGACAGTGTCCGGTGTGCACCGGACTGTCCGGTGCCCCCGATGACAGAAGGCAAGAATGGCTTTCCAAGTTTGTGCTCAACGGCTCCTAGCTGCCTTGGGGCTATAAAAGGGACCCCTAGGCGCATGGAGGAGTACACCAAGCATCCTTTGAACATCATTGATCACTCACACTTCATTCTTGCGCACGTGTTCGACATTTTAGTGATTTGAGCTCCGTTCTAGTGTGCTAGTCTTGAGCTCAAGTCTGGGTTTTGCGTGTGCGTATTCGCTGTGATCTTTGTGTCGTGTGTGAGTTGCTAATCCCTCCCTTGCTCTGTGATTCTTCGTGAACATCTTGTGTAAGGGCGAGAGGCTCCAAGCTGTGGAGATTCCTCGCAAACGGGATTAAGAGAAGCAAAGCAACACCGTGGTATTCAAGTTGGTCTTTGGACCGCTTGAGAGGGGTTGATTGCAACCCTCGTCCGTTGGGACGCCACAACGTGGAGTAGGCAAGCGTTGGTCTTGGCCGAACCACGGGATAACCACTGTGCCATCTCTGTGATTGATATCTCTTGGTTATTGTGTTGGGTTGAGATCCTTCTCTAGCCACTTGGCAAATTACTGTGCTAACAAGTAACCAAGTTTTGTGGCTTAAGTTTTTAAAGTGTTACAGGATCACCTATTCCCCCCCCCTCTAGGTGCTCTCAATTGGTATCAGAGCCGTTCTCTTCAAGAAAGGGACTAACCGCCTGAAGAGATGGATCCTAAAGGCAAGGGGATGGTGATCAACGACAAGGAGAAGGAGTTCTTCGTCAACGAGCCCAATGATGACAGGCCCACCGACTCAGGCTCGGGCCACAAAAGAAAAGACGGGAGGAATAAGAAGACAAGGCGCATCAAGGAAATTGTCTACTACGACAGCGACGAATCTTCCTCCTCCCAAAAGGACGACGACGACTACGATAGACGAAAGACGGTTAACTCAAACTTTTCTTTCGATTATTCGCGCATCCCGCATAGTTCAAATGCTCAATTGCTCCCCATTCCACTTGGCAAGCCCCCTCACTTTGATGGAGAGGATTACAGATTTTGGAGCCACAAAATGCGTACTCACCTGTTTTCTCTCCATCCAAGCATTTGGGAGATTGTGGAAAGTGGAATGAAATTTGATAGCTCGGATAGCCCTGTGTTTATTAATGAACAGATTCATAAAAATGCACAAGCTACTACTGTGTTGCTAGCCTCTTTGTGCAGGGACGAGTATCACAAGGTGAGCGGCTTGGACAATGCCAAGCAGATCTGGGACACCCTCAAGATCTCTCATGAGGGAAACGACGTCACCTTGCTCACCAAAATGGAGTTGGTGGAGGGCGAGCTTGGACGGTTCGCGATGATAAGGGGCGAGGAGCCGACACAAACATACAACCGGCTCAAGACCCTTATCAACAAAATAAGGAGCTACGGGAGCACGCGATGGACGGACCACGACGTCGTCCGCCTAATGCTAAGGTCATTTACCGTTCTTGATCCTCATTTGGTGAACAATATACGTGAAAATCCCAGGTACACCAAGATGTCGCCCGAAGAAGTTCTTGGGAAGTTCGTAAGCGGGCGAATGATGATCAAGGAGGCAAGATACGTGGACGACGCGTTGAACGGTCCTAGTCATGAGCCTCAACCCATTGCTCTCAAGGCAACAAGGAGCAAGGAGGCGCTACCAAGCAAGGTGGCGCAAGTTGAGGCGGCCGGACTCAATGATGAGGAGATGGCCCTCATCATTAAGCGCTTCAAGACGGCGCTTAAAGGTCGCAAGGGGCAGCCAAGCAAAACCAAAGCCAAGGGGAAGCGCTCATGCTTCAAATGCGGTAAGCTTGGTCATTTTATTGCTAACTGTCCCGACAATGATAGTGATCAGGACCAAGGGAACAAGAGGGAGAAAAAGAAGCATTACAAGAAGGCCAAGGGCGAGGCACATATCGGAAAGGAGTGGGATTCAGATTGTTCCTCCTCCGACTCTGACAATGAAGGACTTGCCGCCACCGCCTTCAACAAGTCATCCCTCTTCCCCAACGAGCGTCACACTTGCCTCATGGCAAGAGAGAAGAAAGTAAGCACTCATACTAGTACTTATGCTTCTTCGAGTGAAGATGAGTCTAGTGATGATGATGAGATAGATTACTCATGCTTATTCAAGGGATTAGATAGAACCAAGGTAGACAAAATTAATGAATTAATTGATGCCTTGAATGACAAGAATATGCTTTTAGAAAAACAAGAGGATTTGTTGTATGAAGAACATGATAAATTTGTAGAAGCACAGAAATCTCTTGCTCTAGAAATTAAGAGGAATGAAATGCTCTCTAGTGAATTATCTTCTTGTCATGAAACTATTGCTAAGTTAAAAAGTTTTAATGATGATTTAAATGCTAAACTAAAAGTAGCTAGTAAATCTAATTCTTGTGTAGAAATTGTTGAAACTTATAATAGGTGTAAAGATTTTGACATTGATGCTTGTAGTGATCATTTAGTTTCAATTTCCAAATTAAATGATGAATTAGCTAGTCTTAATGCCCAACTTAAGACTAGCAAGAATGAATTTGATAAGCTAAAATTTGCAAGGGATGCCTACACGATTGGTAGACACCCCTCAATTAAGGATGGACTTGGCTACAAGAGGGAAGCCAAGAACTTGACAAGCCATAAGGCTCCCATCTCCGCCAAAGAGAAAGGGAAGGCCCCTATGGCTAGTAGTGTGCAAAAGAACCATGCCTTTATGTACTATGATAGAAGACAACCTAGAAATGCTTATAGGAGTTGTAATGTATATAATGCCTTTGATTCTCATGCCATGGTTGCTTCTAGTTCTTCTTATGTGCATGATAGAAATGTTGGTAGGAGAAATGTTATTCATAATATGCCTAGGAGAAATGTCGTTAATGTTCCTAGGAAAGTTAATGAACCTTCTACAATATATCATGCTTTAAATGCTTCTTTTGCTATTTGTAGAAATGATAGGAAGATAGTTGCTAGAAAATTAGGGGCAAGATGCAAGGGAGACAAAACTTGCATTTGGGTCCCTAAGGATATTTGTGCTAACCTTGCAGGACCCAACATGAGTTGGGTACCTAAGACCCAAGCCTAAATTTGCCTTGCAGGTTTATGCATCCGGGGGTTCAAGCTGGATTATTGACAGCGGATACACAAACCATATGACGGGGGAGAAGAAGATGTTCACCTCCTACGTCAAGAATAAAGATTCCCAAGATTCAATAATATTCGGTGATGGGAATCAAGGCAAGGTAAAAGGGTTAGGTAAAATTGCAATCTCAAATGAGCACTCTATCTCTAATGTGTTTCTAGTAGAGTCTCTTGGATATAATTTGCTATCTGTTAGTCAATTATGCAATATGGGATATAACTGTTTGTTTACAAATGTAGATGTGTCTGTCTTTAAAAGATGTGATGGTTCACTAGCTTTTAAGGGTGTACTAGACGGCAAGCTTTACTTAGTTGATTTTGCAAAAGAAGAGGCCGGTCTAGATGCATGCTTAATGGCTAAGACTTGCATGGGCTGGCTGTGGCATCGCCGCTTAGCACATGTGGGGATGAAGAACCTCCACAAGCTTCTAAAGGGAGAACACGTGATAGGTCTAACCAATGTTCATTTCGAAAAAGATAGACCTTGTGCAGCTTGTCAAGCAGGGAAACAGGTGGGAGGCTCTCATCACACCAAAAATGTGATGACAACATCAAGACCTCTGGAGCTGCTACATATGGACCTCTTCGGACCCGTCGCCTATCTGAGCATAGGAGGAAGTAAGTATGGTCTAGTTATCGTTGATGACTTTTCCCGCTTCACTTGGGTGTTCTTTTTGCAGGATAAGTCTGAAACCCAAGGGACCCTCAAGCGCTTCCTAAGGAGAGCTCAAAATGAGTTTGAGCTCAAGGTGAAGAAGATAAGGAGCGACAACGGGTCCGAATTCAAGAACCTTCAAGTGGAGGAGTTTCTTGAGGAGGAGGGGATCAAGCACGAGTTCTCCGCTCCCTACACACCTCAGCAAAATGGTGTGGTAGAGAGGAAGAACAGGACGCTCATAGATATGGCGAGGACTATGCTTGGAGAATTCAAGACCCTCGAGTGCTTTTGGTCGGAAGCCGTGAGCACGGCTTGCCACGCCATCAACAGGGTCTACCTTCACCGCCTCCTCAAGAAGACGTCGTATGAGCTGCTAACCGGTAACAAACCTAATGTATCGTATTTTCGTGTTTTTGGGAGTAAATGCTACATTCTAGTGAAGAAGGGTAGGAATTCCAAATTTGCTCCCAAAGCCGTAGAAGGGTTTTTATTAGGTTATGATTCAAATACAAAGGCGTATAGGGTCTTCAACAAATCATCGGGTTTGGTTGAAGTCTCTAGCGACGTTGTATTTGATGAGACTAATGGCTCTCCAAGAGAGCAAGTTGTTGATCTTGATGATGTAGATGAAGAAGACGTTCCAACGGCCGCGATACGCACCATGGCGATTGGAGATGTACGGCCTCAGGAACACTTGGAGCAAGATCAACCGTCTTCTTCAACTATGGTGCATCCCCCAACCCAAGATGACGAACAGGTACCTCAAGTGGAGGCACATGATCAAGGGGGAGCACAGGATGTTCAAGAGGAAGAAGCACCTCAGGCACCTCCAACCCAAGTTCGAGCGACAATTCAAAGGGATCATCCCGTCGACCAGATATTGGGTGATATTAGCAAGGGAGTAACTACTCGCTCAAGATTAGTTAATTTTTGTGAGCATTACTCTTTTGTCTCTTCTATTGAGCCTTTCAGGGTAGAAAGAGGCCTTGCTAGATCTGGACTAGGTGTTGGCCTGCAGGAGGAACTCAACAACTTCAAGCGCAACGAAGTTTGGACACTGGTGCCTCGTCCCAAGCAAAATGTTGTGGGAACCAAGTGGGTGTTCCGCAACAAACAGGACGAGCACGGGGTGGTGACGAGGAACAAGGCTCGACTTGTGGCAAAAGGTTATGCCCAAGTCGCAGGTTTGGACTTTGAGGAGACTTTTGCTCCTGTGGCTAGGCTAGAATCAATTCGTATCTTGCTAGCATATGCCGCTCACCATTCCTTCAGGTTGTACCAAATGGATGTGAAGAGCGCTTTCCTCAACGGGCCGATCAAGGAGGAGGTGTACGTGGAGCAGCCCCCTGGCTTCGAGGACGAACGGTACCCCGACCACGTGTGTAAGCTCTCTAAGGCGCTCTATGGACTTAAGCAAGCCCCAAGAGCATGGTATGAATGCCTTAGAGACTTTTTGATTGCTAATGCTTTCAAGGTTGGGAAAGCCGATCCAACTCTTTTTACTAAGACTTGCGATGGTGATCTTTTTGTGTGCCAAATTTATGTCGACGACATAATATTTGGTTCTACTAACCAAAAGTCTTGTGAAGAGTTTAGCAGGGTGATGACGCAGAAATTCGAGATGTCGATGATGGGCGAGTTGACCTACTTCCTTGGGTTCCAAGTGAAGCAACTCAAGGACGGCACCTTCATCTCCCAAACGAAGTACACACAAGATTTGCTAAAGAGGTTTGGGATGAAGGACGCCAAGCCCGCAAAGACGCCGATGGGAACCGACGGACACACCGACCTCAACAAAGGAGGTAAGTCCGTTGATCAAAAAGCATACCGGTCCATGATAGGTTCTTTGCTTTATTTATGTGCTGATAGACCGGATATTATGCTTAGCGTATGCATGTGTGCTAGATTTCAATCCGATCCGAAGGAGTGTCACTTAGTGGCTGTGAAGCGAATTCTTCGATATTTAGTCGCTACGCCTTGCTTCGGGATCTGGTATCCAAAGGGGTCTAACTTTGACTTGATTGGGTACTCAGATTCCGACTATGCTGGATGTAAGGTCGATAGGAAGAGTACATCGGGGACGTGCCAATTCTTAGGAAGGTCCCTGGTGTCATGGAACTCTAAGAAACAAACCTCCGTTGCCCTATCAACTACTGAGGCCGAGTACGTTGCCGCAGGACAGTGTTGCGTGCAACTACTTTGGATGAGGCAAACCCTCAGGGACTTTGGCTACAATCTGAGCAAAGTCCCACTCCTATGTGATAATGAGAGTGCTATCCGAATAGCGGAAAATCCTGTTGAGCACAGCCGCACAAAGCACATTGACATCCGACATCACTTTTTGAGAGACCACCAGCAAAAGGGAGATATCGAAGTGTTTCATGTTAGCACCGAGAACCAGCTAGCCGATATCTTTACCAAGCCTTTAGATGAGAAGACCTTTTGCAGGCTGAGTAGTGAGCTCAATATCTTAGATTCGCGGAACTTGGATTGAAATGTAGCATACTTTATGCCTTTGATCATGTTCATTCTGCATTTTGTTGCTTATTGTGGTGTTCAAGTTGTACAAACACTCCCTGGACCTCACAAGTCCTGTTTGCAAGTGATGCACATGTTTAGGGGGAGCTGTGCTACAACTTGACCCTTTGTGGCTAACCATGTACTTGAGTTTGGTTGTTTTAGTCTCCAAGGAAAATTGAAAGGGAAAAGGTGGACTTGGACCATGCGAGACTTCCACTGCACTCCGATGAAAAGAGTAACTCTTCCAGGTTCATCGTTATACTCTTATTGCCTATTTGCTCTTAGTTGAAGATTTTGGTGAGGCAATGGGGTTAAAGGGCCAAGATTGATCCCGTTTTGGTGCTTGATGCCAAAGGGGGAGAAAATAAAGGCCAAAGTGATAAATGGATCAGCTACCACTTGAGAGATTTTGAGAATAGTAGAATAGAGCTTTTGGTTTGTCAAAACTCTTTTGATTTTGAGAATAATAGAATAGAGCTTTTGGTTTGTCAAAACTCTTTTGTTGTCTCACTTGTCAAAAGTTGGCTTCTTGTGGGGAGAAGTATTGATTATGGGAAAAAGGGGGAGTTTTTGAAATCTAAAATCAATTTCTCTTAGAATGACTCTCTTTATGTCTTAACATGTGTGTTTGACTTAGAGATAGAAATTTGAGTTTGATTTGCAAAAACAAACCAAGTGGTGGCATAGAGTGATCCATATATGTCAAAATTAAATCAAAACAATTTTGAGTTCTTATTTGATTTGATTTTGTACTTGTTCTACTTGCTTTATGTTGTGTTGGCATAAATCACCAAAAAGGGGGAGATTGAAAGGGAAATGTACCCTTGGGCCATTTCTAAGTATTTTGGTGATTTAGTGTCCAACACAAGTGCCTAAGTGTAAAAAGGTGGACAAAGTACAAATCAAGAATTAAGGTATGTTTCTCAGACTTAGTACATTGTTTTATGGACTAATGTATTGTGTCTAAGTGCTGGAAACAGGAAAAATCCAATTGGAAATGTCTTGGCTCGAGCAGCCAAGAATCTGCTGAGTCTGCAAGCACCGGACTGTCCGGTGGTGCACCGGACAGTGTCCGGTGCGCCAGGCTGGCTCGAGCGAAGTGGCTGCTCTCGGGAATTCACCGGCGACGTACGGCTAAAATTCACCGGACTGTCCGGTGTGCACCGGACTGTCCGGTGAGCCAACGGTCGGCCGGGCCAACGGTCGGCCGCGCAATCTGCGCGGGACACGTGGCCGAGCCAACGGCTAGAAGACGGCACCGGACTGTCCAGTGTGCACCGGACATGTCCGGTGCGCCAACGGCTCTCAGGCTGCCAACGGTCGGCTTCGCTATTTAAGGAAGGAAATCGGGCACCGGACAGTGTCCGGTGTGCACCGGACTGTCCGGTGCCCCCGATGACAGAAGGCAAGAATGGCTTTCCAAGTTTGTGCTCAACGGCTCCTAGCTGCCTTGGGGCTATAAAAGGGACCCCTAGGCGCATGGAGGAGTACACCAAGCATCCTTTGAACATCATTGATCACTCACACTTCATTCTTGCGCACGTGTTCGACATTTTAGTGATTTGAGCTCCGTTCTAGTGTGCTAGTCTTGAGCTCAAGTCTGGGTTTTGCGTGTGCGTATTCGCTGTGATCTTTGTGTCGTGTGTGAGTTGCTAATCCCTCCCTTGCTCTGTGATTCTTCGTGAACATCTTGTGTAAGGGCGAGAGGCTCCAAGCTGTGGAGATTCCTCGCAAACGGGATTAAGAGAAGCAAAGCAACACCGTGGTATTCAAGTTGGTCTTTGGACCGCTTGAGAGGGGTTGATTGCAACCCTCGTCCGTTGGGACGCCACAACGTGGAGTAGGCAAGCGTTGGTCTTGGCCGAACCACGGGATAACCACTGTGCCATCTCTGTGATTGATATCTCTTGGTTATTGTGTTGGGTTGAGATCCTTCTCTAGCCACTTGGCAAATTACTGTGCTAACAAGTAACCAAGTTTTGTGGCTTAAGTTTTTGAAGTGTTACAGGATCACCTATTCCCCCCCTCTCTAGGTGCTCTCACATGCACAACACTATTTTTATCCCAATTTGTGACATCTGGTTGAGCAATGTGCTAACATCTGGTTGAGCAATGTATGGCTGAGATTTCTAGTCATAAATTATTTGGTAAGGTCTTTTTGCTTACTAATAGAATCCCAATTTGTGATGTCTTCTATGCCAAAAAGGCTTTCATGCATTATATTATATATCTTCGGGTTACTTCGGGTAAAACTTTATGCATGAGGAAAGAAGAGAGAATTATCTTATCTGTGTTTCATTTATATTTCAATTTAATTTCCCAGATTTCCAAGCACTATACAGCTTGATATAGTTGTTATGGCCACTTGGCGATATATATAAATATATGATGCCACACAACACAATCAAACAAAATATAGAGCGAAAACAAAATTATTTACGAAGGTTGCAAAATAATGTGACTTAAGGGGCTCGAATAACCCACCACAATCCACGCGAGTACAAGCTCTAGCGTATCTGACGTTAATGCGTGTGCGGCCATCAGGGCTACGGCAACACAACAAGCCTTTGTAACAAGCACAATAGATGCAATTGTGGCTCGGTAGTCAGCATAGACGATAAGTCCACACAACATGCGCAACAGGCGCAATTGTGGCTCAATAATTGCGACACATGGGTAGTGCCTACAGGGCCTACGAAAAATGCGTGATTCGGCGATAGCGATCCGACTCAACGGGAGCGATCCTATTAAGCGAGAGCGCGACATAGCAATCACATGACGCAACCAAGTTCGAACGACATAAATATTGCGTCATGTTGCCAGGGCGCAGCCAATGCCATAACTCAACCGATTACCAACGCAGCCTGATCGACGTGTCTGAGTACCCATTATACAATTTAATCGCTCGACGTGAGTCCGAAAGATCAAAGCGACACAAATATTTAGAGCGATATTATTATGCATAGTATAACCTTCACATGCATTTTAATAAATTTCCGCTAAGTATTTACTACGGGAAATAAAAGCAGAAAAATACTAGAATTAATTTATGAATATAACACATCAGATGCAAAGCATTTTCCCACATCGAAGCATACATTTTCTATTAATTATTTGCTTCAAGAAATTAACGAATGTAGAAATTGCAACATATGTTTGATGCCGCATGCAGTTCGGCTGCAAGTTTCTTTGGCTAGGTGCGGCGTGGGTCATACACGCAGACTTGTGGTACGATTTACGGAGTTGTCAGGTTTGGCTGGATCAAGTAACCAGCCGCAGCCGTGGCGTTCGGCAGAAGCGAGACTGAGGGAGAGATCCACTTTTCTCGCTTTCTTTCAGGCGCCGCTTTGACCGCAAATGATCAGGCCGTTCGCTCTACAACCACAGAAAAGAGCCATGCCGCCCGTCACGCACGGCAAGGAGGCCGGCCGAGCGATTCGATCGCAGCCTACCAAAAGACAGCCAATTCGTGGTGTCTGCTGATTCGTGATGGCTGCAGGTGCAGAGGACTACCGGTCGCTGCGCGTGGGCTCGAACGTTCGGCTGCAGGCCGTATCTGCCAGGACGATTCATGTAGCGCGCGACTAGAGCCGCCGTCGCTTTTTCTTCTCCAACGAACAAGCAAATCCAATCTACTTAGAAGGACATATCATTCGATTGTGTAGAGGAATCAAAGCCTGTCGCGTAGGACAGTTCGGCTAGGCCGGAGACCTGCCGGATTGACGGAGAGTTGATGCAGATCTGATCCAGCAGCAACGTCGAGGTAGAGCGTGCTGATAACGTGTTGAGAACTACGTTACCACGGATCACCAGATCCGCTCCCTTCCCACCCGTCAGCAGTAGAGGCGCGAGAAGTTGTAGAAGACCCATCTCCCTTCCCATAAGCACGACAGAGGAAACACACGAGACACTGGATATAGGGTTGGGCCTCTGGCCTCTTTCTGATCTCTATTCCATATGAGGGGTACAGGGTCTATATATAGAGACGTGATAGCCCTCAGGGCTATATTCGGTATTTGCCCACATAACCCTTCATTAGGGTTTCTCAACAGTTCCAATCTCGCGAGATAAACTTTATCAGCTTTTTTTAGCTACTTTTAGCCATTTGTAATCTAAACATGAGAGCTAATGGTGATAATTAAAGCTAAAGTTTAACACTTCAATTCATATAGCTAAAGTTTAGCAGGAAGCTAAAGTTTATCCCGTGAGATTGAAATGGGTCCTTAGGTGCTGCCTGGAAATGGACGGTGGGCTGCCTGACAATTGGGCTACGGTGGAGTGGTCTACTGGGCCCGAAGTAGCCGTAGCCTGTAGGGCATCAGGCGCAGCGCAGAGTCGAGTTTCGTCGACCGTTGTGGCAGCACCGAGTTCGGGAAAAAAGATGTCGATTTTGTGTGCCTTGATATCAGATCTGCCCACCGAAACTGCATTGCCAAATAAATCGACTGTGCCTTCAACTTACCTCGGGTGTCGTGTCCAGATGGCCAACTTTGTGCAAGTGGTTTTGCACCATTGCCAGTGGCGCGCCTGCACTGGCGTGCTCTGCTGAAAGCCCACCGCCCCGGGCCATCTCCTGCCTGCCTGGAATGAATGGCACAGAGGCTTCACGGCGGGGACATGCCAGTGATGCCACAGCGTTCGTATTCATTCATTCGTGCCGACGTGCCGTCGTACGCTACACATCACACATGTCGGCGGCAGCGGTGAACATGAACACCACGATGCGAAATAACGCGACGCAACACCCCGTGTGGCCGTGTGAGAACGGGTGGATTACCGACGCGGCGCCGGCCGTCGGCCGTCGTACGCCGGGGAGCGGGGACCATGGCGAGTGACCGATGGCGTGGCGACCCCCCTTTCGGTTTCGGGTCTCTTCGCTGGGGCGGCAGCTTTTGTTGGGCCGCGTACAGTACACGCGTTGCGTCGGATCGGAGTGTCAGAGAACGTGCCCGTGACTGACGGACTCTGGCGACGGAGGGCAAGGGCATGCGGATACGGGCAACGTGTGCAGCCGCGGCGGTCAGCACTCAGCAGACAGCGACAGAGGCACGCGGGCGGTCAGGGCTCGCGCCCCGAGGGAGACGGCACGGCAGCCATAGGCCGTAGGAAAAAGCGTGGTATGCGTATGGGTAATGGGTGGCTGTGGGCCTGTGGCTCTCGTTCTTTTCATCGTTCGTTTTCTCTGCGCGACTGCAGATGGATGGGCCGCACACGTGCTCCATCCAACCGGTACAGCAGAGCCCTTTGGTACCGTGGTCGTTGGTCAAAACTAGGAATCGATGTTTAATTTTTTTATTCTTCTTTTCTCGATTGCCAATAAGTAAAATGTAGAATTTAATATGTAAATTTATATTTTTGTTTTTTATCATTGAGTTACTTAAGATTCATAGATTTTTTTTTAAAAAAAATTCAATTTTTTTTGTTCTAGGAAAAAATATGCACACAAAAAATATACAGTATTTTATTCTTGTCTCTCATAGTATTCTTAATAATATGACTAAAGATTAGCATCAAATTTTATATATATCTATATTAAAATATTAAATTTATATGTTTAGAATATATCTCTATTCAAAATTGTAACAGGGTTATTAGTTTGTTTCTCACGTGAGCTTCCAGACCCAGAGAAACAAAAAAAAACCGTTTCTTCATAGCCTAGCTCACCGCTAGATGCTCTATCCCATGGTGACGGGAATACAGCCAACCAAACATTGCCCCTGTTTGTTTCGGATTTTTACAGCTTCTGGCCACCAAAAGCTGCTGCGGACTGCCAAACGCTCAGCTTTTCAGCCAGCTTCTATAAAATTCGTTGGGGCAAAAATCATCCAAAATCAACATAAACACATAATCGGTTGAGTCGTTGTAATAGTAGGAATCCGTTACTTTCTAGATCCTGAGCCGTATGGACAACTTTATCTTCCTCCGTATATAATCCTAATGATATTCAGATTCTCTACACAGCCAGATTCTCCCCACAGCCAGATTCTCAGAAAAGCTGGTCAGAAAAAAGCTGAACCAAACAGGATGATTATCTCTCGACACGCTAAACGCACATGCTTTGATCACATGAATCTTCTCCGTTCCCAAAATCACAACTCAACTCAAGTGCTCTAGCAACTCTCTTGCTATTCTAACTCTCAAAAGATGTTTATACTAAATACCTTTCTATTTTTTTAGCACTTGGATGTCTTGTATGATTTGAAGAGGATCCCTTCACTGCACGTAGGGATGAAAGTGGTAATCCGAACTGTTAGAACAAATTTAATATTTTAAAATAGATATGTATAAAATTTGATGTTGATCTTTTCTTATTTTATCAAGCACATTAGTACAAATATGAATAAAATATTACATAAGTTGTTTTATGTATCATTTGCTCCCTACAACACAAAAAATTGAAAAAATTACCGAATTTGTTTCCGAATCCATACCGAAGTTTATATCTATTATTTGAGAAAATATAGGATGAATTTGAGGTTTACCTTTTATGAATCTTAACAAGCTGGATGTTAAAAATAAGAATACAGATTTATATTGTATATTCTATATCCTATTTATTCGCAATCAAAGAAAAACGACTAAAAAACTGATTACTGAATAAATACCGTTTCCAACCGTTTTCATCCCTACCTGCACGTGATATTTCTTAGCTCATTGATTGAGTGTGACCGATTGGATGGTATAGGCTCCCCACTCAAATATAGTCGTGTAAATTTATTCATAAATTTGCATACTTTTTCGGATATGTCTGGTGGTGCACCAGACATATCTGATGTCGTTTGAGAGTTAACTGTTGAATAAAGTTGTCAGACCATCAGTCTTTCAGAGTCCACCTGACATGCTAGTGTGCCATCAGACATGCTGTCGGTGGGAAAATCCACCGGCCGGGTGGCGGAATGCACCCGCCCTAATCCTAAGATGAGGAGGGGGCCTAAGCGGATGCCTGTTTGGTGAATTCGGGATGAACACAAGGGGACACGAGGGATTATAGTGGTTTAGGCCGCCGGAGCGTAATACCCTACCTCCACTGTGTGTAAGTTGTATTAAGTGTGTGTTTGAGCGTGTCCCTTGTAACGCTGTGTGCCTTCCCTTTTATAGTTTAAGGGAGGCACATACAAGGATGCTGAGCCCCGACATGCGGGCCCAGGAGCATAATGGAAGAAATATATTATGTGAATAACTAATGCTGACAGAGTAACGCATGAGTAATTAGCGGGAGTCATGATGGCTGCAGTCCATGCAACATTGATAGGTAGTAACCTGTACGAGTAATGGTGAGTCATTGCCCTCGATATGGTAACGTGTAAGTAACTGCACGGCCCACGTATCGTGGATTAAGCACGCCACCTGTCAGCAGAATGGACAGGCGCACATCTTATCCGTAATGAATGTGAAGGCGCGCGTAGCCCAAAGGCATCATGCCAGGTTCCACCCGTTGGCTTATGCCGCGCGCAGTATGCCATGTGGCAGCATCGTGTCTTCGCCTGAGCGGGGAGCAGGAGTGTATACGGATAGGTCCGGATCCCACCAGACCAGGTCTGGACACATGTCGGCACCGGACCCCCGCCTGGGCCCTGATTAAGGCCCGGGTGTGTTCTGTCCTGGAACCTTGGGACCCTACTGTGGGCAGCCCGGACCCCATACGGGGGGGGGGGGTCCGGATCCCATTCTAGGGGTCCGGTTCGTACACGTGGGAGTCCTAGACCAAACTTGGAGGTCCGGACTGTATATCCAGCGGTCCGGCACTTTCCCATGGGGTCCGGACTCACTTTTGATGTCTTGGAGTATATTACCATGGGGTCCGGACTCACTGTTGATGTCTTGGAGTATATTACTTTCTCTGGACACGTGGCGGCCCCGGACCCGCCCATGTGGTGGGGTCAGGCGCTGTTGCTGGCCCAGAGTAGTCACTCAAGGCTGGGGCGAGTCATGGCCTGGTTTCACATACAGCTCCTTTACCACGCGACTAAGGATAGCCGCGTGGGTACTGCGTCTTTATACAGTAGTAAGGGGTACCCTAGTTTCAGGGTACCGACAGTGGCCCCCTGGCCCACCTCAAGGGAGGATGCGAGCCTGCAGGTGGGGCCAAAGCTTGTACTTTGCCTCAACATGGCCTGATTGGTGATAGGCGCGCCGTTTCAGTGCGTCTGCTGACGCACCCACCGTCAATCCACCTTCGGTCACGCCAACTGCCATATCTGTCCCCACGGCTGACTGACCCACGGGCCCCATGCCTGGTGGTTTCGTCGGGCCACACGCGGGGCGGCTCATTGCTGCTGCATTGGTTTAAAATATTACCTTTTATCTTCTGCAGTGGCCCCAAGGAGGCGCACTACAGACGCGCGCAGCGGTTCGCTCTTTCCGCACCCGAAATCTGGCACACAAACTGTATGACTTGTGGACCTGGGCCCCCGTGTCATAGATTGGGCTGCCTGGGTCCTAGGTACCCGTCGAGTGAGATTTCCTGCGGCGATTCTGTCACACCCGGCTTTAAGGGACAAAGCCAGGTGCGTCTCATACATGCGCCAAGAAGACAACATATATAATAACAGAGTGCATAGAGATAAATGTCACGATACATCAGAGTATTTATTACATAGCGGAAGTCTTATTACAAAATAAAAGATAAATATAAAACGAACTAAGGATCGTTGGCGCCAATGTCAACTGAGAAACACCACCTAGATCAGATCGAACTCCTCGCTTTGTGGCTCCTCTTGAACCACCTGTTCTTCTCCTGTGGGGGGGGGGGTGTGAGACAGCAAGAGTGAGCTCACACATGTTCATCGCTCAACAAGTTGTGGGGAATAATGTGGCATGAACTCACAAAGGTGGGAGATCATGTAAGGTGTAAGGCTTACCAAAGGGGAACGGTTAAAGCTGAGCATTGCTTTTAAATAGTTGGTCAAAATTTTATTAGCAATTACTAAGTGTAAGTGAATACCAAACCATAATAAAATAATAGAACAAAATTAATAATAAACCCATGCAAATGCAAATGACAAATTGAGTTTAGGTTCCATAATTTAATCATCGGAGAGTCCTGAGCCGCTCATGACCGTGAGCTCGGCTAGTATACCAGTTTTACACTCTGCAGAGGTTGTACCCTTTACCCACAAGTCGTGTTTCCCATGTCGCCAGGGTTAGCTAGGCCCTTAGACACTACCAAGGTGAATGGCTAGGGATCCACTACGAGGCCTTTACAAAGTTCCACTAGCTTCCGAAAACCCGCTACAGTTTATGGGAAGAGCACTTGCAAGAATCCCCCGTCTGACCGCCATCGCAGCAAAATCAACCCGAGAACCTCCTTGCATGCAACTCCCCTACTGCCCTTGCCCCTTTCGAGTAAGGTAGTCTTCCACTAGCTTTCCTAATTAGTCAGCCAAGGGCGTCCCATTAAACCCTTGTGGTGGCACGTGTTTCTCAAGTTAAGCTCCATATTCCAATTAACAATAATATAATGATCTTGACATGAACATAAATAGAATAACAAAATAACTGGAACATGGATATAATAAATGATTATCCCAAAACCATATAAAGCAATAGCAAAAACTACCCATGTGATTCAGGGGCAAACAAGGTGATGAGATAAACAATCTAGGGTGACCTATTGGGTCCCATCAAAATTAAACCTATGCATGGTAAATGATTATAAAGAACATTATTGGGTAACAAAAGTGAATCAAGGGCACAACTTGCCTGACACTTGAGATCCCAGGTACCAACTTGCTTTTCAGATGACACGTGTCCTCGCGCTAGTCGTAGCAATACAAACAAACATGATATAGATAAAATTAACATCACACCAAACATAAGAACAAACTGAATAATAATAATCTACACGTTGTTATGAGATCGCGGGATCGAGAACTACTAAGATCGGAGTTACGGTCACCGAGTTATGATTTTATGCAGTTATTAAGTACCTAGAATAGAGTAATTCATGTGAATAATTTTAAATCAAGTTTCATGGTTAGATAAAGGTACTAGGTTATAAACAATACTTAAGCAAAATTAATGCCACTGGAATGAATCAATTTGGAGTTATATATTTTAAGTTATGAATTTCTAAAGGTTTTATGTGTTTTATGCAAGATTAAATAGGATATAAATTTTAATAGGACTTTCATGTGAAAACAGTGGTACTAGATGATAAACCATAATATTACAAAATTATAGGAACTGGAATGGACTAAAAAGGATTTAATATGCATTTTCTATGATTTATACAAGTTTCTAACATTATTTTCGTATTAAAAATGAATTTAGAAAGAATTTCTCTGATTTTATTGATTCCTGGACTGGGCGTCAAATATAGGGAAGTTCAGGGTCTCAGCGAAACGGTCCTAAGACACAGTGCACAGTTAACAAGGACGGCGGGTTGATTTAGGACTTTTCAAGGGTCTATTACGGAAAACAGACGAACCCGTATGACAATGATCGCCTAGGGACGTTGGATCGGTAGCCAACGACCCAGATCAACCTAGGACGCCAGCGAACCTGTAAGCGCTATTATCCGTTGGATTAAAATCCGATGGCCAAGATTCTATAAACCCTGATCTAACCAACACCGCATGATCTGAGATCTATGGCTCCCGCTGCCTGATATCTCGCTCCCAATCCACATCGTTGATTAGCCAATCGATGGTCACTGGCCCATCCGCACCCTAGACCAGAGACGGCGACTACACAAGGTACCAGACAGCGGCGGACACGCGGTGGAGCCATCGCCGACCGTTTCTAACCATGATTTCGAGCGCGGTGCTTCAGTCCGAAGGGCGATACTCGAACCAGAATCAAGAATTATGCTAGCAGCGGAATTCTTACCGAAAATCATGTGCGCAGAATCTCCGTCCATGATGCTCTGTGATTTGGCGGCAATGTCGATCGTCGGTGAAGAATTCCCCACCAAACCACGACGTTCCCCGCCAAATTGAGGGTTGTCATGTCTTCCTAGCGCGCTCGTGAAGCTCCCTAACCAACTCCCGGTCACTATGTGGCGTCACAGGCATCGGACGGCGACGGTGGATTTCCCTACCCCAAGGTTCCTGGTGGCGATTAAATCGGAAGCTTGGCGCCCATGGGGTGGTTGGACGAGAGGAAGAAGGTCACGAGGCCGATTTTTTATAGCCCGGGGCGAGGACGAGCTCGGTCAAGCTTATCCCGAGATTCAAGCGCGGATTTAGGGGGCTGTTACGACAATGAAGTGGCTCTGGTGTGTAGTTCTCGGCGAGACCCGGCCCTCGGCGTGCGTGTCACGCGAGCGGGTCCCAGGGAGACGATGCGCGCGGTCGCCAGTGCTCTCGCTGTGGAACCCGAAGCTGCCGGAGGACGAGACAGGCGCGGATGAAGATCCCACGGCGGCGAAGTCTGTCCGCGCCGCGCGATCCTCACGGAGAAGAGGACCGATGACGGGAGAGGCCCACACGCAGTGGTAGAAGCGGAGCTGACGCGCAAGTAAACGGCTGCCAAGCGGGCCCCAGCCGACAGTCGACCACACACGCGCACGGTTGAAAAAAAAGATTGGGCCGCGCAGGTGGGGCGAAGAAATGTCTAGGTGGGCCAAAATGTGAACAACGAGCCCAGTTAACCATTCCTTTCCTTTTTCTTTTTAATTGTCTTTCTTTTCCTTTCCATTTGAATCTCAAATTTGAATTTGAATCTTGTTATGGGTTTCATCCTTGAGTCAAATATACCAATTCAAATCTTATTAAAGAAATAATATATTTTATTATTATTTATATATTTTCTTCTTTTCTTTCCTTTTCTAACCCTAAGTTGCAAGTCAGGATTAAATCTCCAAATTTGGATATTAATATATTTCTTTTTACATTACTTTTATATTGTCACAAAATGCACACACAATAAAACCCAGCATGATGCACTTATTGTTTTAGGTGTCATTGGTTAATTAATGACTTTTTGCAGTGTTGGTTTACATGTTATAATAATCAGAGGCAAAAACATGTATGTGAATCAACTATGTCTTCTTTTACACTTTTTTTAGGTATTACAAATCCTACCCCCCTTAAAAATAATCTCGTCCTCGAGATTTAGGAAGGACTAGGGAAAGATGGGGAAAATCTATTCGAAGCTCTTCTTCTCTTTCCCATGTAGCTTCATCTTCTCCATGATTACTCCATTGTTCTTTGTACATCTTTATCACTTTATTTCTTGTAACTTGAATCAATGTATCAAGGTTCTTGATAGGATACTCCGTGTAAGTCAAATCACCCTGAACACTGAGCTCTTCCATTGGTAACTGTTTCTCAGGGCCATGGAGACACTTCTTAAGTTGAGACACGTGGAATACATTATGTACATCCAATAGATTATCAAGTAGCTCGGGTTGATAGGCCATCTCTCCAACTCACCAAAAAAACTCTGAATGGTCCAAAGAACTGTCTTCCTCTAGCCTGGTCCAAAAATAGAGGAGTCCTGCATTTCCTGTCATACAGAGTCTCGAACGATGACATCCTTAGGTTGGCCTGGTAACTATTATTATATGAGAACTCAGCATAAGGTAGACTCTTGTCCCAACTACTACCATGCTGAAGGGCACAAGCTCTCAACATGTCCTCCAATACTTGATTAGTCCTTTCAGTCTATCCATCAGTCTGAGGATGGTAGGCCGAACTAAAATTCAACTTCGCATCCATATTCTCATGAAGACTTTTCCAAAATCTAGAGGTAAACTGTGATCCTCTATAACTCTGCCTATTGAGATCACTTATAAGTAGCCTTGACCAGAATGAAATGAGCCACTTTGGTCAGTCTATCCACAGTAACCCATATAGAATCATATCCTTTCGAGGTGCGAGGCAATCCAGTAATGAAATCCATACCAATCTCTTCTCGCTTCCATTCAGGCATCTTTAGCGGGTGCAGTAGTCCAGCTGGCCTCTGGTGTTCAGCCTTAACTCTTTGACACACATCGCACATAATCACATGTGCAGCCACATCTTTCTTTAGTTCATACCACCAGTACTTCTGCTTCAAATCCTGATACATCTTGGTACTACCAGGATGAATAGAATAATCCGAGTCATGGGCTTCCTTTAAAATAGTCTCACGAAGGCTTTCAATCTCCAGAACACATATCTGATCCTTGATCCGTACTATGCCTTGCTCATCCTCCGTGAATTCTGGACCTCGACCTTTAGTAATTAGATCCTTAATCTCTTGTATTTTAGCATCACCAATTTGTCCTTTGCGGATATCTTGCTCCAAAGTAAGTTCCACATCAATAGTATCTCCTTCCGTGTGAGCAACTATCCCCAAGTTAAGTCTCCTAAAATCCACAATAATCTCATCGGGTAGCTGGGCAACAACAGCTGAATGAACATGCTCCTTCCGACTCAAGGCATCTGCAACCAAATTTGCCTTGCCCGGGTGATAGTGAATCTCCAAATCATAATCCTTAATAAGCTCCAACCAACGGTGTCGCCTAAGGTTGAGATCCTTCTAAGTGAATATATACTTCAAACTCTTATGATCCGTGTATACTTGACACTTGGTTCCCATGACATAATGTCTCCATATCTTAAGCGCATGCACAACGGCTGCCAATTCTAAGTCAGGAGTGGGGTAGTTCAATTCATGTTTCCACAACTGACGAGACACATAGGCAATCACATGTCCTTCTTGCATGAGCACACATCCTAACCCTTGGCCACATGCATCACAATAAATGTCAAATCCCTTTTGTAGATCAGGCATAACCAACACTGGTGGTGACATCAATCTCTTCTTCAATTGATCAAAGCTATCTTGGCACTTCTCGTCCCACTTAAATTCTTTGCCCTTCTCCAAAAGCGAAGTCATAGGCTTAGCGATCTTAGAAAATCCTTCAATAAATCTCCGATAATATCCTACTAATCCCAAGAAACTTCGAATCTCAGTAACTGTAGTGGGTACTCTCCACTCCATTATCTCCTTAACCTTAGTAGGATCCACTGATATTCCTCCATTAGAATTGATATGTCCAAGGAATGACATCTCGTCAATCCAAAACTCGCATTTGCTGTACTTGGCATAGAGTTGATTATCTCGTAACTTCTGTAGCACCAATCTCAGAGGTTCCTCATAATCACTAACACTCTTGGAATAAATAAAAATATTGTCGATGTAAACCATGACGAATCCGTCCAGATTATGAACACCTTATTCTTTAGATCCACAAAATAGGCTGGTGCATTGGTTAATCCAAACGACATAATGATGAACTCATATAAACCATATCGGGTCGAAAAATCCGTCTTAGGAATATCCAATGGCCTAATCTTCATTTGATGGTAACCCGATTGGAGATCAATCTTCGAGAATACTCTAGCATCTCTCATCTGATCAAATAAATCTTCAATGTGGGGCAATGGATACTTGTTCTTCACAGTGACATCGTTAAGGGACCTATAATCCATGCACATCCCTTGCGATCCATCTTTCTTCTGTACAAATAGAACCGGCGCTCCACTAGGTGAAGAATTCGAACGAATGTACCCAGCCTCTTGTAACTCTGTTAATTGCTTCTTAAGTTCTTTTAACTCTTCTACAGACATCTTGTATGACCATTTAGAAATAGGGCAGTCCAATTAAGAGACCAATGACCAACTCAACTTCCATATCTGGTGGCATCCCTAATAACTCCTCTGGAAAGACATCCGGAAAATCCCTAACTGCACGGATGTTGACACCAACAACTTCCCATCTACTAAGAATGCCGCTAGTCTGATGGTGGTAGTTACTGTAACTTCAACTTCAACTTCAAATCTTTGTCCTTTGGAATTGGTGAGTTCTATGGTTCCCTTAGCACGGTGTATATACTGTCTTTGCCTTTCTTAACCATGACATACCAAGGACCACGTCTATAGTGCTCTCTTCTAACACTATAGGGGTAGCCCATCTAGGCTAGAAATACAGGGTAAGGAAGGAAGAATTGTATACAAGGCGAGTAATTACGAGAAATGTTACTGTGGGGGGATTTATTAGCTAAGTAGATTAGTGTGTCACCTATTAAAGTTAATTCATTACCTTATGGTGGTACATGCTAAGATGCCAAACTATAATGTTTCAATCAATCAAAGAAGCAAATCAGGCATTGATCATCAGAACAATCAACCAACATTTTAATAGAGAAAATAGTTTTAATTTTTGTGTCTTAGGTCTCCTATCTCTTAAAAAGATCATAGTTGTAGGATTCCAAGGTGTGAAATCCATCTTGTCTTAGAACAGAAAAGATAAGAGTAATCAGAGTATGGAAGCAAAAGGTGAGATAGGATCAAGATGAGATAAGTATAGAATGAATCAGAGTAAGGTAAGTAGGTAAGGGTTTGTCCATTTCTATCTAGGTTTCGTCCTACAGTCAACATTTGCCTCTGATACCACTTCTGTCACACCCGACTTTAAGGGACAAAGCCAGGTGCGTCTCATACATGCGCCAAGAAGACAACATATATAATAACAGAGTGCATAGAGATAAATGTCACGATACATCAGAGTATTTATTATATAGCGAAAGTCTTATTACAAAATAAAAGATAAATATAAAACGAACTAAGGATCGTTGGCGCCAATGTCAACTGAGAAACACCACCTAGATCAGATCGAACTCCTCGCTTTGTGGCTCCTCTTGAACCACCTGTTCTTCTCCTGTGGGGGGGGGGTTGTGAGACAGCAAGAGTGAGCTCACACATGGTCATCACTCAACAAGTTGTGGGGAATAATGTGGCATGAACTCACAAAGGTGGGAGATCATGTAAGGTGTAAGGCTTACCAAAGGGGAACGGTTAAAGCTGAGCATTGCTTTTAAATAGTTGGTCAAAATTTTATTAGCAATTACTAAGTGTAAGTGAATACCAAACCATAATAAAATAATAGAACAAAATTAATAATAAACCCATGCAAATGCAAATGACAAATTGAGTTTAGGTTCCATAATTTAGTCATCGGAGAGTCCTGAGCCGCTCATGACCGTGAGCTCGGCTAGTATACCAGTTTTACACTCTGCAGAGGTTGTACCCTTTACCCACAAGTTGTGTTTCCCATGTCGCCAGGGTTAGCTAGGCCCTTAGACACTACCAAGGTGAATGGCTAGGGATCCACTACGAGGCCTTTACAAAGTTCCACTAGCTTCCGAAAACCCGCTACAGTTTATGGGAAGAGCACTTGCAAGAATCTCCCGTCTGACCGCCATCGCAGCAAAATCAACCCGAGAACCTCCTTGCATGCAACTCCCCTACTGCCCTTGCCCCTTTCGAGTAAGGTAGTCTTCCACTAGCTTTCCTAATTAGTCAGCCAAGGGCGTCCCATTAAACCCTTGTGGTGGCACGTGTTTCTCAAGTTAAGCTCCATGTTCCAATTAACAATAATATAATGATCTTGACATAAACATAAATAGAATAACAAAATAACTGGAACATGTATATAATAAATGATTATCCCAAAACCATATAAAGCAATAGCAAAAACTACCCATGTGATTCAGGGGCAAACAAGGTGATGAGATAAACAATCTAGGGTGACCTATTGGGTCCCATCAAAATTAAACCTATGCATGGTAAATGATTATAAAGAACATTATTGGGTAACAAAAGTGAATCAAGGGCACAACTTGCCTGTGGCACTTGAGATCCTAGGTACCAACTTGCTTTTCAGATGACACGTGTCCTCGCGCTAGTCGTAGCAATACAAACAAACATGGTATAGATAAAATTAACATCACACCAAATATAAGAACAAACTGAATAATAATAATCTACACGTTGTTACGAGATCGCGGGATGGAGAACTACTAAGATCGGAGTTACGGTCACCGAGTTATGATTTTATGCAGTTATTAAGTACCTAGAATAGAGTAATTCATGTGAATAATTTTAAATCAAGTTTCATGGTTAGATAAAGGTACTAGGTGATAAACAATACTTAAACAAAATTAATGCCACTAGAATGAATCAATTTGGAGTTATATATTTTAAGTTATGAATTTCTAAAGGTTTTATGTGTTTTATGCAAGATTAAATAGGATATAAATTTTAATAGGACTTTCATGTGAAAACAGTGGTACTAGATGATAAACCATAATATTACAAAATTATAGGAACTGGAATGGACTAAAAAGGATTTAATATGCATTTTCTATGATTTATACAAGTTTCTAACATTATTTTCGTATTAAAAATGAATTTAGAAAGAATTTCTCTGATTTTATTGATTCCTGGACTGGGCGTCAAATACAGGGAAGTTCAGGGGTCTCAGCGAAACGGTCCTAAGACACAGTGCACAGTTAACAAGGACGGCGGGTTGATTTAGGACTTTTCAAGGGTCTATTACGGAAAACAGACGAACCCGTATGACAATGATCGCCTAGGGACGTTGGATCGGTAGCCAATGACCCAGATCAACCCGGGACGCCAGCGAACCTGTAAGAGCTATTATCCGTTGGATTAAAATCCAATGGCCAAGATTCTATAAACCCTGATCTAACGAACACCGCATGATCTGAGATCTATGGCTCCCACTGCCCGATATCTCGCTCCCAATCCACATCGTTGATTAGCCGATCGATGGTCACTGGCCCATCCGCACCCCAGACCAGAGACGACGACTACACAAGGTACCAGGCAGCGGCGGACACGCGGTGGAGCCATCGCCGACCGTTTCTAACCATGATTTCGAGCGCGGTGCTTCAGTCCGAAGGGCGATACTCGAACCGGAATCAAGAATTATGCTAGCAGCGGAATTCTTACCGAAAATCATGTGCGCAGAATCTCCGTCCATGATGCTCTGTGATTTGGCGGCAATGTCGATCGTCGGTGAAGAATTCCCCACCAGACCACGACGTTCCCCGCCAAATTGAGGGTTGTCATGTCTTCCTAGCGCGCTCGTGAAGCTCCCTAACCAACTCCCGGTCACTATGTGGCGTCACAGGCATCAGACGGCGACGACGGATTTCCCTACCCCAAGGTTCCCGGTGGCGATTAAATCGGAAGCTTGGCGCCCATGGGGTGGTTGGACGAGAGGAAGAAGGTCACGAGGCCGATTTTTTATAGCCCGGGGCGAGGACGAGCTCGGTCAAGCTTATCCCGAGATTCAAGCGCGGATTTAGGGGGCTGTTACGGCAATGAAGTGGCTCTGCTGTGTAGTTCTCGGCGAGACCCGGCCCTCGGCGTGTGTGTCACGCGAGCGGGTCCCAGGGAGACGATGCGCGCGGTCGCCAGTGCTCTCGCTGTGGAACCCGAAGCTGCCAGAGGACGAGACAGGCGCAGATGAAGATCCCACGGCGACAAAGTCTGTCCGCGCCACGCGATCCTCACGGAGAAGAGGACCGATGACGGGAGAGGCCCACACGCAGTGGTAGAAGCGGAGCTGACGCGCAAGTAAACGACTGCCAAGCGGGCCCCAGCCGATAGTCGGCCACACGCGCGCACGGTTGGAAAAAAAAGATTGGGCCGCGCAGGTGGGGCGAAGAAATGTCTAGGTGGGCCAAAATGTGAACAGCGAGCCCAGTTAACCGTTCCTTTCCTTTTTCTTTTTAATTGTCTTTCTTTTCCTTTCCATTTGAATCTCAAATTTGAATTTGAATCTTGTTATGGGTTTCATCCTTGAGTCAAATATACCAATTCAAATCTTATTAAAGAAATAATATATTTTATTATTATTTATATATTTTCTTATTTTCTTTCCTTTTCTAACCCTAATTTGCAAGTCAGGATTAAATCTCCAAATTTGGATATTAATATATTTCTTTTTACATTACTTTTATATTGTCACAAAATGCACACACAATAAAACCCAGCATGATGCACTTATTGTTTTAGGTGTCATTGGTTAATTAATGACTTTTTGAAGGGTTGGTTTACATGTTATAATAATCAGAGGCAAAAACATGTATGTGAATCAACTATGTCTTCTTTTACACTTTTTTAGGTATTACAGATTCAGGGGCGCGCGGAAGGGTTTCCCTGAACAAGGACTCAGGTTTCCTTGAAAATGGATTCACCCCGCGTGCAGCAGTTACCTTTTCAAATTCTCTCCCAATCGCCTGTGCCCCTTTGCCTTCGTGCTCCTCTGCTCCACGCCCGCGCCGCCGCACACGCCATGGCTTCGCTTGGTTACCCTGACCGTTTTCAGTCTAAGGAAGCGCTTAACCTGGTGTGTGGTCTGCTTGGCTGGAGCGCGCCAGGGCTCGCCGGAAGGATCCATGCCGGCGCTGCCCCCCTCGGCGATCTCTCCACCGGGGAGTTCGTGCTGTTCACCTCCTACATCTCCTGCGGGTTGGCGCTGCCAATTTCACCCTTCTTTCTGCTGCTGCTGGAGGAGTTCGGGCTTTAGCTTCAACACCTCACGCCCCACTCCATCCTCCAGGCAGCCATCTTTGTCCACCTCTGCGAGATGTTCGTAGGTGTGGCCCCCTATACTTCCCTCTTCCGCTACTTCTTCGTGCTGGTGAAGTCCGGGAAGACTAGGGACCACATCAGTGCCTACTACTTCCAGACGAGGCCAGATCCAGCCATCGTATACATCCCCACCTTTGGCGGTGCGAGGTGGGAAAACTGGCGCAGCGACTGGGTGATTGCCAGCGCTGAGGCCAACGACTGCCTCGTCCTGCCAAGCGATGGGCCAGCACTCAACCGCAAGCAGTGGAGGACCAAGCCGTCCCTCTCGCCAGAGTTCCTTCCCGTATTGGATAGGATCAAGGGTTTGGCTATGAGCGGCCTGACATCGATGCACGTGGTCGGTGATCTCCTGAAGCGCCAGATCGCGCCACTGCAGAGGAGACCACGCCTGTGCTGCTGGTTCACCGGCCCAAACGACATCGGTAGGATCCAGCATGGGCTGGGCACCGATCTGTCCTAGGATGAGCTGGCAGTCCTGGTGGGAGGGATTAGTGGGGAAACTTTTGTCCTTGAGTCCTTGATACTCTCCTAGAACATCCCTACGCTCTAGCGGTGACCCAGGCCTAAGGACGGCGATCTTGGCCACGCTGCCGACCCTCGACGACAGCGGCATGGCAGTTCGCCAGACCGGCGGTTGGGACCACCACCGCGGGATCCAGATCCCCGATGCATTAGCTGGAGGTTCCCAACCCGCCGATGTGGCTCGCAGCACCAATCCCGCCATGGCCCCCAGCCCCTTGGACATGGGCAAAGGGGCTGCAAGCGGTGCCTCCGCCCCAGGTAGCTCCGGGGGGTCGGAGGAGGAGAGGCGACGCAGGCTACATCGCGCTGATGGGTCGATCGTTTCAGAGCCCCCCAGAAGTGCTAGAGGACTACTGGTGGGACCGAGGAGGCCAACTCCTTGGCCCACGGCGCGTAAAGGCGCGTCAGTCCTCCGGTCCCGCCGCCACCACCACCATCTGGGGGTGATCACCCCCAGGGGCACCAGCAGCAGCAACAGCAACAACAACAGCAGCCGCAACAGCAGCAGCAGCGTCGATCGCCTCGCTTCCAGGGTCACTGAAAGGTCCAGGGCCCCAAGTAAGTGTAGTCCCCTTTTCTTTGAGCCTAATCATCATGCCGACTGGTCTTAACCCATCATCTATTTTCCAGGGCTTCTTCCCCCTCTACTCCCAAGGTCACGCCTCCTCCGCTAGATACCAGGCCCACTGATGGGTCTGGCTCTCAGCAGCAAGAATCTGCTGAGGGTGGTGCCGGCGGTCCGCCCCCCGCTGCTGCCAAGACGGCGCCCGCGGCTTCCCATGCCCCAGTCAGGGATCTGGTGGCAGCGGCACCAGCGTCGGGTGGCGTCGCAGCAGCGGAGGAGGTCCCAGCTGGGGGACCTGGACCCACTCCCAACACTGGGGGTGATGCAGTAGGCGCGTCTAGCTCCAACCCCCCGCCTGCTCTAGAGGAGATGGAGGTGGTGTTTGGGCGACGACTCTGGTCGGGTGCCGAACAAGAAGCGACACCAGTCCCCCTCCCTCGCATGTTGTCCCGTGCCCACCAGGTCCTTAGTGACACTAGGGCAGCAATCTTGCGGGAGTGGGAGGCGCTTGAGGCTGAGCACTAGCGCCTAAGTGACTAGCGCACCCAACTGGAGGAGCGCACTAGGACGGCGTCCCGACAATTCATCTCTGAGTGGTCCCAACTCGAGCGGGACCGCAAGGAGTACAAGAGGGACCTCTAGAGGGTGTGTGCCAGGGAGCTGGAGGCGTCCCGGAGGGAGAAGAAGGTGTCCAGGAGGGAGGAGGCCATGACCCAGCGGAAGGCCCTCATAACAGAGTACCAGGCCAAGCTGAGCGCCCTGGACCAGACTCTAGAAGCCCAACGGACCCAACAGGTCAAGGCTGTGGAGAGGCTGCAAAAGTAGCAGCAAGAGCTCGAGGGCAAGGCCAGGGACATCGCCCTCGCCGAGGAGAACCTTAAGGCAAAGGAGCAGTCCTTGGATAGGCAGGAGACAGACCTTGCCAGGCGAGAAACGGATCTCGTCTTCAGGGAAGAAATGCTCACCCGGCAGGGCGAGTTGCTAGCCGAGCATGAGCTCAAGGCAGAGGAGAAAGAGAGGAAGCTGGAGGAGCAGATCTGCCAGTTCAAAGCAACGCAGGCGGCACCGAGTCCCTAGGTGATGGAGGCCACCAGGAAGGCCCTTGAAGATCTCCAAGCAGAGCACCATGCCGGGGTGCAGCGTATTGCCGCGTGGGCCGGCGAGGCAAGCACGACACTGGTGCCGCTAGAGATGAGCCCCATCCCAGTGTCGGAGCTGCCAACGTCGATCTCCGATGCGCTCCCGGTGCTGGACTCTGCTGCCGATCGCCTCCGGCGCCTGGATCAGATCCTTGGGGCCCGCCTAGAGGCAGAGGGCGGCAAGCTCTGTCAGGCGGTGGTTGAATACATCCTAACGTGCTTCCGGAGTCACGACCCTGCCATATCCTTAGCGCCGTTGATCGCTGGTCCGGTAGCCACCACAGAAGACACCGCCTGGGAGAGTGTACAAGACGCCATGGAGCTGGTGGCCGAGCGCTTCCAGTGCGATCCTGCTAATGACCTATAGAGACAAAGCAAGGGTTCCGCTGGGAAGCGGCTGTAATAACTTTTGATTTTGTAAGATATTCTGAGAACCGCTAATGAGGTAGCGTTGGAACTTAAACTTATCTATATGTTATTTGTCCTTGCTGTGTGTAGCGTCATCAACTTCCCCTTGGTACTTGGCCCCCCTGGGAGGTAGGCTCGACGTGTCGAGGCTGGATACCAGTATACCAAAGATAAAATTGGTGGTCTGGCCCCTAGGAGGTAGTCTCTACAGTTTGAGGCTACCTACTACTGGACTGGGACCTGGACCTGCACACAGCTTCGGCTTTGAAGTGTTAGGAGCACACCCGTAGGACCCATCGTCTGGTATCAGCCATCCTTTGATTCATGCAACAGGACCTGTAGGATTGAGTCTGGGAAGCCAAGCCTCATGTTCGGACCTACAAGATCACGAATCCAAATACTAGGGCACCCCGTTGCAGAGTGGTGGAGGTGTAGGCTTAGGGTATGGAACCATGCTAAGCGGCTACACAACTCCGGACCCCTCAAAAAGGCGAGCGCCCGTTCTCTAGAACTGGTCCACAGGTTGCCGGACCCCCTATAGCAGTAAAGGGGTCTTGAACTGCAAGCCTGGCTACTCAATTCAGATGTCATCATACCAGCAAGGGTGGGAAACTGTATGGGTGGGTTAGATAAAAAATAATGCATGTAAACCGAAGTAGAATAAAATCATCACAAATGCACATCCAGGGGGTAAATCCTTTCCTTATAACTCGATATACATGGGTGTAGACCAACAGACGGGCTTACGAGGGCGGGCCTCACCGAATTGACGTACACATATGTGTAACCTAGTTACAAAGGAAGAAAACTCAACCCCCCAATTTTGCTATTATGGATAGAACTTACGGATATGCTCTATATTCCAGGGATTGGGAAGAGGTACTCCTTCTGTTATGGCAAGGCGGACACACCCGGGTCGGCATATTTCCGTCACCTTGAAGGGTCCTTCCCAACTTGGGGAGAGTTTGTGGAGCCCTTCTCGGTTCAGTACTCGCCTTAGGACTAGGTCCCCGACCCTAAGCTCCCTACTATGCACAAACCGTTGGTGGTAGCGCCTGAGCGCTTGGTTGTACCGTGCATTTCGGATCGCTGTTTGCCATCTGCATTCGTCGATGAAGTCCACGTCCTCATGCTGTAGCTGTTCTTGCATAGACTCATCGAAAGACTGAACTCGTGGGGAGCCCATAATGATTTCTGGGGGAAGGCAGGCTTTAGCCCCGTAGACCAGGAAGAACGGGGTCTCCCCGGTAGCTCGGCTGGGTGTGGTGTGGTTCCCCCATAGTACGGACGGAAGCTCGTTGACCCAATTTGCACCATGCTTTTTTAAGCAGTCATATGTGCGTGTCTTGAGTCCTCTGAGGATTTCTGCGTTTGCCCTCTCAGCCTGGCCGTTGCTCCTGGGATGAGCCACAGACGCAAAGCAGAGCTAGGTGTCGATGCCCTAGAAATACTCTTGGAAGAGCCGACTTTTGAACTGGGTCCCGTTGTCCGTAATGATATGGCATGGGACCCCAAATCTGCAGACAATTGATTTGAGGAAGGCAACAGCAGCACCTTGGGTGCCACTTTGTGAATTTGTCGATAGCGACGAAGAGGAAACGGTACCCGCTGACGGCCCTAGGGAATGGTCCCAGGATATCCACCCCCCATACAGTGAATGGCTAGGAGGGTGGAATCATTTGCAGAGCCTGAGCCGGTGTGTGTATCTGCTTTGCATGGATCTGACATGCTTCACAGGACTTTACTAACTCAGCTGCATCCTGGAGAGCGGTTGGCCAGTAGAAGCCGTGCCGAAAGGCCTTACCAACCAGTGTGCGGGATGATGAATGACTTCCGCACTCTCCTCCATGGATCTCTGTGAGTGTCGGTACCCTAAAACTAGGGTACCCGTTGCTACTGTACAAAGGCGAAGAACCCATGCGGCTATCCCTTAGTCGCATGGTGGAAGTGTTGTGTGTGGGACCAAGCCACGGCTTGCCCTAGACGCGGGCGGCCACTCAAGGCCCACAACAGCGCCCAACTCCTCCACACAGGTGGGTCCGAAGCCGCCACGTGTCCAGAGGAGGTGATATACTCCAAGGCATCATTAGTGGGTCTGGATCCCCTCAGGACAGTGCCGGACCCCTGTATGCGCAACCCGGACCTCCGGGTATGGTCAGGGATCTCCACGTGAGTAAATCGGACCCCTCGAATGGGACTCGGACCCCTCTGTGTGGGGTCCGAGCCGTTCACAGCAAGGTCCCAGGACAGAACATGCACGGGCCTTGGACAGGACCCAGGCGGGGGTCCGGTGATGACACGTGCCCGGACCTAGTCTGGTGCAGATCTGTCCACTTGTGCCACTGCTCCCCGCCCAGGCGGAGACCCGATGCTACCACGTGGCCTACTGCGCGTGACGTAAGCCGGCGGGCGGAGCCTGACGTAAGGCCTCCGGGTTACGCGGCCCCTGCATTTATTACAGATAAGGCGCACCGCCTGTCCGTCCCGCTGACAGGCGATGTGCCACCTCAACATTTAATGAGCCCTGTCCATTCCATTGCTAGGGATGTGCCGCCTCGGCATTTAATGTGCCCTATCCACTCTGCTGGCAGGCGGCGACCAGGCCGTCCCATAGGCGGCGTGCCTGTCCATTCCGTTGGCAGGCAGTACGCCCGTGCTGCAGAGTGCACTGTGCTCATCATCACTCGTACGTTGCTAGGGAAGCTTCCGCTGCACGCCAATGCTACGCAGACCGCGGATATCAGGGCGCAAGGAGATTGCACTGGCGCCTAGCATTAGTTGCTCCAAGTATTACATCCGTTATGTTCCTAGGCTTGCATGTCGGGGCTCAACACCCTTGTACGTGCCCCCTTGAGCTATAAAAGGGGAGGCACACAACGTTACAAGGTAGACACACTTAGACCCAACGGAGGCTCAAGCTCACTTAGACTTTCAAGCTCTCAAGCTCAATACATCACACAGTGGAGTAGGGTATTACGCTCCGGCGGCCCGAACCACTCTAAATCCTTGTGTGTTCTTGTGTTCTTCCCGTTTCCACCTAACAGGCAAAACTCTTAGGCCCCTCCTCATCTTAGGATTTAGGGCGGGTGCATTCCGCCACCCGGCCGGAGAATTTCCTCTCCGACATTTGGCATGCCAGGTAGGGGGACTAGGCTTCAGGTTTTTGCTTGTTTTTCTGCTCGACATCATGGTCCACATCGTCGAGCACCAAGATTTCATGCCCGAGGACTTCATGCTGGAGGAGGAGGCTGCCTCCACCACACCATGGGCCACCAACCTCTCGGCGCCTGGAGCAGCAGCTGCTGTGCACTCTACGTGATAGCACACTCCCACGCAAACATCCAGGGCGTCTAGGGCTGCGCCTGGGGTGCTGTCTGCGGCCAGGGAATTATTGCGCCACCCTCCTAGCTCCATGGCCTTGCCAGGGGCCATGAAGCAGTGGCGCGACGATGTCGACCGCCTACTCAGCATGGCGCACTCCGGCTCAACCAGGGCCAGACCTCGATCGTCCTGGCGTCAACATGAGGCATCGACATCGGTGCGCTCCCCCTCGGTGAGGGCCGCACCGACCGAGGACCTGCGGGTGGAGCTCAACCGCCAGTGTGTGGGAGAGGACACTCCAGTCTCTCTAGAGAGGTCTAATGACCTGCGGGTAGAACTCAACCGCAGGCGTGCGGGTGAGGATGCCCATGTCTCTCTGGAGAGGGCACGAGAGCACCGACAGAACGTCGAGGGTCGCAACCTCGACTACGACTTCGCTACGGTTGCACCGCAGACTCCGACGGGCGCCTGGATCCAAGCGGGTGTCCCATTAGCCGGCGTGGGCTGCACCACACTAGCGGATCATCTCCGCGCAGCGACTTGGCCATCCAAGTTCCGGCCACACCTACTGGAGAAGTACGACGGTACGTCAAACCCATCGGAATTCTTGCAGGTGTACGTCACTGCCATTACGGCAGCCAGTGGAGACACCGCCATAATGGCAACATACTTCCATGTAGCCTTGTCCGGGTCGGCCCAGACTTGGCTCATGAACCTTGCCCCAGGATCAATCTACTCCTAGGAAGAGCTCTGCGTGCGGTTCACCATGAACTTCGCCAGCACTTACCAATAGCATGGCATTGAGGCACACCTCCATGCAGTGAGGCAGGAGCCTGGGGAAACTCTCCGGGCCTTCATCTCCCGCTTCACCAAGGTACGTGGGACTATACCCTGTATCTCTGATGCTTCCATCATCACCGCTTTCCTCCAGGGGGTGCATGATGAAAAGATGTTGGAGAAGTTGGCCACGCATGAAGTGGAAACTATCACAACACTCTTCGCTCTAGCCGACAAGTGTGCCAGGGCCACCGAGGGCCGTGCATGGCACTCGGCACCATAGACCGGGGTTGCCCAAACGGGCGGCTTGGGTGCCGTTGCCCAAGACGGCAAGAAGAAGAAGAAGAACCGTGGCCACGAGAGGTCGCATGTTGCTGCTCCAGTCGTCGCGGCTGCGGCTAGGGGACGGAGCGAGCACAACAAGCGCCCACGACCACAGGGGGGCAACAGCGACTCGTGCCTTGTGCACCCCAATGCTCGCCACGGCACCGTGGAGTGCCGCAAGATAATCAAGCTCGTAAAGCACGTCAGCGAGTGGCACGATCAGTCCTCCAAGGACGGCTCCCCACCTCATCGCCGGCCTGGCAAGGAGAGGGCCGACGACGGTGAGGTGGCCGCTGGGGAGCGGGACCTCGGGTACCAGTCGCCCGAGGGGGTCCTGAAGGACGTCTTGACCGAGGGCTCCGACTCCGGTGACGAGAGCGACCGGCGCAAGAAGCTGTACGTCGTGTACGGCGGCAGCTGGGAACTCACCTCCCGCAGGAACGTCAAGTCCCTACGCCGTGAGGTCCTGTCAGTGACCCTAGGGGTCCCGAAGGCTGCTCCACATCAATGATGGAGGAGCACCACCATCTCCTTCGGGGCATCCGACTGCCCCGACAACATGGCAGGGGCCGGTATACTACCACTCATTACCGCCCCTGTCATCGCCAACATGTGGCTGCACCATGTGCTAATCGACGGTGGGGCCGGCCTCAACGTCATCAACCATGCTGCATTCAAGCACCTGCAGATCTTAGGGTCCCGACTAGGACCCTCTCGGCCATTCTCCGGAGTGGGCCCACTACCGGTGTATCCCCTTGGGAGCATCACGCTCCTGGTTACATTCGGGACGGAGGAAAACTTCCGCACGGAGAACATCCAGTTTGATGTCGCGGAGGTTAATCTCCCCTTCAACGCCATCATTGGCAGGCTGGCCCTGTACCAGTTCATGGCCATTGCCCATTACGGGTATTTGGTCCTCAAGATGCCGTCCCCTGCCGGGGTCCTCACCGTGTGGGGCGACCGCGCCGCTGCGATGGCAGCCGTGGAGAAGCTGCACGCCCTGGCGGCGGAGGCTGCTTGCCCCGACGATGGAGGGAGGGACCCCTCGACCTCCGGCACCAAGGCACCGACCAAGGTGCCAAAGGTGCGGCCATCCGGGGTGGACGACGTCCCCATCAAGGCCGTCTGGCTCATCGCGGATTCGTCCTAGACCACTCGCATTGCGGGTGATCTGGATGAGAAATAGGAACTCACGCTCGTCGCCTTCCTCCAGGCAAATGCCGACGTGTTCGCATGGGAGCCGTCGCAGATGCCTGGGATCCCCAGGGAGGTGATCGAGCACCATCTGAAGATGAACCCTGACGCCAGACCTGTGAGTCAGAAACCTCGCAGACAGTCCGTTGAGCGGCAGGACTTCATCCAGAAGGAGGTCCGAAAGCTGCTTGACTGCTAGCTTCATCGAAGAGGTTCATCACTCGATGTGGCTGGCCATCCCGGTCGTCGTCCCCAAGGCAAACGGGAAGCTTCGGATGTGCATCAACTACACCAGCCTGAATAAGGCCTGTCCCAAGGACCCGTATCCACTTCCATGTATAGATCAGATCGTGGATTCTACCTCCGGGTGCGACCTGTTGTCCTTCTTAGATGCTTACTCTGGTTTCCATCAAATCCAGATGCCTAGGGAAGATAGGAAGCATACCGCTTTTGTAATAGTGGATGGTCTTTACTGCTATGTTGTTATGCCTTACGGTCTAAAAAACGCCTTGCCAACATTTGTGCGGGCGATGAGTAAGACTTTCGGGGACCTCATCAAGGACAAAGTGGAGGTGTACGTCAACGACATCGTAGTCAAGACTAAGGCAAGGTCAACCCTAGTGGAAGACTTAACCCTGGTCTTCGACAAGCTATGGGCAACCCGCACAAAGCTGAACCCAGACAAGTGTGTCTTTGGGGTCTCCGCAGGGAAGTTGCTGGGGTTCCTGGTTTCATACCGGGGCATTGAAGCAAACCCAGAAAAAATCAGGGCGATTGAGGCGATGAGGCCTCCGGCTCGAATCAAGGATGTCCAGAAGCTTACGAGGTCGTTAGCCGCCCTTAGCCGCTTCATTTCAAGACTGGCTGAGAGGGCACTACCCTTCTTCAAGCTCCTCCAAAAATCCGGTCCATTCTCCTGGACCAAAGAGGCTAAGCAAGCTTTTCAAGAGTTGAAGCAGCACCTTGTGTTCCTGCCGATACTGGTAGCTCCGGAGCCAGGGAGCCGCTGTACCTGTACATCGCAGGCGGCTGCAGAGGCGGTGAGCATGGTGCTGGTTGTCGAAAGGACGGCACAAGATGGCCAGGAACCTGAGGGCCCGGGACTAGCTACAGGGGTCCAGACCGTTCAGAAGCCGGTCTACTACATCAGCAAGGTGCTCCATGAGGCGAAGACTAGGTACCTTGAGACGCACAAGCTCCTCTATGCTGTACTTGTTGCGTCCAGGAAGCTGCGCCACTATTTCCAGGCACACAGGGTTGTGGTGGTGACCTCCTTTCCATTAAGGGCCATCCTCCACAACTCTAACGCCACAGGCAACATCACCAAGTGGGCAGCGGAGCTCGCTGAGTTCCAGCTGGACTTCTAGCCTCGCCATGCCATCAAGAGCTAGGTCCTGGCTGACTTCATCGTGGAGTGGACGCCTCCCCCAAGCGCCCCTAGGGGTCCGGATCCCGACTCAGACCCCACACCTGCAGAGCCCAGGGGTCCGGTCTTCACCAAGCCCCACTGGACGCTCTTCTTCGACGGGTCCACTCGTTAGCAAGGTGGCGGAGCCGGAGTGGTCCTCATCGACCCAAGCGGAGATCAAGTGAAGTACATGGTGCACCTTGAGTTCAAGGCCACCAACAATATGGTAGAGTACAAGGCACTTATCTTCGGCTTGTCTACGGCCCTATCCCTTGGGGATCCGCTAGCTCCTTGTGAAGGGGGACTCCCAGCTGATCATCAAGCAAGTCCGCGGGGAATGTAGCTGCAACGAGCCCAGACTTGGAGCTTACCTCCTCCACGTAAGGAAGCTAGAGAAGGACTTCACAGCCTTGGAACTGCAACATGTTCCTCGGGCTGACAACTCGGCGGCAGATGACCTCTCCGTGAGGGCATCAACTTGGGCACCTATGCCTGAGGGCATCTTCGAAAGATGGCTGTTGAGACCCACCGCCCAGCCTGCCAAACTGGGCGAAGGGGGCGAATCTAGCACCTCGAAGCTAGCAGTCCCGATGGCATTACATCTACAGAACCCACCGAAGGTTGTGTGTGCCACAGGGGGTCCTTCCTAGCCCTTAGTGCTGCAGCCAGTATCTTAGAGTGGTCTCGATGCATGGATCTCCGAGATCCGGGACTACTTGAAGGAAAACATCCTTCCAGAAGACCATGTATCCGCAGAGCGCATAATGCGGTTGGCTAAGCGCTACACGGTGGTGGAAGGGGATCTCTACCGCCGTGGCACCAACGACATTCTAATGCGGTGCATTACCCAGGAGGAGGGCCGTGAATTGCTCACGGAGATCCATGGAGGAGAGTGCGGAAGTCATTCATCATCCCGCACGCTGGTCGGTAAGGCCTTCCGGCATGGCTTTTACTGGCCAACCACCCTCCAGGATGTAGCTGAGATGGTAAAGTCCTGCAAGGCGTGCCAATTCCACACAAAGCACATACACACACCAGCTCAGGCTCTACAGATGATTCCGCCCTCCTGGCCATTCGCCGTATGGTGGATGGATATCCTAGGATAGTTTCCCAGGGTCGTCGATGGGTACCGTTTCCTCTTCGTCGCCATAGACAAGTTCACCAAGTGGCCAGAGGCAACCCCTGTGGTCAACATCACCCAGGGTGCTGCTGTCGCTTTCCTCAAGTCGATTGTCTGTAGATTTGGGGTCCCAAGCCGTATCATTACGGACAACGGGACCCAGTTTACAAGTCGGCTTTTCCAGGAGTATTGCGAAGGCGTCGACACCCAGCTCTGCTTCACATCCGTGGCTCATCCCAGGAGCAACGGCCAAGTGGAGAGGGCAAACGCATAGATCCTCAGGGGACTCAAGACACGCACCTACGACTGCTTGAAAAAGCATGGTGCAAATTGGGTCAGTGAGCTACCGTCCGTGCTGTGGGGGAACTGGACCACACCCAGCCGAGCTACCGGGGAGACCTCGTTCTTCCTGGTCAATGGGGCCGAAGCCTGCCTTCCCCCGGAAATCATCATGGGCTCCCCAAGGGTCCAGGTTTTCGATGAGTCTATGCAGAAACAGCTACAGGCGTGAGGATGTGGACTTCATCGACGAGCGTAGATGGCAAGCGGCGATCCGAAATGCACGGTACAATCAAGCGCTCCGGCGCTACCACCAACGGTTCGTGCATAGTCGGGAACTTCGGGTCGGGGACCTGGTCCTAAGGCGAGTACTGAACCGAGAAGGGCTCCACAAACTCTCCCCCAGTTGGGAAGGACCCTTCAAGGTGACAAAAATATGCCGACCCGGGTGTGTCCGCCTTGCTACAACTGAAGGAGAGCCTCTTCCCAATCCTTGGTACATAGAGCATCTCCATAAGTTTTACCCATAAAAGCAAACCTAGGGACCCTATTTTTATTCCTTTGTAACTAGGTAGCACATATATGTACGCCAGTCCGGTGAGGTCCACCCTCATAAACCCAGTCTGTTGGCCTACACCCATGTATATCAGGTTATAAAGAAAAGATTCACTCTGAGCTTTGTTTTTGTGATGGTCTTATTTTGCTTCAATTTACGAGCATCATTTTTATCTAACCCACCCAACAGGTCCCCACCCATGCCGGTATAATGACATCCGAATTGAGTAGCCAGGCTTGTAGTTCAGGACCCCTCGACAAGGGGGGTCCGGCAGCCTAGGGGCCAATTCTGGAGAACGCGTACTTGTCTCCTAGGGTGGTCCAGAGCCATGTAGCCACTTAGCTTGGTTCCACACCCTGAGCCTGCACGCTCCACCACTCTGCGGTGGGTACCCTAGTATTTGGAACTATATTCCTGTGGGTCCAGAAACCTGGGGTCCGGTTCTAAAGAATGGACACTCGTCTCCTGGGGAGATTCGGAGCTGCGTAGCTGCTTAGCCTGGTCCCGTACCGTAAGCCTACGTAATCCCCCACCCTGCGACGGGTGCCCTAGTATTTGGAGCTGTGATCCAGGGGGTCCGGACACACAGATTGGCTTCCCAGTCTAAGTCCTGTAGGTCCTGTTGCATAAATCAAAGGATAAAAGATACCAGTTAGTGGGTCCTATGGATGCGCTACTAAAACTTCCTAGCCAAGGCTTTGTGCAGGTCCGGGTCCTAGTCGAGATTACCTCCTGGGGGCTAGGTCACCAATTCTTTCTTAAGTATACTGGCATCCAGCCTCGACACGTCGAGCCCACATCCCAGGGGGGTCAAGTACCAGGGAAGAAGTTGGTAACGACGCACACAACAAAGGAAAAGTAGCATGCAGTTAAGTTGTAATATTGCTTGATAAGTAGTACTTAAAAGTATCTTACAAAATCAAAATATATTACAAGCTGCTTCCCAGCGGGGCCCTTGCTTTCTCCCTGCATACCTAGCTACTCATCATCAGCGGGATCCCGCTGGAAGCGCTCGGCCACCGCATCCACAACATCTTGTACGCCCTCCCGGGCGGTGTCTTCGGTGTCGGCCACCGGACCTGCAATCACCGGCTCCAAGGAGATGGCTGGGTCGTGGCTCCGGAAGCACGTGAGGATGTACTCTATTACCACCGGGCAGAGTCTGCTGCCCTCGGCCTCCAGGCAGGTGCCAAGGATCTTCCAGGCGTCGGAGGCGGTCGTCGGTGGAATCCAGCACCGGGAGCGCGTCGGAGATGGACGCCGACTTCTTCGACACTGGGATGGGGCTACCCCCAGCGGCACCAGTGCCGAGCTCGCCTCGCCGGCCCATGCGGCGATACGCTGGACCCCGGCACGATGATCCACCTAGAGATCTTCAAGTGTCTTCCTCATCGCCTCCACCACCTAGGAGCCTGGGGCCACCTGCGCCGCCTGGGATACCTGCGCTGCCTGTGCCGCCTAGAACCGGTGGACCCGCTCCTCCAGTGTCCGCTCCTGCTCCTCCAATTTCTTTTCCTTCTCCTCTGCCTCGAGCTCATGATCGGCTAGCAACTTGTCCCACCTTTCAAACATCTCCTCCCTGAAGGCAAGGTCCTTCTCCTGCCAGGCGAGATCCATCTCTCGCTTCTCCAGGGAGGCATCCTTCGCCTTGAGGTTCTCCTCGGTGAGAGCGATGTTGCTAGCCTTGTCGTCGAGCTCCCGCTGCAGCCTTTGCAGGCTCGCCGCAGCCGCGGTCTGCTTGATCCGCTGCTCCTCCAGCATTACATTATAGGCTTTTAGCTTTTCCTAGAGCGTCGTGATGACCTCCTCCCTCTGGTCCAAGTGCTCCTCCTTCTTGGCTAGCCTCTTATCCTTCCAGGTCACCTCCAGCTCCTGATCGTACACCCTCCGGAGGTCCTTCTTATAGTCCTCACGCTCCCACAAAAGCTCAGACCGCTCCAAGGCAAATCGGTGGGACGCCGTTGTCGGGTACCGTAATTAGGGGTACCCCCAACACTCCTAATCACGGCTGGTAAACACCCTCAGACCAACTGACGGGCGCGGTTCAAGTCAAGGCTTCGTCTACCCCAGGGAGGCAACCTCCCCCGAGCCCAGCCTCAGGCAGGAGCAGTAGTCCCGGACGGATTCACGCCTCGCCCGAGGACCTCCTCTGGCAGCGGGCACACCCTCGGCTCTCCCAAGGCTCGGCTTGGGCAGGCTTCATTGTGAAGCAACCTTGGCCAGACCGCCTCACCAACCGACCGCATCGTAGGCGCATTCAATGCGAGGATTGCCTGACGCTGTACCCTGACACACGCGCCTTAGTCGGCCAGGCCGAAGTGACCGCAGTCACTTCGCCCCCCTTTACTGTCCGATCTGACAGGAGAACAGCGTCGCTCGCCCCGCTCCGACTACTGTGCCAACCGCCTAGGCGAAGCTGACAACAAGCCACGATCAACCACCGAGTTCGGCCTCGGGCGCAACAGGAAGCTCCGCCTCGCCCGACCTCAGGCTCCAGCCTCGGGAGGAGGTCTCCGCCTCGCCCGACCTCAGGCTCCCGCCTCAGGAGGAAGTCTTCACCTCGCCCGACCTCCGGACTCGGCCTCGACCTCGATCTCGGGAGGAATCGTGTCCTCGCCCGACCCTGGCCTCGGCCTCAAGAGATGTCTCCGCCTTGCCCGACCTTGGGCTCGGACCGACCGCGCCACAGGGGATACGTCATTACCCTATCCCTAGCCAGCTCAGGCTACAAGGAACAAGACCGGCGTCCCATCTGGCTTACCCCGACGACGAGTAATGATGGCGCCCCGCGTGCAACCGTGATGCCGGTGGCTCTCAGCCCCTTATGGCAGCAAGGAGACATCAGCAGGATCCTTGCCGCACTGCCAGCTGTGCTCCTACAGGGCTCAAGCGCTTCTCTGACGGCCACACAATCACGCATACAGGGCTCAAGCTCTCCCCCGACAACCACGTTGGCATGTACATAGGGCTCAGGCATTCCTCTGCCAGACACGTTAGCGCATTGCTACACCCCCCATTGTACATCTGGACCCTCTCCTTGCATCTATAAAAGGGAGGTCCAGGGCCTTCCCGCGGAAAAGGAGGGTTCTCGCGCAGAGGGGACGATGGGCTGACGAACCGGCTCTCTTCTTCCCTCTCGCGATGCTTGTAACCCCTACTATGAGCGGCACCCCCGGTGCGAGATAATACAAGTCCCCCGTTTGTGTTCCTTCTCGCGCCAACCCATCTAGGCTGGGACACACAATGATGACAAATTCACTAGTCGGTTCGGAGGACCCCCCCCGGGTCCGAAACGCCGACAGTTGGCGCGCCAGGTAGGAGCCTGCTGCGTGTTAACAATCATCTTCCCGTTGAGTTCCAGATGGGGAGTCTTCAGCAACCCCTTCCGCCCGGGACGGTGCTTCGCTTTGGGAGTCTCAAATTCATGTCTCTCGATGGCAGCTACGACATGGTACTCCTTCCCGCACAGCACTACAACAGCGATGGTCGTCAGCTCGCCCGGTGGTGCCGAACTCGACGACATCTTCCCCCCATGGAGGAAGAGGAGCATCTGCGTTTGCCTCGCCACCCTCCTCGCCGTAGGAGGAGGAGGCGAGGCAACCGTGGCTAGGCAAGAGGCAGCACCTCGTCGGCTGTCGCGCTAGGGCGAGCCGACGACACCGGCGCCCCAGCGGGGGACATGCCGGGCGTCGTTCTCACGCCCGAGACAACGACGGGTGTCGCTTCCCCGCCATACGCCAACGACAAGCGAACTGACGACGCCAGCACTCTCGCGAAGGACCTGCTAGGTGTCACCCTTGTACCTGAGATAACGATGCGCTCCGACGCGACATCACCACTGTCTATCGACCGAGAGGTACCGTCCGAATTCCACCCTGTGCCCTTTCGATTCAGTTTCGATCCGCCAAGCGACCCCGCTTCGGTGAGCGCTTTCGCTAGGGCGTATCCTGACCTCCCGGGATACCATATGTGGTCATCCTGGGACCGACTGACAACCGTCTCAACCTAAGGGCCCCTGGGTTCCGAGGAAGAGGACGGTCCTGACTCCGGTTGGGATTTCTCCGGACTACATGATTCCGGTGCTATGCGAGACTTCATGACCGCATATGACTACTGCCTCTCTAGTTGCTCTGATGATGGCCATAGCCTTGTCAACAAGGGTTATGGCCCGAGTTGCGAATGTTTCCACGTCGATCTAGGGGATCTCGACGAAGGCAACCACCTTGGTATGCCGGAGAATGACCCTGGGCCTGCGTTTCGCGTTGACATCCTGCGGGAGCTAGCTGTGGTCCCAGTCCCTGCGGGGGGTCAGGACACACAACTCGAGCAAATCCACGAGATGCAGGCCAAGCTCGATGAGGAAGCCAGGCGACTTGTGCAGCTCCGGCAAAACATCGAGCAGGAGCAGGCAGGTCAGGCACTCGCCGGAGGAATGTGTCATCAGCCCCAAGAAGTCCAGCGCTGTGTCGTTGACAATGCCCGGGCAGCACTGCCCCTGGCCGTCAGCGAGACCTGCCAGAACCTGGCTACAGCAGCGATGCTGCTCTGGACGATGCCGGAGCCATCCACCACCGAGGGGCGGCGTATCCAGAGCGAGCTCAAGAACCTCCTGGAGCATGCCATGGTTCGACAAGCCGAAAGCTCTGCCTCCCGAAGGCGAGGGTGCCCCTCGGAGCATCGCGCAACACCCTCCCGACACGTGTCACAACACATGCGGGAGGCCTCGGTTCACACCGAGCGTACACGGGACGGGACGCCTGCCGCCCCAGACCGCCTCGGCAATGCGCAACACCGCCACGACCGTCAAGCCCACCTCGACGAGAAGGTGCGCCGAGGCTACCATCCCAGGCGCGGAGGACGCTACGACAGTGGGGACGATTGGAGCCCTTCGCCCGAGCCACCCGGTCCGCAAGCCTTCAGCCGGGCCATACGACGAGCGCTGTTCCCGAACCGGTTCCGAGCCTCGACCACTATCACCAAGTACTCGGGGGAGACGAGGCCAGAACTATGGCTTGCGGACTACCGGCTGGCCTGCTAGCTGGGAGGGACGGACAACGACAACCTCATCATTCGTAACCTTCCCCTGTTCCTCTCCACCGCCGCCCGGGCCTGGCTTGGAGCATCTGCCTCCTGCGTAGATCTCCAACTAGGACGATCTAGTCAAGGCTTTCGCGGGAAACTTCCAAGGCACGTACGTGCGCCCTGGGAACTCGTGGGATCTCCGAAGCTGCCGCCAGCAGCTAGGGGAGTCCCTCCGAGAGTACATCCGACGGTTTTCGAAGCAGCTCATCGAGCTACCCAACGTTACCGACTCAGACGTCATCGGTGCGTTCCTCACCGGCACCACTTGCCGCGACCTAGTGAACAAACTGGGGCGCAAAACTCCCACCAAGGCGAGCGAATTGATGGACATCGCCACTAAGTTTGCCTCTGGTTAGGAGGCGGTCAAAGCCATCTTTCGGAAAGACAAGCAGCCTCAGGAGAGGCAGCAGGAAGACATCCCCGAGGCGTCCGCCCAGCGGGGTGCGAAGAAGAAGGCCAAGAAGAAGTCGCAAGCAAAGCGCGACACTGCTGACACATATCTTGTCGCTGCCGCCGAGCACAGGAACCCTCGAAAGCCTCCCGGAGGGGCTAACCTGTTCGACAAGATGCTCAAGGAGTCGTGCCCCTATCATCAGGGTCCCGTCAAGCACACCCTTTAGGAATGCGTCATGCTTCGACGCTACTTCCATAAGGCCGGACCCCCTGCGGGAGATGGCAAGGGCCAAGACAACGACAAGAAGGAGGTCAACCAGGAGGAGGAGTTCCCCGAGGTCCACAACTGCTTCATGATCTACGGCGGGCAGGCTACGAACGCCTCGGCTTGGCACCGCAAGCAGGAGCGCTGGGAGGTCTGCTTGGTGAAGGTGGCAGCGCTAGTCTACCTAGACTGGTCCGACAAGCATATCACCTTCGACCGAGGTGACCACCCCAACTTCGTGCCAAGCCCAAGGAGGTACGCGCTCGTCGTCGATCCGATCATCGGCAACGTTAGACTCTCTAAAGTCCTCGTGGACGGAGGCAGCAACCTTAACATCATCTACGCCGAGACCCTGGAACTCTTGGGGGTTGATCGGTCCGAGGTCCGGGCCGGTGCGGCACCCTTTCACGAGATCGCACCTGGAAAGCGAATCCTACCCCTTGGACAGATTGACTTACCCGTCTACTTCGGGACTCCCTCCAACTTCCGAAAGGAAACTCTCACCTTCGAGGTCATCAGGTTCCGAGGGACCTACCACGCGGTGTTGGGAAGGCCATGCTATGCCAAGTTCATGGCCGTCCCCAACTACACCTACCTCAAGCTCAAGATGCCGGGCCCGAACGAGATCATCACCGTCGGATCCACGTACCGCCACGCGTACGAATGCGACGTGGAGTGAGTGGAGTACGCTGAGGCCCTCACCGAGTCCGAGGCCCTCATCACCGACCTAGAGCGCCTCTCCAAGGAGGCGCCCGACGCGAAGCGGCATGCCGGCAACTTCGAACCAGCCGAGGCGGTTAAGTCCGTCTCTCTCAACCCCAGCAACGACGCAAACAAGAAAGTCCGGATCGGCTCCGAGCTCGACCCCAAATAGGAAGCAGTGCTCGTCGACTTTCTCTGCGCAAACGCCGAAGTTTTTGTGTGGGGTCCCTCGGACATGCCAGGCATACCAAGGGATGTTGCCGAGCACTCACTAGGCATCAGAGCTGGAGCCCGACCTGTGAAGCAAACCCTGCGCCGTTTTGACGAAGAAAAGCGTAGGGCCATAGGCGAGGAGATCCACAAGCTACTCGCGGCAGGGCTCATCAAAGAGGTATTCCATCTCGAATGGTTAGCTAACCCTGTTCTTGTAAGGAAGAAGGATGGGAAATGGAGGATGTGCGTAGACTAAACTAGTTTAAACAAAGCATGTCCGAAGGTTCCCTACCCTCTACCTCGCATTGATCAAATTGTGGACTCCACTGCTTGGTGCGAAACCCTGTCATTCCTCGATGCCTACTCAGGCTATCACCAAATCAAGATGAAAGAGTCCGACCAGCTCGCGACTTCTTTTATCACACCTTTTGGCATGTACTGTTACACTACAATTCCATTTGGTTTGAGGAATGCAGGTGCCACCTACCAGAGGTGCATGAACCACGTGTTCGGAGAACACATCGGCAGAATGATCGAGGCTTACGTCGATGACATCGTTGTTAAGACAAGGAAGGCCTCCGGCCTCCTCTCTGACCTTGAGACGACGTTCAAGTGTCTGAGAGCGAAAGGCGTGAAACTCAATCCCGAGAAGTGTGTCTTCAGAGTCCCCCGAGGCATGCTCCTAGGGTTCATCGTCTCCGAGCGAGGCATTGAAGCCAACCCGGAGAAGATCGCGGCTGTCACCAACATGGGGCCGATCAAAGATTTGAAAGGAGTACAGAGGGTCATGAGATGTCTTGCGGCTCTGTGCCGTTTCATCTCACGCCTTGGCGAGAAAGGCTTGCCTCTGTACCACCTCTTAAGGAAGGCCGAGCGCTTCACTTGGACCCCGAAGCCAAGGAAGCCCTCGGAAACCTTAAGGCGCTCCTTAAAAATGCACCCATCCTGGTGCCCCCCGCTGCAGGAGAAGCCCTCTTGATCTACGTAACCGCGACCACTCAGGGTGTAAGTGCCGCGATCGTAGTCGAGAGACGGGAAGACAGGCATGCATTGCTCGTCCAGAGGCCGGTCTATTTCATCAGTGAAGTGCTATCCGAGACCAAGATCCGCTACCCACAAATTCAAAAGCTACTGTACGCAGTAATTCTGACACGGTGAAAGTTGCGACACTACTTCGAATCTCATCCGGTCACTATGGTGTCATCCTTCCCCCTGGGGGAGATCATCCAGTGCCGTGAGGCCTTGGGTAGGATAGCAAAGTGGGCAGTGGAGCTCATGGGCGAAACGCTATCATTCGCCCCTCGGAAGGCCATAAAATCCCAGGTCTTGGCAGACTTCCTGGCTGAATGGACCGACACTCAGTTGCCAACAGCTCTGATCCAACCCGAGCTTTGGACCATGTACTTTGATGGGTCACTCATGAAAACAGGAGCAGGCGCGGGCTTGCTCTTCATTTCACCCCTTAGAAAGCATCTACACTATGTTATACGCCTCCATTTTCCGGCATCAAACAACGTGGCCGAGTATGAGGCTCTGGTTAACGGGCTGCGCATTGCCGTCGAGCTAGGGGCCCGGCGCCTCAAAGCTCGTGGCGACTCGCAGCTTGTCATCGACCAAGTCATGAAGAACTCCCACTGCCACGACCAGAGGATAGAGGCCTACTGCGACGAAGTTCGGCGCCTGGAAGACAAGTTCTACGGGCCGAAGCTCAACCACATCGCCCGACGGTACAACGAGACTGCAGATGAGCTGGCAAAGATAGCCTCGGGGCAGACGACTGTTCCCCCAGACGTCTTCTCTAGAGACCTACATCAACCATCCATCAAGATCGACGACACGCTCGAGCCCAAGGAAGCCTCGGCCCAGCCCGAGGTACCCTCGGCCGTCGAGGAGGAGGTCTTGCCCGTCGAGGGGGAACAGAATGGGGCCACACCAGATCCGAACTGGCAGACCCTGTACCTAGAATATCTCCTCCGAGGAGAGCTTCCCCTCGACAAGGCCAAAGCTCGGCGACTGGCGCGGCGCGCCAAGTCTTTCGTCTTGCTGGGTGATGAAAAGGAACTCTACCACCGCAGCCCCTCGGGCATCCTCCAACGATGCATATCCATCGCCCAAGGGCAAGAGCTGTTGCAAGAAATACACTCGGGGGCTTGCGACCACCATGCAGCACCTCGAGCCCTCGTGGGGAATGCCTTCCGACAAGGTTTCTACTGGCCAACCGCGGTGGCCGACGCCACTAGGATTGTTCGCTCCTGACGGGGGTGTCAATTCTACGCAAAGCAGACACGCCTGCCCGCTCAGGCCTTGCAGACAATACCCATCACCTAGCCGTTTGCTGTGTGGGGTCTAGACCTCGTCGATCCCTTGCAGAAGGCACCCGGGGGCTTGTCGAACCTGCTGGTCGCCATTGACAAATTCTCCAAGTGGATCGAGGTCCGACCCCTGACCAGCATCAGGTCCGAGCAGGCGGTGGCATTCTTCACCAACATCATCCATCGATTCGGGGTCCCAAACTCCATCATCACTGACAATGGCACGCAGTTCATCAGAAAAAAGTTCTTGGACTTCTGCGACGACCACCACATCCGTGTGGACTGGGCCGCCATAGCTCACCCCATGACGAATGGGCAGGTGGAGCGTGCCAACGGTATGATTTTGCAGGGACTCAAACCGTGGATTTACAACAACCTCAACAAATTCGGCAAGCGGTGGATGAAAGAGCTACCCTCGGTAGTCTGGAGTCTGAGGACGACGCCGAGCTGAGCCACGGGGTTCTCGCCGTTTTTTCTAGTCTATGGGGCCGAGGCCGTCCTCCCCACGGACTTAGAATACGGTTCCCCGAGGACCAGGGCGTACGACGACCGAAGCAACCAGACCAGCTGAGAGGACTCGCTGGACCAGCTCGAAGAGGCTCGGAACGTCGCCTTACTACATTCGGCACGGTACCAGCAGTCGCTGCACGCTACCACGCCCGAAGCGTTCGGCCCCAAGGCTTCCAAGTGGGAGACTTGGTGCTTCATCTGTGATAGGACGCCCGAGGGTGCCACAAGCTCACTCCACCCTGGTAAGGGCCCTTCATCATCGCCAAGATTTTGAAGCCCGGAACATACAAGCTGGCCAACGACCAAGGCGAGGTCTACGACAACGCTTGGAACATTGAACAGCTACGTCACTTCTACCCTTAAGATGTTTTAAGTCGTTCATGTACCTCGCTTTCTTTACATGCATAAAGTCTAACCGTCAAGGAAGGGTCAGCCTCGCCTCATCAAAGCTCGACCCTCCCTCGGGGGCTAGAAGGGGGAACCCCCTCTGCGTCAAAACTTTCCTCGGAAAAAATTTTCTACCAAAACGACCTTCGTGCTTTCGACTTCTGTATCGATAGCGGGATCCTGAAAACGATGGGAGTACACGTTAGCGGCAAGGCCGACCGAGCCGAGGAACTCCTACGCCTCCGGGATACGGATACCTCACTCATCACCTTCTGCGAGAAGTAACTCACGCTCGGATAAGCGATCCTGCTACCGAACAAGTCCAAACACTCGGGTAGAAAACGACTTTCGTGCCTTCTCGACTGTATCGATAACGGAATCCTAAGACCAAACGAGAGTGCACGTAAGCGGCAAGGCCGATCGAGCCGAGGAACTCCTACGCCTCCGGGATACGGATACCTCACTCATCACCTTCCGCAAAAAGTAACTCTCGCTTGGATAAGCGATTCTACTACTGACAGACAAGTCGTGATGCTCGAAACGAGAGGAAAGGAAACACAGCTTTTTAACACGACGATAAAGTGTTTAGGCCTCGGTGGCCGTGAAAAACATGCGCATGCTACAGACAAACTGTTCCTGCAGGTTCAGGCATCGGCAGGGGGAGCAGCAGCACCCTTGGCGTTGTTTCCACCCTCGGCGAAACCTGGCCCGGCCTCGGACGGCGACCCGGGCGAAAGGATCTCCACCTAAGGGAGGACGCCAACACCGCGCCCACGGATGTCTTGGCCAAGCTCCAGCCGCTGCTGCCACATCTTCCTCGGCCCGGGAAGCTTCCGGGCCGATGAAGTCTCTTTTCGAGCCGACTCCGCCTCTGTCCGCGCCAACACAGCTGCCTTCGGCTCCGGCTCATCGCAGAGCAGCCGAGGGTTCTAAAAACTAAGCAAGAGAGGCCTAGAGCGGCAAGGCTGACTGAGCCGAGGGACTCCTACCCTCCGGGATACGGATACCTCACTTGTCACCTTCCACGAAAGGCAACTCACGCTCGGTTAAGTGGTTCGGCTAGCCAACAGGCAAGTCCTAGTGCTTGGAATGAGGAAGAAACATAGCTTTATACTCAAATACCCAAATGTTCAGGCCTCGACAGCCACAAAGAACAATCACATATACTTGGGGTAACTATGCTACACAAACTTAGACGTCGGCAGAACCCTCGGCGGTTCTCCCAACCTACGACAAATGTCTAAGTCCTTGAAGCGGTTACATTTTGCTCCGGCAAAAACCCAGTATATCCCCTTACAAATGGGACCCCGGTTCCACTCTCGCGGGTATGAACAACCTCCACACCAGAGGGCCTGCGGGACAACAAACTCCAAGCGCCTCGCCGGCGATCTCTGCAGCAGTAGAGACAACGACCTCCACCTCGAGCGGCTGAACAGCAGCAGCGATGACCTCAGGACAGACGCTGCTGTGAAAAGGCCCTCGCCCACATCCCCACACGAGGGGCGAGGACAAGCCGTTGAGGCCGAAAAGTCGGAGGGCGCCGTCCGTGGGATCGAACCCACCGACAACGCACCGGCGAACAGCGGCCGCCCCAAAGCGTGTCGGCAGGTCCTCACTCACGTCCTCGCCGGGGGTGTCCCAGAACATGAGTACCGCCCTTGCGGCGTACGACGTGTTGAGCGACCCCCTGGTGCAGCTGACGGTGTAAGGAGGACCTGGACGTGGCTGGCCCGAGCGCGGCACGACCGCCGCCTGAGTGGAGGACGGAAAGCTGCACCCTGGCCAGGGAGCAGTAGTTCGCCTTCCCCCGCATGGCTAGAGGATGTCTCCGCAGGCCTGGAGGACGCCCTTCTCCCCCGAACGCTGGGGGAAGAAAAGGGTCACCGACCCGCGCGGAGGCAACCCCCACTCGGTGCGCTTCCCCACCTCAGCCCGGATGACGAAGATCCTTGAAGCTGAGGGCGGGGCGGTGGTTGCAGCCCGGCTTGCTTCTCCCCACCAAACTGACCATTGGTGAGGAAATGCAGCCGGGCTGCACGACGAAAATCCTTGAAGCCGAGCGATGGCTGAAGAGCGCCGATCCCCACAAGGTCGCACTCCTCCAATGGCGGCAAGAAGAAGGCGACGCCGGTGCATCCCATCTAGGGGCTCGAAAGGTGGAAGGGTGTGATGCATGAGGGGAGAACGAAGGCATGGCTACTGCCCGGAGGATCACCACCCTTTTAAAGGCGGCTCACTTCATTCGCATCCCCAGGCGTCATGGGCAAAGTCTTCATCGACGCGCTCCAGGGTTCTCCCCCTACGACACGGGGGCTAGGTCCCACACGTCATATGAGCTGATCTGAAGCGTGAAGAAGGCGAACCGCCGCACACGAGGCATGTAACCGTCCCGCGGTTACAAGCTCTCTCCCATCTTTGCAGAAACCGGTGGTCGAAAGGGTGGACTGCCACGCGACAGGCATCCAACCGCACCACAACCGTGCACCCTTTCGGCTTCAACCACATCTGGTGGACCAGCGCAAAGGAAGCGGGCCCACATGTCATGTAGCCGGCACGCCGGTTACGACGTACAAGAAGTTACACCGCCACTCGCGCCAATGCTGCGCCTTCTCGGCTGCGGAACCAGTACCACGACTCGAGGTAGCCCTGCGCATGACTCAATAGTGCCAACTAAAGGTGACGGCCAAGGGTTAGTCGACTACAGGGACAGGCGTGGCGGTCGGCATGGCCCAAAAGTGGGCCGGCAGTAATGGCAGCGGCAGACGAGCGGGAGCAGCGGTCAAATCGCCTACAGGCTCGCGTCCCCTCCTGAAGCGACAGGAGAGCCCTCTCCCGGGGCGTGAAGACGACGCACTCGTGTCCCATTCCACGAACGGCTCGCACGCGCAACGGGCGCCACGCGAGTCGCCCGCCCCATCGCATTAACTCCCCGGCAGAGCAAGCGACACCTCTGGCAGGCGAGGCGGGCGTCGTTTCACCTCCGCCATGATGACCGCGTCAAAAAAGGTGCACCACCTTATTTAATTTCATATCCTTCCCCTCCTCCTCCTCTCTCTCTTGCTACAGGGACCGGGAAAGGGGACGTTGTGGAAAGGATCCTTCTCGGCGAAGGAAGCTGGCCCCGAGCCTTCCTACTGATTAGGGGTTCGAAGGCTGGCCCCTCGGAAGGGTTTCGACAGCCGCCCCAGAGCACTCGGGCTTCAAGCCCATTACTGATCAGGGATTCGAAGGCTGGCCCCTCAGAAAGGTTCGACAGCCGCCCCAGAGTGCTCTGGCTCCGCACCCTTTACTGATCAGGGGTTCGAAGGCTGGCCCCTCGAAAGGGTTTGACAGTCGCCCCAGAGCACGCAGAGTGAGGGATGACTCTGGGTACGTCCGATACATGGCCGAGGCTCGGGCTACGCTCCCGAGGTACCCTAGAACATTTCCGAGACCGGCGGGAACAATTTGTAACAGAATCCCACCAGAGGGAGGCATCGAGCCCTTGGACCCTGTCGAAGGGGTCCGGGTCCGGCGAATCACCTGCAGGTACTTTTGGAGCGCGCCTCTGGGCCACCAGCCGACCCCTAACGAACGGGGCACGGGCGTCCACTCGGATTACCCGTTAGCAGCTCACTGGAAACACCATGTTCGGCACCCTCCGAGGGCAACATGGCGCTTTCCCCCTCCTCCTTGCGGAAAGGCGACGCAGGGGCGTATGATAAAAGTCGAGAAAGTCCTCGATCGTCCTCTCGCTCCGTGCAGAGGCTCGGGGGCTGCTCTCGCACCCGGCTATGGCCAAACTGTTGACAGCGTCAACAAACCAGCTTGAAAACTTCGAACCTGACCATGCACCCAGGCTACGACCAGGCCACATGAGGGAGCGACCAGACCGGCCGAGGCACCACGAAAAGCATTAAGACCTCAGAGGAGTCAAACCACTCCTCCGAGGCCTTGGGGGCTACACCCGGTGGGTGCGCTCGCGCGCACCCACCAGAACAAAGCAAAACCGAGAAAGGCTGGTCCCCTCACCAAAAATGCGGCAAAAGCCTCCAAGCGAGTGCCAACACTCCCTTCGAGGCTTGGGGGCTACTGTCGGGTACCGTAATTAGGGGTACCCCCAACACTCCTAATCACGGCTGGTAAACACCCTCAGACCAACTGACGGGCGCGGTTCAAGTCAAGGCTTCGTCTACCCCAGGGACGCAACCTCGCCCGAGCCCAACCTCGGGCAGGAGCAGTAGTCTCGGACGGATTCACGCCTCGCCCGAGGACCTCCTCTGGCAGCGGGCACACCCTCGGCTTTCCCGAGGCCCAGCTTGGGCAGGCTTCATTGTGAAGCAACCTTGGCCAGACCGCCTCACCAACCGACTGCATCGCAGGCGCATTCAATGCAAGGATCGCCTAACGCCGCACCCTGACACACGCGCGTCAGTCGGCCAGGCCGAAGTGACCGCAGTCACTTCGCCCCCCTTTACTGTCCGATTTGACAGGAGAACAGCGCCGCTCGCCCCGCTCCGACTACTGTGCCAACCGCCCAGGCGAAGCTGACAACAAGCCACGATCAACCACCGAGTTTGGCCTCGGGCGCAACAGGAAGCTCCGCCTCGCCCGACCTCAGGCTCCAGCCTCGGGAGGAGGTCTCCGCCTCGCTCGACCTCAGGCTCCGACCTCGGGAGGAGGTCTCCGCCTCGCCCGACCTCCAGAGTCAGCCTCGACCTCGGTCTCGGGAGGAATCGCGTCCTCGCCTGACCCCAGGCCTCGGCCTCAAGAGATGTCTCCACCTCACCCGACCTTGGGCTCGGACCGACCGCGCCACAGGGGATACATAATTACCCTATCCCTAGCCAGCTCAGGCTACAAGGAACAAGACCGACATCCCATCTGGCTTACCCCGACGACGGGTAATGATGGCGCCCCGCGTGCAACCGTGACGCCGATGGCTCTCAGCCCCTTACAGCAGCAAGGAGACATCAGCAGGATCCTTGCCGCACTGCCAGCTGTGCTCCTACAGGGCTCAAGCCCTTCTCGAACGGCCACGCAATCATGCATACAGGGCTCAAGCTCTCCCCCGACAGCCACATTGGCATGTACATAGGGCTCAGGCATTCCTCTGCCAGACACGTTAGCCGCATTGCTACACCCCCCATTGTACATCTGGACCCTCTCCTTGCATCTATAAAAGGGAGGTCCAGGGCCTTCCCGTGGAAAAGGAGGGTTCTCACGCAGAGGGGACGGCGGGCTGACGAACCGGCTCTCTTCTTCCCTCTCGCGACGCTTGTAACCCCTACTATGAGCGGCACCCCCGGTGCGAGATAATACAAGTCCCCCGTTTGTGTTCCTTCTCGCGCCAACCCATCTGGGCTAGGGCACGCAGCGACGACAAATTCACTAGTCGGTTCGGAGGACCCCCCGGGTCCGAAACGCCGACACCCGTCTTGGTGCGCTCCTCCAGCTGGGTGCGCCAATCACCGAGACACTGGTGCTCGGTCTCGAGCGCCTCCCACTCCCACAGGATTGCCGCCTCGGTCTCCCAGAGAGCCTGATGAGCGCGAGACAGCACCCGAGGGAGGGGAGTCGGCGCCGCTTCTAGCTCGGCACCGAACCAGAGCTGCCGCCCAAGAATGACCTCCGGCTCCTCCAGAGTGGGCGGTGGGATGGAGCTGGACACGCCCCCCGCGTCTCCCACCATTGCTAATGGTGTATTCGACGACATCGTCGCCGTTGGGTCTGCAGTAACCGTCGACGGCGCAACTGCCGCTGGACCCCCAGCTGGAGCCTAGGGGCCCGGTGGCGTTGCCTCGGCAGCGGCAGGTGGTGGCGGGTCGCCAGCACCATTCCCAGCAGATGCCTGCTGCTAGGAGCCAGACCGACCAGTGGGAGCGACTTTGGAAGCAGAGGGGGAGGAGGCCCTGATGAGCAAAGGATGGGTTAATACTCGTTGACATGATAACTAGACCAGTGAAAAAATAAAAAGGGCTACACTTACTTGGAGCCCTGGACCTTTCAGCGACCCTAGAAGCGGGACGTTAGCTGCCCCTGCTACTGCTGCTACTGCTGGGGTGGCGGCGGCGAGCCTGATGGTGGTGGCGGCGGGTCTAACGGTGGTGGTGGTGGAGGACTGACGCGCCTCTGCGTGCCCTAGGCCTGGGAGCCGGCCTCCTCGTCCCCGCCAGCTGCCCTCTAATGCTTCTGGGGGGCTCCGAATCAAGGGGCGGATCTGAGACGAAAGACCCTTCGGCATAGCGCAGTCAGTGTCGCCTCTCTCCCTCCGACCTCCCGGTGCCACCCGGGGCGGAAGAACTGCCCGCAACCCCTTTGCCCTTGTCCGAGGAGCTGGGGGCCACAGGGGGAGCTCTGGAGCCTGCATCGACGAGCTGGGAACCTCTGGCCGGTACACTAGGAATATGGATCCCCCGGTGGGGGTCTCGGCCGCTGGTTTGGCGAACCGCTATGCCGCTCTCATCGAGGGTCGGTAGCCAGGCCAACACCGCCGACCGTAGCCCTGGATCATCGTAGAGCGGCGGAATGCCCTAGGGAGGTATCAAGGATTTGGGGATAAAGGCCTCACTGGTGATCCCCTTCATTAGAACCTCCAGCTCCTCCCAGGACAGGTCGGTCCCCGGCCCGCACTGGATCCTGCCAATGTCGTTAGGGCCGGTGAACCAGCAACAGAGACGTGGCCTCCCCTGCAACGGCATGACCCGACGCTTCAGGAAATCACCGACCACGTGCATCGAGGTCAGACCACCGGCCACCAGTTCCTTGATCCTGTCCAGTACGGCCTCGAACTCTGGCGCGAGGGACGGTTTGGCCCTCCATTGCTTCCGGTTGAGTCTGGGTCCGTCGTTCGGCAGGGCAAGGCGGTCGTTGGCCTCAGCGCTGACGATCACCCAGTCGTTGCGTCAGTTCTCCCACCTCGCGCCGCCAAGTGTGGCGATGTTGGCCATAGTTGGATCTGACCTCATCTGGAAATAGTAGGCACCGAGGTGTCCTTGCCCTTCCCAGACCTCACCAGCATGAAGAAGTGGCAGAAGAGGGAAGTACAGGCCGCCACCCCCACGAACATCTCGCAGAGGTGGACGAAGATGGCCACATGGAGGATGGAGTGGGGCGTGAGGTGCTGAAGCTGGAGTCCGAACTCCTCCAGCAGCAGCAGGAAGAACAGCGAGATCAGCAGCGCCAACCCGTAGGAGAGGTTGGCGGCAAAGAGCACGAACTCCCCGGCGGTGAGATCACCGAGGGGAGTGGTGCCGGCCTAGATCCTTCCGGTGAACGCCGGCGTGCTCCATCCGAGCAGGCGGTGCACCACGTCGAGCGCCTCCTCAGTCGGAAACACTCGGGACGAACCAGCGAGGCCATGACGGCTGCGGCGGCGGAAAGCAAAAGAGCGCGAGTGCATAGAGGCGCTGAGGGCTTGGAGGCGAAAGGGCGCAGCAGTTGGAGAGAATGTGGAAGCGTGATCGCTGACCGCGGGGTGAATCCCTTTTCAAGGAAGGCTCTCCCGCTCGCTCCCCAGGAAATCCCGTCCGACGCACACCTAGCGCCCGCAGCGACCCAGCCCCTGACATGCGGGCCCGAGTCCGCATGTCATGCATCTGGAGTACTGGTCTTCGAGTGCGGAGAATGTGAACCGCCACACGAGGAACGAATCGCCACGCACAACCGCGTGCCGCTTCAGGGCTACTACAGGAAGATATTTTTCTAACCGAGGCGACGGTAACGAGGCACCCCACGCATGACCAGATGGAACTGCCAGACGTGGGGCCATGGGTCAGTCAGCCACAGGGACAGATGTGGCAGTTGACGTGACCGAGGGCGAACTGACTACACATACGTCACTAGATGCATTGAGTTAATGCGGCGCACGCAGAGGAGGCGCCCCAGTCACCAGTCATGCCACGTTGACGCGAAGCACAAGTTTTGGCCCCACCTGTAGGCTCACATCCTCCCCTGAGATGAGCCCGGGGGCCACTATCGGTACCCTGAAACTAGGGTACCCCCTGCTACTGTACAAAGGCGAAGAACCCACGCGACTATCCCTTAGTCGCATGGTGAAGTGTTGTGTGTGGGACTAAGCCATGGCTTGCCCCAGATGCGGGCGGCCACTAAGGGCCCACAACAGCGCCCGACTCCTCCACACAAGTGGGTCCGAAGCCGCCACATGTCCAGAGGAGGTGATATACTCCAAGGCATCATCAGTGGGTCCGGATCCCCCCAGGACAGTGCCGGACCCCTGTATGCGCAACCCGGACCTCTGGGTATGGTCAGAGACCTCCACGTGAGTAAACCGGACTCCTCGGATGGGACCCGGACCCCTCTGTGTGGGGTCTGAGCCGTTCACAGCAAGGTCTCAGGACAGAACATGCATGGGCCTTGGACAGGACCCAGGCGGGGGTCCAGCGACGACACATGTCCGAACCTAGTCTGGTGCGGACCTGTCCGCTTGCGCCACTGCTTCCCGCCCAGGCGGAGACCTGATGTTGCCATGTGACCTACTGCGTGTGACGTAAGCTGGCGAGCGGAGCCTGACATAAGGCCTTTGGGTTACGCGGCCCTCTGCATTTATTGCGGATAAGGCGCGCCGCCTGTCCGTCCCGCTAACAGGCGATGTGCCGCCTCAGCATTTAATGAGCCCTGTCCATTGCACTGGCAGAGATGTGTCGCCTCGACATTTAATGTGCCCTGTCCACTTCAGCTGGTAGGCGGCGACCAGGCCGTCCCGCAGGCGGCGTGCCTGTCCATTCCGTTGGTAGGCAGTACGCCTGTGCTGCGGAGTGCACTGTGCTCATCATCACTCGTATGTTGCCAGGGAAGCTTCCGCTGCATGCCAATGCTACGCAGACCGCGGATATCAGGGCGCAAGGAGATTGCACTGGCGACTAGCATTAGTTGCTCCAAGTATTACATCCGTTATGTTCCTAGGCCCGCATGTCGGGGCTCAACACCCTTGTACGTGCCCCCTTGAGCTATAAAAGGGAAGGCACGCAATGTTACAAGGTAGACACACTTAGACCCAACGGAGGCTCAAGCTCACTTAGACTTTCAAGCTCTCAAGCTCAATACATCACACAGTGGAGTAGGGTATTATGCTTCAGCGGCCCGAACCACTCTAAATCCTTGTGTGTTCTTGTGTTATTCCTGTTTCCACCTAACAGGCAAAACGCTTAGGCCCCTCCTCATCTTAGGATTTAGGGCGGGTGCATTCCGCCACCCGGCCGGAGAATTTCCTCTCAAACATTTGGCGCGCCAGGTAGGGGGACTAGGCTTCAGGTTTTTGCTTGTTTTTCTGCTCGACATCATGGTCCACATCGTCGAGCACCAAGATTTCGTGCCCGAGGACTTCATGCTGGAGGAGGAGGCTGCCTCCTCTACACCACGGGCCACCAACCTCCCGGCACCTGGAGCGGCAGCTGCTGTGCACTCTGCGCGACAGCACACTCTCGCACAAACATCCAGGCGTCTAGGGTTGCACCTGGGGCGTTGTCTGCGGCCAGGGAATTATTGTGCCACCCTCCTAGCTCCACGGCCTCGCTAGGGGCCATGAAGCAGTGGTGCGACGACGTCGACCGCCTACTCGACATGGGCTCAACCAGGGCTAGACCTCGGTCGTCCCGGCGTCAACATGAGGCATCGCCATCGGTGCGCTCTCCCTCGGTGAGGGCCGCACCGACCGAGGACCTGCGGGTGGAGCTAAACCCCTAGGGTGCGGGAGAGGACGCTCCAGTCTCTCTGGAGAGGTCTAATGACCTGCGGCAGAACTCAACCGCAGGTGTGCGGGTAAGGATGCCTGCATCTCTCTGGAGAGGGTGCGAGAGCGCCGACATAACATCAAGGGTTGCAACCTCGACTATGACTTTGCTACGGTTGCACCGCAGACTCCGATGGGCGCCCGGATCCAAGCGGGTGTCCCATTGGCCAGCGTGGGCTGCGCCGCACTAGCGGATCATCTCCGCGCAGCGACTTGGCCATCCAAGTTCCGGCCACACCTGCCGGAGAAGTACGACGGTACATCAAACCCGTAGGAATTCTTGCAGGTGTATGTCACCACCATTACGGCAGCCGGTGGAGACACCGCCTTAATGGCAACATACTTCCATGTAGCCTTGTCTAGGCCGGCCTGGACTTAGCTCATGAACCTTGCCTCAGGATCGATCTACACCTGGGAAGAGCTCTGCGCGCGGTTCACCGTGAACTTCGCCAGCTCTTACCAACAGCCCCATGCAGTGAGGCAGGAGCCCGAGGAAACTCTCCGGGCCTTCATCTCCCGCTTCACCAAGGTATGTGGGACTATACCCCGTATCTCTGATGCTTCCATCATCACCGCTTTCCGCCAGGGGGTGCGTGATGAAAAAATGTTGGAGAAGTTGGCCACGCATGACGTGGAAACTATCACAACACTCTTCACTCTGGCCGACAAGTGTGCCAGGGCCGCCGAGGGCTGTGCATGTTACAGTTCTAGGGCAATGATGTCCTTTTTCAGCTTCCTTACATGGATGAGATAAGCTGCGAGCCTAGGCTCGTTGCAGCTACATTCTCCATGGACCTGCTTGATAATCAGCTGGGAGTCCCCCTTTATGAGGAGCTAGCGGATCCTTAGGGATAGGGCCACAGACAAGCCGAAGATCAGTGCTTCATACTCTGCCATGTTGTTGGTGGCCTTGAACTCAAGGTGCACCATGTACTTCACTTGATCTCCGCTTGGGTCGATGAGGACCACTCTAGCGCCGCCACCCTGCTGGCGGGCGGATCCGTCGAAGAAGAGCGTCTAGTGGGGCTCAGTGAAGACTGGAGCCCTGGGCTCCGCAGGTGTGGGGTCCGAATCGGGATCCGGACCCCCAGGAGTGCTCGGGGAAGGAGTCCACTCCACGATGAAGTCAGCCAGGACCTGGCTCTTGACAGCGTGGCGGGGCTGGAACTCAAGTTGGAACTCGGCAAACTCCACTGCCCACTTGGCGATGTTGCCCGTGGCGTTAGAGTTGCGGAGAATGGCCTTTAACGGGAAGGAGGTCACCACCACAACTCTGTGTGCCTGAAAATAGTGAAGCAACTTTCTGGACGCAACAAGTATAGCATAGATAAGCTTGTGCGTCTCAAGGTACCTGGCCTTTGCCTCATGGAGGACTTCGCTGATGTAGTAGACTGGCTTCTGAATGGTTCAGACCCCTGTGGTTGGTCCCGAGTCCACAAACTCCTAGCCTTCCGTCAACATCGTGGTGGTCGGACCACCACCTTCTCCTAGGGGAACTTTCTGACTCCCCTAGGGATGTTGTGCCGTCCTTTCGGCGACCAGCACCATGCTTACCGCCTCTGTAGCCGCTGCAATGTATAAGTACAACGGCTCCCCTGGCTCTGGAGCTACCAGTATTGGCAGGGACACAAGGTGCTGCTTCAACTCTTGAAAGGCTTGTTCTGCCTCTTTGGTCCAAGAGAATGGCCTGGACTTCCGTAATAGCTTGAAAAAGGGTAGCGCCCTCTCAGCCAGTCTTCAGATGAAGCGGCTAAGGGCGGCCAGTGACCCCATAAGCTTTTGGACGTCCTTGATGTGAGTCGGAGGCCACATTGTCTCAATCTCTTTGATCTTCTCTGGGTTTGCTTCAATGCCCCGGTGCGAAACCAGGAATCCCAACAACTTCCCTGTGGAGACACCAAAGACGCACTTGTCCGGGTTCAGCTTCGTGCGTGTTGCCCGCAGCTTGTCGAAGACCAGGGTTAAGTCTTCCACTAGGGTCGACCCTCTCAGTCTTGACCATGATGTCATCGACGTATACCTCTACTCTGTCCCTAATCAGGTCCCCGAAAGTCTTACTCATCGCCCATACAAATGTTGGCAAGGCGTTTTTTAGACAGTAAGGCATTACAACATAACAGTAAAGCCCATCCACAGTTACAAAAGCGGTATGCTTCCTATCTTGCCTATACATCTGGATCTGATGGAAACCAGAGTAAGCATCTAGGAAGGACAGGAGGTCACACCCAGAGGTAGAATCCATGATTTGATCTATTCGTGGAAGTGGATATGGGTCCTTGGGACTGGCCTTATTGAGGTTGGTGTAGTCGATGCACATCCAAAGCTTCCCATTAGCCTTGGGAACGATGACTGGATTGGCTAGCCATACTGGGTGATGGACCTCTTTGATGAAGCCAGCGTCCAGCAGCTTCCGGACCTCCTTACGGATGAAATCCTGCCGCTCAATGGACTGTCTTCGAGGCTTCTGACTCACCGGTTTGGCATCAGGGTGGATCTTTAGATGGTGCTCGATCACTTCCCTAGGGATCCCAGGCATCTGCGACGGTTCCCATGCGAATACATCGGCATTTGGCTGGAGGAAGGCGATGAGCGCGATTTCCTATTTCTCCTCCAGATCACCCGTGATGCGAGTGGTCTGGGAAGAATCCACGCTAAGCCAGATGGTCTTGACGGGGACACCGTCAGCTCCAGATGGTTGCACGTTAGGCACCTTGGCAGGCGTCTTGGTGCAAGAAGTCGAGGGATCCCTCCCCTCGTCATCCGGGCGAGCGGCTTCTGTCGCTAGGGCGTGCAACTTCTCAACAACTGCGAGCGTAGCGGGGCGTTCGCCCCACATGGTGAGGACCCCAGCATGGTACGACATCTTGAGAACCAAGTTCTCATAATGGGCAATGGCCATGAACCGGTATAGGGCCGGCCTGCCAATGATGACATTGAAAGGGAGGTTAACCTCCGCAACGTCGAACTGGACGTTCTTAGTGTGGAAATTCTCCTCAGTCCCGAATGTAACTGAGAGTGCGATGCTCCCAAGGGGATACACTGGTTGAGGGCCCACTCCGGAGAACGGGCGAGAGGGTCCCAGTCGGGATCCTAGGATCTGCAGCTGCTTGAACGCAACATGGCTGATGACGTTTGTAACACCCCCGGTGTTACTGCCACTAAAACTTGAGCATAACATCATAAGCATTGGCATGTCATGTGTTTGTTACACTTAGAATGCATTCACTAGGCAAAAAGTTCAAACAAGTTGTACTGATGTGACTGGTCATGAGTAAAACCCTAGGGTACATTACTTAACCCTAAACTGGGGCTTAAAAGAGAAAACAAAGCCTAAACAAAAGAAAGCTTCAAAACTTATTAGTAATGATCATAACATGTCACCATTAATGGACTTAAGTGGCATCCAAACCCTAGAAGTACTAAAAACCCTAAATAGACCCCTAGAAAACCCTAGATTGAAACCCTAGGGGGTTATTTGTAAAAATGTGCACATTTTGGACCTAAGTGCAAAAATCATGGAAATATGGTACCTCATGTCAAATGGTTCACATGTTTGAAGATTTACAAGCCAAAAGGTATGAATTAGGCTTATTTGCAAAAAGCCATTCAATTCCTTTTATAAGAGTGTCTAAATTTCAGTGAATGGGATCAACTTTGAAGCCCTGTACCTTCAAAACTATAGGGATTTTGCCCTAGGTCAACACATCAAATTTGTAGAGCTATGTAAGGAGAATAACTTTGGTACAATCATCTTCTTCGGTTGTTGTACAAAAATCGAAGAAACAGCAGCCCAAAGTTGCTCTATCAGAACTGTGTTGAGAAATTGAAACTAAATTCTAGAACAGGAATGGTCACAGTGGAATGGAGCCGAATTGGATGCGCCATATCTTTGAATTCATTCGGTTTTGACCCAAGGACCCTATAGTAAGTTTGAAGACTGTTGTTTAGTGAACAAACTTTATTAATGGAGATTACCCTGTTCTTAACAAGAATCAAGCGAATGGGAGGGTGGAAGGTGGTCGAATCAGTAAAACACTAAAGATCAAAACACTGTAAATATCTGAAGAACTCTGATAAAGATCTAAGGCACTATAGAACTGGATGTGTTCAAGTGATCTGGTGAAGGGAATCAATCGCGGGGAGATAACTTCAGACGTGGCACCATCCCGCGAACCTAGCCGTGCGTGGCCGGTGATATTCCACCGGCGGTCGCCGTGGCTCGGTCACTTCCGCCGCGGTGTCACTCATGCCTCACTTCCCCCTTACTGTGCCTCTTCTTTACATGGTAACCATGCATGAACAATGCAATCCGTGGCCGTGGATCGTTAGCCGGACCACCGTGCCTATAAATAGCGCCATGAACCACGGCGAGGCACTCACAACCTCATCAGTAAGCACGATTGAAGCCAAAATTTGCACTGCCTCCTCCTCCTCTCCCCAAATTAAGTGTACACGGTGAATCAGTAGCACTTTGCGATCGTATAGCCCTAATCTCACCTCCTAATTTCACCAGAGCCTGTCGTGGCACCAAATTTTCCCCTTCTCAGACACCGGTGAGCAGAATCCTCCGTGTTCCATGACCAGTCGATCCCAGGTCCACTCCTGCTCTTTTTAATCGTGTTTTAGCACCCGTGCATCCTCGTGATACTCATCGGCTCAACCCTTTACGCTTAACCACACTCAATCAACCGAAACGGTTGAAGTTGTATCCGGTATCCGCCGTCGCCATGGTCGGGCTAGGCCGGGGTCATAATAACCCAATTAAAGCTTGTTCTAGGTCTGTCTTGGGTTAGTGATGCTTGCCCATTAGTTAATTTGAGCAGCCACCGCCGGTCATGGCCGGTCCGAGCAATAGGGTGATCGACGGTGTGCGCATGGTGGCCAGGGTCTATTCTAGAGAAGAAATAGAAAGTGGAGGACCTCAATAGAAAGTGTCAGTGAGACGTGTGAATAGTGCCGAGGACTGCCGTTCTGATTTTTGAATCGGTAGGGGCGTTTCTGCAAAACCAACAGCGCGGGCACGCGCACAGGGGTATTCTGCCCATTGTGGGCCGTCTCGGTCTAAAATGAGCCCAATCCTGTAGCATCTTTCTTCTTTTCTTTTTCTGCCAAGACTAAATAATTCCTAGGAAATTATAGAAAAATGCTAAAAATACCAGACCAATTTTGCTAGGCTTCTACTTTTCTATAGTATTTAACAAAAATAGTTTCATGATTTTTAGTTCCAATAGAGAATTCTGGGATATTTAAAATAGCCAAAATACATACTTCTGGAATTTTAGAGAGTAATTAATAAACCCAAAAATCACCAAACTTTTTTGATAGGCTTTAATTATTATTTAGAAGCCTTGGGCAAAATTTGGCATGATTTGGACCATGTTTGGTACCTAGAGCCTAAAACCCTAACCCCTGCCCTGTGAACTTCAGTATAGACTCGAAAAACCCTAGTTTCCCGGAGAACTATGAAGGAAAGTTATATTCAAGACATTAGATAATATACTTTTATTATCTTTGCATTTTCATGAGCATTACATGAGCATTCATGATTATATATGACTATATATAGAGAACGAGGAAGAGATAGAAGTTGAAGAAGCGAGGAACTACACCACCACCACCACCTGAAGAACCTCAGGCAGGAAACTACTTTTACTTTGATATCTGTGGAGCAGAGCCTGATTCACCTATCACACAAGGCAAGCCCCGGTGCATTCGCCACCTCCTTGCTATTTTAAAATCTTTCTCACTTACTTGATGCATTAGGTGATAGGAGTTGTGTGCTAAACCAGTTGCTGCATTTCCTTCCTTGGATTTGATTACTTCTCCTTAATCCCCTGTTTTACAAAAAGGTTTTTCTTATGCTTAGCTTTGCTCTAGAAAAACAAAATGTTTTGTTTTGACAAAAGATGATGCTTCAAAGTGGGTGGGATGTTTTCAAAAATAAAACTTGATGGTGGATCCATCATGGCCATGATGGGTTCAACATTGGAAAAGATGTACCTCTGCCAGGTACCAAACTTTGGGTTTGAAATGATAAAGCTAAGACCGGGTGGGTGACTTGCACGAGAAGAGAGTCTCGGTGTAGTGTCTCTGTCTGAGTCGATTAAGGACCTTCTCGATGTAGGATTCCTGATCGAGGACCCTTTAACTGGTCACATGCCTCATCATGGGTAAGATTTGCCTCGGGCAGACTAATACCAGAATAAGATAACACAAAATGGGAGTGGAGAGATGGCGAGAGTAGCGTGTACCCTCCGTGGCAAGAGGCTGGACGGTGGTGTATGTGTGCTCTCGGTTTGCGTGAACCTGATATGGTATTAAGAACCCCGGTGGCGAGTTGACATATGCAAGGGTTAAGTGCTACATATGTCGTGTGATTGGAGATCCTTAGCTGAGTATAATCGATTCGGATCGCCATAACTTTGTGGACATGAAGACTTGGTCACTGCCCTACACGTAGCATTCTAGTGAATAAGAAGGGTTGATAAGAAATTGGCTAGTATAGGTCAAGTGCTTGAACTAGGGTAGAAAGAACTCTAGTTATAGGTAACTTACTTAACCTGTCAATTAAAACTGGATTTTTAAGGATCCACTACTAGTAAGCATTTCTGCAAACAGAGTTTTGGATTATTGATAAGCCATACCTTGATTCCCAAAGGCCAGCATATCCTTGAGAGTCTTTTATTTTGACGGGTAAGACTTGTGAAAGTACACTTCGTACTCAGGGCTTTGTCCCATGTTGTTTTAGGTGAAGAAGCAACAAATTTTTGTTGCTTCTGTTCTAAGGTGGTGCCTAAAGAAGAAAATCAAGACTGAAGCTGCGGGAGGAAGTGTCCTCCGTTAAGAAAAACTTTTTACTGTTTATCGGGAGGGGTTTTTGCCTCCCAGGTTATGTAATAATATTACTTCAACACTCCTATATTTGCTCTGGTATGTAATAATACTACTCTTTCTTACTTTAAAATAAAGTAAGTTATTGTAACTGCTTCCGCATTCTCGTACCTCCGATGTATTGTAATGTCTGCGTGACGGGTGAAACGCTCTTGGGCAAGGTAAAGAATTCAGATACCGAACTTGTCAAGTGATCAGGTGCACCTGCAGGGTTGTCTAAGGTCCGATGGACAAGGACAACTGTAGGTGGGCCTAATGACTTGGGAGGTTCTGTCACAGCTGGTATCGGAGCGAAACCCATCTCTGCAGATGTTATGAGGCATTTTCAAAAAGAATTTTCAAAGACTTATCTAGAAAATTTCTTTCCTTCTTATCTAACTACTTTCTGAAGTACTAAATTTTAAGACCAGATAGTAGAGTGCAATGTATAGAAGGTTGTGAATCAACTAAGGTTGATTCTGTAATTATGCATGCATCATGTTAAAAACTATACTAATAAGATTTTCCCCCTTATGGAGATATGCCGCCGCGCATAAGGAAAACCGCGCGCAAGTCTACCGGACCAATTGGCGTGCCTCACCATCAACTAGCTCCAAGGCATGAGGATAGTAGTAGTGGTAGCAATGATCCCATCGAAGATCTGGAAGCTCAGGTAGAGCAGCTTCAAACGGAGCTCCGTCACAGGAACAATATGTGGGTTGAGGATGGTCAGCGAATAAATGAGTTAAGCTTAACTGACATCCGACATCTGCAAGACCAACTTGTTGAACGAGATTTAGCGCTCGATTGGGCTGTTAACTCATGTTCACTTGCTTGGGCCAAGGAAGCCAAAGCTCGAGCCCGTGTGGAGGAGCTTAGCACAGTCGTGGACAACTTGCAGGTGTACTGTAATACACTACGTGAGGAAGTTCATGTATTGTATTCACGACTGCACCCTGACGTACCTACGGATCTTGTCGGAATGGGAGCCGGACCTTCTGGAGCAACGGGTGAAGCCCTTGGTGGGGAACTGGACCATTTCAGGCCACCTCCTTCAATGAATCTGGCTGATGAATGTTCCCCTACACCTAACAGTGAAGCTACCAAAAGTGATAAGAAGTTAGAGTAGTGTAGTTTAGATATGATAATGTATAATAGGTTATGTAGTCCTGTTGTAAATTCGAGTCTGTATCATTACCTTTTAAGTAATGTAAAATGATGGTGTGCTTTGGCATATTATATTTTCCAAATGTTCTTTGCCTCAGATGCCGTCCAGAACTCGTGGACAGGATGGTGCGAGAACCTCCCGTGGGAGGGAAACTACTCCTAATCCACCACTAGTACCCCCGACCTTGGCTGAGGCTATCGCTGCCTTAGTCAATGCAACAACCAATAACACCCGCTTCCTTCGCGAAATGGCGGGACAACAGTATCAGCAGCAAGGCGGGCGAGCTTATCCGCAAGGACCGCACGAAACTTCATATTTGGATTTCTCAGAAACTGCGTCCCCCACTATTTGTCAAGGCTGAAGATCCCCTTGAAGCGGACGAGTGGATCCGGGTTATCGAGCAAAAGTTTGGGCTCCTCCGATGCATGGAGACTCAGAAGCCCTTATTTGCGGCGCGGCAGTTGCGAGGCCCTGCCAGCACCTGGTGGGGAAATTATGTGGCTATTCAGCCGGCTGGCCATCAAGTTACCTGGGACGAATTTAAACTGGCATTTCGGGAGCACTACATTCCAGAAGGGGTGCTCCATATGAAACAAGAAGAATTTATGAAGCTTAAACAAGGTGGAGATACTGTCACACAGTATCTCAACAAGTTCAACCATTTGTCCCAGTATGCCATTGATCAGGTCAACACTGATCTGAAGAAGAGAAATTGCTTCATGAGGGGCCTTAATGACCGGCTACAACAGAAAATGGCTACCTGCCTCGACCTCTCTTATAGCAGGGCTGTCAGCACGGCGCTAGCAGTTGAAGCCAAATATGCAGGCCCAGGAAAGTCAAAGGGCTATGGAGGTGACAGGTCCAGCCAGGGGCCTGAGAAGAGACAAAGGTTGGTGATTCGACCTTTTAATCAAAACCGTTCTTCACCACGTCCACCCTCCTACCCCTTTAAACAACCTGTCTTTATTCGTCCTGCCACTGCCTCCACCTCAACAAATCAGTTGAGTGCCCCTGGTACTCGTTTCCCTGCACTCCCGAGTTCATCTTCTGGTTGCTTTAATTGTGGGAAGTCTGGACATTTTATCAAGGACTAGCCCATATCCCAAGCAGAACAGATCAAATAATCAGCAGAGTTCACGGAGTTCCGCCCAAGGCAAGGGAAACCCGACGAATAATGCAGCGGGCAAAATATGAAGAAAACTGGGTGGATTTATTATACGCAATTGGCCACGATGCCAGAAGGAGATCCGGTCATGATGGGTACGTTTCTCGTGGCCAATCACCCTGCAGTCATTCTTTTTGATTCTGGTGCTTCACATACATTCATAAGCAAGAAGTTTGTGGAGAAACATTGCATTCCATACAATGAATCAAGGGAAGGGTTTATAATTCATTCACCTGGGGGACAAATATTCACTAAAGAAGTGGCTTTCCATGTGCCCGTAACATTGGCTGAACGGGACATTCCCACAAATATGATCATTCTGAAAGGCCAAGATATAGATGTAATTCTGGGCATGAATTGGTTAGCCCAACACAAAGCTATCCTCAACACTGATCTGAGAACCATCAGGTTGAGCTATGGCCAGGAAGAGGTTCTCTTGTCCATCCTTGTAGCTATTCCAGCTAAACCATTTGGCAGAGTATATGAAGTCATCATACCAGAGATCCAAGATATTCCAGTAGTATGTGAATTTCCGGACGTCTTTCCGGAAGATCTGCCTGGGTTGCCTCCAGAAAGAGATGTAGAATTTGTGATTGAGTTGAAGCCCGGTACGACTCCTGTTTCTAGAAGGTCGTACCAAATGCCTCCGAATGAGTTGGCAGAACTCAAGACCCAATTACAAGATCTGCTAGATAAGGGATTCATCCGACTAAGCTCATCACCTTGGGGTTGTCCAGGCATCTTTGTTAAGAAGAAGGACCAAACACTTCAGATGTGCGTGGATTATAGACCCCTTAATGAGGTCACAATCAAGAATAAGTACCCTCTTCCCTGGATTGATATCTTATTTGATCAGCTGATCGGAGCTCGGGTATTTTCGAAGATTGACCTCAGGTCGGGTTACCATCAGATCCGTATCCGACCCAAAGATAAACCCAAGACCGCATTCACCATGTGGTATGGATTATTCGAATATCTAGTTATGTCTTTCAGATTAACAAATGCTCCTGCCCACTTCACATATCTTATGAACTCGGTATTCATGCCCGAGTTGGATAAATTCGTGGTGGTATTCATTGATGATATTTTGATATATTCCAAGAATGAAGAGGAGCATGCTCAGCATTTGCGGATCGTATTAACGCGCCTCAAGGAGCACCAATTATATGCTAAGTTCAGTAAGTGCACGTTCTAGCTGGAGGAGATCCAATTTTTGGGACACATATTGTCTGCCAAAGGGATTACGGTTGATCCCAGCAAAGTCAAGGATATTTTGGAGTGGAAACCACCAACCACTGTACATCAAGTCCAAAGTTTCCTTGGACTGGCTGGTTATTACCGTCGATTTATTCTAGATTTTTCCAAGCTTGTGAAGCCAATCACAAGTTTATTGAAGAATGATACCAAATTTAATTGGTATTAAAAATTCAATGAAGCCTTCGAGCAACTGAAAATATTATTGACCACTGCTTCGGTATTAGCTCAACTGGACATTGAAAAGCCCTTTGATGTGTATTGTGACGCATCAGGCAGTGGTCTAGGCTGTGTTCTAATGCAAGAGGGCCGAGTGATAGCCTACGCTTCAAGGCAGTTACGCCGGCATGAGAAGTATTATCCAACTCATGACCTGGAATTAGCTACTATGGTTCATGCCCTGAAAATATGGCACATTATCTGCTGGGGAATATCTGTCATATTTATACAGATCATAAAAGCTTGAAGTACATTTTTACCCATTCAGAACTGAATATGAGGCAGAGGAGATGGCTCGCGCTGATTAAAGATTATGAATTGGAAATTCATTATCACCCAGGCAAGGCCAATGTAGTGGCAGATGCGCTAAGTCGCAAGGCTTCCTGTCACTGTCTTACGATGAAGACTTCTGACAGTATGTTATGCCAAGAAATGGAGAAGTTGAACCTGGGAATGATTCAACGTGTAACTTCAAATCACTTGAAGCTTGAGTCAGTCCTCTTGCAAAGGATAATTGATGCACAAAGAGAGGATGAGGGTATGAAACACATTCATGAGAAAATGGAGGCTTGTAAAGCCAACTGCTTCAGAAAAGATGATCAAGGCATTGTATGGTTTAACAACCGCATAGTTGTGCCCAAGAATGATGAGATCCGCCAGCAAATTTTAGATGAAGCACATCTTAGTCGCTATTCTATTCATCCCAGAAGCACTAAGATGTATCATGATCTAAAGCAGCATTATTGGTGGACTAAGATGAAGATTGAAATTGCACGCTATGTGGCGAGATGCGACACTTGCAGACGTGTCAAGGCCATACATATGAAAACTGCTGGCCCATTGCAATCTTTACCTATACCAACATGGAAATGAGAGGATATTAGTATGGACTTCATTGTGGGGTTACCCAGGACAGCAAAAGGGTATGATTCAATCTGGGTTATCATTGATCGACTCATAAAGATCGCCCACTTTCTCCCAGTCAAGGTAAAGTATACAATGGCCACATATGCGGAACTGTATATTGCTCGTATTCTCAGTTTACACAGTGTTCCGAAGACAATAGTGTCAGATCATGGACCTCAATTTGTATCCAAGTTCTGGGAAAAACTTCACCAATCCTTGGGTACTAAATTGCTTCACAGTTCGGCCTATCATCCCCAAACTAGTGGTCAGACTGAGAGGGTAAATCAGATACTTGAAGACATGTTGCGAGCATGTGTTCTAGAGTTTCCGCAGAAATGGGATGATTGTTTACCATTAGCGGAGTTCTCATACAATAATAGCTATCAAGAGAGCATAAAAATGGCACCCTTTGAAGCTTTGTATGGTCGACGGTGTCATACTCCGTTAAACTGGTCTGAACCAGGTGAAAGATGTTTCTTCAGGCCTGATATGGTAAAGGAAACAGAAGAAAAGGTTCGGCAAATAATTCATAATTTGAAAGAAGCCCAAGTTTGATAGAAGAGTTATGCAGACAAGCGACGTCAACCCTTGCACTTTCAAGTTAAAAATTATGTCTACCTGAAAGTTTCACCAATGAAGGGTGTATCTCGTTTCGGGATAAAAGGGAAGCTTGCACCTCGGTACATTGGTCCTTTTCCTATCCTTGAAAGATATGGACCAGTGGCATACTGACTCCAGTTACCCGAAACCTTGTCTGATGTGCATAATGTGTTCCACGTATCTCAATTGAAGAAGTGTCTTCGGGTTCCAGATCGAACCGTTGAGGTGACGGATGTTGCCTTAGAACGAGACTTGACATATTCCGAACATCCTATTCGAGTCTTGGAATAAAAGGACATGATTACTCGAAGGAGAACTCTCAAGTTTTACAAGATACAGTGGAACCAACATACGGAAGATGAAGCTACTTGGGAAACTCAAGACTTTTTAGACAAGAATTTCCTAGACTTTTTAGGTTCATGTACACCTATTGTAATAGAGGAATAAACCCCATACCACCCCTACCTTGTACCAAAAATAAGGAAATAAAAATATGACACGTTTCCTTTTCCATTACTTGCCCTAGGACTTTTAATCTTGGGACGAGATTCTTTTATGGGGGGAAGGATGTAACACCCCCGATGTTACTGCCACTAAAACTTGAGCATAACATCATAAGCATTGGCATGTCATGTGTTTGTTACACTTAGAATGCATTCACTAGGCAAAAAGTTCAAACAAGTTGTACTGATGTGATTGGTCATGAGTAAAACCCTAGGGTACAGTACTTAACCATAAACTGGGGCTTAAAAGAGAAAACAAAACCTAAACAAGAGAAAGCTTCAAAACTTATTAGTAATGATCATAACATGTCACCATTAATGGACTTAAGTGGCATCCAAACCCTAGAAGTACCAAAAACCCTAAATAGACCCCTAGAAAACCCTAGACTGAATCCCTTGGGGGTTATTTGTAAAAATGTGAACAGTTTGGACCTAAGTGCAAAAATCATGGAAATAGGGTACCTCATGTCAAATGGTTCACATGTTTGAAGATTTACAAGCCAAAAGGTATGAATTGGGCTTATTTGCAAAAAGCCATTCAATTCCTTTTATAAGACTAAGTCTGAATTTCAGTGAATGGGATCAACTTTGAAGCCCTGTACCTTCAAAACTATAGGGATTTTGCCCTAGGTCAACACATCAAATTTGTAGAGCTATGTAAGGAGAATAACTTTGGTACAGTCATCTTCTTCGGTTGTTGTACAAAAATAGAAGAAACAACATCCCAAAGTTGCTCTGTTAGAACTATGTTGAGAAACTGAAACTAAATTCTAGAACAGGAATGGTCACAGTGGAATGGAGCCGAATTGGATGCGCCATATCTTTGAATTCATTCGGTTTTGAGCCAAGGACCCTATAGTAAGTTTGAAGACTGTTGTTTAGTGAAGAAACTTTATTAATGGAGATTACCCTGTTCTTAACAAGAATCAAGCGAATGGGAGGGTGAAAGGTGGTCGGTTCAGTAAAACACTAAAGATCAAAACACTTTAAATATCTGAAGAACTCTGATAAAGATCTGAGGCACTATAGAACTGGATGTGTTTGAGTGATCTGGTGAAGGGAATCGATCGTGGGGAGATAACTTCAGACGTGGCACCATCCCGCGAACCTAGCCGTGCGTGGCTGATAATATTCCACCAGCGGTCGCCGTGGCTCGGTCACTTCCGCTGCAGTGTCACTCATGCCTCGCTTCCCCCTTAATGTGCCTCCTCTTTACGTGCTAACCATGCGTGAACAATGCAATCCGCGGCCGTGGATCATTAGCCGGACCACCGTGCCTATAAATAGCGCCATGAACCACGACGAGGCACTCACAACCTCATCAGTAAGCACGATTGAAGCCAAAATTCTCACTGCCTCCTCCTCCTCTCCCCAAATTAAGTGTACACGGTGAATCAGTAGCACTTTGCAACCGTGTAGCCCCAATCTCACCTCCTAATTTCACCAGAGCCCGTCGCAGCACCAAATTTCCCCCTTCTCAGACACCGATGAGCAAAATCCTCCGTGTTCCATGGCCAGCCAATCCCAGGTCCACTCCTGCTCTTTTTAATCGTGTTTTAGCACCCATGCATGCTCGTGATACTCATCGGCTCAACCCTTTACGCTTAACCACACTCAATCAACCGGAACACTTGAAGTTCTATCCAAAATAGCCATAATACATACTTCTGGAATTTTAGAGAGTAATTAATAAACCCAAAAATCACCAAACTTTTTAAATAGGCTTTAATTATTATTTAGAAGCCTTGGGTAAAATTTGGCATGATTTGGACCATGTTTGGTACCTAGAGCCCAAAACCCTAACCCCTGCCCTATGAACTTCACTATAGACTCCAAAAACCCTAGTTTCCCAGAGAACCGTGAAGGAAAGTTATATTCAAGACATTAGATAATATACTTTTATTATCTTTGCATTTTAATGTGCATTACATGAGCATTCATGATTATATATGACTATATATAGAGAACGAGGAAGAGATAGAAGTTGAAGAAGCGAGGACTACACCACCACCACCACCTGAAGAACCTCAGGCAGGAAACTGCTTTTACTTTGATATCTGTGGAGTAGATCCTGATTCACCTATCACACAAGGCAAGCCCCGGTGCACTTGCCACCTCCTTGCTATTTTAAAATCTTTCTCACTTACTTGATCCATTAGGTGATAGGAGTTGTGTGCTAAACCAGTTGTTGCATTTCCTTCCTTGGATTTGATTACTTCTCCTTAATCCCCTGTTTTACAAAAAGGTTTTTCTTATGCTTAGCTTTGCTCTAGAAAAACAAAATGTTTTGTTTTGACAAAAGATGATGCTTCATAGTGGGTGGGATGTTTTCAAAAATAAAACTTAATGGTGGATCCATCATGGCCATGATGGGTTCAACATCGGAAAAGATGTACCTCTGCCAGGTACCAAACTTTGGGTTTGAAATGATAAAGCTGAGACCGGGCGGGTGACTTGCACGAGAAGAGAGTCTCGGTGTAGTGTCTCTGTCTGAGTCGATTAAGGACCTTCTAGATGTAGGCTTGCTGATCGAGGACCCTTTAACTGGTCACATGCCTCATCATGGGTAAGCTTTGCCTCGGGTAGACTAATACCAGAATAAGATAACACGCAATGGGAGTGGAGAAATGGTGAGAGTAGCATGTACCCTTCGTGGCAAGAGGCTGGACGGTGGTGTATCTGTGCTCTCGGTTGGCATGAACCTGATCTAGTCTTAAGGACCACGGTGGCGAGTTGCCATATGCAAGGGTTAAGTGCTACATATGTCGTGTGATTGGAGATCCTCAACTGAGTATAATCGATTCGGATCGCCGTAACTTCGCGGACATGAAGACTTGGTCACTGCCCTACACGTAGCATTCCAGTGAATAAGAAGGGTTGATAAGAAATTGGCTAGTATAGGTCAAGTGCTTGAACTAGGGTAGAAAGAACAATAGATACAGGTAACTTTACTTAACCTGACAATTAAAACTGGATTTTTAAGGATCCACTACTAGTAAGCATTTCTACAAACAGAGTCTTGGATTATTGATAAGCCATACCTTGATTCCCAAAGGCCAGCATATCCTTGAGAGTCTTTTATTTTAATGGGTAAGACTTGCGAAAGTACACTTCATACTCAGGGCTTTGTCCCATGTTGTTTTAGGTGAAGAAGCAGCAAATTTTTGTTGCTTCTGTTCTAAGGTGGTGCCTAAAGAAGAAAATCAAGACTGAAGCTACGGGAGGAAGTGTCCTCCATTAAGAAAAACTTTTTACTGTTTATCGGGAGGGGTTTTTGCCTCCTAGGTTATGTAATAATATTACTTCAACACTCCTATATTTGCTCTGGTCTGTAATAATACTACTCTTTCTTACTTTAAAATAAAGTAAGTTATTGTAACTGCTTCCGCATTCTCGTACCTCCGATGTATTGTAATGTCTGCGTGATGGGTGAAACGCTCTTGGGAAAGGTAAAGAATTATGATACCGAACTTGTCAAGTGATCAGGTGCACCTGCAGGGTTATCTGAGGTCCGATGGACAAGGACAACTGTAGGTGGGCCTAATGACTTGGGAGGTTTTGTCACAACGTTGAGCCTAGCCCCACCATCAATCAGAACATGATGCAGCTTCATGTTGGCAATGACAGGGGCGGTGATGAGTGGTAGTATACCAGCCCCTGCCATGTTTTTGGGGCAGTCGGATGCCCCGAAGGAGATAGTGGTGGTCCGCAACCGCTAATGTGGGGCTGCCTTTGGGACCCCTAGGGTCGCCGAAAGGACCTCGCGGCGCAGGGACTTTACGTTCCTGCGGGAGGTGAGCTCCCAACTTCTGCCATACATAACGTACAGCTTCTTGCGGCGATCGTTGTCATCACTGGAGTCAGAGTCTCCAGTGAGGATGTCCTTGAGGACTTGCTCGGGGGCCTGATACCCGAGGTCCCGTTCTCCCGCGGCCAGGTCACCTTCGTCAACCTTCTCCTTGCCAGACCGGCGCCGAGGCAGCGAGCCATCCTTGGAGGCCTGCTCGCGCCGCTCACTGATGCGCTTTGTGAGCTTCAGGATCTCTCGGCATTCCGAGGCGCTATGGTGACTGTTGGGGTGGATAGGGCATGACCCACTATCACTTCCCTATTGCCGTGGGCGCTTGCCGCGCTCGTCCCGGCCCCCAGCCGTAGCTGCAGTGACTGGAGCACCAGATTGCGGTCTATCATGACCGTGGTTCTTCTTCTTCTTCTTGCCACTGCCCTAGGTGGTGGCACCTGAGCCTCCCATCTAGGTAACTCTGGTTTGTGGCGCCGAGTGCCATGCACGGCCCTCAGCAGCTCTGGCACATTTGTCGGCCAGAGTGAAGAGCGTAGTGACGCTATCCACGTCATGCGTCGCCAACTTCTCCAACATCTTCTTATAACTGCACCCCCTATCGGAAAGTAGTGATAATGGAGGCATCGGAGATGCGAGGTATAGTCCCCCGTACCTTGGTGAAATGGGAGATGAAAGCCCGGAGAGTCTCCCCGGGTTCCTGCCTCACTACATGGAGATGAGCCTCCACGCCATGCTGCTGATAAGCACTGGTGAAGTTTACTGTAAACCGTGCACAGAGCTCTTCCCAGGAGTAGACCGACCCTGGGGTGAGGTTCATGAGCCAGGTCCGGGCTGGCCCGGTCAAGGCTACATGGAAGTAGCTTGCCATTACAACAGTGTTTCCACCAGCTGCCGTAATGGCAGTGACGTAGACCTGCAAGAATTCCATTGGGTTCGATGGACCGTCGTACTTCTTAGGCAGCTGTGGTCGGAACTTGGGTGGCCAAGTCGCCGCGCGGAGATGATTTGCTAGTGCGGCGCAGCCCACGCCGACCAATGGGACACCCGTCTGGATTCGGGCATCCTTGCAGTGAAGTCTTGGTCGAGGTTGCGTCCCTCGAAGTTTTGTCAGCGCTCACGTGCCCTCTATAGAGAGATTCGAGCATCCTTGCCCGCACGCCTGTGGTTGAGTTCTGCCCGCAGGACGTTAGTCTGTGCACCCCTCACTGAGGGTGAGCGCACAGATGTCGATGCCTCGCGTTGACGCCGGAATGATCGAGGCTTGGACCTGGCCGAGCCAGGATGGGCCATGCCGAGGAGACGGTCAACATCTTCGCGCCACTGCCTCATGGCCCCCGGTGAGGCCATGAAACTTGGTGGGTTGCGCAGCAACTCCCTGGCTGCAGACAACGCCCCACCATGAGCAGCCCCCAATGGAGCCTTGGATGTCTGCGCGGGCATGTGCTGCTACGTAGCGTGCATAGCAGCAGCACCAGGCACAGGGCGGTAAGAACCCCATGGCATAGAAGATCCTGCCCCTTCCTCTATCAGGAAGTCCTCGGGAGACAAGTCATGGTGCTCGATGATCTAAACCATCGTGTCGAGCAAGAAAACATGCGAAAAACCTAAAGCCAACGCCCCTACCTGGGGCGCCAAATATCGGTGGGAAAATCCACCGGCCGGGTGGTAGAACGCACCCGCCCTAATCCTAAGATGAGGAGGGGGCCTAAGCGGTTGCCTGTTTGGTGAATTCGGGATGAACACAAGGGGACACGAGGGATTATAATGGTTCTGGCCGTTGGAGCGTAATACCCTACCTCCACTGTGTGGTACTTGTATTGAGTGTGTGTTTGAGCGTGTCCCTTGTAACGCTGTGTGCCTTCCCTTTTATAGTTTAAGGGAGGCACATACAAGGATGCTGAGCCTCGACATGCGGGCCCAGAAGCATAATGGAAGAAATACATTATGTGAATAACTAATGCTGACAGAGTAACACATGAGTAATCAGCGGGAGTCATGATGGCTGCAGTCCATGCAGCATTGATAGGCAGTAACCCGTACGAGTAATGGTGAGTCATTGCCCTCGATATGGTAACGTGTAAGTAACTGCACGGCCCACGTATCGTGGACTGAGCATGCTGCCTGTCAGCGGAATGGACAGGCGCACGTCTTATCCGAAATGAATGTGAAGGCGCCCGTAGCCCAGAGGCGTCATGTCAGGTTCTGCCTGTTGGCTTATGCCGCGTGCAGTATGCCACGTGGCAGCATCCGGTCTCCACCTGAGCGGGGAGCAGAAGTGTATGCGGATAGGTCCGGATCCCACCAGACCAGGTCTGGACACGTGTCGGCACCGAACCCCTGCTAGGGCCCTGATTAAGGCCCGGGTGTGTTCTGTCCTGGAACCTTGGGACCCTACTATGGGCGGCCCGGACCCCATATGGGGGGTCCAGATCCAATTCTAGGGCTCCAGTCCGTACACGTGGGGGTCCTGGACCAAACTTGGAGGTCCGGACTGTATATCCAGGGGTCCGGCACTTTCCCATGGGGGTCCGAACTCACTGTTGATGTCTTGGAGTATATTACTTTCTCTGGACACGTGGTGGCCCCGACCCGCCCATGTGGTGGGGTCAGGCGCTGTTGCTGGCCCAGAGTAGTCGCCCAAGGCTGGGGCGAGTCATGGCCTGGTCCCACATATAGCTCCTTTACCAAACGACTAAGGATAGTCGTGTGGGTACTACGTCTTTATACAGTAGTAAGGGGTACCCTAGTTTCAGGGTGCCGACACATGCCATGTTAGATAGCCATTAAGCCATCTCACATATCACAGTTGAGCAATGTTTATCCCGTGTGTCACGAGACAAATCTGGTGCCTTTTGTCCAACTTGGTCCAAATTTCAAGCTCTTTGTAACACCCGGCTTTAAGGAACAAAGCCAGGTGCATCTCATACATGCGCCAAGAAGACAACATATATAATAACAGAGTGTATAGAGATAAATGTCCTAAAACATCAGAGTATTTATTACATAGCGGAAGACTTATTACAAAATGAAGTAATAAAGATAAAACAAACAAAGGATCGTCGGCGCCAATGTCGACTGGGAAACGCCACCTAGATCAGATCGAACTCCTCAGTGTTAGGCGGCTCCTCCTGAACCACCTGATCATCTCCTGTGGGGGGGGGTGTGAGACAGCAAGGGTGAGCTCACACATGATCATAGCTCAACAAGTTGTGGGGAACCAGTGGACATAAACTCACAAAGGTGTGAGTTCATGTGATGTGTAAGGCTTAATCAATGATAGGGGTTAAAGCTGAGCATTGCTTTTAAGTAGTTGATCAAAATTTTATTAGCAATTACTAAGTGTAAGTAAATACCAAACCATAAGTAAAGTAATAGAACAAAATTAATAACAAACCCATGCAATGCAAATGACAAAATTGAATTTAAGTTCCATAATTTAAACATCAGAGAGTCCTGAGCTGCTCATGACCGTGAGCTCGGCTAGTATACCAGTTTTACACTCTGCAGAGGTTGTACCCTTTACCCACAAGTCATGTTACCCATCTGCCAAGGGGTCATGAATCCCATACACCTCTACCTAGGAAGCGCGGCAGGGCAACACTACGAGGCCTTTACAAAGTTCCACTAGCTTCCGAAAACCCGCTACAGTTTATAGGAAGTTCCAATGCAGGGTTCCTGGCTGACCGCCATCGCAGCAAAATCAACCAGGGACCTCCCTACACTGACCACTCTCCTACTGCCCTTGCCCCTTTCGGGTAAGGTAGTCTTCCACTAGCTTTCCTAATTAGTCAGCCAAGGGGTCCCATTCCTCCCTTGTGGTGGCACGTGGTTCTCAAGTTAAGCTCTATGTTCCAATTAACATTAATGATCTCAACATGAACATAAACAGAATAACAAGAATAATTGGAACATAGATATAATAAATGATTATCCCAAAATCATGTAAAGCAATAGCAAACTACCCAAGTGATTCAGGGGTAAACAAGGTAATGAGATAAACAAATCTAGGGTGACCTATTGGGTCCCATCAAAATTAACCTATGCATGGATAAGTGATATTAAAGAACATTATTGGGTAAAAAGTGGTCAAGGGCACAACTTGCCTTCAATGAGCTCCTGCTCAGCTACTTCAACCTGCTGCACACCAGGATCCTCAGCAACGGGCTCTTCTACTCGCCACAATACAAACAAGCACAGTGCATATAGAGAAATTAACATTACACCAAACATATATACAAAATACACAGTAATAATCTACACATTAAAATAAAATCCTAGGAACAGAAATCATAATTTTTGGAGTTATGGAATTTAAGTTATGCATTTTCAAAGGTTTTATGTGCTTTAAATAGGATTAAGTGATAAATAAATTTCTTACTGTTTTCATGACATAACAGAGGATCTAGGTGATAGAGAATTAAATTACAAAAATTTAGGAACTGGAATGGATTAATTTGGAGTTCATATGCATTTTCTATGAATTATTGAAGTTATAGCAATTATTTTCCTATTAAAAATCTATTTTCTATTTCATTTATACAGTTTAAATAGGTTCTGGACTGGGCCTCAATTTCTAGAAATGCCAGGGGTCTCGGAGTAAAACTACAGAGACCCAGCGCATAGTGACTACTGGACGGCGGGTTTATTTCAGTGAAACCAAGGGGCTCTTAAGTAAAATGGACCCGCGAAGGGGGTATGAAGCGATCCTAGCCGTTCGAATCCCAACCGAGGGCCCAGATTAGACTTAATATATACCGAACCGGTACGCGATATGAGCGCTCTGATCTTTATCCAACGACTCGAATTTAATGAAGCCGAGATCTCGCCGCGGCCCTCGGATCTAGATCAACGGCTACCGCTACCCGAGTCCGAATCGTTACCCAGGATCTAATCACGGCCGCACGCTTACGATCCAACGGCACAAGGGCCACTTCCCCCAACCCAACAGAGCCGCGCGGCGGCGCTACCCTTCTGCGGCGGCGCCATCACCGGCGAGGTGACCAACCCGCGCGCACACGCCCCAATCATGCAATCCGAGAGCACCAACGCGTTGCCGAGTGAATAACAAACCCAGTAGAGGAGTTCTTACCGTGGTTCGGGACGGAGAAGTGGTTGCCCACGCACCGCGGCGGACCCGCGGCGGAGCTCGCACGACGACGAGCAATTCGTTGAGATGTGGTCGCCAATCGGGTCTCCCAAGTGGACCACACGCACCTACGTTCCACCGCGAAGATCCTCGATCGCTACCCGAGGCCGAGCCGAGGACAAGGCCGTGAGTCCACGGTGGCGGCGGCACTCAGCTCCTCCGCACGCGCGATTTCTACGGCGGTGGTGGCTCCCGGGGAAATTGGCAAGGGTGAGTAAGGAGAGAGGACGCCCGAGACTTGTTTATATCCTAGCCACGCCCCACGCCCACCAGCCCGAGCTGATTTTCCGGCGGCCAGTGCGCCATGCGCGGAAGCCGTTCGGTGGAGGGGATAATTCCGCCAAGCGGGCCCCACATGCTAGCGAGCGTCGGTGAGCGAAGGCACTGTCCCGTGGGGTCTGGGTGTCGGCGCCGAAGGCAGACGAGCGGGCCCCAGTTGGCAGCGAGTGTGAGGCAGGCGCGCGGTTGAAGACTTGGGCCGCACTGAGGGAAATGAAAGGTGGGCCAGATTCCGAGTTGGCGGCCCAATTAGCTTCTTTTCTTTTTTTCTTTTTATTTTCTGTTTCATTTCTTTTTCAAATTCAAACTTCAATCCAAATTCAAACTTTGTGGCACTTTATATACTGGCTAATTATTTATTTTGATCATATCAACTGTGATGAAGTAATTTTAATGATAATTTTATTTGTACTGAATAATATTCCTTTCTCTTCTCTATTCTCAAGAATTTCTTTTAGGTTTTAAATTCCCTTTTTGGTCTTTAATATTTTTCTTGTCACAAAATGCACACAAAAATATAATATTCAGCATGATGCAACAATTTAGTAGCATATCTTTTTATTAATTGTTCTTGGACATGGTGTTCTCATATGATGATGCATAAAGATCAAACTCACATAAAGAGAAATTGTTTCTCTATTGGTATTATTTCTGGCAATTTACAAAGTGGGTGTTACAAATCCTACCCCCCTTAAGAATAATCTCGTCCTCGAGATTTAAGAAGAACTAGAGAAAAGGTGGGGAAAATCTATGCGAAGCTCTTCTTCTCTTTCCCAAGTTGCTTCATCTTCGCCGTGGTGACTCCATTGCACTTTGCACATCTTTATCACCTTATTCCTTGTAACTCGAGTCAAAGTATCCAAAATCTTGATCGGATACTCCGTGTAAGTCAAATCACCTTGAACACTGAGCTCTTCCATGGGTAACTGTTCCTCAGGAACACGGAGACACTTCTTCAGTTGAGACACGTGGAACACATTATGCACATCCGATAGAGTAGCAGGTAACTCGAGTTGGTATGCCATCTCCCCAACTCTTCTAAAGATCAAGAATGGTCCAATATAGCGAGGGGACAATTTGCCCTTGACTTTGAATCTCCTCATTCCACGCAGTGGTGACACCGTGAGATACACATAATCTCCTTCTTCGAATTCCAGTGGCCTCCTTCTATTATCCGCATAGCTCTTTTGCCTGGTTTGAGCCACTCTCAAATTCTCTCGAATTATACGAACTTGTTCTTCTGCTTCTTGAATCAGTTCAGGACCAAAGAACTGTCTTTCTCCAGTCTGATCCCAATACAAAGGAGTCCTGCACTTCCTCCCATATAAAGCTTCAAAAGGTGACATCTTCAGACTGGCCTGATAACTATTATTATATGAGAACTCAGCATATGGTAGACTCTTATCCCAACTTCCTCCATGCTGAAGGGCACATGCTCTCAACATATCTTCCAACACTTGATTAGTCCTTTCGGTCTGTCCATCGGTCTGAGGGTGATAAGCTGTACTAAAATTCAACTTTGTACTACAAGTTCTCATGAAAGCTTCTCCAAAATCTTGAGGTAAACTGTGAACCTCGATCAGACACGATCTTCTTTGGTACTCCATGTAAACACACAATCCGGGCCATATATAACTCTGCTAGCTGAGAACCTTTACAAGTAGTCTTGACAGGAATAAAGTGAGCCACTTTAGTCAATCTATCCACAATCACCCATATAGCATCCCATCCTTTCTGGGTGCGAGGCAATCCAGTAATGAAATCCATACCAATCTCTTCCCATTTCCACTCGGGTATCTTCAGCGGATGCAATAGTCCAGCTGGCCTCTGGTGTTCAGCCTTAACTCTTTGACATACATCGCACATCGCCACATGTGCAGCTACATCTCTCTTCAATCCATACCACCAATATTTCCGCTTTAAATCCTGATACATCTTGGTACTACCGGGATGAATAGAATAATCCGAGTCATGGGCCTCTTTCAATATAGTCCCTCGAAGGCTCTCAATATCAGGAACACACATCCTGTCCTTGAACCATACAGTGCCCTGCTCATCTTCCGTGAATTCCGGAACTCGACCTTCAGTAATTAGATCCTTAATCTCTTTTATTTTAGCATCACCAATTTGTCCTTTGCGGATCTCTTGCTCCAAAGTAGGTTCCACATCAATAGTAACTCCTTCAGTATGAGCAACCATCCCCAGGTTAAGTCTCCTGAAATCCTCAACAATCTCATCGGGTAGCTGGGCAACAATAGCTGAATGAACATGCTCCTTGCGACTCAAGGCATCTGCAACCAAGTTTGCTTTGCCCGGGTGATAGTGAATCTCCAAATCATAATCCTTAATAAGCTCCAACCAACGGCGTTGCCTAAGATTGAGATCCTTCTGAGTGAATATATACTTCAGACTCTTATGATCCGTATATACTTGGCACTTGGTTCCCATAATGTAATGCCTCCAAATCTTAAGCGCATGCACAACGGCTGCCAATTCCAAGTCATGAGTGGGGTAGTTCAATTCATGTTTGCGTAACTGACGAGAAGCATAGGCAATCACATGTCCTTCTTGCATGAGCACACATCCTAAGCCTTGGCCACATGCATCACAATAGATATCAAATCCTTTCTGTAGGTCTGGCATAACCAATACTGGTGGCGACATCAACCTCTTCTTCAATAGATCAAAGCTGTCTTGACACTTCTCGTCCCACTTAAATTCTTTTCCTTTCTCCAAAAGCGAAGTCATAGGCTTAGCAATCTTAGAAAATCCTTCAATAAATCTCCGATAATAGCCTGCTAACCCCAAGAAACTCTGAATCTCAGTAACTGTAGTGGGTACTCTCCACTCCATTATCTCCTTAACTTTAGCAGGATCCACTGCTATTCCTCCATTAGAAATAATATGACCAAGAAATGGCACTTCGCCAATCCAAAACTCGCACTTGCTGAACTTGGCATAGAGTTGATTATCTCGTAGCTTCTGTAGCACCAACCTCAGATGTTCCTCGTGATCACTATCACTCTGAGAATAAATAAGAATATCGTCGATGAATACCACGACGAATCTGTCCAAATACTCCATAAACACCTTGTTCATTAAGTTCATAAAATAAGCTGGTGCATTGGTTAATCCAAACGACATAACAGTAAACTCATATAATCCATATCTAGTCGAGAACGCCGTCTTGGGAATATCCGATGGTCTAATCCTCATCTGATGGTAACCGGATCGGAGATCAATCTTCGAGAATACTCTAGCACCTCTCATCTGATCAAATAAATCCTCAATACGGGGCAACGGATACTTGTTCTTCACCGTAACATCATTAAGAGATCTATAATCCACACACATCCGTTGCGATCCATCCTTCTTCTGTACAAACAAGACCGGTGCTCCCCAAGGTGAGGAACTCGGACGAATGTACCCAGCCTCTTGTAACTCAGTTAACTGCTTCTTAAGTTCCTTCAATTCCTCTACGGACATCCTATATGGCCGTTTAGAAATAGGGGCGGTTCCAGGTAAGAGGTCAATAACAAACTCAACTTCTCTATCAGGTGGCATTCCTGGTAACTCCTCTGGAAAGACATCCGGAAAATCTCTAACCACCCGGATATTGTCACCAACAAACTCCTCAGGCATAAAGAACATTGCACGCATGGATGAGGAGGTTACTGCAATGTTAACTTGAAACCTTTCTCCTTTAGTAGTAGTGAGTTCTACAGTACCTCTACCACATGCTATAACAGCCTTTGCCTTTCTTAGCCATGACATACCAAGGATCAAATCTATACTGCTTGACTCCAATATTATAGCAGTAGCTCCAAATTCTCTACCCATAATGGTTAATGTCAATCTACGTGTCATTTGATTCGCCTCAACAGGCCCTTTAGGTGTAATTACTATCATGGGTTTTCTCATTTTTAGCAGTGGTATTTCATTTGTGTTGGCATATCTAGCAGACATGAATGAATGTGTAGCACCAGAATCAAATAATATTGTTGCAGGAATTGCATTAACATAAAACATACCAATTACGAGGTCCCCTCCATCCGGAGTAGCATCAACGCTGACCTGATTAACCTTGGCAATAGAATATCCCTTGCCAGATCCTGGAGTTTGCTGCCTGTTCTGAACTGGAGTAGTAGCAATCCTCTGTGGGCAGACATTTGCATAATGACCAATCTTCCCACACTTGAAACATTGAGTGCCCGGACTCTGTCCTGAAAACTTCGTCGGGGTGCCAGTGGGGGTAGCCTGTCGAGGAGGTGGAGTCCTCAGTGGTGATTGCTGAACTGGGCGTGGTCCTCCTGGTCGAGTCGGTGTACCCTGGGGTGAACTGTAGCGAGGACGAACACTGCTGCTTCCTTGTCCTTGAGATATGGCCTTTCTCTTCAAATCACCCAGCTGAACACGCTTGTGTTCAATAGCCAGTGCCTTATCAAGCAGCCTCTGAAATGATGGGAATGTGTGTGCCACAAGAGCATACTGCAGTGGTCCATTAAGTCCTTCAATGAAATGCTCCTGCTTCCTCTCGTCTTCAGCAACTTCTTCAGGGGCATATCTGGATAACTGAATAAACTTGTCACGGTACTCGCTGACTGACATACTTCCTTGCTTCAGCGATAGAAATTCCTTCTTCTTGATCTTTATCATACCAGCTGGAATATGGAAGTTCCTGAATTGCGTACTGAACTCTGCCCAGGTAATAGTATCAGCAACATCATGGGCAGCAGTATAAGAATCCCACCAGTCAGCAGCAGGACCAGTCAGACGTCCAGAAGCATATAAAACCTTCTCCCGGTCCGTGCACTGTGCAATATTCAACATCTTCTCAACGGACTTCAGCCAATCATCCGCGTCCAGTGGATCAGGCGAGCTAGCGAATGTAGGTGGCTTATGACTCATGAACTCTCTATGCTTGTCTCGGGGTGGAGCTGGTGGTGGTGGTGGAGGCAGTGGCACTTGTTGCTGCTGTTGCTGTTGTTGTACCCTCCTTTCCTGGCGTATCTCATCTCGCTCCTGGCGCAACTCCTGGCGTATATCTTCTCTTTCTTGACGCATCTCCTGGCGTTCTTGCTGCATCTGGGCACGCATATCAGCCATAGTGTCTGCCATTTGCTGCATCACCGCCATCTGAGCAGCAACCAGTGGGTCAACTCTGCCTGGTGGAGGATTGGGAGGATTCATCTCTGCAGGCTGGGGCTGAGGTTGTCTATATATCCTCCGAGTATGTCGATTAGGAGGCAAATCAATTCCACCACCCCGCCTGGTATTGACCATCTGAGTTAGATACATATGGTAAGAAAATAGTAGACAAGGCAGGTATTTACAACTCAGGTTACTTTGGGGAATTTTATTAGCTAAGCAGATTAGTATTTTACCTATCCTAGCTAATTCAATACCTTATGGTGGTACATACTAAGATGTCCATAATTCAATCAATCAAAGAAGCAAATCAGGCATTTAGCATCAGCACAATCAAACAACATTTTTAATAGAGAAAATAGTTTTAATTTGTCTTCGGTTCCCTATCTCTTAGAAAGATCATAGTCATAGGATTCCAAGGTGTGAAGTCCATCTTGTCTTAGAGTACAAAAGATAAGAATGATCAGAGTAGAATAGCAGAAAGGTGAGACAAGATCAAGATGAGATGAGTATAGAATGAGTCAGAGTAAGGTAAGTAGGAGAGGGTTTGTCCATTTCTATCTAGGTTTCGTCCTACAGTCAACATTTCCTCTGATACCACTTCTGTAACACCCGACTTTAAGGAACAAAGCCAGGTGCATCTCATACATGCGCCAAGAAGACAACATATATAATAACAGAGTGTATAGAGATAAATGTCCTAAAACATCAGAGTATTTATTACATAGCGGAAGACTTATTACAAAATGAAGTAATAAAGATAAAACAAACTAAGGATCGTCGGCGCCAATGTCGACTGGGAAACGCCACCTAGATCAGATCGAACTCCTCAGTGTTAGGCGGCTCCTCCTGAACCACCTGATCATCTCCTGCGGGGGGGGGGGGGGGTGTGAGACAGCAAGGGTGAGCTCACACATGATCATAGCTCAACAAGTTGTGGGGAACCAGTGGACATAAACTCACAAAGGTGTGAGTTCATGTGATGTGTAAGGCTTAATCAATGATAGGGGTTAAAGCTGAGCATTGCTTTTAAGTAGTTGATCAAAATTTTATTAGCAATTACTAAGTGTAAGTAAATACCAAACCATAAGTAAAGTAATAGAACAAAATTAATAACAAACCCATGCAATGCAAATGACAAAATTGAATTTAAGTTCCATAATTTAAACATCAGAGAGTCCTGAGCTGCTCATGACCGTGAGCTCGGCTAGTATACCAGTTTTACACTCTGCAGAGGTTGTACCCTTTACCCACAAGTCATGTTACCCATCTGCCAAGGGGTCATGAATCCCATACACCTCTACCTAGGAAGCGCGGCAGGGCAACACTACGAGGCCTTTACAAAGTTCCACTAGCTTCCGAAAACCCGCTACAGTTTATAGGAAGTTCCAATGCAGGGTTCCTGGCTGACCGCCATCGCAGCAAAATCAACCAGGGACCTCCCTACACTGACCACTCCCCTACTGCCCTTGCCCCTTTCGGGTAAGGTAGTCTTCCACTAGCTTTCCTAATTAGTCAGCCAAGGGGTCCCATTCCTCCCTTGTGGTGGCACGTGGTTCTCAAGTTAAGCTCTATGTTCCAATTAACATTAATGATCTCAACATGAACATAAACAGAATAACAAGAATAATTGGAACATAGATATAATAAATGATTATCCCAAAACCATGTAAAGCAATAGCAAACTACCCAAGTGATTCAGGGGTAAACAAGGTAATGAGATAAACAAATCTAGGGTGACCTATTGGGTCCCATCAAAATTAACCTATGCATGGATAAGTGATATTAAAGAACATTATTGGGTAAAAAGTGGTCAAGGGCACAACTTGCCTTCAATGAGCTCCTGCTCAGCTACTTCAACCTGCTGCACACCAGGATCCTCAGCAACGGGCTCTTCTACTCGCCACAATACAAACAAGCACAGTGCATATAGAGAAATTAAAATTACACCAAACATATATACAAAATACACAGTAATAATCTACACATTAAAATAAAATCCTAGGAACAGAAATCATAATTTTTGGAGTTATGGAATTTAAGTTATGCATTTTCAAAGGTTTTATGTGCTTTAAATAGGATTAAGTGATAAATAAATTTCTTACTGTTTTCATGACATAACAGAGGATCTAGGTGATAGAGAATTAAATTACAAAAATTTAGGAACTGGAATGGATTAATTTGGAGTTCATATGCATTTTCTATGAATTATTGAAGTTATAGCAATTATTTTCCTATTAAAAATCTATTTTCTATTTCATTTATACAGTTTAAATAGGTTCTGGACTGGGCCTCAATTTCTAGAAATGCCAGGGGTCTCGGAGTAAAACTACAGAGACCCAGCGCATAGTGACTACTGGACGGCGGGTTTATTTCAGTGAAACCAAGGGGCTCTTAAGTAAAATGGACCCGCGAAGGGGGTATGAAGCGATCCTAGCCGTTCGATTCCCAACCGAGGGCCCAGATTAGACTTAATATATACCGAACCGGTACGCGATATGAGCGCTCTGATCTTTATCCAACGACTCGAATTTAATGAAGCCGAGATCTCGCCGCGGCCCTCGGATCTAGATCAACGGCTACCGCTACCCGAGTCCGAATCGTTACCCAGGATCTAATCACGGCCGCACGCTTACGATCCAACGGCACAAGGGCCACTTCCCCCAACCCAACAGAGCCGCGCGGCGGCGCTACCCTTCTGCGGCGGCGCCATCACCGGCGAGGTGACCAACCCGCGCGCACACGCCCCAATCATGCAATCCGAGAGCACCAACGCGTTGCCGAGTGAATAACAAACCCAGTAGAGGAGTTCTTACCGTGGTTCGGGACGGAGAAGTGGTTGCCCACGCACCGCGGCGGACCCGCGGCGGAGCTCGCACGACGACGAGCAATTCGTTGAGATGTGGTCGCCAATCGGGTCTCCCAAGTGGACCACACGCACCTACGTTCCACCGCGAAGATCCTCGATCGCTACCCGAGGCCGAGCCGAGGACAAGGCCGTGAGTCCACGGTGGCGGCGGCACTCAGCTCCTCCGCACGCGCGATTTCTACGGTGGTGGTGGCTCCCGGGGAAATTGGCAAGGGTGAGTAAGGAGAGAGGACGCCCGAGACTTGTTTATATCCTAGCCACGCCCCACGCCCACCAGCCCGAGCTGATTTTCCGGCGGCCAGTGCGCCATGCGCGGAAGCCGTTCGGTGGAGGGGATAATTCTGCCAAGCGGGCCCCACATGCTAGCGAGCGTCGGTGAGCGAAGGCACTGTCCCGTGGGGTCTGGGTGTCGGCGCCGAAGGCAGACGAGCGGGCCCCAGTTGGCAGCGAGTGTGAGGCAGGCGCGCGGTTGAAGACTTGGGCCGCACTGAGGGAAATGAAAGGTGGGCCAGATTCCGAGTTGGCGGCCCAATTAGCTTCTTTTCTTTTTTTCTTTTTATTTTCTGTTTCATTTCTTTTTCAAATTCAAACTTCAATCCAAATTCAAACTTTGTGGCACTTTATATACTGGCTAATTATTTATTTTGATCATATCAACTGTGATGAAGTAATTTTAATGATAATTTTATTTGTACTGAATAATATTCCTTTCTCTTCTCTATTCTCAAGAATTTCTTTTAGGTTTTAAATTCCCTTTTTGGTCTTTAATATTTTTCTTGTCACAAAATGCACACAAAAATATAATATTCAGCATGATGCAACAATTTAGTAGCATATCTTTTTATTAATTGTTCTTGGACATGGTGTTCTCATATGATGATGCATAAAGATCAAACTCACATAAAGAGAAATTGTTTCTCTATTGGTATTATTTCTGGCAATTTACAAAGTGGGTGTTACAAATCCTACCCCCCTTAAGGATAATCTCGTCCTCGAGATTTAAGAAGAACTAGAGAAAAGGTGGGGAAAATCTATGCGAAGCTCTTCTTCTCTTTCCCAAGTTGCTTCATCTTCACCGTGGTGACTCCGTTGCACTTTGCACATCTTTATCACCTTATTCCTTGTAACTCGAGTCAAAGTATCCAAAATCTTGATCGGGTACTCCGTGTAAGTCAAATCACCTTGAACACTGAGCTCTTCCATGGGTAACTGTTCCTCAGGAACACGGAGACACTTCTTCAATTGAGACACGTGGAACACATTATGCACATCCGATAGAGTAGCAGGTAACTCGAGTTGGTATGCCATCTCCCCAACTCTTCTAAAGATCAAGAATGCTCCAATATAGCGAGGGGACAATTTGCCCTTGACTTTGAATCTCCTCATTCCACGCAGTGGTGACACCTTGAGATACACATAATCTCCTTCTTCGAATTCCAGTGGCCTCCTTCTATTATCCGCATAGCTCTTTTGCCTGGTTTGAGCCACTCTCAAATTCTCTCGAATTATACGAACTTGTTCTTCTGCTTCTTGAATTAGTTCAGGACCAAAGAACTGTCTTTCTCCAGTCTGATCCCAATACAAAGGAGTCCTGCACTTCCTCCCATATAAAGCTTCAAAAGGTGACATCTTCAGACTGGCCTGATAACTATTATTATATGAGAACTCAGCATATGGTAGACTCTTATCCCAACTTCCTCCATGCTGAAGGGCACATGCTCTCAACATATCTTCCAACACTTGATTAGTCCTTTCGGTCTGTCCATCGGTCTGAGGGTGATAAGCTGTACTAAAATTCAACTTTGTACTCAAGTTCTCATGAAAGCTTCTCCAAAATCTTGAGGTAAACTGTGAACCTCGATCAGACACGATCTTCTTTGGTACTCCATGTAAACACACAATCCGGGCCATATATAACTCTGCTAGCTGAGAACCTTTACAAGTAGTCTTGACAGGAATAAAGTGAGCCACTTTAGTCAATCTATCCACAATCACCCATATAGCATCCCATCCTTTCTGGGTGCGAGGCAATCCAGTAATGAAATCCATACCAATCTCTTCCCATTTCCACTCGGGTATCTTCAGCGGATGCAATAGTCCAGCTGGCCTCTAGTGTTCAGCCTTAACTCTTTGACATACATCGCACATCGCCACATGTGCAGCTACATCTTTCTTCAATCCATACCACCAATATTTCCGCTTTAAATCCTGATACATCTTGGTACTACCGGGATGAATAGAATAATCCGAGTCATGGGCCTCTTTCAATATAGTCCCTCGAAGGCTCTCAATATCAGGAACACACATCCTGTCCTTGAACCATACAGTGCCCTGCTCATCTTCCGTGAATTCCGGAACTCGACCTTCAGTAATTAGATCCTTAATCTCTTTTATTTTAGCATCACCAATTTGTCCTTTGCGGATCTCTTGCTCCAAAGTAGGTTCCACATCAATAGTAACTCCTTCAGTATGAGCAACCATCCCCAGGTTAAGTCTCCTGAAATCCTCAACAATCTCATCGGGTAGCTGGGCAACAATAGCTGAATGAACATGCTCCTTGCGACTCAAGGCATCTGCAACCAAGTTTGCTTTGCCCGGGTGATAGTGAATCTCCAAATCATAATCCTTAATAAGCTCCAACCAACGGCGTTGCCTAAGATTGAGATCCTTCTGAGTGAATATATACTTCAGACTCTTATGATCCGTATATACTTGGCACTTGGTTCCCATAATGTAATGCTGTAATACTCCAAGTTGTATACCAAGAATAATAGAGAGAGTTGTTCTCAATTTTGTATGTCTCATTTGCATCATGAAAAGAGCATATACAAAAATTTAGAGTTTAATTCAAACAATTGATAAAAATTTGCATCATGTTGGAGTTTTATTGTTTGTGCATTAAATAAAATAAAATAATAATGTTAAAAGATAATAATATAAGAATTGCTAGAAGTAGAATTAAAACCCTAAATTTGAAAATTAGGGTTTGGATTAAGAGAAGGGAAGAGCTAAGAAAAATACTACATAAAATAAAATAAATATGTGAATAAACACTCTTCACACTTATGTTATTAAATTATACATTTCAAACTGAGGACAAGTTATTCACAAAGTTTGAATTTAAACTTGAACTCAAATTAGATTTGAAAATGGAGAAAGGAAAATGGAAAAAAAAGAAAAGAATAAAGAAGACTTAGCCTAACTGGGCCTTGTACCCGAATCTGGCCCACTCAGGAAATTCACCCGCGCAGCCCATTACCACCTCCACGCGGCGCCGACAGGCCGGGGCCACTGGCCATTCACTCAGCGCGCTCAGCCCAACTCAAATTCCCCACGCGCGGTCGTCCTGACGAGCATGGCCCACTTGACAGCCTCCCCCACACGTGGCGCTCTCACTGGGTGGCGGGACCCTCCTGTCAGCCCTCACCACGCCATGGCCGAACGGCTCCAGCTCAACCACCTGCGCGGAATTCCCGGGCGCCGTGCGTTCTAGTACCGAACCTGGCGGCCTATATGACCGCGGGGCTGAGCCGAGTCCACCCCTATCCCCTTCTCTCCACCGTTTTGTCGCAGCCGCCGGCACACCGAGCTCGTCAGGGGAAACACGAGTCCGCCACCATCGATCTCGTGAACCGTGGGCACCGGGCAATACGTGGTGCATCCCGGTGTTGCTCCGTGACCCCTTGAAGCTTCGACAGCCGCTAGTTTCTTCGTTGGTGTCGCGGCTCTAGCGCAATTGCTCATCGGACTAGGCGCTTGCTGTCGCGCCGTGCAACACCGTGGACCGGCCATCTTGTTGCAAATTCCGGGTATGTGCTTGATCCCCTGTGTTCGCTTAGGTTCTAATTAGCGCTGGGATTGTTCAATTTTGATTGGGCCGTGGGGCTCGTCGGCAATTTGCGCGCCGCCGTGGGATTTCCCCGTCGAGGCACTCGGCTTGCCGAGTTGGGCGGGACGAAGAAGAGGGGTCAGGGACCATTGATCCAGTCTTCAACGGTTGAGATTAGTTGCCTTGTGTCGCGTTGACCGGCCAAATGGTGGTCGTGGATGTGTGATCCTACGGTGGAAAACGACTTTAGGATTCATTAAACGCTTACCGTTAGATCGGGATCGGATGGGCCATAGATTCATACCGCTTCAGCAAATAAATGATCTAATCGCAGCCCTCCAGAGTTGATCCAACGGCCACGATCGGCCGATACCCCTACGCGTTGGCCAATTCACTAAAGAGTCCCTGGACTTTGCGGAAATCAACCCGCCGTCCATGCCTGGGTTTTCTGAGTCTTAAGAATTTTTACGCGCCAGCCCCTACAGTTTCCTGTAAATGAGGCCCGATCCAGAGAACTTTAGAAATCAGAAATTAAATTCAGAAATTAATTTTTGTGCATAAATAAATGTTAAAACTTGTTTAATTCATAGTAAATGCATATGAACTCCAAATTAGACCATTCCAGTTCCTAAATTTTTGTAATAATATTGTCTACCCATTAGTGCCTCTGTTCTGACATGACAAACACATTAAAATTATTCTTTCACTTAATCTTGTATTAAGCACATAAAACATTAGAAAATTCATAACTTAAGATCTATAACTCCAAATTTGATGATTCCAGTTCCTGTGATCTTATTTTAATGTCTAGTTTATTACTGTATATTCTATTTGCATGTTTGATGTGATGTTAATTTATGCTATACCATGTATGTATTGTATTGATGCGAGTAGACGAGCAACCTACTGTGGAACCTGAGCTTCAACAAGTTGAAGTAGCTGAGCAGGAGCTCGTTGAAGGCAAGTTGTGCCCTTGATCACTTCTTTTACCCATTCATGTTCTTATTATTCATAATGATCTGCATAGGATAATTTTGATGGGACCCAATAGGATACCCTAGATTTGACTATCTCTATACCTTGCTTCACCCCTGGTTTCACTACTAAAGTTTTGGGTAGTACATGCTATTGCTTTAAGTGGATTTGGGTATGGAGATATTCATTACTCTTTGTTATACTATTTATTGTTATCTGTTTTACTATTCCTTGTTCATGTTAAGATCATTATGTTAATGGGAACATGGAGAACCACCCGGGAAAACAGTGCTACCACAAGGGTGGAATGGGACGCCCTTGGCTGATTAACTAGGAAAGCTAGGGGAGGGCTACCTTACCCGAAAGGGGCAAGGGCAGTAGGGGAGAGGTCAGTGCGGGGAGGTCCCTGGTTGATTTTGCTGCGATGGCGGTCAGCCAGGAACCCTTTACTGGATCTTCCTATAAACTGTAGCGGGTAGTCTGAAGCTAGTGGAACTTTGTAAAGGCCTCGTAGTGGTACCCTGCCTCGCTTCCTAGGTAGAGGTGTATGGAGTCTGATCAACTCTGTGGCAAATGGGTAACACGACTTGTGGGTAAAGATGCGCAACCTCTGCAGAGTGTAAAACTGGTATACTAGCCGTGCTCACGGTCATGAGCGGCTCGGACACTCACATGATTAAATTATGGAACTTAAACTTAACCTGTCATTTCATTGCATTTGGGATTATTTTATTATTACTTTTATTTATTATTACTATGGTTTGGTATTTACTTACACTTAGCAACTGCTAATAAAATTTTGACCAACTTATAAAAGCAATGCTCAGCTTCAGCCTTTATTTCATTGATCAGCCTTACACTATATGAACTCCCACCTTTGGTGAGTTCATGTCACATTATTCCCCACGACTTGTTGAGCTATGATCGTATGTGAGCTCACTCTTGCTGTCTCACACCCCCCCCCACAGGAGAAGAGCAGGTGGTTCAGGAGGAGCCGCCTAACACTGAGGAGTTCGATCTGATCTAGGTGGCGTTTCCCAGTCGACATTGGCGCCGTCGATCCTTAGTTCGTTTTATCTTTATTATTTTATCTTGTAATAAGTCTTCCGCTATGTAATAAATACTCTGATGTTAATGACATTTATCTCTATACACTCTGTTATTATATATGTTGTCTTCTTTGGCGCATGTATGAGATGCACCCGGCTTTGTTTCTTTAAAACCGGGTGTTACAGAAGTGGTATCAGAGGAAATGTTGACTGTAGGACGAAACCTAGATAGAAATGGACAACCCTTACCTACTTATCTTATTCTGATTCATTCTACACTTACCTCACTCTGATTCTTCCTATACTTATCTTGATTCTGTCTCACCTTCTACTGTTCTACTCTGATCATTCTTATCTTTTCTACTCTGAGACAAGATGGATTTCACACCTTGGAATCCCTACCCCTATGACAATTTTAAGAGATAGGAAGCCTAAGACAAAATTAAAACTATTTTCTCTATTAAAAATGTTGGTTGATTGTTCTGATGATCAATGCCTGATTTGCTTCTTTGATTGATTGAAATAGTATAGATGGACATCTTAGCATGTACCACTATAAGGTATTGTATTAGCTTTAGTAGGTGACACACTAATCTGCTTAGCTAATAAATCCCCCAAAGTAACATGATTGTAATTACTGCCTTGTCTACTGCTCTTTCTTACCATATGTATCTAACTCAGATGGTCAATACCAGGAGGGGTGGTGGAATTGATTTGCCTCCTAACCAACACACTCGAAGACAACCTCAGCCACAACCTGCCGGGATGAATCCTCCTAATCCTCCACCAGGCGGAGTTGACCCACTGGTTGCTGCTCAGATGGCGATGATGCAGCAGATGGCAGACACCATGGCGGATATGCGTGCCCAGATGCAGCAAGAACGCCAGGAGATGCGTCAAGAAAGAGAAGATATACGCCAGGAGTTGCGCCAGGAGCGAGATGAGATACGCCAAGAAAGGAGGGCGCAACAACAGCAGCTGCAACAACAACTTCAACAGCAGCAACAGCAGCAAGTGCCATTGCCTCCACCACCACCAGTTCCACCTCGTGATAAGCACCGAGAGTTTATGAGTCACAAGCCACCAACCTTCGCCAGCTCGCCAGATCCACTTGATGCAGACGATTGGTTGAAGTCAATTGAGAAGATGCTGAATATTGCACAGTGCACTGATCGGGAGAAGGTCTTATATGCTTCTGGACGTCTGACTGGTCCTGCTGCTGACTGGTGGGATTCTTATACAGCTGCCCATGATGCTGCAGACACTATTACTTGGGCAGAGTTCAGTACACAATTCAGGAACTACCATATCCCAGCTGGGATGATAAAGATCAAGAAGAAGGAATTTTTGTCATTAAAGCAAGGAAGCATGTCAGTCAGCGAGTACAGAGACAAATTCATTCAGTTGTCGAGGTATGCTCCAGAGGAAGTTGCTGAGGATGAAAGGAAGCAGGAGCATTTTATTGAAGGACTTAATGGACCCTTGCAGTACGCACTGGTGGCACACACCTTTCCATCATTTCAGAGGCTACTGGATAAGACTCTTGCTATTGAACACAAGCGTGTTCAATTGGGTGATTTGAAGAGGAAGGCTATCTCACAAGGACAGGGTAGCAGCAGTGTTCGTCCTCGCTACAGTTCACCACAGGGTACACCGACTCGACCGGGAGGACCACGCCCAGTTCAGCAATCACCACTGAGGACTCCACCTCCTCGGCAGGCTACACCCACGGGCACCCCGACGAAGTTTGCAGGACAGAGTCCGGGCACTCAATGTTTTAAGTGTGGGAAGATTGGTCATTATGCAAATGTCTGCCCACAGCGGGTTGCTACTACCCCAGCTCAGAACAAGCAACAGACCCCTGGCAAGGGATATTCTATAGCAAGGGTGAATCAAGTCAGCGTTGATGATACTCCTGATGGTGGTGACCTCGTGATTGGTATGTTTTATGTTAATGCAATTCCTGCAACAATATTATTTGATTCTGGTGCCACACATTCATTCATGTCTGCTAGATATGCCAACACAAATGAAATACCACTGCTAAATATGAGAAAACCACTGATAGTAATTACACCTAAAGGGCCTGTTGAGGCGAATCAAATGACACGTAGATTGACATTAACCATTATGGGTAGAGATTTTGGAGCTACTGCTATAATATTAGAGTCAAGCAGTATAGATCTGATCCTTGGAATGTCATGGCTAAGAAAGGCAAAGGCCGTTATAGCATGTGGTAGAGGTACCGTAGAACTCACTACTACTAAAGGAGAAAGGTTTCAAGTTAACATTGCAGTAACCTCCTCATCCATGCGTGCAATGTTCTTTATGCCGGAGGAGTTTGTTGGTGACAACATCCGGGTGGTTAGAGATTTTCCGGATGTCTTTCCAGAGGAGTTACCAGGGATGCCACCTGATAGAGAAGTTGAGTTTGTTATTGATCTCTTACCTGGAACCGCCCCTATTTCTAAACGGCCATATAGAATGTCCGTAGAGGAGTTGAAGGAACTGAAGAAGCAGTTAACGGAGTTACAAGAGGCTGGTTACATTCGTCCAAGTTCCTCACCTTGGGGAGCACCGGTGTTATTTGTGCAGAAGAAGGATGGATCGCAACGGATGTGTGTGGATTATAGATCTCTTAATGATGTTACGGTGAAGAACAAGTATCCGTTGCCCCGTATTGAGGATTTATTTGATCAGATGAGAGGAGCCAGGGTATTCTCGAAGATTGATCTCCGATCGGGATACCATCAGATGAAGATTAGACCATCGGATATTCCTAAGACGGCTTTCTCAACCCGATATGGATTATATGAGTTTACTGTTATGTCGTTTGGACTAACCAATGCACCAGCTTACTTCATGAATTTGATGAATAAGGTGTTTATGGAGTATTTGGACAGATTCGTCGTGGTATTCATCGACGATATTCTTATCTATTCTAGGAATGAAAGTGATCATGAACAACATCTGAGATTGGTGCTACAGAAGTTACGAGATAATGAGCTCTACGCTAAGTTTAGCAAGTGTGAGTTTTGGATTGACAAGGTGCCATTCCTTGGTCATATTATTTCTAATGGAGGAATAGCAGTGGATCCTGCTAAAGTGAAGGAGATTATGGAATGGAGAGTGCCCACTACAGTCACTGAAATTCGGAGTTTCTTGGGACTCGCAGGATATTATCGGAGATTTATTGAGGGATTCTCTAAGATTGCCAAGCCTATGACAACGCTTTTGGAGAAAGGAAGAGAATTTAAGTGGGATGAGAAATGTCAGGAGAGCTTTGATCAATTGAAGGAAAGATTGATGTCTCCACCAGTATTGGTTATGCCAGACCTGCAGAAAGGATTTGATATTTATTGTGATGCATGTGGCCAAGGACTTGGATGTGTGCTTATGCAAGAAGGTCATGTGATTGCCTATGCATCTCGTCAGTTGCGGAAGCATGAACTGAACTACCCCACCCATGACTTGGAACTGGCTGCAGTTGTGCATGCACTGAAGATTTGGAGACACTACATCATGGGAACTAAGTGCCAAGTATACACGGATCACAAGAGTTTGAAGTATATATTCACTCAGAAGGATCTCAATCTTAGACAACGTCGTTGGTTGGAGCTCATCAAGGATTATGATTTGGAGATTCATTATCACCCAGGCAAGGCGAATTTGGTTGCAGATGCCTTGAGTCGGAAGGAGCATGTTCACTCCGCTTTCGTTGTCCAGCTACCTGATGAATTAGCAAAAGACTTTGAGAGACTCAATTTGGGAATTGTTACTCATACTGAAGGAGTTACCATTGAGTTGGAACCTACCTTGGAGCAAGAGATTCGTAAAGGTCAGGTTGGTGATGCTAAGATTCAAGAGATTAAGGATCTTATTACTGAAGGAAGAGTTCCGGAATTCACGGAGGATGAGCAAGGTACTATATGGTTCAAAGATCGGATATGTGTTCCAGAGATTGATAGCCTCCGTGAGACTATATTGAAAGAAGCTCATGATTCTGATTACTCCATTCACCCTGGAAGCACTAAGATGTATCAAGATTTGAAGCGAAAGTACTGGTGGTATGGACTGAAAAGAGATGTGGCTGCTCATGTGGCTAAGTGTGATGTATGTCAAAGAGTTAAGGCTGAACATCAAAGACCCGCTGGATTATTGCACCCATTGAAGATACCTGAGTGGAAATGGGAAGAAATTGGTATGGATTTTATTGTTGGACTACCCCGCACTCCAGCAGGATATGACTCTATTTGGGTAATTGTGGACAGATTGACAAAGGTGGCTCATTTTATACCTGTGAGGACTAATTACACGGGAGCCAAGCTAGCAGAGTTGTATATGACTCGGATAGTTTGTCTACATGGAGTGCCTAAGAAGATCGTGTCTGATCGAGGATCACAGTTTACTTCTCGATTTTGGAAGAAGTTGCATGAGAGTTTGGATACAAAGTTGAATTTTAGTTCAGCCTACCATCCCCAGACTGATGGACAGACAGAGAGAACCAATCAAGTGCTGGAAGATATGTTAAGAGCTTGTGCTCTTAAGCATGGTGGCAGTTGGGAGAAGAGCTTACCCTATGCTGAGTTTTCTTATAATAATAGCTACCAGGCCAGTTTGAAGATGTCTCCATTTGAGGCTTTGTATGGCAGGAAATGCAGGACTCCCCTGTATTGGGATCAAACTGGAGAAAGACAGTTCTTTGGGCCTGAATTGATTCAAGAGGCAGAAGAGCAAGTACAAATGATAAGAGAAAATTTGAGAATTGCACAATCAAGGCAAAAGAGCTATGCTGATAATAGAAGGAGACTCCTAGAGTTTAAGGAGGGTGATCATGTCTACTTGAAGGTGTCACCACTTCGTGGTATGAGGAGATTTAAAGTTAAAGGAAAGTTGTCCCCTCGCTTTATTGGACCCTTCTTGATCTTAAAGCGAGTGGGTGAAGTTGCATATCAACTGGAGTTACCCGATCATCTGTCAGATGTACATGATGTGTTTCATGTGTCTCAGCTAAAGAAGTGCCTCAGGGTACCTGAGGAGCAGCTACCACTGGAGGACCTTAGTGTTCAAGAGGACACTCTAACTCGAGTTACAAGAAATAAGGTGATAAAAATGTGCAAGGTACAATGGAGTCACCACGGTGAAGATGAAGCAACTTGGGAAAGAGAAGAAGAGCTTCGTATAGATTTTCCCCACCTTTTCCCTAGTTCTTCTTGAATCTCGAGGACGAGATTATTTTTAAGGGGGGTAGGATTTGTAATACTCCAAGTTGTATACCAAGAATAATAGAGAGAGTTGTTCTCAATTTTGTATGTCTCATTTGCATCATGAAAAGAGCATATACAAAAATTTAGAGTTTAATTCAAACAATTGATAAAAATTTGCATCATGTTGGAGTTTTATTGTTTGTGCATTAAATAAAATAAAATAATAATGTTAAAAGATAATAATATAAGAATTGCTAGAAGTAGAATTAAAACCCTAAATTTGAAAATTAGGGTTTGGATTAAGAGAAGGGAAGAGCTAAGAAAAATACTACATAAAATAAAATAAATATGTGAATAAACACTCTTCACACTTATGTTATTAAATTATACATTTCAAACTGAGGACAAGTTATTCACAAAGTTTGAATTTAAACTTGAACTCAAATTAGATTTGAAAATGGAGAAAGGAAAATGGAAAAAAAAGAAAAGAATAAAGAAGACTTAGCCTAACTGGGCCTTGTACCCGAATCTGGCCCACTCAGGAAATTCACCCGCGCAGCCCATTACCACCTCCACGCGGCGCCGACAGGCCGGGGCCACTGGCCATTCACTCAGCGCGCTCAGCCCAACTCAAATTCCCCACGCGCGGTCGTCCTGACGAGCATGGCCCACTTGACAGCCTCCCCCACACGTGGCGCTCTCACTGGGTGGCGGGACCCTCCTGTCAGCCCTCACCACGCCATGGCCGAACGGCTCCAGCTCAACCACCTGCGCGGAATTCCCGGGCGCCGTGCGTTCTAGTACCGAACCTGGCGGCCTATATGACCGCGGGGCTGAGCCGAGTCCACCCCTATCCCCTTCTCTCCACCGTTTTGTCGCAGCCGCCGGCACACCGAGCTCGTCAGGGGAAACACGAGTCCGCCACCATCGATCTCGTGAACCGTGGGCACCGGGCAATACGTGGTGCATCCCGGTGTTGCTCCGTGACCCCTTGAAGCTTCGACAGCCGCTAGTTTCTTCGTTGGTGTCGCGGCTCTAGCGCAATTGCTCATCGGACTAGGCGCTTGCTGTCGCGCCGTGCAACACCGTGGACCGGCCATCTTGTTGCAAATTCCGGGTATGTGCTTGATCCCCTGTGTTCGCTTAGGTTCTAATTAGCGCTGGGATTGTTCAATTTTGATTGGGCCGTGGGGCTCGTCGGCAATTTGCGCGCCGCCGTGGGATTTCCCCGTCGAGGCACTCGGCTTGCCGAGTTGGGCGGGACGAAGAAGAGGGGTCAGGGACCATTGATCCAGTCTTCAACGGTTGAGATTAGTTGCCTTGTGTCGCGTTGACCGGCCAAATGGTGGTCGTGGATGTGTGATCCTACGGTGGAAAACGACTTTAGGATTCATTAAACGCTTACCGTTAGATCGGGATCGGATGGGCCATAGATTCATACCGCTTCAGCAAATAAATGATCTAATCGCAGCCCTCCAGAGTTGATCCAACGGCCACGATCGGCCGATACCCCTTCGCGTTGGCCAATTCACTAAAGAGTCCCTGGACTTTGCGGAAATCAACCCGCCGTCCATGCCTGGGTTTTCTGAGTCTTAAGAATTTTTACGCGCCAGCCCCTGCAGTTTCCTGTAAATGAGGCCCGATCCAGAGAACTTTAGAAATCAGAAATTAAATTCAGAAATTAATTTTTGTGCATAAATAAATGTTAAAACTTGTTTAATTCATAGTAAATGCATATGAACTCCAAATTAGACCATTCCAGTTCCTAAATTTTTGTAATAATATTGTCTACCCATTAGTGCCTCTGTTCTGACATGACAAACACATTAAAATTATTCTTTCACTTAATCTTGTATTAAGCACATAAAACATTAGAAAATTCATAACTTAAGATCTATAACTCCAAATTTGATGATTCCAGTTCCTGTGATCTTATTTTAATGTCTAGTTTATTACTGTATATTCTATTTGCATGTTTGATGTGATGTTAATTTATGCTATACCATGTATGTATTGTATTGATGCGAGTAGACGAGCAACCTACTGTGGAACCTGAGCTTCAACAAGTTGAAGTAGCTGAGCAGGAGCTCGTTGAAGGCAAGTTGTGCCCTTGATCACTTCTTTTACCCATTCATGTTCTTATTATTCATAATGATCTGCATAGGATAATTTTGATGGGACCCAATAGGATACCCTAGATTTGACTATCTCTATACCTTGCTTCACCCCTGGTTTCACTACTAAAGTTTTGGGTAGTACATGCTATTGCTTTAAGTGGATTTGGGTATGGAGATATTCATTACTCTTTGTTATACTATTTATTGTTATCTGTTTTACTATTCCTTGTTCATGTTAAGATCATTATGTTAATGGGAACATGGAGAACCACCCGGGAAAACAGTGCTACCACAAGGGTGGAATGGGACGCCCTTGGCTGATTAACTAGGAAAGCTAGGGGAGGGCTACCTTACCCGAAAGGGGCAAGGGCAGTAGGGGAGAGGTCAGTGCGGGGAGGTCCCTGGTTGATTTTGCTGCGATGGCGGTCAGCCAGGAACCCTTTACTGGATCTTCCTATAAACTGTAGCGGGTAGTCTGAAGCTAGTGGAACTTTGTAAAGGCCTCGTAGTGGTACCCTGCCTCGCTTCCTAGGTAGAGGTGTATGGAGTCTGATCAACTCTGTGGCAAATGGGTAACACGACTTGTGGGTAAAGATGCGCAACCTCTGCAGAGTGTAAAACTGGTATACTAGCCGTGCTCACGGTCATGAGCGGCTCGGACACTCACATGATTAAATTATGGAACTTAAACTTAACCTGTCATTTCATTGCATTTGGGATTATTTTATTATTACTTTTATTTATTATTACTATGGTTTGGTATTTACTTACACTTAGTAACTGCTAATAAAATTTTGACCAACTTATAAAAGCAATGCTCAGCTTCAGCCTTTATTTCATTGATCAGCCTTACACTATATGAACTCCCACCTTTGGTGAGTTCATGTCACATTATTCCCCACGACTTGTTGAGCTATGATCGTATGTGAGCTCACTCTTGCTGTCTCACACCCCCCCCCCCACAGGAGAAGAGCAGGTGGTTCAGGAGGAGCCGCCTAACACTGAGGAGTTCGATCTGATCTAGGTGGCGTTTCCCAGTCGACATTGGCGCCGTCGATCCTTAGTTCGTTTTATCTTTATTATTTTATCTTGTAATAAGTCTTCCGCTATGTAATAAATACTCTGATGTTAATGACATTTATCTCTATACACTCTGTTATTATATATGTTGTCTTCTTTGGCGCATGTATGAGATGCACCCGGCTTTGTTTCTTTAAAACCGGGTGTTACAAATGCCTCCAAATCTTAAGCGCATGCACAACGGCTGCCAATTCCAAGTCATGAGTGGGGTAGTTCAATTCATGTTTGCGTAACTGACGAGAAGCATAGGCAATCACATGTCCTTCTTGCATGAGCACACATCCTAAGCCTTGGCCACATGCATCACAATAGATATCAAATCCTTTCTGTAGGTCTGGCATAACCAATACTGGTGGCGACATCAACCTCTTCTTCAATAGATCAAAGCTGTCTTGACACTTCTCGTCCCACTTAAATTCTTTTCCTTTCTCCAAAAGCGAAGTCATAGGCTTAGCAATCTTAGAAAATCCTTCAATAAATCTCCGATAATAGCCTGCTAACCCCAAGAAACTCTGAATCTCAGTAACTGTAGTGGGTACTCTCCACTCCATTATCTCCTTAACTTTAGCAGGATCCACTGCTATTCCTCCATTAGAAATAATATGACCAAGAAATGGCACTTCGCCAATCCAAAACTCGCACTTGCTGAACTTGGCATAGAGTTGATTATCTCGTAGCTTCTGTAGCACCAACCTCAGATGTTCCTCGTGATCACTATCACTCTGAGAATAAATAAGAATATCGTCGATGAATACCACGACGAATCTGTCCAAATACTCCATAAACACCTTGTTCATTAAGTTCATAAAATAAGCTGGTGCATTGGTTAATCCAAACGACATAACAGTAAACTCATATAATCCATATCTAGTCGAGAACGCCGTCTTGGGAATATCCGATGGTCTAATCCTCATCTGATGGTAACCGGATTGGAGATCAATCTTCGAGAATACTCTAGCACCTCTCATCTGATCAAATAAATCCTCAATACGGGGCAACGGATACTTGTTCTTCACCGTAACATCATTAAGAGATCTATAATCCACACACATCCGTTGCGATCCATCCTTCTTCTGTACAAACAAGACCGGTGCTCCCCAAGGTGAGGAACTCGGACGAATGTACCCAGCCTCTTGTAACTCAGTTAACTGCTTCTTAAGTTCCTTCAATTCCTCTACGGACATCCTATATGGCCGTTTAGAAATAGGGGCGGTTCTAGGTAAGAGGTCAATAACAAACTCAACTTCTCTATCAGGTGGCATTCCTGGTAACTCCTCTGGAAAGACATCCGGAAAATCTCTAACCACCCGGATATTGTCACCAACAAACTCCTCAGGCATAAAGAACATTGCACGCATGGATGAGGAGGTTACTGCAATGTTAACTTGAAACCTTTCTCCTTTAGTAGTAGTGAGTTCTACAGTACCTCTACCACATGCTATAACGGCCTTTGCCTTTCTTAGCCATGACATACCAAGGATCAAATCTATACTGCTTGACTCCAATATTATAGCAGTAGCTCCAAATTCTCTACCCATAATGGTTAATGTCAATCTACGTGTCATTTGATTCGCCTCAACAGGCCCTTTAGGTGTAATTACTATCATGGGTTTTCTCATTTTTAGCAGTGGTATTTCATTTGTGTTGGCATATCTAGCAGACATGAATGAATGTGTAGCACCAGAATCAAATAATATTGTTGCAGGAATTGCATTAACATAAAACATACCAATTACGAGGTCCCCTCCATCCGGAGTAGCATCAACGCTGACCTGATTAACCTTGGCAATAGAATATCCCTTGCCAGATCCTGGAGTTTGCTGCCTGTTCTGAACTGGAGTAGTAGCAATCCTCTGTGGGCAGACATTTGCATAATGACCAATCTTCCCACACTTGAAACATTGAGTGCCCGGACTCTGTCCTGAAAACTTCGTCGGGGTGCCAGTGGGGGTAGCCTGTCGAGGAGGTGGAGTCCTCAGTGGTGATTGCTGAACTGGGCGTGGTCCTCCTGGTCGAGTCGGTGTACCCTGGGGTGAACTGTAGCGAGGACGAACACTGCTGCTTCCTTGTCCTTGAGATATGGCCTTTCTCTTCAAATCACCCAGCTGAACACGCTTGTGTTCAATAGCCAGTGCCTTATCAAGCAGCCTCTGAAATGATGGGAATGTGTGTGCCACAAGAGCATACTGCAGTGGTCCATTAAGTCCTTCAATGAAATGCTCCTGCTTCCTCTCGTCTTCAGCAACTTCTTCAGGGGCATATCTGGATAACTGAATAAACTTGTCACGGTACTCGCTGACTGACATACTTCCTTGCTTCAGCGATAGAAATTCCTTCTTCTTGATCTTTATCATACCAGCTGGAATATGGAAGTTCCTGAATTGCGTACTGAACTCTGCCCAGGTAATAGTATCAGCAGCATCATGGGCAGCAGTATAAGAATCCCACCAGTCAGCAGCAGGACCAGTCAGACGTCCAGAAGCATATAAAACCTTCTCCCGGTCCGTGCACTGTGCAATATTCAACATCTTCTCAACGGACTTCAGCCAATCATCCGCGTCCAGTGGATCAGGCGAGCTAGCGAATGTAGGTGGCTTATGACTCATGAACTCTCTATGCTTGTCTCGGGGTGGAGCTGGTGGTGGTGGTGGAGGCAGTGGCACTTGTTGCTGCTGTTGCTGTTGTTGTACCCTCCTTTCCTGGCGTATCTCATCTCGCTCTTGGCGCAACTCCTGGCGTATATCTTCTCTTTCTTGACGCATCTCCTGGCGTTCTTGCTGCATCTGGGCACGCATATCAGCCATAGTGTCTGCCATTTGCTGCATCACCGCCATCTGAGCAGCAACCAGTGGGTCAACTCTGCCTGGTGGAGGATTGGGAGGATTCATCTCTGCAGGCTGGGGCTGAGGTTGTCTATATATCCTCCGAGTATGTCGATTAGGAGGCAAATCAATTCCACCACCCCGCCTGGTATTGACCATCTGAGTTAGATACATATGGTAAGAAAATAGTAGACAAGGCAGGTATTTACAACTCAGGTTACTTTGGGGAATTTTATTAGCTAAGCAGATTAGTATTTTACCTATCCTAGCTAATTCAATACCTTATGGTGGTACATACTAAGATGTCCATAATTCAATCAATCAAAGAAGCAAATCAGGCATTTAGCATCAGCACAATCAAACAACATTTTTAATAGAGAAAATAGTTTTAATTTGTCTTAGGTTCCCTATCTCTTAGAAAGATCATAGTCATAGGATTCCAAGGTGTGAAGTCCATCTTGTCTTAGAGTAGAAAAGATAAGAATGATCAGAGTAGAATAGCAGAAAGGTGAGACAAGATCAAGATGAGATGAGTATAGAATGAGTCAGAGTAAGGTAAGTAGGAGAGGGTTTGTCCATTTCTATCTAGGTTTCGTCCTACAGTCAACATTTCCTCTGATACCACTTCTGTAACACCCGACTTTAAGGAACAAAGCCAGGTGCATCTCATACATGCGCCAAGAAGACAACATATATAATAACAGAGTGTATAGAGATAAATGTCCTAAAACATCAGAGTATTTATTACATAGCGGAAGACTTATTACAAAATGAAGTAATAAAGATAAAACAAACAAAGGATCGTCGGCGCCAATGTCGACTGGGAAACGCCACCTAGATTAGATCGAACTCCTCAGTGTTAGGCGGCTCCTCCTGAACCACCTGATCATCTCCTGTGGGGGGGGGGGTGTGAGACAGCAAGGGTGAGCTCACACATGATCATAGCTCAACAAGTTGTGGGGAACCAGTGGACATAAACTCACAAAGGTGTGAGTTCATGTGATGTGTAAGGCTTAATCAATGATAGGGGTTAAAGCTGAGCATTGCTTTTAAGTAGTTGATCAAAATTTTATTAGCAATTACTAAGTGTAAGTAAATACCAAACCATAAGTAAAGTAATAGAACAAAATTAATAACAAACCCATGCAATGCAAATGACAAAATTGAATTTAAGTTCCATAATTTAAACATCAGAGAGTCCTGAGCTGCTCATGACCGTGAGCTCGGCTAGTATACCAGTTTTACACTCTGCAGAGGTTGTACCCTTTACCCACAAGTCATGTTACCCATCTGCCAAGGGGTCATGAATCCCATACACCTCTACCTAGGAAGCGCGGCAGGGCAACACTACGAGGCCTTTACAAAGTTCCACTAGCTTCCGAAAACCCGCTACAGTTTATAGGAAGTTCCAATGCAGGGTTCCTGGCTGACCGCCATCGCAGCAAAATCAACCAGGGACCTCCCTACACTGACCACTCCCCTACTGCCCTTGCCCCTTTCGGGTAAGGTAGTCTTCCACTAGCTTTCCTAATTAGTCAGCCAAGGGGTCCCATTCCTCCCTTGTGGTGGCACGTGGTTCTCAAGTTAAGCTCTATGTTCCAATTAACATTAATGATCTCAACATGAACATAAACAGAATAACAAGAATAATTGGAACATAGATATAATAAATGATTATCCCAAAACCATGTAAAGCAATAGCAAACTACCCAAGTGATTCAGGGGTAAACAAGGTAATGAGATAAACAAATCTAGGGTGACCTATTGGGTCCCATCAAAATTAACCTATGCATGGATAAGTGATATTAAAGAACATTATTGGGTAAAAAGTGGTCAAGGGCACAACTTGCCTTCAATGAGCTCCTGCTCAGCTACTTCAACCTGCTGCACACCAGGATCCTCAGCAACGGGCTCTTCTACTCGCCACAATACAAACAAGCACAGTGCATATAGAGAAATTAACATTACACCAAACATATATACAAAATACACAGTAATAATCTACACATTAAAATAAAATCCTAGGAACAGAAATCATAATTTTTGGAGTTATGGAATTTAAGTTATGCATTTTCAAAGGTTTTATGTGCTTTAAATAGGATTAAGTGATAAATAAATTTCTTACTGTTTTCATGACATAACAGAGGATCTAGGTGATAGAGAATTAAATTACAAAAATTTAGGAACTGGAATGGATTAATTTGGAGTTCATATGCATTTTCTATGAATTATTGAAGTTATAGCAATTATTTTCCTATTAAAAATCTATTTTCTATTTCATTTATACAGTTTAAATAGGTTCTGGACTGGGCCTCAATTTCTAGAAATGCCAGGGGTCTCGGAGTAAAACTACAGAGACCCAGCGCATAGTGACTACTGGACGGCGGGTTTATTTCAGTGAAACCAAGGGGCTCTTAAGTAAAATGGACCCGCGAAGGGGGTATGAAGCGATCCTAGCCGTTCGATTCCCAACCGAGGGCCCAGATTAGACTTAATATATACCGAACCGGTACGCGATATGAGCGCTCTGATCTTTATCCAACGACTCGAATTTAATGAAGCCGAGATCTCGCCGCAGCCCTCGGATCTAGATCAACGGCTACCGCTACCCGAGTCCGAATCGTTACCCAGGATCTAATCACGGCCGCACGCTTACGATCCAACGGCACAAGGGCCACTTCCCCCAACCCAACAGAGCCGCGCGGCGGCGCTACCCTTCTGCGGCGGCGCCATCACCGGCGAGGTGACCAACCCGCGCGCACACGCCCCAATCATGCAATCCGAGAGCACCAACGCGTTGCCGAGTGAATAACAAACCCAATAGAGGAGTTCTTACCGTGGTTCGGGACGGAGAAGTGGTTGCCCACGCACCGCGGCGGACCCGCGGCGGAGCTCGCACGACGACGAGCAATTCGTTGAGATGTGGTCGCCAATCGGGTCTCCCAAGTGGACCACACGCACCTACGTTCCACCGCGAAGATCCTCGATCGCTACCCGAGGCCGAGCCGAGGACAAGGCCGTGAGTCCACGGTGGCGGCGGCACTCAGCTCCTCCGCACGCGCGATTTCTACGGCGGTGGTGGCTCCCGGGGAAATTGGCAAGGGTGAGTAAGGAGAGAGGACGCCCGAGACTTGTTTATATCCTGGCCACGCCCCACGCCCACCAGCCCGAGCTGATTTTCCGGCGGCCAGTGCGCCATGCGCGGAAGCCGTTCGGTGGAGGGGATAATTCCGCCAAGCGGGCCCCACATGCTAGCGAGCGTCGGTGAGCGAAGGCACTGTCCCGTGGGGTCTGGGTGTCGGCGCCGAAGGCAGACGAGCGGGCCCCAGTTGGCAGCGAGTGTGAGGCAGGCGCGCGGTTGAAGACTTGGGCCGCACTGAGGGAAATGAAAGGTGGGCCAGATTCCGAGTTAGCGGCCCAATTAGCTTCTTTTCTCTTTTTCTTTTTATTTTCTGTTTCATTTCTTTTTCAAATTCAAACTTCAATCCAAATTCAAACTTTGTGGCACTTTATATACTGGCTAATTATTTATTTTGATCATATCAACTGTGATGAAGTAATTTTAATGATAATTTTATTTGTACTGAATAATATTCCTTTCTCTTCTCTATTCTCAAGAATTTCTTTTAGGTTTTAAATTCCCTTTTTGGTCTTTAATATTTTTCTTGTCACAAAATGCACACAAAAATATAATATTCAGCATGATGCAACAATTTAGTAGCATATCTTTTTATTAATTGTTCTTGGACATGGTGTTCTCATATGATGATGCATAAAGATCAAACTCACATAAAGAGAAATTGTTTCTCTATTGGTATTATTTCTGGCAATTTACAAAGTGGGTGTTACACTCTTTGAGTGTCGTGTATAGTGTGCCATCCGGTGGCACATTAGACAAGTGTGTCATATTTTGACTTTGTCCCTTTTAACGCCCTCTGCAGCTAGGGAATTGCTGCGCAACCCACCATGTTCCACGGCCTCGCCGGGGCCATGAGACAGTGGCACGAAGATGTCGACCGTCTCCTCGGCATGGCACATTCTAGCTCGGCCAGGCCCAGGCCTCGGTCATTCCGGTGTCAAGGTGAGGCGTCGGCATCCGTGCACTCACCCTCAGTGATGGGTGCATGGACTGACGACCTGCGGGCAGAACTCAACCGCCGACGTGCGGGCGATGATGCTCGAATCTCGCTGGAGAGGGCTGATGACCTGCGGGCAGAGCTCAACCGTAGGCATGCGGGCGAGGATGCTCGAGTCTCTCTGGAGAGGGTGCGTGAGCGCCGGCAAAACTTCGAGGGTCGCAACCTCGACCAAGACTTCGCTCCAGTTTCAACACAAACCCCAAGGGATGCCCGAATCTAGGCGGGTGTCCCATTGGTCGGTGTGGGCTGCGCCGCACTAGCGGATCATCTCCGCGCGGCGACTTGGCCACCCAAGTTCCGACCACACCTGCCGGAGAAGTATGACGGTACATCAAACCCGTCAGAATTCTTGCAGGTCTATGTCATCCGCCATTACGGTAGCTGGTGGAAACACTGCTGTGATGGCAAGCTACTTTCATGTTGCCTTGACCGGGCCGGCCCAGACCTGGCTCATGAACCTCACCCCAGGGTCGGTCTACTCCTGGGAAGAGCTCTGTGCACAGTTCATAGCGAACTTTGCCAATGCTTATTAGCAGCATGGTGTGGAGGCTCATCTCCATGTAGTGAGGCAGGAACCCAGGGAGACTCTCTGAGCTTTCATCTCCCATTTCACCAAGGTATGGGGGACTATACCTCGCATCTCCGATCCCTCCATTATCACTGTTTTCTGACAGGGGGTGCGTGATAAGAAGATGTTGGAGAAATTGGCGACGCATGACGTGGAAACCGTCACGACACTCTTCACTCTAGCCGACAAATGTGCTAGAGCTACTTAGGACCAGTGCATGGCACTTGGCGCTGCAAATTGGAGTTACCCAGATGGGCGGCTCAGGTGCCACCACCCAGGGCAGTGGCAAGAAGAAGAATAACCACGGTCACGGGAGGCCGCAGTCTGGTGCTCCAGTCGCTGTAGCTATGGCTGGGGGCCGGGACGAGCATGACAAGCGTCCTCGGCAACAGGGAAGCGACAGTGGGTCATGCCCTGTCCACCCCAACAGTCGCCATAGCGCCTTGGAATGCCTGGGAGATCCTGAAGCTCACGAAGCGGATCAGCGAGCGGCGCGAGCAGGCCTCCAGGGATGGCTCTCCACCTCGTCGCCGGCCTGGCAAGGAGAAGGTCGACGAAGGCGACCTGGCCACGGGAGAACGGGACCTCGAGTATCAGGCCCCCGAGCAAGTTCTCAAGGAAATCCTCACTAGAGACTCCGACTCCGGTGATGACAACGACCGCCGCAAGAAGCTATACGTTATGTATGGCAGAAGCTGGGAGCTCACCTCCCATAGGAACGTGAAATCCCTACGCCGCAAGGTCCTTTCGGCGACTCCAGGGGTCTCGAAGGCAGCCCCACATCAGCGGTGGTGGAGCACCACTACCTCCTTCGGGGCATCCGACTGCCTTGAAAACATGGCAGGGGCTGGTATACTACCACTCATCACCGCCCCTGTCATCGCCAACATGAAGCTGCATCATGTGCTGATTCATGGTGGGGCTGGGCTCAACGTCATCAGCCACGCTGCGTTCAAGCAGCTACAGATCCCAGGATCCCGACTGGGACCCTCTCGCCCGTTCTCTGGAGTCAGCCCTCAACCGGTGTTTCCCCTTGGGAGCATCACACTCTCGGTTACATTCGGGACTGAGGAAAACTTCCACACTGAGAACGTCCAGTTCGACGTTGCGGAGGTTAACCTCCCTTTCAATGCCATCATTGGCAGGCCGGCCCTATATCGGTTCATGGCCATTGCCCATTACAAGTACTTGGTCCTCAAGATGCCGTCCCCTGCTGGGGTCCTCACCGTGCAGGGCGACCGCCCCGCTACGCTTGCAGCTGTCGAGAAGTTGCACGCCCTGGCGGCAGAAGCTGCTCGCCCAGATGACGGGGGAGGGACCCCTCGACTTCCTGTACCAAGATGCCTGCCAAGGTGCCTAAGGTGCAACCATCTGGGGCAGACGGCGTACCCGTCAAGACCATCCGACTCAGCGGTGATTCCTCCCAGACAACTCGCATCGCGGGTGATCTGGAGGAGAAATAGGAAATCGCGCTCGTCGCCTTCCTCTAGGCAAATGCCGATGTATTCGCATGGGAACCATCGTAGATGCCTAGGATCCATAGGGAGGTGATTGAGCACCATCTGAAGATCCACCCTGACACTAAACCGGTGAGTCAGAAGCCTTAGAGACAGTCCGTTGAGCGGCATGACTTCATTCGTAAGGAGGTCCGAAAGCTGCTGGACGCTGGCTTCATAAAAGAGGTCCATCACCTAGTATGGCTGGCCAATCCAGTCATCATTCCCAAGGCTAACGGGAAGCTTCGGATGTGCATCGACTACACCAACCTCAATAAGGCCTGTCCCAAGGACCCATATCCACTTCCACGAATAGATCAAATCGTGGATTCTACCTCCGGGTGCGATCTCATGTCCTTCCTAGATGCTTACTCTGGTTTCCATCAGATCCAGATGTCTAGACAAGATAGGAAGCATACCACTTTTGTAACAGTGGATGAGCTTTACTATTATCTTGTAATGCCTTACGGTCTGAAAAACGTGTAACACCCCTGGTGTTACTATAACTAAAACTTGAGCATGGCATCATAAACATTGGCATTGCATATGTTTGACACACCTAGAGAGCATTCACTAGGTAAAAACTTCAAACAAGTTGTATTGTTTTAGTGCTTTGCAAATAGAACCCTGGATAGGGAACTTAACCCTAAATAGGGATTAAAGGGGTAAGACATAACCCAAATTGAGAAAACCTAAAAGCCTTAGGGGAATAGTCATAAAATGTTCCCAAGAATAAAGTTGAATCACATTTATACCCCTGGGATACCAGAAACCCTAATTGGAACCCTGGAAAACCCTAAAACCAAACCCTAGGGACCTATGTGCAAAATTAGTCCACTTTTGGATTAAAGTGCAAAAACCAAGTTAAATAAGTATCTTAAGTCATTTGGGTCACTCATATGTGAATTTACAAGCCAAACCCTGAGTTTTGGACTTAATTGCAAAATAGACCTCAATTGAGTTCTATACTAAGTCTGAATTTCAGGTTATAGGCTCAACTTTGGAGCCTTGCAACTTTTAAAATCTAGGGTTTTTGCCCTAGGTCACCACAACCAAGTTGTAGACCAAACTAAGGAGAACAACTTTGCTTAAGGGTGTGAGCATAGTTGTTAAGAGAAATCTGGAGATAATCATGCTCAAAATCTGGCTGTAAGGCTGTTGAGGTCTGAATTTTCAGACTAACAGTGGACTGACATCAACTTCAAGCTCAATTCTGAGCATGATCCAGTGCTCAACTAAGTCTAATCCCTATAGTCGAATTGTAGCTGGTTTGTAGCTTTGCAACTTTGCTACAGAAAGTTGAGTGAGTTACTAGAGAAACTTTAGAGAAATTTGAACCTAAAATCGCTCTGTCAGTTCATCTGAATGGAACTTGCCATGGTACAGTAGTCTGATATAGATCCGATCGCCAGCGCGACGACCTCGCCGCCGGTGACCTCCCTGCGCGAAGATTCGTGCCATCGTCGCCGTGAATCATGACCTGATCGACCGGAGAACATCTAAAGGTCACCGTCGTGGATAATTCAGACCATTAAATAACTCCGGCCACCGTACCATGGTTACCGCAGCGGAATTGGATAAGAACGCCGGTGATCACCGTCGCACGGCCTTGTGCCGCGTGTCCGAGCCTTTCCACCGCGTCGCAGTAACTCCCTATAGCTGTCCCATCGTCGCAGGGGAGCTTGCCACGACGGTGGACACGAATTCACCGCGCCCAGGTTCTTCCTCATCTCCGGCCGCCAGCACGGCTCGGCCAAATTGATCACCACCGCTTGTTCCTTCTATAAATTGAGCCCGCGGCCAGCTCCACCACATTATCACGCACCACCCCAACCAGTATTGCTCCCAGTCAATCACCAGTAAGCACGAATTTTAAACTTCCCCCAAATCAGTTGAAGAACTCCGTGAACTCCAGCCTTCCGTGACCAGCCCAAATCAGGTCCGCTCATACCATCTTCTTCCCCGTTTAAGTACACTCATAGGTCTACGATGCTCTCCGACCCACGTAATTGCGCTAAGAGTTCTCTAGTCACCGGGAACACGGTTGTCTCGCTGTGATGTTCACGGCCACCGTGGCCAGAGCAAGCCATTGGGCCATAGATGGAATTAGGTTAGGGGAAATGCTCAGGCTAGGTCCAATGTGATGTCCGCCGCTCGAGAACCCTAGCCGTTGCCCCATTCGGCCGGTGCAGGCGCTCGCCGGAGCTCGGCTGGGCGTGAACACCGTCGGGGACCACGTGATGTAAAGGAATAGAAGACCGAGGACATTTTTGCAAACTGTCAGCGATCGTATTAAATAGTAAATGACCCTACTCCGGTTTAGCTTGAAACCCGAGGGTCCCTGTGTAAAGTCGCCCGTACGCGCGGGCGTACGCGAGCGCGCTCTCCCTCTGGACTGGGACGATGGGCTGAAACCAGCCCATCACTGTTGCAACCTTTTCCTTTTTCTTTTTTCAATAGAGCTTTGGAAATTTGTTAAAAATTGTAGAAAAATCCTAAAATTGTGAAACCCATTTTCCTAGACTTCTTATTTTCCCTAGAATTTAATAAAAATAGTTTTGTGATTTTTAGAGGAAATAAGGAATTTTAAGGCAATTAAAGTAGTTTAAAGTATTGGTTCTGGATTTCTAGAAAAAAGATAATAATCCCAAAATTGCTCAAACTTTTTACATAAGCTCTATACATTATTTAGAATCCTTGGGTAGAATTTGGGTTGATTTGGACCTTGTTTGATACTTAGAACCTAAAACCCCCCTGCTCTATGAATTCCTTTACTGACTCTGGAAAACCTGAGTTCTCGGAGTTCCTGTGAAGGAAAATTGTATTCAAGACCTTAGATAATAAGATTCTATTATCTTTGCACTCTCATGAGCATTACATGGCATTCATTCTTATACATATATGTGGTTATGTTTAGAAAACGAAGAAGAAGTTGAAGTGAGTGAAGAAAAGGCACCACCACCTTCGGACTCTCAGGCAGGATCTTGTCTTTACTTTGACATATGCGGGCCTGAGCCTGACTCACCTACTAACGAAGGCAAGCCCCGGTGCATTTGCCACCTCCTTGTGTTTTAAAAACCTTTTTCACTTGCTTGATGCATTAGGTGATAGGAGTTGATTGCCAAAACAATTCCTGCATTACCTTCCTTGAATTTGATTACCTTCCTTGATCACCCGTTTTACAAAGGATTTTTAATGCTAAGCCTTTCTTTAGAAAAACAAATGTTTTGTTTTTACAAAAGATGATGTGGCAAAAGGGGGTGGGATGTTTTTGAAAACAAAACTTGATGGTGGATCCATCATGGCCGTGATGGGTTCAACATCGGAAAAGATGTACCTCTGTCAGGTACCAAACTTTGGGTTGAAAATAATAAAGCTGAGACCGGGCGGATGACTTGCACGAGAAAGGAGTCTCGGTGTAGTGTCTCCGTCTGAGTCGATTAAGGACCGTGTCGATGGAGGCTTGATGACCGAGGACCCTTTAACTGGTCACATGCCTCGTCATGGGTAAGCCTTGCCTCGAGAAGACTAAGGCTAGAATAAGATAACACGAAATGGGCGTGGAGCGGTGGCGAGAGTAGCGTGTACCCTCCGTGGCAAGAGGCTGGACAGTGGTGTATCTGTGCTCTCGGTTCGCGTGAACCTGATCTGGTCTTAAGAACCCCAGTGGCGGGTTGACATATGCAAGGGTTAAGTGCTACATATGTCGTGTGATTGGAGATCCTCAGCTGAGTATAATCGATTCGGATCACCGTACCTTCGCGGTTATGAAGACTTGGTCACTGCCCTATACGTAGCAATCCAGTGAAGATGAAGGGCTTACTAAGAAATTGGCTAGTACAGGTCAAGTGATTGAACTAGGGTAGAAAGAACTCTAGCTGTAGGTATTTTTACTTAACCTGACAATAAAATTGGATTTTAAGGATCCACTCGTAGTAAGCTTTTCTGCAAAATAGAGTCTTTGATTCTTGATAAGCCATACCTTGACTCCCTCTAGCCAGCATACCCTTGAGAGTCTTTTCTTTAGTCAGGTAAGTCTTGCTGAGTAATTCTGTACTCAGGGTTTATTCCCTCGTTGTTTTTAGGTGAGGAAGCAGCAGATTTCTGTTGCTTTTGTGCCAAGGTGGTTCCTCATGAGGAAAAGCAAGAGTGAAGATGCGGGAGGACATGGTCCTCCATAAGAAAACTTTTATGTAAAAACTTATCGGGAGGGGTTTTTGCCTCCCTTAGTTATGTAATAATACTACTCTGCACTCGTTTATATTTTTCTGGTCTGTAATAAGCAACTTAATCTTACTTTTTAATAAATGTAAGTTTATGTAATCACTTCCGCATTTCGATATCTCTGATGTTCTGTAATGTCTGCAAGACGGGTGAAACATTCCTGGAAAGGTAAGAAAAGATACTGAACTTGTCAAGTGGTTCAGGAACATCTACAGGGTTGTCTGATGTCTGTTAGACAAGGACAACTGTAGGTGGGCCTAATGACTTGGAAGGTTCCATCATAGCTGGTATCGGAGCCTAGCCCTTCTTCGCAGATATTATGAGGCATTTTCAAAAGGATTTTCTAAAAACTCACCTAGAAAGATTTCTTCTATTCTTATCCCCCATATCTGAAGAATTTATATGAAAGACCAAATAGGAAGAGTGCTATGTATAGAAGGTATGAATCAACCAAGGTTGATTATGTAATTACACATGCATCATGCTAAGAATTATACTAATAAAATTTTCCCCTAGAGAAATGCCACCACACACAAGGAAGACCGCACATAAGTCAACAGGCCCAATTGGAGTACCTGAAAGCTCTCTTGTGAGTTTTGGTGTTTGGATGACAACTCAATTAAAGGACTAACAAGTGTACTGAGTGTTGAACAGGTGCTTAAGGTAAAGCTAACAGGGTTCAACACAAGTGAACAAATGTGATGGTCCAAGAACTAGATGATGATAGATAATGGGCATCACAAGTAAGATGGATACTCGGGTGCGTAGCTCAAAGACAACTAATCAAGCCAAGGACGGAGGTAAGAAGAGCTTCGAGGTACCAAGTGCACGGGAGAAGGTCAAGGAGGCTGAGGAACCCAAAGCCAAGGGTGAAGAAGAAGGCTTGCAAAGTCAAGGGTGATCGAGTTGAGAACAGCTACGGCACATCAAGGATCATTACATAAGGACGTGACTTACAACCAATGAGGTAACAGCTACAGTATGTGGTGTAAGTCATAAGGCTCAAGATCAAGCTCTAAGAAGGAAGATCAAGGTCACTAGAAGGAGAACAAGTGTCAAAACCAGAACTGGAAGCAGCCCAAAAGAGCTAAGTTCACCTTGATCTTTAGTTTGGGTTGTTCCTATGTTTGGAGATGTTCTATGTGACCTTTGCAGGATGTTGGAGCTAAGAAATGTCAATCTAGATCAAGTCAAGCTGACTTGATGATTTATGAGTCCAACATCAATGCTCAAGCATGTCAAATGCTATAGATGTAATAATTAAGAGAAGGTTTGTTTCTAGACTTAGTACATTGGTTTTGTGTACTAATATACTTGTCTAAGTGTTAGAAACAGAAAGAAGAAGAAAAGGAAAGAGGTGAAAAAGGCTTGGCTGTGTACAGCCAAGACTCAGCTCGGTCTGGCACACCAGACTGTCCGGTGGTGCATCGGACAGTGTCCGGTGGTGCACCAGACAATGTCCGGTGCGCTAGGTTGAACTCCGGTGAACAGGCCGCTCTCGGGAGAAGTCTGGCGACGTACGACTATAATTCACCGGACTGTCCGGTGGTGCACCGGACTGTCCGGTGAGCAAACGGTCGGCTGGGCCAACGGTCGGCCGCGCAATCCGCGCGTGACGCGTGGCCGAGCCAACGGTCAGATGGGGCACCGGAATGTCCGGTGTGCACCGGATAGTGTCCGGTGCGCCAACGACTCCAGGACTGCAAAGGTCGACTGCTTCATTTCTGGAAGGAAATCGGGCACCGGACAGTGTCCGGTGGTTCATCGGACTGTCCGGTGCGCCACCCGACAGAAGGCAAGATTTGCCTTCCTGGATTGCTTCCAACGGCTCCTAGGCCCCTTGTGCCTATAAAAGGGACCCCTAGGCACCTCAAGCGATAAACAAGCACAGCCAACAAGTGTAGACATCACTCGAATCAATTCTCACTCTGCCTCTTGTGTGTATCTCTATAGTTTGTGTAGAAGGCACAGCTATAAGCCTTTAGAGAGTGGAGAAGAGCTGCTTAGAGCTAGAGCAAGGTCTTGAGCGTATCGTTACTCTGCCGGGGTGCTGCCAAGAAGTTTGTAAGCAGCCGCGGTTCTGTTGTAACCCAACTCAACATAGTGCAAGGCTCTATCTGTCATACTGACAGATCTGAGCAAACGGAGGAAGGAGTTGAAATAGACTCCAAGCCCAGGTGTGGCTAACTCCAACGAGGACTAGGCAAGCATTTCAGGCTTGGCCGAACCTCGGGATAAATCCTTGCGTCTGTGTGCTCTGTTCTGTATTGTATCCTGACTCTCTGTCTTACTCGCCTTTATATCTGCACTTCAATACTTATCTGTGGTATAAGCTTTATTTGAAGTGCAGGACTTTTTGAGACAGGATCTTCTATTCCGCTGCAACCTACTCGAAGAGTCTTCTCACTCCACTGCGTACTAAGTCTTCAAGTAGAGTAAGAATTTAAGTTTTAAAGTAATAAGTTTTATTCGCCTATTCACCCCCACTCTAGGCGACATCCAGATCCTGTTCCCGGGTCAAAGGGAACTTTCAGTACCTCATCATCAACTTGCCCCGCGGGATGAGGATAGTATTAGCGGGAGCAACGATCCAATTGGGGATCTCGAAGCCCGCGTGAATCAGCTTCAAACGGAACTGCAACACAGGACCAGTATGTGTGTCGCGGATGGCGACAGGATAAACGAGTTAAGGAGTTACATCCGCTGTCTGCAGGATCAGCTTGCTGATCGGGATTTAGCGCTCGACTGGGCGGTACAGTCTCGTTCAGTGGCTTGGGCTAAGGCAGCAAAGGCTCGAGCCCAAGTCGAGGAACTTAGTTCTACCATTGACAACCTGCAGGCGTATTGCAATACCCTACATGAGGAAGTCCATGTACTGTATTCGCAACTACATCCCAGTGCCCCTATGGATCCTGTCGAGTCGGAAGCCGGACCCTCGCATATTGTGGGAGAAGCGCTTGGTGGTGAGCTAGACCTTTTTAAGCCCCCTCTTTCTATGAGGTTGGTCGATGAATGGTCTCCCACACCTGACGACGAGGCTGCCAGGAAAAACCAAAAGCAGGAACATGGGTGTAGTGGTAGAAATAGAAATAGTGTATTGTAGGTTGTACTATTGTATAATAGGTAATGCTATTGTATACTGGGTAATGTATCCTGTTGTAAAATCGAGTCTGTACATTACTCTTTTTGGTAATGTAAATTGGATGGTTTTGTCTTTAGCATATTATATTTGTGTTCAAATGTTTGTTGCCACAGATGTCGTCCAAGACCAGATCCCAGGATGCAGCTGGACCCTCTAGTGGAAGGGAATCTACTCCAAATCACCCTCCTGTTCCTCCCACACTGGCTGAGGCGATTGCCACCTTAGTGAACGCGACCGCTGATAATACCCGCTTTCTGAGAGAAATGGCGGGCCAACAGCTCCAGCAGCAAGGTGGGCGGGGTTATCAACAGGGCCCCCACGAAACTTCTTACCTGGACTTCTCAGAGACACGTCCATCCCTGTTTGTTAAAGCTGAAGATCCGTTAGAAGCCGATGAATGGCTTCGAGTTATTGAGCAAAAATTCGGACTTCTGCGTTGTTCGGAGACCCAGAAGCCTTTATTCGCAGCCCAGCAACTACGCGGCCCTGCCAGCACTTGGTGGGGAAATTTCGTGGCCGTTCAACCGGCCAATCATCAAATAACCTGGGAAGAATTCAAGGTGGCCTTCCGCGAGCATTATATACCCAAAGGTGTTCTACACATGAAGCAAGAAGAATTCATGAAGCTAAAGCAAGGAGGGGATACTGTTAATCAGTATCTCAATAAGTTCAATCATCTGTCACAATATGCAATCGATCAAGTGAACACTGACTTGAAAAAGAAGAATTGTTTTATGAGAGGTCTAAATGATCGACTGCAGAGAAAAATGGCAACCTGCATAGATCTTACATATGGAAGAGCTGTCAGTACAACATTGGCTGTGGAAGCGAAGTATGCAGGTGTCGGAAAATCTAAGGGATTTGGAGGTGATAGGCCTAGTCAGGGCCCGGTAAAAAGGCAACGGTTTGTTCTCCGGCCTTCTAACCAGAATCGTTCACGTGCACCATCCTTCCCTTTCAAGCAGCCAATAATTATTCGTCCCAATAATGCCCCCACTGCCCCAAGTCAGCCGGGTGCCCCAGGCACTCGATTCCCTGCTTTGCCCAGCTCCTCAACCGGATGTTTCAATTGTGGCAAGTCTGGGCATTTCATCAAAGATTGCCCCTATCCCAAGCAGAACCAGTCAACTAATCAGCAAGGATCGGGGAATTCATCCCAAGTCAAGGGAAATACTAAAGGCAAAAATATCAAGAAGATGGGACACGTATATTATACACAAGTGGCCACTACACCGGAAGGAGAGCCGGTAATGATGGGTATGTTCCTCGTGGCCAATTATCCTGCAGTCATTCTCTTTGATTCTGGTGCTTCGCATACGTTCATTAGCAAGAAATTTGTGGAGCAACATCACATTTTATGCCATGAATCAAAAGAGGGGTTTAAAATTCACTCACCTGGGGGACAAATTTTTACTAGAGAAGTGGCCTATCAAGTGCCCGTATCATTGGCCGGACGGGACTTTCCTACCAATATGATCGTTCTGAAAGGCCAAGACATAGATGTCATTTTGGGTATGAATTGGTTGGCCAAGCATAAAGCAACACTCAATACTGATCAAAGAACCATCAGGTTGAGTCATAATCAAGAAGAAATTCTCTTGCCCATCCCCATTCCAAACAAAACTACTGGCAGAGTTTATGAAGTCATGGTACCGGAAATCAAGGATATTCCGGTAGTGTGCGAGTTTCCCGATGTCTTTCCCGAGGATTTGCCGGGATTGCCACCTGAAAGGGATGTAGAGTTTGTAATTGAGTTAAAGCCCGGTATGGCTCCCATTTCTCGAAGATCGTACCGTATGCCTCCGAATGAGTTGGCAGAATTGAAGATTCAATTACAAGATCTCCTAGAAAAAGGATTCATCCGGCCAAGCTCGTCGCCATGGGTTTTCCAGCCATATTCGTCAAAAAGAAGGATCAAACCTTACGGATGTGCGTGGATTATCGACCCCTGAATGAGGTCACTATCAAGAACAAGTACCCTCTTCCGAGGATTGACATTCTGTTTGATCAATTGACCAGGGCGAGGGTATTCTCCAAAATTGATCTCAGGTCGGGCTATCATCAGATCCGTATTCGGCCCGAGGATATACCAAAAACCGCATTCACTACGCGGTATGGGTTGTTTGAATATCTGGTAATGTCTTTCGGGTTAACAAATGCTCTGGCCCACTTCACATATTTGATGAACTCGGTGTTCATGCCCGAGCTAGACAAGTTTGTGGTGGTCTTCATTGACGATATTCTAATATATTCAAAGAATGAAGAGGAGCATGCTCAACATTTATGGATCGTGTTAACGCGCCTGAGGGAGCATCAGTTGTATGCCAAGTTCAGCAAATGCGCGTTTTGGCTGGAGGAAATTCAATTTTTGGGACATGTTCTATCTGCCAGGGGGATTGCGGTAGACCCCAGCAAAGTCAAGGACATTTTAGAGTGGAAACCCCCAACCACTGTTCATCAAGTCCGAAGTTTCCTTGGACTGGCGGGATATTACCGCAGATTCATACCAGATTTTTCTAAGCTTGTGAAACCAATCACAAGTTTATTGAAGAATGATATTAAATTTAATTGGTCTTCCAAGTGTAATGAAGCTTTTGAACAATTGAAGACATTATTAACCACTGCTCTGGTATTGGCTCAACCGGATATCACCAAACCCTTTGATGTATATTGTGATGCATCAGGCAGTGGACTCGGCTGTGTGTTAATGCAAGAAGGCCGAGTAATTGCATATGCTTCAAGGCAGTTACGCCGACATGAGGAACATTATCCGACTCATGATCTGGAGCTAGCTGCTGTGGTTCATGCCCTGAAGATTTGGCGTCACTATCTGCTGGGAAATATCTGTCATATTTATACAGATCATAAAAGCTTGAAGTATATCTTCACCCAGTCAGAGTTGAATATGAGGCAAAGGCGATGGCTTGAGCTTATTAAGGATTATGAACTAGAAATTCATTATCACCCAGGCAAGGCCAATGTTGTGGCAGATGCACTAAGCCGTAAGGTTTCCTGTCACTGTCTTACGGTGAAGACCTCTGACAACACATTATGTCAGGAGATGGAGAAGCTAAACCTGGGAATGGTCCAACAAGGAACCCTGAATCAGCTAAAGCTTGAGTCAGTCCTCGTGCAAAGGATAATTGATGCTCAAAGAAATAATGAGGGTATGAAACACATTCGTGAGAAGATAAGGGCTGGAAAAGCCAAATGTTTCAAAGAAGATGATCAAGGTATTGTATGGTTTAATAACCGCATAGTGGTGCCAAAGGATGAAGAGGTCCGCCAGCAAATCCTTGATGAAGCGCATCTTAGTCGTTATTCTATTCATCTCGGAAGCACTAAGATGTACCAAGACTTGAAACAACATTATTGGTGGACAAAAATGAAGATCGAGATTGCGCGCTATGTGGCTAGGTGTGACACCTGCAGACGTGTTAAAGCCATACATTTGAAAGTTGCCGGTCCATTACAGTCTCTACAAATACCGACATGGAAATGGGAAGACATAAGTATGGACTTCATTGTGGGATTGCCCAGGACCGCAAAAGGGTATGACTCTATTTGGGTTATCATTGATCGACTTACCAAGATCGCCCACTTCCTCCCGGTTAAAGTAAAATATCCTGTCATCACCTATGCGGAATTATACATTGCTCGCATTCTCAGTTTGCACGGTGTTCCAAAGACTATAGTGTCGGATCGTGGATCCCAATTTGTATCCAAATTTTGGGAAGAACTTCATAAGTCCCTGGGTACTAAGCTACTCCACAATTCGGCCTATCATCCTCAAACAAGTGGACAGACTGAGAGGGTTAATCAAATACTCGAAGATATGCTGCGGGCGTGTGTTCTGGACTTCTCACAGAAATGGAATGAATGTTTGCGTTTAGTGGAGTTTTCATATAATAATAGCTATCAGGAAAGTATCAAGATGGCACCCTTCGAAGCTTTATATGGACGACGTTGTCGCACTCCGCTAAATTGGTCTGAACCTGGAGAAAGGTACTTCTTTAGGCCTTGTTGGTGACTTGTTCTCAAATGCTTCGGATTAAGAACAAGGCAACATAAAAAGTGTTAAATGATAAGGTCCTTCGTCCTTCGAAACATTATTTCCCTTCGGGGTATAACGTGCTCCGGACGAAGGTCATAAACAATATATCTTCGTAAGCATGATAAGTTATGACGAAGAATTTATGCATAACATAAAAAGTAATGTAAACATTTAAATTTTATCACAACATTATTTCTATTTTATTCTTATGTAACAATAGAAATGACTTCAAATTACAAATGTACCTTCGGATTGCAGGAAGGCAAAAGTACAAGGATGACGTAAAAGCAAATGCCAAGTCAGCGTGAACAGTACGGGAGTACTGTTCATCTATTTATAGGCGTGAGACACAGCCCATGTAAAATTACATTCATGTCCATTACATTTGCTAATGACTTATGGAAATCTGTCAAGGCCTAAGTAGTCTTTTCATCTTTAAGTCGGTTCCCCTTTCTGCTATCGCGACGAAGCTTTCCTGCGCACAGCTTCGGCTGTGCACCATCCTTCGTAGAGCTTGGTAACCAGACCGTCCTCCATTTCAATCCCCCTTCGTCTGGTTCAGGCTTCGTCCTGACCGTACTTCGTGTTCATAATTCTGAGTCCGAAGGTATCTGTTCATATAATCCACTTGGAAAACATTGTCAAATCATGTTTTTGAGGACCTTCGGAGGACGAAGGCCCCCAACAGTAGCCCCTCGCAATATTAATTTGTTAATGATAAATTCAGATTGCGATATGGACGAAGGCCTTGAGCCGAAGGTCCGAAAAAACACCTTCCCTTTGCTAGAATAGCAACATTCACTGACAAGCGGGGTCTTTCAATTTTCAACGCCCTGAGCGTATAAATAAGATCATGCCGCAAACTCATTTGACACGCACACTTGCCATCTGCTTCCGCTCACTAAATTTGTAGCTCTTGCGCGCTAAGATTTGCTGATATTTTGGTTTTGAAGCTTCGGCTTTGAAAACAGTTTTTTAGTGTTTCCGAAGATGTCTGAAGATAAGAAGGTTGCTGCTGAGATGAAGCTGAGCCTTGACGAAGAGAAGAACTTGGGGTTCCTTATAGCGATGGCGGAGACCAATACGGAAAAAATCACCAAGGAGATTCTGGAAGGTTTGTCTGAAGATACTGGTGACAGCGACAATTATGATGTAGAAAGTGGTGGGGAAGAGTCCGAAGATCGACCATGGCGGCCAAGTCACACAGTTTTCGGGAAAACCACTATTAAGCAGAGCCATATTGACAATATGAGGGGGAGGTATTTCTGAGATATATCTATTGTGAGGGCTGATGCTGGAGAAAAAACTTCTCCCACTCCCGAAGAAGATGAAGTCGTAATTTTCCGAAGCTTTCTCAAGGCTGGGCTTCGATTCCCCCTAAGCAGCTTTGTTGTCGAAGTCCTGAAGACATTTCAAGTCTACCTTCATCAAATTACTCCCGAAGCTATCATAAGAATGGAGATGTTTGTCTGGGCTGTGAGAAGCCAAGGTTTAGAACCAAATGCTAAAAGCTTTTGCAATATTCATGAGTTATTATATGAGACGAAGCCCTGGGGGAAAGAACAATATCACAACAACTTTGGGTGTTACAGCTTCGGTGCCCGCTCCGGGTCAAGCCGCCCTGTGCCAACCTTTCGGAAGAGGTGGCCCGGAGCCTGGATGACAGAGTGGTTCTATGTAAAGAACGACTTAACAGCGCAGGAAGATGTTAAGAGTATCATAATGCGCCCCATCTGGCAACGCTTCGGACTTCGAAGGCCGAAGGTTGAAATGGATGAAGCAGCCGAGGAATGCCAAAGAGCCTTCGGCGTAATCAGCTCTTTTATTGGGACAAGGGACTTGGTCCAAGAGCATATTGCCTTCAGGGTGTGGCCACTTGCAGGAAAGTGGGAAATGCCGAAGGAGACCATCAAAGAGTCCGACGAAGGCGGACTGGTTAGACTGAAATACACATTCAAATACGGGGATAAGTTTGTTGAACCTGATGACGACTGGTTGAAAAGCATTGAAACATTAAGCGACGAACTGCTTGGGGCATATTCGAAGGCCGAGAACACTGCGTTATCAGCAGCCTTCGGGGGCCGAAAGAAGAAAAGGATCAACCGGGTATTTGACGCAGTCGGGTTTGTCTACCCTGACTATCACTATCCGGTATTGGGCCGCAAAAGAAAAAATACTTCTCCTGCGACAGAGGCTGTCATGAGTGCCACTAGTGAGCCAGCGCCGCAAAGGAAAAGGATGAAGGTGCTCACCCACCGGGCGCGTTTTATTGAGCCAGCCATAGTGCCTGAATTTATTGGTGAAGTCTCTTTGGCCACTGAAGCTACAGAACCAGCTCCAGTGCCAAAGATAGAAGAAAAAACTGAAGCGCCTTCAGCAGAGAAGGCAGAAAAACCGAAGACTGAAGGACAAAAAATATTGGAAATCTTAAGTCCTTCAGCAAATGTTGAAACAATAAAAAATCAAAAGGGCCCATCGGTGACCCCAAAAAGGAAAAGAATGGTGAACGTGCTAGATGTCTTGGAGACAATTAAGTCTTCAAGCACAACTCCAAAGAAGACTGTTGAACTTGCTGAAGCGTCTACTGAAGCTTCGAAGCAACAACCTGAAGGTGAAGCTGGGCCTCCAGAGCCCACCAAGGAACAATCTTTGGAAACCGAGAAAATACAAATATCAGAACCAGTTTTGGTTGAAGAAATTGACACTGCCGCCCCCGAAGCCCCTTCCAACATATGCGATTACATCGTGCGACATGCTTCGGGGAAGAAATTATCTGAAGAAGAGACTTATGAAGCCAATCATTATGCTAGAGAGTTAAAATATCCGAAGGGGGCAGTAGTGTTCAATGGGACAAATGAAGATGACTTCCTATACTGCCTCCCTGATAACAAAGAATTATCTGTCTGCCGGGAGATGGCTAGAAGTATGGGATTCCCGAAGCTCGAAGCTGGATTATGCGCTATGACGAAGGAGGATCTCGCGGACAGTCTTGCGTACAATAGCCTAAAGGTATGAGAATTAGGCGCTTGAAAATTTTTTTACTTCGTAACTCATTCTTTTATTCTTATACCAACTTTTTTACATGTAGGGTCTAATCCTAAGCAACGCATTAAGAGCACAAAAGAATGCCGAAGATGAGAGCTACGAAATTGCGTTCAGCAACCTACGATCAGAAGTTATTAAACTGAGAAACGAATCTCTGGAAAAGGATAAAATTCTGCTTACATTGGTAGACAAGGTTAAAAAAGACGAAGCTGCCTCAAAGGTCCAGGCCGAAGCCCAAAAACGTGAGATTAAAGATCTTCAGAAACAGCTAGCTAGAGCTAAAGAGGAACGTGTGCTTGAAGAAACAAAACGAGAGCTTAGTGATCAGTTGGTCAATCATTTAGAGTTAAGTGTTAAGGAGCTTCGTGCATCCCAGAGGAAATGCTATGTTAAATCTATTGAATGCGTCAAAAAGATAAAATCCAGCTTCGCCAGCGTTGGTGCATTTTCTAGTGAAGAGAATTTCTCAAGAGGCAATCCCGAAGGTCCACTAGATTGGATCAGTCACGAAGCAGAGGCCTTCGAGGAAATCCTGAGCAGCCGCGGTGACATCTGCGCTTTTTCAGGCGCCAGAGGAGTTGCTACCGTTTTGGAGAAGAAAGGTTGCGAGCACGTAAAATCCTTAGCTCAGTCCGAAGCTGCCCTGTCCTCCGAAGACATCAAAGACCCCTCGACCGAAGCAAGCATGGTTGGCGGTAAATTCTTTACTGATATCTGGGACAACGGCGGCCGAGAAATGGCGCAAGAAATTATTCAAAGAAGTGAAAAAGGCATCCATGATGCTAGGAAAGTGACAGAAGTTGCCGAAAGAAGTACAGAGCCCGAAGGGCAAATAGGTATTAATTAGTCGGTTTTATTGTGTTGTAATTTTTTATTTCAAACTTTATTCGCGGTTTGTGATAGTAATGTAGACATATTCCCTTCCCTCAGAACCTACTGGATCGTCTACTGACCCTCACACGAAAGGGGATGACGAAATTAAGCAAATGGCCAAAGCTATCATGGATAAAGTTGTTGAACAACTTCTAAATGAGGCTGCCGAAGTAGTACTGAGAGAAGACTAGATGTTATTAGAAAAAACATTTGAAATGTGATCTATGTAATATTTTGTACATTTGAATGTAATATACAAGTTTCTTCTCATTATTCAATTCTTTACGATGCATGAAACTTTACATACGTACCGTTTTTAAGCCTTCGGCGAAAAAACACCTTCCCTTCTTTTCATGCTTCGTGAAGATAGAAAAACCTTTATGTATTTCAAAATCCATAGCGCTCTGATGAAAAATATCCAAACTTCGTGAAAACATTCTCCGAAGCTATATTCCGAAGATTTTTACTTTCTCAAAGCATTCTTCCGAAGGTTGTTACTGTCCTCCCTTCTTTTGCCATATGCAATATGATGTATGATGCTTATGCTATGCAAAATGATGTGATGATGTTATGTTATGTAGATGAGATTGATTCCGAAGATACACATATCCCCGTGAAACACACAATCTTTTTATATCAGCGCTGACTTTTCGCTGTAAGCTCTGCATTCCCTTAGGAACGTCTTTTGAGCTTCTTCGCCTTTTACTTAGGCGGTATCAGCGTTGACTTTTCGCTGTAAGCTCTGCATTCCCTTAGGAACGTCTTTTGAGCTTCTTCGCCTTTTACTTAGGCGGTATCAGCGTTGACTTTTCGCTGTAAGCTCTGCATTCCCTTTGGAACGACTTTTGAGCAGAAAACTTACACTGCGCTCCCTTTGGAACAGCTTTTTGTGACTTCAGCGACTTACTCTGCGCTCCTTAGAACGACTTTCTGTTGCTTCGAAGGATTTTTAATAATTCGAAGGTCCTCCTTGTTATCGCAAATTTTTAAGCTTCGGCAACTTAAGCCTGTGGAGAAAATAGGTTTTCCTCGTGGGAAACAACGAAATTATTACATGAAAACCAACAATGTTCTTTGTTACACAGAAAATAGAACTGAATAGAAAAGACTGCTATCAAAGGTAGGATATGTGTTAATAAATGTGCTTCGACTCTGGCACAGTGCTATTGACTGTGCGAGCTTCGGATTGTTCTCTGAAGTCTCTTTGGTGTGGAGCATATTGACTCCCTTCTGGCTGTTGGCCTTGTTGTAGTGGAGGTGGAGGCGGAGGCTGTTGCCAGGAAGCTTGAGGTTGACTTGCCGAAGCTACAGAAACTGCAGGGTGGTTGTCTATGTATTGTGGGATGTAGGGCGGATGGTACGAAGCAGTATGCATGACCTGCTTCGGCTGAGCTTGTTGCGCTGCAGCTTCGGCTATTTCCTTTTGCTTCTGGATTGTAACATGGCACATCCTGGTGGTATGGCCCTTGTTTTCTCCATAGAACAAGCAAAACATTTTCCTTGGTTGATCTCCAAATCTTCCACCGAAGCCCCTGGCGCTTCTGCCTCTTGGAGCTGGTGGCCGGAAAAAGCTTTGCTGTTGCCCCGAAGCCTGTGAGGAGCACTGCGGCCTGTTCTGCTGACTCCCCTTATCATCATTTTGAGTGTTGTGGATGGACATGACAAGCCTCGGATAGAATCTTCCTCCGAAGCCCCTGGTCATTTCAGAAAATCTGAAAGCCTCCTCCCTTCTTTGGCGAAAATCATTGTCAGCACGAATGTACTCGTCCATCTTCTGGAGCAGCTTCTCCAAAGTCTGAGGAGGCTTCCTGGCGAAGTATTGAGCTGAAGGTCCAGGTCGAAGCCCCTTGATCATGCTTCGATGACAATTTCATTGGGCACCGTTGGTGCCTGCGCCCTCAAACGTAAGAACCTTCTGACATACGCCTGAAGGTATTCCTCATGATCCTGAGTGCACTGGAACAAGGCTTGAGCAGTAACCGGCTTCGTCTGAAACCCTTGAAAGCTAGTTAACAACATGTCCTTCAGCTTTTGCCATGAAGTAATCGTTCCTGGTCGAAGGGAGGAATACCAGGTCTGAGCAACACTCCTGACAGCCATAACAAAAGACTTTGCCATGACTGCAGCATTGCCACCATACGAAGACACTGTTGCTTCGTAGCTCATCAAGAACTGCTTCGGGTCTGAATGGCCATCGAACATGGGAAGCTGAGGGGGCTTGTAGGATGGAGGCCAAGGTGTAGCCTACAGCTCAGCGGACAGGGGAGAAGCATCATCGAAAACAAAATTTCCATGATGGAAATTGTCATACCAGTCATCTTCGTTGAAGAAGCCCTCCTGATGAAGGTCTTTTTGTTGAGGCCTTCTGTTCTGCTCATCGTGAGTAAGATGGCGAACTTCTTCAGAAGCTTCGTCTATCTGCCTCTGCAGCTCAGCTATCCTGGCCATCTTTTCCTTCTTCCTCTGCACCTGTTGATGAAGCATCTCCATATCCCTGATCTCTTGGTCTAGCTCATCCTCCTGAAGCGTTGGGCTGACGGCCTTCCTCTTCTGGCTTCGGGCCTCCCGAAGAGAGACAGTCTCCTGGTTGGGGTCCAGCGGTTGCAGTGCTGCAGCCCCAGTCGCTGAAGCTTTCTTCGGTGCCATAGCGAGGGTCTATGGCTTCCGAAGGTGTTCAAAAAACTCAAAGTGGAAGTGAGTTCACCGGAGGTGGGCGCCAATGTTGGTGACTTGTTCTCAAATGCTTCGGATTAAGAACAAGGCAACATAAAAAGTGTTAAATGATAAGGTCCTTCGTCCTTCGAAACATTATTTCCCTTCGGGGTATAACGTGCTCCGGACGAAGGTCATAAACAATATATCTTCGTAAGCATGATAAGTTATGACGAAGAATTTATGCATAACATAAAAAGTAATGTAAACATTTAAATTTTATCACAACATTATTTCTATTTTATTCTTATGTAACAATAGAAATGACTTCAAATTACAAATGTACCTTCGGATTGCAGGAAGGCAAAAGTACAAGGATGACGTAAAAGCAAATGCCAAGTCAGCGTGAACAGTACGGGAGTACTGTTCATCTATTTATAGGCGTGAGACACAGCCCATGTAAAATTACATTCATGTCCATTACATTTGCTAATGACTTATGGAAATCTGTCAAGGCCTAAGTAGTCTTTTCATCTTTAAGTCGGTTCCCCTTTCTGCTATCGCGACGAAGCTTTCCTGCGCACAGCTTCGGCTGTGCACCATCCTTCGTAGAGCTTGGTAACCAGACCGTCCTCCATTTCAATCCCCCTTTGTCTGGTTCAGGCTTCGTCCTGACCGTACTTCGTGTTCATAATTCTGAGTCCGAAGGTACCTGTTCATATAATCCACTTGGAAAACATTGTCAAATCATGTTTTTGAGGACCTTCGGAGGACGAAGGCCCCCAACAGGCCTGATATGGTGAAAGAGGCCAAAGAAAAGGTTTAGAAAATAATTCATAATATGAAGAAAGCCCAAGCTTGTCAGAAGGGTTATGCAGACAAACGGCGAATGCCCTTGTATTTTCTTGAAGGGGACTATGTCTACCTGAAGGTTTCACCAATGAAGGGAGTATCGCGTTTCGGGGTTAAAGGGAAGCTTGCACCCAGGTACATTGGTCCATTTCCTGTACTTGAGCAATGTGGACCAGTGGCGTATCGACTGCAACTCCCCGAAACTTTGTCTGCTATACATAATGTGTTCCATGTGTCACAATTGAAGAAGTGTCTTCGGGTTCCCGATCGAACCGTTGAAGTAACAGATGTTGTCCTTAAACCGGATTTGACATATTCTGAGCACCCTATTCGAGTCTTGGATCAAAAGGACAGGGTTACCCGGAGAAAAACTCTCAAGTTCTATAAGATACAGTGGAACCAACATTCTGAAGAAGAGGCTACATGGGAAACTCAACACTTTTTAGATAAGAATTTCCCAGGCTTTTTAGCCTCATGTAATTTGTAAAGTGTGTTTTGTAATAAAGAGTGAACCCCACACCACCCCCTGCCTTGTATCAGAAATAAGGAAATAAGAATGTGACACATTTCCTTTTCCATTACTTACCCTAGGACTTTTAATCTCGGGACGAGATTCTTTTATGGGGGGAAGGAATGTAACACCCCTGGTTTTACTATAACTAAAACTTGAGCATGACATCATAAACATTGGCATTGCATATGTTTGACACATCTAGAGTGCATTCACTAGGTAAAAATTTCAAACAAGTTGTATTGTTTTAGTGCTTTGCAAATAGAACCCTGGATAGGGAACTTAACCCTAAATAGGGATTAAAGGGGTAAGACATAACCCAAATTGAGAAAACCTAAAAGCCTTAGGGGAATAGTCATAAAATGTTCCCAAGAATAAAGTTGAATCACATTTATACCCCTAGGATACCAGAAACCCTAATTGGAACCCTAGAAAACCCTAAAACCAAACCCTAGGGACCTATGTGCAAAATTAGTCCACTTTTGGACTAAAGTGCAAAAACCAAGTTAAATAAGTATCTTAAGTCATTTGGGTCACTCATATGTGAATTTACAAGCCAAACCCTGAGTTTTGGACTTAATTGCAAAATAGACCTCAATTGAGTTCTATACTAAGTCTGAATTTCAGGTTATAGGCTCAACTTTGGAGCCTTGCAACTTTTAAATTCTAGGGTTTTTGCCCTAGGTCACCACATCGAAGTTGTAGACCAAACTAAGGAGAAAATCTTTGCTTAAGGGTGTGAGCATAGTTGTTAAGAGAAATCTGGAGATAATCATGCTCAAAATCTGGCTGTCAGGCTGTTAAGGTCTGAATTTTCAGACTAACAGTGGACTGACATCAACTTCAAGCTCAATTCTGAGCATGATCCAGTGCTCAACTAAGTTTAATCCCTATAGTCGAATTGTAGTTGGTTTGTAGCTCTGCAACTTTGCTACAGAAAGTTGAGTGAGTTACTAGAGAAACTTTAGAGAAATTTGAACCTAAAATCGCTCTGTCAGTTCATCTGAATGGAACTTGCCATGGTACAGTAGTCTGATATAGATCAGATCGCCAGCGCGACGACCTCGCCGCCGGTGACCTCCCTGCACGAAGATTCGTGCCATCGTCGCCGTGAATCGCGACCTGATCGACCGGAGAACATCTAAATGTCACCACCATGGATAACTCCGACCATTAAATAACTCCGGCCACCGTACCATGGTTACCGCGGCGGAATTGGATAAGAACGCCGGGGATCACCGTCGCACGGCCTTGTGCCGCGTGTCCGAGCCTTTCCACCGCGTCGCAGTAACTCCCTATAGCTGTCCCATCATCGCCGGGGAGCTTGCCACGACGGTGGACACGAATTCACCGCGCCTAGGTTCTTCCTCATCTCCGGCCGCCAGCACGGCTCGGCCAAATTGATCACCACCGCTCGCTCCTTCTATAAATTGAGCCCACGGCCAGCTCCACCACATTATCACGCACCACCCCAACCAGTATTGCTCCCAGTCAATCACCAGTAAGCACGAATTTTAAACTTCCCCCAAATCAGTTGAAGAACTCCGTGAACTCCAGCCTTCCGTGGCCAGCCCAAATCAGGTCCGGTCATACCATCTTCTTCCCCGTTTAAGTACACTCATAGGTCTACGATGCTCTCCGACCCACGTAATTGCGCTAAGAGCTCTCTGGTCGCCGGAAACACGGTTGTCTCGCCGTGATGTTCACGGCCACCGTGGCCAGAGCAAGCCATTGGGCCATAGATGGAATTAGGTTTGGGGAAATGCTCGGGCTAGGTCCAATTTGATGTCCGCCGCTCGGGAACCCTAGCCGTTGCCCCATTTGGCCGGTGCAGGCGCTCGCCGGAGCTCGGCTGGGCGTGAACGCCGTCGGGGACCGCATGATGTAAAGGAATAGAAGACCGAGGACATTTTTGCAAACTGTCAGCGACCGTATTAAATAGTAAATGGCCCTACTCCGGTTTAGCTTGAAACCTGAGGGTCCCTGTGTAAAGTCACCCGTATGCGCGGGCGTACGCGGGCGCGCTCTCCCTCTGGACTGGGCCGATGGGCTGAAACCAGCCCATCACTGTTGCAACCTTTTCCTTTTTCTTTTTTCAGTAGAGCTTTGGAAATTTGTTAAAAATTGTAGAAAAATCCTAAAATTGTGAAACCAATTTTTCTAGACTTCTTATTTTCCCTAGAATTTAATAAAAATAGTTTTGTGATTTTTAGAGGAAATAAGGAATTTTAAGGCAATTAAAGTAGTTTAAAGTATTGGTTCTGGATTTCTAGAAAATATATAATAATCCCAAAATTGCTCAAACTTTTTACATAAGCTCTATACATTATTTAGAAGCCTTGGGTAGAATTTGGGTTGATGTGGACCTTGTTTGATACTTAGAACCTAAAACCCCCCTGCTCTATGAACTCCTTTACTTACTCCGGAAACCCTGAGTTCTCGGAGTTCTGTGAAGGAAAATTGTATTCAAGACCTTAGATAATAAGATTCTATTATCTTTGAACTCTCATGAGCATTACATGGCATTCATTCTTATACATATATGTGGTTATGTTTAGAAAACGAAGAAGAAGTTGAAGTGAGTGAAGAAAAGGCACCACCACCTTCGGACTCTCAAGCAGGATCTTGTCTTTACTTTGACATGTGCGGGCCTGAACCTGACTCACTTACTAACGAAGGCAAGCCCCGGTGCATTTGCCACCTCCTTGTGTTTTAAAAACCTTTTTCACTTGCTTGATGCATTAGGTGATAGGAGTTGATTGCCAAAACAATTCCTGCATTACCTTCCTTGAATTTGATTACCTTCCTTGATCACCCATTTTACAAAGGATTTTTAATGCTTAGCCTTGCTTTAGAAAAACAAATGTTTTGTTTTTACTAAAGATGATGTGGCAAAAGGGGGTGGGATGTTTTTGAAAACAAAACTTGATGGTGGATCCATCATGGCCGTGATGGGTTCAACATCGGAAAAGATGTACCTCTGTCAGGTACCAAACTTTGGGTTGAAAAATAATAAAGCTGAGACCGGGCAGATGACTTGCACGAGAAAGCAGTCTCGGTGTAGTGTCTCCGTCTGAGTCGATTAAGGACCGTGTCGATGTAGGCTTGATGACCGAGGACCCTTTAACTGGTCACATGCCTCGTCATGGGTAAGCCTTGCCTTGGGTAGACTAAGGCCAGAATAAGATAACACGGAATGGGCATGGAGCGGTGGCGAGAGTAGCGTGTACCCTCCGTGGCAAGAGGCTGGACGGTGGTGTATCTGTGCTCTCGGTTCGCGTGAACCTGATCTGGTCTTAAGAACCCCGGTGGTGGGTTGACATATGCAAGGGTTAAGTGCTACATATGTCGTGTGATTGGAGATCCTCAGCTGAGTATAATCGATTCGGATCACCGTACCTTCGCTGTTATGAAGACTTGGTCACTGCCCTATACGTAGCAATCCAGTGAAGATGAAGGGCTTACTAAGAAATTGGCTTGTACAGGTCAAGTGATTGAACTAGGGTAGAAAGAACTCTAGCTGTAGGTAATTTTACTTAACCTGACAATAAAATTGGATTTTAAGGATCCACTCGTAGTAAGCTTTTCTGCAAAACAGAGTCTTTAATTCTTGATAAGCCATACCTTGACTCCCTCTAGCGAGCATACCCTTGAGAGTCTTTTCTTTAGTCGGGTAAGTCTTCCTGAGTAATTCCGTACTCAGGGTTTATTCCCTCGTTGTTTTTAGGTGAGGAAGCAGCAGATTTTTGTTGCTTCTGTGCCAAGGTGGTTCCTCATGAGGAAAAGCAAGAGTGAAGATGCGGGAGGACATGGTCCTCCATAAGAAAACTTTTATGTAAAAACTTATCGGGAGGAGTTTTTGCCTCCCTTGGTTATGTAATAATACTACTCTGCACTCGTTTATATTTTTGTGGTCTGTAATAAGCAACTTAATCTTACTTTTTAATAAATGTAAGTTTATGTAATCACTTCCGTATTTTGATATCTCCGATGTTCTGTAATGTCTGCAAGACGGGTGAAACGTTCCTGGAAAGGTAAGAAAAGATATCGAACCTATCAAGTGGTTCAGGAACATCTACAGGGTTGTCTGATGTCTGTTAGACAAGGACAACTGTAGGTGGGCCTAATGACTTGGAAGGTTCCGTCACAAAACGCCTTGCCAACATTTGTACGGGCGATGAGTAAGACTTTTGGTGACCTGATTAGGGATAGGATAGTGGTATATGTCGATGACATCATGGTCAAGACTAAGAGAGGGTCGACCCTAGTGGAAGACTTAACCCTGGTCTTCGACAAGCTGCGGGCAATCCGCACAAAGCTGAACCCGGACAAGTGCGTCTTTGGTGTCTCCACAAGGAAGTTGCTGGGATTCCTGGTTTCACACCGGGTGATCGAAGCAAACCTAGAGAAGATCAAGGCAATTGAGACAATGAGGCCCCCAGCCCGCATCAAGGACGTCCAGAAGCTTACGGAGTCACTAGCCGCCCTTAGCCACTTCATCTCAAGACTGGCTGAGATGGTGCTGCCTTTCTTCAGGCTATTGCAGAAGTCTGGTCCATTCTCTTAGATCGAAGAGGCAGAACAAGCCTTTCAAGAGTTGAAGCAGCACCTTGTGTCCCTACCAATACTGGTGGCCCCAGAGCCAGGGGAGCCATTGTACTTATACACTGCAGCGGCTACAGAGGCGGTGAGCATGGTGCTGGTTGCCGAAAGGGTGACACAACATCCCTAGGGGAGTCAGAAAGTTCCCCTAGGAGATGGTGGTGGTCCGACCACCACGATGTTGACGGAAGGCAAGGAGTTTGAGGACTCAGGACCGACTGTGGGGGTTCAAACCATCCAGAAGCCGGTATACTACGTCAGCGAGGTCCTCCATGAGGCAAAGGCCAGGTACCTTGAGACGCACAAGCTTATCTATGCTATACTTGTTGTGTCCAGGAAGTTGCGCCACTATTTTCAGGCACACATAGTTGTGGTGGTGACCTCCTTCCCATTAAAGGCCATTCTCCACAACTCTAACGCCATGAGCAACATCGCCAAGTGGGCTGCGGAGCTTGCCGAGTACCAACTGGACTTCCAGGCTCACCATGCTGTCAAGAGCCAGGGCCTGGCCGACTTCATCGTGGAGTGGACCCCATCTTCGAGCGCTCCTAGGGGTCTAGATCCTGATTTGGATCCCACACCTGTGGAGCCTAGAGCTCCGGTCTTCACCGAGCCCCACTGGACCCTTTTCTTTGATGGATCTGCCCGCTAGCAAGGTGGCGGTGCTAGAGTGGTCCTCATCGACCCAAGCGGAGATCAAGTGAAATACATGGTGCACCTTGAGTTCAAGGCCACCAACAACATGGCAGAGTATGAAGCTCTGATCTTTGGTTTGACTGCAGCCCTATCCCTAGGGATCCGCTAGCTCCTCGTGAAGGGGGACTCCTAGCTGATTATCAAGCAGGTCCACGGAGAATGTAGCTGCAAGGAGCCTAGGATCACAGCTTACATCCTCCACGTAAGGAAGCTAGAAAAGGACTTCATTGCCCTAGAACTGCAACATGTTCCTCAGGCTAACAACTCAGCTGGCAGATGAACTCTCCACGAGGGCATCAACTTTGGCACCTGTGCCCAAGGGCGTCTTCAAAAGACAGCTACTGAGACCTAGCGCCCAGCCTGCCGAACCGAGTGAAGGGGGCGAGACTAGCACCTCGAAGCTAGCGGTCCCGGTGGTGTTCCATCCGTAGGACCCACCAAGGATTGTGTGTGCTACAGAGGGTCCTACCAACCTCTTAGCGCCACAGCCAGTGGCTCAGAGTGGTCCCGATGCATGGATCTCTGAGATCCGGGACTACCTGAAAGAAAATATCCTTCCTAAAGACTATGTGACCGCAGAGCGCATAGTGCGGTTGGCTAAGCGATACACGGTGGTAGAAGGGGATCTATACCGCCATGGCGCCAACGGCATTCTTATGCGGTGCATCACCTAGGAGGAGGGTCGTGAGCTACTCGCGGAGATCCATGGAGGAGAGTGTGGAAGTCATTCATCGTCCTGCACACTGGTTGGTAAGGCCTTCCGGCACGGCTTCTACTGGCCAACTGCTCTCCAGGATGCAGCTGAGTTGGTAAAGTCCTGCGAAGCATGTCAATTCCATGCAAAGCAGATACACACACCGGCTCAGGCTCTGCAAATGATTCCACCCTCCTGGCCATTTGTCGTATGGGGGTGGATATCCTAGGGCTATTCCCCAGGGCTGTCGGCGGGTACCGTTTCGACTTCGTCGCCATCGACAAGTTCACAAAGTGGCTAGAGGCTACCCCTGTGGTCAGTATCACCCAAGGTGCTACTGTCACTTTCCTCAAGTCGATTGTCTGCAGATTTGGGGTCCCAAGCCGTATCATTACGGACAATGGGACCCAGTTCAAAAGTCGGCTCTTCCAAGAGTATTGCGAGAACATCGGTACCCAGCTCTGCTTTGTGTCTGTGGCTCATCCCAAGAGCAACGACCAAGTTAAGGGGGCAAACGTAGAAATCCTCTAGGGACTCAAGACACGCACCTATGACTGCTTAAAAAAGCAGGGTGCAAATTAGGTTAACGAGCTTCCGTCCGTACTATGGGGGAACCGGACCACACCCAGCCGAGCTACCGGGGAGACCTTGTTCTTCTTGGTCTACAGGGCCGAAGCCTACTGTCGGTACCCTGAAACAGGGGTACCCCTTACTACAGCATGAAGACGCAGTGCCCACGCGGCTATCTCTAATCGCGTGGTGAACAGCACCCGACCCCACCACGTGGACGGCTCCGGGGCCGCCACGTGGCCAGAGAAGACAATATCCTCCAAGGCGTCAACAGTGGGTCCGGACCCCATGGGAAAGTGCTGGGCCCCTGCATATACAGACTAGACCTCCAGGTAAGGTCCAGGACCTCCACAGGCACAAACCGGACCCCTGCGACGGGCCCCGGATTCTAGGACAAAGAATACCCAGGCCTTAATCAAGGCTAGGTGGGGGTCCGGAGCCGACATGTGTCCGGACCATACCATGTGCGCTTTTGCTCCTCGCTCAGGCGGAGACCCGATGGTGCCACGTGGCCTACTGCCCGTGATGTAAGCTAGCGGGCGGAACCTGACGTAAGGCCTCTGGGCCGCACGGTCACTGCATTTATTGCGGATAAGGCATGCCGCCTGTCTATTCTACTGGCAGGTGATGTACCGCCTCAGCATTTAATAAGCCCTGTCCATTCCACTGGCAGGCGATGTGCCGCCTTAGCATTTAATGTGCCCTGTCCACTCCGCTGACGGGCGGTGACCAGGCCATCTTGCAGGTGGCATGCCTGTCTATTCCTTTGGCAGGCGGTACGCCCATGCTATCGCATGCGCTGCACTCATCATGACTCGCGCGTACTGAGGAAGCGCCCATGACATATCAATACTGTAGGCACTATGGATATTATGGCGCCAGGAGATTGCACAGGCAATAGTTGCTCCCATAGTATGTTCCTTCTGTTATGTCCCTGGGCCCACATGTCGGGGCCCAGCATCCTTGTACGTGCCCCCTTGAGTTATAAAAGGGAGGGCACACGACGTTACAAGGCAGACCCAACTTAGGCTCAAGCTCACTTAGATCCACCAAGCTCAATACAGCACACAATGGAGTAGGGTATTACGCTCCGGCGGCCCGAACCACTCTAAACCCTTGTGTGTTCTTGTGTTCTTCCCGATTCTATCTAGCAGGCAAAACGCTTGGGCCCCTCCTCATCTTAGGATTTAGGGCAGGTGCGTTCTGCCACCCGGCCGGAGAATTTCCTCTCCGACATTTGGCGTGCCAGGTAGGGGGCTAGGCTTTAGGTTTTTGCTTGTTTTTCTGCTCGACACCATGGTCCACATCGTCGAGCACCATGATTTCATGCCCGAGGACTTCATGGTGGAAGAGGCGGCTGCCTCCTCCACGCCATGGACCACCAACCTCCCTACGCCTGGTGCAGCCGCTGCTGTGCACTCTGCATGACAGCACACTCCTACACAGACTTCCAGGGCGTCTAGGGCTGCGCCTGGGGCGCTGTCTGCGGCCAGAGAATTGCTGTGCCACCCTCCTAGCTCCACGGCCTTGCCAGGGGCCATGAAGCAGTGGTGTGATGATGTCGACCGTCTGCTTGGCATGGCGCATTCTGGCTCAGCTAGGCCCAGGCCTCGGTCATCCCGACGTCAACACGAGGCGTCAGCGTTAGTGCGCTCCCCCTCAGTGAGGGCCACACCGACTGAGGACCTGAGGGCGGAGCTCAATCGCCGGCGTGCGGGAGAGGACGCTCCAGTCTCTCTGGAGAGGTCTAATGACCTGCGGGTAGAGCTCAACCGCAGGCGTGCGGGCGAGGATGCCCGCTTCTCTCTGGAGAGGGCGCGTGAGCGCCGACAAAATGTCGAGGGTCGCAACCTCGACTACGACTTTGCTGCGGTTGCGCCGCAAATCCCAACGGGCGCCCGGATCCAAGCGGGTGTCCCATTGGCCGGCGTGGGCTGCGCCGCGCTGGCAGATCATCTCCACGCGGCGACTTGGCCATCCAAGTTCCGGCCACACCTGCCAGAGAAGTACGACGGTACATAATATCCATCGGAATTCTTGCAGGTTTACGTCACCACCATTACGGCAGCAGGTGGAGACACCGCCGTGATGGCAACATATTTCCATGTAGCCTTGTCTGGGCCAGCCCGGACTTGGCTCATGAACCTTGCCCTAGGATCGATCTACTCCTAGGAAGAGCTCTGTGCGCATTTCACAGCGAACTTCGCAAGCGCTTATCAGCAGCATGGCATGGAGGCCCACCTCCACGCAGTGCGGCAGGAGCTCGGGGAAACTCTCCGGGCGTTTATCTCCTGCTTCACCAAGGTACGAGGCACTATACCTCGTATTTCCGATGCTTCCATCTTCACTGTTTTCCGCCAAGGGGTACGTGATGAAAAGATGTTGGAGAAGTTAGCCACGCACGACGTGGAGACTGTCACCCCACTCTTCTCTCTGGCTGACAAGTGTGCCAGAGCTACCGAGGGTCATGCATGGCACTCGGCCCCACAAACCGGAGTCGACCAGACGGGTGGCTCGGGTGCTGTCGCTCAGGATGGCAAGAAGAAGAACCGCGGCCACGAGAAGCCGCCGTCTGCTGCTCTAGTCGTCGCAGTCACGACTGGGGGCCGGAACGAGCGTGGCCGGCCCATTCCGGTATGGCTCTGCGCTTCTCGTGTATTGTTTTAGCAGCTTTGCGTACTCAGTAAGCTTATCGTGGCATCCATTTGACCAATTCGGGCATGATTGATTGGGAACGCGGGCTCGACGTCGCGAGTTCCGCCATATGTGTGGGTAGAACATTCTCTGCGTGTGCTAGCCAAATTGAAGCTCGTTCTTAGGTAGCCTGGAATCGGTAATGCTCACCCCGTAGCTAGTTTGGGCAGCCATCGCCGGTCTGGGCCAGTCCACGTCGCGTGGTGATCGACGGCGAGCGCGTCGTGACCATGGGTCTGTTTGGAGAGGAAATAGAAGTCGGGGGACTCCAGTGTAATTGTCAGTGAGACAATGAATAGTGGCCAGGGGTTTTTATCGCATTATTCAGGTCATCGAGGGCCTCTATGCAAACCCACCAACGCGGGCGCGCGCGCACGGGCGCATCCCCGTTTCCTGTTCGGACTGGGCCGATTGGGTTAGATCCGGCCCAATACTGTTGTAAGATTTTCTTTTCCTTTTTCCGAGAAGCTTTAGAAATCCATAAAGAATTGTAGAAAAATCCTAAAAATACAAGACTAATTTTGCTAGGCTTCTAATTTCCTATAGTATTTACTAAAAATAATTTCATGATTTTTAGTTCCAATAGAGAATTTTGGGACATTTAAAACAACCAAAAACTATGCTTCTGGATTTTTAAGGAATAAATAATAAATCCAAAATTCACTAAATTTTTAGGATAAACTCTAAATAATATTTAGAAGCCTTGGGTAAAGTTTGGTATGATTTGGACCATGTTTGATACTTAGAACCCAAAACCCTAGCCCCCTGCCCTATGAACTTCACTATTGACTCCGGAAACCCTAAGTTCTCGGAGATCCGTGAAGGAAGGTTGTATTCAAGACCATAGATAATAAACTTTTATTATCTTTGCATCTTCATGAGCATTACATGAGCATTCATTATTATATTTGGCTATATCTAGAAAACGAGGAGGAAGTAGAGGTTGAAGAGACAAGGACTTCATCACCACCACCACCTGAAGAACATCAGACAGGCAACTGTTTTTATTTTGATATCTGCGGAACAGAGCCTGATTCACCAGTAATACAAGGCAAGCCCCAGTGCATTTGCCACCTCCTTGTTACTTTTAAAATCTTTCTCACTTGCTTGATGCATTAGGTGATAGGAGTGGTGTGCTAAACCAATTCCTGCATTTCTTTCCTTGGATTTGATTACCTCTTAAATCCCTGTTTTACAAAAAGGTTTTTCTTATGCTTATTATTGCTTTAGAAAAACAAAACATTTTGTTTTCACAAAAGATGATGCTTCAAAATGGGTGGGATGTTTTCGAAAATAAAACTTGATGGTGAATCCATCATGGCCATGATGGGTTCAACATCAGAAAAGATGTACCTCTGCCAGGTACCAAACTTTGGGATTGAAATTATAAAGCTGAGACCGGGCGGGGGACTTGCACGAGAAGAGAGTCTCGGTGTAGTATCTCCGTCTAAGTCGATTAAGGACCGTGTCGATGTAGGCTTGATGATCGAGGACCCTTTAACTGGTCACATGCCTCGTCATGGGTAAGCTTTGCCTCGGGTAGACTAATAGTAGAATAAGATAACACACAATGGGAGTGGAGAGATGGCGAGAGTAGCGTGTACCCTCCGTGGCAAGAGGCTGGACGGTGGTGTATCTGTGCTCTCGGTTGGCGTGAACCTGATCTGGTCTTAAGAACCCCGGTGGCGAGTTGACATATGCAAGGGTTAAGTGCTACATATGTCGTGTGATCGGAGATCCCCAGCTGGGTATTAATCGATTTGGATCGCCGTAACTTCGCGATTATGAAGACTTGGTCACTGACTTACACGTAGCAATCTAGTGAAGATAAAAGGTTGATAAGAAATTGGCTAGTATAGGTCAAGTGATTGAATTAGGGTAGAAAGAACCCTAGCTGCAGGTAATTTTACTTAACCTGACAAATAAAACTGAATTTTTAAGGATCCACTCTTAGTAAGCATTTCTGCAAACAGAGTCATGGATTATTGATAAGCCTTACCTTGACTCCCTTGAAGCCAGCATATCCTTGAGAGTCTTTTACTTTATCGGGTAAGTCTTGTGAAAGTACACTTCATACTCAGTGCTTTGTCCCATGTTGTTTTAGGTGAGGAAGCAGCCAACTTTTGTTGCTTCTGTTCAAGGGTGGTACCAAAAGAAGAGAAGCAATACTAAAGCTGCGGGAGGGGTTTTTGCCTCCCAAAGTGATGTAATAATAATACTCAACACTCTTATATTTGTTTCTAGTCTATAATATTATTATAACTCTCTGCTGCTTTAATATAAGGTAAGTTATTGTAATTGCTTCTGCACTTTCGTATCTCCGATGAATTGTAATGTCTTTCTCAACCAGATATGGGCTATATGAATTCTTGGTGATGTCTTTCGGACTGACTAATGCACCAGCATATTTCATGTATCTGATGAATTCTGTGTTCATGCCCGAACTGGACAAATTCGTGGTGGTTTTCATCGATGACATCCTGGTGTACTCGAAGAACGAAGAAGAACATGCGGGGCATTTGCATGTAGTGCTTCGACGTCTGCGAGAGCACCACCTTTATGCCAAATTGTCAAAATGCAATTTTTGGCTAAAGGAGATCAAATTCTTGGGTCACACTATCTCTCAGGCAGGAATAGATGTTGATCCTGATAAGGTTCAAGAGGTGATGAACTAGAAGCCACCCACGACTGTCCGTCAGATTCGGAGTTTTCTGGGATTAGCAGGTTATTACCGAAGATTTATTCTAGATTTCTCTCGAATTGCGAAGCCCATAACTGAGCTGTTGAAGAAAGAAGCCAAGTTTGTTTGGGATCAGAAGTGCAAAGATGCCTTCCATGCATTGAGGCAACATCTGACCACGACACCAGTGTTAGCGCAACCCGATAGCAGCAAGCCTTTTGATGTGTATTGTGATGCCTCTGGCACTGGACTAGGTTGTGTCTTGATGCAAGACAACCGAGTCATTGCTTACGCCTCAAGAGCACTCAGGCCTCATGAGCAGAATTATCCCACTCATGACCTTGAGTTGGTAGCGGTGGTTCATGCATTGAAAATGTGGAGGCACTATTTGATGGGAACCCACTGCAACATCTTCACGGATCATAAGAGCCTCTAGTACATCTTTACTCAGGCTGATCTCATCATGAGGCAGAGAAGATGGCTAGAGCTGATCAAGGACTATGACCTGGAGGTACATTATCACCCAGGAAAGGCCAATGTGGTAGCAGATGCCTTGAGCCGGAAGTTGCAATGCAACTGTGTCCTGATGTACTCTCGCATTAACACCTTGTGTGGTGAGTTGAGCAAGATGTAGATTGAAGTGATTCCTTCTGGTGCTTTGTCTCACATTTCCGTTGAGCCAACTTTGCAAGACCAGATCATCCTGGCCCAACTCAGTGACAAGGGAGTGCAAATTATCAAGGAGAACCTCCATCGGAAGACTGAGAAGTATAAATGTTTCCGCCAAGATGGAAAGGGTATATTGTGGTTTGAAAGCAGATTGGTGGTTCCTAAAAGCAAGGATCTCAAGAAGAAAATCTTGGATGTGGCCCATCTCTCCAAATTCTCTATGCATCTAGGAAGCACCAAAATGTACCATGATCTGAAGCCCTTGTATTGGTGGACCAGAATGAAGAGGGAGATAGCCCAATATGTATCAGAATGTGACACCTGTCAGAGGATAAAGGCCAGCCACTTGAAATCAGCTGGAGCTTTGCAACCCCTATCTATACCTTCATGGAAATGGGATGACATCAGCATGGATTTCATTGTGGGTCTGCCCAACGCCTCTCGTCATCATGATTCGATTTGGGTTATTGTGGATCGACTGACGAAAGTGGCACATTTTCTCCCTATGCACACCACTGATAAGGCTCAAAAGTATGCAGAGTTGTACATTGACTGGATCATGTGTTTGCACGGATTGCCCAAGACCATTGTTTTTGACCGAGGAGCCCAATTTGTTGCCAGATTTTGGGAACAACTGCAGAAGTCTTTGGGAACCAAGCTAATCAGGAGTTTAGCTTACCACCCACAGACTGATGGTTAGACTGAGAGGGTAAATCAAATTCTTGAAGGTATGCTGAGAGCTTGTGCAATTGATTGTGGCAAGAATTGGGATAAGCACCTCTCCTTGGTAGAGTTTGCTTATAACAACAGTTATCAATCCAGCCTAAGGATGGCACCTTTCGAGGCTCTCTATGGAAGAAGGTGTAGAACACCACTCAATTGGTCTCAGCCTGGAGAAAGAGAAGTTTTCAGACCTGACTTAGTGATTGAAACCAAAAGGAAGGTCAAACTAATCAGGAAAAATCTAGAAGCTGCTTAGGCCAGGCAGAAGAGTTACCATGATAAAAGAAGGAAACCTCTCCAGTTCGAGGTGGGAGATTTCGTGTATTTGAAAGTATCACCCACCAAGGGAGTGCAGAGGTTTGGGATCAAAGGCAAGCTAGCCCCTCGTTACACTGGACCTTATGAGATCATAGAAGCATGTGGACCCGTGGCATATAAATTGAAGTTACCTCCAAAAATGTCTACCATCCACAATGTGTTCCATGTATCTCAGCTGAAGAAGTGTGTTTGATTGCCGACCGAGATCATAGCAGAGCCAGAATTGGATATAGAGCTAGATCTATCGTACCAAGAGTACCCTTCCAAGATTCTGGACTGCAAGGAAAGATCAACTCGGGCTAAATAGATCAAGATGTATAAGGTCCAGTGGAGTAATCACTCAGAGGAAGAGGCTACTTGGGAGACTGAGGAATTCTTGCGATCCAACTTCCCTGATTGCCTACCTAAGGAAATTGGTACGTAATCATGCCCAACCCCTCCTCCTGCCCTTCGAATCTAAATTTCAGAGATATAATCTTAAATCAGAATGAAGTAATTACGAAACAAAACTTAAAAAGACTTCCTTCTGAAGTTGCAAAAAGAATGACATTCGAAGAGCAGTTTACCCTAATAATACAGCACCCACTTCCTGTAAGTCTCACCCTGCGCTTCACCCTGGGAGGACTCTGACCCGAATCTCGAGATGAGATTCCTTTAAGGGGGGGAAGGCTGTGACACCCTAGTGTCACCTAGGGTTTCTCTCAAGTACTAACCCAAAAATAACATTTCATGTGAGCCAAATTGAGCATGAAGCATCAAATTAACTTAAGAATAAAAGATCCACTAAGTGTATATCCAAAGAATCATATTCAAAACAAATGGGATTTTCAAAAAGGGAAAAATGTTGAAACCCTAATACCAACCCTAATTGAGCTCTTTAAGTAGAATTGAAGAAAAGGGGCAAAAGACTATGAAAAATATAAAATCATGGCTTAGGCCAAATATAAACATTGAAGTATACTAAATAAGCTACAATAAAGACTATGGAAGCTTGGCCAAAATAGTTTAATAAAAACTCCAAACATGCTTCTCAAGTGGGGATTCAATGGGAATTTCTGAAATTCTGAATTCTGAATTTCAGCCCTTGAGCTAAAGACAGAGCGTGTTCACCTTGATCCCTAGCTCAAATCCTAATGACCCCATTGACAAAATTGTGCCTAACTAACCCCTCTATCTCATGTCAGAAGATGGCATTGGGACGCATGCCTTGGACACGTCAAACCCACGATCTTCTCTCTGTGCGCGGCAGTGAGACAAACCGGATTTCTCCCCTCTCTATCTCTTGATTTAGTCAGCAAACCCTGCAAGCCTCCACACACAAACGACAAAGGAATGTCAGAGGAAGAGATCTCTCAACGGGATCATGGCCATAATCTCAAAGGTTTGGAGCCAGTCCGCGCTTGAACTCGACCTCTCTCTGCGCTGCCTCGTGCTCGACGCCGTGCCAGGCACTAGAGCGTGCACTGGCGTTCGCCCGTGCATGCCTTGAGCGCTTGTCAGAGCCCCCGCTCTCGGCCGTGCTCACCCGCGCCTATAAAGCCTCCCCGGGCTCACTTCACCCCGTGCTCACCTTCGCCGGCCAGACACCCCTCCTTAGCTCCGGCGAGCTCTTTTACGCCCGCCATTGCCACCCAAGCCTCGGCCACCGTGGCCAGCCCACTCGAGTCGCTTCCAAGCCGCGCCAGCCGCTCGGATAGCTTCGCCAATAGCTTGTGAAGCTCCCCAAGCTCTCGGACTCAGCAGAACATCATCGGAAGGCCAAGATCGTCCTCGCCGGACTTCAGCCGCCCACCTGCGCGCGTAGACCGAGCAATCCGATGAGCCATTCTTCAATTCCTCGCGCACACACCCTCCTAGATCCCTGGTGAAGCTCTCTGACCTGTTTGATTGGTCAATTGTGCCCTGGATAGGCTGGACTCCTCGCCGTCGACGAGCTCCCCTGCCTGCGCACGTGGACCGGCCGACTCCGACCATCCCCGACGGCGACCCGCACATCGCCGTGACCCTCAGGACCTCCCCTACACCCTCAGCCACCTCACCGGAGCAGTCTCACCGCCGGTAAGCCCCTCCGCCCTTTCCTCCGCTGTGGGTACTGTTTGATTTGGGGGAAGGACCTCGGGTTAGGATTAGAAGAACTAAGGGAGTTTTCTGAACTGTCAGCGACTCACTTGAATAGTAGCTCAAGGACTAGTCTATAAGGAAACTTGAAAACACCCGCCAAGGACCCCGTTGCAAAGTAGTTTTCCTTTTAATTATTTTTGTTTAATCTTTTTAATGAACAGAGAACTTAGGAAATTCATAACTTAAGAAATACTTAACCGAAAATTGTCAAACCAATTTTGCTGGATTCTAAATATTATGGACTACCAACTAAAAATACTAAACCCCATGCTTTTTGTTCTAAATTTTAGAGTTTAAAATTAAATATAGAAATTGACCAAACCTTATTTAATTAAAGAAAATTAGTTATGCTTATGTGCTGAACCTAAGAAAATTTGTAGATGTTCAAACCCCATTTAAACACTGTTTAAAAATAGTAGGAACCAGAGTATTGAAAATTTGAGTAGGGGTATCTATTAAAAGCTATTTTTGCCCAAAACTTAGGAAAATCAGAAAGGCATTAGGAATTAATGAACAGTGAGTGCAATTATTTTTCCTAACCTACTTAAGTAACAGAAAACCTAGGAAAAATAAAAAGACCACTAGTCCAGAACAGAATTAAAGTGGAATGTTTTATTTAGCATTTTTCCAACTAGAAAACAATTATTGGAGTTATAAAATCAGACCAAAAAATTGTTAATAAAAATCCAGTGGACTTGTAACCACCAAAACCCCACTGCAAAAATGATAAACACCCCAGCCCATCATTTTAAGTAGGGTAAACAAATAAAACTTGATAATGAGGCATATTTCAATTAAATCATAAGCAACCCAAAAATGATGCAATAATGGGCAAACAAAATTTTGCTAGATCAATAATGAGATAAGCCACCAGAGAAAAATGCAAACCCATTTGAAAGATGCAAAATAATACCTATTGCTAATACTTCATAAAAAAAGGCTATTTAATCCAAATAATTCCTACCACCCTTTCCCTTAAGCAAAAAGATGCTAAACTTCAGAATGATTGCTCTTGCGCAAATAAGAAGCTAGAAAAAAATCAGAAATCAATTGTTTGATATTTTTTAAATATAGTGGTAGTAGAAAGCACCCCTTTGGCTAGAAACTTTGGAAAATCATCATAAAATAATTAATAAGTATTAATGGCTAAAACTTTGTGCAAAGTCATGTTATAACATCTAGATGCCAGCAAAAATATGTCTTAAGGAATAACCTTCTGTTAAATGGTAGTTGTAGTTCAAACCACCCCTTCTGCCCTAACATTTGATAATTTTATACGGAGAGTACCACTCACTTTTTAAGCCCCAAATTTTTGGACAGAGAATTATACACCAATATGAAGCCACTTTAATTTTTGCAGGATTTTTGGGAATTTATTGAGACCACTTGTAGTTCAAACCCACTCAAAAAACATAAAAGAAATAGAGGGAAAGAAATAAAAGATAAACCTCGCCCCAATGAGTTCAACCAGAAATCTTATCAAATTCTCACTAAGGCTTTAAAAAAGAATTCAGTGGAACACCAAATTGGACTTACCACTTTATTTAACTGAGTGTGATCTAAATTACCAAGTATACCACCAAAACCTTTATTAGCAAGATAAAACTCTATTTGATTTAAGTGGACCATTCACCATCAAAGGTAAATTGATAAAGCACATATCATATCGTGCATGTATATTACTCATTGCATTCATTAGATTGTAATCTCGCTGATGGAGAGTACGTGCTCATCCCCGAGCAAGGAACTGTCCAAGAGGAAGACCAGGAGCAAGCTCCCGAGGCTACCATCGAGGATCTCCCCGCAGTCCCAGCTATTGAAGGCAAGCCCCGGTTTTATGCATAATCGTGTTATTATATGCTACTTTACTACACTTAATGTTTGTAGGATTGCAATATGCACTTAAGTGTAGGAGTTGCTTGAAACCTTAGTTGCATGAATTTAGGATTCCTTTTTTGAGATGAATACTAGTATGCTAGGTCGAGTAGCTGCTATGCTAATCAAGATCTCGGTAGAAGTCGAGTGATTTTTCTAGCACTCGCGCGAGGTTAGGAAATTGATTGTATTCATCTTGATAACGGGATCTATGTTAGTCTATGGACTTGGATCCAGGGAGGATGCCTTGTCCATAAGACGGGAAAAGGAATTAAGGATTAATGTGTGGATACCTGAGTCAAGCGTTTGAACGTACTAAGCACATGTCGGGAAATATGGTAACTGATAAACCTAGTACCTGAGTGAAGCCGGGCGCGGACTTTATCCCTCACATGACCTGAGACTGGGTCCCCATGCTAGCTATGGTGGGTACAAGTGCGGTCACTGCACGGCGACAGCCGGGGTCAGTGGAGCATTGTATGCCAAGGCGGTGAGGCCTGGACGCGAACGGGGAATCGATGGTGTCGGGTACAGTAATTAGGGGTACCCCCAACACTCCTAATCACGGCTAGTAAACACCCTCAGACCAACTGACGGGCGCGGTTCAAGTCAAGGCTTTGCCTACCCGAGGGACGCAACCTCGCCCGAGCCCAGCCTCGGGCAGGAGCAGTAGTCCCGGACGGATTCACGCCTCGCCCGAGGACCTCCTCTGGCAGCGGGCACACCCTCGGCTCTCCCAAAGCCCGGCTCAGGCAGGCTTCGTTGTGAAGCAACCTTGACCAAACTGCCTCACCAACCGACCACATCGCAAGCGCATTCAATGCAAGGATCGGCTGACGCCGCATCCTGACACACGCGCCTCAGTCAGCCAGGCCGAAGTGACCGCAGTCACTTCACCCCCTTTACTGTCCGATCTGACAGGAAGACAGCACCGCTCGCCCCGCTCTGGCTAATGTGCCAACCACCTAGGCGAAGCTGACAACAAGTCACGATCAACCACCGAGTTCGGCCTCGGGCGCAACAGGAAGCTCCGCCTCGCCCGGCCTCAGGCTCCAGCCTCGGGAGGAGGTCTCCGCCTCGCCCGACCTTAGGCTCCGGCCTCAGGAGGAGGTCTCCGCCTCACCCAACCTCAGGCTCCAGCCTCGGAAGGAAGTCTCCGCCTCGCCCGACCTCCGGACTCGGCCTCGACCTCGGTCTCGGGAGGAATCACGTCCTCGCCCGACCCCGGCCTCGGCCTCAAGAGAAGTCTTCGCCTCGCCCGACCTTGGGCTCGGACTGACCGCAGCCACAGGGGATACATCATTACCCTATCCCTAACCAGCTCAGGCTACAAGGAACAAGACCGGCGTCCCGTCTGGCTTACCCCAACGACGGGTAATGATGGTGCCCCGCGTGCAACCATGACGCCGGTGGCTCTCAGCCCCTTACGGCAGCAAGGAGACGTCAGCAGGATCCTTGCCGCACTGCCAGCTGTGCTCCTACAGGGCTCAGGCGCTTCTCCGATGGCCACGCTATCACGCATATAGGGCTCAAGCTCTCTCCCGACAGCCACGTTGGCATGTACAAGGGCTTAGGCATTTCTCTGCCAGACACGTTAGCGCATTGCTACACCCCTCATTGTATATCTGGACCCTCTCCTTGCATCTATAAAAGGGAGGTCCAGGGCCTTCCCGTGGAGGGAGGAGGGTTCTCGCGCAGGGGGGACAGCGGGCTGACGAACCGACTCTCTTCTTTCCTCTCGCGACGCTTGTAAGCCCTACTACGAGCGGCACCCCTAGTGCGAGATAATACAAGTCCCCCGTTTGTGTTCCTTCTCGCCAACCCATCTGGGCTGGGACACGCAGCGACAAAAAATTCACTAGTCGGTTCGGAGGACCCCCCGGGTCCGAAACGTTGACAGTTGGCGCGCCAGGTAGGGGCCTGCTGCGTGTTAACAATCACCTTCCCATTGAGTTCCAGATGGGGAGTCTTTAGCAACCTCTTCAGCTCGGGACGGTGCTTCGCTTTGCGAGTCTCGAATTCATGTCTCTCAACGGTAGCTACGACATGGTACTCCTTCCCGCATAGCACTACAACAGCGACGGTCGTCAGCTCGCCCGGACGGCGACAAACTCGACGACGTCTTCCCCCCGTGGAGGAAGAGGAGCATCTGCGTTCGCCTCACCACCCTCCTCGCCGCAGGAGGAGGAGGCGGGGCAACCGTGGCCAGGCAGGAGGCAGCACCTCGTCGGCTGTCGCGCCGGAGCGAGTCGACGACACCGGTGCTCCGGTGGGGGACATGCCGGGCGTCGTCCTCGCGCCCGAGACAACGATGGGTGTCGCTTCCCTGCCATACGCCAACGACAAGCGAACTGACGATGCCAGCACCCTCGCGAAGGACCTGCTGGGCATCACCCTCGTACCTGAGATAACGGTGCGCTCCGACGCGACGTCACCACCGTCTATCGACCGAGAGGTACTGTCCGTCTTCCACCCTGTGCCCTTTCGATTCAGTTTCGATCCGCCAAGCGACCCCGCTTCGGAGACCGCTTTCGCTAGGGCGTATCCTGATCTCCCGGGATACCATATGTGGTCTTCCTGGGACCGACTAACGACCGTCTTAACCTACGGGCCCCCGGGTTCCGAGGAAGAGGACGGTCCCGACTCTGGTTGGGATTTCTCCGGACTACATGATTCTGGTGCTATGCGAGACTTCATGACTGCATGTGACTACTAGCCTCTCTGGTTGCTCTAATGATGGCCATAGCCTTGTCGACAAGGGTTATAGCCTGAGTCGTGAATGTTTCCACGTCGATCTGGGGGATCTCGACGAAGGCAACCACCTTGGTATGCTGGAGAATGACCCTGGGCCTGCGTCTCAGCGTTGACATCCCGTGGGAGCTAGTTGTGCTCCCAGTCCCTGCGAGGGGTCAGGACACACAGCTCGAGCAAATCCGCGAGATGCAGGTCAAGCTCGATGAGGAAGCAGGGCGACTTGTGCAGCTCCGGCAAAACATTGAGCAGGAGCGGGCAGGTCAGGCACTCGCCGGAGGAATGTGTCATCGGCCCCAGGAAGTCCAGCGCCGTGTCGTTGACAATGCCAGGGCAACACTGCCCCGGCCATCAGCGAGACCGGCCAGAACCTGACTGCAGCAGCGATGCTGCTCCGGACGATGCCGGAGCCTTCCACCACCGAGGGGCAGCGTATCCAGGGCGAGCTCAAGAACCTCTTGGAGCATGTCGTGGTTCGACAAGCCGAAAGCTCTGCCTCTCGAAGGCGAGGGTGCCCCTCGGAGCATCGCGCAACACCCTCCCGACACGTGTCCCGGCACATGCGGGAGGCCTTGGTTCACACCAAGCGTACACGGGACGGGACGCCTGCCGCCCCAGACCGCCTCGGCAACGCGCAACACCACCACGATCGTCGAGCCCGCCTCGACGAGAAGGTGCACCGAGGCTACCATCCCAGGCATGGAGGACGCTACGACAGTGGGGAGGATCTGAGCCCTTCGCCCAAGCCACCCGGTCCGCAAGCCTTTAGCCAGACCATAAGACGAGTGTCGTTCCCGAACCGGTTCCGAGCCCCGACTACTATCACCAAGTACTCGGGGGAGACAAGGCCAGAGCTATGGCTTGCGGACTACCGGCTGGCCTGCTAGCTAGGAGGGACGGACGACGACAACCTCATCATCCGCAACCTTCCCCTGTTCCTCTCCGACGACGCTCGGGCCTGGCTGGAGCATCTGCCTCCTGCGCAGATCTCCAACTGGGACGACCTGGTCGAGGCTTTCGCTGGGAACTTCCAAGGCACGTACGTGCGCCCTGGAAACTCCTTGGGATCTCTGAAGCTGCCGCCAGCAGCCAGGGCAATCCCTGCGAGAGTACATCCAACGGTTTTCGAAGCAGCACACCAAGCTGCCCAACATCACCGACTCAGACGTCATCGGCGCTTTCCTCGCCGGCACCACTTGCCGCGACCTAGTGAGCAAACTGGGGCGCAAGACTCCCACCAAGGCGAGCGAGTTGATGGACATCGCCACCAAGTTCGCCTCTGGTCAGGAGGCGGTCGAAGCCATCTTCCGGAAAGACAAGCAGCCTCAGGAGAGGCAGAAGGAAGACGTCCCCGAGGCGTCCGCCCAGCGGGGCGCGAAGAAGAAGGCCAAGAAGAAGTCGCAAGCAAAGTGCGACGCTGCTGACACAGATCTTGTCGCTGCCGCCGAGCACAGGAACCCTCGAAAGCCTCCCGGAGGGGCTAACCTGTTCGACAAGATGCTCAAGGAGTCGTGCCCCTATCATCAGGGTCCCGTCAAGCACACCCTTGAGGAATGTGTCATGCTTCGGCGCTACTTCCATAAGGCCAGACCCCCCGCGGGAGATGGCAAGGGCCAAGACAACGACAAGAAGGAGGGCAACCAGGAGGAGGAGTTCCCCGAGGTCCACTGGCTGTTTCATGATCTATGGTGGGCAAGTGGTGAACGCCTCGGCTCGGCACCGCAAGCAAGAGCGCCGGGAGGTCTGCTCGGTCAAGGTGGTGGCGCCAGTCTACCTAGACTGGTCCGACAAGCCCATCACCTTTGACCGAGGCGACCACCCCGACTGTGTGCCGAGCCCAGGAAGGTACCAGCTCGTTGTCGACCCTATCATCGGCAACGTCCGGCTCACCAAGGTCCTCATGGACGGAGGCAGCAGCCTCAACATCATCTACGCCGAGACCCTTGAGCTCTTGGGGATCGGTTTGTCCGTGATCCGTGCCGGTGTGGCGCCCTTCCACGGGATCGTCCCCGGAAGGCACGTCCTGCCCCTCGGGCAAATCGATTTGCCCGTCTTCCTTTGGACTCCCTCCAACTTCCGAAAGGAAACCCTCATGTTCGAGGTGGTCGGGTTCCAAGGAACCTACCACACGGTGTTGGGGAGGCCGTGCTACGCCAAGTTCATGGCCGTCCCCAACTACACGTATCTCAAGCTCAAGATGTCGGGCCCCAATGGGGTCATCACCATCGGATCCACGTCCCGCCACGCGTACAAATGCGACGTGGAGTGCATGGAGTACGCTGAGGCCCTCGCCGAGTCCAAGGCCCTCATCACCGACCTAGAGCGCCTCTCTAAGGAGGCGCCCGATGCGAAGCGACACGCCAGCAACTTCGAGCCAGCTGAGGCGGTCAAATCCATCCCTCTCGACCCCAGCAACAACGATGCAAGCAAGTCCGGATTGGCTCCGAGCTTGACCCCAAATAGCAAGCAGTGCTCATCGACTTTCTCCATGCAAACGCCGAAGTTTTCGCGTGGAGTCCCTTGGACATGCCCGGCATACCGAGGGATGTCGCCGAGCACTCACTGGACATCCGAGCTGGGGCCCGACCCGTGAAGCAGCATCTGCGCCGTTTCGACGAAGAAAAGCGCAGAGCCATCGGCGAGGAGGTCCACAAGCTACTCGCGGTAGGGTTCATCAAAGAGGTATTCCATCCCGAATGGTTAGCTAACCCTGTGCTTGTGAGAAAGAAAGGTGGGAAATGGAGGATGTGCATTGACTACACCAGGCTGAACAGAGTATGTCCAAAGGTTCCCTACCCTCTGCCTCGCATCGACCAAATTGTGGACTCCACCGCTGGTTGTGAAACCCTGTCATTCCTCGACGCCTATTCAGGTTATCACCAAATCAAGATGAAAGAATCCGATCAGCTCGCGACTTCTTTCATCACACCTTTTGGCATGTATTGTTATACTAATATGCCATTTGGCTTGAGGAATGCAGGGGCCACATACCAAAGATGCATGAACCACGTGTTCGGAGAGCACATCGGCCGAACGGTCGAGGCTTACGTCGATGACATCGTTGTCAAGACAAGGAAGGCCTCCGACCTCCTCTCTGACCTTGAGACGACGTTCAAGTGTCTGAGAGCGAAAGGCGTGAAACTCAATCTCGAGAAGTGTGTCTTCGGAGTCCCCCGAGGCATGCTCCTAGGGTTCATCATCTCCGAGCGAGGCATCGAAGCCAACCCAGAGAAGATCGCGGCTATCACCAACATGGGGCCGATCAAAGATTTGAAAGGAGTGCAGAGGGTCATGGGATGCCTTGCGGCCCTGAGCCGCTTCATCTCACGCCTTGGCGAGAAAGGCTTGCCTCTGTACCGCCTCTTAAGGAAGGCCGAGCGCTTCACTTGGACCCCCGACGCCGAGGAAGCCCTCGGAAACCTTAAGGTGCTCCTTACAAATGCACCCATCCTGGTGCCCCCCATTGCAGGAGAAGCCCTCTTGATCTACGTAGCCGCGACCACTCAGGTGGTCAGCGCCGCGATCGTAGTCGAGAGACAAGAAGACGGGCATGCATTGCTCGTCCAGAGGCCGGTCTATTTCATCAGCGAAGTGCTATCCGAGACCAAGATCCGCTACCCACAAATTCAGAAACTACTGTACGCAGTAATTCTGACACGGCGAAAGTTGCGACACTACTTCGAGTCTCATCCGGTCACTGTGGTGTCATCCTTCCCCCTAGGGGAGATCATCTAGTGTCGTGAGGCCTCGGGTAGGATAGCAAAGTGGGCAGTGGAGCTCATTGGCGAAACGCTATCATTCGCCCCTCGGAAGGCCATAAAATCCCAGGTCTTGGCAGACTTCCTGGCTGAATGGGCCGACACCCAGTTGCTAACAGCTCCGATCCAGGCCGAGCTCTGGACCATGTACTTCGATGGGTCACTCATGAAAACAGGAGCAGGCGCTTGCTTGCTCTTCGTTTCACCCCTCAGAAAGCATCTCCGCTACGTGATCCGCCTTCATTTTCCGGCGTCAAACAACGTGGCCGAGTACGAGGCTCTGGTTAACGGGCTGCGCATCGCCATTGAGCTAGGGGTTCGGCGCCTCGACGCTCAGTGGTGACTCGCAGCTTGTCATTGACCAAGTCATGAAGAACTCCCACAACCGCGACCGGAGGATGGAGGCCTACTGCGACGAAGTTTGGCGCTTGGAAGACAAGTTCTACAGGCTGGAGCTCAACCACATCGCCCGACGGTACAACGAGACTGCGGATGAGCTGGCGAAGATAGCCTCGGGGTGGACGACGGTTCCTCCGGACGTCTTCTCCAGAGACCTACATCAACCATCCGTCAAGATCGACGACACGCCGAGCCCGAGGGAGCCTCGGCCTAGCCTGAGGTACCCTTGGCCGAGCCCGAGGTACCCTCGGCCGTCGAGGAGGAGGCCTTGCCTGTTGAGGGGGAACAGAATGGGGTCACGCCAGATCCGAACTGGCAGACCCCGTACCTGGAATATCTCCTCCGAGGAGAGCTTCCCCTCGACAAGGCCAAAGCTCGGCGACTGGCGTGGCGCGCCAAGTCTTTCGTCTTGCTGGGTGATGAAAAGGAGCTCTACCACCGCAGCCCCTCGGGCATCCTCCAACGATGCGTATCCATCGCCCAAGGACAAGAACTGTTGCAAGAAATACACTCGGGGGCTTGCGGTCACCATACAACACCTCGAGCCCTTGTGGGAAACGCCTTCCGACAAGGTTTCTACTGGCCAACCGCGGTGGCCGACGCCACTAGGATTGTACGCTCCTGCCAAGGATGTCAATTCTACGCGAGGCAAACGCACCTGCCCGCTCAGGCCCTGCAGACAATACCCATCACCTGGTCGTTTGCAATATGGGGTTTGGACCTCGTCGGTCCCTTGCAGAAGGCACCCGGGGGCTTCTCGCACCTGCTGGTCGCCATCGACAAATTCTCCAAGTGGATCGAGGTTCGACCCTTGACCAGCATCAGGTCCGAGCAGGCGGTGGCATTCTTCACCAACATCATCCATCGCTTTGGGGTCCCGAACTCCATCATCATCGACAATGGCACGCAGTTCACTGGAAAAAGTTCATGGACTTCTGCAATGACCACCACATCCGTGTGGACTAGGCCGCCGTGGCTCACCCCATGACGAATGGGCAGGTGGAGCATGCCAACGGTATGATTTTGCAGGGACTCAAACCGAGGATCTACAACGACCTCAACAAATTCGGCAAGCGGTGGACGAAAGAGCTACCCTCGGTAGTCTAGAGTCTGAGGACGACGCCGAGCCGAGCCACGAGGGTTCTCACCGTTTTTTCTAGTCTATGGGGCCGAGGCCGTCCTCCCCACGGACTTAGAATACGGCTCCCCGAGAACCAGGGCTTACGACGATCGAAGCAACCAGACCAGCCGAGAGGACTCGCTGGACCAGCTCGAAGAGGCTTGGGATGTCGCCTTACTACATTCGGCACGGTACCAGCAGTCGCTGCGATGCTACCACACCCGAAGCGTTCGGCCCCGAGGCTTCCAAGTGGGAGACTTGGTGCTTCGTCTGCGACAGGACGCCCGAGGGCACCACAAGCTCACTCCACCCTAGGAAGGGCCCTTCATCATCGCCAAGATTTTGAAGCCCGGAACATACAAGCTGGCCAACGACCAAGGCGAGGTCTACAGCAATGCTTGGAACATTGAACAGCTACATCGCTTCTACCCTTGAGATGTTTTAAGTCGTTCACGTACCTCGTTTTCTTTACATACATAAAGTCTAACCGTCAAGGAAGGGTCGGCCTTGCCTCAGCAATGCCTGACCCACCCTCGGGGGCTAGAAGGGGGGAACCCCCTCTGCGTCAAAATTTTCCTCGGAAAAATTTTTCTACCAAAACGACCTTCGTGCTTTCGACTTCCGTATCGATAGCGAGGTCCTGAAAACGACGAGAGTACACATAAGAGGCAAGGCCGACCGAGCCAAGGAACTCCTACGCCTCCGGGATACGGATACCTCACTCATCACCTTCCGCGAGAAGTAACTCACGCTCGGATAAGCGATCCTGCTACCGAACAAGTCCAAACACTCGGGTAGAAAATGACTTTCGTGCCTTCTCAACTGTACCGATAACAGAATCCTACGACCAAATGAGAGTGCACGTAAGCGGCAAGGCCGACCGAGCCGAAGAACTCCTACGCCTCCGGGATACGGATACCTCACTCATCACCTTCCGCGAAAAGTAACTCTCGCTTGGATAAACGATTCTGCTACCGATAGACAAGTCGTGATGCTCGAAACGAGAGGAAAGAAAACGCAGCTTTTTAACACGACGATAAAGTGTTTAGGCCTCGGCGGCCGCAAAAAACATGCGCATGCTACAGACAAACTGTTCCTGCAGGTTCAGGCATCGGCAGGGGGAGCAGCAGCACCCTCGGTGTTGTTTCCACCCTCGGCGGAACCTGGCCCGGCCTCGGACGGCGACCCAGGCGAAAGGACCTCCACCCAAGGGAGGACGCCAGCACCGCGCCCATGGATTGCCTGGCCGAGCTCCAGCAGCCGCTGCTACATCTTCCTCGGCCTGGGAAGCCGCCAGCTCCCGGGCCGACAAAGCCTCTTTTCAAGCCGACTCCGCCTCTGTCCGCGCCAACACCACTGCCTCCGGCTCTGGCTCATCGCAGAGCAACCGAGGGTTCTAAAAACTGAGCAAGAGAGGCCTAGAGCAGCAAGGCCGACCAAGCCGAGGGACTCCTATGCCTCCGGGATACGGATACCTCACTTGTCACCTTCCGCGAAAGGCAACTCACGCTCAGTTAAGTGGTTCGGCTAGCCAATAGGCAAGTCCCAGTGCTCGAAATGAGGAAGAAACGCAGCTTTATACTCGAATACCCAAATGTTCAGGCCTCGATAGCCACAAAGAACAAACACATATACTCGGGGTAACTATGCTACACAGACTTAGACATCGGCAGAACCCTCGGCGGTTCTCCCGACCTACAACAAATGTCTATGTCCTTGAAGCAGTTACATTTTGCTCAGGCAAAAACCTAGTATATCCCCTTACAAACGGGACTCCGGTTCCGTTCCCACGGGTATGAATAACCTCCACACCAGGGGGCTCGCGGGATAACGAACTCCAAGCGGCTCGCTGGCACTCCGAACCCCCGCTCATGGAAGGGGATGAAGCTAACCATGTACCCCGGTGGCGGGGAAGGGACGGCCTCGCTCAGGGCCATCCACTCCGGCTGCGCCCCACCAGAGAGGGGACGGAGCAGACCATCAGCGACGAGGGCCTCCAGATCCTTCGCAACGATGGTGGAGGAGGGCCACGAGTCGCGCGGCGGGACAACAGTCACCCTGTCAGCCATCACCGAACGGAGGTGGTGGAGGCGGAGGGGATGAGGTGTGCGATTTCCTTTTCCCTGTCTATTCTCTTAGGTTGCAAAAACCAGAGCAAAAGGCAGGCGCAAATGGCAGAGTGACGAACCACTGTCGGCCCCCCTTCCGAGTATATAAAGGCCCGGGCGAGAACCGTTCAAAACCTCGCCGAACTCGCCGCAAAATTCAAAACTCGAAGGTAAAACGATCTTTCCGTCCTCGAACGGCTCGCACGTGCAACGGGCGCCACGCGAGTCGCCCGCCCCGTCACCTTAACTCCCCGGTAGAGCAAGCGACACCTCTGGCAGGCGAGGTGGGCATCGTTTCACCTCCGCCATGATGACCGCGTCAAAAAAGGTGCGTCACCTTATTTAAATTCATATCCTTCCCCTCCTCCTTTCTCTCTCTCTCTTGCTACAGGGACCGGGAAAGGGAATGTTGTGGAAAGGATCCTTCTCGGCGAAGGAAGCGGGCCCCAAGCCCTCCTACTGATCAGGAGTTCGAAGGCTGGCCCCTCGGAAGGGTTTCGACAGCCGCCCCAGAGCACTCGGGCTCCAAGCCCATTACTGATCAGGGGTTCAAAGGCTGGCCCCTCGGAAGGGTTCGACAGCCGCCCCAGAGCGCTCGGGCTCCGCAGCCCATTACTGATCAGGGGTTTGAAGACTGGCCCCTCGGAAGGGTTCGACAGTCGCCCCAGAGCACGCAGAGTGAGGGATGACTTTAGGTACGTCCGATACATGGCCGAGGCTCGGGCTACGCTCCCGAGGTACCCTAGGACATTTCCGAGACCGGCGGGAACGATTTGTAACGGAATCCCACCAGAGGGAGGCATTGAGCCCTCGGACCCTGTCGAAGGGGTCCGGGTCCGGCGAATCACCCGCAGGTACTTTTGGAGCGCGCCTCTGGGCCACCAACCGACCCCTAACGAATGGGGCACGGGCGTCCACTCGGATTACCCGTTAGCAGCTCACTGGAAACATCATGTTCAGCGCTCTCCGAGGGCAACATGGCGCTTTCCCCCTCCTCCTTGTGGAAAGGCGACACAGGGGCGTATTATAAAAGTCGAGAAAGTCCTTGATCGTCCTCTCGCTCCGTGCAGAGGCTCGAGGGCTGCTCTCGCACTCGGCTACGGCCAAACTGTTGACAGCGTCAACAGACCAGCTTGAAAACTCGGAACCTGACCACACACCCGGGCTATGGCCAGGCCGCATGAGGGAACGACCAGACCGGCCGAGGCACCACGAAAAGCATTAAGACCTCAGAGGAGTCAAACCACTCCTCTGAGGCCTCGGGGGCTACACCCGGCGAGTGCGCTCGCGTGCACCCACCAGAACAAAGTAAAGCCGAGAAAGGCCGGTCCCCTCACCAAAAATGCGGCAAAAGCCTCCAAGCGAGTACCAACACTCCCTTTGAGGCTCAGGGGCTACTGTCGGGTACCGTAATTAGGGGTACCCCAACACTCCTAATCACGGCTGTAAACACCCTCAGATCAACTGACGGGCGCGGTTCAAGTCAAGGCTTTGCCTACCCCAGGGACGCAACCTCGCCCGTGCCCAGCCTCGGGCAGGAGCAGTAGTCCCGGACGGATTCACGCCTCGCTCGAGGACCTCCTCTAGCAGTGGTCACACCCTCGGCTCTCCCAAAGCCTGGCTCGGGCAGGCTTTGTTGTGAAGCAACCTTGACCAAACCGCCTCACCAACCGACCACATCGCAGGCGCATTCAATGCGAGGATCGCCTAACGCCGCATCCTGACACACGCACCTCAGTCAGCCAGGCCGAAGTGACCGCAGTAACTTCACCCCCCCCCCCCTTTACAGTCCGATCTGACAGGAAGACAGCGCCGCTCGCCCCGCTCCGGCTACTGTGCCAACCACCCAGGTGAAGCTGACAAAAAGTCACGATCAACCACCGAGTTCGGCCTCGGGCGCAACAGGAAGCTCCGCCTCGCCCGACCTCAGGCTCCGACCTTGGGAGGAGGTCTCCACCTCGCCCGACCTCAGGCTCCAGCCTCGGGAGGAGGTCTCCGCCTCACCCAACCTCAGGCTCCAGCCTCGGAAGGAAGTCTCCGCCTCGCTCGACCTTCGGACTCGGCCTCAACCTCTGTCTCGGGAGGAATCACGTCCTCGCCCGACCCCAGCCTCGGCCTCAAGAGAAGTATCAGCCTCGCCCGACCTTGGGCTCGGACCGACCGCGCCACATGGGATACATCATTACCCTATCCCTAGCCATCTCAGGCTACAAGGAACAAGACCAGCGTCCCGTCTGGCTTACCCCGACGACGGGTAATGATGGTGCCCCACGTGCAACCATGACGTCGGTGGCTCTCAGCCCCTTACGGCAGCAAGGAGACGTCAGCAGGATCCTTGCCGCACTGCCAGCTGTGCTCCTACAGGGCTCAGGCGCTTCTCCGACGGCCACGCTATCACGCATACAGGGCTCAAGCTCTCCCCCGACTAGCCACGTTGGCATGTACATAGGGCTTAGGCATTTCTCTGCCAGACACGTTAGCGCATTGCTACACCCCTCATTGTACATCTGGACCCTCTCCTTGCATCTATAAAAGGGAGGTCTAGGGCCTTCCCGCGGAGGGAGGAGGGTTCTCGCGCAGAGGGGACGGCGGGCTGACGAACCGGCTCTCTTCTTCCCTATCGCGACGCTTGTAACCCCTACTACGAGCGGCACCCCCGGTGCGAGATAATACAAGTCCCTCGTTTTTGTTCGTTCTCGTGCCAACCCATCTAGGCTAGGACACGCAGCGACGACAAATTCACTAGTCGGTTCGGAGGACCCCCCCCGGGTCCGAAACGCCGACAGATGGGGACGGTTGACATGTGTGGGGTCGGAGTACCCTAACATGTCGTGTGTTTAGGTTTACCTTGCAAGGTTAAAACTCGATTCGAATCGTCTGCTTCTCACAGCTAATGAGACTGCTTGACCCCTTGTACTACATCGAGTAAGAAGTGAAATGAGGTTTACATGAGAAACTTGTTGATTGCACTAAATGATTGCTACCATGTATGCTTAGAAGGAGCAAACTTAGCTAAGGTAATGATACTAGAAACTGAAAAGCTAAAAGATTGATTTTTAGACTCAGCTAGTGCTTTTTGGCAAACCAAACCCCTTAGTCAAATAGCTGCATGGTCTAGAGGTAGAGGAGTAGATTCCTCACACCAGGTAAGTCTAGCTGAGTATTGGTATACTCAGCCTTGCTTGTGGCATAATTTTTGCAGGTATGCTTTAGGATACGGTTGATGGTGTGACTTGGCCTACCACCCTGCCACCAGGTTGGACGGTCGAGTGGGATGTTGCTCCGGCAGGAGAGGAGCATGAGGAGTAGTGGGCTAGGCCTTGCCCATTACCTCGCTATCGACGACATCGACTATCCGCTGCATTTCATTTTGTGAACTTTAACTGCTACTTGAAAAACTCCGATCTATGTAATAATTTAGTACTTTAATTTGAGGTTTCCTGTTTTATTGTATTTCTTCTGTGACTCACCTTCGAGTGAGATTGTGAAATTTGATCCTGGTTAAGTGGCTTTATCAGACTGGATATGAGGGACTGTCGGGTTATTCCGATTTAATGTGTTACGGCCCCTGGGGCGTGACCTAGGCACTTAAGCTGGAATAATTCGGGCGATTCCGCCACATTTGTTGCCCCTTCCATTGCAGGAAAGAACCAATATGGAAGCTTCCAAGCGTGCTGCATACATAAAAAAGATACATGAGAAGACTAAGGAAGCAATTAAGCTCAAAACAGTGCGCAAGGCTGCAAGCATGAACAAGTATAGGAAGAAAGTGTTATTTAAACCCCGGGACTTAGTTTGGATACACTTGCGCAAGGAGCGTTTTCCTGAGCAGCGCAAATCCAAATTGATGCCACGAGGGGATGGTCCATTTCGTGTTCTTGCCAAGATCAATGATAATGCATACAAGATAGATCTTCCACCAAGCTATGGCGTGAGCAACACGTTCAATGTTGCTGACCACTTACCATATACTCCCTCTATTTCTTTTTAGTTGTCACTGGATAGTTCAATTTTGTACTATCCAGCGACAACTAAAACGAAACGGAGGGAGTATAAGTGAAGACACTTCAGAGTCGAGGACGACTCCTTTTCAAGGGGAGGAGGATGATATGACCACGCCATTAAGCAACACATTACAACCCCCAAGTCATACTACATCAACTCAAGTACAACCAACATCATCACCAACCCAAGTCTTTGATGGACCAATTACACGTAGCCGAGCTAAGAAGCTATAGCAAGAGGTGCACGCGCTACTTTATGAATTTAAATTAAACACTAATGAGAACTTTATGCTACCTAAGTCGTGTATGTTGATATTACTTAGGTTCACCAAAGAGGAAGGACAAAACATATCAAAGGCGAATCAGCAAGAAGAACTATGTCCGAGTAAATCCAGTGCTATAGAATCGTCCAGAAGAAACAATCATATCTCTTGATTCCCAAAAGCTATGAAGGCCCATAAGTACTTTCTGGAAAGCTCTTGAAGTCTAGTTTCCAATGCTTCTAAGGCCGACTTAATCAAATCTGCTAGAAAGGCAGCCGACCTACTTTAGTGCTGACTGGTCAGAAGGTCAATAGTCTGTTTGATGACCGAGTTTACATATTAAACTGCATCATTCTATGAAGTTTTATTAAGCATGCTATACATGGTGAGAAAGCTTAATAAGTCAGATTTCCAATGCATCTAGCCCCACCTCATTTGGAGATTCCTAGGAGAGGTTATTATCAAAATACTAAAGGCTGCGCAGAAGTCAAACAGCCATACGGAAATCAGCTCTGCAGAACTCCCGAAGAGGCTCCTTCACATTAGCACATGAAAATACTTTTGTCGCATGTTTATACCTCTCTAAGGCCGGTTATTACTAGTATAAATACCCCCTATGTCTATGATGTAAGGCAGCTTTGGATAATCTAAAATAGAACCCCTTTGTTCAGCTGTGTGCTAACAAATATTGAGAGTGATCTCTACCCCTTTGCTCTTGTGAATTCCTTCGCGGGATTGCAGAAGCGGCGGCTTCATCCGCTCCCAAGTGGTGCTCCAACTCCCTTCGAGGTCTCCTCGATTGATTGTAGGCTGTGTTGGTTGGTTCTTTGAGAGTGTGATTGGGCGAATCCTTGATTCAGGCTGCCGGTTAAAGACGGTGGTTGGCTTCGAGTTTTATTTGTCAGGTTGCACTAGTTATCGCTGCTTGCAGTAAGTTATCTTGGCTTCTTTGAAGCTAGTTATCTGAAGATTGATCCTACATCGTGAAGATCGGGCATCGTGACTGAAAGGGAAATGTGCCTTTGGGCCATTTCTATAATGTTTTGGTGATTAAGTGTCCAACACATATTAAGTGAGTTGATTATGTTCCAAACAAGCAAGAAGTGCAAATCATGTAACAAGGTATGTTTCTAGACTTAGTACATTGTTTTGAGTACTAACATATATTGTCTAAGTGCTAGAAACAGAGAAAAGAAGAGAAGAAAAGAAATGCAAAAGACTTGGCTTGGTACAGCCAAGTCCAGCTCGGTCTGGCACACCGGACTGTCCGGTGGTGCACCGGACTGTTCGGTGGTGCACTGGACTGTGTCTGGTGCGCCAGGCTGAACTCCGGTGAACAGGCCGTGTAACACCCGGCTTTAAGGAACAAAGCCAGGTGCATCTCATACATGCGCCAAGAAGACAACATATATAATAACAGAGTGTATAGAGATAAATGTCATAAAACATCAGAGTAATTATTACATAGCGGAAGACTTATTACAAAATAAAAGTATAACCATAAAACGAACTAAGGATCGTCGGCGCCAATGTCGACTGAGAAATGCCACCTAGATCAGATCGAACTCCTCAGTGTTAGGCGGCTCCTCTTCGACCACCTGTTCTTCTCCTGTGGGGGGGTGTGAGACAGCAAGGGTGAGCTCACACATGATCATAGCTCAACAAGTTGTGGGGAACCAGTGGACATAAACTCACAAAGGTGTGAGTTCATGTGATGTGTAAGGCTAACCAATGATAGGGGTTAAAGCTGAGCATTGCTTTTAAGTAGTTGGTCAACATTTTGTTAGTAATTACTAAGTGCAAGTAAATACCAAACCATAAATAAAGTAATAGAACAAAATTAATAATAAACCCATGCAATGCAAATGACAAAATTGAGTTTAAGTTCCATAATTTAAACATCAGAGAGTCATGAGCTGCTCGTGACCGTGAGCTCGGCTAGTATACCAGTTTTACACTCTGCAGAGGTTGTACCCTTTACCCACAAGTCATGTTACCCATCTGCCAAGGGGTCGCGAATCCCATACACCTCTACCTAGGAAGCGTGGCAGGGCAACACTACGAGGCCTTTACAAAGTTCCACTAGCTTCCGAAAACCCGCTACAGTTTATAGGAAGTTCCAATGCAGGGTTCCTGGCTGACTGCCATCGCAGCAAAATCAACCAGGGACCTCCCTACACTGACCACTCCCCTACTGCCCTTGCCCCTTTCGGGTAAGGTAGTCTTCCACTAGCTTTCCTAATTAGTCAGCCAAGGGCGTCCCATTAAACCCTTGTGGTGGCACGTGGTTCTCAAGTTAAGCTCTATGTTCCAATTAACATTAATGATCTCAACATGAACATAAATAGAATAACAAAAAGAATTGGAACATAGAGGTAATAAATGATTATCCCAAAACCATGTAAAGCAGTAGCAAACTACCCAAGTGATTCAGGGGTAAACAAGGTAATGAGATAAACAATCTAGGGTAACCTATTGGGTCCCATCAAAATTAACCTATGCATGAATAAATGATATTAAAGAACATTATTGGGTACAAAGTGGTCAAGGGCACAACTTGCCTTCAATGAGCTCCTGCTCAGCTACTTCAACCTGCTGCACACCAGGATCCTCAGCAACGGGCTCTTCTACTCGCCACAATACAAACAAGCACAGGATACAGGGAAAATTAACATTACACCAAGCATGTAAACCAAATACACAGAGATATTCTACATAATAAAATAAAATTCTAGGAACAGGAATCATAATTTTTGGAGTTATAGAATTTAAGTTATGCATTTTCAAAGGTTTTATGTGCTTTAAATAGGATTAAGTGATAAATAAATTTCTTACTGTTTTCATGACATAACAGAGGCTCTAGGTGATAGATAATAAAATTACAAAATTTTAGGAACTGGAATGGATTAATTTGGAGTTAGTATGAATTTTCTATGAATTTATAAAGTTTTAGTAATTATTTTGTATTAAAAAGTAATTTCTATAATTAAATAACTGAATTTAAAGAGCTATGGACTGGGCCTCAATTTCTGGAACTGCCAGGGGCCTCGGGGTAAATTGCCCAAGGCACAGTGAACAGCGTTCACTGGACGGCGGGTTGATTCCCCGGAAGCCCAAGGGCTCTTAAGTAAAATGGACCCGCGAAGGGGGGTACCGTTTGATCCTAGCCGTCAGATCTGAGATGAGCGCTTCTGATTAGATCCACTCTTATCCTGAACCGGTACGCTATGCCGGCCGTTGGATTTGAAATAAACGGTGCCAATTTAAAGTGCCCCAGACCCATCCTCGGCCGCCCGATCGCGATCCGGTGGACAAGACCGAATCCCACGAAGGGGGTTCTCTAACCTAATCCCAGCCGTCCGCACCGATCCGACGGCGCGCATCAGGTCTCCCTTCCCCGGCTCACGCAGAACACGGCGGCGCCCAGCGCACGGCGGAGCCTCGCCGGAGTGCGGCCAATCGGCGAACAGGGGCTTCGATCAAACTTCTAATTGGTCTTACGCGATCCATACGCGAAAACGGACTATCGGAACTGCTTATTACCTGAAGACTCGATGTCGGAGGCCGTGACCACGCACCACGGCGGAAAAGGGGACACCGGCGGCAACGTCTTGAGTCAGGACGATGCTCCAAGCTCAATTGGCTCCGCGCACACACTCCACACGACTAAGCGAGGTGCGGGGCTCTAACCCCGGGGGCAATGCGTCAATGGGGCGAGGATTGATGGTGGCAGCGCGGATAGCTTTGTCTGCGGTTGTGGCGGCGCGGATGGAGACGCCTTCGCGTGAACGACAGGGCGATTAGCGACTCCAGGGAGGACGAACATAGATATAGATGCCGTGGACCCGGAAACCCCCGTCCGATCTTGAACGCGCGCGACAAAATCGGAGTTCCGCTGCGGCGCAGCGCGATTTTACCGGAGGTCGGGGATGACATGCGGGGTCCACGCGGAGGTGGTGTGGCTGAGCGGTGGGCCCCGCCCGTCAGCGAACGTGGAAGCCACGGGTCCCCGCGCGCGTGGAAGTTGGGCCAGGGCGAGGGTTTTCCCCTGGTGGGCCGAATAGCCACCAGAGAGCCCAGGAAAGCTTCTTTCACTTTTTTTTTGTTTTATTTTCTATTTCCCCCATTATTTTACCAATTCAAATTTAAATTCTAATTTGAATTCAAACTTGTGACAGATTTGTACTTAGATTACATGGTGCCATAAAGAAGTTCCAAATTTGGAGATATATTTATATATCATTTATATTCTTATATCATTTCTCTCTTTCTTCCTCTTATTTTAAATTCTTGAATTTCCCTTTGATTCTTAAATTCTACCTTGGACTTGGGTATATTTCACATTATTCTATATTGTCACAAAATGCACACAAAACAGATTTCTAGCATGATGCATATTTTTGTGGCTTTTATGGTATTAATTATTTGTTTTTCTTTTCACATAGGGTGTTCACATGTGATGATGCATAAAGGTCAAACCCATATAAAGAGGAATTGTTTCTCTATTAGTATTATTTCTAGCAAATTACAATGTAGGTGTTACAAATCCTACCCCCCTTAAAAATAATCTCGTCCTCGAGATTTAAGAAGATCTAGGGAAAAGATGGGGAAAATCTATGCGAAGCTCTTCTTCTCTTTCCCAAGTTGCTTCATCTTCACCGTGGTGACTCCATTGGACTTTACACATCTTTATCACCTTATTCCTTGTAACTCGAGTCAAAGTATCCAAAATCTTGATCGGGTACTCTGTGTAAGTCAAATCACCATGAACACTGAGCTCTTCCATTGGTAACTGTTACTCAGGGACACGGAGACACTTCTTAAGTTGAGACACGTGGAACACATTATGCACATCCGACAGACTAGCAGGTAACTCGAGTTGGTATGCCATCTCCCCAACTCTTCTAAAGATCAGGAATGGTCCAATATAGCGAGGGGACAATTTGCCCTTAACTTTAAATCTCCTCATTCCACGCAGTGGTGACACCTTGAGGTACACATAATCTCCTTCTTCAAATTCCAGTGGTCTCCTTCTATTATCAGCATAGCTCTTTTGCCTGGTTTGAGCCACTCTCAAATTCTCTCGAATTATACGGACTTGTTCTTCTGCTTCTTGAATCAATTCGGGCCCGAAGAACTGTCTCTCTCCAGTCTGATCCCAATATAGAGGAGTCCTGCACTTTCTCCCATATAAAGCTTCAAAAGGTGACATCTTCAGACTGGCCTGGTAACTATTATTATACGAGAACTCAGCATAAGGCAGACTCTTATCCCAACTTCCTCCATGCTGAAGGGCACAAGCTCTCAACATATCTTCCAAAACTTGGTTTGTCCTTTCAGTCTGTCCATCAGTCTGAGGGTGATAAGCCGTACTAAAATTCAACTTCGTACTCATGTTCTCATGAAAGCTTCTCCAAAATCTTGAGGTAAACTGCGAACCTCGATCAGACACGATCTTCTTTGGTACTCCATGTAAACACATAATCCGAGCCATATATAACTCTGCTAGCTGAGAACCTTTATAAGTAGTCTTGACAGGAATAAAGTGGGCCACTTTAGTCAATCTATCCACAATCACCCATATAGCATCATATCCTTTCTGGGTGCGAGGCAATCCAGTAATAAAATCCATACCAATCTCTTCCCATTTCCACTCGGGTATCTTCAGTGGGTGCAGTAATCCAGCTGGCCTCTGGTGTTCAGCCTTAACTCTTTGACATACATCGCACATAGCCACATGTGCAGCCACATCTCTTTTCAATCCATACCACCAATACTTCCGCTTCAAATCCTGATACATCTTAGTACTACCAGGATGAATAGAATAATCCGAGTCGTGGGCCTCTTTTAAAATAGTCTCTCGAAGGCTTTTAATATCAGGAACACACATCCTGTCCTTGAACCATACAGTGCCTTGCTCATCTTCCGTAAATTCCGGAACTCGACCTTCAGTAATCAGATCCTTAATCTCTTTTATTTTAGCATCACCCATTTGTCCTTGGCGGATCTCTTGCTCCAAAGTAGGTTCCACTTCAATAGTAACTCCTTCAGTATGAGCAACTATCCCCAGGTTAAGTCTCCTGAAATCCTCAACAATCTCGTCGGGTAGCTGGGCAACAATAGCTAAATGAACATGCTCCTTGCGACTCAAGGCATCTGCAACCAAATTTGCCTTGCCCGGGTGATAGTGAATCTCCAAATCATAATCCTTTATAAGCTCCAACCAACGGCGTTGCCTAAGGTTGAGATCCTTTTGAGTGAATATGTACTTCAAACTCTTATGATCCGTATATACTTGGCACTTAGTTCCCATGATGTAGTGTCTCCAAATCTTAAGTGCATGCACAACGGCAGCTAGTTCCAAGTCATGAGTGGGATAGTTCAATTCATGCTTCCTCAACTGACGAGAAGCATATGCAATCACATGACCTTCCTGCATGAGCACACATCCTAAGCCTTGGCCACATGCATCACAATAGATATCAAATCCTTTCTGTAGGTCTGGCATAACCAATACTGGTGGTGACATCAACCTCTTTTTCAATTGCTCAAAGCTGTCTTGGCACTTCTCGTCCCACTTAAACTCTCTTCCTTTCTCCAAAAGTGAAGTCATAGGCTTAGCAATCTTAGAAAATCCTTCAATAAATCTCCGATAATATCCTGCTAATCCCAAGAAACTCCGAATCTCAGTAACTGTAGTGGGTACTCTCCATTCCATTATCTCCTTAACCTTAGCAGGATCCACTGCTATTCCTCCATTAGAAATAATATGTCCAAGGAATGGTACCTTGTCAATCCAAAACTCGCACTTGCTGAACTTGGCATATAGCTGGTTATCTCGAAGCTTCTGTAGCACCAACCTCAGATGTTCCTCATGATCGTTATCACTCTGAGAATAAATGAGAATATCGTCGATGAACACCACGACGAATCTGTCCAAATACTCCATAAACACCTTATTCATCAAGTTCATAAAATAAGCTGGTGCATTGGTTAATCCAAACGACATAACAGTAAACTCATATAATCCATATCGAGTCGAGAAAGCCGTCTTGGGAATATCCGATGGTCTAATCCTCATTTGATGGTATCCCGATCGGAGATCAATCTTCGAAAATACTCTTGCACCTCTCATCTGATCAAATAAATCCTCAATACGGGGCAACGGATACTTGTTCTTCACCGTAACATCATTAAGAGATCTATAATCCACACACATTCTTTGCGACCCATCCTTCTTCTGTACAAACAGTACCGGTGCTCCCCACGGCGAGGAACTCGGACGAATGTACCCAGCGTCTTGTAACTCAGTTAACTGCTTCTTAAGTTCCTTCAATTCCTCTACGGACATCCTATATGGCCGTTTAGAAATAGGGGCGGTTCCAGGTAAGAGATCAATAACAAACTCAACTTCTCTATCAGGTGGCATCCCTGGTAACTCCTCTGGAAAGACATCCGGAAAATCTCTAACCACCCGAATGTTGTCACCAACAAACTCCTCAGGTATAAAGAACATTGCACGCATGGGTGAGGAGGTTACTGCAATATTAACTTGAAACCTTTCTCCTTTAGTGGTAGTGAGTTCTACGGTACCCCTACCACATGCTATAACGGCCTTTGCCTTTCTTAGCCATGACATACCAAGGATCAAATCTATACTGCTTGACTCCAATATTATAGCAGTAGCTCCAAATTCTCTACCCATAATGGTTAATGTCAATCTACGTGTCATTTGATTCGCCTCAACAGGCCCTTTAGGTGTAATTACTATCATGGGTTTTCTCATATTTAGCAGTGGTATTTCATTTGTGTTGGCATATCTAGCAGACATGAATGAATGTGTAGCACCAGAATCAAATAATATGGTTGCAGGAATTGCATTAACATAAAACATACCAATTACGAGGTCCCCTCCATCCGGAGTAGCATCAACGCTGATCTGATTAACTTTGGCAATAGAATATCCCTTGCCAGATCCTGGAGTTTGCTGCCTGTTCTGAACTGGAGTAGTCGCAACTCTCTGTGGGCAGACATTTGCATAATGACCAGTCTTCCCACACTTGAAACAAGTAGTGCCTGGACTCTGTCCTGAAAACTTCGTCGGGGTGCCTGTAGGGGTAGCCTGTCGAGGAGGTGGAGTCCTCAGTGGTGATTGCTGAACTGGGCGTGGTCCTCCTGGTCGAGTCGGCGTACCCTGTGGTGAACTGTAGCGAGGACGAACACTGCTGCTTCCTTGTCCTTGAGATATTGCCTTTCTCTTCAAATCTCCCAGCTGAACACGCTTGTGCTCAATAGCCAGGGCCTTATCAAGCAGCCTCTGAAATGATGGAAATGTGTGTGCCACTAGAGCATACTGCAGTGGTCCATTAAGTCCTTCAATGAAATGCTCTTGCTTCCTCTCGTCTTCAGCAACTTCTTCAGGGGCATATCTGGATAACTGAATAAACTTGTCGCGGTACTCGCTGACTGACATACTTCCTTGCTTCAGCGACAGAAACTCCTTCTTCTTGATCTTTATCATACCGGCTGGAATATGGTAGTTCCTGAATTGTGTACTGAACTCCGCCCAAGTAATAGTATCTGCAGCATCATGGGCAGCAGTATATGAATCCCACCAGTCAGCAGCAGGACCTGTCAGACGTCCAGAAGCATAAAGAACTTTCTCCCGATCCGTGCACTGTGCAATATTCAGCATCTTCTCAACGGACTTCAGCCAATCATCCGCGTCCAGTGGATCAGGTGAGCTAGCGAATGTAGGTGGCTTATGACTCATGAACTCCCTATGCTTGTCTCGGGGTGGAACTGGTGGTGGTGGTGGAGGCAGTGGCACTTGTTGCTGCTGTTGTTGCTGTTGCATTTGTTGTTGCAGCTGCTGTTGTTGTGCCCTCCTTTCCTGGCGTATCTCATCTCGCTCCTGGCGCAACTCCTGTCGTATATCTTCTCTTTCCTGACGCATCTCCTGGCGTTCTTGCTGCATCTGAGCACGCATATCAGCCATAGTGTCTGCCATTTGCTGCATCACCGCCATCTGAGCAGCAACCAGTGGGTCAACTCCGCCTGGTGGAGGATTGGGAGGATTCATCTCTGCAGGCTGTGGCTGAGGTTGTCTATATATCCTTCGAGTGTGTTGGTTAGGAGGCAAGTCAATTCCACCACCCCGCCTGGTATTGGCCATCTGAGTTAGATACATATGGTAAGAAAATAGTAGACAAGGCAGATATTTACAAATCAGGTTACTTTGGGGAATTTTATTAGCTAAGCAGATTAATATTTTACCTACCCTAGCTAATTCAATACCTTATGGTGGTACATACTAAGATGTCCATAATTCAATCAATCAAAGAAGCAAATCAGGCATTTAGCATCAGCACAATCAAACAACATTTTAAATAGAGAAAATAGTTTTAATTTGTCTTAGGTTCCCTATCTCTTAGAAAGATCATAGTCATAGGATTCCAAGGTGTGAAATCCATCTTGTCTTAGAGTAGAAAAGATAAGAATGATCAGAGTAGAATAGCAAAAAGGTGAGACAAGATCAAGATGAGATGAGTATAGAAGGAGTCAGAGTAAGGTAAGTAGGAGAGGGTTTGTCCATTTCTACCTAGGTCTCGTCCTACAGTCAACATTCCTCTGATACCACTTCTGTAACACCCGGCTTTAAGGAACAAAGCCAGGTGCATCTCATACATGCGCCAAGAAGACAACATATATAATAACAGAGTGTATAGAGATAAATGTCATAAAACATCAGAGTAATTATTACATAGCGGAAGACTTATTACAAAATAAAAGTATAACCATAAAACGAACTAAGGATCGTCGGCGCCAATGTCGACTGAGAAACGCCACCTAGATCAGATCGAACTCCTCAGTGTTAGGCGGCTCCTCTTCGACCACCTGTTCTTCTCCTGTGGGGGGGTGTGAGACAGCAAGGGTGAGCTCACACATGATCATAGCTCAACAAGTTGTGGGGAACCAGTGGACATAAACTCACAAAGGTGTGAGTTCATGTGATGTGTAAGGCTAATCAATGATAGGGGTTAAAGCTGAGCATTGCTTTTAAGTAGTTGGTCAACATTTTGTTAGTAATTACTAAGTGCAAGTAAATACCAAACCATAAATAAAGTAATAGAACAAAATTAATAATAAACCCATGCAATGCAAATGACAAAATTGAGTTTAAGTTCCATAATTTAAACATCAGAGAGTCCTGAGCTGCTCGTGACCGTGAGCTCGGCTAGTATACCAGTTTTACACTCTGCAGAGGTTGTACCCTTTACCCACAAGTCATGTTACCCATCTGCCAAGGGGTCGCGAATCCCATACACCTCTACCTAGGAAGCGTGGCAGGGCAACACTACGAGGCCTTTACAAAGTTCCACTAGCTTCCGAAAACCCGCTATAGTTTATAGGAAGTTCCAATGCAGGGTTCCTGGCTGACTGCCATCGCAGCAAAATCAACCAGGGACCTCCCTACACTGACCACTCCCCTACTGCCCTTGCCCCTTTCGGGTAAGGTAGTCTTCCACTAGCTTTCCTAATTAGTCAGCCAAGGGCATCCCATTAAACCCTTGTGGTGGCACGTGGTTCTCAAGTTAAGCTCTATGTTCCAATTAACATTAATGATCTCAACATGAACATAAATAGAATAACAAAAAGAATTGGAACATAGAGGTAATAAATGATTATCCCAAAACCATGTAAAGCAGTAGCAAACTACCCAAGTGATTCAGGGGTAAACAAGGTAATTGGATAAACAATCTAGGGTAACCTATTGGGTCCCATCAAAATTAACCTATGCATGAATAAATGATATTAAAGAACATTATTGGGTACAAAGTGGTCAAGGGCACAACTTGCCTTCAATGAGCTCCTGCTCAGCTACTTCAACCTGCTGCACACCAGGATCCTCAGCAACGGGCTCTTCTACTCGCCACAATACAAACAAGCACAGGATACAGGGAAAATTAACATTACACCAAGCATGTAAACCAAATACACAGAGATATTCTACATAATAAAATAAAATTCTAGGAACAGGAATCATAATTTTTGGAGTTATAGAATTTAAGTTATGCATTTTCAAAGGTTTTATGTGCTTTAAATAGGATTAAGTGATAAATAAATTTCTTACTGTTTTCATGACATAACAGAGGCTCTAGGTGATAGATAATAAAATTACAAAATTTTAGGAACTGGAATGGATTAATTTGGAGTTAGTATGAATTTTCTATGAATTTATAAAGTTTTAGTAATTATTTTGTATTAAAAAGTAATTTCTATAATTAAATAACTGAATTTAAAGAGCTATGGACTGGGCCTCAATTTCTGGAACTGCCAGGGGCCTCGGGGTAAATTGCCCAAGGCACAGTGAACAGCGTTCACTGGACGGCGGGTTGATTCCCCGGAAGCCCAAGGGCTCTTAAGTAAAATGGACCCGCGAAGGGGGGTACCGTTTGATCCTAGCCGTCAGATCTGAGATGAGCGCTTCTGATTAGATCCACTCTTATCCCGAACCGGTACGCTATGCCGGCCGTTGGATTTGAAATAAACGGTGCCGATTTAAAGTGCCCCAGACCCATCCTCGGCCGCCCGATCGCGATCCGGTGGACAAGACCGAATCCCACGAAGGGGGTTCTCTAACCTAATCCCAGCCGTCCGCACCGATCCAACGGCGCGCATCAGGTCTCCCTTCCCTGGCTCACGCAGAACACGGCGGCGCCCAGCGCACGGCGGAGCCTCGCCGGAGTGCGGCCAATCGGCGAACAGGGGCTTCGATCAAACTTCTAATTGGTCTTACGCGATCCATACGCGAAAACGGACTATCGGAACTGCTTATTACCTGAAGACTCGATGTCGGAGGCCGTGACCACGCACCACGGCGGAAAAGGGGACACCGGCGGCGACGTCTTGAGTCAGGACGATGCTCCAAGCTCAATTGGCTCCGCGCACACACTCCACACGACTAAGCGAGGTGCGGGGCTCTAACCCCGGGGGCAATGCGTCAATGGGGCGAGGATTGATGGTGGCAGCACGGATAGCTTTGTCTGCGGTTGTGGCGGCGCGGATGGAGACGCCTTCGCGTGAACGACAGGGCGATTAGCGACTCCAGGGAGGACGAGCATAGATATAGATGCCGTGGACCCGGAAACCCCCGTCCGATCTTGAACGCGCGCGACAAAATCGGAGTTCCGCTGCGGCGCAGCGCGATTTTACCGGAGGTCGGGGATGACATGCGGGGTCCACGCGGAGGTGGTGTGGCTGAGCGGTGGGCCCCGCCCGTCAGCGAACGTGGAAGCCACGGGTCCCCGCGCGCGTGGAAGTTGGGCCAGGGCGAGGGTTTTCCCCTGGTGGGCCGAATAGCCACCAGAGAGCCCAGGAAAGCTTCTTTCACTTTTTTTTTGTTTTATTTTCTATTTCCCCCATTATTTTACCAATTCAAATTTAAATTCTAATTTGAATTCAAACTTGTGACAGATTTGTACTTAGATTACATGGTGCCATAAAGAAGTTCCAAATTTGGAGATATATTTATATATCATTTATATTCTTATATCATTTCTCTCTTTCTTCCTCTTATTTTAAATTCTTGAATTTCCCTTTGATTCTTAAATTCTACCTTGGACTTGGGTATATTTCACATTATTCTATATTGTCACAAAATGCACACAAAACAGATTTCCAGCATGATGCATATTTTTGTGGCTTTTATGGTATTAATTATTTGTTTTTCTTTTCACATAGGGTGTTCACATGTGATGATGCATAAAGGTCAAACCCATATAAAGAGGAATTGTTTCTCTATTAGTATTATTTCTAGCAAATTACAATGTAGGTGTTACAGGCCGCTCTCGGGAAAAATTTGGTAGCGTATGGCTATAATTCACTGGACTGTCTGGTGGTTCACCGGACCATCCGGTGAGCCAACGGTCGCCAGCGCAACGATCGGCCACGCAATCCGCGGGCGATGCGTGGCCGCGTCAACGGTCGGCAGGGGGCACCTGGACTGTCCGGTGTGCACTGGACAGTGTCCGGTGCGCCAACTGCCATGAATCTGCAACGGTCGTTTGCGCCAGAATAGGAAGGAGATCGGCACCGGACCGTCTATAGTGACTGTCTAGTGGCGCACCGGACAGTTCGGTGTGCCACACGACAGAAGGCAAGGATAGCCTTCCTTGTTGATCTCCAACGGCTCCTAGCTGCCTTGGGGCTATAAAAGGGACCCCTAGGCGCATGGAGGAGTCATCTAAGCATTTAAGAAACATTTGATTCTTCAACGGCTTCCTTGTTGATCTCCAACGGCTTCTAGACTCCAACTTCGCGCATTTGATTCTTTGAGATAGTGACTTGAGCTCCATTTGAGTTGTGAACTCCGTGGGTTGCGTTTTGAGCTCAAGTTGTGACTTGTGTGCATGATTGTGTTGTGATTTGAGTCTTGTGTGCGTTGCTCTCCCCTCCCTTACTTCTATGCTTCTTTTGTGATCATCATTGTAAGGGCGAGAGGCTCCAAGTTGTGGAGATTCCTCGCAAACGGGAGAAAGACAAAGAAAGGAAAAACCGTGGTATTCAAGTTGATCATTGGATCACTTGAAAGGGGTTGAGTGCAACCCTTGTCCATTGGGACACCACAACATGGAAGTAGGTAAGTATTACTTGGCCGAACCACGGGATAAAAATCGTGTGTCTCTTGTGTGCTTTACCTTTGATTATCTATGGTCACAAGAACTCACTTCAAGCTACTTAGCCGTTCGAACTTACATAACAAAGTTTTGTGGCTATTAGTGTTGAATTTTACAGGATCACCTATTCATGCCCCCCCTCTAGGTGCTCTCAATTGGTATCGGAACCATTCTCTTCACATAAGGGACTAATTGCCCGAAGAGATGGATCCTAAGAGAAAGGGGATGGTGGTCAACGACAAGGAGAAGGAGTCCATCTTCAACGAGCCAAGAGATGGCAAGCCCACTGACTCTGGCTCGAGTCACAAGAAGAAGGACGATAAGAAGAAGAGGCGCATCAAGAAGATCGTCTACTACGACAGCAATGAATCTTCTTCTTCACCAAGAGACGACGACGATGACTCGTCTAAGAGGAAACCGGTTAATCAAGACTTTTCATTTGATTATTCTCGTATTCCTTTCAATTGCAATGCTCATTTGCTTTCAATTCCTCTTGGTAAACCTCCACACTTTGATGGAGAGGACTACCCTTTTTGGAGTCACAAAATGCGTAGTCACCTATTTTCTCTCTATCCTAGTATTTGGGAGATTATTGAAAACGGAATGCATTTTGATAATACTAACAACCCCGTTTTCATAAATGAGCAAATTCATAAGAATGCACAAGCTACCACTGTTTTGCTAGCATCTTTGTGCAGGGATGAGTACAACAAGGTGAGCGGCTTGGACAACGCTAAGCAAATCTAGGACACCCTCAAGATATCTCATGAGGGGAACGACGCCACCATGATCACCAAAATGGAGTTAGTGGAAGGTGAGCTAGGAAGGTTCGTGATGATTAGGGGAGAGGAGCCAACACAAACATACAACAGGCTCAAGACCCTGGTTAACAAGATTAGAAGCTATGGAAGCACAAGATGGACGGACCACGACGTCGTCCGACTTATGCTAAGGTCATTCATGGTAATTGACCCCCATCTTGTTAACCTTATTCGTGAGAATCCCAGGTACACCAAGATGACGCCCGAGGAGATTCTTGGGAAGTTCGTGAGCGGGCGCATGATGGTGAAGGAGGCCCGATATGTGGACGATGCTCTAAATGGTCCACTACCCGTCCACGAGACTCAAACTGTTGCCCTCAAGGCAACAATCAGCAGGGAGGCGCTACCAAGCAAGGTGGCACAAGTTGAAGCTGCCGGGCTAAACGAAGAAGAGATGGCCCTAATCATTAAACGCTTCAAGACCGCTTTAAAAAGGCGCAAGGAGCACCCCAACAAGAACAAAGCAAAGGGGAAGCGCTCCTGCTTCAAACGCGGTAAGACTGGTCATTTTATAGCACAATGCCCCGATAATGAAAATGAGTAGGAACAAAAAAAGCATGGGAAGAGGGAGAAGAAGAAAGTTTACAAGAAGGCGAAGGGCAAGGCGCACCTTGGCAAAGAATGGGACTCGGACTGCTCTTCATCCGATTCCGATGATGAAGGACTGGCAGCCTCGGCCTTCAACAAGTCCCCTCTCTTCCCCAACGAACGACACACTTGCCTCATGGCCAAGGAGAAGAAGGTAAGTGGTCGTGATACCCCTAAATACACTACTTCTAGCGATGATGATTCTAGTGATGATGAAGTAGATTATATTGATTTATTTAAGGGTTTAGATAGAACTAAAGTAGATAAAATCAATGAGTTAATTGATGCGTTAAATGAAAAAAAATAGATTGCTAGAGAAGCAAGAGGATATTTTGTATGAAGAGCATGATAAATTTGTTAGTGTGCAAAAATCCCTTGCGTTAGAGATTAAAAGGAATGAAATGCTATCTTCTGAGCTATCTGCTTGTCATGAATCTATCTCTAGTTTAAAGATTTTGAATGATGATTTAAATGCTAAGCTAGATGTAGCTAATAAATCTAGTTCATGTGTAGAACATGTTGTAATTTGCAATAGATGCAAGGATTTTGATATTAATGCTTGTAATGAACATCTTGCATCCATTACTAAATTAAATGATGAGGTGGCAAGTCTTAATGCTCAACTTAAGACTTGCAAGGTTGATTTTGATAAGTTAAAATTTGCTAGGGATGCCTACTACCATTGGTAGACACCCCTCAATTAAGGATGGACTTGGCTTTCGAAAGAAAGCCAAGAGCTTAACAAGCCAAAAGGCTCCCATTCCCAACAAGGAAAAAGGGAAGGCCCCTATGGCTAGTAGTTCTCAAAGGAATCGTGCTTTCATTTATAATGATAGAAAGTTTTCTAGGAATGCTCATTATAATAAGAGTTATGATCATGATGCCTTTAATTCACATGCTATGTTTGCCTCTAGCTCTACTTTTGTGCATAGTAAGCCTAGGAGAAATCATGTTGTGCATCATGTGCCTAGGAGAGTGTGTAATGAACCTTCCACTATTTACCATGCTTGCAATACTTCATTTATGCTTGTACGTAAGAATGAAAAAGTAGTTGCTAGAAAGTTGGGATCCAAATTCAAGGGAGACAAGACTTGTATTTGGATTCCAAAGGCTATCGTGACTAACCTTGTAGGACCCAACAAAAGTTGGGTACCTAAAACCCAAGTGTAAATTGCCTTGCAGGTTTATGCATCCGGGGGCTCAAGCTGGATTATCGACAGCGGATGCACAAACCACATGACAGGGGAGAAGAAGATGTTCACCTCCTACGTCAAGAACAAGGATTCCCAGGATACAATTATTTTTGGAGATGGGAACCAAGGCAAGGTTAAAGGTTTGGGAAAGATAGCCATCACAAGCGAGCACTCTATTTCAAATGTATTCTTAGTAGAGTCATTAGGGTACAATCTCCTGTCTGTAAGTCAATTATGCCACATGGGTTACAATTGTTTGTTTACAAATGTTGATGTTTCTGTCTTTATAAGGAGTGATGGTTCATTAGTGTTTAAGGGTGTATTAGATGGCAAACTCTACTTAGTTGATTTTTCGAAAGAGGAGGCCGATCTAGATGCATGCTTAATAGCTAAGACTAGCATGGGCTGGCTATGGCATCGCCGTCTAACACATGTTGGGATGAAGAACCTTCATAAACTTCTAAAGGGAGAACATGTGTTAGGACTAACCAATGTCTGCTTCGAAAAAGATAGACCTTGTGCAGCTTGTCAGGCAAGGAAACAGGTGGGAAGCACTCATTGTTGGGGCGAAGGCGAAGACGCCACCCTTCGCTCGAGGCCTTCGCTGTACTCGCTGCACCAACGGTGACAAGACAACGGGCAGACTTACCCTTCGTCTCATACGCTGCCGGACGAAGACCTGTGACGAGGTCGTCTCATCCTGCGACCTCGTCCAGAATGGAGGACCACGTGTGATCCGGCCCATTGTAACAGGCACTGCGTGGCCGTTGCGCGTTACGGGCCTAATTTGTAAAGGCCTCCTTGTAATTACGGTCTGTAACCCCGCTTTATGGGAATATTCTGGGGATCACCTAGGTGTCTGAGGGCACATGCGTCCTTAACACGGGACGCTGGGCACCCGGATACCTATAAATACCCCCTGCACAGTGCCCTTGAGAGGCTAGATTAACAGAGCTATTGCCATCACGTGCAGAAACTCTGTTTGCGTTACTACACCTCCCCGTTGGATCAACTTGCGCCAGTGAGCAAGTTCCAACATTTGGCGCCCACCGTTCGTGCTACGAAACAACCACCCACGATGGCACCCAAGAAAGCTAGCACTGCTGGCCGCAAAAAAGGGCAAGGCCCTCGCACTCACCCACTCCACCCACCAAGAGGCTACTGAAGACGACGCTCACCGCACCTGCGAAGACGAAGCTCACCGCACCTGCGGCCCTGAAGGACAGCCGCAACCTCCCCCAGACTTCGCTCCACCAGAGGGCACGGACTTCACCGAGGACGGCGAAGTCATCGGCGTCTCCGCAGAAGAACAGCTACAGCTGCGCGCCCTGCGCATCAAGAACCGCAATCTCCAGAAGCAAAAAGAGATACTTGAGGCCAAGCACCAACGTGTGTCTGCACAAGCCAAGGTGCGGCAAATGATACGAGACGAAGAGCAGAAGGCCCAGGAGCTCGAGCAAGAGATCGCGCTAATGCAGCGCGAAGGCCACTTCGGCCTGCAACAAGGGCCATCCCTGCAACAGCGCGCACAAGTCGAAGACCTGCACTTTCCCTACTGCGACCGCGCCATCCCACACGCCGCGCCATTCCAAGGGGTCAACTACCTCGACGAGTGAAGTCCCCTGGCGCCACACCTGCAAGTGACACCCTGGCCTGCCAACTTCCGGGCAGGGACCTATCCCAAGTACAACGGCAGCACGGACCCAGCACAGTACATCATGAGTTATCAGGTCGCCGTTGCATCTTCCGGTGGGGACGACGCCACGATGGCCAAGACTTTCATCATCGCCCTCGAGGGCCCGGCTCTCACCTGGTTCACCCGGTTGCCACCGCTGTCCATCGACTCCTGGAGAAGCCTCCGGGACAAATTCCTACTCAATTTCCAAGGGTACCGCTCGGACATCGACGCCTTGGCCGAACTCTCACTCTGCAAGCAGCTGGAAAAAGAGACTCTGCGGGAGTATTACCGCAAGTTTCTGACACTCAAGTCACAGCTGCCCTCGGTCGATGACCAGATTGCCATCCACTACGCCATCAGTGGCCTTCGCGCCGGCGTCCTTTACAGCCACTGCATCAGAGATCCGCCCAAGAACCTTCAGGAATTATATCAGCTATTTGAAAAATACGCCAAATCCGAAGAGCTCCACCAGCGCAAAGTTGAGTCTCAGAGGAAACCCAAAGATGCTCCACAGTCCAGCCGCACGTGGACGAGAACTCCGCAGCCAGACTCCGGTCGAGGCGGCCGCAATCAGCAGCAGGTGCACAACATTGCCAACTAGCACCCCGCCGGTGATGCCCCTCGCCGCCAGGAATATCCCCCCCCAGGGCCGCGGAAATGGAACTCGCGGTAGGGGCCGGGGACGCGCGCAACCGCCACGCCGATTCTATTGTCTTTTCCACGGCGAAGACTGCGCCCACCAAACCAAAGACTGCCCAGAGACGAAGGCCACCAGAGACAGGATGGCACGGGCGCTACCGGCCGACAACCCTAGAGTTGTCGCGCACACTTATCAGCAACACCCTCCACCATACATCCACGCCCCCGCCCCGCATCCACCGCACCACGCATACCAACACCACCAGGAAGTACAAAGCGTACCTACAAGAACAAAGACGTCTTCGCCTGGTCCGCCCTCGACTTGGTCAGGGTCAGCCGATCCATAATCGAGCACTGCTTGGGAATCGACCCTTCGGTGAGACCGAAAAAACAGCGGCTCCGCAAAATGTCCGACGAGAAGACAGAAGCCGCCAAGGCCGAGGTGCATCGCCTCCTGGAAGCCAAATTTATCGAGCCAGTGGCTTACCCCACGTGGCTCTCTAACGTAGTGATGGTGCAGAAAAAGAGCGGCAAGTGGCGAATGTGCATCGACTTCACCAGTCTCAACAAGGCCTGCCCAAAGGACAACTTCCCGCTGCCTCGGATCGACAAAATAGTCGATAGCGCGGCCGGGTGCGAAGTCATGTCACTCCTCGACTGTTTCTCCGGTTACCATCAAATATATATGAAGGAGGAAGACAAGGCCAGCACCAGCTTCATAACACCCTTCGGCACATATTGCTTTATCAGAATGCCGGAGGGACTCAAGAACGCTGGGTCCACCTTCTCCCGGCTTACAAAAACAGTGCTCGAAGGGCAAGTCGGCAGAAATATATTCACATATGTGGATGACATTGTCGTCGCCAGCAGGAGCAAGGAGGACCATCTCGCTGACCTCGCCGAGACATTCGCGAACATGCGGGACGCACGACTTCGCCTGAACCCCGAAAAGTGCGTCTTCGGCGTTCGCCAGGGGAAAATATTGGGCTACCTAGTATCACACCGCGGCATCGAGGCCAACCCAACCAAAATCCAGGCCATCATCAACATGACGCCCCCGCAGTCAGCCAGAGACGTCCAGCGTCTGACGGGCAGATTGGCCGCCCTCAACAGATTCATCTCCAAATCCGCTGAGCGAAGTCTTCCCTTCCTCAAAACACTCCGCGGCGCAAAAGACTTCGCTTGGGGACTAGAGCAGGCGGCGGCCTTCGCCTCACTGAAACAGTACCTGTTGGAAGTGGCGGTTCTTACAAGCCCCGACTCTTCGCTACCCCTGTTGCTTTACGTTGCGGCCTCGCCGCACGCGGTCAGCGCGGCACTTGTTCAGGAGCAGATAGTAGAGGGCGTGATCAGACAGTGCCCAGTCTATTACGTCTCCGAAGTGCTCACACCGTCAAAATGTAACATGACGGAACTCGAAAAGATTGCCTATGCAGTTGTTATGTCTTTGCGCAAATTGCACCACTACTTTGAAGCATTCAAGGTCCGCGTCACCTCAGATAGGGGACTCGGCGAATTATTCAGAAACCCGGAGGCATCGGTACAGATCGCCAAATGGGCGGCCGAACTCTTCGGCTACCACATCACTTTCGAGCCCAGGACAGCGATCAAATCACAAGTTCTAGCAGACTTCGTCGTCGACTGGACCGGGCCAATAACACAGCCGGACCCGTCCGCAGAGAAGGTTTGGACAATCCACTGCGACGGTGCATGGTGCCATGCGGGGGCAGGCGCTGCTGCAGTCATCACCTCACCCGCCGGGGTCAAGCACAGATACGCGGCACGCTTAAGCTTCGCTCTGGAATCTGACAGATGCACAAACAACATAGAAGAATACGAAGTTGTCATCCTCGGCCTCTGCAAACTAAGAGCCCTTGGTGTCACCACCTGCGTTGTCAGAACAGACTCCAAGGTAGTCGCTGGCCAAGTCGAGAAAGACTATGCAGCAAAGGACCCCGCACTTATGCAATACCTTGCGGCCATCCGAAGTCTCGAGAGACAATTCAAGGGATTCACCTTGCAGCATGTGGACCGGGCCAAGAATGAAGAAGCCGACACGTTGGCCAAGGCAGCCGCCAGGGGCGAAGCCCTACCCTCCGACGTGTTCTATCATGTCATCGGCATGCCAGCCGTCCGCAGCCCTGAAGGGCTCCAAATAACCAACGACAGCGAGGGCCACCGCATAATCAACCTCATCATGACCGAAGACTGGCGGGCGCCAATAACCCTGTATCTGCAGGGGTACTATCACCCAATCGACAGCAATGAGGCCAAGCGCCTCAACCACCGAAGCCGGGACTTCGCACTAATCGAGGGCCAACTTTACAAGAAGGGGTCAGTCAACCGATGCTTAAGTGCGTCACCGAGACCGAAGGCGTCCAAATCCTGCGCGAAGTCCACAATGGGACATGCGGCTCCCATGCAGGGCCTAGGCCCCTAGCGGCAAAGGTGATTCGCCAAGGTTTCTACTGGCCCGCCATTATTTGTGCCGCAAATAGGGTCGTCAGATCCTGCGAAGCCTGTCAGAAATTTTCCCCACGCTCGGGACGCCCCTCGCAGTTCATGAAGTTGATCACCCACACGTGGCCCCTTCAGCGCTGGGGCCTAGACATTGTCGGGCCCCTGCCCACGGCTCAGGGGAACCTCAAGTTCACCTTCGTCGTCGTTGAATACTTCACCAAATGGATTGAAGCGATGGCAGTATCCACTATCACATCGAAGACAGCCCAGAAATTCTTCTAGCAAAATATTGTTTGCCGCTTCGGAGTATCGTCCGAACTCACGGTCGACAACGGCAAGCAGTTCAACAACCAAGATTTCAAAGACTTCTGCTTCTCCATCGGCACCAAGCTTGCCTTCGCCTCCGTGTACCACCCCCAGTCCAACGGAGTCGTGGAGCGCGCCAACGGCAAAATTTTCACAACCGTCAAGAAAATGCTCCTCGACGACAAAAAAGGCAAGTGGCCCGACCTGTTACCCGAAGTGGTCTAGGCGCTGAACACAACTGAGTGCAGGGCGACTGGGTTCACCCCCTTCCGCCTATTATACGGATCGGAGGCCATGACTCCGCAAGAAATAAAACATGGGTCGCCTCGGACAGCCGCGTCGGTCGTCCCCGACGTAGACGAGCCGACTTCGAAGGACCTCATTGACGGAGACCGCGTCTTCGCCCTACAGGCTCTGGACAAATACCAAGCCCAGACAAAAGCATGGCGCGACCACGCAGTCATCCCAAGGGAATTCAGCGAAGGGGACCTCGTACTCGTCCGGACAGCTCGGACAGAGTCCAGGGGCAAGCTGGAGCCCAAGTGGGAGGGCCCTTTCATTGTCAAGACGAAGGCCTCCCCCAGAGCATACAGGCTCGCGACGCCAAACGGCGAAGACTTGGAGCACTCCTGGAACATCGATAATCTCCGCAAATTTTTTGTTTGACTCATCAGGGCCAGCTCGCCCTTGTAATTCGCAAAAACAATTTTATTCTGGCCCGCACTCTTTTCCTCCCGGGGGGTGAGGTTTTTAACGAGGCGGAGTCATGTAATATACAAGTGAAAAATCCCCCGCAAAAATCTACGTCGAAAAAAGACCGCGCTGACGGTCTTCGACATTCGACCAATACAAAGTCACCGCGAGGCCCAGCGCTAGCTACCCTCACGTGCGACAACTCCGCGCAGAAGTCGCCTAAGGGTGCAGCCGGACTAGCACAACAAGTGCGAAAAATCGAAGTCTTCCGCGAAGACTATCCGTGTAGAAGTCGCCTAAGGGTGCAGCCAGACTAGCACAACAAGTGCGAAAAATCGAAGTCTTCCGCGAAGACTATCCGTGCAGAAGTCGCCTAAGGGTGCAGCCGGACTAGCACAACAAGTGCGAAAAATCGAAGTCTTCCGCGAAGACTATCCGTGCAGAAGTCGCCTAAGGGTGCAGCCAGACTAGCACAACAAGTGCGAAAAATCGAAGTCTTCCGCGAAGACTATCCATGCAACAATCGCCTAAGGGTGCAGCCGGACCAAGCGCAACAAGTGCGGAAAAGACTACACCAAACTGTCCGCGCAAAGACCGACTACATGCGCACCAAACCAACATAACAAATACACCAGACCAAGTACGTAACGCCTTCGTGAGCATAGCCGAATGTGCGAAGGCACACAACCTCATCATACAAGCCATTACATACAAGCGAGGGCATCACACTTTACATCGGTTCAACCTTCGGAATAATTCCCATCTCCCTATAGTTAAATAGCATTATCCTCAGCTCCTCACCCGCAAAAAGACTTTGCAGCTCCCCCTCGCCTGCACTCACAGCGGCCGGCAAGGACAACAGTTCCTGCCTGCCAACCCTGCTCACACGAAGCCGACCGCTGTCCGCCTCACTCACTCTACGCTTCGCAACCGCCCTTCGCCGCCTACGCCCCACACTTGGACCAGGCACAACCTCAGCATCCACAGCACGCGGCGAGGCCTCCGCCGCTGCCATGTCCAAGGCCGCAAAGTAATCCAAGTCCTCATCCGACGACTCTTCAGTCCACCCAACCGAACTCCCAGAATCATCAAAATCAGAAAGCTTAGACGCAGATTCATCCGATTCATTCCCATCATCCACGGTCGAAGCCGCCAAAAAATTAGCAGTAGCGGCTGCCTGCGTAGGCCCAAAATCTTGAACCTGCGCAGCAACCAAGGTTCAGCAACATATGCAAAATTCCCTAACTACCCACACCCACTATGCCACCTGCGAAGACCCAGCCGACGTAGGATCCTCCACTGCCGCCTCCGCCGCCATCTTCGCAGGATCCTCAGCCCTCGGCGCTGCAGTCGGCGACGAGCCACCGCCGGCCGCAGTGGCTACGGGGGCATCAGGGGCGCCTCCGACGATCTCTGGGGGCGGCGCCGGGGCGACCTCGGACACAGCCGCCACCGGGTTCGACTCCGAGTCAGGCTGCGCGCTGTTCAAAGCCCCGAAGTCCTCCACCTTCTCGTTACGCGCCGCCTGAGACACAGCACACAGATTCAGCAAACCCACATATAACCCACATTCAACAACACCAAACAAAAGTCAAATATTACCTGACCCCTTGCCGTCTCGGATCGCTCCCTGACCACCTCCCGACTGTGAGGACCCCACATCCGGTCGAAGAGGGCTCCCGCGGATTCCTTCACCGCAGGTTCCTCAACCTTGTAAATATCGCGCTCGAAATCCTCATCAGCTTGGTCGAAGACCTCATAGTGCCGGCACCCTTCGCGGGACAGCGCGTTCATCGCCCCTTCGCAGGTGACCAGGGAGGCATAGGACATAAACCCCTCCACAATGGTGGGGAGCGCCAGCAACTCCTCCTGCAGCCACTCGAGGCAGCGAAGTCTGGGCTCTTGGTCTGGCACTTCGAAGTCAGCGGTCCACGCGCCCAGCTCGTGGTATGAGTCCACAAGCTGTTTGCGCGTCCGCTCAGCCTCCGAGCGCGTCGAAGCCTCGGCCCTCTCCACACGGGCCTGTAGGGCGTTGAACCGCTCCTCCAATTCCTCGGCGCGCTGTCTGGCGAGACTGCCCTCCACCCACGCCAAATTGGCCTCCGCCTGCGCAGACTGCGCCTTGGTGAGGGCCTCATTAGCCTCCTTCCTCTCCTCCGCCAATTGGCGCCGGAGGTCAGTCCTTTCACCCTCCAGCGTGGCCACCTTATCCGCCAACTTGCGGCACTTGCTGTCGGCGGCCGACTTTTCCCAGACAGCGTCAGCATGTTGCACCCGAAGTCTCTCGACTTCGGCAGACACAACTGCCGTAAGGGCCCCCGACGTCGCGCGGTCTGTGAAATCAGCCGCCTACAAGACACACATAAGACCACAGCCCCAACGAAGCTCGTAAAAACCGAAGTCTAGCTCAACTTACCTGACTTAACGCCTCCTTCAGCCGGCGGGACACAGCGCCCGCCTCGTCCCTGATGGCAGTGAGTGCCGGAATCTCACCACCAGCACTAAGAGCACTACCCTTCGCCCTAGGCATCACAGCAGCCGCCGCGGTCGCCACGGCGGGCGGAACAACAACAAGTTGGCCTTCGCCCGACTCTACAACATATCAACAGATTAAAAAAACTTGAGCTAACGACTTACCAACAAGATAGTCATCCACGCTAATATCGGTGGCGAAGTCGGCAACGCGCTTGCCCGGCGGAGGCAACTCTCGAGCCTTCACGGCTCTCGCCGGGTCAGACTTGGTACCGCCAGCGGCGGCCGCCTTCACAGCCTCCGGCACCCTGCTGGACCCAGGGGCGGCCGACTTTGCCGCCAGCGTCGGCTGGCTTCCGCCGGGGGCAGCAGCCTTCGCAGCCCCCCGCGACCTCTTCGGCCTAGCCTCAGGCAGCCTGACGACCGCCTGGCGCTTCTACGCAGCTCCCTGACGATCCTTGTCCATCACTGCTGACAAAACAACAGCAATATTCCGCCCATAAGGAAACACTCTCTAATCACGAACCATGCGAGATGTAAAAAAATCTTCGCCGGCCGCGCGGGGGATAGGAACATTCTTAGGCCACCAACCCCCGGTAACCCTCAGCATCCGCGCCGAAGACTCCTGGAGCTCGGGCGAAGACATCCTTCCCCTTGGGGCCACGCATGTCCTCATCAATTCCCTAGCAAAACCATCGGAAACCCCCAGTCCTCCCGTAGCAATACCTAGTTTCCTCTTCTTAGAGGATGGGGCGGCCGCCGGCGTGGGGTCGTCTCCAGTCTCTGCCGCCGGTTTCTTCCCGCGACGATCCACATCGTCTTGCCCGGGATAACCGCCATACAGCAGGCGGTTCAACTCGAAGACCCTGTTTAAGCGGTCATTAGACCCGCGTATATCCCAGCTACGCTGGCCTTCTGTCTTCGGCACGTACCGACCAACAATCCGCACCGCCCCATCCTCCGCCTCACGCACAAAGGCGGCCGGATCGCGACTACGCAGATCCAGTGCGAAGGTGGGACTTCGCACCAACATCCCACCATGGGAAGGCATCTGGCGAGGGCATACTTCGCCCAGCGCCCAGCCATGCGCCAAAGGCCACACCCCATACGCCACAAACTCCTCAACCAAATCGCGCCCGCTGCTCAGGCCGGCCGCGCACCGAAGGGCCCCTTCGTCTGCATCCTCCTCCGCCACTTCAAACTGCGGGTATGCTGAGTAATAATACGAGCACATCTCGGCCACGGGGAGTCCCGAATGGTCCTCGACTGTGCCCTCCGCAACGTAGAACCAAAACTCATGCCAGTTGCCCCATTTATTGCGGGCGCAAGGAACCAACTCAACTACCTCCATCGAGGTCTTGCCGGTCTTCGGCGTAAATGTACAGGACCCAAACTGAGCAACCTTATTTCTGATCATCCATTTCTGCCAGTGCAGGCAATAGTACTTCGCGAAGACTTCGACCGATGGCTGTCCGCCGTACGAAGTCGTCGCCCAGACATATTTCGACAGAGCCACCACGATATTCGGAGTCAGCTGGTGGATCTGGACGTTAAATCTGCGCAGGACTTCTCCCACAAATCGGTGCGCAGGCAGGCGAAGACCAGCGGCAAAGAACGCCTCGAAGACAACCAACTCGCCTTCTGGCTCGGGGACCTCCTCCGTCCCCGGGACACGAGCGACTCCGCCGCCAAAGTAACCAAGTCGCTGCATATCTTGCACGTGGACCGAGGGCATCCGCGACACACCGAAATCCACCGTGTCGCCGGCGTGCAACTCCTCCGCCACCACAGTGCTCAGCGTCTCCTCAGACGACGCGTCGGCCGACGGCATAGCGGCAGCAGAAGAAGAAGAGGTTGGCATCGCTACGTACCGTCGACGGCGGCGGGCGGTCTGCTTCACACGGGCTAGATCTCCGGCGAACAAGAGCAAGGAGGGCAGACGAGCAGCAAGAGGTTTGAGAAGGCGGTTAGGGTTTTCGCGGAGCGCGGAAAGATAAAGTTCAAAACGCGCCGCCCCCCGTCCCCTTTTATACACAGGACGCGGCGCTTCGGGAAACCCGCAATCCAACAATACGACGTCAATCAACGGTCATGTCAAAAACCCCCGCGGAACCATTTCGAGCGAGGGCAGCGTCTCCGCCATCTAGCGACATCTTCGGCACCAGGTGACTTAGTCGAACTGGTCCCTCGGAGGGCAAATGTTGGGGCGAAGGCGAAGACGCCACCCTTCGCTCGAGGCCTTCGCCGTACTCGCTGCACCAACGGTGACAAGACAACGGGCAGACTTACCCTTCGTCTCATACGCTACCGGACGAAGACCTGTGACGAGGTCATCTCATCTTGCGACCTCGTCCAGAATGGAGGCCCGCGTGTCATCCGGCCCATTGTAACAGGCCCTGCGTGGCCGTTGCGCGTTACAGGCCTAATTTGTAAAGGCCTCCCTGTAATTACGGTCTGTAACCCCGCTTTTATGGGAATATTCCAGGGATAACCTAGGTGTCTGAGGGCACATGCGTCCTTAACACGGGACGCTGGGCACCCGGATGCCTATAAATACCCCCGCACAGTGCCCTTGAGAGGCTAGATTAACAGAGCTATTGCCATCAAGTGCAGAAACCCTGTTTGCGTTACTACACCTCCCCGTTGGATCAACTTGCGCCAGTGAGCAAGTTCCAACACTCATCACAACAAGAATGTGATGACAACATCAAGACCACTGGAGCTACTACATATGGACCTCTTCGGACCCGTTGCCTACCTTAGCATCGGAGGAAGTAAGTATGGTCTTGTTATTGTTGATGATTTTCCTGCTTCACTTGGGTGTTCTTTTTGCAGGATAAATCAGAAACCCAAGGGACCCTTAAGCGCTTTCTTAGGCGGGCTCAAAACAAATTTGAGCTCAAGGTGAAAAAGATAAGAAGCGACAACGGGTCCGAGTTCAAGAATCTGCAAGTGGAGGAGTACCTTGAGAAAGAAGGTGTCAAGCACGAGTTCTCCGCTCCCTACACACCACAGCAAAATGGTGTGGTAGAGAGGAAGAACAGGACGCTTATCGACATGACGAGGACGATGCTTGGAGAGTTCAAGACGCCCGAGTGGTTTTGGTCAGAAGCTGTGAATACGGCTTGCCACGCCATAAACCGGTTATATCTTCATCGCCTCCTCAAGAAGACCTCCTACGAACTTCTTACTGGTAACAAACCCAATGTTTCTTACTTTCGTGTATTTGGGAGCAAATGCTACATTTTGGTGAAGAAAGGTAGACATTCTAAATTTGCTCCCAAAGTTGTAGAAGGGTTTTTACTAGGGTATGACTCAAATACAAGGGCGTATAGAGTCTTCAACAAATCATCAGGTTTGGTTGAAGTCTCTAGCGACGTTGTATTTGATGAGACTAATGGCTCTCCAAGAGAGCAAGTTGATCTTGATGATGTAGATGATGATGATGTTCCAACGGCCGCAATACGCACCATGGCGATTGGAGATGTGCGACCATAGGAACAACAAGAGCAAGATCATCCTTCTTCCTCAACAATGGTGCATTACCCAACTCAAGATGATGAACAGGTCCCTCAAGAAGAGGCGTGTGATCAAGGGGAGCACAAGAAGAACAAGTTATGGAGGAAGAAGCACCACTGGCCCCTCCAACTCAAGTCCGAGCGACAATCCAAAGGAATCGCCCCGTTGACCAGATTCTGGGTGACATAAGCAAGGGAGTAACTACTCTCTCAAGATTAGCAAACTTTTGTGAGCATTACTCATTTGTCTCTTCTATTGAGCCTTTCAGGGTAGAAGAGGCCTTGCAAGATCCGGACTGGGTGTTGGCCATGCAGGAAGAGCTCAACAACTTCAAGAGGAATGAAGTTTGGAGCCTGGTGCCACGTCCCAAGCAAAATGTTGTGGGAACCAAGTGGGTGTTCCGCAACAAGCAAAACGAGCACAGGGTGGTGACAAGAAACAAGGCTCGACTTGTGGCAAAAGGTTATGCCCAAGTCGCAGGTTTGGATTTGAGGAGACTTTTGCTCCTGTGGCTAGGCTAGAGTCTAGTCGCATTCTATTAGCCTATGCCGCTCACCATTCTTTCAGGTTATTTCAAATGGACGTGAAGAGCGCTTTCCTCAACGGGCCGATTAAGGAGGAGGCATACGTGGAACAGCCCCCTGGCTTTGAGGATGACAGGTACCCCGACCATGTGTTTAAGCTCTCTAAGGCGCTCTATGGACTTAAGCAAGCCCCAAGAGCATGGTATTAATGCCTTAGAGATTTCTTAATTGCTAATGCTTTCAAGGTTGGGAAAGCCGATCCTACTCTTTTCACTAAGACTTGTGATGGTGACCTTTTTGTGTGCCAAATTTATGTCGATGACATAATATTTGGTTACACTAACCAACTAGTCTTGTGAGGAGTTTAGCAGGGTGATGACTCAAAAGTTTGAGATGTCGATGATGGGCGAGTTGAACTACTTCCTTGGTTTCCAAGTGAAGCAACTCAAGGACGGCACCTTCATCTCCCAAACAAAGTACACTCAAGATCTTCTCAAGTGGTTTGGGATGAAGGACGCCAAGCTTGTGAAGACACCAATGGGAACCGACGGACATGTCGACCTCAACAAAGGAGGTAAGTCTGTTGATCAAAAGGTATACCAATCTATGATAGGGTCATTACTTTATTTATGTGCTAGTAGACCGGATATTATGCTTAGCGTATACATGTGTGCTAGATTTCAATCCGACCCACGGGAATGTCACCTTGTGGCCGTTAAGCGGATTCTTAGATATTTAGTTGCTACGCCTTGCTTCGGGATCTGATGTCCAAAGGGGTCTACCTTTGACTTAATTGGATATTTAGACTCTAATTATGTTGGATGCAAGGTTGATAGGAAGAGTACCTCAGGGACGTGCCAATTCCTAGGAAGGTCCCTGGTGTCTTGGAGTTCAAAGAAACAAACCTCCGTTGCCCTATCCACCTGATGAGGCCGAGTATGTTGTCGCAGGACAGTGTTGCGCACAACTACTTTGGATGAGGCAAACCCTCTGGGACTTTGGCTACAATCTGAGCAAAGTCCCACTCCTATGTGACAATGAGAGTGCAATCCGCATGGCGGATAATCCTGTTGAACACAGCCGCACTAAGCACATAGACATCCGGCATCACTTTCTGAGAGACCACCAACAAAAGGGAGATATCAAGGTGTTCCATATTAGCACCGAGAACCAGCTAGTCGATATCTTTACCAAGCCATTAGATGAAAAAACCTTTTGTAGGCTGCGTAGTGAGCTAAATGTCTTAGATTCGCGTAACTTGGATTGATCTATAGCATACATGTGTTTTATGCCTTTCATCATGTTACTTATACATTTATGCAATTTGTTGCTTATTTATGGTGCTCAAGTTGTGCAAGGGATCCCCGGACCTCACAAGTCCATGTGTGAATGATGCACATATTTAGGGGGAGAAGTGCTACAACTTGACCCTTTGAGACTAATCCTTGTGTTTGAGTTACTTGATGTAGTCTCAAAGGTGCATTGAAAGGGAAAGGTGAACTTGGACCATGAAAAGACTTCCACTGCACTCCGGTATTAGTGTACTCACCTCCAAGTTCATTCTTATGCTCGTATTGCCTTTTGCTCTTAATTGACAATTTTTGGTGAGGCAATGGGGTTAAAGGGCCAAAAAATGATCCCGTTTTGGTGCTTAATGCCAAAGGGGGAGAAATTAAGGCCAAAGCAAATGGATCAGCTACCACTTGAGAATTTTGAAAATAGTAGAGTTAGAACTTTTGATTTGTCCAAAATGCTCTTATTGCAAAATTCTATCTCTTGTGGGGGAGAATTTATGATTATGGGAAAAAGGGGGAGTTTTTGGCACTCGATCAATTTTTCCATTGGAATATCTCTCTTTGTGCCTAAACAAGTGTGTTTGACTTAGAGATAGGAAAATGAATTTGATTTGCAAAAACAAACCAAGTGGTGGCAAAGAATGATCCAAATATGCCAAATTAGAGTCAAAAACAATTTGCTCCTTATTTGCATCGATGTTGCACTTATTTGTGTTGCTTTTTGATGTGTTGGCATAAATCACCAAAAAGGGGGAGATTGAAATGGAAATGCGCCTTTAGGCCATTTCTATAATGTTTTGGTGATTAAGTGTCCAACACATATTAAGTGAGTTGATTATGTGCCAAACAAGCAAGAAGTGCAAATCATGAAACAAGGTATGTTTCTAGACTTAGTACATTGTTTTGAGTACTAACATATATTGTCTAAGTGATAGAAACAGAGAAAAGAAGAGAAGAAAAGAAATGCAAAAGACTTGGCTTGGTACAGCCAAGTCTAGCTCGGTCTGGCACACCGGACTGTCCAGTGGTGCACCGGACAGTGTCTGGTGCGCCAGGCTGAACTCCGGTGAACAGGCCGCTCTCGGGAAAAATTTGGCGACGTACGGCTATAATTCACCGGACCGTCTAGTGAGCCAACGGTCGTTAGCGCAACGGTCGGCCGCGCAATCCGCGGGTGACATGTGGCCCGCGCCAACAGTCGGCAGGGGGCACTGGACTGTCCAGTGTGCACCAGACTATGTCCGGTGCGCCAACTGCCACGAATCTGCAATGGTCGTCTGCGCCAGAATAGGAAGGAGATCGGCACCGGACCGTCTACAGTGACTGTCCAGTGGCGCACTGGACAGTCCGGTGCGCCACCCGACAGAAGGCAAGGATAGCCTTCCTTGTTGATCTCCAACGGCTCCTAGCTGCCTTGGGGCTATAAAAGGGACCCCTAGGCGCATGGAGGAGTCATCTAAGCATTCAAGAAACATTATAAGACTTCTAGACACCAACTTCGCGCATTTGATTCTTTGAGATAGTGACTTGAGCTCCATTTGAGTTGTGAACTCCGTGGGTTGCGTTTTGAGCTCAAGTTGTGACTTGTGTGCGTGATTGTGCTGTGATTTGAGTCTTGTGTGTGTTGCTCTCCCCTCCCTTACTTCTGTGCTTCTTTTGTGATTATCATTGTAAGGGCGAGAGGCTCCAAGTTGTGGAGATTCCTCGCAAACGGGAGAAAGACAAAGAAAGGAAAAATCATGGTATTCAAGTTGATCATTGGATCACTTGAAAGGGGTTGAGTGCAACCCTCATCCATTGGGATGCCACAACGTGGAAGTAGGCAAGTATTACTTGGCCGAACCACGGGATAAAAATTGTGTGTCTCTTGTGTGCTTTACCTTTGATTATCTGTGGTCACAAGAACTCACTTCAAGCTACTTAGCCGTTCTAACTTACATAACAAAGTTTTATGGCTATTAGTGTTGAATTTTATAGGATCACCTATTCACCCCCCCTCTAGAGGTGCTCTCAGTGACGCATTAGCATTACAACATAACAATAAAGCCCATCCACTGTTACAAAAGCGGTATGCTTCCTATCTTCCCTAGACATCTGGATCTGATGGAACCCAGAGTAAGCATCTAAGAAGGACAAGAGGTCGCACCCGGAGGTAGAATCCATGATTTGATCTATGCGTGGAAGTGGATACGGGTCCTTGGGACAAGCCTTATTAAGGCTGGTGTAGTCGATGCACATCTGAAGCTTCCTGTTTTCCTTTGGAACGATGACTGGGTTGGCCAGCCATACGGGGTGATGAACCTCTTTAATGAAGCTGACGTTTAGCAGCTTCCGGACCTCCTCATGGATGAAGTCCTGCCGCTCAACGGACTGTCTCTGAGGCTTCTAACTCACCGGTTTGGTGTTAGGGTGGATCTTCAGATGGTGCTCAATCACCTCCCTGGGGATCCTAGGCATCTGTGATGGTTCCCATGCAAAAACATCGACATTTGCCCAGAGGAAGGCGATGAGCGCGAGTTCCTATTTCTCCTCCAGATTGCCCGCGATGGTCTGGGAAGAATCCGCGCCGACCTAGATGGTCTTGATGGGGACGTCGTCTGCCCTGGAAGGTTGTACCTTTAGCACCTTGGTAGGCGCCTTGGTATCGAAAGTCGAGGGATCCCTCCCTTCGTCGTCCGGGTGAGCAGTTTCTGCCGCCAGGGCGTGCAGCTTCTTGACGGCTGCAAGTGTAGCGGCGCGGTCGCCCCGCACGGTGATGACCCCAGCTGGGGATGGCATCTTGAGGACCAAATACCTGTAATGGGCAATGGCCATGAATAGGTACAGGGCCGGCCTGCCAATGATGGCATTGAAGGGGAGGTTAACCTCTACGACGTCGAACTGGACGTTCTCTGTGCGGAAGTTTTCCTCGGTCCCAAATGTAACCGGGAGTGCGAAGCTCCCAATGGGATACACCGGTTGTAGGCCCACTCCGGAGAATGGACGAGAGGGTCCCAGTCGGGACCCTGGGGTCTGCAGCTGCTTGAATCCAGCATGGCTGATGACGTTGAGCCTAGCCCCATCGTCAATCAGAACATGGTGCAGCCGCATGTTGGCGATGATACCGGCCCCTGCCATGTTGTCGGGGCAGTCAAATGCCATGAAGGAGATAGTGGTGCTCCTCCACCGCTGATGTGGAGCAGCCTTCGGGACCCCTGGGACCGCCGAAAGGACCTCTCGGCGCAGGGACTTGACGTTCCTACAGGAGGTGAGCTCCCAGCTTCCGCCGTACATCACGTACAGCTTCTTGCGGCGGTCGTTGTCATCACTAGAGTCGGAGTCTCTAGTGAAAACGTCCTCGAGGACCCCCTCAGGTGACTGATACCCGAGGTCCCGTTCTCCCGTGGCCGCGTCACCTTCGTCGACCTTCTCCGTGCCAGGTCAGCGACAAGGCGGCGAGCCATCCTTGGAAGCCTACTCGCGTCGCTCGCTGACGCGTTTCACGAGCTTGATGATCTCGCGGCATTCCGACGCGCTGTGGCGACTATTGGGGTGCACAGAGCATGACCCACTGTTGCCTCCCTATGGTCGTGGGCACTTGCCACGCTCGTTCTGGCCCCCAGTTGCAGCTGCGACGACCGGAGCAGCAGACTGCGGCCTCTCGTGGCCGCGGTTCTTCTTCTTGTTGTTGTTGTCGTTCTGGGTGACGGCACCCGAGCCACCCGTCTGGGTGACTCTGGTCTGTGGCACCGAGTGCCATGCGCGGCCCTTAGCAGCCCTGGCACATTTGTCAGCCAGAGCGAAGAGCGTGGTGACAGTTTCCACATCATGTCTCGCCAGCTTCTCCAACATCTTCTCATCATGCACCCTCTATCGGAAAGCAGTGATGATAGAGGCATCGAAGACACGAGGTATGGTCCCACGTACCTTGGTGAAGCGGGCAATGAAAGCCCGGAGAGTCTTCCCGGGTTCTTGTCTTACGACATGGAGATGAGCCTCCACGCCATGCTGCTGATAAGCACTGGCAAAGTTTGCTGTGAACCGTGCACAGAGCTCTTCCCAGGAGTAGACAGATCCTGGGGTCAGGTTCATGAGCCAGGTCCGGGCCGGCCCGGTAAAGGCTGCATGGAAGTAGCTCGCCATCACAGCAGTGTTTCCACCAGCTGCCGTAATGGCGGTGACGTAAACCTGCAAAAATTCTGATGAGTTTGACGTATCAGTCGTACTTCTCTAGCAGGTGTGGCCGAAACTTAGGCAGCCAAGTCACCGCACAGAGGTGATCCGCTAGCGCAGCACAGCCCACGCCGACCAATGGGACACCCATGTGGATTCGGGCACCCCTTGGAGTTTGTGGCGCAAGCGGAGCGAAGTCCAGGTCGAGGTTGTGACCCTCAAAATTTAGTCGGCGCTCACGCGCCCTCTCTAGAGAGACCCATGCGTCCTCGCCCGCACGCCTACGGTTGAGTTCTACCCACAGGTCATCAGGTCTCTCCACAGAGATTGGAGCATCCTCGCTCGCACGCCTGCGGTTCAGCTCCGCCTGCAGGTCTTCAGTCGGTGCAGCCTTTACTGAGGGTGAGCACACAGACGCTGACGCCTCGTGTTGACGCCGGAATGACCGAGACCTGGGTCTGGCCGAGCCAGAATGCTCCATGCCGAGGAGACGGTCAACATCGTTACGCCACTGCTTCATGGCCCTTGGGGAGGCTGTGGAGCTACGAGGGTGGCGCAGCAACTCCCTGGCTGCAGACAGCGCCCCAGGAGCTGCCCTTGACGGAGCTCGAGATGTCTGCGCAGGCGTGTGCTGATGTGCAGCGTGCACAGCAGCAGCACCAGGCGCAGGGCGGTTGGAGGCCCGCGGCATGGAAGACACAGCCTCTTCCTCCATCAGGAAATCCTCAGGAGTCAAGCCGTGGTGCTCGACGATTTGTACCATCGTGTCGAGCAGGAAAGCAGGCAAAAACCTAATGCCAAAGCCCCTACCTGGCGCGCCAAATGTCGGAGAGAAAATCCACTGGCCGAGTGGCGGAATGCACCCGCACTAATCCTAAGATGAGGAGGGGGCCTAAGCGTTTTGCCTATTATGTGGATTTGGGATGAACACACAAGGACACGAAGGATTAGAGTGGTTCAGGCCGCCGGAGCGTAATACCCTACCTCCACTGTGTGTATGTTGTATTGAGTGTGTGTGTAAGTGTGTGAGCTTGAGAGTTTGAGAGCTTGTCCTATAACGTTGTGTGCCTTCCCTTTTATAGTTTAAGGGAGGCACATACAAGGATGCTGAGCCCCAACATGTGGGCCTAGGGACATAATGGAAAGAATACATTATGTGGATAATTAATACTAATAACACTTGAGTAATCGTCGGGCGCCATGATGGCCGCAGTCCACACAGTATTGATAGGTGGCGACCGTTTTCTTGGTAACGTGCGAGTAATGACAAGTAATAGCGCAGCCCACGCAACGTGGACCAGGCGCGCCGCCTGCCACTGGAATGGACAGGTGCTCATCTTATCCGCAATAAATGCAGGGGCGGTGTAGCCTAGAGGCTTAAGCCAGGCTCCGTCTGTTGGCTTACATCACGTGTAGTAGGCCACATGGCAGCAAGTGTATACGATAAGGTCCGAACACGTGTCGGCACCGGACCCCCGCTTGGACCTTGTATAAGGCTTGGGTATACTCTGTCCTGGAATCCCGGGACCCTGCTGTGAGCAGCCCGGACCCCACACAGAGGGGTCCAGATCCCATCCTAGGGGTCCGGTTTGCACATGTGGAGGTCCTGGACCATACCCGGAGGCTTGGACTGTATATACAGGGGTCCAGTACCTTTCCATGGGGGTCCGGACCTACTTTCTGGAGGTGCCTCAGTGTCAGATTCTCTGGACATGTGGCGGCATCGGACCTGCCCATGTGGTGGGGTCAGGTATTGTTGCTGGCCCAGAGTAGACGCCTGAGGCTTGGGCGAGTCGTGGTCTGGTCCCACATACAGGTCTTTTACCACGCGACCAAGGATAGCCGCGTGGGTACTATGCCTTTATACGGCAGTAAGGGGTACCCCTGTTCTAGGGTACCGATAGTCATGAAGGGCATACCTTCATCATCTCAGTGGACGAATATAAATAAGCATACATGAAACACAAAAGAATATAAATAATCATTATGAATTATTAGATCATTTATATTCTCATTTTATAAATATGAATAAACATCAACGATATTAATATTACATTAATACCTTCGGCTTGCCAGAAGGTGTAATGCGAGAGTGACACAAGAGTGATTACAATTCAGCGTAAACAGTACGATGTTACTGTTCACCTATTTATAGGCATAGGACGCAGCCCGGACAAAATTACATTCACGTCCCTGACATTTAATGTTAATCATAAGGCGAGCGATCAAGGACTAAGTAGTCTTTTCCCCTTTATGTCAGTTTCATCTTCCACCTTCGTCATTATACTAAGCCGAAGCTCCTTCAGCCATAGCCTCGGCATCCGTTCATTCTGCCTTCGGGTTGTAACTCCATATCACGCATACCTTCATCCCAAAGCCAAAGCCTCCTATAACTGTGGCAGAACCTCCCAAGTTATTGGGCCCACATGCACCTGCCCTTGTCTCAAAGACCTCAAACGGCTATGCATGTACACTAGATAACTTAACAGGATTTGTCCGAGTGCCCCAAGGACCTCGAAGAAACCACTTACAACCAGAACCGCGGGATTAAGCAAACACAAATCACACACCAACAATTTTACAGCGGAAATCTTATTACCAAATTTTACATGTTACATCAAGTTTTACAATGTACATGATCGGAGTGATTACAAAAGTGATTCAAAGAAATAACTTTGAATTGTTATAAATTGTTTATAAGTTTGAAATATATGCTAGCTTAAGTGACCATCCTCAATAAGAAGTATAGAAGAAGTACTTAGACTTATAAGAAGGTCGTGCCAACCGGCGCTTAACACCAATCACAATCAAAGTGACTCATAACATACAGCAACAATGGGTAAAACCCTAAGTACACAAGTACTCAGCAAGACTAACCCGACAAAAGAAAAGACTCTCAAGAATATGCTGGTTAAATAGGAATCAAACAAAAGGCTTTAGCAAGAATCAACTTAGATACTTTTGCAGAAATAGCTTACTAAAGTGAGTCCTTACTTTCAACATTTTAATGCTAGATTAAGTATTAATAGATCTTGTTTGCATCTAGTCTAATTTCACCATCACATTAATCAATCCAACATGATTTTTGCTCATTAAGATTCCATCCATGACTTAGATTGCAAGTCAGTGACCAAGTCTTCATATCCGAGAAGTAACGACGATCATGAATCGATTAATACCCAACTGGGGATCTCCAATCACACGACATATGTAGCACTTAACCCCTGCATATGTCAACTCACCATCGGGGTTCTTAAGACCAGATCAGGTTCACACTAACTGAGAGCACAGATACACCACCATCCAGCCCCTTGCCACGGAGGGTACACGCTACTCTCGCCATCTCTCCACTCCCATTGCGTGTTATCTTGTTCTGGTATTAGTCTGCCTAAGGCAAAGCTTACCCATGATGAGGCATGTGACCAGTTAAAAGGTCCTCGATCAGCAGGCCTACATTCAGTATAATCCTTAATCAACCTGGGTAGAACATCACCTGTTCCTAGCCCAAGTCCCAATTTAAGTACTTCCATCCTTAGGATTGTTTGTGTTCCTTAGGATAAAAAGAGCATTAAGGGAACTTTGTAGTAAGATCCCACCATTGCTCCCAACGAAAATATTCTTGCAGGTAGAAGTCATCCTTTCTCAGGATAACCCCTGAGCTAGGCATTAATGCAAAGGACAACCTCTATCCACAAGATCTAAGCCGGGATAAGCATTTTTGTAAATCATATTTTGATACTTCATCAGAAGTATCTATAAAGGTATGGATATCAAGGTAGGCAATGCATCAAAGGGTTTCCAAGCAACTCCTATAAACCTAATGCACATTTCGCTAGACTTAAAGTGTATAAAAATTATTTAAAAACACTAGGAAGGGGTTGCATGCACCGGGGCTTGCCTAGAATAAACACTATGTTAGTGTTTGTTAGGTGACGTCCACTTGACGATCATCCTCATCCTAGCACTTGATCAGGCAGGTTCGTCCAGCATCACCATGCGGAGTAGCCCGCGCTTGGGGTCGACTTGGCTCGTCTTTCGCATCACGCGATTAATTAACGTACCTCATGGGATGCACAATGCACATGTATGAATATATATAGAGGAATAGCATAAGACAATTAATCTACACTGAAGATGATGAAATACTTATAACAAAGCATTAGAATCAATCACAAGCAAGTACCAGCTAGTGATATAAGACTAATTATAATAATTACGTCCTTTCTAGTCTATTCGGAGGTATCTCATACATCACATTATTCTACGACTCAACAGATAGAGTATTTTTAATCGAATCACACCATTACAAGCGATTATGACATTTCATCACACAAGCCTACTTATATTCTACTCGGTCCACCAATTAAACTAATCAACTGGAATGGTGAAATAACCCACCATAACTGAATCAGACTTGATAATCGCAAGAACGACCAAGTCAGCGGGGTTTCGTAACTCATATATTTTGTGAAGTATCTAGTGAGCATCACACTGAATCTCGCTTTTAAATACTCGATGAAACGGGCACCATCCAACCATGCCATTTAATTAGCTACTAACCAAGGAATATAACTACTAAAAGGAAATAATATTGACTTACTCATATAATTTAACCTACCTTAAGCGTTACTAACTCACCATTCCTCACACAGGTTTACCCATATATTCCTCGCATAATAAGTATCTAAACCTAACCTTCCCATTATTAATTTGACCACTCGTCGGATACGAACCACCGATTTAATCTTTCTCGCATAACCTATGTTGTTAAACCTAAACTTAGCTACGCAGCATGACGACTTCGCAATCGTGGACACAATTACCATGCTACATGTAGCCCTGTATTCCTACGAGCGTCAAATAAATACAGTGCCTGAGCTACAAGCGGAATAATCGTCACGACGGACATACCTATCAGTTTACTTAATCCAATCATCGAACCAGTAGCAAAAATAATGAATTAGCTTACCGCATCACAATTTGATTCGATGTTTGCACGAACGACAATGACCTTCAGCTGAAGTCCTTGATCGAACATCTGGCAAACGTCAATATGGGGCTTCATTATCTACACCTTCTAAGCTCCTTTTTCAATCTCAAAGTGGGATTCACCTTACGAAACACAGGATCAACCATGGGGGGTCAGCGAGGTCGACATAGGGCTGGGACAGAGCTGCTAAAATTGGAAGACGATGACGGGGACGATGCCGAGGTGAACGCAGCAGGGAGCAAGGCGAGGTCGTGGCTGGGCGGACTTTACAGCGTGGACTGCTCCACGGCCATGACGGCTGCCGCGACGCACACGACGTCGCCACGCCACAACACCACCACGGCTAGGAACAAAAGCGCGCACAGGGAGCCAAGTCAAGGGCGCAGTCGGGCGAGACCTCGACAGGGAGCTAGGAGAGAACCGCGGCGCGAGCAGGGAACTGGCCACGGCGAGAAAAGCGACATGGCTGCACGCGATGTGTGCGCAGGGAACAGGGCACGGTGTTGGGCAAGTTTCGACAGCACGGATAGCTGAGGGAGCTCGACGCGCGCAGCAGGGGCAAGCAGCAAGCGCCGAGCTGGAGATTGGACAGAGGAACGCAAGCCGGAAACGCGACGCGGCGGCTATGGTGAGCACAGGGAAGGGACTCAGAGAGGAAGACGCGCGCAAAGCTCTAATCTGTGGCCAGCGCAGAACACCAGAGAGACGGCGGCGTTCAATGTTGAAGACTGAGGGAAGGGCGCTGGGCGAGATGGACGCGCCATGGGAAAGGACCGAGCATGTGGTTCTAGGAGGCTGCTATCCGAGGTCTTCACCACGAACGGAAGATTCAGGCCGCCATCACAGGCCAGACAGAGATGGCCAACGGTCGAGCTCGGGAAGGACGAAATTTGAGCAGGGAAAGCAGGCGCTCGCCATGAAAGACAGAGAAAGGAGCTCCGCGAGCAGGGATCCGACGCGCGCAGGGAGGAGGGAGCTGGGCGCAGAGAAACGCGCGCGCAGGGACGAGCTCGATTGGAGAAGACCACGCGTAGGAAAGCACCAGGGAGCAGGGGCACGACGACCATGGCTAGGAAGAGGAGGAGAGCGCCATGAAAGCTGAGGGGCGGCTGGGGTAGAAGACGAGGGAGGGGACAGCCATGGGAGATGGGGTGGCGCTGGGGAGGAGGTTGGAGGCCAGGCGCTATGGAGACCGAGCGCTGCAGGGAGAGGCCAAGGTGAAGGCGCTTGAGGAAGATAGTGAAATATCAACAGAGGGCGGTGGCTTCAGCAAAAAAATCATCAAGGAGATAAGTCCCTTGGCTAGGAGCGGCGGGATATTTTTTTCTTCTGCCAGGAACAGCCGCGCGTGAAGATAAAGGGACCAGGGCGGCACTTGAAGAAATATCAGAGGAATAGAGCGACTGGGCATGCGGCAAACAGAGAGAAGCACAGGGAGAAAAAAATATGTGCGAGCAGATTTTTCTCCATGTGCGGCGGCTGATAAAAATCCCAAGCAGGATGAGATCGCAGTTGGAACAAAATCAGAGCAGGGGCGGCCGGCAGATAAGAACGGAAGATTTTTAGCGATGATTAAAGGGTCAAATAATTAGGATTGACAACAACAATTTGACAGGATTTGATTTGGTGACTAATCTTGAGTCACATGAATTCGTATCGGTTATTTATACTTAAAGATTTAGATTAAGACGTGATACACACGAATCAAACCAAACGAGATCGGGACTGAGATTTTAGTTCGCCTTTGTTTACATAGGAATCAGACAAATTTCCATAATTGTAAACAGTGGAACAGATTAATCACGAATACTCAGTTCGGATCAAGTTATCTCGGTCCAATTTAACGTTTTTGCATTAAACTTTTGTCGACGAGTTCAAATTAATCTGCCCGGGACAAAAGCGTAAAAGGAGGTCGAGCTTCCAGTTCGTATTCGCGCGAGTGATGAATTTTAAATAATCACCGGACGCACCGATTTTCGGAATAACTATTTCCGAACATCACGAAAATTTAGGAAGAGCCCGGATAAATAAAAACGATGTCGAACTCGCGATAAATGAAACAGATGCGATATTAAAATCGCGATAGGCGAAGACGATTAAAATTTGGCATCCGTTTTATCCACTGATATAACGTGCTTAAATCCATACTCATTGTCGGGCGGAATATAAACACCTGGGGTGTTACAGCCCTCCCCCTTAAAAGAATCTCGTCCCAAGATTCGGAACGAAAGGCTTCTAAGAGTAGAGAAGCATGTAACCCATATCCATATCAGCGATAATCATAAGACAATCCTGAGCGAAGGCAAGTACCTCAGGATGTGGTTTCTCTAGTGGACATAACATATATCGCCATAGGCTAATTTAGAGATGTCCACCCGTAGATGCGATGTTTGCCAAAGCAACACATAAGGTTCCAGGTGTGCAGTTTGCTTTTTCTGATGACACTGTACTATCTGAGTCTGTTGAGCGAGTGACAAATACGCGATTTTACCCAAACAGAACCATATGCAACCTCTTGGGTAACACACAGAAAGAGGTTTACCAACAAGGGGTCACAATAAGTTCATAGCACACGAGACGGGTGTGAATGTCGAATAACATCACAGTTAACTCGTGTTAGCCAGAAAATCCAAGTTCAAGAAAAATAATAGAAACGTGAAAAATCACCAGCGAAGGGATCGGTAAATGCTGACTTCATGTCTAACCCATTTTATCGATCACTAGGCATGTCTCTGACTTAATCACACATGCTGGAAAGGCACACGTGAGGCGATTGAGACATGACTAGAGCGATAATTAGGTGGTTATCAGTCGACTTTAACTTGATCTCTGTAAGAACTTTCTTAGGATGGGTTGAACCAAAGTGAGTTTAGATAACTCGATAAAACGATCTCTAAACTCAACCTTCGTTCATTGGGCAGTTACAAGTTAGTCAAAACCAACTTGTTGAACTACTTTTGACATTGGGCATGTCCTCTTAGTACCATCAGTAAGACAAGGGTTGAGAGTTCACTTTGATTAACAGGAGATCATGCACTTGGGTAGAAATCCATTCGGTCAGGTTGTTCCTCCATTTCTTCATGTGAGATGAATTATCCACTTGAATACAGAGATTAGTAAGAGAGCGAATGAGCAAACTCCTGCATTTTAGCAGCAGGGAAAGCCAATCTCCATTTTGAGAACTAATTAGTTGTCTTACAGCACTAAAAAGTTCTAAGGCTTCACCTTTACACAAAGAACGTAAAGGGAACTTGTATAAATAGTCACTACTAAGATCAAAGAAAAGAGACCACACATGAAAGTGGTAATGCCCTTTTGATCCAGCAAAAATGATAGATGTTGCTTGATCACTTCAACAAACAACATAGATATTGTTTCAAGGAAGGAGTCCACGGAAGATCACACATCAGTGTGGTTCCACAATGGATCATGACCAGAGACCTCGATACCAGCATCTGACGAGTAGCACAGTCCTGTGTGCGCATTCACAGGAGGCTCTCAGTTTCGCTATGGCACCCTAAGTCATTAACCATGACACCATCACTGAACTGGCACTAATAATGAATCCCACGTGGTAAATCTAAATTGTGCCAAGATAACACATTGATATAGTCTCATAATGGATTACAACTACTAACCGTGATACCAGCGCGTGCCGAGCAGCACAACCGTGTGTGCGCGCACACAGAAGGCCCTCGGTTTCGTCACGGCACTGAAAGGGAAATGTGCCCTTGGGCCATTTCTATAATGTTTTGGTGATTAAGTGTCCAACACATAGTAAGTGAGTTGCTATGTGCCAAATAAGCAAGAAGTGCAAATCATATAACAAGGTATGTTTCTAGACTTAGTAATTGGTTTTTGTAAACTAATGTATTTATCTAAGTGTTAGAAACAGAGCAGAGAAGAAAAGAAACAAATTGCAAAAGACTTGGCTGTGTGCAGCCAAAGTCCAGCTCGGCCTAGCACACCGGACTGTCCGGTGGTGCACCGGACAGTGTCCGGTGCGCCAGGCTGGTCTCCGGTGAAAATGCCGCTCTCGGGGTTCGACGGTGGCGTACGGCTATAATTCACCGGACGCTCCGGTGGTGCATCGGACTGTCCGGTGAGTCATCCGCGGCGAACTCGTCGCCCTCGGGAAAAGCAAAGGGGCGACGTGGCTATAATTCACCGGACTGTCCGGTGGTGCACCGGACTGTCCGGTGAGCCAACGGTCGCCAGCGCCAACGGTCGACCGTGCAATCTTCGCGCGGCGCTTGGCAGCTCCAACTGGTCGGTAGGGGGCACCAGACTGTCCGGTGTGCACCGGACAGTGTCCGGTGCGCCAACGGGCCCGGAGCTGCAACGGTCGTCTGTGCCCGATTTGGAAGGCAATCGTGCACCGGACAGGCTACAGTAGTTGTCCGGTGGCGCATCGGACTGTCTGGTGCGCCACTCGACAGAAGGCAAGGATGGCCTTCCAAGTTTGTCTTCAACGGCTCCTAGCTACCTTAGGGCTATAAAAGGGACCCCTAGGCGCATGGAGGAGTCACCCAAGCATTCACTAAGCATCCTAAGACTCCAAGACTCCAACTTCACGCATTTGAGTCTTTGTGTTAGCGATTTGAGCTCCATTTGAGGTGTGAACTCCGTGTGTTGTGTTTCGAGCTCAAGTCGTGACTTGTGTGCATGGTTGTGCTGTGTATTTGAGTCTTGTGTGTGTTGCCCTTCCCAACCTTACTCTTGTGCGTTCTTTGTGATCAATATTGTAAGGGCGAGAGGCTCCAACTTGTGGACATTCCTCGCAAACGGGAAGAAGACTATAAGTAAGAAAGCTGTGGTATTCAAGTTGATCATTGGATCACTTGAAAGGGGTTGAGTGCAACCCTCGTCCATTAGGACGCCACAACGTGGAAGTAGGCAAGTGTTACTTGGTCGAACCACGGGATAAAATCATGTGTCTCTTGTGTTGCTCCTCTCTGTGATTATTTGTGTTCGCAAGAGCTCGCTTCAAGCTAATTAGTCGTACTAACACTTATAACTAAGTTTTGTGGCTATTAGTGTTTGATTTTTACAGGATCACCTATTCACCACCCCCCTCTAGGTGCTCTCAATTGGTATCGGAGCCGTACTCTTCACGTAAGGGACTAATCGCCTGAAGAGATGGATCCTAAGGGAAAGGGGATGGTGGTCAACGACAAGGAGAAGGAATCCATCTTCAACGAGCCAGGAGATGACAAGCCCACTGACTCTGGCTCGAGTCACAAGAGGAAGGACGGGAAGAAGAAGAGGCACATCAAGAAGATCATCTACTACGACAGCGATGCATCTTCTTCTTCACCAAGAGACGATGACGATTCTTCATCAAAGAAAAAGACGGTTAATCAAAACTATTCCTTTGATTATTCCCGCATGCCGTACAATTCGAATGCACATTTACTTTCTATTCCTCTAGGAAAACCTCCACACTTTGATGGAGAGGACTACTCATTTTGGAGTCATAAAATGCGTAGTCATCTATTTTCTCTCCATCCTAGCATTTGGGAAATAGTGGAAAACAGATAACCCTATGATTATTAGTGAGCAAATCCATAAGAATGCCCAAGCTACTACTGTGTTGTTAGCATCTCTTTGCAGGGACGAGTATAATAAAGTAAGTGGCTTAGACAACGCCAAGCAAATCTGGGACACCCTCAAGATCTCACATGAGGGAAATGATGCTACAATGATCACCAAAATGGAACTGGTGGAAGGCGAGCTAGGGAGATTCGCCATGATCAGGGGAGAAGAGCCTACACAAACCTACAACAGGCTCAAGACCCTGGTCAACAAGATTATAAGCTATGGAAGCACAAGATGGATGGACCACGATGTCGTCTGACTCATGCTCAGGTCCTTTACTGTTATTGACCCCCATCTTGTGAATCTTATCCGTGAAAATCCCAGGTACACAAAGATGACGCTCGAGGAGATACTCAGAAAATTTGTAAGCGGGCGCATGATGGTTAAGGAGGCAAGGTATGTAGATGACGCCTTAAACGGCCCTCTGCCCATCTACGAGCCGTAGCCCGTTGCACTCAAGGCAACTAGCAGCAAGGAGGCACTACCAAGCAAGGTAGCTCAAGTGGAGACTGCCGGCCTCAACGAAGATGAGATGGCGCTTATCATCAAGCGCTTCAATACTGCACTTAAAGGACGCAAGGAGTACCCCCAATAAGAACAAAACAAAGGGAAAGCACTCCTGCTTCAAATGCGGTAAGACTGGTCACTTTATTGCAAATTGTCCCGATAATGATAGTGACCAGGGACAAGAAAAGAGCGGGAAGAAGGAGAAAAAGAAGAGCTACAGGAAGGCAAAGGGCGAGGCACACCTTCGAAAGGAATGGGACTCAGACTGCTCCTCTTCCGACTCCAACGACGAAGCTCACTGTCTCGGCCTTCAACAAGTCTTCTCTCTTCCCCAACGAACGCCATACATGTCTTATGGTCAAGGAAAAGAAGGTACATGTTCGAGATACCCCTAAGTACACTACTTCTAGCGATGATGATTCTTCCGATGATGAAGTAGATTACTCTAGTTTATTTAAAGGTTTAGATAGAGCTAAAATAGAAAAAATAATGAATTAATTGATGCTCTAAATGAAAAGGATAGATTGTTAGAAAAACAAGAGGATATTTTATATGAGGAACATGACAAATTTGTTAGTGTGCAAAAATCCCTTGCCTTAGAAATTAAGAGAAATGAAATGTTATCCTCTGAATTGTCTGCGTGCCATGAATCTATCTCTAGTTTAAAGATGTTAAATGATGATTTAAATGCTAAGATAGAGGAAGTTAATAAATCTAGTTCATGTGTAGAGCATGTTGTTATTTGTAATAGACGTAAGGATTTTGATGTTGATGCTTGTGATGAGCACCTTATTTCTATTGCTAAACTAAATGATGAGGTGGCAAGTCTTAATGCTCAACTTAAGACTTGCAAAAATGATTTTGATAAATTAAAGTTTGCTAGGGATGCCTACACTATTGGTAGACACCCCTCAATTAAGGTTGGACTTGGTTTTCAAAAGGAAACCAAGAACTTAACAAGCCAAAAGGCTCCCATTCTCAACAAGGAGAAAGGGAAGGCTCATATGGTTAGTAATCTTCAAAGGAACCATGCTTTTATTTATGATAGGAAGATTGCTAATCGTGCTCATTATAATAGGAGTTATGATCATGATGCTTCTAACTCACATGCTATGTTTGCCTCTAGTTCTACTTTTGTTCATGGTAGAAGTAGGCCTAGGAGAAACCATGTTGTGCATCATGTGCCTAGGAAAATGTGTAATATACCTACTACTGTTTTCCGTGCTTGCAACACTTCTTTTGTTCTTTCATGTAAGAATGCAAAAGTAGTTGCTAGGAAGTTGGGATCCAAATGCAAGGGAGACAAGACTTGTATTTGGGTTCCAAAAGTTATTGTGACTAACCTTGTAGGACCCAACAAAAGTTGGGTACCTAAAACCCAAGCTTAAATTCCTTGCAAGTTTATGCATCCGGGGGCTCAAGCTGGATTATCGACAGCGGATGCACAAACCACATGACGGGGGAGAAGAAGATGTTCACCTCCTATGTCAAGAACAAGGATTCCCAGGATACGATTATCTTTGGAGATGGGAATCAAGGCAAGGTCAAAGGTTTGGGAAAAATAGCCATCACAAGCGAGCACTCTATTTCAAACGTATTTTTATTAGAGTCATTAGGATACAACCTCCTGTCTGTAAGTCAATTGTGCCACATAGGCTATAATTGTTTGTTTACAAATGTTGATGTATCTGTCTTTAGAAGGAGTGATGGTTCATTAGCATTTAAGGGTGTATTAGATGGCAAGCTCTATTTAGTTGATTTTTCGAAAGAGAATGACGATCTAGATGCATGCTTAATGGCTAAGACTAGTATGGGCTGGCTCCGGCATCGCCGTCTAGCACATGTTGGGATGAAGAACCTTTATAAGTTTCTAAAGGGAGATCATGTGTTAGGACTAACCAATGTCTATTTTGAGAAAGATAGACCTTGTGCAGCATGTCAGGCAGGAAAACAGGTGGGAAGCACTCATCACAGCAAGAATGTGATGACAACATCAAGACCACTGGAGCTTCTTCACATGGATCTTTTTGGACCCGTTGCCTCAACGGGGGAAGTAAGTATGGTCTTGTTATTGTTGATGATTTTTCCCGCTTCACTTGGGTGTTCTTTTTGCAGGATAAATCAGAAACCCAAGGGACCCTAAAGCGCTTTCTAAGGAGGGCTCAAAATGAATTTGAGCTAAAGGTGAAAAAGATAAGGAGCGACAACGGGTCTGAGTTCAAGAATCTACAAGTTGAGGAGTATCTTGAGGAAGAAGGCTTTAAGCACGAGTTCTCCGCTCCCTACACACCACAGCAAAATGGTGTGGTAGAGAGGAAGAATAGGATGCTTATCGACATGGCGAGAACAATGCTTGGAGAATTCAAGATACCCGAGCGGTTTTGGTCAGAAGCTGTGAACATAGCTTGCCACGCCATAAACCGGCTCTACCTACATCGCCTTCTCAAGAAGACCTCGTATGAACTCCTTACCGGTAACAAACCCAATGTTTCTTACTTTCGTGTATTTGGGAGCAAATGTTACATCCTGGTGAAGAAAGGTAGACATTCTAAATTTGCTCCTAAGGTAGTAGAAGGGTTTTTACTAGGGTATGACTCAAATACAAAGGCGTATAGAGTCTTTAACAAATCATCGGGTTTGGTTGAAGTCTCTAGCGATGTTGTATTTGATGAGACTAATGGCTCTCCAAGAGAGCATGTTGATCTTGATGACATAGATGAAGATGATGTTTCGACGGTCGCAATGCGCACGATGGCAATAGGTGATGTGCGACCACAGGAACAACAAGAGCAAGATCAGCCATCTACCTCTACAATGGTGCATCCCCTAACTCAAGATGATGGACATGTTCCTCAAGAAGAGGCGCGTGATTAAGGGGGAGCACAAGAAGAACAAGTTATGGAGGAAGAAGCACCGCGGGTCCCTCCAACTCAAGTCCAAGCGACAATCCAAAGAAATCACCCCGTCGATCAGATTCTGGGTGATATCAGCAAGGGAGTAACGACTCGCTCACGTTTAGCTAATTTTTGTGAGCATTACTCGTTTGTCTCTTCTATTGAGCCTTTTAGGGTAGAAGAGGCCTTGCAGGATCCAGATTAGGTGTTGGCCATGCAGGAAGAGCTCAACAACTTCAAGAGGAATGAAGTTTGGAGCCTGGTGCCACGTCCAAAGCAAAATGTTGTGGGAACCAAGTGGGTGTTCCACAACAAGCAAGACGAGAACGGGGTGGTGACAAGAAACAAGGCTAGACTTGTGGCAAAAGGTTATGCCCAAGTAGCAGGTTTGGATTTCGAGGAGACTTTTGCTCCTGTGGCTAGGCTAGAGTCTATTCGAATATTATTAGGCTATGCCGCTCACCACTCTTTCACGTTGTTCCAAATGGATGTGAAGAGCGCTTTCCTCAACGGGCCAATCAAGGAGGAGGTATACGTGGAACAACCCCCTGGCTTTGAGGATGACAGGTACCCCGACCATGTGTTCAAGCTCTCTAAGGCGCTCTATGGACTTAAGCAAGCCCCAAGAGCATGGTATGAATGCCTTAGAGATTTCTTAATTGCTAATGCTTTCAAGGTTGGGAAAGCCGATCACACTCTTTTCACTAAGACTTGTGATGGTGATCTTTTTGTGTGCCAAATTTATGTCGATGGCATAATATTTGGTTCTACTAATCAAAAGTCTTGTGAGGAGTTTAGCAGGGTGATGACACAAAAGTTCGAGATGTCAATGATGGGCGAGTTGACCTACTTCCTTGGGTTTCAAGTGAAGCAACTCAAGGACGGCACCTTCCTCTCCCAAGTGAAGTACACTCAAGATCTCCTCAAGAGGTTTGGGATGAAGGACGCCAAGCCGCAAAGACACCGATGGGAACCGACGGGCATGTCGACCTTAACAAAGGAGGTAAGTCTGTTGATCAAAAGGCATACCGGTCTATGATAGGTTCCTTGCTTTATTTATGTGCTAGTACACCGGACATCATGCTTAGTGTATGCATGTGTGCTAGATTTCAATTTGACCCCAAGGAATGTCACCTTGTGCCCGTTAAGCGAATTCTTAGGTATTTAGTTGCTACGCCTTGCTTCGGGATCTAGTATCCAAAGGGGTCTACCTTTGACTTGATTGGATATTCAGACTCCGATTATGCCGGGTGTAAGGTAGATAGGAAGAGCACATCGGGGACGTGCCAATTTCTAGGAAGGTCCCTAGTGTCCTGGAGTTCAAAGAAACAAACATCAGTTTCCCTTTCCACCGCTGAGGCCGAGTATGTTGCCGCAGGACAGTGTTGCGCGCAACTACTTTGGATGAGGCAAACCCTCCTGGACTTTGGCTACAATCTGAGCAAAGTTCCACTCCTATGTGACAATGAGAGTGCAATCCGCATGGCGGATAATCCTGTTGAACACAGCCGCACTAAGCACATAGACATCCGACATCACTTCCTGAGAGACCACCAGCAAAAGGGAGATATCGAGGTGTACCATATTAGCACCGAGAACTAGCTAGCCGATATCTTTACCAAGCCATTGGATGAGAAAACTATTTGTAGGTTGCTTTGTGAGCTAAATGTCTTAGATTCGCATAACTTGGATTGATCTATAGCATACATATGTTATATGCCTTTGATCATGTTACTTGAAGCATTTACATTATTCATTGTATATTTGTGGTGCTCAAGTTGTACAAGACCTCCCTGGACCTCACAAGTCCATATGCAAATGGTGCACATATTTAGGGGGAGATGTGCTACAACTTGACCCTTTGAGACTAACCTTTGTGTTTGAGTATACTTGATGTAGTCTCAAAAGTGCATTGAAAGGGAAAGGTGAACTTGGACAATGCAAAGACTTCCACTACACTCCGGTATTAGTGTACTCACCTCCAAGTTCATACTTATGCTCTCATTGCCTTTATGCTCTTAATTGACATTTTTGGTGAGGCAATGGGGTTAAAGGGCCAAAAATGATCCCATTTTGGTGCTTAATGCCAAAGGGAGAGAAATTAAGGCCAAAGCAAACCGGATCAGCCAACCACTTGAGAATTTTGAAAAGAGTAGAGTTAGAATTTGATTTTGTCAAAATACTCTAATTGCAAATTTTGGTCTCTTATGGGGGAGAATTTTTTATTATGGGAAAAAGGGGGAGTTTTTGGTTCTTGATCAATTTTTCTCTTGGAACATCTTTTGATTTGCCCAAACAAGTGAGTTTGACTTAGAGATAGGGAAATGAATTTGATTTGCAAAAACAAACCAAGTGGTGGCAAAGAATGATCCAAATATGCCAAATTATAGTCAAAAACAATTTGGAGCTCCGGGCCCCCTATGCGCATGGAGGAGTCACCCAAGCATTCACTAAGCATCCTAAGACTCCAAGACTCCAACTTCACACATTCGATTCTTTGTGTTAGCGATTTGAGCTCCATTTGAGGTGTGAACTTCGTGTGTTGTGTTTCGAGCTCAAGTCGTGACTTCTGTGCGTGGTTGTGCTGCGTATTTGAGTCTTGTGCGTGTTGCTCTTCCCAACCTTACTCTTGTGCGTTCTTTGTGATCAATATTGTAAGGGCGAGAGGCTCCAACTTGTGGACATTCCTGGCAAACGGGAAGAAGACTATAAGTAAGAAAGCTATGGTATTCAAGTTGATCATTGGATCACTTGAAAGGGGTTGAGTGCAACCTTCGTCCATTGGGACGCCACAACGTGGAAGTAGGCAAGTGTTACTTGGCCAAACCACGGGATAAAATCGTGTGTCTCTTGTGTTGCTCCTCTCTGTGATTATTTGTGTTCGCAAGAGCTCGCTTCAAGCTAATTAGCCGTACTAACACTTATAACTAAGTTTTGTGGCTATTAGTATTTGATTTTTACAGGATCACCTATTCATCCCCCCTCTAGGTGCTCTCAGGCACCACTGGTTTAAGTCATAACACCATTATCAGACATAACCAATAAGAAATCTCACACAACACAAATGAATTGAGTAAGGGTGACAATATACAAAGAGACTCTACCTGTCAAAACAGTTACAAGTAGAGAGCCAAATAGATCATGGCCCGATGAAATGAACAAAACACGGCCATAACCTAAACTTGATGAAAGGAGTATGATGGAAGACTGTTAATTCAGCCCCAAGCATATTTCTATGCACATCAAAGGGATTACAAGGTCAAGGATTAGTATCTGATTAGATAAGGAGGGAAAACAATAAGAAGATCGAATTAGTAAGCCTTCGGGAGATATAAGAAAACCAAAGGCATCAAATTCAAGAAAATGGTCGGACATGCCTTTCCTGGGTTAGGTTAACAAAACGACAATGCGATCTTCAAGAACAGGCAAGTTGGAATAGAGACATCAGCTTGCGCCAATCAAATAAGGACATGGTTTAGGATGGAGATATAATTTGAGATTCTTGTTTTAAACCTAGGTACACTTTATGTTCAACAAAGAAATTATCTAAGCATTTATTTGCATGGGCTTGGTCATGTTTGGGTCATGATTCACTAAATAGGGACATAGCCTAGTTTTGGGTTTAGGCAATCAAGTCACCAACTCTCTATTGGCACATCAAGTTCAAGAGCAAACACATATAACACCTAAGTAAATTACCTAAAGAATGGAGGACAGCTATTTCATCGAAGTTCATAATACAACATTACACCCCATTATCTACAATCACTGGTTGCTAGAATAAAGATGAGAGAAGCATTTTGGATGTATAGGTGACAAACATGATGCAACAATCAGGATGCATGCTCGTCCTATACGTCCTCACAAAATTTTTGCCAATCTAATGTGGCAATAGCGTTCTACATCGGTGGCATACTTACGACTCTCACGGTATTTTGCTAGTCGTCAGCTACACATACGTTTTCGAGGTTAGTGTACCTGCAAAAGATTTCATCACAGCCCATCTCCCAATGATGCAATACACACATGACAGTTTATCACAGTTTATACTCCATATATTGCTATATGGAGGCCAGCTCATCATTAAGCGCCGAGCTACACATAGGCGCCGTTGCCACACTTTAACCATAGGGCAACTCATTATGGTAACTCACCTTCTTACCTGAGCGTAGGTGTGTCGTTACAAGTACAATACACTTCTCAGTATTCTCATGTCTGTATACCCATACACATCCATGGGGTACTAAATTCCTAGAGAAGTAATTACTCCACATCGCATCTTTCGTATATACATATATAGAACATGTATATAGTCAAGCACCACAATTATGCACTCCCCTAGACTGACGGTTGTTCGGTCATGCACTCATATCTCATCTTACCTTGAGCGTCGATCCATTCAAAACTGAATGGCCTCAAAAATAACAATACACATGTATGCAATACCCCCGGTTGTGGGTTAGTGGTTTTGAACTAAGCCACCTAATAGTCCTTAATTTAGGGCTTAATAGAGGATGTCGCTAGCATTATAGTTTTTCAAATCTATTTCTCAAAACCAAACAATGTGTTTAGTTGAAAATAACTTTTTTGAAATCAAAACTTTATTTTGAAAATACGTATGTGACCGTATTATACTTAATCCTGCTCCGATACTAGTATGTGGCAGAACCTCCCAAGTTATTGGGCCCACATGCACCTGCCCTTGTCTCAAAGACCTCAGACAGCTTAACAGGATCTGTCTGAGTGCCCCAAGGACCAGATAACTTAACAGGATCTGTTCGAGTGCCCCAAGGACCTCGGATAAACCACTTACAACCAGAACTGCGGGATTAAGTAAACACAAATCACACACCAACAATTTTGCAGCGGAAATCTTATTACCAAATTTTACATGTTACATCAAGTTTTACAATGTACATGATCGGAGTGATTACAAAAGTGATTCAAAGAAATAACTTTGAATTGTTATATATTGTTTATAAGTTTGAAATATATGCTAGCTTAAGTGACCATCCTCAATAAGAAGTAAAGAAGAAGTACTTAGACTTATAAGAAGGTCGTGCCAACCGGCGCTTAACACCAATCACAATCAAAGTGACTCATAACCTGCAGCAACAATGGGTAAAACCCTAAGTACGCAAGTACTCAGCAAGACTTACCCGACTAAAGAAAAGACTCTCAAGAATATGTTGGTTAAATAGGAATCAAGCAAAAGGCTTTAGCAAGAATCAACTTAGATACTTTTGCAGAAATAGCTTACTAAAGTGAGTCCTTACTTTCAACATTTTAATGCTAGATTAAGTATTAATAGGCCTTGTTTGCATCTAGTCTAATTTCACCATCACATTAATCAATCCAACATGATTTTTGCTCATTAAGATTCCATCCATGACTTAGATTGCAAGTCAGTGACCAAGTCTTCATATCCGAGAAGTAATGGCGATCCTGAATCGATTAATACCCAGCTGGGGATCTCCAATCACACGACATATGTAGAACTTAACCCTTGGATATGTCAACTCGCCACCGGGGTTCTTAAGACCAGATCAGGTTCACGCCAACCGAGAGCACAGATACACCACCGTCCAGCCTCTTGCCACGGAGGGTACACGCTACTCTCGCCATCTCTCCACTCCCAATGCATGTTATCTTATTCTGGTATTAGTCTGCCCGAGGCAAAGCTTACCCATGATGAGGCATGTGACCAGTTAAAAGGTCCTTGGTCAGTAGGCCTACATTCAGTATAATCCTTAATCAACCTGGGTAGAACGTCACCTGTTCCTAGCCCAAGTCCCGATTTAAGTACTTCCATCCTTAGGATTGTTTGTGTTCCTTAGGATGAAAAGAGCATTATAGGGAACTTTGCAGTAAGATCCTACCATTGCTCCCAATGAAAATATTCTTGCTGGTAGAAGTCATCCTTTCTCAGGATAACCCCTGAGCTAGGCATTAACGCAAAGGACAACCTCTATCCACAAGATCTAAGCAGGGATAAGTGTGACGGAACCTCCCAAGTCATTAGGCCCACCTACAGTTGTCCTTGTCCAACAGACCTCAGACAACCTTGTAGATGTTCCTGAATCACTTGACGAGTTTGGTATCTTTTCTCTTACCTTTCCAGGAATGTTTCACCCGTCTGACAGACAGTATGTTCATCAGAGATGCGGAAATGCGGAGGTGATTACATAAACTTACATTTATTTAAAAAGTAAGAGTAAGTCATTTAGTACAGACCAGAGTGTAAAGCGAGTGCTGAAAAGTATTATTACAATACCTGGGAGGCAAAAACTCCTCCCATTAAGTTCTTTACATAAAAGTTTTTAAGGAGGACTCGGTCCTCCAGCAGCTTCATTCTTGATTGTCTTCATTTTTCACCACCTTGGTACAAAAACAACAAAAGTTTGTTGTCTCCTCACCTAAAAACAATGGGGAAATAAACCCTGAGTATGGAATTACTCAGCAAGTCTTACCCGACTAAAGAAAAGACTCTCAAGGGTATGCTGGTTATATGAGAGTCAAGGTAAGGCCTTTCAATAATCAAAGACTCTGTTTGCAGAATTGCTTACTAAAGTGGATCCTTAAAATCCAATTTTATTGTCAGGTTAAGTAAAAATTACCTGCAGCTAGTGTTCTTTCTATCCTAGTTCAATCACTTGACCTGCACTAGCCAATTTCTTATCAACCCTTCATCTTCACTGGATTGCTACGTGTAAGTCAGTGGCCAAGTCTCCATAACCGCGGAGGTACGGCGATCCGAATCGATTATACTCAGCTGAGGATCTCCGATCACACGACATATGTAGCACTTAACCCTTGCATATGTCAACCCGCCACCGGGGTTCTTAAGACCAGATCAGGTTCACGCGAACCGAGAGCACAGATACACCACCGTCCAGCCTCTTGCCACGGAGGGTACACGCTACTCTCGCCACCGCTCCACGCCCATTCTGTGTTATCTTATTCTGGCCTTAGTCTGCCCGAGGCAAGGCTTACCCATGACGAGGCATGTGACCAGTTAAAGGGTCCTCGGTCAGCAGGCCTACATCAATAAGGTCCTTAATCGACTTAGACGGAGACACTACACCGAGACTCCTTTCTCGTGCAAGTCACCCGCCCGGTCTCAGCTTAATCATTTCAAACCCAAAGTTTGGTACCTGGCAGAGGTACATCTTTTCCGATGTTGAACCCATCAAATTTTATTTTCAAAAACATCCCACCCACTTTTGCCACATCCACTTTTGTAAAAACAAAACATTTTGTTTTTCTAAAGCAATACTAAGCATCAAAAATCTTTTGTAAAACAGGTGATCAAGGAAGGTAATCAAGTTCAAGGAAGGTAATGCAGGAATTGTTTTAGCAATCAACTCCTATCACCTAATGCATCAAGCAAGTGAAAAAGATTTTTAAAACACAAGGAGGTGGCAAATGCAACGGGGCTTGCCTTTGTTTATGGGTGAGTTAGGCTCGGATCCACAAATATCAAAGTAGAAACAATTCTCAGTCTGAGTTTCCAAAGGTGGTGGTACTTGCTCTTCAGTGGCTTCCACTTCCTCCTTGTGTTCTAAGCATAACCATACATATGTATATAAGAATGAATGCCATGTAATGCTCATGAGAGTGCAAAGATAATATAAACTTATTATCTAAGTCTTGAATACAACTTTCCTTCACGGAACTCCGAGAACTTAGGGTTTCCGGAGTCGGTAAAGGAGTTCACAGGGCAGGGGGGTTTTGGGGTTTAGGTGTCAAACAAGGTCCAAATCAATCCAAATTCTACCCAAGGCTTCTAAATAATATGAGGAACTCATATAAAAGTTTGAGCATTTTTGGGATTATCATTTATCTTTTAAAAATCCAGAACTACTGCCTTGAACTATTTTAAATACCTTAAAATTCCTAATTTAACCTAAAAATCATGAAACTATTTTTATTAAATTCTAGGGAAAATAAGAAGCCTAGGAAAATTGGTTTCACAATTTTAGGATTTTTCTACATTTTTCTATAATTGTTTTAGCTCTGGAATAAAAAGAAAAGGAAAAACTGGTGAATAGTACTGGGCTGATTTCAGCCCAGCGGCCCAGTCCAAAGGGAAAAGACACGTGCGCGCTCGCGCCCGCGGGGCAGATTTGCGCAGAGGTCCACAACGTTTTGGATATCTGCTAAGGGTGTGTTTGGTTTGACTTTTGGCTTTGGCTTTTGCCCCCCTAAAAGCCAAAAGCCAACCAAAGGGCTGGATCCAGGAAGCAGCTTTTTCTAAAAGCCGACTTTCTCGTAGTACAAATCTGAAAGCACCCTTGGACCTGCTTTTAGTGGCTTTTCGGATGGAACTGTGAAAACATATATCGAAGAATTTTTAACGACTTTTAGTGGTTTCCACCAAACGGTTTTTAGCTTTTTAACAGCTTACAGCCTACAGCAGTTTTTTCCACAGTTCACAGCCCACAACAACTTTTTTCACAGCCACAGCCCAACCAAACAGACCCTAAGAATCCCTGGCCACTGTTCAACGTCTCTCTGACATCTACAAAAACAACCCCGCACTTCTATCCTTTCTCCGTTCGAAGTCCCCAACGGCGAACTGCACAGGGACGTACTCCGACGAGCTAGCAGACCGGCCGAGCGGGGCCACGACCAGCACTCCCGAGCAGTGGGCATGGAATTGAACCACCCCAAATCACTTCCCCTAACCTAATTGCATCAACGACTAACTAATAAGCTCTGGCCACGGCGGCCGTGAGCATCGCGGCTTGGCGATCGTGTTCCCGGCGATCCCTGGCGGTCCGGTTCAATTAAAAGGGTCGGGGAGCATCACCATCATGTAAGGATGCTAGAACAGGAATGAGAAGGGAATGAGCAGACCTGGGGAAGGCTGGCCACGGTAGGGTGTGGTTCTCGGCGGCGGATAGGGATTTGGGGCGAATTCAAAATTCGCGAGCTCTGGCGAAGGACTGCTAGCGATTAGCGGTGGTTGGGTGGAGGATGACCTTGCGGAGCTAGCGGGGGCTTCAATTTATAGGGCTCTTCGGCGGTGACCGTGAATTTGGACGTTGATGTGCGGCGGTCGGAAGTGAGGAAGAACGCTGGTGCAGTGAACACGTGTTCACCGTCGTGGCAGTAACTCCGGTGGTCGACGGGGAGTTTAGAGGGAGTCACGGCGATGCGGTGGCGCGGTTAGGACACGCGACGCAGGGCTGAGGCACGACGGTTCACCGGCGAGCTTATCTGCTTCGCCGCAAAGTAGAAGAGAAAGCCACAGTTAGTCACCGGAGTGATCTCCAGCTCACCGTCGGTGAGGATCCTTACCCCGCGACGTTATCAATCCACCCCGCACGCGAATCTTAAGGCCGGCGACGCGAATCGCGACGGAGGGGTCACCGACGGTGGGATTTTTCTGCTGCGCTCGATCTGATCCGTTGGGGACACTGTACCATCGGAAATTCAGTTTATGATGCCTGACAGAGCAACTTGGAGCAGGATTTACTCTCAATTTCCAATGACAACTTGTAACACCCTGAATTTGGGGGTAGAATTTTTTCTTCTTTTCTCTCACCAAATTCAGGCGTTACTCTTTCCTTTTCTCGTTCTCTCGCTAAACCTTGACCTTTTCCAAAGTTTTAGCGGGGTTTGGCTTGGAATTCCCGTGTAAAGAAAAACCCTAAATTACGTTATGTTGTTTGATGCACCATGTCGAACTATGCATTCTTTGATTGCTTAGAAATGTAAGTGCATTCATCTAGGAAGATCGGATTTCGAAAAGGAGAAAAACCTTTTCTTTCTTTTTCTTTTTCTTTTTCTTTCTCCTCCTTTTTCTCTCTCCCGCGCCGTGGGCCGCCCCAGCCGGCCCAGCCCCCCCTCCCCCGCGGGCCCCCTTTGGGCCCAGCTGTCCCAGCCGCCCCTCCCTCTTTCCCCCAAATCCCCCTCTCTCCCTCCCTTTCTCCCATTTTCTCTCTAGCCGCCGCCCCCTGCCCTAGCCGCCGCCCCTGCCCTAGCCGCCGCCCCTGCTCGTCGCCGGTTCGGCCGCCCGTCCCCGTCCCCGGTGAGGTCCCCCTCCCCCTCTCCTCCCTTCCCTCTCCCCTCCTCTCCCCCCCTCCCCGGCCCAACCGCCGCCCAACTCGGCCGCCCCATGGCCGGCTCGGCCGCCGCCGCCCCTGCGCGCCCTGCCCCGCCCCTGGCCGGCTCGGCCGCCCCTGCGCGCCCAGCTCGGCCGCCCCAGGCCGGCTCGGTCGCCCCTGCGCGCCCAGCTCGGCCGCCCCTGGCCGGCTCGGCCGCCCCCTGCCCCGCGCCCGCGCCCTGCCCAGCCGCCCCTGCCCCAGGCCGGTTCAACCACCCCCTGGCCGGTTCAACCCCCCCCCTTTTTATTTTATTTTATTTTATTTTATTTTATTTTATTTTATTTTATTTCATTACTGTTGTTTATTTTATTTTGGGCAAGTTAATCATTGTTCATGTTATTGAAATAGGAAACTTAATTTGGAATTCTGTTACGCTAGTTGATTCATATAATCAATTGTTTATCCAGTTCAATGTTGATCAACTAAAAATGACTAGGTTTCCATTAGTGCATATAACTAAATTCTTTTGTTAGAACCAATTGTAACTAATCATTAGTGCATAAGCTTTAACCCCCCCCCCCCCCCCGCGAGACCCTTTCCCGTTTCTTTCTAACCATAATGAATGCGATATCGAATGTCATACTTGATGCATATTTACTTTATTTGTCCCCTTGTGTGGTGTACTGTTTGTTTCCTAATTTGAATGGATGTATGTATGTATGCTTGCAATCGCATAGAGAACGATCCGGTTGAAGAGCCCGAGGAACTCGCAGGAGAAGCCCCTGAGCAGTAGTCGGTTGGTGGAGGCAAGTGTCCTTTGACCTATCTCTGTCCTATTCATTATTTAATTCACCTCCCGCATTACACATTTATACCTAAGGATTGAGTAGCTTTTGTTATCCATGTCCTTGTTTACCTATTTGGGTCGGATTATTATTGTTTAGCTTCATGCTATTGCTCAAACTCTAATCAATGAACATGATGAGATTATATATGATACGCTGTTTTCCCTTCTCTTATTATGATGTTGTACTTGTGGTCTTCAAGGGGGCTCGAGCGGTTTCTCGAGTGCCTCTCCGTAAGGACCTGTTCTATGGATGACCGCCCGGGAAAACAGTGCAACCATGAGGGTGGAGTGGGACGCCCTTAGCTGAATAATTAGAGGAACCGGGGTGTAGTTCGCTTAGCCGTTGTGCCGTCAATGGGGCTCGGTGTATGCGGCTTGCTCTGCCAAGGCTGATTTGTCCCTTGGGGAGGAGTGCGGTACATTTAGGAAACCTAACGGGCGGCTACAGCCCTAGGGAATCTTTGTAAAGGCTACGTAGTGAAACCCTGCCTATTCACCTTGGTAGTGTTTAAGGGTTTGATCGGCCCGAGGCAAGAGGGAATCACGGCTTGTGGGTAAAGTGCACAACCTCTGCAGAGTGTTTGAAAACTGATATATCAGTCGTGCTCGCAGTTATGAGCGGCCAAGGGAGCTCCAGTGATTAGTGGTACTTGATCAGAGACATTTTGGTTTACAGATGACAATGAGGATGGTTATGATTATGCTTATGGTAATGGTAAGTGGTATTCTTTCCGTTTGGAAAGGGTACTCTGGATTAATAACTTGGGTTAATGCTAAAACCTGGCTTTTTACTAGTAAATAATAAACTGACCAACTAAAAGCAACTGCTTGACTTACCCCCACATAAAGCTAGTCCACTACAGCCAAACAGGATACTTGCTGAGTATGTTGATGTGTACTCACTCTTGCTCTACACACCAAACCCCCCCCAGGTTGTTAGCATTGCAACCACTGCTCAGGAGAAGATGAAGCTGTGGAAGGAGACTTCCAGGAGTTCCAAGACTACGACGAGTTCTAGGTGTGGGTTAGCGGCAACCCCCAGTCGGCTGCCTGTGAAGGCCGCAGTTATCTACGTTTCGTTTTCGCACTTTGATTTATTGTAAGGACTATATGGACGTCTCAGACGTATGATGTAATCGACTATTATTTCCCTTTTAATACTATTTGAGCACTGTGTGATGATGTCCATGTTATGTAACTGTTGTGTACGTGAATAACTGATCCTGGCACGTACATGGTTCGCATTCGGTTTGCCTTCTAAAACCGGGTGTGACATAAGCTGGTATCAAAGCCGTGCTGACTGTAGGACCGCTAACCTAGAGTAGAATGGTCGTTCTAAGGATTATAGACCTCTGTCACTGCCTTGACTTTGGTACCCCTTCAAAAGTTGGTCATACTGACCAAACCTATGTTCAACTATATATTATACCTTGCTGAAAATTATGTTTTATTCTAATCCTTCATTTATTTATGATTCATTATTTGCTGGTCATATTAATTCTGTTCTCACCCTTTGCTTGCGATGTCTTTTGTAGATGGCTCGACTTAGACACACTGCACGAAAGTCTGTCATCCCCTTCTTACCCTCCCGCCTTGCTGAGCGTCCGCTTCGCCGTCCCGTGGCCGGACAGTCCAGCCACTTGGAGAGACTGCACCACCGCCTGCATGAGGAGCAGGAACGTCGACGATAAGAGCAGCAGGGCTCTTCTTTCTCGCTCCGGCAGGAGATAGAGTCTGTGAGGAGCTGCTCCCCTGTGCTTCCCCTGGAGGCGCCCCCTGCACCACCACTGGGCGCCCCAGCCTCTGGAGTAGCTGCTGGAGGAGACCCAGACGACGGAGGTGGCGACGACAATCCGAGCCACGACACTGACTTCCCTGCTGACCATGAGCCGGAAGGATGGGTTGCTCGACCCATCACTCGCGACGCTGCTCGCGGGTGTCACTTCCATGACGCGCTCGACACCCTGCTACGTCAGGCACTTAACCGGCGTACTTGGTCCATCGAGTATCGCTGTGTGGTCTACCAGCATAGTCGCGGGGTCTACCCGGACCGCTGGGAGGCGACCTGTTTGGTGCGCCGTCCGGAGAACAGTCTCTAGGGCGCGGAGGCTTGCTCAGAGCACTATTCTATCTCTGAGCGGGACTCAGCTGAGGCAGCCATGCAGGATGCTGCACGGCGTGCGCTTTCGCACTACTGCTCGGTTCTCGGTGGGGTAGCTGACGGTCTCGACCTGAAGTATTACCCCCGCCGTCCATCTGGCAGCACAGGAGGCGTGATTGTTTCACCTGCTGGTGAGGACAATTCTAGGTTGAGCAGCACAGTCAACCTAGCCGCCGTGCTAAACACGGAGCTGGACCATGCATTAGACGAGCTGAGTAGGGCTCGTGCTAAGATCGCCCTGCTGCGGGCTGAGCGCGCGGAACGTCGTCACCTGGATGATGGTTCCCCCGCTCCCGTTGGGACTCAGCACCCATACCGCTCACCTCGGCGTGGACTCCAGTCTTATGGCAATCCCGACTGCAAGAACAAGATAAATCTAGGACCATAGATCGTTAGAGTTGGATCTTGTAATTAATATAAAATATATACGTAGAAGCTACAGTCTTAGCGTTAGTCCCGCTTTTAGTTAGTCTTAGTTAGACAGGATAGTTTGCTATGTCCTGTGCATCTATGTTTGTCATGATGAACTATGTTTGGTTTGGATTTTTGTAATGACTGTCACCAGAGTGTGGGTATCCCCTGCATTTTGGTTTACATATTATGTTGATGGAGTTAGTTATATAGTTGGGAAACCTTTTATTCCACTTTCCTCTTTATCTGAGAAGTTGTGTGGTCTGTGTTGGAGATCAGTGAAGATGCTCATCTGTTCAGTGCTGTTGAAGAATTCTATACTCTTTTCTTATGCTGCAAGATTTGCCAGATCAGTTCTGATGCGCGGTTGCATTCTGCAGATGTCAGAGAACAGGCGCAGAGGAGGAAGGCGTGCTCAGCAGGAGCGAGCCGCTCCGCAGGATGAGGTGCCCCAGCAGCAGCACCTGCCACCCCCGCCCCCGATGTCGATCGAGCAGATGTTTCTGATGCAGACTCAAGCGGTTCAAGCCATCGGTCAGACTCTGGCCGCCATTCAGCAGCAGCAGCAGCAGCAGCAACAACAGCAGCAAGCACCACCCCAGCCTAAGATGCCTCAGATGCCCAGAGACAAGCGTGCTGAATTCATGAGAGGTCATCCCCCAATGTTCGCTCACTCTTCTGACCCCACGGATGCTGAAGATTGGCTACGCACTGTGGAGCGGGAGTTGCATACCGCTCAGTGTGATGACAGAGAGAAAGTTCTATATGGTCCCCATCTGTTGAGAGGAGCAGCCCAATCATGGTGGGAGTCTTATATCGCCACCCATGCCAACCCCGATGCCATCACCTGGGAAGAGTTCAGAGGTAGCTTTCGTCAGTACCATGTGCCTGCAGGTCTGATGACAGTGAAGAAGGAGGAGTTCCTGGCCCTTAAGCAAGGGTCATCATCTGTCAGTGAGTATCGAGACAGGTTTCTGCAGTTGTCTCGCTATGCTCCTGAAGATGTCAACACCGACGCCAAGCGACAGTACCGTTTCTTGAGAGGCTTGGTTGACCCTCTTCAGTACCAACTGATGAATCATACCTTCCCGACATTCTAGCACCTGATTGACAGAGCAATCATGACAGAAAGGAAGCGTAAGGAGATGGAGGATCGTAAGCGCAAGATCAGTGGACCCCAGCCTGGAAGCAGCAGCCGCCCTCGTTTCTCAAGCAACCAACCTCAGCAGTTCAGGCAGAACCAGCATCCACCTCAGCAGCATCAGCAGTTCCAAAGGCAGTATCCTTAGCATCAGTACCAGAACCGTCAGAGCAATCAGTCAGGAGGTCAGTTTCAGAGGCAGAATCAGCAGACACCTCGTCTTCCTGCCCCAGCAAACCAGCAGAACAGTCAGGCAGCACCAGCTCAGGTTGGAAACAGAGCATGTTTCCACTGTGGAGAGCAAGGCCATTGGGTGATGCAATGCCCGAGAAGGCAGCCCAGCAGCAGTCAGGCCCTAATGCCCCAGCAAAGCAGAATGTGTCTCAGCCTGGAGCAGGCAACCGCTCTCAACCGCGCTATAATCATGGGAGACTGAACCACTTGGAGGCTGAAGCAGTTCAGGAGACCCCCGGCATGATAGTAGGTATGTTCCCAGTCGACTCCCATATTGCAGAAGTGTTATTTGATACTGGAGCAACGCATTCTTTCATTACTGCATCGTGGGTAGAAGCACATAATCTTCCAATTACTACCATGTCAACCCCCATTCAAATTGACTCAGCCGGTGGTAGAATTCGAGCTGATAGCATCTGTTTGAATGTAAGCGTGGAAATAAGGGGGATAGCGTTTCCCGCCAACCTTATAGTAATGGGTACTCAGGGAATAGATGTCATCCTAGGGATGAATTGGCTAGATAAGTATCAGGCAGTTATCAGTTGTGATAAAAGGACAATCAAGTTGGTGTCCCCACTAGGAGAGGAAGTGGTGACCGAGTTAGTCCCGCCTGAGCTGAAGAAAGGAAGTTGTTATCAGATGGCTGTCGATAGCAGTGAAGCAGACCCAATTGAGAGTATCAAGGTTGTGTATGAATTTCCAGATGTGTTCCCAAAGGATTTACCGGGTATGCCACCAGAGCGGAAAGTTGAGTTTGCTATAGAGCTTCTTCCTAGAACCGCCCCTATCTTCAAGAGAGCTTACAGAATATCCGGACCAGAGTTGGTTGAACTTAAGGAGCAGATTGATGAGTTGTCAGAGAAAGGTTACATCCGGCCAAGCACCTCGCCTTGGGCCGCCCCTGTCCTATTTGTGGAGAAGAAAGATGGCACCAAGAGGATGTGTATTGATTATCGAGCTCTGAATGAAGTCACGATCAAGAACAAGTACCCTTTGCCCAGAATAGAAGATCTGTTCGACCAGTTGAGAGGAGCCAGTGTGTTCTCCAAGATTGATCTGAGGTCAGGTTATCATCAGCTCAGGATCCGACCTTCGGACATTCCGAAGACGGCATTCACTACCAAGTATGGGTTATATGAGTTCACAGTGATGTCTTTTGGTTTGACCAATGCACCAGCGTTTTTCATGAACTTGATGAACAGCGTATTCATGGATTATCTTGATAAGTTCGTGGTGGTATTCATTGATGACATTCTGGTTTATTCTCAAAGCGAAGAAAAACATGCAGATCATTTGAGGATGGTATTGCAGAGATTGCGGGAGCACCAGTTGTATGCAAAGTTGAGCAAGTGTGAGTTCTGGATCAGTGAAGTCCTGTTCTTGGGTCACATAATCAACAAAGAAGGATTGGCTATGGATCCGAAGAAAGTGGCAGACATTCTGAACTGGAAAGCGCCAACGGATGCTCGAGGAATCAAGAGCTTCATTGGAATGGCCGGATATTATCGGCGATTCATTGAAGGGTTTTCGAAGATTGCGAAACCAATGACAGCGTTGCTAGGCAACAAGGTTGAGTTCAAGTGGACCCAGAAATGTCAAGAGGCCTTTGAAGCGCTGAAAGAGAAGTTGACAACAGCGCCTGTCCTAGTCTTGCCTGATGTGCACAAGCCCTTCTCTGTGTACTGTGATGCTTGTTACACAGGTTTGGGATGCGTATTGATGCAAGAGGGAAGAGTTGTGGCTTACTCGTCCCGACAGCTGAAGGTTCATGATAAGAATTACCCAATCCATGACCTAGAGTTGGCAGCAGTGGTTCACGCACTGAAGACATGGAGGCACTATCTGTACGGACAGAAATGCGATGTTTACACAGACCACAAGAGTCTGAAGTACATATTCACTCAGTCAGAATTGAACATGAGGCAACGAAGATGGTTAGAGTTGATCAAAGATTATGAGTTGGAGATTCATTACCATCCAGGCAAAGCGAACGTAGTGGCAGATGCTTTGAGCAGGAAGAGTCAAGTCAATCTGATGGTCGCTCGTCCGATGCCTTATGAGTTGGCCAAGGAGTTTGACAGGTTGAGTCTCGGGTTTCTGAACAATTCGCGAGGAGTCACAGTTGAGTTGGAACCTACCTTAGAGCGTGAAATCAAAGAAGCGCAGAAGAATGATGAAAAGATCAGTGAGGTTCGGCGACTGATTCTAGATGGCAGAGGCAAAGATTGTCGTAAAGATGCAGAAGGTGTGATATGGTTCAAAGACCGCTTGTGTGTTCCCAATGTCCAGTCCATTCGGGAGTTGATTCTCAAGGAAGCTCATGAGACAGCCTATTCGATTCACCCCGGTAGTGAGAAGATGTATCAGGATCTGAAGAAGAAATTCTGGTGGTACGGAATGAAGAGGGAAATCGCAGAGCATGTGGCTATGTGCGATAGTTGTCGAAGAATTAAGGCAGAGCATCAGAGACCAGCTGGATTGTTGCAACCGTTGCAGATCCCTCAGTGGAAATGGGATGAAATCGGTATGGATTTCATAGTCGGATTGCCTCGCACTCGAGCCGGCTACGATTCTATTTGGGTAGTAGTGGACCGTTTGACCAAGTCAGCCCACTTCATACCTGTCAAGACCAACTACAGCAGTGCCGTATTGGCAGAGTTGTATATGTCTCGGATCGTTTGTCTTCATGGTGTGCCAAAGAAGATAGTGTCAGACAGAGGAACGCAGTTCACCTCTCATTTCTGGCAGCAGTTGCATGAAGCCTTGGGCACGCATCTGAATTTCAGCTCAGCTTATCATCCGCAGACAGATGGCCAGACCGAAAGGACCAACCAAATTCTTGAAGACATGTTGAGAGCCTGTGCGTTGCAAGATCAGTCCGGATGGGATAAGCGATTGCCTTATGCAGAGTTTTCCTATAACAACAGTTACTAGGCCAGTTTGAAGATGTCACCGTTTCAGGCGCTCTATGGAAGGAGTTGCAGAACTCCGTTGCAATGGGATCAGCCTGGAGAAAAGCAGGTGTTTGGGCCAGACATTCTACTTGAAGCCGAAGAGAACATCAAGATGGTCCGGGAGAATCTGAAGATAGCGCAATCAAGGCAGCGAAGCTATGCAGACACAAGAAGAAGAGAGCTGAGTTTTGAAGTCGGAGACTTTGTCTATCTAAAAGTGTCACCGATCAGAGGAGTCAGAAGGTTCGGAGTCAAAGGCAAGCTAGCACCCCGCTACATTGGTCCATACCAAATCCTCTCAAGGCGTGGAGAAGTGGCCTATCAGCTCAGTCTGCCAGAGAATTTGTCCGCTGTGCATGATGTCTTTCATGTGTCTCAGTTGAAGAAGTGCTTGCGTGTGCCAGAAGAGCAGTTGCTAGTGGAAGGTCTTGAAGTCCAGGAGGACTTGACCTACGTTGAGAAGCCAGTGCAGATCCTTGAGGTTGCAGACAGAGTCACCCGAAGGAAGACCACCAGAATGTGCAAAGTCGGATGGAATCACCACTCTGAGGAAGAAGCAACCTGGGAGCGTGAAGATGATCTGATGGCCAAGTACCCTGAGCTCTTTGCTAGCCAACCCTGAATCTCGAGGGCGAGATTCTTTTAAGGGGGATAGGTTTGTAACGCCCTGAATTTGGGGGTAGAATTTTTTTCTTCTTTTCTCTCACCAAATTCAGGCGTTACTCTTTCCTTTTCTCGTTCTCTCGCTAAACCTTGACCTTTTCCAAAGTTTTAGCGGGGTTTGGCTTGGAATTCCCGTGTAAAGAAAAACCCTAAATTACGTTATGTTGTTTGATGCACCATGCCGAACTATGCGTTCTTTGATTGCTTAGAAATGTAAGTGCATTCATCTAGGAAGATCGGATTTCGAAAAGGAGAAAAACCTTTTCTTTCTTTTTCTTTTTCTTTCTCTTTCTCCTCCTTTTTCTCTCTCCCGCGCCGTGGGCAGCCCCAGCCGGCCCAGCCGCCCCCCCCACGCGCCCCCTTTGGGCCCAGCTGGCCCAGCCGCCCTCCCTCTTTCCCCCAAATCCCCCTCTCTCCCTCCCTTTCTCCCATTTTCTCTCTAGCCGCCGCCCCCTGCCCTAGCCGCCGCCCCTGCCCTAGCCACCGCCCCTGCTCGTCGCCGGTACGGCCGCCCGTCCCCGTCCCCGGTGAGGTCCCCCTCCCCCTCTCCTCCCTTCCCTCTCCCCTCCTCTCCCCCCCCTCCCCGGCCCAACCGCCGCCCGGCTCGGCCGCCCCATGGCCGGCTCGGCCGCCGCCGCCCCTGCGCGCCCTGCCCCGCCCCTGGCCGGCTCGGCCGCCCCTGCGCGCCCAGCTCGGCCGCCCCTGGCCGGCTCGGCCGCCCCTGCGCGCCCTGCCCCGCCCCCTGGCCGGCTCGGCCGCCCCCTGCCCCGCGCCCGCGCCCTGCCCAGCCGCCCCTGCCCCAGGCCGGTTCAACCGCCCCCTGGCCGGTTCAACCGCCCCCCCCCCTTTTTATTTTTTTTATTTTATTTTATTTTATTTTCTTTCATTACTGTTGCTTATTTTATTTTGGGCAAGTTAATCATTGTTCATGTTATTGAAATAGGAAACTTAATTTGGAATTCCGTTACGCTAGTTGATTCATATAATCAATTGTTTATCCAGTTCAATGTTGATCAACTAAAAATGACTAGGTTTCCATTAGTGCATATAACTAAATTCTTTTGTTAGAACCAATTGTAACTAATCATTAGTGCATAAGCTTTAACCCCCCCCCCCCCCCCGCGAGACCCTTTCCCGTTTCTTTCTAACCATAATGAATGCGATATCGAATGTCATACTTGATGCATATTTACTTTATTTGTCCCCTTGTGTGGTGTACTGTTTGTTTCCTAATTTGAACGGATGTATGTATGTATGCTTGCAATCGCATAGAGAACGATCCGGTTGAAGAGCCTGAGGAACTCGCAGGAGAAGCCCCTGAGCAGCAGTCGGTTGGTGGAGGCAAGTGTCCTTTGACCTATCTCTGTCCTATTCATTATTTAATTCACCTCCCGCATTACACATTTATACCTAAGGATTGACTAGCTTTTGTTATCCATGTCCTTGTTTACCTATTTGGGTCGGATTATTATTGTTTAGCTTCATGCTATTGCTCAAACTCTAATCAATGAACATGATGAGATTATATATGATACGCTGTTTTCCCTTCTCTTATTATGATGTTGTACTTGTGGTCTTCAAGGGGGCTCGAGCGGTTTCTCGAGTGCCTCTCCGTAAGGACCTGTTCTATGGATGACCGCCCGGGAAAACAGTGCAACCATGAGGGTGGAGTGGGACGCCCTTAGCTGAATAATTAGAGGAACCGGGGTGTAGTTCGCTTAGCCATTGTGCCGTCAATGGGGCTCGGTGTATGCGGCTCGCTCTGCCAAGGTTGATTTGTCCCTTGGGGAGGAGTGCGGTACATTTAGGAAACCTAACGGGCGGCTACAGCCCTGGGGAATCTTTGTAAAGGCTACGTAGTGAAACCCTGCCTATTCACCTTGGTAGTGTTTAAGGGTTTGATTGGCCCGAGGCAAGAGGGAATCACGGCTTGTGGGTAAAGTGCACAACCTCTGCAGAGTGTTTGAAAACTGATATATCAGCCGTGCTCACGGTTATGAGCGGCCAAGGGAGCTCCAGTGATTAGTGGTACTTGATCAGAGACATTTTGGTTTACAGATGACAATGAGGATGGTTATGATTATGCTTATGGTAATGGTAAGTGGTATTCTTTCCGTTTGGAAAGGGTACTCTGGATTAATAACTTGGGTTAATGCTAAAACCTGGCTTTCTACTAGTAAATAATAAACTGACCAACTAAAAGCAACTGCTTGACTTACCCCCACATAAAGCTAGTCCACTACAGCCAAACAGGATACTTGCTGAGTATGTTGATGTGTACTCACTCTTGCTCTACACACCAAACCCCCCCCCCCCCCAGGTTGTCAGCATTGCAACCACTGCTCAGGAGACGATGAAGCTATGGAAGGAGACTTCCAGGAGTTCCAAGACTACGACGAGTTCTAGGTGTGGGTTAGCGGCAACCCCCAGTCGGCTGCCTGTGAAGGCCGCAGTTATCTACGTTTCGTTTTCGCACTTTGATTTATTGTAAGGACTATATGGACGTCTCAGACGTATGATGTAATTGACTATTATTTCCCTTTTAATACTATTTGAGCACTGTGTGATGATGTCCATGTTATGTAACTGCTGTGTACGTGAATAACTGATCCTGGCACGTACATGGTTCGCATTCGGTTTGCCTTCTAAAACCGGGTGTGACACAACTCCTCCCAAGCTCTGCAACAAAATTGTAGAGCTATAAACCAGCAATAATTCGGCTATAGGGCTTGAACTCATTTGAGCACTAGATCAAGGTTGAATTCATACTCAAAGTTGGCTCTGTTACACTGAACATCTGAATTTCAGACTGAATCAGCCTGACAGCTTGACTTCAGGCCTGATTATCTCCAATATTTTCTTAACAACAATGCTCACACTCTTAAGCAAAGTTGTTCACCTATAATTGGGCTATAATTTTGATGTGGTGACCTGGGGCAAAAACCCTCTTGTTTAGAAGTTACAAGGTCACAAAGATGAGCACATCACACTGAAATTCAGACTTAGTCAAAAGAGTTCAAATGTGGCTCTTTTGCAAATAAGTCCAAACTCAGGGTTTTAGTTTGCAAATTCACATATGAGTGACCCAAATGACTTAAGATACTTATTTGACTTGGTTTTTGCACTTTAGTCCAAAAGTGGAATAATTTTGCACATAGGTCCCTAGGGTTTGGTTTTAGGGTTTTCCAGGGTTTCAATTAGGGTTTTTGGTATCCCAGGGGTATAAATGTAATTCCACTTAAATCTTGGGATCATTTTGTGACCCTTCACTTAAAGCTTTTAGGTTTTCTTCATTTGGGTTAAGTTTTGCCCCTTTGAGCCTTATTTAGGGTCAGGTTCCCTATCCAAGGTCCTATTTGCAAAACACTAAAAACAATACACTTATTTGAAATTTTTACCTAGTGAATGCACTCTAGGTGTGTCAAACATATGCAATGCCAATGTTTATGATGCCATGCTCAAGTTTTAGTTACAGTAACACCAGGGGTGTTACATCCTTCCCCCCATAAAAGAATCTCGTCCCGAGATTAAAAGTCCTAGGGTGAGTAATGGAAAAGGAAATGTGTCACATCTTTATTCCCTTATTTCTGGTACAAGGCAGGGGTGGTGTGGGGGTTCACTCCTTTATTACAGTAACTATATACACTTTACAAATTACATGAGGCTAGAAAGCCTGGGAAATTCTTATCTAAAAAGTCTTGAGTTTCCCATGTAGCCTCTTCTTCAGAATGTTGGTTCCACTGTATCTTATAGAACTTGAGAGTTTTTCTCCGGGTAACCCTGTCCTTTTGATCCAAGACTCGAATAGGGTGCTCAGAGTATGTCAAGTCCGGTTCAAGGACAACATCTGTTACTTCAATGGTTCGATCGGGAACCCGAAGACACTTCTTCAATTGCGACACATGGAACACATTATGGATAGCAGATTCGGGGAGCTGCAGTCGATACGCCACTGGTCCACATTGCTCAAGTACCGGGAATGGACCAATGTATCTGGGTGCAAGCTTCCCTTTAACCCCGAAACGCGATACTCCCTTCATTGGTGAAACTTTCAGGTAGACATAGTCCCCTTTATGAAAATACAAGGGCATTCGCCGTTTGTCTGCATAACCCTTCTAACGAGCTTGTGCTTTCTTCATATTATGAATAATTTTCTGAACCTTTTCCTCGGCCTCCTTCACTATATCAGGCCTAAATAAATACCTTTCTCCAGGTTCAGACCAATTTAGCGGAGTTCGACACCGTCGCCCATATAAAGCTTCAAAAGGTGCCATCTTGATACTTTCTTGATAGCTGTTATTATATGAAAACTCCGCCAAAGGCAAACATTCATCCCATTTTGGTGAGAATTCCAGAACACATGCTCGCAACATATCTTCGAGTACTTGATTAATCCTCTCAGTCTATCCACTGGTTTGTGGATGATATGCCGAACTATGGAGCAACTTAGTACCCAAGGATTTGTGAAGTGCTTCCCAAAACTTGGCTACAAATTGAGGTCCACGATCCGACACTATGGTCTTCGGAACACCATGCAGACTAAGAATACGAGCAATGTACAATTGGGCATAGACAGTAACCAGGTGATCTGTCTTGACCGGCAGGAAGTGAGCAATCTTCGTAAGCCGATCAATTATAACCCAGATAGAATCATACCCTTTTGCAGTCCTAGGCAATCCCACGATAAAGTCCATACTTATGTCTTCCCATTTCCATGTTGGGATCGGCAAAGATTGTAATGGACCAGCAGTTTTCATGTGTATGGCTTTGACACGTCTGCAAGTGTCACACTTAGCCACATAGCGTGCAATTTCAATTTTCATCTTCGTCCACCAGTAGTGCTGCTTTAGATCATGATACATCTTAGTGCTTCCTGGATGAATAGAATAGCGACTAAGATGCGCTTCATCTAAGATTTGCTGGCGGAGTTCTTCATTCTTTGGCACTACTATGCGGTTATTGAACCATATCACACCTTGATCGTCTTCTTTGAAACATTTGGCTGTTCCAGCCCTTATCTTCTCCCGTATGTGCTTCATACCCGCATTATCCTTTTGAGCATCAATTATCCTTTGCAAGATGATTGACTCAAGCTTTAGCTGATTCAGGGTTCCTTGTTGGACCATCCTCAGGTTTAGCTTTTCCATCTCCTGACATAGGGTATTGTCAGAGGTCTTCACCATAAGACAGTGGCAGGAAACCTTACAGCTCAGTGCATCTGCCACAACATTGGCCTTGCCTGGGTGATAATGAATTTCCAGTTTATAGTCCTTAATAAGCTCAAGCCATTGCCTTTGTCTCATATTCAATTCTGACTGGGTGAAGATATACTTCAAGCTTTTATGATCTGTATAAATGTGACAGATATTTCCCAGCAGATAATGACGCCAAATTTTCAGGACAATGAACCACGGTAGCTAATTCCAGATCATGAGTTGGGTAATGCTCCTCATGTCGGCGCAACTGCCTTGAAGCATATGCAATTACTCGGCCTTCTTGCATTAATACACAGCCGAGTCCACTGCCTGATGCATCACAATATACATCAAAAGGTTTGGTGATGTCCAGTTGAGCCAATACCGGAGCAGTGGTTAATAATGTCTTCAATTGTTCAAAAGCTTCATTACACTTAGAGGACCAATTGAATTTAATATCATTCTTCAATAAACTTGTGATTGGCTTCACAAGCTTAGAAAAATCTGGTATGAATCTGCGATAATATCCAGCTAGTCCAAGAAAACTCCGGACTTGGTGAACAGTGGTTGGGGGTTTCCACTCCAGAATATCCTTGACTTTGCTAGGATCTACCGCAATTCCCTTGGCAGATAACACATGCCCCAAAAATTGAATTTCCTCCAGCCAGAACGTGCATTTGCTGAACTTGGCATACAACTGATTTTCCCTCAAGCGCGTCAATACAATCCGCAAATGTTGAGCATGCTCCTCTACATTTTTGGAATATATCAAGATATCGTCGATGAAGACCACCACGAACTTGTCCAACTCGGGCATGAACACCGAGTTCATCAAATAAGTGAAATGGGCAGGAGCATTTGTTAATCCGAAATACATTACCATATATTCAAACAATCCATACCGCGTAGTAAATGCGGTTTTTGGTATATCCTCGGGCCGGATACGGATTTGGTGATAGCCCGACCTGAGATCAATTTTGGAAAATACCCTCGCCCCGGTCAGTTGATCAAATAAGATGTTGATCCTCGGAAGAGGGTACTTGTTCTTGATGGTGACCTCATTCAGGGGTCGATAATCCACGCACATTCGTAGGGTCTGACCCTTCTTCTTAACAAAAATGGCGGGGCAACCCCATGGAGACGAGCTTGGCCGGATGAATCCTTTATTTAGTAGATCTTGTAATTGAATCTTCAATTCTGCCAACTCATTAGGAGGCATACGGTACGATCTTCGAGAAATGGGAGCCGTACCGGGCTTTAACTCAATTACAAATTCTACATCTCTCTCAGGTGGCAGTCCAGGCAAATCTTCCGGAAATACATCAGGAAACTCACATACTACCGGAATATCCTTGATCTCCGGTACAATGGTTTCATATATTCTACCAGAAGCTTTGGCTGGATTGGTTACGGGGATGGACAAAAGAATCTCTTCTTGATTATAACTCAACCTAACGGTTCTCAGCTCAGTATTGAGAATTGCCTTATATTGGGTTAACCAATTCATACCCAAAATTACATCTATATCCTGGCCTTTCAGAACAATCATGTTAGCAGGAAAGTTCCGTCCGGCCATTGTTACTGGCACTTGATAGGCCACTTCTCTAGTAAAAATATGTCCCCCAGGTGAATGAATTTTAAACCCTTCTTTTGATTCATGGCATGAAATGTGATGTTGCTCCACAAATTTCTTGCTAATAAATGTTTGTGAAGCACCAGAATCAAAAAGAGTAATTGCAGGGTGATTGGCCATGAGAAACGTACCCATCATCACCGGTTCACCTTCCGGTGTAGTGGCCACTTGAGTATAGTATATCCGCCCCGTCTTCTTTGTATTTTTCCCCATATTGTTTCCCTTGGGCTGAGCTGATTTCCTAGATCCTTGCTGATTGATTGACTGATTCTGCTTGGGATATGGGCAATCCTTGATGAAATGTCCAGACTTGCCACAATTGAAACACCCGATTGCAGAGCTGGGCAAAGCAGGGAATCGAGTGCCCGGGGCACCCGGCTGACTTGGGGTAGTGGGGGCATTGTTGGGACGAATAATGATTGGCTGCTTGAAAGGGAATGAGGGTGGATGAGAAAAAGAGCGACTTTGGCTAGAAGCCCTGATCACAAACCATTGCCTTTTTGCCTGGCCCTGATTAGACTTCTCACCTCCAAATCCCTTGTTTTTCCCGGAACCTGCATATTTTGCTTCAACAGATAGGGCTGTGCTGACAGCCTTTCCATACGTGAGATCTATGCAGGTGGCCATTTTTTCTCTGCAATCGATCATTTAGACCCCTCATAAAGCAATTCTTCTTCTTTAAATCAGTGTTCACCTGATCGATTGCATATTGCGACAGGTGATTGAACTTATTGAGATACTGATTGACAGTATCTCCTCCTTGTTTTAGCTTCATGAACTCTTCTTGCTTCATATGCAGAACACCTTCGGGTATATAGTGCTCGCGGAAGGCCACTTTAAATTCTTCCCATGTGACTTGATGATTAGCAGGTTGAATAGCCACGAAATTTCCCCACCAGGTGCTGGCAGGGCCGCGCAGCTATTGCGCTGCGAATAAAGGCTTCTGTGTCTCTGAACAGCGCAGAAGACCAAATTTTTGCTCAATAACCCGTATCCATTCATCTGCTTCCAACGGGTCCTCAGCCTTGACAAATAGTGGTGGACGGGTTTCAGAGAAATCCAAATATGTGGTTTCACGGGGGCCCTGTTGATAACCCCTTCCACCCTGCTGCTGGAATTGCTGGCCCGCCATTTCTCTCAGAAAGCGGGTATTGTCTGCAGTTGCGTTCACCAAGGCGGCAATCGCCTCGGCCAATGTGGGAGGAACCGGAGGTGGATTTGGGGTAACCTCCCTCCCCCCAGAAGTTCCTGCTGCATCCTGTCCTCGAGTCCTGGTAGGCATCTGAGGCAAAGAACATTTGAAATAAATATAATATGCCAGAGAAACCTTCCATTTTACATTACTATCAAAAGTAATGATACAGACTCGATGTTACACAACAGGATACATTACCCATTATACAATAGTTCAACCTATTATACAACATACTACTTCTATTTCTACAACTACACTATTACTCCTGCTTCTGGTTGCTCTTGGTAGCTTCGTCGTCAGGTGTGGGAGACCATTCATCGACCAGCCTCATAGAAGGAGGGGGCTTAAAAAGGTCTAACTCACCACCAAGCGCTTCTCCCGCAACATGTGAGGGTCCGGCTTCTGACCTGACAGAATCCGCAGGGACATTTGGGTGTAATTGCGAATACAGTACATGAACTTCCTCATGTAAAGTATTGCAATACGCCTGCAAGTTGTCAATAGCAGTGCTAAGTTCTTCGACTCGGGCTCGAGCCTTCGCTTCCTTGGCCCAGGCTACTGAACGAGACTGTACCGCCCAATCAAGCGCCAAATCCCGATCAGCATGTTGATCTTGCAGGCTGCGGATGTAACTTTTTAATTCATTTATTCGGTCGCCATCCGTGACCCATAAATTGGTCCTGCATTGCAATTCCGTTTGAAGCTGATTCACTCGAGCTTCAAGCTCTCCGATCGGATCATTGCTTCCGCTACTGCTATCTTGCTCCCGTGGGGCAAGTTGGTGTCGAGGTACACCGATAGGCCCAGTATGCTTTCGCGCAGTTTTCCTTGTACGCGGCGGCATTTTCTAAGGGGGAAAATTTATTAGTATAATTCTTAGCATGATGCATGAATAATTACAGAATCAACCTTAGTTGATTCAACCTTCTATACATAGCACTCTTCCTATCTGGTCTTTGAAATAAACTCTTCAGAGATGCTTAGGTAAGAAGAGAAGAAATTTTCTAGATAAGTTTAAGAAAATCTTTTTGGAAGATGCTACATAATATCTGCCAAGAAGGGCTACGCTCTGATACCAGTAGTGACGGAACCTCCCAAGTCATTAGGCCCACCTACAGTTGTCCTTGTCCAACAGACCTCAGACAACCTTGTAGATGTTCCTGAATTACTTGACGAGTTCGGTATCTTTTCTCTTACCTTTCCAGGAACATTTCACCCGTCTGACAGACAGTATGTTCATCGGAGATGCGGAAATGCGGAGGTGATTACATAAACTTACATTTATTTAAAAAGTAAGAGTAAGTCATTTAGTACAGACCAGAGTGTAAAGCGAGTGCTGAAAAGTATTATTACAATACCTGGGAGGCAAAAACTCCTCCCATTAAGTTCTTTACATAAAAGTTTTTAAGGAGGACTCGGTCCTCCAGCAGCTTCATTCTTGATTGTCTTCATTTTTCACCACCTTGGTACAAAAACAACAAAAGTTTGTTGTCTCCTCACCTAAAAACAACGGGGAAATAAACTCTGAGTATGGAATTACTCAGCAAGTCTTACCCAACTAAAGAAAAGACTCTCAAGGGTATGCTGGTTATATGGGAGTCAAGATAAGGCCTTTCAATAATCAAAGACTCTGTTTGCAGAATTGCTTACTAAAGTGGATCCTTAAAATCCAATTTTATTGTCAGGTTAAGTAAAAATTACCTGCAACTAGTGTTCTTTCTATCCTAGTTCAATCACTTGACCTGCACTAGCCAATTTCTTATCAACCCTTCATCTTCACTGGATTGCTACGTGTAAGTCAGTGGCCAAGTCTCCATAACCGCGGAGGTACGGCAATCCGAATCGATTATACTCAGCTGAGGATCTCCGATCACACGACATATGTAGCACTTAACCCTTGCATATGTCAACCCGCCACCGGGGTTCTTAAGACCAGATCAGGTTCACGCGAACCGAGAGCACAGATACACCACCGTCCAGCCTCTTGCCACGGAGGGTACACGCTACTCTCGCCACTGCTCCACGCCCATTCCGTGTTATCTTATTCTGGCCTTAGTCTGCCTGAGGCAAGGCTTACCCATGACGAGGCATGTGACCAGTTAAAGGGTCCTCGGTCAGCAGGCCTACATCGACAAGGTCCTTAATCGACTCAGACGGAGACACTACACCGAGACTCCTTTCTCGTGCAAGTCACCCGCCCAGTCTCAGCTTAATCATTTCAAACCCAAAGTTTGGTACCTGGCAGAGGTACAACTTTTCCGATGTTGAACCCATCAAATTTTATTTTCAAAAACATCCCACCCACTTTTGCCACATCCACTTTTGTAAAAACAAAACATTTTGTTTTTCTAAAGCAATACTAAGCATCAAAAATCTTTTGTAAAACAGGTGATCAAGGAAGGTAATCAAGTTCAAGGAAGGTAATGCAGGAATTGTTTTAGCAATCAACTCCTATCACCTAATGCATCAAGCAAGTGAAAAAGATTTTTAAAACACAAGGAGGTGGCAAATGCACCGGGGCTTGCCTTTGTTTATGGGTGAGTCAGGCTCGGATCCACAAATATCGAAGTAGAAACAATTCTCAGTCTGAGTTTCCAAAGGTGGTGGTACTTGCTCTTCAGTGGCTTCCACTTCCTCCTTGTGTTCTAAGCATAACCATACATATGTATATAAGAATGAATGCCATGTAATGCTCATGAGAGTGCAAAGATAATATAAACTTATTATCTAAGTCTTGAATACAACTTTCCTTCACGGAACTCCGAGAACTTAGGGTTTCCGGAGTCGGTAAAGGAGTTCACAGGGCAGGGGGGTTTTGGGGTTTAGGTGTCAAACAAGGTCCAAATCAATCCAAATTCTACCCAAGGCTTCTAAATAATATGAGGAACTCATATAAAAAGTTTGAGCATTTTTGGGATTATCATTTATCTTTTAAAAATCCAGAACTACTGCCTTGAACTATTTTAAATACGTTAAAATTCCTAATTTAACCTAAAAATCATGAAACTATTTTTATTAAATTCTAGGGAAAAATAAGAAGCCTAGGAAAATTGGTTTCACAATTTTAGGATTTTTCTACATTTTTCTATAATTGTTTTAGCTCTGGAATAAAAAGAAAAGGAAAAACTGGTGAATAGTACTGGGCTGATTTCAGTCCAGCGGCCCAGTCCAGAGGGAAAAGACACGTGCGCGCCCGCGCCCGCGGGGCAGATTTGCACAGAGGTCCACAACATTTTGGATATCTGCTAAGAATCCCTGGCCACTGTTCAACGTCTCTCTGACATCTACAAAAACAACCCCGCACTTCTATCCTTTCTCCGTTCGAAGTCCCCGGCGGCGAACTGCACAGGGACGTACTCCGGCGAGCTAGCAGACCAGACGAGCGGGGCCACGACCGGCACTCCCGAGCAGTGGGCATGGAATTGAACCACCCCAGATCACTTCCCCTAACCTAACTGCATCAACGACTAACTAATAAGCTCTGGCCATGGCGGCCGTGAGCATCGCGGCTTGGCGATCGTGTTCCCGGCGATCCCTGGCGGTCCGGTTCAATTAAAGGGGTCGGGGAGCATCACCATCATGTAAGGATGCTAGAACAGGAACGAGAAGGGAATGAGCAAACCTAGGGAAGGCTGGCCACGGTAGGGTGTGGTTCTCGACGGCGGAGAGGGATTTGGGGCGAATTCAAAATTCGCGAGCTCTGGCGAAGGACTGCTAGCGATTAGCGGTGGTTGGGTGGAGGATGACCTTGCGGAGCTAGCGGGGGCTTCAATTTATAGGGCTCTTCGGCGGTGACCGTGAATTTGGATGTTGATGTGCAGCGGTCGGAAGTGAGGAAGAACGCTGGTGCAGTGAACACGTGTTCACCGTCGTGGCAGTAACTCCGGTGGTCGACGGGGAGTTTAGAGGGTCACGGCGATGCGGTGGCGCGGTTAGGACACGCGGCGCAGGGCCGAGGCACGACGGTTCACCGGCGAGCATATCTGCTCCGCCGCAAAGTAGAAGATAAAGCCACAGTGAGTCACCGGAGTGATCTCCAGCTCACCGTCGGCGAGGATCCTTACCCCACGACGTTATCAATCCACCCCGCACGCGAATCTTAAGGCCGGCGACGCGAATCGCGGCGGAGGGGTCACCGGCGGTGGGATTTTTCTGCTGCACTCGATCTGATCCGTTGGGGACACTGTACCATCGGAAATTCAGTTTATGATGCCTGACAGAGCAACTTGGAGCAGGATTTACTCTCAATTTCCAATGACAACTCCTCCCAAGCTCTGCAGTAAAATTGTAGAGCTATAAACCAGCAATAATTCGGCTATAGGGCTTGAACTCATTTGAGCACTAGATCAAGGTTGAATTCATACTCAAAGTTGGCTCTGTTACACTGAACATCTGAATTTCAGACTGAATCAGCCTGACAGCTTGACTTCAGGCCTGATTATCTCCAATATTTTCTTAACAACAATGCTCACACTCTTAAGCAAAGTTGTTCACCTATAATTGGGCTATAATTTTGATGTGGTGACCTGGGGCAAAAACCCTCTTGTTTAGAAGTTACAAGGTCACAAAGATGAGCACATCACACTGAAATTCAGACTTAGTCAAAAGAGTTCAAATGTGGCTCTTTTGCAAATAAGTCCAAACTCAGGGTTTTAGTTTGCAAATTCACATATGAGTGACCCAAATGACTTAAGATACTTATTTGACTTGGTTTTTGCACTTTAGTCCAAAAGTGGACTAATTTTGCACATAGGTCTCTAGGGTTTGGTTTTAGGGTTTTCCAGGGTTTCAATTAGGGTTTTTGGTATCCCAGGGGTATAAATGTAATTCCACTTAAATCTTGGGATCATTTTGTGACCCTTCCCTTAAAGCTTTTAGGTTTTCTTCATTTGGGTTAAGTTTTGCCCCTTTGAGCCTTATTTAGGGTCAGGTTCCCTATCCAGGGTCCTATTTGCAAAACACTAAAAACAATACACTTGTTTGAAATTTTTACCTAGTGAATGCACTCTAGGTGTGTCAAACATATGCAATGCCAATGTTTATGATGTCATGCTCAAGTTTTAGTTACAGTAACACCAGGGGTGTTACAATAAGCACTTTTATAAATCATATTTTGATACTTCATCAGAAGTATCTATAAAGGTATGGATATCAAGTTAGGCAATGCATCAAAGGGTTTCCAAGCAACTCCTATAAACCTAATGCACATTTCGCTAGACTTAAAGTGTGTAAAAATTATTTAAAAACACAAGGAAGGGGTTGCATGCACTGGGGCTTGCCTGGAATAAACACTACATTAGTGTTTGTTAGGTGATGTCCACTTGACGATCATCCTCATCCTAGCACTTGATCAGACAGGTTCATCCATCAGCATCACCATACGGAGTAGCCCGCGCTTGGGGTTGACTTGGCTCGTCTTTCGCATCACGCGATTAATTAACGTACCTCATGGGATGCACAATGCACATGTATGAATATAAATAGAGGAATAGCATAAGACAATTAATCTACGCTGAAGATGATGAAATACTTATAACAAAGCATTAGAATCAATCATAAGCAAGTACCAGCTAGCGATATAAGACTAATTATAATAATTATGCCTTTCTAGCCTATTCGGAGGTATCTCATAAATCACATTATTCTATGACTCAGTAGACAGAGTATTTTTAATCGAATCACACCATTACAAGCGATTATGACATTTCATCACACAAGCCTACTTATATTCTACTCGGTCCACCAATTAAACTAATCAACTGGAATGGTGAAATAACCCACCGTAACTGAATCGGACTTGATAATCGCAAGAACGACCAAGTCAGCGAGGGTTTCGTAACTTAGATATTTTGTCAAGCATCTAGTGAGCATCACACCGAATCTCGCTTTTAAATACTCGATGAAACAGGCACCATCCAACCATGCCATTTAATTAGCTACTAACCAAGGAATATAACTACTAAAAGGGAATATCATTGACTTAATCATATAATTTAACCTACCTTTTGTGTTACTAACTCATCATTCCTCACACAGGTTACCCATATATTCCTCGCATAATAAGCATCTAAACCTAACCTTCCCATTATTAATTCGACCACTCATCGGATACGAACCACTGATTTAATCTTTCTCGCATAACCTGTATCGTTAAACCTGAACTTATCTATGCAGCATGACGACTTCGCAATCGTGGACACAATTACTATGCTACATGTAGCCTCGTATTCCTACGAGCGTCACATAAATACGTGCCTGAGCTACAAGCGGAATAATCGTCGCGACGGACATACCTACCAATTTACTTAATCCAATCATCGAACCAGTAGCAAAAATAATGAATTAGCTTACCGCATCACAATTTGATTCGATGTTCGCAAGAACGACAACGGCCTTCAGCTAAAGTCCTTGATCGAACATCTGGCAAACGTCAATCTGGGGCTTCATTATCTATACCTTCTAAGCTCCTTTTTCAATCTCAAACTAGGATTCACCCTTACAAAACACAGGATCAACCATGGGGGGTCAGCGAGGTCGACATAGGGCTGGGACAGAGCTGCTGAAATTGGAAGACGACGACGGGGACGATGCCGAGGTGAACGCAGCAAGGAGCAAGGCGAGGTCGTGGCTGGGCGGACACTACAGCGTGGACTGCTCCGCGGCCATGACGGCTGCCGCGACGCATATGTCGTCGCCACGCCACAACACCACCATGGCCAGTAACAAAAGCGCGCACAGGGAGCCAGGTCGAGGGCGTAGTCGGACGAGACCTCGATAGGGAGCTCGGAGAGAACCGCGGCGCGAGCAGGGAACCGGCCACGGCGAGAAAAGTGACACGGCTGCGCGCGGCGTGTGCGCAGGGAACAGGGCACGGTGCTGGGCAAGTTTCGACGGCGCGGACAATGAGGGAGCTCGACACGCACAGCAGGGGCAAGCAGTAGGCGCTGAGATGGAGAATGGACAGAGGAACGCGAGCCGGAAATGCGACGCGGCGGCCATTGTGAGCACAGGGAAGGGACTCAGAGAGGAAGACGCGCGCAAAGCTCCGATCTGCGACCAGTGCAGAACACCAGAGAGACGGCGGCGTTCAATGTTGAAGACCGAGGGGATGGCGCTGGGCGAATTGGACGCGCCATGGGGAAGGACCGAGCATGTGGTTCTAGGCGGCTGCTATCCGAGGTCTTCACCACGAATGGAAGATTCAGGCCGCCATCACAGGCGAGACAGAGATGGCCAACGGTCGAGCTCGGGAAGGACGAAATTTGAGCAGGGAAAGCAGGCGCTCGCCATGAAAGACAGAGAAAGGAGCTCCACGAGCAGGGATCCGACGCGCGTAGGGAGGAGGAAGCTACGCGCAGAGAAACGCGCGCGCAGGGACGAGCTCGATTGGAGAAGACCACGCGTAGGAAAGCACCAGGGAGCAGGGGCACGATGGCCATGGCTAGGAAGAGGAGGAGAGCGCCATGAAAGCTGAGGGGCGACTGGGGTAGAAGACGAGGGAGGGGATAGCCATGGGAGATGGGATGACGCTGGGGAGGAGGTTGGAGGCCGGGCGCCATGGAGACCGAGCGCCGTAGGGAGAGGCCAAGGTGAAGGCGCTTGAGGAAGACAGTGAAATATCTACAGAGGGTGGTGGCTTCAGCAAAAAAATCATCACGGAGATAAGTCCCTTGGCTAGGAGCGGCGGGATATTTTTTCTTCTGTCAGGAACAGCCGCGTATCTATAATAAGTTATTAAAACTCCACCCCTTTTGGGCACCCCTCCGCGTTCGGCGGACTCGACGTACCTCAGTGGCGTGAAACGATGGATTTCTGGCTGCAAAAAGCCGCATGTCGCTCGCACTCGTCCACTACGCACTACAAGAAGGCATGGGCACGGTCGTGCCGAGTGATGGTGCGGGTCCCCCTCTGCTCCGTTTTCCAATTAGTGAATCAGATAGGAGTCTTCTTCCTCCCCGACCACACCCCTCCTCTCCTTCCAAGCCCTCATCACCACCAGCCTGCTCTCATTCCTGTGCCACCTGGATCTCGCCCTGCTTGCGCTCAACATGCTCCCCACACACTCTCGCTGCAGCATGTGCCCGCCCAACCCGCGCATCGCTCTCTGTCGCCTCCGCCTCATCACAGGTGATGGCGTCGTCGTCCTCGCAGCAGCACACCATGGTCGGCTCATCCTCGAACCTCGTGCAATTTAGGAATAGCGACATTAGATCCATAAACATGGACGACATCATCTGTAACATCTACGGCCACGGGACCGTCAACGCTGCCGCCGCCAGCGTCAGCCCCGGCCCGACGGATCCTTCCCAGGTAGACTTGGAGGTTGCGGTCCAGCGAATGTCGGGGGTGTGGAAGGAGATCTCCAACGCTGGAGGGCTCTCGACGCCCATACTCCCTCCCCATCCCCGTTGCCAGCTCTGACACTGACGGTACCGCAGAGATGACGCTGGAGGATTTCCTTGCCAGGGATTCCTGCGCTAGGGCGGTAGTGATGGAGGGGAACATGGCGTTGGGGTTCCCTGATGGTGATGGAGATGTGGCAGGGAGTGTGGTGGGGGGAGTGGGCGACATGAGGAGCGGCAGGAAGCGAGCCCTTCTGGATCCCACGGACCGCGTCGTCATGAAATGGTAGAAGCTCATGATCAAGAACCGAGAGTTTGCAACGATGTCCAGGGACAGGAAACAGGTAAGGGGGTAAATGCTGAAATGTCTCGGTGATGCTCAGAATCTGGTTCATTCTTTAAGGATTTTGAGCTATCCTATGCGCAGACTTGGTTTTGATTACTTCAGCATCTAATTTTAATGCTTTGTTTGCCCCTATATGTAGGCATGCATTATAGAGACGGATTCGCAGGTTATGCAGGTCGAGGAGGAGCAAATAGAACCATTAAGGGAGCAGGTATGGTTCTTGTTTCTTCACTCATGAAATTATGTTATAATGTGTTGGGTGGACTTTTCGAGCCCCCAAACCCTGGATTACATCTTGTTATTATAAAAGGGGAGCTAACTACAGCAGGCAATGTGTGAAGCTTTAACCCACTGCAATTTCTGGCCCTATAAAGGGGAACTCAGTAGCCACCGGGTTTTGGGCAATGTGGCAAAAATGGTGAATCATTGGAGCATGGTAACAACAAGCATCTTGCAAGGGGGCATGTCTGCCTGACCTAGATCTAGGTCGTGGTGAAAGAATTAGACGACTTGCTGAAATTCTTCCAGCCCATCAGGACATAGAAAAAAGCTTGCACACATGCGCCCATCCATGCATGCCAATTGAAAGATGTCATATGCAGTGCAGTGCAGTGCATGGGTGTTTATGGCCATGGTTGTGGTTGTGGTTGCAAGGCATGAGCGAGCAAGAAGCCAACCATCAATTTAAACTGTTTGGTTGTATTGCTTCTACTATGTGTTGTTACTACTAATGAAAACTCATGAAGATTTGAAGGGCTATCTTCCCATTGTTGTAGTAGTAGTAGTATTGTATTAGTTTGTTTATCTTTTGTTTTGATCTGGGTCTTAATTTGCCTTGATATGTGCAAGGCCTACAGTTGAATGCAATGCGAGCAACAACTCAGTTATGTGTGTGTGACGCTGAAGGGATCTATCTCTATGCTCAAGCATAAGAAGCATAATTTTGTTAGACATTGAACGGAGAACTTGCTACTCTATCCGTTCCAAATTATATATACTTCAAGCTGTACATGATAATCAGGTGGCAAAAGAATGTCAACTCAATTTTTTCTATGTTTTCTTTTTCAGGTGGCAGCAACTTTTGATAGACAACCTTGTTGGATATGATACTATACCTACAAACAGCTTGGTGATTTCTCCTGGTCATGGTACGCATTTGATCCTATTCTGTATATACCAACCTTTAATCATTCTACAGATGATCATAGACTTGGTTCATAGCAACAAAGTAACAACTAACGACATAGCCACCTTGCTTGGAAGCATGTCAAACAACCATTTTTTGCACTTCGTATAACTGCTTGCATTATGATTCATTTATGAACTAAAGTTTTGGCCTTTGGTATGTTTTGTAGGTTATTTATATAGCTTTGAGATGAAGGAGCTATATGGTCTTAGTTATGGGCATGAAACACCAGAAGGTCCTACAAGATTTGGAGGTTGGTATAGTTAACTTTGTTTTCTCAATATGTTGGGTCAACTCTTGAGTGTTTTCTGCATGACATCACTGTAATTGCTAAATTACAATGAACTTTGTGATTGGAAAATACGAGCAGAAGGCATGTTAACCCCGCTGGACCCCAACCCTCTATTCACACCAAACCTCAGCCATCTGGAACATCTTCTCTTCCTCTGGTTCATCTCTAATCTTCACCGCTTCAAGTGTTAGAGCCTCCACCTCAGCTTTGTCTTATGTCGCAGAAGGCATGTTAACCCCGCTGGACCCCAACCCTCTATTCACACCAAACCTCAGCCATCTGGAACATCTTCTCTTCCTCTGGTTCATCTCTAATCTTCACCGCTTCAAGTGTTAGAGCCTCCACCTCAGCTTTGTCTTATGTCATCTCTTTCGATAATTCGTCACAGACTTCTTCCACGAGCACACGTGCCTTCCTACTTCTCACAATCTTACAAATAACGCTTGGCAGCAGACTTTATCTCAGATAGATCATTGAGCAGTTTGGAATTCATTATCTCTGCACTCTGTTATTGTTTCCTCTCCCGATTCAGTTCTTCCTTTGAGCCAATAAAAATAGTGGCAACATCAGCATTCTTCTAACTACCCTCCCTTGAACACTATTGGTTGATAAGTATGGACTGGGCCAAGGAAAATGTCATTAGCTGCAGCTGCAATCCCTGCATTCAATCTAGCGCAGCGTAGCATTAGTGAGACAACTGACCTAATTATCATTACAAAAGAAGGGCACTAGAATTATAGATAGCCAGTATCATAGAGACCTGACATCTGAATTTTGAGTGCTATCTAAAAAGAGATCAAGAGAATGTGGATATGCTAAACTCAGAACAAGTCCGCAACAACATGCATAGGGTACAAATCCAGAGAATGTGGATGTGTTCAACCCTGAGCGGGACCACCGTTTTTGCTGTTCCAGCTTTCCAAGACATAACATCCAAATACTAATCATTTAATTGAGTTCTCACTTGAACCACGTCCAAGGAATGGTTGGACTGTGTCATTGCCTGTAAAATCTGCTATTTGTATGCTTTTAAGCCTTTTCTTGATGCCAGCCTTTCTTATAGTATCAAAGTTCTTCAGATTCTTAGTCTTGGTTTCTCAAGTTTGCTGCACTGTGCAATTTTTTGCGGCTACCAAGAGAATATTCTCAGCTAGCATGTTCTTATGCCTACTACTTCTTAAATATAGTTTCATCAGTGCGTCATGTCTAAAAGCATTTGCCCCTCTTATAGTGTACTTCTCGGACTATATGTATAGAACTATAGACCACAATATACATGGGGGTGGTTTATTTATAAGATGTTCCGTTTAATAGTGGTTGTTACCAGTAGCGGATATAGAATTTTACTATAGGGTATGCCAAGTTAAAAAAATCATGAATAATTCAATAAAATACATTTAGAAATTCAATAAGGAATGATAAATGTGTGCTATAATTTTGTATTCTTTGTAAACCAGCATAATAATTCTTATACTTACAAATTAGATTTGTCACTTGTATAAGTTATTCTTCCTATTGTAGAGATAAATTGAACGCATACTGTAGGTTGTTGAAAAATGTTTGAAGTCATGAAATAGACAAAGCTACTATGTTGTGCTGGTACAGGACTACAGGGTATACCATGGCATACCCTGGACACCCTTTAGATCCGCCAGTGGTTGTTACAATCATCTACGTTATGTTTCTTGCTTTGGTTAAGTGATAGGATCGATATGGTTCGAAACATTTCAGTCTTTTTTCCTTTTACTAATTTGTATTGTGGCTATTTGGAGAAAAATGCAATTTTTTGTTGAAATCAACCGCCATGAACGTATGTTCTAATGAACCCATGCTATAGAATCTCGATCTTTTTTCCTATAACATATAGGAGTCCTACATTTATAATATAGATATACGTCTATTGCCTAACAAAACATGCACAATATTTTGTATATCTTTTGATCAGTATATATTTTCATAATGTTATTTGAATGTATCTCAGGCTAGCTTGGATCATGGTGCTACGTTTTCAAGAGCTACTAGCCAACGCCAATGCATCTCATTTAAGATCGTGCATGTGACCTTTCCTCTCCTCTCTTGATGTTAGGCCTTCACAACTTGTATTATGTGAGGGCAGAAAAAATCCACTCTTTTATATACCAACCACCTGCTGTTAAGACCTTTTGACTCTAGATCATAAGGCTGTAAACTGTGTTCTCTAATGTGTTTGGTTCCCTGTAGCTGCCCAACACTTGTAGCCGTGGAGTCTCAAAGCATTTTGTGTTTGGTTAGGTGTCTGAAACAAACAGGTTTCACGCATGCAAGCAATGCTTGCCAGCCAGGCTCGTCTGATACATGCTCGATTAGCGTATCTAGGGATGCAGGCTGTGTGCATGCACCTGAAGCTTGGGCACGCATTTCTAGATCATATTTTATTTTGTTTTTATATCATAGATCTCACTTGAAATATTCAATCGCTAAATCAATTTTAAATCTAAGTTCTTAGCATTTTTACGAATAAAACTATATTACACTTGCTATATAAATTTTAGAGATTTATTTATTTATTCTATCAGATCTTTAATCTGATGCTGACAACCAAACAAGAGTTGTATTTAGCCTGAATGCACTAACACAAATAACCAAACAAAAGTCTATTGCATGATCCTAGCCTGACCAAATGAGCCTGAATCCTCAAGTGCTGGCTAAGTCGGACCAGGCTGCTACTGCACGGCAACCAATCACACGGTAAGTATCTGGCAACCAGCATCTTTTATTGGCCTAAAAATGTATTTGATTCCATGCCTCACTTATTGTAACACCCACTTTGTAAATTGCTAGAAATAATACCAATAGAGAAACAATTTCTCTTTATGTGAGTTTGATCTTTATGCATCATCTTATGTGAACATCATGCCCAAAAACAATTAATACAAACATATAATACCAAATTATGCATATTTTGTGTGTATTTTGTGACAACATATAATAATGTGAAAAATGTTAAATATCCAAATGGGAAATTAAATCCTAAAAGAAATTCTAAAATTTGGAAAGAAAGAAAGAAAGATACTATGCAATACAAAAATAAAACTTATAAATAGACAAATTTATTCCACAATGATTTATCCAAATCAAATACTCAGAAAATTTGAGTACAAGTTCATCACAAATTTGAAATTCAAACTTAGATTCAAAGATAAGAGAAAAGCAAAGGGAAAAGTAAAGATATAAAAGAAAAATGAATTAAACACCTAACTGGGCCTTACTACCTCAATTCAGCCCACCAGGAATCCCCCCCACGCGCTCGGCCCATTCCTTGGCTTCGCCTCCGCGCGGCCGCACCGACAGCGCGGGCCCACTCGACAGCCGCACCCTGCGCACGCTCTGTGCTCTCGCCTCTGTCACACGGGTCCCACACGTAAGGAATCCCTGTAGATCTTCCTCAACCCCGTAAGCTTCGGAACGAAAACGTGGGCGCCGACCGCTCCTCATCACCGGGCTCGGGAATGGAAAACGTGGGCGATTCCTTGGATCGGCTTCCACTCGTCATCTTCGGGGCCCACTGTCAGACAGGCTTTCCCCCGTTTTTCGGCTGAGCCGTTCAACCACGACGCGCGGGTGTGTCGCCGTTGAGCTTGGATCCGCCTGAACCGTGGAAATAAAACCCATGGGCGCCGCGGCTCTCCCAGTTGACTCGCACGCCAGCCACTATCAAACGTCGTGCATCGCCACTGAAACCTCGCCCACGTACCGTCGACCTTGCTGCCGTAGGATCGCGATTGGGGCAAGCTTCGGGCCGCCGTCGTTGACCCGTGCCACCGTCGCCCCTCTGCTCCGATTGCCTCGTCCTGGGCGTTTGGGAGGTCGCACGGAACACGCGCGGGGCAGTGACCGGGGGGGCGAGACATCGACCGGCCGGGAATTCCTCACCGTCGACCGAGTGCCGCCGTGGAGCTGTGACCTTCCGTGGATAGAGCAGTCGCCGCATCAGACCGAGGTAATAAGCCCACGATCGGTTTCGCCTTGACCTCCTGTACGCGTAGCGCTAGGGAATCGAGAAATAATCGTCTAGGCATGTAGTTGGGGAGCTCCGGCATGGCGCCGCCGCGGGGGAGACAGTCTCCGGTGACGGAGTTGGGCGGGGCGCGGCCGTGTAGCGTGTGCCGTTGATTCTTCGCTCTGCGGCCACGATTAGACCGTGGATACCGGTTCGTATGAACGAATCTGGTGCGTCGATCGGCATTTTGACGCGTAGGATCGCGTCGGTGTATTTTAAATCAGGACCGTTGATCGATCCACGGATGGTTGTGATCGGGTCGAGGATATCCCTTCGCTAGGGTAAATCGTGATCGTAGATTTCATATCTAGCGGCCCCAGATGCGTACCGGTTTGTTATAGAGTTCATCTAATCTGGACCGCAGGCTTCAGATCCAACGGCCGATATTACCCGATACCCTTTCGCTCTGGCTTTTTAGCATAAGAGCCCCTGGACTTTTTGGAAATAGAACCCGCCGTCCTATGCGACTGTGCTCTGTGTCTGTGGTATTTTACCCCGAGACCCCTGCGCTTCACAATAATTGAGGCCCAGTCCAGTGCAGTTTTAAATTGATTAAATGATTAGGAAATTGGATTTTTAATACAAAAATAAATTCTAGAACTTGAATAAATCATATAAAATCCATTTTTAGTCCAAATTAGTCCATTCCAGTTCCTAAAATTTTGTAATTTTATTCTTTATCACCTAGTGCCTCTGTTTTATCATGACAACAGTAAGAAGGTTAATCCCACACTTAATCCTATTTAAAACACATGAAACCTTTGAAAATCCATAACTTAAAATCTATAACTCCAAAAATTATGATTTCTGTTCCTAGAATTTTATTTTAATGTGTAGATTATTACTGTGTATTTTGTATATATGTTTGGTGTAATGTTAATTTCTCTATATGCACTGTGCTTGTTTGTATTGTGGCGAGTAGAAGAGCCCGTTGCTGAGGATCCTGGTGAGCAGCAGGTTGAAGTAGCTGAGCAGGAGCTCATTGAAGGCAAGTTGTGCCCTTGACCACTTTTTACCCAATAATGTTCTTTAATATCACTTATCCATGCATAGGTTAATTTTGATGGGGCCCAATAGGTCACCCTAGATTTGTTGATCTCATTACCTTGTTTACCCCTGAATCACTTGGGTAGTTTTGCTATTGCTTTACATGGTTTTGGGATAATCATTTATTATATCTATGTTCCAATTATTCTTGTTATTCTATTTATGTTCATGTTGAGATCATTAATGTTAATTGGAACATAGAGCTTAACTTGAGTAACACGTGCCACCACAAGGGAGGAATGGGACCCCTTGGCTGACTAATTAGGAAAGCTAGTGGAAGACTACCTTACCCGAAAGGGGCAAGGGCAGTAGGGGAGTGGTCAGTGTAGGGAGGTCCCTGGTTGATTTTGCTGCGATGGCGGTCAGCCAGGAACCCTGCATTGGAACTTCCTATAAACTGTAGCGGGTTTTCGGAAGCTAGTGGAACTTTGTAAAGGCCTCATAGTGTTGCCCTGTCGCGCTTCCTAGGTAGAGTTGTATGGGATTCATGACCCCTTGGCAGATGGGTAACATGACTTGTGGGTAAAGGGTACAACCTCTGCAGAGTGTAAAACTGGTATACTAGCCGAGCTCACGGTCATGAGCAGCTCAGGACTCTCTGATGTTTAAATTATGGAACTTAAATTCAATTTTGTCATTTGCATTGCATGGGTTTATTATTAATTTTGTTCTATTACTTTACTTATGGTTTGGTATTTACTTACACTTAGTAATTGCTAATAAAATTTTGACCAACTACTTAAAAGCAATGCTCAGCTTTAACCCCTGTCATTGATTAAGCCTTACACATCACATGAACTCACACCTTTGTGAGTTTATGTCCACTGGTTCCCCACAACTTGTTGAGCTATGATCATGTGTGAGCTCACCCTTGCTGTCTCACACCCCCCCCCCACAGGAGATGATCAGGTGGTTCAGGAGGAGCCGCCTAACACTGAGGAGTTCGATCTGATCTAGGTGGCGTTTCCCAGTCGACATTGGCGCCGACGATCCTTAGTTTGTTTTATCTTTATTACTTCATTTTGTAATAAGTCTTCCGCTATGTAATAAATACTCTGATGTTTTAGGACATTTATCTCTATACACTCTGTTATTATATATGTTGTCTTCTTGGCGCATGTATGAGATGCACCTGGCTTTGTTCCTTAAAGCCGGGTGTTACACTTATGGTTGTTTACTTTTATTTGGAGTTATTTCTGTACCTTAAGTCTAGCTGGAGGTGCTTTTATATACTTGTGCTAACTAAAGGTTAGCATTGTACCTTAAGTCTAACTGGAATTGTTATTTCTATAATTGCACTAACTAAATGTTCCCACACGAATGCTATAGCGCCCGATAGGGCGCTCCTTTTCCTAGTCTAAAGTATTAAAACCCATGGAGTTTCAGCGCCTCTCCACACTCCACGGACACTCCAGCACTCGCGCGTGGACGCGTGGCGGCGTGTCGGACTCGAGCTGCGTCCGACGGACGCGAAATCTCTGGACAGGCCACCGCACAGGTCCAAATCTCTCTCCTCTCAGACTTCTCTCTCCCACGTCGTCCCTCCCGGCCTCCCGAGCGGCACTGTCGTGACTTGTGAGTCTCGTGAGACCTGCCGCGCTCCGCGCCCTCTCCGACATCGCTGGCCGCTACATCGCGTCCCTGGGCCACGCCGCCGCAGCTTTCGCCGAGGCCCGCGGCCGCACGGAGCCCAACGTCACCGACGCCGTCCTCGCGCTCGAGGATCACGCGCTCGGCGGCTTCCCCGGCGCGGCCGACCCCACGCGGCCGTTGCTCTGTTCCGGCGCGCTCGCGGAGCTCGCCCAGTTCGTCGCTGCGGTGAGGGAGGTCCCGTTCCTGAAGCCCCTGCCGAGGAGGGATCCGGGTTGCGGCTCCGTCGACGGGTGGGAGAGCTTCGCGGCGGCGGGGAGGCAGCCGCCGCTGAACCACGTTCCACATTGGCTTCCCTGCTTCCCGGAGGGTTGGGAGGAACGGTTGCGCGTTCGCTGCGAGGTGGCAGCGGATGACGAGAAGGACAGTAGGACACAGGGCAAGTGGTAACGGTGATGGACGGTAATGGCAAGAGAGGTGTGCCGGAGAATAGGGAGAAGTTGTCGTTCCGCTTGGGACAAAAGCGGCAGCGTGTGAAACCATCCCACAAGCACGGTGGTGCCTTTGAGCTGCTCACAAAACAATGAGAAAATTCTCTATCCATAGAATGTATCTCTTCAGCTTCAAATTTAGTCATGAATATAATTCTAATATAATAATTAGTCAAACCATTTTACATTTAGTTATTTTTATATACAATTATTAATGTTTATGATACTAAATTATTTCCATTGGTTTCCTCATGAAATGTATTTTTTTTACAGTATATACCTATATTTTTTGTATTAATATTAAAAAACATTCCAAAAAGGTATTGATATACTCAGTCAAAATTTAAAAAAGACTAAGAATAAAGCTTAAACTGCATCTTTTTCATGCAGGTAGCAGTAGCTATCAGGCACCCGTTTCTTCGTTTGACCGGTTTCGTTTGCCAGCATATCAAAGTCTCGTCGTCGCCTCTGCTTCCGTATGATAAGTTTTCAAGGATAGGTATCCTACTCCAGCAGAATTCTGGACATTTGGCAGATCCTACTGATTTTAGCATTGAAAACGGGATGCTTGAGTTTGAGCGCGCTGGTGGCAACGCCTGCCTTACTGTCTTAAAGAACACTGCCTCCTGGTTTATGCTTGTTTCATTTTCTGAGTTTTTTTTTCTTAGGGCCAGTTTGGTAACCTAAAAACCCACAGGTTTCCCGGCATTTTCTCCAGGAAGAAAACCCACGCGGATATTTCCCCGGAGTTTTTACTTCTGCGTGTTTGGAAGCCCAAACACTCGACGGACTTTCGTCTAGGGAAGCATCTTTTCCGGTCGGGAAAAACCCTGGCATCGGGAGGCCAGGCGATTTCACGACGCCGCCAATCTGGTCTTGGGAGCATCTCCCCCATCGCCCCGGCTCCCCGCGACGCTAGGCCTAGCCTCGCCGACGCCATCCCCGTGAGCACCTCCATCGCGGCACCATCGTCGTCTCCGACGCCATCTCCTTCCCCTCACAAGGTCAGCTCCTGTAGATCTACACCTCTCTAAGCCGCCATGCCACCCTGGCGACCAACACACGCACCCGGGGCTCGGCCGCCGTCGCCCTCCGCCACAGCGCGAGCGCCAGGGCGCCCAAGCTCCTCAGGTGCCTGCGGCTGCCTTGCCTCTGCTGCCTCGCCACCAGCGCGCGGTAGCAGCGTCCGCCATCATGGCAATATGACAGGGAGGGGAGGGAGCGGGGGGTAGTAGGACCAGTATATCTCCTTCACATCGCTACACTCAAGATTATTTTCTCTGGAAGGAATGATTCTGTTTCACTCTGCAAGTTGCAACTACTGCATCAAGATTAAGTATTGGCAACTTTTGCAATACAATAGTGCTTCGGTACCCCACCACTTTTCAAGAATCGTGCTCCTTTGTTTTTCTCAAAGACTATGCTGCCACTTCTTGTCAAGCAGTTTTTAATGGTACATAGAGTTTTCAACTGTTTTTGTAAGGGCTTTTGAAAGACGTCCTATTACCTGGGATATGTTTTTTCTTGATGTGCAGGTGTGTTCACCATTTCTGGAATCATAGATTCGTTTGTATATCATAGTCAAATTCGACTGATGTTACCTTACTGTTTGCTGCAATTAAGTAGCTTCTGTTGTAGCTCCAAGTTCCAGAAATTCACTGTGGCTTTTCCTCTCGAACTCTTGATACAGTTGCGTAGTTGACAAACAATTGCTCATCTGATAACTTTTGATGTGCTTGCCAACTTGCTAAAGTCCTCACAAGATGGTATTCAAATTAAACTATGTGTGAATCATATCTGGTGCATTTTTTTGAACAAATCATATGTTGATTATGTTTTTCATTGCATAATGAATGGTATTTAGATTACTTTTTTGGATTTTTAGTGATCTTTCTTTTTCTTTTTGTTTCTATTTTTTATTAGATTCTTTGTTTTTTCCTAATTGTTTGAAGTATTTTTGCTCAAGATGGATATTTTGACCCTTGGTTCCCAAACAGTGGCAAGGAAAATACACCCAAGAGGGAAAATATTCCCAGGAAATTTAGTGGCATCTAAAATCCCGTTGGTGGATATCTTCCCTAGGATTTTTCCCACGTTGCTGCCAAACTAGCCCTTAGTGCTTTTCTGAATAAGGAACTTATGTGATAAAGAGTTAATTAAATTCCTCTACAACACCCAGTTATCCTGATAGGGCGTCCGTATGGGCGCCCCATGTTCTAGTGAAGATAAAGGGTCCAGGGCGGCGCTTGAAGAAATATCAGAGGAATAGAGCGGCTGGGCGTGCAGCAAACAGAGAGAAGCACAGGGAGAAAAAAATATGTGCGAGAAGATTTTTCTCCCTGTGTGACGGCAGATAAAAATCCCAAGCGGATGAGATCGCAGTTGAAAAAAAATCTGAGCAGGGGCGGCCGGCAGATAAGAATGGAATATTTTTAGCGATGATTAAAGGGTCGAATAATTAGGATTGACAACAACATTTTGACAGGATTTGATTTGGTGACTAATCTGGAGTCACATGAATTCGTATCGGTTATTTATACTTAAAGATTTAGATTAAGACGAGATACACACGAATCGAACCAAAGGAGATCGGGACTGAGATTTAGTTCGCCTTTGTTTACATAGGAATCAGACAAATTTCCATAATTGTAAACAGTGGAACAGATTAATCACGAATACTCAGTTCGGATCAAGTTATCTGGTCCAATTTAACGTTTTTGCATTAAACTTTTGTCGCCGAGTTCAAATTAATCTACCTGGGACAAAAAGCGTAAAAGGAGGTCGAGCTTCGGGTTCGTATTCACGCGAGTGATGAATTTTAAATAATCACCGGACGCGTCGATTTTCGGAATAACTATTTCTGAACATCACAAAAATTTAGGAAGAGCCTGGATAAATAAAAACGATGTCGAACTCACGATAAATGAAACAGATGCGATATTAAAATCGCGATAGGCGAAGACAATTAAAATTTGGCATCCGTTTTATCCACTGGTATAACATGCTTAAATCCATACTCATTGTCGGGCAGAATATAAAAATCTGGGGTGTTACAGTAACAGTCTATGTTACACTGAAAAACATATTAGTCACGTTTTTTAGGACCTTTGGAAGAGGAAGGCCCCCAACACTTCCTCCAGGAGGAAATACCAGAGATCAAAATTATAACCATCATTATTAACCATCATCATAAAAGTAACCAAAGTTCTTCTAATCAAAGAGGATCCCAAGGCCGCTCTTAATCATGAGCTCGGCTGATATACTAGTTTCTAAAACTCTGTAGAGGTTGCACACTTTACCCACGAGTCATGATCCATTTCCAGCCTGGGTTGTATAGAACCGATCTTCACTACCGAGGTGAATGGCCAGAGATACACTACATAGCCTTTAGAAAGACTCCCCTGGTGCATAGTTGTTCGTTAGGTTTCGCCAGTCACACAAACGCAGTACACCTCCCCAAGGTGGGTGACTAACAAAACCAAATCGAATGAACCTCTGCACACCCCCTTAGCAGAGCGAGCACTACGCCTCGGCCCCCATTGATGGCCCTCAGGCAAATCCAACTACACCCCTAGGTTTATCTAATTAATCAGCTAAGGCGTCCCATTCTACCCTCATGGTTGCACTGTTATCCCAGGTTGTCACTCCACGAACAGGTCATTACAGAGAGGTACTCAGGAAAATGTAACACCCCTGGTGTTACTGTTACAAAAACTTGAGCATAACATCATAAGCATAGCATATCATGTGTTTGTCACACCTAGAATGCATTCACTAGGCAAAAAGTTCAAACAAGTTGTGTTGATATGACATTTTGTGAATAAAACCCTAGAGTATGGTACTCGACCCTGGATTGGGTTTAATAGAGTAAACAAGGCTTAAACAAGAGAAAACTTCAGAACTTATTGAATATGATCATAAAAGGTCACCATGAATAGACTTATGGGATATCCAAACCCTAGAAGTATCAAAAACTTCAAAAAGAACCCTAGGAAGCCCTAAACCTAAACCCTAGGGGGCTAAGTGCAAAATTAGTGCACTTTTGGACTAAAGTGCAAAACTATGAAGTTAAGGTATCTTAAGTCATATGATTCACAAATAATTAGATTTGCAAGTTAATCCTTGAGTTTTGGACTAATTTGCAAAATGGCCACACTTATACTCAAATGGCTAAGTCTGAAATCAGTGACATTGGCTCAACTTTGGAACCTTATATCTGCCAAGTTATGAAGGTTTGGCCCTAGGTCACCACATAGGGTTTGTAATACTATGAAAGGAGAACAACTTTGTTTAAAGGATTAAACATTGTTGTTATGAAAAATTGGAAGAAAAATGTGCCCAAAGTCTTGCTGTCAGACTATTGGAAGTCTGAATTCAGACCAACAGTAGGATTGCATGAACTTAGGACTCAGTTCTAAGCATGATTGTGTGACTTTTTGTGGATGCACAATGTAGCAAAGTTGTAGCTGGTTTATTAGGCTATAACTTTGATACAGAGAGTTGAACCGGTTGTTACATGAAATCAGGAGAAAATCTGCCTCAAATATGTTCTGTCAGGCACTCTGAAGATGATTCCCATGGTACAGTAACCTGATCGGGTCAGGTTCAGTGAACTTCGCCGCCGACGACCGTCGCGCCGCGATTCACGTCAGTTGCCGTGATTCGTGCGCTGTGACTTGTGGATAACGGTGAGCGGATAAAGATCTTGGCGTCGGGATCAGCTTGGGTCCGGTCGTGGCTAAGCTCCCAATATCACTTGCTCATCGATTGATCAGGATAAACCTCACTGTCGTTGGCCAGTTACCGCCGGGTGCCACGTGCTAAAGCGTTAGACCACGTCGCTGCGAATCACATCTCGCATGCACGGTGATCACCGGTGTACTGCCACGGTGAAAGCCACTAACCTGAGCACCAGTGACCTCCCACCCCTCCGACCGCCGCGCGTCTCAAACCCAAATTCACCAGCCACCGCTTAACGATCCTATAAATTGATGGTTGGGTCTATTGCGCCATGTTATCACGAAGCCAATGCACCAGCTATTGCCTCAAATTGTTCACCAGAGACCGCGAATTTCTTACTTCCCCCAATCCTGTTTCCACCACCGCAGAGACACCCTCACCGCGGCCAGCTTGTTCCAGGTTAGTTCAAGCTCCTCGGTCGTTTGTTCTAGCATCCTTAAGTTCTCCTCAAGCTCCTCGACCCCTCTGATTGAACTAGACCGTCGTGGATCGTCGGGAACTTGTTGTTCCTTTGATTGTCCGTGCTGTCACCGTGGCCAGAACCATTTGGGTAGCCGTTCGTGAAATTGAGTGAGGGGAAACGCTCATTAGATATTGAATTCGGTCTTGGCTAAGATAGGGCGCTAGTCTTTGAGTGTATTGACCGGTATACGAGCTCGTCGGAGCTCTGCGCGACACCGTCCGCCGTCAGGGACTCGATTCGTGAAGGAATAGAACTTGAGGGACCTTTTTGCACGATGTCAGTTACTATTTTGAATAGTGTCTTGGACTCTTTCGGGTTATGCCAAAGGCCAGGTGAAAGGGAAATGTGCCCTTGGGCCATTTCTAAGTATTTTGGTGATTGAGTGCCAACACATGTGTTTAATTATGAATTTGTGTACATGGATGAACAAGGTGCAAATCATGAGATAAAGGTATGTTTCTAAGCCTTAGTACATTGGTTTTATGGACTAACATATTTGTCTAAGTGTTAGAAACAGAGAGAAGAAAAAGAGAAAAGGGGAGAGAAAGACTTGGCTGTGTGCAGCCAAGGCTCAGCTCGGTCTGGAGCACCGGACTGTCCGGTGTGCACCGGACAGTGTCCGGTGCGCCAGGCTGACTCGGCTCGAACTGGCCGCTCTCGGGAATTCGCCGACGGCGTACGGCTAAAATTCACCGGACTGTCCGGTGTGCACCGGACTGTCCGGTGAGCCAACGGTCGGCCAGGGCCAACGGTCGGCCGCGCAATCCGCGCGGGACACGTGGCCGAGCCAACGGTCGGAAGACGGCACCGGACTGTCCGGTGTGCACCGGACTGTCCGGTGCGCCAACGGCTCGCAGATCCACGGCAGTCTTCCAACGGTCGGAAGCACTAAAAAAGGAAACAAATCGGGCACCGGACAGTGTCCGGTGTGCACCGGACTGTCCGGTGCCCCCGACGACAGAAGGCCAGGATAGCCTTCCAGAATTGCTCTCAACGGCTCCTAGCTGCCTTGGGGCTATAAAAGGAGCCCCTAGGCGCATGGAGGAGACACACAAGCAACTCTTGAGCATTCTTGATCATCCACACAAGTTCTTTGCGCATTCGTTTGTGATTCTAAGTGATTCGAGCTCTGTTCTAGTGTGAACTCTGAGATAGTCATTCGAGCTCGAGTCTTGGCCGTGTGTGTGCGCTTTTGTTGTGGATTTGTGTGTGTTGCTTCCCTCCCTTACTCTGTGCTTTCTTTGTGATCATACACTTGTAAGGGCAAGAGACTCCAATTTGTGGAGATTCCTTGCAAACGGGATAGTAAAAGGAACAACAAAACAACGTGGTATTCAAGTGGGTCTTTGGACCGCTTGAGAGGGGTTGATTGCAACCCTCGTCCGTTGGGACGCCACAACGTGGAAGTAGGCAAGCATTGGCTTGGCCGAACCACGGGATAAACCACCGTGTCACCTCTGTCTTGATCTCTTGTGGTATTGTGTTTTGTTGAGACTTCACCTTAGCCACTTGGCAATAATCGTGCTAACACTTAACAAGTTTGTGGCTTAAGTTTGAAGTTTTTACAGGATCACCTATTCACCCCCCCCCCTCTAGGTGCTCTCAATTGGTATCAGAGCCGTTCTATTCACAAAGGGACTAACCGCCCGAATAGATGGATCCTAAGGGGAAGGGTATAGTGATCAACGACAAAGAGAAGGAGACCTTCGTCAATGAGCCGAAGGACGACAAGCCTACCGACTCCGGCTCGGGTCAAAGACGAAAGGAAGGGAAGAAGAAGAAGACCAGGCGCATCAAGGAGATCATCTACTACGACAGCGACGAGTCTACTTCTTCCCAAAAGGATGAGGACAACAACGACTACGAGAGGAGAAAACCGGTTAATTCGAACTTTTCCTTTGATTACTCTCGTATTCCGCAAAGTTCACATTCTCATTTGCTCTCCATTCCACTTGGCAAGCCCCCACACTTTGATGGAGAGGACTACGGATTTTGGAGTCACAAAATGCGTAGTCACCTATTCTCTCTCCATCCTAGTATATGGGAGATTGTAGAGAGTGGAATGCACTTTGATAGTTCGGATAGTCCCATGTTCATTAATGAACAAATTCATAAAAATGCACAAGCTACTACTGTTCTTCTAGCTTCCTTGTGCAGGGATGAATATCATAAGGTGAGCGGCTTGGACAACGCCAAGCAAATCTGGGACACCCTCAAGATTTCTCATGAGGGGAACGACGTCACCTTACTCACCAAGATGGAGTTGGTGGAGGGCGAGCTTGGACGGTTCGCAATGATAAGGGGCGAGGAGCCAACGCAAACGTACAACCGGCTCAAGACCCTTATCAACAAGATAAGAAGCTACGGGAGCACGCGATGGACGGACCACGACGTCGTCCGCCTAATGCTCAGGTCCTTTACCGTACTTGATCCTCATCTCGTGAACAATATTCGTGAGAATCCCAGGTACACGATGATGACGCCCGAGGAAGTACTTGGAAAATTCGTGAGCGGGCGGATGATGATCAAGGAGGCAAGATACGTCGACGACGCGTTGAACGGACCACTCCACGAGCCTCAACCCATTGCTCTAAAGGCAACGAGGAGCAAGGAGTCGCTACCTAGCAAGGTGGCGCAAGTTGAGGCGGCTGGCCTTAATGATGAAGAGATGGCTCTCATCATTAAAAGATTCAAGACGGCGCTAAATGGTCGCAAGGGGCAGCCAAGCAAGACCAAGACCAAGGGAAAGCGCTCGTGCTTCAAATGCGGTAAGCTTGGTCATTTTATTGCTAACTGTCCCGATAATGAAAGTGACCAGGAAAAGGGGAACAAGAGAGAGAAGAAGAAGGCATACAAGAAGGCAAAGGGTGAGGCGCATCTAGGAAAGGAGTGGGACTCGGATTGCTCCTCCTCCGACTCCGACAATGAAGGACTCGCCGCCACTGCCTTCAACAAATCGGCTCTCTTCCCCAACGAGCGTCTCACTTGTCTTATGGCAAGAGAGAAGAAGGTAAGTACTAAAGACTCCACTTATGCTTCTTCTAGTGATAGTGAGTCTAGTGATGATGATATAGATTATTCTTGCTTGTTCAAGGGCTTAGATAGATCTAAGATAGATAAAATCAATGAATTGATTGATGCATTGAATGAAAAGGATAGGCTTTTAGAAAAGCAAGAAGATTTATTGTATGATGAACATGATAAGTTTGTGGAGGCACAAAAATCATATGCTTTAGAAGTAAAAAGAAATGAAATGCTTTCTAGTGAAATATCTTCCTGTCATGAAACCATTTCTACCTTAAGAAGTGTTAATATTGATTTAAGTGCTAAACTAGAAGTAGCTAGTAAATCAAATTCTTGTGTTGAACATGTTGAAATTTGTACTAGGTGTAAGGATTTTGATGTTAATGCTTGTAGTGAACACCTAGTTCTAATTTCCAAATTAAATGATGAAGTGGCTAGTCTTAATGCCCAACTTAAGACTAGCAAGAATGAAGTTGATAAAATAAAATTTGCAAGGGATGCCTACACGGTTGGTAGACACCCCTCAATTAAGGATGGGCTTGGCTTCAAGAGGGAAGCCAAGAACTTAACAAGCCATAAGGCTCCCGTCTTCGTCAAGGAGAAAGGGAAGGCCCCTATGGCTAATAGTGCTAAAAAGAACCATGCTTTTATGTATTATGATAGGAGACATGCTAGAAATGCTTATAATCATTTTGATTCACATGTTTATGATTCTCATGCAATGTTTGCTTCTAGTTCTTCTTATAATCATGGTAGAGATATGTGTAGGAGAAATGTTGTACATATGCCTAGGAGATATATTGCTCATGTACCTAGAAAGAATGTTATTCATGCTCCTAGGAAAGTAGTGAATGAACCTTCTACCATTTATTATGCTTGTAATGCTCCCTTTGCTATTTGTAGAAAGGGTAAGAAGGTAGTTGCTAGGAAATTAGGGGCTAGATGCAAGGGAGATAAATCTTGCATTTGGGTCCCTAAAGACATTTGTGCTAACCTTGCAGGACCCAACATGAGTTGGGTACCTAAAACCCAAGCCTAAATTTGCCTTGCAGGTTTATGCATCCGGGGGTTCAAGCTGGATTATCGACAGCGGATGCACAAACCATATGACGGGGGAGAAGAAGATGTTCACCTCCTACGTCAAGAATAAGGATTCCCAAGATTCAATTATATTCGGTGATGGGAATCAAGGCAAGGTAAAAGGGTTAGGTAAAATTGCAATTTCTAATGAGCATTCTATTTCAAATGTATTCTTAGTGGAGAGTCTTGGATATAATTTGCTATCTGTTAGTCAATTATGTCAAATGGGATATAATTGTTTATTTACAAATGTAGATGTGTCTGTCTTTAGAAGATGTGATGGTTCACTAGCTTTTAAGGGTGTACTAGACGGCAAGCTTTATTTAGTTGATTTTGCAAAAGAAGAGGCCGGTCTAGATGCATGCTTAATGGCTAAGACTTGCATGGGCTGGCTGTGGCATCGCCGCTTAGCACATGTGGGGATGAAGAATCTCCACAAACTTCTAAAGGGAGAACACGTGATAGGTCTAACCAATGTTTATTTCGAAAAAGATAGACCTTGTGCAGCTTGTCAGGCAGGTAAACAAGTTGGAGGAGCACATCACAGCAAGAATGTGATGACCACGTCAAGACCTCTGGAGCTGCTGCATATGGACCTCTTCGGACCCGTCGCCTATCTAAGCATAGGAGGAAGTAAGTATGGTTTAGTTATTGTTGATGACTTTTCCCGCTTCACTTGGGTGTTCTTTTTGCAGGATAAGTCTGAAACCCAAGGGACCCTCAAGCGCTTCCTCAGGAGAGCTCAAAATGAGTTTGAGCTCAAGGTGAAGAAGATAAGGAGCGACAACGGGTCCGAGTTCAAGAACCTTCAAGTGGAGGAGTTTCTTGAGGAGGAAGGGATCAAGCACGAGTTCTCCGCTCCCTACACACCACAGCAAAATGGTGTGGTAGAGAGGAAGAACAGGACGCTAATCGATATGGCGAGGACGATGCTTGGAGAGTTCAAGACCCCCGAGTGCTTTTGGTCGGAAGCCGTGAACACGGCTTGCCACGCCATCAACAGGGTCTACCTTCATCAACTCCTCAAGAAGACTTCGTATGAGCTACTAACCGGTAACAAACCCAATGTATCGTACTTTCGTGTATTTGGGAGCAAGTGCTACATTCTAGTGAAGAAGGGTAGAAATTCTAAGTTTGCTCCCAAAGCTGTAGAAGGGTTTTTATTAGGTTATGATTCAAATACAAAGGCGTATAGAGTCTTCAACAAATCATCGGGTTTGGTTGAAGTCTCTAGCGACGTTGTATTTGATGAGACTAATGGCTCTCCAAGAGAGCAAGTTGTTGATTGTGATGATGTAGATGAAGAAGATGTTCCGACGGCCGCTATACGAACCATGGCGATTGGAGACGTTCGGCCACAGGAACAGGATGAACGTGATCAACCTTCTTCCTCATCGACGGTGCATCCCCCAACTCAAGACGATGAACAGGTTCATCAAAAGGAGGCGTGTGATCAAGGGGGAGCACAAGACGATCAAGTGATGGAGGAAGAAGCGCAACCGGCACCTCCAACCCAAGTTCGAGCGATGATTCAAAGGGATCATCCCGTCGACCAAATTTTGGGTGACATTAGCAAGGGAGTAACTACTCGATCTCGATTAGTTAATTTTTGTGAGCATTACTCTTTTGTCTCCTCTATTGAGCCTTTCAGGGTAGAGGAGGCCTTGCTAGATCCGGATTGGGTGTTGGCCATGCAGGAGGAACTCAATAACTTCAAGCGCAACGAAGTTTGGACACTGGTGCCTCGTCCCAAGCAAAATGTTGTGGGAACCAAGTGGGTGTTCCGCAACAAACAGGACGAGCACGGGGTGGTGACGAGGAACAAGGCTCGACTTGTGGCAAAAGGTTATGCCCAAGTCGCAGGTTTGGACTTTGAGGAGACTTTTGCTCCTGTGGCTAGGCTAGAGTCCATTCGTATCTTGCTAGCATATGCCGCTCACCATTCTTTCAGGTTGTACCAAATGGATGTGAAGAGCGCGTTCCTCAACGGGCCAATAAAGGAGGAGGTGTACGTGGAGCAACCCCCTGGCTTCGAGGATGAGCGGTACCCCAACCACGTGTGTAAGCTCTCCAAGGCGCTCTATGGACTTAAACAAGCCCCAAGAGCATGGTATGAATGCCTTAGAGATTTCTTACTTGCTAATGCTTTCAAGGTTGGGAAAGCCGATCCAACTCTTTTTACAAAGACATGTGATGGTGATTTGTTTGTATGCCAAATTTATGTCGATGACATAATATTTGGTTCTACTAATCAAAAGTCTTGTGAAGAGTTTAGCAGGGTGATGACGCAGAAATTCGAGATGTCAATGATGGGCGAGTTGAACTACTTCCTTGGGTTCCAAGTGAAGCAACTCAAGGACGGCACCTTCATCTCCCAAACGAAGTACACGCAAGATCTGCTGAAGCGGTTTGGGATGAAGGACGCCAAGCCCGCAAAGACTCCGATGGGAACCGACGGACACACCGACCTCAACAAAGGAGGTAAGTCCGTTGATCAAAAAGCATACCGGTCAATGATAGGATCTCTACTTTATTTATGTGCTAGTAGACCGGATATTATGCTTAGCGTATGCATGTGTGCTAGATTTCAATCCGATCCTAAGGAGTGTCACTTGGTGGCGGTGAAGCGAATTCTTAGATATTTAGTCGCTACGCCCTGCTTCGGGATCTGGTATCCAAAGGGGTCTAACTTTGACTTGATTGGGTACTCAGATTCCGACTATGCTGGATGTAAGGTCGATAGGAAGAGTACATCGGGGACGTGCCAATTCTTAGGAAGGTCCCTGGTGTCATGGAACTCTAAGAAACAAACCTCCGTTGCCCTATCCACCGCTGAGGCCGAGTACGTTGCCGCAGGACAGTGTTGTGCGCAACTACTTTGGATGAGGCAAACCCTCAGGGACTTTGGCTACAATCTGAGCAAAGTCCCACTCCTATGTGATAATGAGAGTGCTATCCGAATAGCGGAAAATCCCGTTGAGCACAGCCGCACAAAGCACATAGACATCCGGCATCACTTTTTGAGAGACCACCAGCAAAAGGGAGATATCGAAGTGTTTTATGTTAGCACCGAGAACCAGCTAGCCGATATCTTTACCAAGCCTTTAGATGAGAAGACCTTTTGCAGGCTGCGTAGTGAGCTAAATGTCTTAGATTCGCGGAACTTGGATTGAAATATAGCATACATGTATTTATGCCTTTGATCATGTTCATTCTGCATTTTGTTGCTTATTATGGTGCTCAAGTTGTACAAACACTCCCTGGACCTCACAAGTCCGTTGCAAAGTGATGCACATGTTTAGGGGGAGATGTGTTACAACTTGACCCTTTGAGACTAACCATATGTTTGAGTTTGCTTGTGTTAGTCACAAAGGAGAATTGAAAGGGAAAAGGTGGACTTGGACCATGAAAGACTTCCACTGCACTCCGATGAGGGGTAACTTATTTCAAGTCCATCTCATGAACTCTTATTGCCATTTGCTCTTAATTGAAGATTTTGGTGAGGCAATGGGGTTAAAGGGCCAAAATTGATCCCGTTTTGGTGTTTGATGCCAAAGGGGGAGAAAATAAAGGCCAAAGCAATAAATGGATCAGCTACCACTTGAGAGATTTTGAAAATATTAGAATAGAGTTTTTGATTTGTCAAAATTCTTAAGTTGTCTCTCTTGTCAAAAGTTGGTTTCTTGTGGGGAGAAGCATTGACTATGGGAAAAAGGGGGAGTTTTTGAAATCCTTGATCAATATCTTTTTGAATGACTCTCTTTATGCTTAAACATGTGTGTTTAACTTAGAGATAGAGATTTGTGTTTGATTTGCAAAAACAAACCAAGTGGTGGCAAAGGATGATCCATATATGCCAAAATTGAATAACACTTAAATTTATGTTATTTGAATTGAGTTTGCACTTGTTCTAGTGGCTTTATGTTGTGTTGGCATAAATCACCAAAAAGGGGGAGATTGAAAGGGAAATGTGCCCTTGGGCCATTTCTAAGTATTTTGGTGATTGAGTGCCAACACATGTGTTTAATTATGAATTTGTGTACATGGATGAACAAGGTGCAAATCATGAGATAAAGGTATGTTTCTAAGCCTTAGTACATTGGTTTTATGGACTAACATATTTGTCTAAGTGTTAGAAACAGAGAGAAGAAAAAGAGAAAAGGGGAGAGAAAGACTTGGCTGTGTGCAGCCAAGGCTCAGCTCGGTCTGGAGCACCGGACTGTCCGGTGTGCACCGGACAGTGTCCGGTGCGCCAGGCTGACTCGGCTCGAACTGGCCGCTCTCGGGAATTCGCCGACGGCGTACGGCTAAAATTCACCGGACTGTCCGGTGTGCACCGGACTGTCCGGTGAGCCAACGGTCGGCCAGGGCCAACGGTCGGCCGCGCAATCCGCGCGGGACACGTGGCCGAGCCAACGGTCGGAAGACGGCACCGGACTGTCCGGTGTGCACCGGACTGTCCGGTGTGCACCGGACTGTCCGGTGCGCCAACGGCTCGCAGATCCACGGCAGTCTTCCAACGGTCGGAAGCACTAAAAAAGGAAACAAATCGGGCACCGGACAGTGTCCGGTGTGCACCGGACTGTCCGGTGCCCCCGACGACAGAAGGCCAGGATAGCCTTCCAGAATTGCTCTCAACGGCTCCTAGCTGCCTTGGGGCTATAAAAGGAGCCCCTAGGCGCATGGAGGAGACACACAAGCAACTCTTGAGCATTCTTGATCATCCACACAAGTTCTTTGCGCATTCGTTTGTGATTCTAAGTGATTCGAGCTCTGTTCTAGTGTGAACTCTGAGATAGTCATTCGAGCTCGAGTCTTGGCCGTGTGTGTGCGCTTTTGTTGTGGATTTGTGTGTGTTGCTTCCCTCCCTTACTCTGTGCTTTCTTTGTGATCATACACTTGTAAGGGCAAGAGACTCCAATTTGTGGAGATTCCTTGCAAACGGGATAGTAAAAGGAACAACAAAACAACGTGGTATTCAAGTGGGTCTTTGGACCGCTTGAGAGGGGTTGATTGCAACCCTCGTCCGTTGGGACGCCACAACGTGGAAGTAGGCAAGCATTGGCTTGGCCGAACCACGGGATAAACCACCGTGTCACCTCTGTCTTGATCTCTTGTGGTATTGTGTTTTGTTGAGACTTCACCTTAGCCACTTGGCAATAATCGTGCTAACACTTAACAAGTTTGTGGCTTAAGTTTGAAGTTTTTACAGGATCACCTATTCACCCCCCCCCTCTAGGTGCTCTCACCAGGGACTTTCTTGCAAAGGCTACACGCGGGCGCGCGCGGGGGCGCGTTTCACCTATGGTTGGGCCGACCTGGGCCCGATTCAGTCTAGTACTATTCACACCTTTTCTTTTTCCTTTTCTACCAGAGCTAAAACAATTTTAGAAAATTGTAGAAAAATGATAAAATTATCAAACCAATTTTGCTAGGTCTCTAATTTCCTATAGTATTTAATAAAAACAGTTACTTGATTTTTAGTCCAAATAGGAAATTATAGAGTATTTAAAATAGCCTAAGACCATGCTTCTAGATTTTTAGAAAATAAATAATAAATCCAAAATTCACTAAATTTTTAGGATAATCTCTAAATAATATTTAGAATCCTAGGGTAGAGTTTGGTATGATTTAGACCTTGTTTGATACTTAGAACCCAAAACCCTACCCCCTGCCCTGTGAACTTCACTATTGACTCCGAAAACCCTAAGTTCTCGGAGAACCGTGAAGGAAAGTTGTATTGAAGACCTTAGATAATAAACCTTTATTATCTTTGCACTCTCATGAGCATTACATGGGCATTCATTATTATGTATGGTTATATTTAGAAAACGAAGAAGAAGTAGAAGTCGAAGAAGATAAGACTTCACCACCACCACCTGAGGAACATCAGGCAGGCAGTTGCTTTTATTTTGATATCTGTGGAACTGAGCCTGATTCACCAATAACACAAGGCAAGCCCTGGTGCATTTGCCACCTCCTTGTTTCTTTTAAAATCTTTCTCACTTACTTGATGCATTAGGTGATAGGAGTTGTGTGCTAAACTATTGCTGCATCTCCTTCCTTGGATTATTTCCTAATCCCTGTTTTACAAAAGGTTTTCTTATGCTTAGCTTTGCTTTAGAAAAACAAAATGTTTTGTTTTCTCAAAAATGATGTTGCAAAGTGGGTGGGATGTTTTCAAAAATAAAACTTGATGGTGGATCCATCATGGCCATGATGGGTTCAACATCAGAGAAGATGTACCTCTGTTAGGTACCAAACTTTGGGATTTGAAATGATTAAGCGGAGACTAGGCGGGTGACTTGCACGAGAAGAGAGTCTCGGTGTAGTGTCTCCGTCTGAGTCGATTAAGGACCGTCTCGATATAGGCTTGATGACCAAGGACCCTTTAACTGGTCACATGCCTCGTCATGGGTAAGCTTTGCCTCGGGCAGACTAATACCAGAATAAGATACCACGCAATGGGAGTGAATAGATGGCTAGAGTAGCGTGTACCCTTCGTGGCAAGAGGCTGGACGGTGGTGTATCTGTGCTCTCGGTTGGCGTGAACCTAATCTGGTCTTAAGAACCCCGGTGGCGAGTTGACATATGTCGTGTGATTGGAGATCCTCAGCTGAGTATAATTGATTCGGATCGCCGTACCTTCGCGGTTATGAAGACTTGGTCATTGCCCTATACGTAGAAATCTAGTAAAGATGAAGAGTTGTTAAGAAATTGGCTAGTGCAGGTCAAGTGATTGAACTAGGGTAGAGAGAACTCTAGATGCAGGTAATCTTACTTAACCTGACAAATAAAATTGGATTTTTAAGAATCCACTCTTAGTAAGCATTTTTGCAAACAGAGTCATTGATTATTAATAAGCCTTACCTTAAGTCCTTCTAGCCAGCATACCCTTGAGAGTCTTTTCTTTAGTCAGGTAAGACTTGCTGAGTAATTCCATACTCAGGGCTTTGTCCCATGTTGTTTTAGGTGAAGAAGCAGCAAACTTTTGTTGCTTCTGTTCAAAGGTGGTACCAAAGGAAGAGCATCAAGACTAAAGCTGCGGGAGGAAAGGATCCTCCGAAAAACTTTTGTTTAATACTTATCGAGAGAGGTTTTTGCCTCCCATGGTTTGTAATAATAATACACTGCACTCATATATTATGCTCTGGTCTCTAACTATATTGTGACACCCCAGTGTCACCTAGGGCTTCTCTTAAAATGCCAAACCAAGAACCATCATTCTATGTGAGCCAAAGTAAGCATGAGCATCAAATTAACTTAAGAATGAAGAATTCCCAAGCACATACTTAAAAGTATCATGATCAAAACAAATAAAAGGAAGTAATGTGGAAACCCTAACAAAAACCCTAAGTAAGCCAAGTTAAGCATAAAGGGTAATTGGGAGAAGTCATGGGGAAAAATGCAAAATTTCAGATATGATTAAATTACAAAGTTTTAGGTCATCAAATAACTAAAAGACCATAGTAAGAGAGTTTGGCCATTTGGTCTTTTTAAAATTCCCAAACCAGCCCTTGAACCATAAGCCCTTGGAGAAATTCAGATTTCTGAATTTCTGAATTTCAGACCTCTTTCCAAAGATCGACTGTGTTCTCTGTTTTTCGAAACTTAAAACCAGGAGATCCAAATATAAAAGTTGTGCCAAATTCCCTTGAACACGCTCTGGAAAAGTTTGAACTCAAACCAAATTCATTTGACATAGTTTTGGCGCAGTTTGACCTCGGGACCAGACATTCTGACACTGGCACCTTGGTGACGCTACAACTCCCTGTCCCTAGCCTAAAATCACGCGACGTCCATACACAAAAGACAAAGCAAGGTCTGGTGAACAAATCCTTCACAGCGATCTTGCCCAAATTCGCGAAGATTTGCACCCAACCAGCGCTTGAACTCGGGCAGAAGCATCGGGCACACGTGTTCGACCGTGGCTGACACCTCCGGTTCACGCCCGTTCGCGCACCCGCGCCTCCCAGTGCACGCTCGCGCGCGCTCGCCGGTCCACGGCCGCCCGTGCACCGCGTCGTGCCTATAAAGCCTCCCCGGGCGCACCTCACTTCACCCCGCACTCACCCTCACCGGCCAGCCACCTCTCCTTAGCTCCGGCGAGCTCAATCCCGCCCGCCATTGCCGCCAGAGCTTCGCCCATCGTGGCTAGCCCACTCCAGCCACCCCCAAGTCGAGTCAGTGCTTCGGCTAGCTCCGCTAGTGGCCCGTGAAGCTTGCCAAGCCCTCGGACCCGGCCGGACTTCACCAGAACCCGAGATCGACCTCACCGGACTTTGGTCTTCCGCCGCCGCGCGTGGACAGAGCTAACCGGTGAGTCTCCGACCAATTCCTTGCACCCATATCTTCTCTGGCATCCCGTAAACCTCCCTGACCAGTTCGATTGAACTATCCCGCCGTGAGCAGGTCGGACTCCTCGCCGCCGACGAGCAACCCCGCCTGCGCACGTGGACCGGCCAACTCCGGCCATCCCCGACGGCAACCCGCACCTCGTTGTGATCCCCGAAACCTCCCCTACGTCCTCGACCACTTCACCGGAGCAACCTCACCGCCGGTAAGCCCCTCCGCCCTTTCTTCCGCCGCGGTTACTGTGTAAGATAGGAGAAGGACCTCGGGTTAGTATGTGAAGAACCCGAGGGGTTTTCTGTAACGTCAGTGACCCATGTGAATAGTAGCCTAGGGGCTGATCTGCGAAGAAAACTTGAAATACCCGCCAGAGACCCCAGTGCAAAGTGGTTTTCCATTAAATCAATTCTGTTAATCTTTTTAAATAACTAAAGAACTTAGAAAACCCATAACTTGATGATTTCTCAATAAAAAGTTGTCAAACTAATTTTGCTAGCTCCTGAATATCATGAACTATCATTTAAAAATGATAAACCCTATGCTTTCTATTCTGAATTTTTGAGTTAAAAATTGAAAACAGAAACCTACCAAACCTAGTTTAATTAAGGAAAATTAGTTTTTCTTCTGTACTAAACTTAAGAAAATTTATGGGTATTCAAACCTCATCTAGACACTGTTTAAAAATAATAAGAACCCCAGTATTGAAAAATATGATGTAGATATTAATTCAAAGCTATTTTACCCAAAACTTAGGAAAAATCAGAAAGGCATTGGAAATTAATGAACAGTGAGTGAAATTATTTTTCCTAGCTTGCTTAAGTAACAAAGAACCTAGAAAAAATGAAGAGACCATTAGTCCAGATCAGTTTTAAATTAGAATGTTTTGTTTAGCCTTACTTGAACTAAAAATCAATTATTAGAATTTCAAACCTATGCCCAAAATGGATAATAAAAATCCAGTGGACTTATAACCACCAGAGCCCCACTACAAAAATGATGAACACCTCAGCCCAACATATTAAGTAAGGAAAATAAATATAGAATGATAAGGAGGTAATTTCCAAATAAATCATGAACAACCCCTAATAATGCAATAATGGGCAACCAAAATTTTGCTAAGGTCATAAGGAAGATAAACCACCAGAGAAAAATGCAAACCCATGAAAAAGAAACAAACTCATACCTATTGTTAATAAATTATGAGAAAGGCCACTTAATTCAAATAATGCATACCACCCCTTCCCTTAAGCAAAAAGATGCCAAACTTCAGAATGATTGCTCTTGCACAAAACAATAACTAAGAAAAATAAGAACTCTGTTGTTTGATATTTTTCAAATATAGTGGTAGTAGAAAGCACCTATTTGGCTAGAAACTTGAGAAAACCATAGTAAAATAACTAAAAGGTATTAATGGCTGAAAATTTGTATCAAGTCATGTTATAACACCTAAAGGCTAGCAAAAATAAGTTGTATAGAACTACCCACTGTTAAATAATAGTTGTAGTTCAAAGCACCCCTTCTGCCCTAGAATTTAATAATTTTGTCCAGAGAAAACTATTCACTTTCTGATTCCCAAATTTTACGACAAAGAAATATACACCAGTGCCAAGCCACTGTAATTTTTGCAGAATTTTTGGAATTTTATTAAAGCAACTTGTAGTTCAAACCTACTCCAAAACTTTTAAAAGAATAAAAGAAAAGGAAAGAAGAGATAAACCCCACCCCAATAAGTCTAACTTAAGTACTTATCAACTCTCACTAAGACTTAAAAAGAATTCAGTGGAACCCCCAAAAATAAAACCTACCACTTGCCTTAGCTAGGTTTAACCTAATTTACCAAATATACCACCCAAGGGTCTTACATAGGTAAAGTTAACCTTGTTAACTCAAGTAGATCATACACCGTCAAAAGTTGTAATTTCTAAAAGTACATATCATATCATACATGTATCTTACGCATTGCATTCATTAGATTGTAATCTTGCCGACGGAGAGTACGTGCTCATCCCCGAGCAAGGACCTGTCCAAGAGGAGGACCAGGAGCAGGCTTCAGAGGCTGCTGTTGAGGATCTCCCCGCAGCCCCAGCAATTGAAGGCAAGCCCCGGTTTTATGCATAACCTGTTAATTATGCTATTTTACTACACTTAATGCTTGTAGGATTGTAATGTGCACTTAAGTGTAGGAGTTGCTTGAAACCTCTAGTTGTATGAACTTAGGATTCCTTTTTAAGATGAATACTAGTATGCTAGGTCGAGTAGCTGCTTGCTAATCAGGATCTCGGTAGAAGTTGAGTGATTTCTCTAGCACTCGCGCAAGGTCAGGAATTGATTGTATTCATCTTGATAACGGGATATAGGTTGGTCTATGGACTTGGATCCAGGGAGGATGTCTTGTCCATGAGACGAGAAAAGGAATTAAGGATTAATGTGTGGATACCTGAGTCAAGCTTTTGAACGTACTAAGCACATGCCGGGAAAAATGGTAACCGGTAAACCTAGTACCTGAGTGAAGCCGGGCGCGGACTTTATCCCTCATGCGACCTGAGACTGGGTCTCCCATGCTAGCTATGGTGGGTACAAGTGCGGTCACTGCACGGCGGCAGCCGGGGTCAGTGGAGCATTGTATGCCAAGGCGGTGAGGCCTGGACGCGAATGGGGAATCGATGGGGACGGTTGTCATGTGTGGGGTCGGAGTACCCTGACATGCCGTGTGTTTAGGTTTACCTTGCAAGGTTAAAACTCGATTTGAAACGTCTGCTTCTCGCAGCTAATGAGACTGCTTGATTCCTTGTACTGCATCGAGTAAGAAGTAAAATGAGGTTACATGAGATAACTTGTTGATTGAACTAAATGCTTGTCACCATGTGTCAGGCGTTCCGAGACCGGGGGGTCCCCGAGCCGACGAGTGAGAGTGCCGCGTGCCCCAGCCCAGATGGGTCGAGCGCGTGGGCGAGCGCGAAGGGGGGAACAGAGAGAGAGGTCGGTGGCCGGAGCCGGGTCGTGAGGGAGTCGGAGAATTCCCGCGGCCTTCGTGTTCGTCCCGCGCCCAGGTCGGGTGCGCTTGCAGTAGGGGGTTACAAGCGTCCGCGCGAGGTGAGGGGAAGCGAGCGGCCCCGAGAGAGCGCCTGCCCCTGCCCTTCGTCCCCGCGAGGCCAACCTTCTCTAAGAAGGCCCTGGTCCTTCCTTTTATAGTCGTAAGGAGAGGATCCAGGTGTACAAGATGGGGGTGTAGCAAGGTGCTACGTGTCTAGCGAGAGAGAGCTAGCGCCCTATGTACATGCCAAGGTGGCAGCCGGAGAGATCTTGGCACCCTGTTGGTGTGGCGTCGTGGCTGTTGGAGGAGTAACGGAGCCGGACGGGGGGACAGCTGTCGAAGTGGCTGGGCCCTTGCTGACGTTCTCCTGCTTTCGTAAGGGAGCTGAGAGTCGCCGTCGTCATGATCTAGCGGGGCGCCATCATTGCCTATCTGGCGTAGCTGGCCAGATGGGACGCCGGTCTTGTTCTCTGCGACCCAAGTCGGCTCAGGGCAGGGTGATGATGACGCTTCCTGTTGATGTGGCGGTCTCGTGTCCTAGGTCGGGCGTCGTGGAGGCTTCTCCGAAGCCGAGGTCGAGTCCGTCCTGCAAGACAGAGGCAGAGTCCGAGCCCTGGGTCGGGCGAGGCGGAGATCATTCGGCAGAGGCCTGAGGCGGAGTCCGAGCCCTGGGTCGGGCGAGGCGGAGGTCGCCGTCTTCCGGGGCCTTAGCCCGAGTCCGAGCCCTGGGGTCGGGCAGAGCGGAGTTCGGCGTCTTCCGGGGCCTTAGCCCGAGTCCGAGCCCTTGGGCGGAGCGGAGTTCGCCGTCTTCCGGGGCCTTAGCCCGAGTCCGAGCCCTTGGGCGGAGCGGAGTTCGCCGTCTTCCGGGGCCTTAGCCCGAGTCCGAGCCCTGGGGTCGGGCGGAGCGGAGTTCGCCGTCTTCCGGGGCCTTAGCCCGAGTCCGAGCCCTGGGTCGGGCGGAGCCTCCTATGGCACCTCTGGCGAAGTCTGGTCGCCCGTCGGTCTTACCTTTTGCGTTAAACGCCCCTGATGACTCGGTCGGTTGGCACGGTGATTTAGTCAGGGTTTCTTCTTATCGAAGGCGGGGCCTAGGGCGAGCCGGAGATGCGTCTGCCGTGAAAGAGGAGGCCTCAGGCGAGACGGAGTCATCTTAGGGTCGGCTGCCCTCGCCCGAGGCTAGGCTCGGGCAGTGGCGTGGTCAAGTCACTCGTATGGACTGATCCCTGACTTAATCAAACCCATCAGGCCTCTGCAGCTTTATGCTGATGGGGGTTACCAGCTGAGAATTAGGCGTCTTGAGGGTACCCCTAATTATGGTCCCCGACAGTAGCCCCCGAGCCTCGAAGAGAGTGTTAACACTCGCTTGGAGGCTTGCGTCGCACTTTTTTGCAAGGGGACCAGCCTTTCTCGTTGGTACTTTGTTCCGGTGGGTGCGCGCGAGCGCACCCGCCGGGTGTAGCCCCCGAGGCCTCGGAGGAGTGGTTTCACTCCTTCGAGGTCTTAATGCCTAGCGTAATGCCTCGGCTGGTCTGGCGGTTCCCTCATGCGAGCAGGGCGTAACCCAGGTGCACTGTCGGGGCCCAAGTTCTCGGGCTGGTATGTTGACGCTGTCAACGGTTCGGCCGGAGCCGGGTTTGCGAGAGCAGCCCCCGAGCCTTCGCACGGAGCGAGAGGACGATCAGGGACAGACTCGACTTTCTATATACGCCCCTACGTCGCCTTTCCGCAAGGAGGAGGGGGGGAGTGCGCCATGTTACCCTCGATGGGCACCGAACATGGTGTCTCCGGTGAGCTGCAATCGGGTAATCCGAGTGGACGTCCGTGCCCCGTTCGTTAGGGGTCGGCTAGGGGCCCGGAGGCACGCCCAAAAGTACCTGCGGGTGATCTGCCGGACCCGGTCCCCTAGCGACGGGGTCCGAGGGCTCGTTGCCTCCCTCCGATGGGATTCCGTTACAGAGTCGTTCCCGCTGGTCTCGGAAATGTCCTAGGGTACCTCGGGAGCGCAGCCCGAGCCTTGGTTATGTATCGAACGTACCCCTGGTCATCCCTCGCTCGGCGTCTGAGGCGACTGTGAACCCTTCGACAGGCCAGCCTTCGAACCCCTAATCAGTAGGGGGCACGGAGCCCGAATAGCCTGAGGCGGTCGTGAGTCCTTTCGGGGGCCGACCTTCGAACCCCTGACCAGTAGTGGGTGTCGGGCCCACGCGATCTGAGGCGGCTGTTGAACCCTTCGGGGGGCCAGCCTTCGAACCCCTGATCAGTAGGGAGGCTCGGAGCCTAGTTCCTTCACGGGGAAGGATCCCTTTGGGGTTATCCCCCTTCTCGGTCCCTGTTGCAAGAGATAGAGAAAGAAGGAAAAGGGAAAAAGGATTCGAAATTGAACGTCGTGGCGTACCTTTTTCGGCGTGGTCGTTTTGGCGGAGGCGAAGCGTCGCCAGCTGCCCCTGCCAGAAACGTCACCTGTTCCGCCGCGGAGTTAATGTGCCGGGGTAAGCGGTCGGCGAGGCTGCCGTTGCGTGCGCGAGCCGTTCGAGGTGCGGGTCACGGGCGCGTCGTCTTCACACCGTGAGAGGTGGTTCTCTTGCTGCCTCCGGATGGGACATGAGCTTGGCAGACGGCAGTGACCGCTGCTCTCGCGCGCCTGCCACCGTCATCACTGCCGGCCCATTTTTGACCGCCTTTGACCGCTGCGCCAGGCTGGCGCTGCCGGGTCGCGGGCTGGGTCGCCTCGAATCGCGGTATCGGTTCCACAATCGAGGAGGTGCGGTGGTGGAGCGAGTGGCATAGCGGTTCGCATGCAGCGCCCGGCGCGCCAGTTGCACGACGCGTGGGCTTGAGCCGTCGCTGCTGGCCTGTCAGGAGTCGGAGAGGCGCGTCCACTTGGCGCGGTTGCATGCCGCCTGCATGGCCGCCTGCCCCTTTCGCCCTCTGGTCCGAGCAAAAGTGGAGGGTTACTTGTAACCGCTGGGTGGTTGCGTGCGTCGTGCGCGGCGGTTCGGCTTCTTCTGCTTAGAGCCGGTCTGCATGACAGGCGGGCCCCAGCCCCCGCGCCGCAGGGAAGGGCTTTGGAGGCGTGTTGGAGAAGACTCAGTCCATGACGGTTGAGGGCGCAAGCAGGGGGAGTTGCCTTTAAAAGGAGGGCGACCCCCTTCGTGAGGTAACCATGTCTCTTTCCTCCCCAATGCATTGCGTCTCTCCATCTTCCGAGCCCCCGGATGGGGGGAAACCGCCGTCTTTTCGCTCCATCGCCGGAGGAACGCGACTCCGTGGGAGTTGGTACCTTTCAGCCATCGTTCGGCTTCAAGGATTTTCATCATGTAGCCCGGCTGCACCCCTCCACCGGCGGTCACCCAGGGTGGTGACTTCCGGCTTGATGGTGAGGGAAAGCGAGCCGGGCTGCGACATCCGCCCCTTCCTCAGCCTCAAGGATTTTCATCACCAGGGCTGAGGAGGGGCGTGTGCCGGGTCGGGGTTGGCCCCTGCGCGGGTGGTGACCCGCTCCTTCCCTCAGTGATCGGGGGGAAGGGCGGGAGTCGTCCGTGGCGCCAACAGCTGCAGCGTGCCCGGCTCTCGGAGCCGAGCAATCTCGGAGCCGCCCCCGGTGTCGCCTTCCGCCACGGACAGCTGGAAGAGGTTCTTCCGCCGGCGCGACGGCCGAGGTTGGCCACGGACCGACCTCCGACTCTACGGCCTTCTGCCCATCCTTGCCTCTCGAGTTTGGGCAAGGGCGGGGGCCTCCCAGCAGCAGTATCCACCCTGAGGCCATCACTGCTGCTGTTAGGCTCCCCGGGTCAGACGTCTTCATCGTCGCCGCTGCCGGGGCGGGACGGCGACGCGCCGTTCGTCGGTCTTCTGCTGCCCCGCAGGCCCTCCCCCATCGAGTGGGGTTGTTCGTACCCGCGGGGGGGGGGAACCGGAGTTCCGTTTGTAACGGCACTTTGAGTGCCGGGTTTTTTGTTCATTTCGGCTTTCGGGGCCTGAACATGTATGTAACTCCGGCACAGAGCCGTGTTTTTTCCTCATTTCTGAGCACTAAGACTCGCCTGTTGTTTGCCTGAACCGCTTCACCAAGCGTGAGTTGCCCCGTGTCAAGGTGACGAGTGAGGTATCCGTATCCCGGAGGCGTAGGAATCCCTCGGCTCGGTCGGACCTGTTGTCCGAGGCTCCTCTAGCTTAGTTAAAGAGACCCCTCGGCCGCTCTTCGACGAGCCGAGGCCAGGGGTAGCGATATCAGCACGAGCAGAGGCGGAGTTGGCTCGGAAACGAAACCTGGTTGGCCGGAGCCTAGCCGTGTTGTCTGTTGGCAGGATCGACGTCGGAGCTGATCCTCCGAGGCTTCGGACCGAGCTGGCGCCCTCGGAAGGTGGTCGGCCGAGGCCCCGGAGGTGGCCGGCCGAGCCGTCCGCTCGGGCCGGGCTCTCGGAGAAGCCCCTGGCAGAGATTGCTCGAGCGTGGTGATGACGTCGTCCTTCGGAGCGGAGGCCCTCGGACCGCGTCGCCGTCCGAGGCTAGGTCGGGCCTCGCCGAAGGTGCTGTTGATGCCGAGGATGTCTTCGCCCTCTTCCAGCGTCAAGACCCGAGCCCTTGTTGCGTTATAAAGCTGCGTCTCTTCTCCTCTCGTTTCGAGTATCTGGACTTTTTGTCGGTAGCAGGGATGTTAGTGCGAGCAAGAGTTGCTTCTCGCGGAAGGTGATGAGTGAGGTATCCGTATCCCGGAGGCGTGGGAGTCCCTCGGCTCGGTCGGCCTTGCCGCTTACGCGTACCCCGTCGTTTCCAGGACCCGCTTTTCGAAGTAGTCAAAAAGCACGAAAGATGTTCTGGTGAAAGAGATTTTCTTTTCGAGGAAAATTTTGACGCAGAGGGGGTTTCCCCCCTTTTAGCCCCCGAGGGAGGGTCGGGCTCTGCCGAGGCGAGGCTGACCCTTCCTTGTTGACTAAACTTTTGCGTGGGTGCGAGGTATATAAACAACTTGGAAACATCTTAAGGGTAGAAGCGACGTAGCTGTTGGATGTTCCAAGCGTTGTCGTAGACCTCGCCTTGACTGTTGGCCAGCTTGTACGTTCCGGGCTTCAGAACTTTGGCGATGATGAACGGCCCCTCCCAGGGGGGCGTGAGCTTGTGCCTCCCTCGGGCGTCTTGCCGCAGCCGAAGCACCAGATCGCCCACCTGGAGATCTCGGGGTCGGACCCCTCGGGCGTGGTAGCGTCGCAGGGACTGCTGATACCGCGCCGAGTGTAGTAAGGCCCTGTCCCGAGCCTCGTCCAGCTGGTCCAGCGAGTCTTCTCGGCAAGCTTGGTTGCTTTCTTCGTTGTAGGCCCTCGTCCTCGGGGAGCCGTATTCCAGGTCCAGTGGGCAGGATGGCCTCGGCCCCGTAGACCAGGAAGAACGGCGTGAAACCCGTGGCCCGGCTTGGCGTCGTCCTCAGGCTCCAGACCACCGTGGGGAGCTCCTTCATCCATCGCTTGCCGAACTTGTTGAGATCATTGTAAATTCGAGGCTTGAGCCCCTGTAGAATCATGCCATTGGCACGTTCTACCTGCCCATTCGACATGGGGTGAGCTACGGCGGCCCAGTCTACCCGGATGTTGTGATCATCGCAAAAATCCAAGAATTTTTTGCCGGTGAACTGGGTGCCATTGTCGGTGATGATGGAGTTCGGGACCCCGAAGCGATGGATGATTGTCGGCGTTCCGAGACCGGGGGGTCCCCGAGCCGACGAGTGATAGTGCCGCGTGCCCCAGCCCAGATGGGTCGAGCGCGTGGGCGAGCGCGAACGGGGGAACAGAGAGAGAGGTCGGTGGCCGGAGCCGGGTCGTGAGGGAGTCGGAGAATTCCCGCGGCCTTCGTGTTCGTCCCGCGCCCAGGTCGGGTGCGCTTGCAGTAGGGGGTTACAAGCGTCCGCGCGAGGTGAGGGGAAGCGAGCAGGCCCCGAGAGAGCGCCTGCCCCTGCCCCTCGTCCCCGCGAGGCCAACCTTCTCTAAGAAGGCCCTGGTCCTTCCTTTTATAGTCGTAAGGAGAGGATCCAGGTGTACAAGATGGGGGTGTAGCAAGGTGCTACGTGTCTAGCGAGAGAGAGCTAGCGCCCTATGTACATGCCAAGGTGGCAGCCGGAGAGATCTTGGCACCCTGTTGGTGTGGCGTCGTGGCTGTTGGAGGAGTAACGGAGCCGGACGGGGGGACAGCTGTCGAAGTGGCTGGGCCCTTGCTAACGTTCTCCTGCTTTCGTAAGGGAGCTGAGAGTCGCCGTCGTCATGATCTAGCGGGGCGCCATCATTGCCTATCTGGCGTAGCTGGCCAGATGGGACGCCGGTCTTGTTCTCTGCGACCCAAGTCGGCTCAGGGCAGGGTGATGATGACGCTTCCTGTTGACGTGGCGGTCTCGTGTCCTAGGTCGGGCGTCGTGGAGGCTTCTCCGAAGCCGAGGTCGAGTCCGTCCTGCAAGACAGAGGCAGAGTCCGAGCCCTGGGTCGGGCGAGGCAGGAGATCATTCGGCAGAGGCCGAGGCGGAGTCCGAGCCCTGGGTCGGGCGAGGCGGAGGTCGCCGTCTTCTGGGGCCTTAGCCCGAGTCCGAGCCCTGGGGTCGGGCGGAGCGGAGTTCGCCGTCTTCCGGGGCCTTAGCCCGAGTCCGAGCCCTTGGGCGGAGCGGAGTTTGCCGTCTTCCGGGGCCTTAGCCCGAGTCCGAGCCCTTGGGCGGAGCGGAGTTCGCCGTCTTCCGGGGCCTTAGCCCGAGTCCGAGCCCTGGGGTCGGGCGGAGCGGAGTTCGCCGTCTTCCGGGGCCTTAGCCCGAGTCCGAGCCCTGGGTCGGGCGGAGCCTCCTATGGCACCTCTGGCGAAGTCTGGTCGCCCGTCGGTCTTACCTTTTGCGTTAAACGCCCCGATGACTCGGTCGGTTGGCGCGGTGATTTAGTCAGGGTTTCTTCTTATCGAAGGCGGGGCCTAGGGCGAGCCGGAGATGTGTCTGCCGTGAAAGAGGAGGCCTCAGGCGAGACGGAGTCATCTTAGGGTCGGCTGCCCTCGCCCGAGGCTAGGCTCGGGCGTGGCGTGGTCAAGTCACTCGTATGGACTGATCCCTGACTTAATCAAACCCATCAGGCCTCTGCAGCTTTATGCTGATGGGGGTTACCAGCTGAGAATTAGGCGTCTTGAGGGTACCCCTAATTATGGTCCCCGACAATGATATTGGTGAAGAACGCCACCGCCTGCTCGGACCTGATGCTGTTCAGGGGTCGGACCTCGATCCACTTGGAGAATTTGTCGATGGCGACCAGCAGGTGCGTGTAGCCCCCGGGCGCCTTCTGCAGAGGGCCGACGAGGTCCAGACCCCACACAGCGAAGGGCCAGGTGATGGGTATCGTCTGCAGAGCCTGAGCGGGCAGGTGGGTCTGCTTCGCATAGAATTGGCACCCTTCGCAGGCGCGGACAATTCTAGTGGCGTCAGCCACCGCCGTTGGCCAGTAGAAGCCTTGGCGGAAAGCGTTCCCGACGAGGGTTCGAGGTGCTGCATGATGACCGCAAGCCCCCGAGTGTATTTCCTGCAGGAGTTCCTGACCCTCGGCGATGGAGATGCATCGCTGGAGGATGCCCGAGGGGCTTCGGTGGTAGAGTTCCTTCTCATCGCCCAGCAAGACGAACGATTTGGCGCGTCGCGCTACCCGCCGAGCCTCGGCTCGGTCGAGGGGCAGTTCCCCTTGGCGGAGATATTGCAGGTACGGGGTCTGCCAATCTTGATCTGGCACGACCCCGTTCTGCTCCTCCTCGATGCGCAGTGCCTCGCCCTCGGGCTCCGAGGGTTCCTCGGGGTGAGCCGAGGATGGCTCGGGCTCGGGCGCGTCATCTATCTTGACGGAGGGTTGGTGCAGATCCCGGGAGAAGACGTCCGGGGGAACCGTCGTTCGCCCCGAGGCTATCTTCGCCAGCTCGTCCGCAGTCTCGTTGTAGCGCCGGGCGATGTGGTTAAGCTCGAGCCCGTAGAACTTGTCTTCCAGGCGTCGAACCTCCTCACAGTAGGCCTCCATCTTTGGGTCGCGGCAGAGGGAGTTCTTCATGACTTGGTCGATGACGAGCTGCGAGTCGCCGCGCGCATCGAGGCGTCGGACCCCTAGCTCGATGGCGATTCGCAATCCGTTGATCAGAGCCTCGTACTCAGCCACATTGTTCGACGCCGGGAAATGGAGGCGAAGCACGTAGCGCAGGTGTTTCCCGAGGGGCGAGACGAAAAGCAGGCCCGCGCCAGCTCCCGTCTTCATCAGCGACCCGTCGAAAAACATGGTCCAGAGTTCTGGTTGGATCGGAGCCGTTGGTAACTGGGTATCGACCCATTCGGCTACGAAATCCGCCAGTACCTGGGACTTGATGGCCTTCCGAGGGGCAAACGAGATTGCCTCGCCCATGATTTCCACCGCCCACTTTGCGATCCGTCCTGAGGCTTCTCGGCACTGGATGATCTCCCCCAGGGGGAAGGATGACATCCACAGTCACCGGATGGGACTCGAAGTAATGTCGCAGCTTTCGCCTCGTCAGGATCACTGCGTATAGCAGCTTCTGGACTTGTGGGTAGCGGATCTTGGTTTCGGACAGCACTTCACTGACGAAGTAGACTGGCCTCTGAATGGGCAAAGCATGCCCCTCCTCCTGCCTTTCGACTACGATCGCGGCGCTGACCACCTGAGTGGTTGCGGCGACGTAGACCAGGAGGGTTTCTCCATCAGCTGGGGGTACCAAGATGGGCGCCTGGGTGAGGAGCGCCTTCAGGTTCCCGAGGGCTTCCTCGGCCTCGGGAGTCCAAGTGAAGCACTCGGCCTTCCTTAAGAGGCGGTACAGGGGCAGGCCTCTTTCGCCGAGGCGCGAGATGAAACGGCTCAAGGCCGCGAGGCATCCCATGACCCTCTGTACGCCTTTTAAGTCCTTGATGGGCCCCATGTTTGTGATCGCTGCGATCTTCTCCGGGTTGGCTTCGATGCCCCGCTCGGAGACGATGAACCCCAAGAGCATGCCTCGGGGCACCCCGAAGACGCACTTCTCGGGATTGAGCTTGACGCCCTTCGCCTTGAGACACCGGAATGTCAGTCCGAGGTCGGAGAGAAGGTCGGAGGCTTTCCTCGTCTTGACTACGATGTCATCGACGTAGGCCTCGACCGTGCGACCAATGTGTTCGCCGAACACATGGTTCATGCACCGCTGGTACGTTGCACCCGCGTTTCTCAACCCGAACGGCATTGTGACATAACAGTACATGCCGAAGGGCGTGATGAAAGAAGTCGCGAGCTGGTCGGACTCTTTCATCTTGATTTGATGATACCCTGAGTAGGCATCGAGGAAAGACAGGGTTTCGCACCCTGCAGTGGAGTCCACAATTTGGTCGATGCGAGGTAGAGGGTAGGGGACCTTCAGACACGCTTTGTTGAGACCAGTGTAGTCTACACACATCCGCCACTTCCCCCCTTTTTTCCTCACAAGTACAGGGTTGGCAAGCCATTCGGGATGGAATACCTCTTTAATGAACCCTGCTGCCATCAGCTTGTGGACCTCCTCGCCTATCACCCTGCGCCTTTCCTCGTCGAATCGGCGCAGGGGCTGTCTGACCGGCCGGGCTCCGGCCCGAATATCCAGCGAGTGCTCGGCGACATCCCTCGGTATGCCAGGCATGTCTGAGGGACTCCACGCAAAAACGTCGGCGTTTGCGCGGAGAAAGTCGACGAGCACTGCTTCCTATTTGGGGTCGAGCCCGGAACCGATCCGGATCTGCTTGGAGGTGTCACCACTGGGGTCGAGAGGGACGGCCTTAACCGTCTCCGCTGGCTCGAAGTTGCCGGCATGCCGCTTCACATCCGGCACCTCTCGGGAGAGGCTTTCCAGGTCGGCCATGAGGGCCTCGGACTCGGCGAGGGCCTCGGCATACTCCACGCACTCCACATCGCATTCGAATGCGTGTTTGTACGTGGGGCCGATGGTGATGACCCCGTTGGGGCCCGGCATCTTGAGCTTCAGGTAAGTGTAGTTGGGGATGGCCATGAACTTCGCGTAGCATGGCCTTCCCAACACTGCGTGGTAGGTTCCTCGGAACCCGACCACCTCGAACGTCAAAGTCTCCCTTCGGAAGTTGGAGGGTGTTCCGAAGCAGACAGGGAGGTCGAGCTGTCCGAGGGGCTGGACGCGCTCCCCGGGAACGATCCCGTGGAAGGGCGCAGCGCCTGCTCGGACGGATGACGGGTCGACGCGCAGGAGCTTGAGGGTCTCGGCGTAGATGATGTTGAGGCAGCTGCCTCCATCCATCAGGACCTTGGTGAGCCTGACGTCGCCGATGACGGGGTCGACGACGAGCGGGTACTTCCCCGGGCTCGGCACGTGGTCGGGGTGGTCGTCCCGGTCGAAGGTGATGGGCTTGTCGGACCAGTCTAGGTAGACTGGCGCCGCCACCTTTACCGAGCAGACCTCCGACGCTCTTGCTTACGATGCCGAGCCGAGGCGTTTGCCGCATGCCCTCCGTAGATCATGAAGCAATCGCGGACCTCTGGGAACTCTCCTGCTTGGCGATCCTCCCTTTTGTCGTCGTCGCGGGCCTTGCCACCCTCTAGCGGGTGGCCCGGCCCGATGGAAATGGCGCCGAAGCATGACGCACTCTTCGAGGGTATGCTTGACGGGCCCCTGATGGTAGGGGCACGTCTCCTTGAGTGCCTTGTCGAAGAGGTTAGCACCTCCGGGGGGCTTCCGAGGGTTCTTGTGCTCGGCGGCGGCGACAAGGTCTGCATCGGGAACGTCGCGTTTCGCTTGCGACTTCCTCCTGCCTTTCTTCTTGGCGCCGCGCGGAGCAGACGCCTCGGGAGCATCTTCCGACGGGCGGCCCTGGGGCTGCTTGTCCTTTCGGAAGATGGCCTCTACCGCCTCCTGGCCGGAGGCGAACTTGGTGGCGATGTCCATCAGCTCGCTCGCCCTGGTGGGGGTCTTGCGACCCAGCTTGCTCACCAGGTCGCGGCAGGTGGTGCCGGCGAGAAACGCGCCGATGACATCGGAGTCGGTGATGTTGGGCAGCTCGGTGCGCTGCTTCGAGAACCGCCGGATGTAGTCTCGGAGAGACTCTCCCGGCAGTTGCCGACAGCTTCGGAGGTCCCAGGAATTCCCGGGGCGCACGTACGTGCCCTGGAAGTTCCCGGCGAAAGCCTGGACCAAATCTTCCCAGTTGGAAATCTGCCCCGGAGGCAGGTGCTCCAACCAGGCACGAGCGGTGTCGGAGAGAAACAGGGGGAGGTTTCGGATGATGAGGTTGTCATCGTCCGTCCCACCCAGTTGACAGGCCAGGCGGTAGTCCGCAAGCCACAATTCCGGTCTCGTCTCCCCCGAGTACTTCGTGATGGTAGTCGGGGGTCGGAATCGGGGCGGAAACGGCGCCCGCCGAATGGCTTGGCTAAAGACCTGCGGACCGGGTGGTTCGGGCGAGGGACTCTGATCCTCCCCGCTGTCGTAGCGTCCCCCACGCCTGGGGTGGTAGCCTCGGCGCACCCATTCGTCGAGGCGTGCCCGACGGTCACGATGAGGGTGCTCGTCGCCGAGGTGGCCCGGGGCCGCAGGCGCGGTGTTGCGCGTGCGCCCGGTGAAGACCGAGGCTTCCCGCGTGAGTCGGGAAGTCGCGGCACGAGGTTCCGAGGGGTATCCCTGCCTTCGGGAGGCAGAGCTCTCGGCCCGCCGGGCCGCAGCGCCTTCCAGGAGATGCTTGAGTTCTCCCTGGATTCGCCGACCCTCGGTGGTTGATGACTCCAGCATCGCGCGGAGGAGCATCGCTGCGGCGGCCAGGTCCTGACCAGTCCCGCCGGATGCGGGTGGCGGTTTGTCCCTGGCATCGTTGGCGATGCGGTGCTGGAGACCTTGGGGCAGGTGACGTATTCCTCCGGCCGGGGGTTGGCTCGCCCATACCTGCCCGATGTTCTGGCGGATTGCCTCGAGCGCTCCTGCTCCCTCATCGAGCCCGGCCTGCGCCCCGCGGACTTGCTCGAGCTGTGGGTCGTGACCCCCCGTCGGAACGGGGACCACAGCTAGCTCCCGCGGGATGTCGGCGCGAGGCGCTGGCCTAGGGGGATCACCATCCTCCGGCATGCCGAGACAGCCGCCTCCGGAGGGATCCCCTAGCTCGATGTGGAAACATTCGCGACTCGGGCCGCAGTCCTTGTCGCCAAGGCTGCGGCTGCCGTCGGAACAGTCGGAGAGGCAGTAGTCACATGCGGTCATGAAGTCCCGCATGGCACTAGGGTTGCCAGATCCGGAGAAATCCCAGCAGATGCTGGGGTCGTCATCTTCCTCGGACCCAGAGGGTCCGTAGGTCGAGACACCCGTCAATCGGTCCCAAGGTGACCGCACACGAAACCCCAGAGAGGTTGCACTCGCCTCAATGTGAGCGCCCGCCAAAGCGAGGTCGCCAGGCGGGCTGAGGCCGAGTCGAAATGACGAAAGATGGGTAGCAGTCGGTACCTTTTTGTTGACGAGGAGCGATGAAGTCACGTCGGGGGCAGATCGCGTCGTCGTCTTGGGTACGAGGGCGACGTCCTGCAGGCCTTCCGTGAGCGTGCTGGCGTCGTCCACTTGCTCGGAGTCGACGTGTTGCGGGGGGATGGCGCTCGCCTTTGCCTCGAACGCGAGGGCGACGCTTGGCGTGTCCTCCGTTGAGGCGCCGGGGATGTCGATTTGCTCGACAGCCGTCGGAGCGCGATCTCCCGCTCGGCCCCGGTTGCCCCGCCTCCTCCTCCTCCGATGGCGAGGGAGAGGATGGGGCGAGCTCGAAAGTTGTCCTTCCCCCACGCGGGAAAGACGTCGTCGATTCCGCCGCCGGCGGGCGGGCTGTCCGCCACCAATGTCGCTGTCGCGCAGCGGTGGAAGGAGTACCATGTCGTAGTCGCCGTCGAGAGACATGAACTCGAGGTTCCCGAAACGGAGCACCGCCCCGGGTTGAAGAGGTCGTTGGAGACTGCCCATCTGGAGCTTGACGGGAAATCGAACGTCAACACGCAGCAGGCCCCTACCTGGCGCGCCAACTGTCGACGTTCCGAGACCGGGGGGTCCCCGAGCCGACGAGTGAGAGTGCCGCGTGCCCCAGCCCAGATGGGTCGAGCGCGTGGGCGAGCGCGAAGGGGGGAACAGAGAGAGAGGTCGGTGGCCGGAGCCGGGTCGTGAGGGAGTCGGAGAATTCCCGCGGCCTTCGTGTTCGTCCCGCGCCCAGGTCGGGTGCGCTTGCAGTAGGGGGTTACAAGCGTCCGCGCGAGGTGAGGGGAAGCGAGCGGCCCCGAGAGAGCGCCTGCCCCTGCCCTTCGTCCCCGCGAGGCCAACCTTCTCTAAGAAGGCCCTGGTCCTTCCTTTTATAGTCGTAAGGAGAGGATCCAGGTGTACAAGATGGGGGTGTAGCAAGGTGCTACGTGTCTAGCGAGAGAGAGCTAGCGCCCTATGTACATGCCAAGGTGGCAGCCGGAGAGATCTTGGCACCCTGTTGGTGTGGCGTCGTGGCTGTTGGAGGAGTAACGGAGCCGGACGGGGGGACAGCTGTCGAAGTGGCTGGGCCCTTGCTGACGTTCTCCTGCTTTCGTAAGGGAGCTGAGAGTCGCCGTCGTCATGATCTAGCGGGGCGCCATCATTGCCTATCTGGCGTAGCTGGCCAGATGGGACGCCGGTCTTGTTCTCTGCGACCCAAGTCGGCTCAGGGCAGGGTGATGATGACGCTTCCTGTTGACGTGGCGGTCTCGTGTCCTAGGTCGGGCGTCGTGGAGGCTTCTCCGAAGCCGAGGTCGAGTCCGTCCTGCAAGACAGAGGCAGAGTCCGAGCCCTGGGTCGGGCGAGGCGGAGATCATTCGGCAGAGGCCGAGGCGGAGTCCGAGCCCTGGGTCGGGCGAGGCGGAGGTCGCCGTCTTCCGGGGCCTTAGCCCGAGTCCGAGCCCTGGGGTCGGGCGGAGCGGAGTTCGCCGTCTTCCGGGGCCTTAGCCCGAGTCCGAGCCCTTGGGCGGAGCGGAGTTCGCCGTCTTCCGGGGCCTTAGCCCGAGTCCGAGCCCTTGGGCGGAGCGGAGTTCGCCGTCTTCCGGGGCCTTAGCCCGAGTCCGAGCCCTGGGGTCGGGCGGAGCGGAGTTCGCCGTCTTCCGGGGCCTTAGCCCGAGTCCGAGCCCTGGGTCGGGCGGAGCCTCCTATGGCACCTCTGGCGAAGTCTGGTCGCCCGTCGGTCTTACCTTTTGCGTTAAACGCCCCGATGACTCGGTCGGTTGGCGCGGTGATTTAGTCAGGGTTTCTTCTTATCGAAGGCGGGGCCTAGGGCGAGCCGGAGATGCATCTGCCGTGAAAGAGGAGGCCTCAGGCGAGACGGAGTCATCTTAGGGTCGGCTGCCCTCGCCCGAGGCTAGGCTCGGGCGTGGCGTGGTCAAGTCACTCGTATGGACTGATCCCTGACTTAATCAAACCCATCAGGCCTCTGCAACTTTATGCTGATGGGGGTTACCAGCTGAGAATTAGGCGTCTTGAGGGTACCCCTAATTATGGTCCCCGACACCATGTATGCTTAGAAGGAGCAAATCTAGCTAAGCAAATGATGATAGAATCTGAAAAGCTAAAAATTGATTTTAGAAACAGCTAGTGCTTTTGGCAAACCAAACCCCTCAGCCAAACAGCTGCATAGTCTAGAGGTAGAGGAGTAGACTCCTCACACCGGGTAAGTCTAGCTGAGTATTAGTATACTCAGCCTTGCTTGTGGCATAATTTTTGCAGGTACCATTCAGGAAATGGTTGATGGTGTGACTTGGCCTACCACCCTGCCACTGGGTTGGACGGTCGAGTGGGATGTTGCTCCGGCAGGAGAGGAGCACGAGGAGTAGTGGGCTAGGCCTTGCCCATTACCTCATTACCGACGACATCGATTATCCGCTGCATTTTATTTCGTGAACTCTTATTTGCTACTCAAAACTCCGATTTATGTAATAACTCAGTACTTAATTTGAGGTTTCCTGTTTTATTGTATTTCTTCTGTGACTCACCTTCGAGTGAGATTGTGGAATTTGATCCTGGTTAAGTGGCTCTATCGGACTAGATCCGAGGGACTGACGGGTTATTCCTGTTTAAGTGTGTTGCTGCCCTTAAGGGTGCGACTTGGGCACTTAAGCTGGAATAATTTGGGCGGTTTCGCCACAGCTGGTATCGGAGCAAATTCTACCACAGAGAAAGATGATAAACCATGAATACCAATTTTCAAAATCTAAAACTTGCATAGAAACTGCTACAGATCGTCAGGACTAGACCGCTAGACCTAGGACGAAAGGTCTTAGGCTTAGAGGGGGAAATTAGGTGGCTAATTACTTAGGCCCCGTGAGCCAGTACTTATATTTTTATGATGCCCTAAAAGGCACCCTACTTTCTTTTGAGAGGCAACGTTACTTCCAGCATGCATGCATTAGAGGAATTAAAAATTTGAGCTAACCCACTTTCTTTAGAACCATCCGGGCTCTCTATTTCTTTTTCCTTCCACCATAATCTTTACCTTTGATTCCCTTCCGCAGATGAATTCACCCACCCCCGCCAGTGGAGGAGACTCTTGTTTCAGTTCTGACTTCCTTTCTCGCGATGGTTTTCCTTCCATCTTGTGGGAAGTGCTTAACTCCGTCGGTTACCCTACGCCCCCTTTGTACACGGTGCAGTTGTATGAGGAGCATCGGGTACCTCGTTGTCGGGTCTGGCTGACTTTGGAGGCTCCTCCCCTTCAGCCGGGTTGGCGTTCTCTTGATTCTGAGACAATTGGACTTAGGACGGACGACACCGTTGAAGCAGCAGCCATGAAGACTTCTGACGACTTTCTGTGGCTACCATCCCCTGGATATGGTGATGCACCCCTTGGGACTCTTCCCTGCTAAGAAGAGAGATGATCCCATGTGGTGTAACCGCGTGAGCCATGTAAAGGATGTGTGGGCGATGTATCCTGACTTGGTTGGGAGGGTCACCGTTCAGTGCATGAGTGCGCTGTACCGCCTTCAGGCCCTTCAGAGCGATGCTATGGCACTCCTCGCTAACATCGCTCAAACCACCAAGCTCACTCTCGATAGTCGAGAAGATTTTGTGGTCGATTTATCCTCCGAGTTAGTGGAGAAGGATCTGCAGGTGGAAAGGCTGAGCCAGCGCATTGCCACCTTGGAGCAGCAGGTGGAGATCCGAGACAACAACATTGATGTCTTGGAGAACCAGCTTCACGATGTGCAGAGGGAACTCGAAGAAGCAAATGACCACCTGGACATGCACCACTTAGAGATGGAGGCAAATGAAGCCAGAAGCGAGGGAGAAGAGGATCCCGAGGAGCTAGGACCAGCCCCTGGTGCCAATGGGACTACCTCCGTGATGCCTCCTTCACCCGTATCCAGTGTCGCTTCCACCGCCCAGGGTTAAGCAGTCATTTCGACACTTTTAGGCGGATAGAAACCTATGCGAGCTTAGTTAATGTCAGATTTTGGACTAGGCTTATGGGTACTTTCCCCTGATTGATGTTACCCTGTGGACTTTTGAAATCTGTGGGATATTTGTCACCATGTTATCTTCATTTCGAACCTAATATTACGATTATGGCATTTTTCCCTTCCATATGAGATGATATCTTGTTGTTCGAAACTGTGAGTTGGGATAACAAGGGTGACAATCTCTGTTTTCAGATGGCAGCTAGGCAGCGTCGCGGGCATAACGAGCAGGTTCCCCCGCCACCTCCTCCAGCTCCCACAGTGCAGGAGCTGATGGCCCAGTAGAATGAGATTCTGCGACAGCTCTTGCAGCGCCAGCCCCACCCTCAGCAGCATGGTGGAGGCCAGCATCAGCGAACTCCGGCTATGGCAACGTACCAGGAGTTTCTGAGCACGCAGCCACCCTTGTTCACCAAGGCAGAGGATCCGTTGGACGCCGACGTATGGCTTCGCGTCGTTGAGTCCAAGTTTCCCCTCCTCACGGGAGACTGCCCTGATGCTACCAAGACCCACTTCGCCGCGCAGCAGCTTCACGGATCTGCTCGGACTTGGTGGGATCACTTTCGTGCTATGCTCCCCGCTGATCGTGAGGTATCTTGGGAGGAATTCAAGACTACCTTCAGAGGACACCACATCCCAACTGGCATTCTTGATCGGAAGTTGAATGAATTTCTGGCCCTTAATCAAGGAACCCGCACGGTACTGCAGTATGCGCAAGCCTTCAACGACCTGTGCCAGTATGCAGGGTACCATGCTGATTCTGATGAGAAGAAGAGGGATCGCTTCCGCAGGGGTCTCAATACCAAGTTGCGGGACTCAACACTGTCCGGGCTGATAGCTTCAATGAGTTGGTCAACATGGCCATCTCCTAGGAGGATTGCATTGTTGCTCACCGGGCAGAGAAGAAGAGAAAGGCACCAATGACAGCACCATCCGCTCAGGCTCAGAGGTTCCAGATTGTTTCTCACAATCAGAGCAGGGGTTTTCAGCAGCAGGCAGGCATATGGGTGATCAGGCCACCTCAGCAGCAGCAGCCGGCACCCAACCGCTTTCCAGCTCCCGCCCCAAGAAACAATCAGCCTCCGCAGCAGCAGCAGTTCTGCCAGGGCAATGGGAACAAGTGTTTCACTTGTGGCAATGTGGGCCACTATGCTAAGAATTGTCCCAGGAACCAGCAGAGGCAGATGCCAGCACCAAATCAAGACAAGGGAAGAAAGCAGAAGGTGCAAGTCAGGCAAGGGAAGCTCAACTTCACCACTCTTAAGGAAGTACCTGAAGGAGCTCCTATCATGACCGGTATCTTTTCAGTTTATAATCAACCTGCTTTAATTCTGTTTGATTCTGGTGCATCTCATAGTTTCATTAGCCAAAAGTTCGGTGCTAAATGTAAACTGCCATTCTCTCACTCAAAAGGGTCATTCTTGATAGTCACACCTGGGGTAAAATTGCAACTAATCAATTAAACCAAAGTGTGCCTATTCAACTGGGAAGCCACATTGTCAAAACCACTCTTCTTGTGTTGGGATTGGAAAATGTGGACATTATTCTGGGAGCTAATTGGATGATCTTGCACCAAGTTGTGCTTGATGTAGCCAGTCGTACCGTGGAAGTTAATTCTCCGTTCTGCGGGAATTTCGCCTTAATTCTGCCCAGTCAAGGTTCTACTCAGTCATGTGCTTTCTGTAACACCCGGATTCCAGGGGTCCAAAACCCGGGGTTAACATAAACACCAGGTATGCTGGGACCAAGTCTCAAACATATGATGTAAAGTGGCACAGGATCGAATGTCACATCTTTATATATATCAGGAGTTCTATACAAACTAAATAATTACATTATAAGGAGACAACGGTCCAGCAACCCAAAGTTGACTGGGAGACGACGACCTAGACCTCTCGCGAACTCAACACAGCATCCTCCATGAGCATCATCCTGCAGTACCTGATCTTGACCTGTGGTGTATGTGAGACAGCAAGAGTGAGCTCACATACGTTCATCGCTCAACAAGTTGTGGGGAATAATGTGCATGAACTCGCCAAAGGTGGGAGCTCACGTGGAGTGTAAGGCTTACCAAAGAAGATGGTTAGAGCTGAGCATTGCTTTTAAAGTTGGTCAAAATTTTATTAGCAATTACTAAGTATAAATAAATACCAACCCAATTAAACAGTAGAACAAAAGTTAACAACTTCACCTGCAATGCAATGCATATGACAAATTGAATTTAGTTCCATAAATTAATCATGTGAGGGTCCGAGCTGCTCATGACCGTGAGCACGGCTAGTATACCAGTTTTACACTCTGCAGAGGTTGCGCATCTTTACCCACAAGTCATGTTACCCATCTGCCAAGGGATCGCGACTTCCCATACACCTCTACCGAGGAGGCGAGGCAGGGTAACACTACGAGGCCTTTACAAAGTTCCACTAGCTTCAGAAAACCCGCTACAGTTTATAGGAAGATCCAGTGCAGGAATCCCTTGCAGGACCGCCATCGCAGCAAAATCCTCCCGAGGGCCTCCCTACACTGACCTCTCCCCTACTGCCCTTGCCCCTTTCGGGTAAGGTAGTCTTCCACTAGCTTTCCTAATTAATCAGCCAAGGGCGTCCCATACCACCCTTGTGGTAGCACTGTTTTCCCGGGTGGTCGCTCCATGTTCCAATTAACATAATGATCTTAACATGAACATTAAATAACAACTGATAACAAAAAGTGTAATCATGAATAGTGTATCTCCATACCCATAACCACATATAGCACTAGCAAGTACTACCCAGAAAGATCAGTGGTGAACAAGGTATAAAGATAGACAAACTAGGGTAACCTATTGGGTTCCATCAAAATTAACCTGTGCAGATCATTATGATTAATCAGAACATGGCTGGGTAAAAAGAAGTGATCAAGGGCACAACTTGCCTGGGCCTTGAGAATCCAGGTACCAGGATGATCTTCAGAGGACTCGTGACCTCACTGCTAGTTGTAGTAATACAAACAAACATGGTATAGGCAAAATTAACATTACACCAAACATAAGAACAAAATACACATTATTAATATACATATTAAAATAAGATCATAGGAACAGGAATCATTAATTTTGGAGTTTTAGATTTTAAGTTATGAATTTTCAAAGGTTTTATATGTTTAAAATGGATTAAGTGAGAGATTAAATTTCCAATTGTTTTCATGACAAAACAGAGGCACTAAATGATGAAGAATATTATTACAAAATTTTAGAAACTGGACTGGTTCAATTTGGAGTTAAAATGAATTTTCTATGAATTATCTAAGTTCTAGCAATTATTTTCATATTAAAAATCTATTTTCTATTTTATTTATTCAAATTAAATGATCACTGGACTGGGCCTCAATTATAAGAAAGGTCAGGGGGCTCTGGGTAAATCTTCTAAGACTCAGAGCACAGTCGCATAGGACAGCGGGTTCTATTTCAAAAAGTCCAGGGGCTCTTTAACAAAAGAGCCACGGCGAAGGGGTATAATCTAATTCCAGCCGTCAGATCAGGAATCAAGCGCCCGGATTAGATCTCATATAAACCGAACCGGTACGCAGCGCGCGCCGTTGGATCCGAGATCAACGGCTCAGATTTAAAACGCGGGGGTCACTCAGGTTCGCCCGATCTAGACGGACGGCCCGGATTCAAATCACCGAACCGTTATCTCCCATTCTAATCTTATCCGTCCGCGCCCGATCCGACGGTCGCGGAAGCTCCGTCTTCAATCCAGCCGTGCAACGGCGACGAGTTCTCCCCCCCGCGGCGGAGAGGACTCCGGCGAACCCCCGATGGCCGCCCACTGCCCCAAACCCATAGCTAATCGGTACTACGCGTAGCTGACGAACAAGTAAACGCGGCAAGGGCATCATACTGAGGGGTTCGCAGCGCGGAAGACCCTGGCCACGGCAGAGGGGCGGATTGGCGGTGGTGAAGTGCTCCGGTGAGCAATTCCTTGCGTCACGGTGGCGCCCAACCCGAATTGGAGGCGCGGACAGCTTCCCCAGGCGAAGACGATACTCCCCGACCCGACTCCAAGAGCGGAGACCCCCCCGACGACGGCTATCCTCGGCGGCGGTGCTCCACGGTGCTTTTCAGCTCGGCGATGACCACGCGATTTCTCACCTTGGTGTCCGGCTTGCAAAGGTTATGGCTCAGGGTCACGGGCGCACGAGTTTTATAGCCCGGAGGGAGGGATAAATCCGCGCGAGAGGAGGCCGAGACCGACGGCGGATTTGGTGCGATTCTCCCCCGCGCGCGCAGGTCTGTTGCGAGATTCCCGGCCATGGAGTCCGTGGTGTGGACGCGAGCGGGGTGAGCAGGGGCTGGGGCGAGTCCGAGCGGAGCAGCAGCGAAGGTTTCGGCCGGGGAGCTTGCGGACGCCAGCGATTGCCGCGCGAATTCTGTTGGCTTCAACGGAAGGAAGAGGATACGCCTGACAGACGGGCCCCACGTGTAGGTGACTTGGTGCGGGGCGAGCGGCGGTGGGTGGCTGAACGGTGGGCCAGGGGTGTCAGGCGCGTGCGGGAGAGGCTGGGCAAAGGGCCCCACAGGTCGGCGCGCGCCCGTGAAGAGTAATGGGCCGCGCGGTGTGGATTGTGAAGATGGGCCGATTTCCAGGTAGCCGGCCCAGTTAGGGTTTTTATTCTTTTTCTTTTTCTTTTCTATTTTCTTTTCTCCATTTTCAAATCCAATTTGAATTTCAAGTTTGAGTTCAAACTTTGTGAATAACTTGTCCTCGGTTTGAAAGGTATAATTTAATAATATAAGTGTGAAGGATGTTTATTCTGATTTTTATTTTATTTTATGTAGTATTTTTCTTAGTTCTCCCTTTTCTTTTATTTTCTATTTTCTATTCCAAATTCAAATTTATACTTCTATTTGTTTTCAAATTTTTCAAATGTATCAATTGAAACCCAAAGGTGAATATAAACCATACTATTTTATTATTACTAGTTTAAGTTTTATTCTCCTTGTTTATTTATTTCATGAGATGTATAAATGGTTTCCTTTAAAAGAAAAATTCTTTTTCTCCTCATTTTCTTATTTCCCAATGATACTTTGTTCAGATTTCTTCTACCAATTCCAAATTCAGAATTTGGGTGTTACAAATCCTACCCCCCTTAAAAATAATCTCGTCCTCGAGATTTGTAAGAAAAGGGATGTATACTCATATTGTTCTCGGAACATATGCACAAACAAAGAAATCTCAGCATGAGGTATAATTCTTTAACAAAACATAGGGTCAATAGACCTTATTGTTCCTTCTAAAATAATATCATATCATCTACTAACTAAAATAACATCTAGATCTTACAAATCATCATAATTTATATCTATGTAGCTTGGTGAAGCTGGTGGTGGTGGTGGAGGTTGTTGTTGTTGTCTCTCCAATCGTGCTTGCCTTATTTCTTGGCGGGCCTGACGTATTTCCTCGCGTTGTTGTCTTATCTGATTCTGCATCTCGGTCACCAGGTCTGTTAACTGTTGTATTACCAGTCTTTGGGTAGCAACCACTTGATTGATGTCAACAGGTGGAGGATTTGGAGGATTCATTTTCTGTTTGTTGTTACGTGATAATCTTTCCTTTCCTGGTATTGACCATGAAAGTTAGAAGCATATGGTAATAGTTTTGCAAAGGAAATTATTCAATAGGCGGAATGAATAAGCTTAGTAGCTGGTTATAATCTGAAGATTCTTTGGTAGGGCTTAATCTTTGTTCTATGTCCAGATTGGGGTAACCAGTTGTATAAGGTGAATATCCAAGGGTAAGATGGAATCTGTCAAGATGAGAGGTGAGATATACTACAAGATGTAGGTTAAAAGTTTGTTTGTTATTAGGTGAAAATAGAGAGGTTATACCATTCATCATGGCTCTATGGGTGGGGTTAGCTCGTGGTTTGAATTGATCCAGTGTGCTAAGTTAAGTTAATACATGGCTAGTGGGGTCTAATCTCTTCTACTAGTGTCATTAATCTGTTTAAGTGAACCACATTAAGTTAGATAACATTAGACCACACTGGATCAGGTCACATTAGGTAAGATAAGATCTAGATTAAATTGGATATGACTAGATTAAACTAGTTTAGGTTAGATAGGTCCAACAGGGTAGAGTATGTTAGGATGTTTTGAGATTAGTTAGATATGTTATGATAAGATAGAGTCTCTTTTATGATTGAGAGGTTATGCAACTATCAGATGATTAAGGTAGTTGCATATGGCCAAGTCGATCTGTCCTAAGTTAAGACCTGTTCTATCGGGGTAGAGTCTAAACTATTTCATCAGTATTATCTAACATGTTTGATAAGTCACTTTAGATTTGATCAGATCTAGGTTAGATTGGTGTGACTAGTTTGACTAGATAAGATCTAATTAATTTGCATTAGATCATGGTTGTTAAACTAGGGTGGATAAGTATGCTTATTAGGATAAGACAGATCCATAAAGATAAGATAGAATCTTCTGAGGCCAATTAGATCTATTAGGATAAGGATAAAATCTTTTCAAGATAAGATGAGTATCTTTTAAGATGAGATGGATCTATTAAGATAGGGGAGAATCCTTTTAAGATAAGATGAATTGGTTAGAATGAGATCCTTTAGGATAAGATAAATCTCTTATGCTAGATATGTTCCAATGGGGACAATCTAGGTTGTTTTAGTTATTTTATAATTATATTTTTTTATACCTATGTGTATATGCAGATGCAATTGTGGACATTACTCCACAACTCATCACACTCAATCAAAGATCCAAATCAGACAGATATCATAAGAACAAACATTCAAGCATATAGATAAAAATAGTTTTGTTTTGTTCCTAAGATTAGGTCTCCTATTCCTAAAGGTCACTCTAGTCACAGGATTTCAAAGTGTGAAATCCACATTTTGTCTTTAGAAAGAAAAGGTAAGAATAATCAGAGTAAAGCGGAAATAGATGAGAAAAGATTAAGATAAGTTTAGCAAAGAATCAGAGTAAGGTAAGTAAAGAATGGTTGTCCAGTTCTATCTAGGTTTCGTCCTACAGTCAACATTCCTCTGATACCACTTCTGTAACACCCGGATTCCAGGGGTCCAAAACCCGGGGTTAACATAAACACCAGGTATGCTGGGACCAAGTCTCAAACATATGATGTAAAGTGGCACAGGATCGAATGTCACATCTTTATATATATCAGGAGTTCTATACAAACTAAATAATTACATTATAAGGAGACAACGGTCCAGCAACCCAAAGTTGACTGGGAGACGACGACCTAGACCTCTCGCGAACTCAACACAGCATCCTCCATGAGCATCATCCTGCAGTACCTGATCTTGACCTGTGGTGTATGTGAGACAGCAAGAGTGAGCTCACATACGTTCATCGCTCAACAAGTTGTGGGGAATAATGTGCATGAACTCGCCAAAGGTGGGAGCTCACGTGGAGTGTAAGGCTTACCAAAGAAGATGGTTAGAGCTGAGCATTGCTTTTAAAGTTGGTCAAAATTTTATTAGCAATTACTAAGTATAAATAAATACCAACCCAATTAAACAGTAGAACAAAAGTTAACAACTTCACCTGCAATGCAATGCATATGACAAATTGAATTTAGTTCCATAAATTAATCATGTGAGGGTCCGAGCTGCTCATGACCGTGAGCACGGCTAGTATACCAGTTTTACACTCTGCAGAGGTTGCGCATCTTTACCCACAAGTCATGTTACCCATCTGCCAAGGGATCGCGACTTCCCATACACCTCTACCGAGGAGGCGAGGCAGGGTAACACTACGAGGCCTTTACAAAGTTCCACTAGCTTCAGAAAACCCGCTACAGTTTATAGGAAGATCCAGTGCAGGAATCCCTTGCAGGACCGCCATCGCAGCAAAATCCTCCCGAGGGCCTCCCTACACTGACCTCTCCCCTACTGCCCTTGCCCCTTTCGGGTAAGGTAGTCTTCCACTAGCTTTCCTAATTAATCAGCCAAGGGCGTCCCATACCACCCTTGTGGTAGCACTGTTTTCCCGGGTGGTCGCTCCATGTTCCAATTAACATAATGATCTTAACATGAACATTAAATAACAACTGATAACAAAAAGTGTAATCATGAATAGTGTATCTCCATACCCATAACCACATATAGCACTAGCAAGTACTACCCAGAAAGATCAGTGGTGAACAAGGTATAAAGATAGACAAACTAGGGTAACCTATTGGGTTCCATCAAAATTAACCTGTGCAGATCATTATGATTAATCAGAACATGGCTGGGTAAAAAGAAGTGATCAAGGGCACAACTTGCCTGGGCCTTGAGAATCCAGGTACCAGGATGATCTTCAGAGGACTCGTGACCTCACTGCTAGTTGTAGTAATACAAACAAACATGGTATAGGCAAAATTAACATTACACCAAACATAAGAACAAAATACACATTATTAATATACATATTAAAATAAGATCATAGGAACAGGAATCATTAATTTTGGAGTTTTAGATTTTAAGTTATGAATTTTCAAAGGTTTTATATGTTTAAAATGGATTAAGTGAGAGATTAAATTTCCAATTGTTTTCATGACAAAACAGAGGCACTAAATGATGAAGAATATTATTACAAAATTTTAGAAACTGGACTGGTTCAATTTGGAGTTAAAATGAATTTTCTATGAATTATCTAAGTTCTAGCAATTATTTTCATATTAAAAATCTATTTTCTATTTTATTTATTCAAATTAAATGATCACTGGACTGGGCCTCAATTATAAGAAAGGTCAGGGGGCTCTGGGTAAATCTTCTAAGACTCAGAGCACAGTCGCATAGGACGGCGGGTTCTATTTCAAAAAGTCCAGGGGCTCTTTAACAAAAGAGCCACGGCGAAGGGGTATAATCTAATTCCAGCCGTCAGATCAGGAATCAAGCGCCCGGATTAGATCTGATATAAACCGAACCGGTACGCAGCGCGCGCTGTTGGATCCGAGATCAACGGCTCAGATTTAAAACGCGGGGGTCACTCAGGTTCGCCCGATCTAGACGGACGGCCCGGATTCAAATCACCGAACCGTTATCTCCCATTCTAATCTTATCCGTCCGCGCCCGATCCGACGGTCGCGGAAGCTCCGTCTTCAATCCAGCCGTGCAACGGCGACGAGTTCTCCCCCCCCGCGGCGGAGAGGACTCCGGCGAACCCCCGATGGCCGCCCACTGCCCCAAACCCATAGCTAATCGGTACTACGCGTAGCTGACGAACAAGTAAACGCGGCAAGGGCATCATACCGAGGGGTTCGCAGCGCGGAAGACCCTGGCCACGGCAGAGGGGCGGATTGGCGGTGGTGAAGTGCTCCGGTGAGCAATTCCTTGCGTCACGGTGGCGCCCAACCCGAATTGGAGGCGCGGACAGCTTCCCCAGGCGAAGACGATACTCCCCGACCCGACTCCAATAGCGGAGACCCCCCCCGACGACGGCTATCCTCGGCGGCGGCGCTCCACGGTGCTTTTCGCTCGGCGATGACCACGCGATTTCTCACCTTGGTGTCCGGCTTGCAAAGGTTATGGCTCAGGGTCACGGGCGCACGAGTTTTATAGCCCGGAGGGAGGGATAAATCCGCGCGAGAGGAGGCCGAGACCGATGGCGGATTTGGTGCGATTCTCCCCCGCGCGCGCAGGTCTGTTGCGAGATTCCCGGCCATGGAGTCCGTGGTGTGGACGCGAGCGGGGTGAGCAGGGGCTGGGGCGAGTCCGAGCGGAGCAGCAGCGAAGGTTTCGGCCGGGGAGCTTGCGGACGCCAGCGATTGCCGCGCGAATTCTGTTGGCTTCAACGGAAGGAAGAGGATACGCCTGACAGACGGGCCCCACGTGTAGGTGACTTGGTGCGGGGCGAGCGGCGGTGGGTGGCTGAACGGTGGGCCAGGGGTGTCGGCGCGTGCGGGAGAGGCTGGGCAAAGGGCCCCACAGGTCGGCGCGCGCCCGTGAAGAGTAATGGGCCGCGCGGTGTGGATTGTGAAGATGGGCCGATTTCCAGGTAGCCGGCCCAGTTAGGGTTTTTATTCTTTTTCTTTTTCTTTTCTATTTTCTTTTCTCCATTTTCAAATCCAATTTGAATTTCAAGTTTGAGTTCAAACTTTGTGAATAACTTGTCCTCGGTTTGAAAGGTATAATTTAATAATATAAGTGTGAAGGATGTTTATTCTGATTTTTATTTTATTTTATGTAGTATTTTTCTTAGTTCTCCCTTTTCTTTTATTTTCTATTTTCTATTCCAAATTCAAATTTATACTTCTATTTGTTTTCAAATTTTTCAAATGTATCAATTGAAACCCAAAGGTGAATATAAACCATACTATTTTATTATTACTAGTTTAAGTTTTATTCTCCTTGTTTATTTATTTCATGAGATGTATAAATGGTTTCCTTTAAAAGAAAAATTCTTTTTCTCCTCATTTTCTTATTTCCCAATGATACTTTGTTCAGATTTCTTCTACCAATTCCAAATTCAGAATTTGGGTGTTACACTTTCTCTATGATGGAGTTACCTTTGAAGAAGATCCCAGTGGTCTGTGAGTATGCAGATGTCTTCCCTGATGAATTGACAGGAATGCCACCAGACCGGGATATTGAATTCGCCATCGAGTTGCAACCGGGAATGGGCCCAATTTCCAAAAGGCCTTACCGAATGCCACCCGCTGAGTTGGCAGAGTTGAAGAAGCAATTGCAAGAATTGCTGGACAAGGGATTTATTCGCCCAAGTACTTCGCCTTGGGGATGTCCAGTACTATTTGTGAAGAAGAAGGATGAAAGCTTGAGGCTGTGTATAGATTACCGCCCTCTTAATGCGGTAACTATCAAGAACAAGTATCCTCTGCCTCGTATTGATGTTCTTTTTGACCAATTGGTCGGGGCCAAGGTATTTTCCAAGATAGACCTTCGCTCTGGCTACCATCAGATCAAGATACGAGCAAGTGATATTCCGAAGACGGCATTCTCAACCAGATATGGGCTATATGAATTTTTGGTGATGTCATTCGGGCTGACAAATGCACCAGCATATTTCATGTATCTGATGAATTCTGTTTTCATGCCAGAATTGGACAAGTTCGTAGTGGTTTTCATCGATGATATTTTGGTGTACTCAAAGAACGAAGAAGAACATGTCGGGCATTTGCATGTAGTGCTTCAACGTCTGCGAGAGCACCACCTTTATGCCAAGTTATCCAAGTGTGATTTTTGGCTAAAGGAAATCAAATTCTTGGGTCACACTATCTCTCAGGCTGGAATAGCTGTTGATCCTGATAAAGTGCAAGAGGTGATGAACTGGAAGCCACCAACAACTGTCCGTCAGATTCGGAGTTTTCTGGGATTAGCTGGTTATTACCGAAGATTTATTCCGGACTTCTCTCGAATTGCGAAGCCTATAACTGAGTTGCTGAAGAAAGAAGTCAAATTTGTTTGGAGTCAGAAGTGCGAAGATGCCTTCCATGCATTGAGGCAGCATCTGACTACAGCACCAGTATTGGCGCAACCCGATAGCAGCAAGCCTTTTGATGTATATTGCGATGCCTCTGGCACCAGGCTAGGTTGTGTCTTGATGCAAGACAACCGAGTCATCGCTTATGCCTCAAGAGCACTCAGGCCTCATGAGCAAAACTATCCCACTCATGACCTCGAGTTGGCAGCAGTGGTTCATGCATTAAAGATGTGGAGGCATTACTTAATGGGAACCCACTACAACATCTTCACTGATCATAAGAGCCTTAAGTACATTTTTACTCAGGCTGATCTCAACATGAGGCAGAGAAGATGGCTAGAGCTGATCAAGGATTATGACCTGGAGGTACATTATCACCCAGGAAAAGCTAATGTGGTAGCAGATGCCTTGAGTCGGAAGTTGCAATGCAATTGCATTCTGATGGATTCTCGCATTAACACCTTGTGTGATGAGTTGAGCAAGATGCAAATTGAAGTGATTCCTTCTGGTTCTTTGTCTCACATTTCTGTTGAGCCAGCTTTGCAGGACCAGATTATCATGGCCCAGCTCAGTGACAAGGGAGTGCAAATCATCAAGAAGAATCTCCATCAGAAGGTTGAGAAGTATAATTGTTTCCGCCAGGATGAAAAGGGTGTGTTATGGTTTAGAAGCAGATTGGTGATTCCTAAAGACCAGGATCTCAAGAGGAAAATCTTGGACGAGGCTCATCTCTCCAAATTCTCTATGCATCCGGGAAGCACCAAGATGTACCATGATCTGAAGCCTTTGTACTGGTGGACCAGAATGAAGAGGGAGATAGCCCAGTATGTATCAGAATGCGACACCTGTCAGAGGATAAAGGCAAGCCACTTGAAGTCAGCTGGAGCTTTGCAACCCCTGTCCATACCTTCATGGAAGTGGGATGACATCAGCATGGATTTCATTGTGGGACTGCCCAACACCTCTCGTCATCATGATTCAATTTAGGTTATTGTGGACCGATTGACGAAAATGGCACATTTTCTTCCTGTGCACACCACTGATAAGGCTCAGAAGTATGCAGAATTGTATATTGACCGGATCGTGTGTTTGCACGGATTACCTCGGACCATTGTTTCTGACCGAGGAGCCCAATTTGTTGCCAGGTTTTGGGAACAATTGCAAGAGTCTTTGGGGACCAAGCTAATCAGGAGTTCGGCTTACCACCCACAGACCGATGGTCAGACGGAAAGGGTAAACCAAATTCTGGAGGATATGCTGAGAGCTTGTGCGATCGATTGTGGCAAGAACTGGGATAAGCACCTCTCCTTGGCAGAGTTTTCTTATAACAATAGTTATCAATCCAGCCTAAGGATGGCACCTTTTGAAGCTCTCTATGGAAGAAGGTGTAGGACACCACTCAATTGGTCTCAACCTGGAGAAAGAGAAGTTTTTGGACCTGACTTAGTGACTGAAGCCGAAAGGAAGGTCAGACTAATCAGGAAGAATCTAGAAGCTGCTCAGGCCAGGCAGAAGAGTTACCATGATAGAAGAAGGAAACCTCTCCAGTTCGAGGTGGGAAGTTTTGTATACCTCAAGGTATCACCCACCAAGGGAGTGCAGAGGTTTGGGATCAAAGGCAAGCTAGCCCCTCATTACATTGGACCTTATGAGATCATAGAAACATGTGGACCCGTGGCATACAAGCTGGAGTTACCTTCAAAAATGTCTGCCATTCACGATGTATTCCATGTATCTCAGCTAAAGAAGTGTGTTCGATTGACGACTGAAATCTTAGCAGAGACAGAATTGGAGATAGAGCCAGATCTATCGTACCAAGAGTACCCCTCCAAGATTCTGGATTGCAAGGAAAGATCAACTCGGGCTAAATCGATCAAGATGTACAAGGTCCAGTGGAGTAATCACTCAGAGGAGGAAGCTACTTGGGAAACCGAGGAGTTCCTGAGATCCAACTTCCCCGATTGCCTACCTAAGGAAGCTGGTACGTAATCACCCCCAACCCCTCCTCCTGCCCTTTGAATCTAATTTTCAAAAATATGATTTTAATTCAGAATGAAGTAACTATGAAGTAAAACTTAAAAAGGACTTCCTTCTGAAGTTGCAAAGAGGATGACATTCGAAGAACAGTTTTACCCTAAAGATAACAGTAATCACCCATTTCCTTTAAGTCTCACCCTTTGCTTCACCCTGAGAGGACTCTGGCCCGAATCTCGGGACGAGATTCCTTTAAGGGGGGAAGGCTGTGACACCCCAGTGTCACCTAGGGCTTCTCTTAAAATGCCAAACCAAGAACCATCATTCTATGTGAGCCAAAGTAAGCATGAGCATCAAATTAACTTAAGAATGAAGAATTCCCAAGCACATACTTAAAAGTATCATGATCAAAACAAATAAAAGGAAGTAATGTGGCAACCCTAGCAAAAGCCCTAAGTAAGCCAAGTTAAGCATAAAGGGTAATTGGGAGAAGTCATGGGGAAAAATGCAAAATTTCAGATATGATTAAATTACAAAGTTTTAGTTCATCAAGTAACTAAAAGACCATAGTAAGAGAGTTTGGCCATTTGGTCTTTTTAAAATTCCCAAACCAGCCCTTGAACCATAAGCCCTTGGAGAAATTCAGATTTCTGAATTTCTGAATTTCAGACCTCTTTCCAAAGATCGACTGTGTTCTCTGTTTTTCGAAACTTAAAACCAGGAGATCCAAATATCAAAGTTGTGCCAAATTTCCTTGAATACGCTCTGGAAAAGTTTGAACTCAAACCAAATTCATTTGACATAGTTTTGGCGCAGTTTGACCTCGGGACCAGACATTCTGACACTGGCACCTTGGTGACGCTACAACTCCCTGTCCCTAGCCTAAAACCGTGCAATGTCCATACACAAAAGACAAAGCAAGGTCTGGTGAACAAATCCTTCACAGCGATCTTGCCCAAATTCGCGAAGATTTGCACCCAACCAGCGCTTGAACTCGGGCAGAAGCATCGGGCACACGTGTTTGACCGTGGCTGACACCTCCGGTTCACGCCCGTTCGCGCACCCGCGCCTCCCAGTGCACGCTCGCGCGCGCTCGCCAGTCCACGGCCGCCCGTGCACCGCACCGTGCCTATAAAGCCTCCCCGGGCGCACCTCACTTCACCCCGCACTCACCCTCACCGGCCAGCCACCTCTCCTTAGCTCCGGCGAGCTCAATCCCGCCCGCCATTGCTGCCAGAGCTTCGGCCGTCGTGGCCAGCCCACTCCAGCCACCCCCAAGTCGAGCCAGTGCTTCGGCTAGCTCCGCCAGTGGCCCGTGAAGCTTGCCAAGCCCTCGGACCCGGCTGGACTTCACAAGAACCCGAGATCGACCTCACCGGACTTCGGTCTTCCGCCTCCGCGCGTGGACAGAGCTAACCGGTGAGTCTCCGACCAATTCCTTGCACCCATATCTTCTCTGGCATCCCGTGAACCTCCCTGACCAGTTCGATTGAACTATCCCGCCGTGAGCAGGCCGGACTCCTCGCCGTCGATGAGCAACCCCGCCTGCGCACGTGGACCGACCAACTCCGGCCATCCCCGACGGCAACCTGCACCTCGTTGTGATCCCCGAAACCTCTCCTACGTCCTCGACCACTTCACCGGAGCAACCTCGCCGCCGGTAAGCCCCTCCACCCTTTCTTCCACCGCGGTTACTGTGTAAGATAGGAGAAGGACCTCGGGTTAGTATGTGAAGAACCCGAGGGGTTTTCTGTAACGTCAGTGACCCATGTGAATAGTAGCCTAGGGGCTGATCTGCGAAGAAAACTTGAAATACCCGCCAGGGACCCCAGTGCAAAGTGGTTTTCCATTAAATCAATTCTGTTAATCTTTTTAAATGACTAAAGAACTTAGAAAACCCATAACTTGATGATTTCTCAATAAAAAGTTGTCAAACTAATTTTGCTAGCTCCTGAATATCATGAACTATCATTTAAAAATGATAAACCCTATGCTTTCTATTCTGAATTTTTGAGTTAAAAACTGAAAATAGAAACCTACCAAACCTAGTTTAATTAAGGAAAATTAGTTTTTCTTCTGTACTAAACTTAAGAAAATTTGTGGGTATTCAAACCTCATCTAGACACTGTTTAAAAATAATAAGAACCCCAGTATTAAAAAATATGATGTAGATATTAATTCAAAGCTATTTTACCCAAAACTTAGGAAAAATCAGAAAGGCATTGGAAACTAATGAACAGTGAGTGAAATTATTTTTCCTAGCTTGCTTAAGTAACAAAGAACCTAGAAAAAATGAAGAGACCATTAGTCCAGATCAGTTTTAAATTAGAATGTTTTGTTTAGCCTTACTTGAACTAAAAATCAATTATTAGAATTTCAAACCTATGCCCAAAATGGATAATAAAAATCCAGTGGACTTATAACCATCAGAGCCCCACTACAAAAATGATGAACACCTCAGCCCAACATATTAAGTAAGGAAAATAAATATAGAATGATAAGGAGGTAATTTCCAAATAAATCATGAACAACCCCTAATAATGCAATAATGGGCAACCAAAATTTTGCTAAGGTCATAAGGAGATAAACCACCAGAGAAAAATGCAAACCCATGAAAAAGGAACAAACTCATACCTATTGTTAATAAATTATGAGAAAGGCCACTTAATTCAAATAATGCATACCACCCCTTCCCTTAAGCAAAAAGATGCCAAACTTCAGAATGATTGCTCTTGCACAAAACAATAACTAAGAAAAATAAGAACTCTGTTGTTTGATATTTTTCAAATATAGTGGTAGTAGAAAGCACCTATTTGGCTAGAAACTTGAGAAAACCATAGTAAAATAACTAAAAGGTATTAATGGCTGAAAATTTGTATCAAGTCATGTTATAACACCTAAAGGCTAGCAAAAATAAGTTGTATAGAACTACCCACTGTTAAATAATAGTTGTAGTTCAAAGCACCCCTTCTGCCGTAGAATTTAATAATTTTGTCCAGAGAAAACTATTCACTTTCTGATTCCCAAATTTTAAGACAAAGAAATATACACCAGTGCCAAGCCACTGTAATTTTTGCAGAATTTTTGGAATTTTATTAAAGCAACTTGTAGTTCAAACCTACTCCAAAACTTTTAAAAGAATAAAAGAAAAGGAAAGAAGAGATAAACCCCACCCCAATAAGTCTAACTTAAGTACTTATCAACTCTCACTAAGACTTAAAAAGAATTCAGTGGAACCCCCAAAAATAAAACCTACCACTTGCCTTAGCTAGGTTTAACCTAATTTACCAAATATACCACCCAAGGGTCTTACATAGGTAAAGTTAACCTTGTTAACTCAAGTAGATCATACACCGTCAAAAGTTGTAATTTCTAAAAGTACATATCATATCATACATGTATCTTACGCATTGCATTCATTAGATTGCAATCTTGCCGACGGAGAGTACGTGCTCATCCCCGAGCAAGGACCTGTCCAAGAGGAGGACCAGGAGCAGGCTTCAGAGGCTGCTGTTGAGGATCTCCCCGCAGCCCCAGCAATTGAAGGCAAGCCCCGGTTTTATGCATAACCTGTTAATTATGCTATTTTACTACACTTAATGCTTGTAGGATTGTAATGTGCACTTAAGTGTAGGAGTTGCTTGAAACCTCTAGCTGTATGAACTTAGGATTCCTTTTTAAGATGAATACTAGTATGCTAGGTCGAGTAGCTGCTTGCTAATCAGGATCTCGGTAGAAGTTGAGTGATTTCTCTAGCACTCGCGCCTGGTCAGGAATTGATTGTATTCATCTTGATAACGGGATATAGGTTGGTCTATGGACTTGGATCCAGGGAGGATGTCTTGTCCATGAGACGGGAAAAGGAATTAAGGATTAATGTGTGGATACCTGAGTCAAGCTTTTGAACGTACTAAGCACATGCCGGGAAAAATGGTAACCGGTAAACCTAGTACCTGAGTGAAGCCGGGCGCGGACTTTATCCCTCATGCGACCTGAGACTGGGTCTCCCATGCTAGCTATGGTGGGTACAAGTGCGGTCACTGCACGGCGGCAGCCGGGGTCAGTGGAGCATTGTATGCCAAGACGGTGAGGCCTGGACGCGAACGGGGAATCGATGGGGACGGTTGTCATGTGTGGGGTCGGAGTACCCTGACATGCCGTGTGTTTAGGTTTACCTTGCAAGGTTAAAACTCGATTCGAATCGTCTGCTTCTCGCAGCTAATGAGACTGCTTGATTCCTTGTACTGCATCGAGTAAGAAGTAAAATGAGGTTACATGAGATAACTTGTTGATTGAACTAAATGCTTGTCACCATGTATGCTTAGAAGGAGCAAATCTAGCTAAGCAAATGATGATAGAATCTGAAAAGCTAAAAATTGATTTTAGAAACAGCTAGTGCTTTTGGCAAACCAAACCCCTCAGCCAAACAGCTGCATAGTCTAGAGGTAGAGGAGTAGACTCCTCACACCGGGTAAGTCTAGCTGAGTATTAGTATACTCAGCCTTGCTTGTGGCATAATTTTTGCAGGTACCATTCAGGAAATGGTTGATGGTGTGACTTGGCCTAGCACCCTGCCACCGGGTTGGACGGTCGAGTGGGATGTTGCTCCGGTAGGAGAGGAGCACGAGGAGTAGTGGGCTAGGCCTTGCCCATTACCTCATTACCGACGACATCGATTATCCGCTGCATTTTATTTCGTGAACTCTTATTTGCTACTCAAAACTCCGACCCAAGACCAAGAAAGAGATCCGGAACATGAGAATAACCGGCACTTTCCCGGAGCATGCCTGCCTGCAAATCGAATCCTATCCTATGAAACAAGCTTCTACTATTCAAATCAAATCAAATCAAATCAAACACAGAAACCTCAGCCGGAGATGGCGAGTCAAGTATTGCACGCCGGTTGGAAGTCAAGCTATCTGGAATGCGAAATGTAATAACTCAGTACTTAATTTGAGGTTTCCTGTTTTATTGTATTTCTTCTGTGACTCACCTTCGAGTGAGATTGTGGAATTTGATCCTGGTTAAGTGGCTCTATCGGACTAGATCCGAGGGACTGACGGGTTATTCCTGTTTAAGTGTGTTGCTGCCCTTAAGGGTGCGACTTGGGCACTTAAGCTGGAATAATTCGGGCGGTTCCGCCACATATATAACTTTGCCTTACTTTTCAATAAAGGTAAGTTAATGTAACTGCTTCCGCATTTTCGTATCTCCGATGCTTGTAATATCTGTGTGATGGGTGAGACGCTCTTGGGAAAGGTAAAGCAAGCAGATACCGAACTTATCAAGTGATTCAAGGGCACCTGCAGGGTTGTCTGAAGTCTGTTGGACAAGGACAACTGTAGGTGGGCCTAATGACTTGGGAGGTTTTGTCACAGAAAATGGCATGAGTTCCCTTAAATATAACAATATCATCATCGGGATAACATCATCGTATCATAAATATTCACATCATGTTCATTGATTAAGTTGAAGCAATAGCATAAGCTAACCATGATAAACCCAAAAGGTAAACAAGGAATAGGTAAATACAGACTAGTCAATCCTTAGGTTTCAATAATGTAATGCGGTACAGTGAATTATAGAGAAAGTAGGACATAATAGGTCAGAGGACACTTGCCTTCACCAGGTTGTTGCTTAGGGAGATCTTTGGCAACACACTCAGGAACCACGAGCCGCTCGTTGTCTAAATAAAGCGATCATACATTCAATACATTTGGTAAATGACAAATGAATAGCACATCAATCATATAAAAACAATGGAACACATTCCCAAGAGAAAAAGTATAAACTAAGAAGGGAGTTTAAATTATAGGATGAACTAATCCCATCTAGTCGTTGATTATTCTTTAAGTGTTGTCTATCTCCATGGTTACATAATCTAATTCTACTTATTTTAATGAGACATCAAATTTAAACCAGGGATAAGTTCATACATCACCTATTATTATCTTCACAATATTAAACATCTATTTACCACTAAGGTTTCCTTTTTATTTATTTTATTAAGTGAATAACTTAACACATACACTAACCTATAGTTTAGACATAAAATTAGGGTGCATAGACTGTGGATGAACATAATTTATTTGAACAGAGAATATTCCTATGAACATTTTGCAATTTGAAACACTAAATTTGGAGTTCATATGAAAAAGATATGAAATAAACAAGTTTTGAAGTTTGAAATACAAAATTAAGTCCAAATCTGTGATTATTTAAAAGTGCAGGGGTCTGTTTATAAGATTCCAGGGGTCTGCGTGCAAATTTAAGGGATGGCGGGTTGATTCTCGGAAACCTGAGGGGTTCTTTAGCAAAACCACCGCGCGAAGGGGTACGGGGTATCCTCAGCCATCGGATCTGTGAGCAACGACCAAGATTAGATCTGGCCGAGCGGACGCGCGCACGAACGTGGGCTGACCAGCGGGCCAGGGTTGTCAGCGGCCTGGGGCGAGACGGCCTGACCGGCCGACCCTAGTTGCAGGGAGCGGGTGAGAGACTGAGAGGAGAGCAGTCAGATCTGGATCTGGCGATTGGGATTAGGTCTGGCTTAATTGAAATCGGGCCGTCCGATTAGAGTTGGGCGGACATGATGCGCGCTAGGGGACTTCAACTTTGACGGGTAGCTAGGGGCGGCGCTCCCCGCGGACACGGCAGCGCCGTTGCCGGAGGCGAGGCAGACTGGGACTCCTATGGCACGAGAGGTTGGTTCGGATAGCTAGAGAGGTTGGGGAGAACATGGCGAGCACTATGGCAGGGTCGGGTTTGTGTGAATGGGACTGGGGCGACCGGACGGCGGAGGGGAGTCCTCGGCGGACCGGGGAACACTCCATCGAGCAATCGCGGGCGAGTAAATGCAAGACAAAGGAAAATAAGGGTAGGGCTAGGACATTTACCTTGAGGGAAGTCTCAGGAACACACGAACGGCGGCCGGGGCACGGTGAGGACACGGGTCGACGGAGGCGGAGCTATGACAGTGAACCGGTGAGCATGGACCAGGTGAACCAGAGGGGACAAGGGCGAACCAAAGGGCGTCCCAAGCTACGGGTGACATGGCGGAGCTTACTGGGGAAACAGACGCGGCGAGCTCCCAACGGTGGCGGCAGAACAGGCGCGCGGTCATAGCGAACGGCGGTGGAACTCCCTGCGGCGTGCGCACGGTGCGAGGCGAGTTCCGAGGGCTGCGAGTGCGCAAATGAGGGAAGGGGAGGGCGAACTGGAGCTAGGCAGCTAGAAAAAGGCCGGTGGGGACGGGCATGGCCTCGGCGTGCATCGTGGGTGTGGAGTCCACAGCGATGCGCAACTCGTGCACGGACAATTCGGAGAGGAAGGGTTCGACAGACGGGTCCCACCGGTCAGCGAGGGCGGACGAGTGAACGGGCGATCAGGATGGCAAGTGGGACCCGCGGAATAGCGAGAGAAGTTGCGCGAGCGCGGGTGAGGTCGGCGTTGACAAGTCGGCCCCACTGGGCAGCGGGCGAGAGAGAGAGGAGAGCGCGCGGGCAGGCTGGCGCCGACTAGCGAGGTCCGCCTATCAGGGGCAGCAGGCGCGCGCGGGGCTAGGCCTAATGGGTTGGCTTGGGCCGAAATGGCTTTTCCTTTTTTAGGGATTTTCCAATTGCTTTTCTATTTTATTTTCTCTAGGGTTTTCAATTCAAATTCAAACTAATTCAAACATGTGCAACAATTCAAAGAATATTTGAGCTTAGCATGATGCAACATTTCATGACTCATATTGTTTTGACAAAAATAACTAATAAATCCCTCACTAATTAAGCTAAATCTACTTAAAAGAAAAAAGAGAGAGATGCAAGAGTAACACCTGAATTTGGTAGATATTTAGAAAGAAATTTTGTACCCTCAAATTCAGGGTGTTACATTGGGCTAAAAAGTCCAACCTAATGGAAAGTTGTTGGCGAAGTCACAAGGCCCACCACTTTTCATTACAAAACTAATAAACCAGAAAAAGATGGATTATTTTTGAAAAAAAAAATCTTTGGACCTATAAAAAGCGGAATTTGTGCTCATGGAAACTCTCGAGCGAGCATAGCTAAAAATGAAGACGAAAGATTTTGCCAAAAATGCACAGTAGAATTTTTTTCGATTCTTGGATCAAACATATCAAATGGGATACATCAAGCTAGCATGTCGAGTGACCCATGTGTGGTATTTGAAAGGTCTTTCTAGTTATATTGCGAATCTTTTAGATAGACCCCTTAAGAAATTGGATGGCCTAGTATATGGTGATTTCTTTGACAGGTTCGCAAGGGAGGAGGGAATGAATGATCCAAATAATATTATTCATTATATTTGAGTAAGGGAGAGAGGGTTATCCATCGATCTAAACCGTTGGTTTTGATGGTGTGTTAAGTTTAGGTGTAATTTGTTTAGTGGAGGTTATGAGTGTGGGAGCGATTTGGTTGGGTGATTTTTATAAAGCAACAGGTGCATTATATATTGTTATAGATTAGCCACCGAGACTGACACATCTCCTTGACGCTCAGTGGGCTCTCGTTCATGTGTCTTCCCTTTACTAGTCTTAAAAGTTGACGTAGCAGGATGTGATATCCTGCCCTCAGGGGATGGTGCTATACTGACCCAAGGCTTAATAGAATTAATAAAGTACTTATATCAACAAGTTGTATTTTCTTTTTTGGAAGCCTATCTCGAAAGAACCTCTAAGTTAAGTGTGCTTGGCTTGGAGCAATTTTGGATGGGTGACTGACCGGAAAGTTTTCTCAGGTGCGCATGAGTGAGGACAAAGTGCACACAAAAGACTCGTGTTGATCTGTGTGGACAATATATGATCCTAAAGAGTTGTCAGGAGTAAGTATTGTTGGTCCTGGAGTGGACATGATGTTACAAGTGGTATTGGAGCCGACCCTTGCGGTTTCACGGGCGTGTGTGGGCTAGGGGTTCGGGTATATGGAGCATAACGCATGTGAGTCTAGAGTAGTCACATGTCATGGCATATGATGACACTAGACACACAGATGTTGCCAGGAGAGAAGATTCCTGGCTTGGGGTTGACCGACGAGGACATCGATCTTCTAAGGGTGGTGGATTGTGATATCCTAGCCCTAGGGGATGGTGATGATATCCTAGCCTAAGGCTTAATAGAATTAATAAAGTACTTAGATCCAAAAGTTGAATCTTTTTTCGAAAGTCTATCTTGAAAGAACCTCCAAGTAAAACGTGTTTGGCTTGGAGCAATTTGGGATGGGTGACCGATCGAGAAATTTTCTCAAGTGCGCATGAGTGAGGACAAAGTGCGCACAAAATAATTGTATTGATCTATGAAGACAATATATGATAATAGAGAGTTGATAAGAATAAGTACTGCTGGTTCGGGAGTGGACGGAGTGTTACATGCGCCACGTTATCACTCTTAGTGTTCTTCGCTCTCAACAGATGTTGGGGGCCTTCGGCTTCCGAAGGTCCTTAAAAACATGATTTGACAATATTTTCCGAGTGAAACATGTGAACAGGTATCTTCGGAGTCAGGTTGCGGGTATACAAGAGCATGGTTAAGACGAAGCTTGGCTGGGATGGAAAGCGACCATGACGAAGGATAAGACGATCACGAAGCTATGTGCAGAAATGCTTCGGCATGACAGCAGAAAAGAGGAACTGACTTAAAGATGAAAAGTCAAATTAAACCTCGAAGAATTGCTATAGAGTTATTGATAAATGTAAAGGGCATCAATGTAATTTTACACGGGTTGCGTCTCGTGCCTATAAATAGATGAACAGTACTCCCGTACTGTTCACGCTGACTTGGCATACGCTTTTTTGCATCACGTCTGTATCTTTACTTTTCATCAATCTGAAGGTACATTTATAATTTGTCTTTATGAATTTGGTAATAAAAATAAGTTGATGATAATATTCATATCATTATTCGTGTTTCATATATGTGCTCTTTTTTACCATTTATCAATCTTACGAAGGTCTTTTCCTTCATAACCTTCGTCCAAAATTCATTATATCCGAAGGGGCATAATGTTTATAAGAACGAAGGAATTTGACATTTAACACTTTTTATGTTGCCTTGTTCTTAACTCTTAGCATTTGAGAACAAGTCCCCAACATTGGCGCCCACCTCCGGTGAACTCACGTCCATTTTTTGAGTTTTGAACACCTTCGGCAAGCATCACCTTCGTCATGCCGCCGAAAAAAGCTTCAGCGACAGGGGCTGCCACTCTGCAGCCGCTGGACCCCAATCAAGATGTCGTTTCTCTTAGGGAGGCCCGAAGCCAGAAGAGGAAGGCCACCAGTCCAATGCCTCCGGAGGACGACTTGGATCAAGAAATCCAAAATTTGGAGATGCTCCATCAACAGGTCCAACGGAAGAAGGAGAAGATGGCTCGTCTAGCTGATCTTCAAAGGCAGATAGACGAAGCCTCTGAAGAGCTTTGACATCTTGCTCAAGATGACCAGAACCAAAGGCCCCCGCGCAGAGAGCTTCATCAAGAGGGCTTCTACAACGAGGGCGACTGGTATGAAGATTTCCATCATGGAAATTTTGCTTTTGATGATACTTCTCCCCTGTCAACAGAACTGCAGGCTACTCCTTGGCCACAGTCTTACAAGCCACCGCAGCTCCCCATGTACGACGGTCATTCAGACCCAAAACAATTCTTGATGAGCTATGAGGCAACCATATCTTCGTATGGTGGCAACACGGCGGTCATGGCAAAGTCTTTCGTCATGGCTGTCAGGAGTGTTGCACAAACTTGGTACTCCTCTCTTAGGCCAGGGACAATCACCTCATGGCAAAAGCTGAAGGATATGTTGATAACTAGCTTCCAAGGGTTTCAGACGAAGCCAGTCACTGCTCAAGCTTTATTCCAGTGCACCCAGGATCACAAAGAATACCTTCAGGCATATGTCCGAAGGTTCCTACGTCTGAGGGCACAGGCACCAACAGTGCCCAATGAGATTGTCATTGAGGCCATGATCAAGGGGCTTCGGCCAGGACCTTCAGCTCAGTACTTTGCCAGGAAGCCTCCTCAAACTTTGGAGAAGCTGCTCAAGAAGATGGACGAGTATATTCGAGCTGACAACGATTTTCGCCAAAGAAGGGAGGAAGCTTTCAGGTTCTCTGAAATGACCAGGGGCTTCGGAGGAAGATTTTATCCGAGGCACGTCAGGTCAATTCACAATTCTACTCAAAGTGACGATAAAGGGAGTCAACAGCAAAGGCCACAGTGCTCCTCGCAAGCTTCGGGGCAACAGCAAAGCTCTTTCCGGCCGCCAGCGCCAAGGGGCAGAGGCGCTAGGGGCTTCGGGGGAAGATTTGGAGATCAACCAAGAAAAATTTACTGCCTATTCTGTGGTGAAGGCAAGGGCCATACCACCAGGATGTGCCATGTTACCATCCAGAAGCAAAAGGAGCTAGCAGAAGCTGCAGCGCAACAGAGCCAGCCGAAGCAGGTTATGCATACTGCTTCGTACCATTCGCCTTACATTCCAGAATATGTAGGCAATCACCCTGCAGCCTCTGTTGCTTCGGCAAGTCAACCCCAAGCATCTTGGCAACAGCTTCCACCGCCACCACCAATACAACGAGGTCCGCAGCCAGAAGGGAGTCAGCACTCTCACCCCCAGCGGGACTTCAGAGAGGAGTCCGAAGCTCGCACAGTCAATAGCACTGTGCCAGAGTCGAAGCACATTTACTGACAAAATATCCTACCTCGACAGCAGCTTTTGGCATTTTCGCATTCAGTTTTACTTTCTTTTTAGTAAGGAACAATTATGGGAAGTTTAAGTGTCTTTTATTGTTTTTTCAATTTCTTGTAACAGTTTAGCTTATTATCATAATGAAAATATATCTTCTCCATAGGCTTGAGTTGCCGAAGCACAAGAATTTATGGTGGCACGGAGAACCTTCGAATTATCAAAAACTTGTTCTAAGGAACGTAGTGCAACTTCTTCGAAGTAGTAAAAAGTCATTCCTAAGGGAGCGCAGTGTAAGTTTTCTGCTCAAAAGTCGTTCCGAAGGGAATGCAGAGCTTACAGCGAAAAATAAACGCTGATTCCGATGAAAGTAAAAGGCGAAGAAGCTCCTAAGGGAGGCTTACAGCGAAAAATAAACGCTGATTCCGCTGAAAGTAAAAGGCGAAGAAGCTCCTAAGGGAGGCTTACAGTGAAAAATAAACGCTGATTCCGCTGAAGTAAAAGGCGAAGAAGCTCCTAAGGGAGGCTTACAGCGAAAAGTCAGCGCTGATATAAAAAGATTGTGTGCTCTATTGCAGGGATGTGTGTATCTTCGGCACAAATATCATTTTGCATAACATAACATCGTCACATCATTTTGCATAACATAAGCATCATACATCATATTGCATGTGGAACAAGAAGGGGACACAGTGTTGATCTTCGGAGAATGTTTTGAAAAAGAGAAAATCGTGCTAAGGCACAAGATAAATTGAGAAGAAGTGTAGCTTCATTAGAGAGACAACATAAAACTTTTTTATAGCTTCGAAGAATGTTTTCACGAAGCTTGAATATTCTTCATCAGAGAAGTATGGAAATTCTTGTGATATATAAAAGATTTTCTTCATGAAGCATGAAAAGAAGGGAAGGTGTTTTTTCGCCGAAGGCTCAAAAAACGGTATGTATGCAAAATTTCATGCATCGTAAAGAATTGAACCATAAATAGATTATATATTACATTCAAAGTTACAAAGTATTACACATGTCATATTTCAAATATTTTTACAATAGCATTTAATCTTCCCTAAGAACTACTTCTGCAGCTTCGTTCAGTAGCTGATCGACAACTTTGTCCATGATGGCTTCGGCCATTTTTCTAATTTTGTCGTCCCCCTTTGGGTGGGGGCCCGGAGATGCCTCAGCAGGTTCTGAGGGAGGATAGGATACAGCTATATTACTATTACAAACCGCGAACAAAGTTTGAAATCAAAAATTACAACAAAATAAAAACCACTAGTTAATACCTATTTGCCCTTCGGGCTCTGCGCTTTTCTCAGCAGCCTCCGCTACCTTCCTAGCATCATGGATGCCTTTTTCGCTTTTTTGAATGATTTCTTGAGCCATTTCTCGGCCGCCATTGTCCCAAATGTCGGTGAAAATTTTTCCACCGACCAGGCTTGCTTCGGCTGAAGGGTCTTTAATATCTTCAGAGGATAAAGCAGCTTCGGATTGTGCTAAAGATTTCACATGCTCGCACCCTTTCCTCTCCAAAATAGTAACAATTCCCCTGGCGCCCGAAAAAGCACAAATGTCCCCGCGACTATTCAAGATTTCCTCGAAGGCCTCAGCTTCGTGACTGGTCCATTCAATCGGGCCTTCTGGATTCCCCTTTGTGAACTTTTCTTCGCTAGAGAATGCGCCAAGCTGGCGAAGCTGGATTTTATCTTCTTAACACACTCTATGGATTTATCATAGCACCTTTTCTTGGAAGCACGAAGCTCTTCAACATTTATTTCCAAATGATTTGCCCATTGATCACTAAGTTCTCGTTTTGTTTCTTCAAGTATGCGTTCTTCTTTAGCTCGGGCTAATTGTTTCTGAAGATCTTCGATTTCGTGCTTCTGAGCTTCGGCTTGAGCTTTAGAACTAGCTTCGTCTTCCTTTATCTTATCCACCAATGTAAGCAGAATTTTGTCCTTTTCCAAGGCTTCGTTTCTTAGCTTGATAACCTCTGTTCGAAGGTTATTGAGAGCAATAGTGCAGCTCTCATCTTCAGCATTCTTTTGTGCCCTTAAGGCATTGCTGAGTATTAAGCCCTATTCAATGAATGGATTAACATAAGAACAAAAGACTAATTCAAAATTCATAAACTTCAAAATTCACAATTTTTGTACCTTCAGACTATTGTGTGCAAGGCTATCTGCAAGATCGTCCTTCGTCATGGCGCAGAGGCCAACTTCAAGCTTCGGGAACCCCATGCTTCTAGCCATCTCCCGGCAGACGGATAATTCTTTGCTGTCTGGGAGACAGTATAGGAAGTCATCTTCGTCTGTCCCATTGAACACTAGGGCCCCCTTCGGATACTTCAGTTCTCGGGCATAGTGATTAGCTTCAAAAATCTCTTCTTCAGATAATTTCTTCCCCGAAGCATGTCGCACAATATAATCACGTATTTTGGAAGATGCTTCGGGGGCGGCAGTGTCAATTTCTTCAACCAAAATCGGCTCTGTCATTTTTGTTTTTTCGGCTTCCAAAGTTGCCTCTGTCATTTTTGTTTCTTCGGCTTCTAAAGGTTTTACCTTGGTGGGCTCTGAAGGCCCAGCTTCAGTTTCAAATTATTGCTTCGAAGCTTCAGCAACAAAGGCTTCAGTAGACACTTCAGAAGTTTCAACGGTTTTCTTCGGAGTTATGCTTGAAGATTTAATTGTCTCCAAAACATCCAGCACATTAACCATCCTTTTTCTTTTCGGGGTCGCTGCTGGACCCTTTTGGCTTTTTGTTGCCTCAATTTTTGTTGAAGGACTTAAAATTTCTAATGTTTTTGTTTCTTCAGTACTCGGTTCTTCTGTTTTTTCTGTTGCTGGTACTTCGGCCATTTCTTTGATTTTTGGCACTGGAGTTGGTTCTCTAGCTTCGGTGGTCGAAGAGGTCTCACTAATAAACTCAGGCACTGTGGCCGGTTCAATATAACGTGGCCGGTGTGTGAGAACCTTTACCTTTTTTCTCTTCGGCGCTGGCCCGCTAGGAGCAACTGAAGCAATTTCCTTTGCAGGAGAAGTATTCTTTCTTTTTTGGCCCCGCACTGAGTAATGGTAGTCGGGGTAGACAAACCCAATTGCATCAAATACTCGGTTAAGTATCTTCTTCTTTCGGCCTCCGAAGGCCGCTGATAATGCAGTATCTTCGGCCTTCGAGTATACCCCAAGCAATCCGTCACTTATGGCCTCAATACTTTTTAACCAGTCATCATCTGGCTTAACAAACTTATCTCCATACTTGAATGTGTATTTTAGCCGAACTAGTCCACCTTCGTCAGTCTCTTTAATGGTTCTCTCCGGCATTTCCCACTTTTCCACAAGTGGCCATACTCTGAAAGCAATGTGTTCTTGGACCTAATCCCTTGTTCCAATAAAAGAGCAGACAACGCCGAAGGCTCTCTGGCATTCTTCGGCTGCTTCATTCATTTCCACCTTCGGCTTCCGGAGGCCGAAGCGTTGCCAGATAGGGCGCATAATGATACCCTTGATATCTTCACATGATTTCAAGTCATTTTCACATAAAACCATTCCGTCATCCAGTCGCCGGGCCACCTCTTTCGAAAGGTTAGCACAGGGCAACTTGACCTAGACCGAGCGCCGAAGCTGTAGCAGCCAAAGTTGTTGTGATACTGCTCTTTGCCCCAGGGTTTTGTCTCATACAATAGCTCGTGTACGTTACAGAAGCTTTTTGCGTTAGGTTCCAAACCTTGGCTTCTCACGGCCCACACAAAGATGTTCATCCTTATGATTGCTTCGGAGGTAAGTTGGTGAAGGTAGATTTCAAATGTCTTCAGTACTTCCACGACAAAACTGCTCAAGGGAAATCGTAATCCAGCTTTTAAGAAGCTTCGGAATATCACGACCTCATTTTCCTCGGGAGTCGGACAAGTCTTCTCTCCTTTGTCAGCCCTCACAACAGACAAGTCCCGAAAGTATCTGCCTCTCATATTGACAAGATGATTTTCCTTAATACTGGACTTACCAAAAACTGCATGGCTTGGTCGCCAGGGTCGATCTTCGGAATCTTCACCACCACTATCCACATCGTAACTTTCAATGTCACCAGTATCTTCAGATAAACCCTCCAAAATCTCCCTGGTAATCTTCTCTGTATTAGTCTTTGACATTGATTCAAGAAAGCCCAGGTGCATCTCCTCAGAAAGGCTTAGCTTCGAAGCACCAACAACTTTCTTATCTTCAGACATCTTCGGAAATGCTGACAAAACACACTCGAAACCGAAGCTTAAAAATTTAAAACCGAGCAAGTGCTGTTGCGTGCAGGCTAAAAAGTTGGGTGAGTAAAAGCAGATGGCAAAAGAGTGTGCCAAATAAACTTGCGGTGAGCTCTTATTTATACACCCAGTGTGTCGAAAACTGGAGGGTCCCGCTTGTCAATGACTGTTGCTATTCTAGCAGAAGGAAGGTGTTTTTTCGGACCTTCGGCTTAAAGCCTTCGTCCATGTCGCAATATGAATTTATCATTACAGTAAATTAATATTGCGAGGGGCTACTGTTGGGGGCCTTCGGCTTCCGAAGGTCCTCAAAAACATGATTTGACAATATTTTCCGAGTGAAACATGTGAACAGGTATCTTCGGAGTCAGGATGCGGGTATACAAGAGCATGGTTAAGACGAAGCTTGACTGGGATGGAAAGCGACCACGACGAAGGATAAGACGATCACGAAGTTATGTGCAGAAAAGCTTCGGCATGACGGCAGAAAAGAGGAACCGACTTAAAGATGAAAAGTCAAATTAAACCTCGAAGAATTGCTATAGAAGTTATTGATAAATGTAAAGGGCATCAATGTAATTTTACATGGGCTGCGTCCCGTGCCTATAAATAGATGAACAGTACTCCCGTACTGTTCACGCTGACTTGGCATACACTTTTTTGCATCATGTCTGTATCTTTACTTTTCATCAATCTGAAGGTACATTTATAATTTGTCTTTATGAATTTGGTAATAAAAATAAGTTGATGATAATATTCATATCATTATTCGTGTTTCATATATGTGCTCTTTTTTACCATTTATCAATCTTACGAAGGTCTTTTCCTTCGTAACCTTTGTCCAAAATTCATTATATCCGAAGGGGCATAATGTTTATAAGGACGAAGGAATTTGACATTTAACACTTTTTATGTTTCCTTGTTCTTAACTCTTAGCATTTGAGAACAAGTCCCCAACAACAGATATGTACACACGAGCATCGTTGCTATGCTGAGGCTGCTGCATCGTATTAAATACCCTTGCAGCCGGCGAAGTCATTAGACTTGCTCTAAACTACGTAGCATTTTCAGGTGAAGTGGTCATGATACAGGTCGAGGCTTACTATCAATCAGAAGCAGCAGGGCCGTTCCTGACTTTTGAGGGGCCCGGAACAAGATTATAAACAGAGGCCCCAACACCATAAAAAACTATTTTTTACTATTATATATATCAACTAATTATACTTGATGTACCTAGGGATGAAAACGAACGGGAACGGACGGGAAACATCATCAACCGTTTCCGTTACCATATTTTTTCATCGGGAGCGGGAGCGGGACAGTCGGAAGTGGGAACGGGAGCGGGTTATACGGGTATACGAAAACGAATAAATACGAACGAAAATTAAACGAAAACGGACGGTAACCGAAATATCTTCTAGGACTTAGCGAAGAAAGGAAGCTATATGTTATTGTTTAGTGTTTACAATCAATCAACCAAAGAGTTACTGGCTTTCTAAACTGCACAGGCACACAACAGGCCAAATGATCAACAGACAACAGCCAACGAAGCGAAGCTTCGACGTTACACAACCACATACGGCCACACTGACCAACAGCTGGAGCAGCAACATAGGCATGTATCCTCAGCCCAAGTGTACAAGTACAGCAGTAGCAGCGACACAACCCATAGGCCAACAACAATACAATAGCAGTATGTGCATCCGTAAGGCAGTAACAGCATAGGCGGATTGCTTCGTGCTTGGGCCTAGCTACCTGGGAGGCTAAGTGGGCCAATCGGGCCATGCCAAATAGATTTTCCGGTCTACTGTAAAGCGGGATAATACGGGAAAATACCGGATCAAAACGGGATACCGGAAATACGGGCGGGAAACTACCTTAACTGTTTTCGCACCCGTTTTCGGTTGGTCCCATCCCGTTTTCGTACCGTTTTCGTATTTTCCCGGAAATACGAAAATAGTCAGGACAAAATGGGAATACGGAGTGGGTCGGGACGGGACATTTCCCGTTCGTTTTCATCCCTAGATGTACCACAGAAAGACTTGAGCAGTAAAAAATAGAAGTACTATTATTACCTCAAATATATTGTAAAGATCAACTTAAAATGTCTTCTAACATTTCTAGATGCAAAATCACAATGATGGCTTCAATATTGACATCATCTAATAATTTCTTCTCAATACATAAAGTTGCTAGCCCGTTTAACCTTTCTTGAGACATTGTAGACCTTAAATAATTCTTCAATAACTTAAGCTTTGAGAAGCTCCGTTCAACTGATGCCACGGTTATTGGTATAGTAAATAATATCCGATAAGCAACAAATATATTGGGATAGCAATCCATTCTCCTAACAAACTCAAAAATTTCCATAGCAGACATTGATCTATCTGGCAGTGTCATTTGCAATATTCTTAACTCTGATGTCAGATTATTTTCCTCAAAATCAAATGAATCATCGATAGAGAAAGTTTTTGCCAACATGGTACAATAATCACTGAGTTTAATGTGATCCAATTATTTCAATGATGCTGAGTTAAGAAGAGGCCCAAATATACATTGAATACTTGGAGGTCTTCAAATCTATTTTTTAATGAACTGCTTGCCATATCAAGCATAACTAAAAAATAATTTACTTCAAAATCTTTCTCACCTTGTAGATTTGCCTCATTGCTGCAATCATTTTCATCATAATGCTTTTTCCTTAGAGCACGACGCTTTACTGGAAATGATGCCTCTACACCCATTACAGAAGCAATATCCTTGGCAACCACCATACTAGAAGCAAACCCTTCATTTCTATACTTGTCAAAGTAACTCATTATACCATCTATTTGCTCTAAGGTAGAGTGAAGACACATTGATGATGATTGCAACTTCTTGCTCACAACATTTACAGCATATAAAATATCATGCCATATAACCATACCAAGAATGAACTCAAAGGTACCAATCAAGTCATACAAACTCTTTGCATCACTCTTTGCCATGGGATCAGTATCAGAAGCATGATGTAACTCAAACAAAGCCGCCCTTATATGAGGAGCTTGATATCTAATTGCTGCCACGCTTTTGATACGACTTTTTCAACAAGTGTTGCACAATGATTTCATAGTTAAACTTGGCACATGATCAAGTAAAACTTTCCATCTTTTTGTAGAACTTGAAAACAATGTATATATTCTTTGCACAATTCCAAAGAATGAAACAGCTTACTACAAGATTTTGCCATATCACAAAGAGTAAGATTAAGACTGTGACAAGAACATGGCATATAAAAAGCTCTTGGATTCTTATCAAGCAATCGTTTCTGTACTCCTTGATGCTTTCCTTTCATATTAGAACGATTGTCATAACCTTGACCCCTTATGTCATCAATATTAAGACCAAAGGACTCCAATGAATCAATCAAAACATTGAAAAGCCCCAAACCAGATGTGTCATCCACCTTTAGAAAACCCAGAAAGTACTCCTCAACCTCAATTTTGTTGCTAGATATGTTGACACATCGAACTATCAAAGACATTTGTTCTTCATGACTAACATCTGGAGTACAATCGAGAATGATAGAGAAGTATTTTGCCTCTTTAATAATCTTTATGATAGTATTAGTAATATCAGAAGCCAAAAGAGATATCAACTCATTCTGAATTTTATTACTAAGATAATGGTAATGAATATCCTTTCTTTCAATTCGCCTAAGGTGATCTTGCATTACCAAATCAAATTCTGCAACCATCTCAACACAAGCCAAGAAATTTCCATTTTGTTCATCGTAAAGATGATTATTGGACCCTCGAAACGCTAAATTGTGTTTACCAAGAAATTTCACGATGGCAACTATTCTGAATAAAACTTGTCTCATGCGTTCTTTCTCCTTTGTAATTTGTCGTTGCAAATCTTTATCGATTGTTTTTTGTTTTCTTAGTCTATCCCTCAATTCATTCCAACTGTTCATACTGGTAATATGCTCAGCACTATTTTCATGTTCTTTCAGTCTCTCACTAATATGTTTCCAATCTCTGTATCCATCATGTGCTAATGAACTTGTGCAACTATCAGAATTGAAAAGCTTACAACAGAAGCAAAACACTCTATCAACATGCTTTGAGTAAACTAACCATTTTCTATCATGTTCCTCACCATTGCTTAATTTTCTAAAATAATGGGAATAGAAAAAATGCCTAGAGTTGCCATCCATTGGAAAGACAATATTCTTTTCTCTTATCGGTCCCTTCTCGACTAATGTATCTCTTGCTTTGTTATCAAGATTATTCCAATTTCTTGGATCATATATGTCTATAGTCACTACTGGCGGTTCATCAACACTAGCAGATTCTGTAGTAGTTGGATGAGATATATTATCATGGTCACTTACATTATGGTCTCTAGGTCCTTGGTATTCTGAATTCCCACCAATTTGTTCGTCCACCGGCTCCATAAGCACTATTGCCAATTCATTTGTGTTTCTCGGATCTCCCATATCCCTTTTAAGAAATTTATCCATGGCTCCTTTCTGTGACAACACAAAATCCTCCGTGTGTTTCCTTCTTTTTCTTTTTTGGCTACCTGATGCATATTTTCTAGGAGGCATAATGTCAACAACAATCTGCAAGAAATCAATAAAAATAAATTAATAAAACTAATGTGCATGAAATCACAAGACATGTTTTTTCAAGCTTTTGCCTCCCGTGTACTTTTATTTCAGGAGAAATGAACCAAATGCATCGGTGTAGCAGAAAAAGGTAAATGAGTGCGCTCCTTACCACAGATTGTCCCGAGTATTTGGATCTCCTGCCTGTTGTGCATGAAGCAAGAGCAAGAATTGTGATTTGTGAAGGTAAACAAGCAGACAGCAGGCAAATTCGAGAGGCAGCAAGAAAGGAGGCGGCAGGCAGCAAGCAAGCCAGCAGCGCTGCAGCGGCGCCTCGGCGACAGGCAGTGCGGCACAGGCGCACAGCGGCAGGCAGCAGTGATGGTAGGCAGCACGGCAGGAAGTGCGGTAGGCAGCAGCGGAGGCAGACAGGCAGTGCGGCAGGCGGCGGCAGGCAGGCATGCAACAGAAGGACGTGCGTTGTGGCTGCCCTACTAACCTAGTTACGATCCTATATGTTGGGGACTTGTTCTCAAATGCTAAGAATTAAGAACAAGGCAACATAAAAAATGTTAAGTGTTAAAATCCTTCGTCCTTCGAAGCATTATGTCCCTTCGGGAAATAATGAGTTTCGGACGAAGGTCATAAGAGACATACCTTCGTAAACATAACAAGTAATGACGAAGGATTCATATAGAGTATGAAATACAATATAAGCATCATCATAGAATCATTTCTATTTTATTAACATGAAAAAATAGAAATGATTTCAAATTACAAATGTACCTTCGGTCCTGAGAGAAGGTAAAAAGTACAAGCGTGACGCAAAAGCATAATGCCAAGTCAGCGTGAACAGTACGGGAGTACTGTTCATCTATTTATAGACGTGGGACGCAGCCCACGTAAAATTACATTCATGTCCCTTACATTTGTCAATGACTTATGGAAATCTGTCAAGGCCCACGTAGTCTTTTCATCTTTAAGTCGGTTCTCCTCTCTGCTATCGCGACGAAGCTTCCCTGCGCACAGCTTCGGCTGTGCACCATCCTTCGTGAAGCTTGATAATCAGCTCGTCCTTCGTCTGGTTTAGGCTTCGTCCTGACCATACTTCGTGTTCATAATTCTGAGTCCGAAGATACCTGTTCATGTAGTTCACTTGGAAAACATTGTCAAATCATGTTTTTGAGGACCTTCGGAGGACGAAGGCCCCCAACAGTAGCCCCTCGCAATATTAATTTGTTAATGATAAATTCAGATTGCGATATGGACGAAGGCCTTGAGCCGAAGGTCCGAAAAAACACCTTCCCTTTGCTAGAATAGCAACATTCACTGACAAGCGGGGTCTTTCAATTTTCAACGCCCTGGGCGTATAAATAAGATCATACCGCAAACTTATCTGGTACGCACACTTGCCATCTGCTTCGGCCCACTACATTTTTAGCTCTTGTGCATTAAGATTTGCTGATCTTTTTGGTTTTAAAGCTTCGGCTTTGAAAACAGTTTTTTAGCGCTTCCGAAGATGTCTGAAGGTAAGAAGATCCCTGCTGAGACGAAGCTGAGTCTTGACGAAGAGAAGAACTTGGGGTTCCTTATAGCGATGGCGGAGACCAATACAGAGAAAATCACCAAGGAAATTCTTGAAGGTTTGTCCGAAGATACTGATGACAGCGACAGTTTTGATGTAGAAAGTGGTGGTGAAGAGTCCGAAGATCGACCATGGCGACCAAGTCACACGGTTTTCGGGAAAACCACTATCAAGCAGAGTCATATTGATAATATGAGGGGGCGGTATTTTCGAGATATATCTATTGTGAGGGCTGATGCTGGAGAAAAGACTTCTCCCACCCCCGAAGAAGATGAAGTTGTAATCTTCCGAAGCTTTCTCAAGGCAGGACTTCGATTCCCCCTAAGCAACTTTGTCGTTGAAGTCCTGAAGACATTTCAAGTCTACCTTCATCAACTTACTCCCGAAGCTATCATAAGAATGGGGATGTTTGTCTGGGCTGCGAGAAGCCAAGGTTTAGAACCAAATGCTAAAAGCTTTTGCAACATTCATGAGTTGTTATATGAGACGAAGCCCTGGGGGAAAGAACAATATCACAACAATTTTGGGTGTTACAGCTTCGGTGCCCGCTCCGGGTCAAGCCGCCCTGTGCCAACTTTTCGGAAGAGGTGGCCCGGAGCCTGGATGACTGAATGGTTCTATGTAAAGAATGACTTAACAGTGCAAGAAAATGTCAAGAGTATCATTATGCGCCCCATCTGGCAACGCTTCGGACTTCGAAGGCCGAAGGTTGAAATGGATGAAGCAGCCGAGGAATGCCAAAGGGCCTTCGGCGTAATCTGCTCTTTCATTGGGACAAGGGACTTGGTCCAAGAGCATATTGCCTTCAGGGTGTGGCCACTTGCAGGAAAGTGGGAAATGCCGAAGGAGACTATCAAAGAGTCCGACGAAGGCGGACTGGTCAGACTGAAATACACATTCAAATATGCAGATAAATTTGTTGAACCTGATGATGACTGGTTGAAAAGCATTGAAACATTAAGTGACGAACTGCTTGGGGCATATTCGAAGGCCGAGAACACTGCGTTATCAGCAGCCTTCGGAGGCCGAAAGAAGAAAAGACTCAACCGGGTATTTGACGCAGTCGGGTTTGTCTACCCTGACTATCACTATCCGGTATTGGGTCGCAAAAGAAAAAATACTTCTCCTGCGACAGAAGCTACCACGAGTGCTACTAGTGAGCCAGCACCACAAAGGAAAAAGATGAAGGTGCTCACCCACAGAGCGCGTTTTATTGAGCCGGCCACAGTGCCAGAGTTTATTGGTGAAGTCTCTTTGGCCTCTGAAGCTACAGAACCAGCTCCAGTGCCAAAAGTAGAAGAGAAAACTGAAGCGCCTTCGGCAGAAAAAGTAGAAAAACCGAAGATTGAAGGACCAAAAGCATCGGAAATCTTAAGTCCTTCAGCAAATGTCGAAACTACAAAAAACCAAAAGGGCCCATTGGTAACCCCAAAAAGAAAAAGAATGGTGAATGTACTAGATGTCTTGGAGACAATTAAGTCTTCAAGCACAACTCCAAAGAAGACTGTTGAACTTGCTGAAGCGTCTACTGAAGCTTCGAAACAACAAGCTGAAACTGAAGCTGGGCCTTCAGAGCCCACCAAGGAACAATCCGAGAAAATATCAGAACCAGTTTTGGTTGAAGAAATTGACACTGTCCGCCCCCGAAGCTCCTTCCAGCACATGCGATTACATCGTGCGACATGCTTCGGGGAAGAAATTGTCTGCAGAAGAGACTTATGAAGCGAATCATTATGCTAGAGAGTTAAAGTATCCGAAGGGGGCAGTAGTATTCAATGGGACAAATGAAGATGACTTCCTATACTGCCTCCCTGATAACAAAGAATTATCTGTCTGCCGGGAGATGGCTAGAAGTATGGGTTTTCCGAAGCTCGAAGCTGGATTATGTGCTATGACGAAGGAAGATCTCGCGGACAGTCTTGCGTATAATAGCTTAAAGGTATGGGAATTAGACGCTTGAGAAAATTTTTATGGCGTAATTCATTCTTTTATCCTTATATGGATTCTTTTTTGCATAGGGTTTAATCCTGAGCAACGCGTTAAGAGCACAAAAGAGTGCCGAAGATGAAAGCTACGAAATTGCGTTCAACAATTTACGTTCAGAAGTTATTAAACTGAGAAACGAAGCTCTAGAAAAAGATAAAATGCTGCTTACATTAGTAGACAAAATAAAAAAGGACGAAGCTGCCGCAAAGGTTCAGGCCGAAGCTCACAGACGCGAGATTAAAGACCTTCAGAAGCAACTGGCCCGGGCGAAAGAAGAACGCATACTTGAAGAAACAAGACGGGAATGTAGCGACCAATGGGCCGATCATTTGGAAGCAACTGTGGAAGAGCTTCGGTCTTCTAAGAAAAAATGCTACGAAAAATCTATGGAATGCGTAAAGAAAATTAAAACCAGCTTCGCCAGCGTGGGCGCATTTTCCAGTGAAGAGAATTTCTCAAGAGGCAACCCCGAAGGTCCATTGGAGTGGATCAGTCACGAAGCAGAGGCCTTCGAGGAAATCTTGAGTAGCCGCGGCGAACATCTGCGCTTTTTCGGGCGCCAGGGGAGTTGCTACTGTCTTGGAGAAGAAAGGTTGCGGGCATGTAAAATTTTTAGCTCAGTCCGAAGCTGCCTTATCCTCCGAAGATATCAAAGACCCCTCGGCCGAAGCAAGCATGGTTGGTGGCAAATTCTTTACTGATGTTTGGGACAACGGCGGCCGAGAAATGGCGCAAGAAATCATTCAAAGGAGTGAAAAAGGCATCCATGATGCTAGGAAAGTGACAGAAGTTGCCGAAGGGCAAATAGGTACTAATTAGTCGCTCTTATTGTATTGTAATTTTTATTTCAAATTTTGCCCGCGATTTGTAATAGTAATGCAAAAATATTCTGTTCCCTCAGAACCTGGTGGATCGTCTGGTGACCCTCACACAAAAGGCGATGACGAAATTAAACAAATGGCCGAAGCTATCATGGATAAAGTTGTTGAACAACTTCTAAATGAGGCCGCAGAAGTAGTATTAAGAGAAGACTAGGTGCTATCAGAAAAAAATATTTGAAGTGTGATCTATGTAATATGTTGTACATTTGAATGTAACATACAAGTCTCTTTTCATTATTCAATTCTTTACGATGCATGAAATTCTACATACCATTTTTGAGCCTTCGGCGAAAAAACACCTTCCCTTCTTTTCATGCTTCGTGAAGAAGACATTCTCCGTTAAAACTATTCTGATGAATCACGTCACGCTTCGTGAAAACATTCTCCGAAGCTATACAATTTCGACATTGCTCTGATGAAGCTTGTTCATGCTTCGTAAAAACATTCTCCGAAGCTGTATTCCGAAGATTATCATTGTATTCCCTTGTGACTTTACACAATTTTCACTTTCTCAAAGCGTCCTTTCGAAGGTTGATACTGTGTCCCCTTCTTTTGCCAAATGCAACATGATGTATGATGCTTATGCTATGCAAAATGATGTGATGATGTTATGTTATGCAAATGACATTTGTTCCGAAGATACACACAATATATTTGTAAGCTCTGCATCCCCTTAGGGACGTCTTTGGAGCTTCTTCGCCTTTTACTTAGGCGGTATAAGCTCTGCATTCCCTTAGGAACGTCTTTGGAGCTTCTTCGCCTTTTACTTAGGCGGTATAAGCTCTGCATTCCCTTAGGAACGTCTTTGGAGCTTCTTCGCCTTTTACTTAGGCGGTATCAGCGTTGACTTTTCGCTGTATGCTCTGCATTCCCTTAGGAACGTCTTTGGAGCAAAAAACTTACACTGCGCTCCCTCCTGGAACGGTTTTTTGTACTTTCGGCAACTCTGCGTTCCTTAGAACGACTTTTTGTTGCTTCGAAGGATTTTTAATAATTCGAAGGTCCTCCTTGTTACCGCAAATTTTTAACCTTCAGCAACTTAAACCTGTGGAGGAGATAGGTCTTCCTCATAACCAACCACGAAACTATTATATGAAAACTGAAATGTTCTTTATTTCACAGAAAACAGAACTTAAACGGAAAAGACTGCTATCAAAGTAGGATATTTGTCAATAAATGTGCTTCGACTCTGGCACAGTACTATTGACTGTGCGGGCTTCAGATTGCTCTCTGAGATCCCTTTGGTGCGGAACATATTGGCTCCCTTCTGGCTGTTGGCCTTGTTGCAGCGGAGGTGGAGGCGGGGGCTGTTGCCATGAAGCTTGAGGTTGACTCGCCGAAGCTACGGAAACTGCAGGGTGGTTGCCCACGTACTCCGGGATGTAAGGCTGATGATACGAAGCAGTATGCATGACCTGCTTCGGCTGGCCCTGTTGCGCTGCAGCTTCTGCTAGCTCCTTTTGTTTCTGGATGGTGACATGGCACATCCTGGTGGTATGGCCCTTGTTTTCACCACAGAATAAGCAAAATATCCTCCTTGGTTGATCTCCAAATCTTCCGCCGGTGGGCGCCAATGTTGGGGACTTGTTCTCAAATGCTAAGAATTAAGAACAAGGCAACATAAAAAATGTTAAGTGTTAAAATCCTTCGTCCTTCGAAGCATTATGTCCCTTCGGGAAATAATGAGTTTCGGACGAAGGTCATAAGAGACATACCTTCGTAAACATAACAAGTAATGACGAAGGATTCATATAGAGTATGAAATACAATATAAGCATCATCATAGAATCATTTCTATTTTATTAACATGAAAAAATAGAAATGATTTCAAATTACAAATGTACCTTCGGTCCTGAGAGAAGGTAAAAAGTACAAGCGTGACGCAAAAGCAAAATGCCAAGTCAGCGTGAACAGTACGGGAGTACTGTTCATCTATTTATAGACGTGGGACGCAGCCCACGTAAAATTACATTCATGTCCCTTACATTTGTCAATGACTTATGGAAATCTGTCAAGGCCCACGTAGTCTTTTCATCTTTAAGTCGGTTCTCCTCTCTGCTATCGCGACGAAGCTTCCCTGCGCACAGCTTCGGCTGTGCACCATCCTTCGTGAAGCTTGATAATCAGCTCGTCCTTCGTCTGGTTTAGGCTTCGTCCTGACCATACTTCGTGTTCATAATTCTGAGTCCGAAGATACCTGTTCATGTAGTTCACTTGGAAAACATTGTCAAATCATGTTTTTGAGGACCTTCGGAGGACGAAGGCCCCCAACACTATATTTCTATTGGACTTTGTGTAATTGTGTGCGGTGGGGCCCCTGGGAGATGGGGGCCCAGGTCGGCCGCCCCTCACGCCCTGCCTCAGGCACGGCCCTGAGAAGCGGACGACCACGTACATGTCCTCTCGAAAAGGAATGTTATCAAAGTTTGCATTGCCATATGATTTCTGACCTGTTCGGACTTGGGTAGAAGGCTTTGGTCCTTGAGCAGCGTTTGTTCTACTAGGGATAATAAGAATTCAACAAATTTGAAAGCAAATTGAACCCTAATTTTACTGTTTATTCGTGTTCTTCATGTTAATAAAGTGATACTGTAAATTGTAAAATAATTAAATGTTATAATAAATGAACTAAAAATATGTTTAACAAAATATTAAAAATAATAATAAAAGTAATTTTAATAAAAAAATATTAAAATGGTTAGATATACTCCCCTCGTTCTAAATTATAATTTGTTTGATTTTTTAGTTCAAGTTTGCACGACTCATCTTATTCAAAAAAAATATTTTTTATTAATCTTTACTATAACTTCATTTAGTATATAATATACAAGCATGAGTTTGAATTTTTCATTTTTTTCTAAAAAATAATAAGGCAAGCCGATCATATTTGGTAAAAAAAAGTCAAACGAATTATAAATAGAAACGGATTGACTATCAATTAAGAGATATAATTAAATAAAGTATATATAAACAATATATAATTTATTCGTAGTAAACAACTCATAATAGTTTCAAGCGAACCACTTTTAAACTTTTTCCTAAGAACTTTTTTATAGCAGATACCGGAAACCAGCTTTTCTCACATCATACAGGAGAACCAAACACATGCGTGTAGTTAAAAAATGTTTTAAGCTTACCAAGCGCGTCAATTTCTAGAGCTGATAAACTGTCAGCCCTGTCGGGTTCAGGTGTCAAGCATAAGACCATCTCTAACAAACACCTTATTCATTCTCTATCACACTTACTATTTTAAACCTCACTCTGCAAATAGTATAATATACAGTGTAAAACAGTACTCCCTCCGTTCATAAATATATGACATCATTGACTTTTAAAAAAAAACTTTGACCACTCGTCTTATTAAAAAAATAATGAGTTATCATCTAATTTTTTATTTGTTTTATCACTTAAGTTAGTTTATTCTTGATTTAAAATTTTGCATTTTTCAATAAATATTTAAAATAAGACGAGTGGTCAAAGTTTTTGAAAAAAAAATCAACGGTCTTATATATATATATATATATATATATATATATATATATATATATATATATATATATATATATATATATATATATATATATATATATACACACACGGATGTTTCTACTATATTAAAGCTTCAGTTTCAATAGTCGTCTCGCATCATTTTTTACAAATAACCTCACACATTTATTTCAAATTAACTCGCTACACGTTTGTCCCCTCCGCGCAACCAACCTCCTCTCAAACCACACCTTCGCATATAAATGGCCAAACGGCAGGTCTGACGCCCGCGGGCCGCAACTCCGGCCAAATCAGCGTAAAATGTTTAAAAAACGGTGCAGCCCGCTGCACGTTCGTCCCTTCCGCGCAACCAACCTCCTCTCAAACCACACCTTCGTGGGAGGTGTGAGACAGCAAGGGTGAGCTCACACATGTTTATCGCTCAACAAGTTGTGGGGAATAATGTGGCATGAACTCACCAAATATGGGAGCTTATGAAGTGTAAGGCTTATCAACAAAATAAAGGTTAAAACTGAGCATTGCTTTTATAAGTTGGTCAAAATTTTATTAGCAATTACTAAGTATAAGTAAATAATAAACCTTAAATAAAATAATAGAACAAAATTAATAATGATCCCATGCATATGCAAATGATAAAATTGAGTTTAAATTACATAAATTAATCATCGGAGAGTCCTGAGTAGCTCATGACCATGAGCTCGGCTAGTATACCAGTTTTACACTCTGCAGAGGTTGTACCCTGTACCCACAAGTCATGTATCCCATGTCACCAGGGTTAGCTAGACCCTTAGACACTACCGAGGTGAATGGCTAGTGATCCACTACGAGGCCTTTACAAAGTTCCACTAGCTTCCGAAAACCTGCTACAGTTTATGGGAAGAGCACTTGCAAGAATCCCCCGTCTGACTGCCATCGCAACAAAATTGTCGGCGTTCCGAGACCGGGGGGTCCCCGAGCCGACGAGTGAGAGTGCCGCGTGCCCCAGCCCAGATGGGTCGAGCGCGTGGGCGAGCGCGAAGGGGGGAACAGAGAGAGAGGTCGGTGGCCGGAGCCGGGTCGTGAGGGAGTCGGAGAATTCCCGCGGCCTTCGTGTTCGTCCCGCGCCCAGGTCGGGTGCGCTTGCAGTAGGGGGTTACAAGCGTCCGCGCGAGGTGAGGGGAAGCGAGCGGCCCCGAGAGAGCGCCTGCCCCTACCCCTCGTCCCCGCGAGGCCAACCTTCTCTAAGAAGGCCCTGGTCCTTCCTTTTATAGTCGTAAGGAGAGGATCCAGGTGTACAAGATGGGGGTGTAGCAAGGTGCTACGTGTCTAGCGAGAGAGAGCTAGCGCCCTATGTACATGCCAAGGTGGCAGCCGGAGAGATCTTGGCACCCTGTTGGCGTGGCGTCGTGGCTGTTGGAGGAGTAACGGAGCCGGACGGGGAGACAGCTGTCGGAGTGGCTGGGCCCTTGCTGACGTCCTCCTGCTTTCGTAAGGGAGCTGAGAGTCGCCGTCGTCATGGTCTAGTGGGGCGCCATCATTTGCCTATCTGGCGTGGCTGGCCAGATGGGACGCCGGTCTTGTTCTCTGCGACCCAAGTCGGCTCAGGGCAGGGTGATGATGACGCTTCCTGTTGACGTGGCGGTCTCGTGTCCTAGGTCGGGCGTCGTGGAGGCTCCTCCGAAGCCGAGGTCGAGTCCGTCCTGCAAGACAGAGGCAAAGTCCGAGCCCTGGGTCGGGCGAGGCGGAGATCGTTCGGCAGAGGCCGAGGCGGAGTCCGAGCCCTGGGTCGGGCGAGGCGGAGTTCGTCGTCTTCCGGGGCCTTAGCCCGAGTCCGAGCCCTTGGGCGGAGCGGAGTTCGCCGTCTTCCGGGGCCTTAGCCCGAGTCCGAGCCCTTGGGCGGAGCGGAGTTCGCCGTCTTCCGGGGCCTTAGCCCGAGTCCGAGCCCTGGGGTCGGGCGGAGCGGAGTTCGCCGTCTTCCGGGGCCTTAGCCCGAGTCCGAGCCCTGGGTCGGGCGGAGCCTCCTATGGCACCTCTGGCGAAGTCTGGTCGCCCGCCGGTCTTACCTTTTGCGTTAAACGCCCCGATGACTCGGTCGGTTGGCGCGGTGATTTAGTCAGGGTTTCTTCTTATCGAAGGCGGGGCCTAGGGCGAGCCGGAGATGCGTCTGCCGTGAAAGAGGAGGCCTCAGGCGAGACGGAGTCATCTTAGGGTCGGCTGCCCTCGCCCGAGGCTAGGCTCGGGCGTGGCGTGGTCAAGTCACTCGTATGGACTGATCCCTGACTTAATCAAACCCATCAGGCCTCTGCAGCTTTATGCTGATGGGGGTTACCAGCTGAGAATTAGGCGTCTTGAGGGTACCCCTAATTATGGTCCCCGACAGTAGCCCCCGAGCCTCGAAGAGAGTGTTAACACTCGCTTGGAGGCTTGCGTCGCACTTTTTTGCAAGGGGACCAGCCTTTCTCGGTGGTACTTTGTTCCGGTGGGTGCGCGCGAGCTTACCCGCCGGGTGTAGCCCCCGAGGCCTCGGAGGAGTGGTTTCACTCCTTCGAGGTCTTAATGCCTTGCGTAATGCCTCGGCTGGTCTGGCGGTTCCCTCATGCGAGCAGGGCGTAACCCAGGTGCACCTGTCGGGGCCCAAGTTCTCGGGCTGGTATGTTGACGCTGTCAACGGTTCGGCCGGAGCCGGGTTTGCGAGAGCAGCCCCCGAGCCTTCGCACGGAGCGAGAGGACGATCAGGGACAGACTCGACTTTCTATATACGCCCCTACGTTGCCTTTCCGCAAGGAGGAGGGGGGGAGTGCGCCATGTTACCCTCGATGGGCACCGAACATGGTGTCTCCGGTGAGCTGCAATCGGGTAATCCGAGTGGACGTCCGTGCCCCGTTCGTTAGTGAAAGCTCTCTTGTGAGTTTTGGTGTTTGAATGACAACTCAATTAAAGGACTAACGAGTGTACTAAGTGTTGAACAGGTGCTTAAGGTAAAGCCTACAGGGTTCAACACAAGTGAACAATTGTGATGGTCCAAGAACTGGATTATGGATACATGATGGACATCACAAGTAGGATGGACATTGCATAAAGTGAGACTCGGGTGCGAAGCTCGGAGACAACTGATCAAGCCAAGGACGGAGGCAAGAGAAGCTTCGAGGTACCAAGTGCACGGGAGAAGGTCAAGGAGGCTGAGGAACCCAAAGCCAAGGGTGAAGAAGAAGGCTTGCAAAGTCAAGGGTGATCGAGTTGAGAAGAGCTATAACACACCAAGGATCACTACATAAGGACGTGACTTACAACCAATGAAGCAACAGCTACAGTTATGTGGTGTAAGTCATAAGGCTCAAGACCAAGCTCTAAGAAAGAGATCAAGGTCACTAGAAGGAGAACAAGTGCCAAAACCAGAACTGGAAGCAGCCCCAAAGAGCTAAGTTCACCTTAATCTTTAGTTTGGGTTGTTCCTATGTTTGGAGATGTTCTATGTGACCTTTGCAGGATGTTGGAACTAAGAAATGTCAATCTAGATCAAGTCAAGTCGACTTGATGATTTATGAGTCCAACATCAAAGCTCAAGCATGTGAAATGCTATAGATCTAATGATTAAGTAAAGGTATGTTTCTAAGCCTTAGTACATTGGTTTTGTGTACTAATATATTTGTCTAAGTGTTAGAAACAGAAAGAAGAAGAAGAGAGAAGAGGAGAAAAGACTTGGCTGTGTGCTGCCAAGACCCAGCTCGGTCTGGAGCACCGGACTGTCCGGTGTGCACCGGACAGTGTCCGGTGCGCCAGACTGACTCGGCACGAACTGGCCGCTCTCGGGGAATTGGCCGACGGCGTACGGCTAAAATTCACCGGACTGTCCGGTGTGCACCGGACTGTCCGGTGAGCCAACGGTCGGCCGGGGCCAACGGTCGGCCGCGCAATCCGCGCGGGACACGTGGCCGGGCCAACGGTCGGGAGACGGCACCGGACTGTCCGGTGTGCACCGGACATGTCCGGTGCGCCAACGGCTCTAGATCTTCCAACGGTCGGCAACGGTCGGAAGCGCCAGTTATGGAAACAAATCGGGCACCGGACAGTGTCCGGTGTGCACCGGACTGTCCGGTGCCCCCGACGACAGAAGGCAAGGTTGGCCTTCCAGAATTGCTTCAAACGGCTCCTAGGCTCCTTGTGCCTATAAAAGGGACCCCTAGGCGCCTCCAGCAATATATAAGTGCAGCCAACAAGTGTAGACTTCATTGGAATCAATTCTCGCTCTCCCTCTTGTGTGTAACTCTATAGTTTGTGTAGAAGGCACAGCTATAAGCTTTTAGAGAAGAGGAGTAGTGCTGCTAAGAGCTAGAGCAAGGTCTTGAGCGTATCGTTACTCTGCCGGGGTGCTGCCAAGAAGTTTGTAAGCAGCCGCGGTTCTGTTGTAACCCCACTCAATAGTGAAAGGCTCTATCTGTCATTCTGACAGATCTGAGCAAACGGAGGAAGGAGTTGAAATAGACTCCAAGCCCAGGTGTGGCTAACTCCAACGAGGACTAGGCAAGCATTTCAGGCTTGGCCGAACCTCGGGATAAATTCTTGCGTCTGTGTGCTCTGTTCTGTATTGTATCCTGACTCTCTGTCTTACTCGTCTTTATATCTGCACTTCAATACTTATCTGTGGTATAAGCTTTATTTGAAGTGCAGGACACTTTTGAGACAGGATCTCTGATTCCGCTGCAACCTACTCGAAGAGTCTTTTCACTCCACTGCGTACTAAGTCTTCGAGTAGAGTAAGAATTTAAGTTTTAAAGTAATAAGTTTTATTCGCCTATTCACCCCCCCCCCTCTAGGCGACATCCAGATCCTGTTCCTGGGTCAAAGGGAACTTTCAATTGGTATCGGAGCTAGGCCTCTCCAGTGTGGGCTTAGCCGTCCGGAGATGACGATGTCGCCACAAGAGGTAACTGTAGAACTTCTTTTAGGCGATGGCTCTAATTACAAGTCTTGGTCTGTCTCTATTTATAGTGCTTTCATGAGTGTTGATCCTGATTTGAGACAGGTCTTTAATAGTAGTATTTTTCCCTCTATTATTAGTAAAAATCCTTCCAATGAAGAACTAAGATGTCTAACTCTAAATCACCATGCATGCAATATCTTAGTTGATTCCCTATCTAGAGGTGCCTATTTTGCCATCATGAGTAGTGATAGTGATCTATTTGTTGATGCTCATGATTTATGGAATAGGATTAAAGAAAAATATATTGTGGCAAACTGTGATGCTCCTTCTCTCTATATTACTTGTGATACTAACCATTCAAAGGGAGAAGAACAAGAAAAATGGCACCCAAACGATGAATTCACCTCGTCGACAGGTTTGTTCTCCACTAGTGATAAATCTTTTATTGCTAACAATGATGGTGGAGACAAAAGCCATGATGAGGAGGAATATGAGGATGATAGCGAGGATGAATCTTCATCACCTCAAGGTACATTTTCCTATTTGGCTTCCACTGACATTAATGACAGGGAAAATGAGACCGATGATGTGGAAGAAGAGGAGATTCGCCGTTTCTACATCCATCTCAACAAAGAGGACAAGGCACTCTTGGTTAAGCTGTTGAAAAGGAACAAGGAACAAGGCGAAACGCTTCTCAGGCTAGAGGAGTCACTCATCAAAACCAACGACAGCCTAGAGAGGATGACCAAAGAACATGAGGAGCTAAAGTGCTCTCATGATAATTTGGTCCAACGGTATGAATCTATTTTATTTGAGCAAAGAAATAATCATGATGTATTATCTGATGTTGCTCAACTTAAAACTGAAAATTCTATGCTTAAGAGTCAAGTAGAAATAACAAATTTAGAAAAACTTGCTCTAGGTGAAGAGTATGATATGTTGTCAAATTCTCATAATAAACTAGTTGATGACCATATCATGCTTAATGTTGCTCATGAGGTTATAATTGTAAACTTAAATTCATGTGAACCTCATTCTCGCACGTGTGCGCATTTGAATTGTATATCATCATGTGCTAACCCCTGTTGCTCAAAAGAAAGCCAATCATTGATTGAGCAACAAGTTTTAGGGTCACAAAAGAAATTCTGTGGGAACAAGAAGCAACGACAACTGAGGAGAAGACACTTTGCTCAACTCTCTCAAGATATCCACGGGCGCGTGGTGAAGAAGCTTGAGAAAGGAAAAACTGCAGCAAGTGTTAAGCTCAATAAGAGAAATGTTCACAAAGCTATAAATGAAGAAATCAACATGAAAGAGGAAAAAGGTAAGGATTCAATTAATCATGTTGTTTGCACTGACCTTCTCTCCATGTCATTCAAGTATAAAAAGGGAAAAGGAAAAAGGAGGTGTTTCAAGTGCAAGAAGTTAGGCCACCTCATCGCGTCTTGTCCAAACAAAGACAAGAATGAAGGGACAAGGAGTTGTTTTGGATGCAACAAAAAGGACCACACGATCACTTCATGTCCGGTCATGAAGAATCAAGAATGTGCATCCTCCAAGGTGACCCTCACCAAGGAAAAGAACACACAGCAAGCGTCGTGTCAAGTTGAGCGACGTTTCTGCTACAAGTGTGGTGAGCAGGGTCATCTATCCAAGGTATGTTATAAAGGTAAGATTCCTAAGCAAGTGAATTTGTGTCAATCTTATTCAGGTAGGAGACCCATATCATACACTTGTGCTAGATCTATAACGAGATCACCTAGAACTAGCACAAAGGCAATTTGGATACCAAAGGCACATTTAAATGATCATTATGGACCCATCCCAAGATGGGTACCAAACTGTGCTAACTAGACCATGCAGGTGCCTTGAGATGGACTGGAGACCATGGGAGAGCTTAAGACGGTTATCTTAAACTCTATGCTTAAGCTGTTAATTGTTTTGGTGCCTTTATTGTGAAACACTAATCCCATGTTCATCTCAAGTGAAATAAGGTGTGTAGGTCCTGAATCATTATTGGTGAATCAAGTAAAGGACCTTGATGAGAATCTAAAACCTGCTCTCCAAAGGACGGTACCTGTGTATTTTAAGTACATCATTGCAATTTAGTATTGCTCTTAAGTTGGCTTGATGTGCTACCTGTCCTTAGAGTAGTTATGCTTTATGATTGCCTGCGTTAAATGAATCATAATGATGTTTGTTTAATCATGACTGGTGTTATATAGGATATATCTTTTGAATCATTCATGGGTAGTTATTTCATTTGCTATATCTACAACGATCAACTCTCTTGGTGTATATGGATAAACCTGTAACTTTTTGTAAGTCATGCTATGTGCAAAGATGACATTTTGTTTAGTGCATGTTCACATGATCTCCCTAGTTTAGTATTGTGTGAATTTCAAATCCATGTCGTGCCCCTTTGAGCTATGAGGTGCGTAAGCAAAAGGAGCCCCGAATTGGTGATAACTAGTGCTCTCATAAAGGCAAAGGTGTGGAAAATGGAACTGTGCAATTTTAATGTTTATCTTGAAATTCCATTGATAGTGATCATAGCTATGTTCTTGCATTTCATTGGTAATATCGTGGCTTATGCATTAGAATGTTGTTTCTTTTGGTGTACCTAAAGAACCTTCTTAACTATGATGTGCTTTAGACATGATCGTGTTGTCTTTCAATTGGTATATGTGCTCCAATGATAGTTAAGCATGTCTAAGTTGCGTGTAAATGTTAGACTTCCTGTGAGTATCAAATTGGCTTATGTGCCACTGAGGCATGCATTGTTGTATTTAGTCAACCTTTCATTTAGCTTTCAAATGATATTAAGTGGCTTTTCATTTGATATTCAAATTGGCATCTATGTGTGATAAAAGTGATAAAGTAGGCTTTGACCAAGACATGTTGTGATTCCCTCTAGTTCTAAGGAAGCTAGAATGTGCAAAGTGCAAGTCATTCAAATACTTGATGCACAACTTGAGGGGGAGCACACATAACTTGTGAGACTAACTGTTTCTTGAGCAATCTTGTGTAGTCTCTAGGTGGAAAAGAGAAGATGTGCAAGAAATGGAGCAATCAGGACTTGGGTACCTCTGTAAGTCAAGAAATTGGTATCTCAAGTTGTGAGTAAGTGCATATCTTTAGATTGCTCATGCTCTATAATATCTGGTGATGATAGATGAGCCATGATAATAAGGGAACTTTCAATTGGATAAATGAACTTTGCAATTGGTATCTTTAAATCGGTATCTTTCAAGTGGTAGCCGTAATAGTTCGCTTCAATTGACATCTTTTGATAATCATGAGAATAGAAGTTTCTTCTTGTGCCCAATACTATAACTTGTTCTAAGTTTGGTGTCTTAGCAACAAGAAAAAGTTAGGAGAAAGAATCAGGCACAAGTATGGAGAAGCTCTCAAGAGATTAACTACTTTCAAGATGGGAAGTACACTACAATATGGTAAAGGTACAAAAGGGAGTATTAATCTTTCTGCATATATGTATCTTACCTAAATGTTGGTAGGGCATATGTTCAATAAGTAAGGGGGAGTCTTGATGGTCGCTTTTCCTCCTTAACACCCTGTTGTCCCTTGACATCATCCTATGTTCTTGCTTGAGTATAGTTTTTGGTGTTTGATGTCAAAGGGGGAGAATTTGTGTGTATTAAAGCTTATCTCAACCTGAGAGGAAAGCTTATCCTGCGTGTCCTAAGGGGTGACATGTTAGTTTGAGCTTTGTCAAGTGTGATATTCATATGCTTCTTGCAGTTATTATATGTGTTGCATCATATGGACTAATGCTTCCGTTGCTATGAATTAATTGGCATCTATTGTGTTCATTCTGAAATAGACAGTCATGTGGTTAATGGTGCTTTAAGATTGCTTTAAATTGGTATCTTAGTTTAAATTAGTATCTTAATTGTGAATAGTGGTAGGTTGATATTCCTATGATATATCCACTAATTTGAATGGTGTTTAACTCTGATTATGTGCATTTGTGTGTTTGATTATGTGCATTTGTGTGGTATAGTATCATGATTTGATTCTTGACACAATGCATCCTAAAAAGTGCTAAGGTGTAGAAATGTTTCGAATTGCCTAAGTATGTGCAAATTGGCGTCTGAGGTGCAGATTATGTTTTTGAAGTAAGCACATATTTAGGGGGAGCATTCTATAAACTTAGAATTCAAAATTTGTGCTTCAAATTTTATTCTTATGTAAGCTTTAATTGTGTTGCCATCAATCACCAAAAAGGGGGAGATTGAAAGCTCTCTTGTGAGTTTTGGTGTTTGAATGACAACTCAATTAAAGGACTAACGAGTGTACTAAGTGTTGAACAGGTGCTTAAGGTAAAGCCTACAGGGTTCAACACAAGTGAACAATTGTGATGGTCCAAGAACTGGATTATGGATACATGATGGACATCACAAGTAGGATGGACATTGCATAAAGTGAGACTCGGGTGCGAAGCTCGGAGACAACTGATCAAGCCAAGGACGGAGGCAAGAGAAGCTTCGAGGTACCAAGTGCACGGGAGAAGGTCAAGGAGGCTGAGGAACCCAAAGCCAAGGGTGAAGAAGAAGGCTTGCAAAGTCAAGGGTGATCGAGTTGAGAAGAGCTATAACACACCAAGGATCACTACATAAGGACGTGACTTACAACCAATGAAGCAACAGCTACAGTTATGTGGTGTAAGTCATAAGGCTCAAGACCAAGCTCTAAGAAAGAGATCAAGGTCACTAGAAGGAGAACAAGTGCCAAAACCAGAACTGGAAGCAGCCCCAAAGAGCTAAGTTCACCTTAATCTTTAGTTTGGGTTGTTCCTATGTTTGGAGATGTTCTATGTGACCTTTGCAGGATGTTGGAACTAAGAAATGTCAATCTAGATCAAGTCAAGTCGACTTGATGATTTATGAGTCCAACATCAAAGCTCAAGCATGTGAAATGCTATAGATCTAATGATTAAGTAAAGGTATGTTTCTAAGCCTTAGTACATTGGTTTTGTGTACTAATATATTTGTCTAAGTGTTAGAAACAGAAAGAAGAAGAAGAGAGAAGAGGAGAAAAGACTTGGCTGTGTGCTGCCAAGACCCAGCTCGGTCTGGAGCACCGGACTGTCCGGTGTGCACCGGACAGTGTCCGGTGCGCCAGACTGACTCGGCGCGAACTGGCCGCTCTCGGGGAATTGGCCGACGGCGTACGGCTAAAATTCACCGGACTGTCCGGTGTGCACCGGACTGTCCGGTGAGCCAACGGTCGGCCGGGGCCAACGGTCGGCCGCGCAATCCGCGCGGGACACGTGGCCGGGCCAACGGTCGGGAGACGGCACCGGACTGTCCGGTGTGCACCGGACATGTCCGGTGCGCCAACGGCTCTAGATCTTCCAACGGTCGGCAACGGTCGGAAGCGCCAGTTATGGAAACAAATCGGGCACCGGACAGTGTCCGGTGTGCACCGGACTGTCCGGTGCCCCCGACGACAGAAGGCAAGGTTGGCCTTCCAGAATTGCTTCAAACGGCTCCTAGGCTCCTTGTGCCTATAAAAGGGACCCCTAGGCGCCTCCAGCAATATATAAGTGCAGCCAACAAGTGTAGACTTCATTAGAATCAATTCTCGCTCTCCCTCTTGTGTGTAACTCTATAGTTTGTGTAGAAGGCACAGCTATAAGCTTTTAGAGAAGAGGAGTAGTGCTGCTAAGAGCTAGAGCAAGGTCTTGAGCGTATCGTTACTCTGCCGGGGTGCTGCCAAGAAGTTTGTAAGCAGCCGCGGTTCTGTTGTAACCCCACTCAATAGTGAAAGGCTCTATCTGTCATTCTGACAGATCTGAGCAAACGGAGGAAGGAGTTGAAATAGACTCCAAGCCCAGGTGTGGCTAACTCCAACGAGGACTAGGCAAGCATTTCAGGCTTGGCCGAACCTCGGGATAAATTCTTGCGTCTGTGTGCTCTGTTCTGTATTGTATCCTGACTCTCTGTCTTACTCGTCTTTATATCTGCACTTCAATACTTATCTGTGGTATAAGCTTTATTTGAAGTGCAGGACACTTTTGAGACAGGATCTCTGATTCCGCTGCAACCTACTCGAAGAGTCTTTTCACTCCACTGCGTACTAAGTCTTCGAGTAGAGTAAGAATTTAAGTTTTAAAGTAATAAGTTTTATTCGCCTATTCACCCCCCCCCCCCTCTAGGCGACATCCAGATCCTGTTCCCGGGTCAAAGGGAACTTTCAGTTAGGGGTCGGCTAGGGGCCCGGAGGCACGCCCAAAAGTACCTGCGGGTGATCTGCCGGACCCGGTCCCCTAGCGACGGGGTCCGAGGGCTCGTTGCCTCCCTCCGATGGGATTCCGTTACAGAGTCGTTCCCGCTGGTCTCGGAAATGTCCTAGGGTACCTCGGGAGCGCAGCCCGAGCCTTGGTTATGTATCGAACGTACCCCTGGTCATCCCTCGCTCGGCGTCTGAGGCGACTGTGAACCCTTCGACAGGCCAGCCTTCGAACCCCTGATCAGTAGGGGGCACGGAGCCCGAATAGCCTGAGGCGGTCGTGAGTCCTTTCGGGGTCCGACCTTCGAACCCCTGACCAGTAGTGGGTGTCGGGCCCACGCGATCTGAGGCGGCTGTTGAACCCTTCGGGGGGCCAGCCTTCGAACCCCTGATCAGTAGGGAGGCTCGGAGCCTAGTTCCTTCACTGGGGAAGGATCCCTTTGGGGTTATCCCCCTTCTCGGTCCCTGTTGCAAGAGATAGAGAAAGAAGGAAAAGGGAAAAAGGATTCGAAATTGAACGTCGTGGCGTACCTTTTTCGGCGTGGTCGTTTTGGCGGAGGCGAAGCGTCGCCAGCTGCCCCTGCCAGAAACGTCACCTGTTCCGCCGCGGAGTTAATGTGTCGGGGTAAGCGGTCGGCGAGGCTGCCGTTGCGTGCGCGAGCCGTTCGAGGTACGGGTCACGGGCGCGTCGTCTTCACGCCGTGAGAGGTGGTTCTCTTGCTGCCTCCGGATGGGACATGAGCTTGGCAGACGGCGTGACCGCTGCCCTCGCGCGCCTGCCACTGTCATCACTGCCGGCCCATTTTTGACCGCCTTTGACCGCTGCGCCAGGCTGGCGCTGCCGGGTCGCGGGCTGGGTCGCCTCGAATCGCGGTATCGGTTCCGCAATCGAGGAGGTGCGGTGGTGGAGCGAGTGGCATAGCGGTTCGCATGCAGCGCCCGGCGCGCCAGTTGCACGACGCGTGGGCTTGAGCCGTCGCGCTGGCCTGTCAGGAGTCGGAGAGGCGCGTCCACTTGGCGCGGTTGCATGCCGCCTGCATGGCCGCCTGCCCCTTTCGCCCTCTGGTCCGAGCAAAAGTGGAGGGTTACTTGTAACCGCTGGGTGGTTGCGTGCGTCGTGCGCGGCGGTTCGGCTTCTTCTGCTTAGAGCCGGTCTGCATGACAGGCGGGCCCCAGCCCCCGCGCCGCAGGGAAGGGCTTTGGAGGCGTGTTGGAGAAGACTCAGTCCGTGACGGTTGAGGGCGCAAGCAGGGGGAGTTGCCTTTAAAAGGAGGGCGACCCCCTTCGTGAGGTAACCATGTCTCTTTCCTCCCCAATGCATTGCGTCTCTCCATCTTCCGAGCCCCCGGATGGGGGGAAACCGCCGTCTTTTCGCTCCATCGCCGGAGGAACGCGACTCCGTGGGAGTTGGTACCTTTCAGCCATCGTTAGGCTTCAAGGATTTTCATCATGCAGCCCGGCTGCACCCCTCCACCGGCGGTCACCCAGGGTGGTGACTTCCGGCTTGATGGTGAGGGAAAGCGAGCCGGGCTGCGACATCCGCCCCTTCCTCAGCCTCAAGGATTTTCATCACCAGGGCTGAGGAGGGGCGTGTGCCGGGTCGGGGTTGGCCCCTGCGCGGGTGGTGACCCGCTCCTTCCCTCAGTGATCGGGGGGAAGGGCGGGAGTCGTCCGTGGTGCCAACAGCTGCAGCGTGCCCGGCTCTCGGAGCCGAGCAATCTCGGAGCCGCCCCCGGTGTCGCCTTCCGCCACGGCAGCTGGAAGAGGTTCTTCCGCCGGCGCGACGGCCGAGGTTGGCCACGGACCGACCTCCGACTCTACGGCCTTCTGCCCGTCCTTGCCTCTCGAGTTTGGGCAATGGCGGGGGCCTCCCAGCAGCAGTATCCACCCTGAGGCCATCACTGCTGCTGTTAGGCTCCCCGGGTCAGACGTCTTCATCGTCGCCGCTGCCGGGGCGGGACGGCGACGCGCCGTTCGTCGGTCTTCTGCTGCCCCGCAGGCCCTCCCCCATCGAGTGGGGTTGTTCGTACCCGCGGGGGGGGGAACCGGAGTTCCGTTTGTAACGGCACTTTGAGTGCCGGGTTTTTTGTTCATTTCGGCTTTCGGGGCCTGAACATGTATGTAACTCCGGCACAGAGCCGTGTTTTTTCCTCATTTCTGAGCACTAAGACTCGCCTGTTGTTTGCCTGAACCGCTTCACCAAGCGTGAGTTGCCCCGTGTCAAGGTGACGAGTGAGGTATCCGTATCCCGGAGGCGTAGGAATCCCTCGGCTCGGTCGGACCTGTTGTCCGAGGCTCCTCTAGCTTAGTTAAAGAGACCCCTCGGCCGCTCTTCGACGAGCCGAGGCCAGGGGTAGCGATATCAGCACGAGCAGAGGCGGAGTTGGCTCGGAAACGAAACCTGGTTGGCCGGAGCCTAGCCGGGTTGTCCGTTGGCAGGATCGACGTCGGAGCTGATCCTCCGAGGCTTCGGATCGAGCTGGCGCCCTCGGAAGGTGGTCGGCCGAGGCCCCGGAGGTGGCCGGCCGAGCCGTCCGCTTCGGGCCGGGCTCTCGGAGAAGCCCCTGGCAGAGATTGCTCGAGCGTGGTGATGACGTCGTCCTTCGGAGCGGAGGCCCTCGGACCGCGTCGCCGTCCGAGGCTAGGTCGGGCCTCGCCGAAGGTGCTGTTGATGCCGAGGATGTCTTCGCCCTCTTCCAGCGTCAAGACCCGAGCCCTTGTTGCGTTATAAAGCTGCGTCTCTTCTCCTCTCGTTTCGAGTATCTGGACTTTTTGTCGGTAGCAGGGATGTTAGTGCGAGCAAGAGTTGCTTCTCGCGGAAGGTGATGAGTGAGGTATCCGTATCCCGGAGGCGTGGGAGTCCCTCGGCTCGGTCGGCCTTGCCGCTTACGCGTACTTTTACCCGCCCATGAAGCCCTGTCACCGACTTGGTCGAGAAGGCTCGAAGAATCGCTTCGACAGAAGAGCTCCCGTACGTAAAGACTCGTTCGATCCGCGGATTCGCCTTATCCGAGCGCGAGTTACTTATCGCAGAAGGTGATGAGTGAGGTATCCGTATCCCGGAGGCGTAGGAGTCCCTCGGCTTCGGTCAGCCTTGACTGCTTACGTGTACCCCGTCGTTTCCAGGACCCGCTTTTCGAAGTAGTCAAAAAGCACGAAAGATGTTCTGGTGAAAGAGATTTTCTTTTCGAGGAAAATTTTGACGCAGAGGGGGTTTCCCCCCTTTTAGCCCCCGAGGGAGGGTCGGGCTCTGCCGAGGCGAGGCTGACCCTTCCTTGTTGACTAAACTTTTGCGTGGGTGCGGGGTATATAAACAACTTGGAAACATCTTAAGGGTAGAAGCGACGTAGCTGTTGGATGTTCCAAGCGTTGTCGTAGACCTCGCCTTGACTGTTGGCCAGCTTGTACGTTCTGGGCTTCAGAACTTTGGCGATGATGAACGGCCCCTCCCAGGGGGGCGTGAGCTTGTGCCTCCCTCGGGCGTCTTGCCGCAGTCGAAGCACCAGATCGCCCACCTGGAGATCTCGGGGTCGGACCCCTCGGGCGTGGTAGCGTCGCAGGGACTGCTGATACCGCGCCGAGTGTAGTAAGGCCCTGTCCCGAGCCTCGTCCAGCTGGTCCAGCGAGTCTTCTCGGCTAGCTTGGTTGCTTTCTTCGTTGTAGGCCCTTGTCCTCGGGGAGCCGTATTCCAGGTCCGTGGGCAGGATGGCCTCGGCCCCGTAGACCAGGAAGAACGGCGTGAAACCCGTGGCCCGGCTTGGCGTCGTCCTCAGGCTCCAAACCACCGAGGGGAGCTCCTTCATCCATCGCTTGCCGAACTTGTTGAGATCATTGTAAATTCGAGGCTTGAGCCCCTGTAGAATCATGCCATTGGCACGTTCTACCTGCCCATTCGACATGGGGTGAGCTACGGCGGCCCAGTCTACCCGGATGTTGTGATCATCGCAAAAATCCAAGAATTTTTTGCCGGTGAACTGGGTGCCATTGTCGGTGATGATGGAGTTCGGGACCCCGAAGCGATGGATGATATTGGTGAAGAACGCCACCGCCTGCTCGGACCTGATGCTGTTCAGGGGTCGGACCTCGATCCACTTGGAGAATTTGTCGATGGCGACCAGCAGGTGCGTGTAGCCCCCGGGCGCCTTCTGCAGAGGGCCGACGAGGTCCAGACCCCACACAGCGAAGGGCCAGGTGATGGGTATCGTCTGCAGAGCCTGAGCGGGCAGGTGGGTCTGCTTCGCATAGAATTGGCACCCTTCGCAGGCGCGGACAATTCTAGTGGCGTCAGCCACCGCCGTTGGCCAGTAGAAGCCTTGGCGGAAAGCGTTCCCGACGAGGGTTCGAGGTGCTGCATGATGACCGCAAGCCCCCGAGTGTATTTCCTGCAGGAGTTCCTGACCCTCGGCGATGGAGATGCATCGCTGGAGGATGCCCGAGGGGCTTCGGTGGTAGAGTTCCTTCTCATCGCCCAGCAAGACGAACGATTTGGCGCGTCGCGCTACCCGCCGAGCCTCGGCTCGGTCGAGGGGCAGTTCCCCTTGGCGGAGATATTGCAGGTACGGGGTCTGCCAATCTTGATCTGGCACGACCCCGTTCTGCTCCTCCTCGATGCGCAGTGCCTCGCCCTCGGGCTCCGAGGGTTCCTCGGGGTGAGCCGAGGATGGCTCGGGCTCGGGCGCGTCATCTATCTTGACGGAGGGTTGGTGCAGATCCCGGGAGAAGACGTCCGGGGGAACCGTCGTTCGCCCCGAGGCTATCTTCGCCAGCTCGTCCGCAGTCTCGTTGTAGCGCCGGGCGATGTGATTAAGCTCGAGCCCGTAGAACTTGTCTTCCAGGCGTCGAACCTCCTCACAGTAGGCCTCCATCTTCGGGTCGCGGCACTAGGGAGTTCTTCATGACTTGGTCGATAACGAGCTGCGAGTCGCCACGTGCATCGAGGCGTCGGACCCCTAGCTCGATGGCGATTCGCAATCCGTTGATCAGAGCCTCGTACTCAGCCACATTGTTGGACGCCGGGAAATGGAGGCGGAGCACGTAGCGCAGGTGTTTTCCGAGGGGCGAGACGAAAAGCAGGCCCGCGCCAGCTCCCGTCTTCATCAGCGACCCGTCGAAAAACATGGTCCAGAGTTCTGGTTGGATCGGAGCCGTTGGTAACTGGGTATCGACCCATTCGGCTACGAAATCCGCCAGTACCTGGGACTTGATGGCCTTCCGAGGGGCAAACGAGATTGCCTCGCCCATGATTTCCACCGCCCACTTTGCGATCCGTCCTGAGGCTTCTCGGCACTGGATGATCTCTCCCAGGGGGAAGGATGACACCACAGTCACCGGATGGGACTCGAAGTAATGTCGCAGCTTTCGCCTCGTCAGGATCACTGCGTATAGCAGCTTCTGGACTTGTGGGTAGCGGATCTTGGTTTCGGACAGCACTTCGCTGACGAAGTAAACTGGCCTCTGAATGGGCAAAGCATGCCCCTCTTCCTGCCTTTCGACTACGATCGCGGCGCTGACCACCTGAGTGGTTGCGGCGACGTAGACCAGGAGGGTTTCTCCATCAGCTGGGGGTACCAAGATGGGCGCCTGGGTGAGGAGCGTCTTCAGGTTCCCGAGGGCTTCCTCGGCCTCGGGAGTCCAAGTGAAGCACTCGGCCTTCCTTAAGAGGCGGTACAGGGGCAGGCCTCTTTCGCCGAGGCGCGAGATGAAACGGCTCAAGGCCGCGAGGCATCCCATGACCCTCTGTACGCCTTTTAAGTCCTTGATGGGCCCCATGTTTGTGATCGCTGCGATCTTCTCCGGGTTGGCTTCGATGCCCCGCTCGGAGACGATGAACCCCAAGAGCATGCCTCGGGGCACCCCGAAGACGCACTTCTCGGGATTGAGCTTGACGCCCTTCGCCTTGAGACACCGGAATGTCAGTCCGAGGTCGGAGAGAAGGTCGGAGGCTTTCCTCGTCTTGACTATGATGTCATCGACGTAGGCCTCGACCGTGCGACCAATGTGTTCGCCGAACACATGGTTCGTGCACCGCTGGTACGTTGCACCCGCGTTTCTCAACCCGAACGGCATTGTGACATAACAGTACATGCCGAAGGGCGTGATGAAAGAAGTCGCGAGCTGGTCGGACTCTTTCATCTTGATTTGATGATACCCTGAGTAGGCATCGAGGAAAGACAGGGTTTCGCACCCTGCAGTGGAGTCCACAATTTGGTCGATGCGAGGTAGAGGGTAGGGGACCTTCGGACACGCTTTGTTGAGACCAGTGTAGTCTACACACATCCGCCACTTCCCCCCTTTTTTCCTCACAAGTACAGGGTTGGCAAGCCATTCGGGATGGAATACCTCTTTAATGAACCCTGCTACCATCAGCTTGTGGACCTCCTCGCCTATCACCCTGCGCCTTTCCTCGTCGAATCGGCACAGGGGCTGTCTGACCGGCCGGGCTCTGGCCCGAATATCCAGCGAGTGCTCGGCGACATCCCTCGGTATGCCAGGCATGTCTGAGGGACTCCACGCAAAAACGTCGGCGTTTGCGCGGAGAAAGTCGACGAGCACTGCTTCCTATTTGGGGTCGAGCCCGGAACCGATCCGGATCTGCTTGGAGGTGTCACCACTGGGGTCGAGAGGGACGGCCTTAACCGTCTCCGCTGGCTCGAAGTTGCCGGCATGCCGCTTCACATCCGGCACCTCTCGGGAGAGGCTTTCCAGGTCGGCCATGAGGGCCTCGGACTCGGCGAGGGCCTCGGCGTACTCCACGCACTCCACATCGCATTCGAATGCGTGTTTGTACGTGGGGCCGATGGTGATGACCCCGTTGGGGCCCGGCATCTTGAGCTTCAGGTAAGTGTAGTTGGGGATGGCCATGAACTTCGCGTAGCATGGCCTTCCCAACACTGCGTGGTAGGTTCCTCGGAACCCGACCACCTCGAACGTCAAAGTCTCCCTTCGGAAGTTGGAGAGTGTTCCGAAGCAGACAGGGAGGTCGAGCTGTCCGAGGGGCTGGACGCGCTTCCCGGGAACGATCCCGTGGAAGGGCGCAGCGCCTGCTCGGACGGATGACGGGTCGACGCGCAGGAGCCTTGAGGGTCTCGGCGTAGATGATGTTGAGGCAGCTGCCTCCATCCATCAGGACCTTGGTGAGCCTGACATCGCCGATGACGGGGTCGACGACGAGCGGGTACTTCCCCGGGCTCGGCACGTGGTCGGGGTGGTCGTCCCGGTCGAAGGTGATGGGCTTGTCGGACCAGTCTAGGTAGACTGGCACCGCCACCTTTACCGAGCAGACCTCCCGACGCTCTTGCTTACGATGCCGAGCCGAGGCGTTTGCCGCATGCCCTCCGTAGATCATGAAGCAATCGCGGACCTCTGGGAACTCTCCTACTTGGCGATCCTCCCTTTTGTCGTCGTCGCGGGCCTTGCCACCCTCTGCGGGTGGCCCGGCCCGATGGAAATGGCGCCGAAGCATGACGCACTCTTCGAGGGTATGCTTGACGGGCCCCTGATGGTAGGGGCACGTCTCCTTGAGTGCCTTGTCGAAGAGGTTAGCACCTCCGGGGGGCTTCCGAGGGTTCTTGTGCTCGGCGGCGGCGACAAGGTCTGCATCGGGAACGTCGCGTTTCGCTTGCGTACTTCCTCCTGCCTTTCTTCTTGGCGCCGCGCGGAGCAGACGCCTCGGGAGCATCTTCCGACGGGCGGCCCTGGGGCTGCTTGTCCTTTCGGAAGATGGCCTCTACCGCCTCCTGGCCGGAGGCGAACTTGGTGGCGATGTCCATCAGCTCGCTCGCCCTGGTGGGGGTCTTGCGACCCAGCTTGCTCACCAGGTCGCGGACAGGTGGTGCCGGCGAGGAATGCGCCGATGACATCGGAGTCGGTGATGTTGGGCAGCTCGGTGCGCTGCTTCGAGAACCGCCGGATGTAGTCTCGGAGAGACTCTCCCGGCAGTTGCCGACAGCTTCGGAGGTCCCAGGAATTCCCGGGGCGCACGTACGTGCCCTGGAAGTTCCCGGCGAAAGCCTGGACCAAATCTTCCCAGTTGGAAATCTGCCCCGGAGGCAGGTGCTCCAACCAGGCACGAGCGGTGTCGGAGAGAAACAGGGGGAGGTTTCGGATGATGAGGTTGTCATCGTCCGTCCCACCCAGTTGACAGGCCAGGCGGTAGTCCGCAAGCCATAATTCCGGTCTCGTCTCCCCCGAGTACTTCGTGATGGTAGTCGGGGGTCGGAATCGGGGCGGAAACGGCGCCCGCCGAATGGCTCGGCTAAAGACCTGCGGACCGGGTGGTTCGGGCGAGGGACTCCGATCCTCCCCGCTGTCGTAGCGTCCCCCACGCCTGGGGTGGTAGCCTCGGCGCACCCTTTCGTCGAGGCGTGCCCGACGGTCACGATGAGGGTGCTCGTCGCTGAGGTGGCCCGGGGCCGCAGGCGCGGTGTTGCGCGTGCGCTCGGTGAAGACCGAGGCTTCCCGCGTGAGTCGGGAAGTCGCGGCACGAGGTTCCGAGGGGTATCCCTGCCTTCGGGAGGCAGAGCTCTCGGCCCGCCGGGCCGCAGCGCCTTCCAGGAGATGCTTGAGTTCTCCCTGGATTCGCCGACCCTCGGTGGTTGATGACTCCGGCATCGCGCGGAGGAGCATCGCTGCGGCGGCCAGGTCCTGACCAGTCCCGCCGGATGCGGGTGGCGGTTTGTCCCTGGCATCGTTGGCGATGCGGTGCTGGAGACCTTGGGGCAGGTGACGTATTCCTCCGGCAGGGGGTTGGCTCGCCCACACCTGCCCGATGTTCTGGCGGATTGCCTCGAGCGCTCCTGCTCCCTCATCGAGCCCGGCCTGCGCCCCGCGGACTTGCTCGAGCTGTGGGTCGTGACCCCCCGCCGAAACGGGGACCACAGCTAGCTCCCGCGGGATGTCGGCGCGAGGCGCTGGCCTAGGGGGATCACCATCCTCCGGCATGCCGAGACAGCCGCCTCCGGAGGGATCCCCCAGCTCGATGTGGAAACATTCGCGACTCGGGCCGCAGTCCTTGTCGCCAAGGCTGCGGCTGCCGTCGGAACAGTCGGAGAGGCAGTAGTCACATGCGGTCATGAAGTCCCGCATGGCACTAGGGTTGCCAGATCCGGAGAAATCCCAGCAGATGCTGGGGTCGTCATCTTCCTCGGACCCAGAGGGTCCGTAGGTCGAGACACCCGTCAATCGGTCCCAAGGCGACCGCACACGAAACCCCAGAGAGGTTGCACTCGCCTCAATGTGAGCGCCCGCCAAAGCGAGGTCGCCAGGCGGGCTGAGGCCGAGTCGAAATGACGAAAGATGGGTAGCAGTCGGTACCTTTTTGTCGACGAGGAGCGATGAAGTCACGTCGGGGGTAGATCGCGTCGTCGTCTTGGGTACGAGGGCGACGTCCTGCAGGCCTTCCGTGAGCGTGCTGGCGTCGTCCACTTGCTCGGAGTCGACGTGTTGCGGGGGGATGGCGCTCGCCTTTGCCTCGAACGCGAGGGCGACGCTTGGCGTGTCCTCCGTTGAGGCGCCGGGGATGTCGATTTGCTCGACAGCCGTCGGAGCGCGATCTCCCGCTCGGCCCCGGTTGCCCCGCCTCCTCCTCCTCCGATGGCGAGGGAGAGGATGGGGCGAGCTCGAAAGTTGTCCTTCCCCCACGCGGGAAAGACGTCGTTGATTCCGCCGCCGGCGGGCGGGCTGTCCGCCACCATTGTCGCTGTCGCGCGGCGGTGGAAGGAGTATCATGTCGTAGTCGCCGTCGAGAGACATGAACTCGAGGTTCCCGAAACGGAGCACCGTCCCGGGTTGAAGAGGTCGTTGGAGACTGCCCATCTGGAGCTTGACGGGAAATCGAACGTCAACACGCAGCAGGCCCCTACCTGGCGCGCCAACTGTCGGCGTTCCGAGACCGGGGGGTCCCCGAGCCGACGAGTGAGAGTGCCGCGTGCCCCAGCCCAGATGGGTCGAGCGCGTGGGCGAGCGCGAAGGGGGGAACAGAGAGAGAGGTCGGTGGCCGGAGCCGGGTCGTGAGGGAGTCGGAGAATTCCCGCGGCCTTCGTGTTCGTCCCGCGCCCAGGTCGGGTGCGCTTGCAGTAGGGGGTTACAAGCGTCCGCGCGAGGTGAGGGGAAGCGAGCGGCCCCGAGAGAGCGCCTGCCCCTGCCCCTCGTCCCCGCGAGGCCAACCTTCTCTAAGAAGGCCCTGGTCCTTCCTTTTATAGTCGTAAGGAGAGGATCCAGGTGTACAAGATGGGGGTGTAGCAAGGTGCTACGTGTCTAGCGAGAGAGAGCTAGCGCCCTATGTACATGCCAAGGTGGCAGCCGGAGAGATCTTGGCACCCTGTTGGCGTGGCGTCGTGGCTGTTGGAGGAGTAACGGAGCCGGACGGGGAGACAGCTGTCGGAGTGGCTGGGCCCTTGCTGACGTCCTCCTGCTTTCGTAAGGGAGCTGAGAGTCGCCGTCGTCATGGTCTAGTGGGGCGCCATCATTTGCCTATCTGGCGTGGCTGGCCAGATGGGACGCCGGTCTTGTTCTCTGCGACCCAAGTCGGCTCAGGGCAGGGTGATGATGACGCTTCCTGTTGACATGGCGGTCTCGTGTCCTAGGTCGGGCGTCGTGGAGGCTCCTCCGAAGCCGAGGTCGAGTCTGTCCTGCAAGACAGAGGACAAAGTCCGAGCCCTGGGTCGGGCGAGGCGGAGTCTGAGCCCTGGGTCGGGCGAGGCGGAGTTCGCCGTCTTCCGGGGCCTTAGCCCGAGTCCGAGCCCTTGGGCGGAGCGGAGTTCGCCGTCTTCCGGGGCCTTAGCCCGAGTCCGAGCCCTTGGGCGGAGCGGAGTTCGCCGTCTTCCGGGGCCTTAGCCCGAGTCCGAGCCCTGGGGTCAGGGCGGAGCGGAGTTCGCCGTCTTCCGGGGCCTTAGCCCGAGTCCGAGCCCTGGGTCGGGCGGAGCCTCCTATGGCACCTCTGGCGAAGTCTGGTCGCCCGCCGGTCTTACCTTTTGCGTTAAACGCCCCGATGACTCGGTCGGTTGGCGCGGTGATTTAGTCAGGGTTTCTTCTTATCGAAGGCGGGGCCTAGGGCGAGCCGGAGATGCGTCTGCCGTGAAAGAGGAGGCCTCAGGCGAGACGGAGTCATCTTAGGGTCGGCTGCCCTCGCCCGAGGCTAGGCTTGGGCGTGGCGTGGTCAAGTCACTCGTATGGACTGATCCCTGACTTAATCAAATCCATCAGGCCTCTGCAGCTTTATGCTGATGGGGGTTACCAGCTGAGAATTAGGCGTCTTGAGGGTACCCCTAATTATGGTCCCCGACAAAAATCAACCCGAGAACCTCCTTGCATGCAATCCCTTACTGCCCTTGCCTTTTTCGGGTAAGGTAGTCTCCCACTAGCTTTCCTAGTTAGTTGGCCAAGGGCGTCCCATTAAACCCTTGTGGTGGCACGTGTTTCTCAAGTTAAGCTCCATGTTCCAATTAAAATTTAATGACCTTGACATGAACACAAATAAAATAACAGGATAATTGGAACATGGTATAATGAAATATTAACCCAAAACCATATAAAGAAATAGCATAACTACCCAAATGATTTAGGGGTAAACAAGGTACAAAAGATAAACAGACTAGGGTGACCTATTGGGTCCCATCAAAATTAAACCTATGCATTGAATAGTGATAATAAAGAATATTATTAGGTAACAAAAGTGGATCAAGGGTACAACTTGCCTGGCACTTGAGATTCCAATTACCAGGGTGATTCTTCAAATCCTCGAAACCTCACGCTAGTCGTAGCAATACAAGCAAACATGGTATAGACAAAATTAACATCACACCAAACATAAGTACAAACTGAATAAAAATATTCTACGCGTTGCTAAGAGATTGTGGTGCGAGAACCACTAAAACCGGAGTTACGGTTAAGAAGTTATGATTTTATAGAGAATTTATGTGATTAAAATGTTAAACTATATTATAAATTGGTTAATATAAATAATTATCTCAACTTTAATCTAAGTTATAAATTTACCATAAATTATACTTTGGTAGATAATGATGACCACGTTAACAAGACTAACCAACATAAATTAAATAAAGATCTAATTAGAAAAGAATGAGACATGGTATAATAAATGTTGTTAATGCGTAGTAAATACTTATGCGAAACTAACGCAACTAAAATGAGTCAATTCGGAGTTAAAACGAAAGAGTTATGAATTTCTAAAGGTTTTATGTGTTTGGTACAAGATTAGATAGAATATAAATTTTAATGTGACTTTCATGTCAAAACAGAGGTACTAACTGATAAACAATAATATTACAAAATTATAGGAATTGGAATGAATTAATTTGGACTTCATATGAATTTTCTATAAATTAAACAAATTCTTAGCATTTATTTTTGCATTAAAAATCAATTTCTATAACATTTTCCCTGATTTACCAATATACTGGACTGCGCACCAATTACTAAAAAGCTCAAGGTTTAACTTGCAAAAGTCTGTCACACAGATTTCCACAGTGAGGACTGCGGGTTGAATCTTGAATAATTCAGGGGCTCATAAGGAAAAACGCGCCAGCGAAAGGGAGTACGGGACACTGTGATCCGTCCGATCCTAAACCTGTGGCGCAGATTAGAAGTTGTCTAAATTGAACCAGTATTCAGTAACAGTCACCCGATGCTTGATCTACGACCCAGATTTTAAATACCCGAGATCCACCCCGAACCCTCCGATCGACATCCAACCACCCAAATCTGCACACCCGAAAAGGTATTCCCTGCTCTAATCGCCAACGTTGGATCAAAATCCTATGATCCGAGCTTTATAAGGACACGATCTACTCTCGTCCACCGATCGCTCATCCTACGGCCTGGATCACCATTGTACACGTTCTAATCCTGACCATCTACCAGTGATCCAACGGCCAGACCACTTCTTCTTCCCTGGTACCGGATCCCACGACACAGGCACTAGGCGGCGGCGCCATGTCTTTGGCCAGCATTTCTAAGAGCTCCGCCACGGATTGAACACGGCTGCGCTCCTAGCATCCATGGTGGAACCATGCCCGCGATACCCATACCAGCTCCTAGATGCTCCCCCCTCTCTAACCTGAACCGATCTACGTATCTCGAGGATCAAGAGGAAGGTTCAAGGAGGTGGCTCACCAGTAATCTAGACGCAGTGACGTAGCACCGGATCCGCGGAGATGATAATCAAGAACGCCCGAACACCGACGTGCTTAAGGAGTGCCACGCCGACGAGCGACAACCGATCCTGGCTGGGGCACAAATCGAGCAGAGGCTTACGGCCATAGCAGATGAGTCCCCAAGTGAAAATCGCCCGCGGCATGACGAAGTTCTCCGACGTTGTGAGCTCGATGCCCGCACCTGGCACGGCGGACCAGCTCCCACTCCATCAGAGTGTGCACATCTAGGTCGGACCCTGCCAGCAATTGGTTGCCTAGGATCGGATCGCACCACGACAGGTCTCCAGATCCATGCCGCAACATTTTCCCCCGTGGTGACGCCGCAGAAGCCTCCGGCCATGGAGCATCAAACCGCACAGGCGCTTCCCTTGCGGACACGCTGCCACACGGAGCTACAAGCCTGCGAAGCATGACGGCGAGCTGGGTCCCCCACCCAAGCACATCGACCCCGAACGCAGGTGCCGCGGGCGCAAGATGCTCTTGGGTCGCACTGGTGGCCGCAGACGCTCCTGATCCACTTTGGTGGGCCCAGGTGAGGACGATGATGGTCGCCCGCAGAGCCCCGCGGCGGCGGCAATAGAGGCGGTCGTGCACCAGAGGAGGCGCGGAGCCGGTTCATGGCGGGGGATGGGAGCATGAGCGATCAACCACTAGGCGGATTGCACGAGGAAGAAGAGAAGGCTGGATGGGAGATCACGACCCTGTGTATTATAGAGCCTGGATTGCGGATCGCGCGCTGGTGAGGCGACCCTGGACTGATTCCAATTTTTGGGGGAAGAAACAGTTAGCGAGGAGCGAGAGGCGCGCGACGCTCCTAGGATCGGCCTGACCGCCTGAGCTTCGCGGCGTCGTTCCTTCAACCGTCCACGCAGGAAGCGGAGAAGATGGGTCCGCACTGGGGCCACCTGTCTGTGACAGAAGAACCCGAGCGCAACGCTGGAGACTGCGCAGCCAACGGAGATCGCAGCGCAGGAAGCAGAGAAGCTGTTGGGGAAGAAGAAGACCGGACGGCTAGAGGGCCCACATGGCGGTGACCCAATTGAAGTAGCGTGCGGCGCGTGATGCGTAGGGTGGGTTGTGCAGGAAGGAGGCTAGGTGGGCCGAGGCCATCCCAATTTCGGCCCAATGCGGCTGAAGTATATTTTCTTTTTATTTTCTGCTTCTTTTCTATTCTTCTTTTTTTCAGATTCCAAAACTAAATTTAAATTCATGTTTAAACTTTTAATTCACAATTCTCACTAGAATAATACCTTTACTTCTTGTAATTTCTTCTTCCCTTTAATTAATTCTAGTAATGGCTTTAATATAATTTCCTTTCTCTTCTTTTCTTTGTAAATTCCCATTTCTAAATATTCAAGTTAGTCATTTAATCCCCAATTTGGATTATTAATTTATTTCCATTAATGTGACTACTATTATTGTTAAATTCAAATAAAAGCCAACATGGTGCACAAATTAGGGATGTGTCATCTGTTATTTATTTACTTTTAAATGTGGTGTTCATATGTGTTAATGTGTGGTAACCACACACCTAAAGGGATAAATCACTATTCTCATTACTTACAATTTGGGCACTACAAATCCTACCCCCTTAATAAAAATCTCGTCCTCGAGATTTGTAAGAAAAAGGGGTGTGACTATGTTATCTCAAAACATATGCGCAAACAAAATCTCAGCATGATGCATAATTTATTAGCAACACATAGGACCAAGTAGACCTTATTATTCCTCCTAAAACAGTATCATATCATCTACTAACTAAAGTAGCACTTAGATCTTACAAATAGTGGTATATATATTTATGTAGCTTGGTGGGGCTGCTGGTGGTGGTAGTGGTTGATTAGGAGAGTATAGGTATCCAGCCACTTATTATGTGGGAATAGAGATGGATAGGTTAGGGCAATAATAGCCTGGGATAAGAAAGTTTACGGTGAGGAAGGACTCCATCTTGTGTGGTAACGCATCTGAAGGTCTTGTTTGGCTTTTATCCTTCCAGGACGCGGTTGATCATCGCTTCTCAAGTCTGAGTTAGGGACCTTCAGTCTTGGTGTTAGATACTATTATCCGAGTGGGGATAATAATTGCGGGTACACAGGTAGGTAGATTAAATAGAGTTTTATCTCGCTTTTGGGATAAATGAGTTGGGCAACCTATAACATAGGCTAGGTCGTGGTTTCACGGACGAGTTGGTTTAAGACACCAATTTAGGTTTAAAACCCATTCATATGAATATGGTCTAACCTGTTTTACCAGTATTAACCAACTAGTTTAAGTAACTTCCTTTAGATTAGATTAGATTAGATCATATCATATTAGGTAGGGTCTAGGTTAGATGGGGTATAACTAGATTAGACTAGTTTGAGTTGGATAGATCTACCGGGGTAGGATATATTAATATATGTTAGAATCTTTTGAAAAGGGATGGATTATATGGGTAGGTAGATCAGAATTTCCGATTAAATTAAAACAGAGGAGTTATGCAACCATCGAATGGTTGAGGTAGTTGCATAAGGCCAGGTTGGACTAAGGCTCCAATTTAGATTAAAACATCTTTGTCAGAGTAGGATCCAATCTTATTTTACTAGTATTATCTAACATGTTTGTCTATTAAATTATATCTGACTAGATGGGATCAGAATTAAATTGGTGTAACCAGATTAGACTAGATAAGATCTACTAATTTTATTTTTGGAATAGATCATGATTGTTATACTATTAGGAGATAAGCAAAGTGGTGGGGATAAATATGCTTATTAGGACAAGATGAGTCCCTAAGAATAAGATAGAATATTTTCGAGATAGGTTGGATCTATTAAGATAAGAAAGAATCTTTTAAGATAAGAGGAATCCATTAAGGTAAGGGAGAATCTTTTAAGGTAAGAAGGGTCCATTTAAAATGGATACACTTTAATGGAGGATAATCTAGGTTGTTTAGTTATCTCATGAATTCTATTTATTTCTATTTATACCTATACGTACAAGCAGATGTAATTGTGGACATTACTCCACAACTAATCACACTCAATCAAAGATCAAAATCATACAAATATCATAAGAACAAACAATCAAGTGTATAGATACCTATAAAAATAGTTTTGTTTTTGTTCCTAGGAGTAGGTCTCCTATTCCTAAAGGTCACTTTAGGCATAGAATTTCAAAGTGTGAAATCCACTTGTCTTTAGAAGTGAAAAGGTAAGAATAATCAGAGTAAAGCGGAAATAGATGAGAAGAGATTAAGAAAAGTTTAGAAAGAATCAGAGTAAGGTAAGTAGGTAAGGGTTTTGTCCATTTCTATCTAGGTTTCGTCCTACAGTCAACATTCCTCTAATACCACTTCTGTAACACCCCGGGCTTTAAGGGACAAAGCCGAGTGCATCTCATACATGCGCCAAAGAAGACAACATATATAATAACAGAGTGTATAGAGATAAATGTCACAATATAATCAGAGTACTTATTACATAGCGGAAGACTTACAAAAATAAAAGATAAATATAACAGGATCTAAAATCCATCCTTGGCGCTAGAAAGTCAACCGGGAGACGCCACCTAGATCGAATCGAACTTCTCCTTGTGTGGCTCCTCTTGAACCACCTGTTCTTCTCCTGTGGGGGGTGTGAGACAGCAAGGGTGAGCTCACACATGTTAATCGCTCAACAAGTTGTGGAGAATAATGTGGCATGAACTCACCAAATGTGGGAGCTTATGAAGTGTAAGGCTTATCAACAAAATAAAGGTTGAAGCTGAGCATTGCTTTTATAAGTTGGTCAAAATTTTATTAGCAATTACTAAGTATAAGTAAATAATAAACCTTAAATAAAATAATAGAACAAAATTAATAATGATCCCATGCATATGCAAATGACAAAATTGAGTTTAAGTTACATAAATTAATCATCGGAGAGTCCTGAGCTGCTCATGACTGTGAGCTCGGCTAGTATACCAGTTTTACACTCTGCAGAGGTTGTACCCTATACCCACAAGTCGTGTATCCCATGTCGTCAAGGTTAGCTAGACCCTTAGACACTACCGAGATGAATGGCTAGGGATCCATTACGAGGCCTTTACAAAGTTCCACTAGCTTCCGAAAACCCGCTACAGTTTATGGGAAGAGCACTTACAAGAATCCCCCGTCTGACCGCCATCGCAGCAAAATCAACCCGAGAACCTCCTTGCATGCAATCCCCTACTGCCCTTGCCCCTTTCGGGTAAGATAGTCTTCCACTAACTTTCTTAGTTAGTTGGCCAAGGGCGTCCCATTAAACCCTTGTGGTGGCACGTGTTTCTCAAGTTAAGCTCCATGTTCCAATTAAAATTTAATGATCTTGACATGAACATAAATAAAATATCAGGATAATTGGAACATGATATAATGAAATATTAACCCAAAACCATATAAAGCAATAGCATAACTACCCAAATGATTCAGGGGTAAACAAGGTACAAAGGATAAACAGACTAGGGTGACCTATTGGATCCCATCAAAATTAAACCTATGCATTGAATAATGATAATAAAGAATATTATTAGGTAACAAAAGTGGATCAAGGGTACAACTTGCCTGGCACTTGAGATTCCAATTACCAAGGTGATTCTTCAAATCCTCGAAACCTCGCGCTAGTCGTAGCAATACAAGCAAACATGGTATAGACAAAATTAACATCACACCAAACATAAGTACAAACTAAATAAAAATATTCTACGCGTTACTAAGAGATCGTGGGAACGAGAACCACTAAAACCGGAGTTACAGTTAAGGAGTTATGATTTTATAGAGGATTTATGTGATTAAAATGTCAAACTATATTATAAATTGGTTAATATAAATAATTATCTCAACTTTAATCTAAGTTATAAATTTACCATAAATTATACTTTGGTAGATAATGATGACCATGTTAACAAGACTAACCAACATAAATTAAATAAAGATCTAATTAGAAAAGAATGAGACATGGTATAATAAATGTTGTTAATGCGTAGTAAATACTTATACGAAACTAACGCAACTAAAACGAGTCAATCCAGAATTAAAACGAAAGAGTTATGAATTTCTGAAGGTTTTATGTGTTTGATACAAGATTAGATAGGATATAAATTTTAATGTGACTTTCATGTCAAAACAGAGGTACTAACTGATAAACAATAATATTACAAAATTATAGGAATTGGAATGGATTAATTTAGACTTCATATGAATTTTTTATAAATTAAAAAAATTATTAGCATTTATTTTTGCCTTAAAAATCAATTTCTATAACATTTTCCCTGATTTACCAATATACTGGACTGCACACCAATTACTAAAAAGCTCAAGGTTTAACTTGCAAAAGTCTGTCAGACACAGATTTCCACAGTCAGGACTGTGGGTTGAATCTTGAATAATTCAGGGGCTCATAAGGAAAAACACGCCAGCGAAGGGGGTATGATCCGTTCGATCCTAAACCTATGGCGTAGATTAGAAGTTGTCTAAATTGAACCGGTATTCGGTAACAGCCACCCGATGCTTGATCTACGACCTAGATTTTAAATACCCGAGATCCACCCCGAACCCTCCGATCGACATCCAACCGCCCAAATATGCACACCCGAAAAGGTATTCCCTGCTCTAATCGCCAATGTTGGATCAAAATCCTACGATCCGAGCTTTATAAGGACACGATCTACTCTCGGCCACCGATCGCTCATCCTACGGTCTGGATCACCATTGGACATGTTCTAATCCTGACCATCTACCAGTGATCCAACGACCAAACCACTTCTTTCCTAGTACCGGATCCCACAGCACAGGCACTAGGCGGCGGCGCCATGTCTTTGGCCAGCATTTCCAAGAGCTCCGCCACGGATTGAACACGGCTACGCTCCTAGCATCCATGGCGGAACCATGCCCGCGATACCCATACCAGCTCCCAGATGCTCCCCCTCTCTAACCTGAACCGATCTACGTATCTCGAGGATCAAGAGGAAGGTTCAAGGAGGTGGCTCACCAGTAATCCAGACGCAGCGACGTAGCACCGGATTCGCGGAGATGGTAATAAAGAACGCCCGAACACCGGTGTGCTTAAGGAGTGCCGTGTCGACGAGCGACAACCGATCCTAGCTGGGGCACAAATCGAGCAAAGGCTTACGACCATAGCAGATGAGTCCCCAAGTGAAAATCGCCCGCGGCAGACGAAGTTCTCCGACGCTGTGAGCTCGATGCCCGCGCCTGGCGCGGCGGACCAGCTCCCGCTCCATCAGAGTGTGCACATCCAGGTCGGACCCTGCCAGCAATTGGTTGCCTAGGAGCGGATCGCAGCACGACAGGTCTCCAGATCCATGCCGCAACATTTTCCCCCATGGTGACGCCGCAGAAGCCTCCGACCATGGAGCATTAAACCGCACGGGCGCTTCCCTTGCGGACGCGTTGCCACACGGAGCTACAAGCCTGCGGAGCATGACGACAAGCTGGGTCCCCCACCCAAGCACATCGACCCCGAACGTAGGTGTTGTGGGCGCAAGATGCTCCTGGGTCGCACTGGCGGCCGGAGACGCTCCTGATCCACTTTGGTGGGCCCAGGTGAGGACGATGATGGTCGCCCACAGAGCCCTGCGATGGCGGCAATAGAGGCGGTCGTGCACCAGAGGAGGCACGGAGCCGGTTCATGGCGGGGGATGGGAGCATGAGCGGTCAACCACTAGGCGGATTGCACGAGGAAGAAGAGAAGGCTGGATGGGAGATCACAGCCCTGTGTATTATAAAGCCTGGATTGCGTATCGCGCGCTGGTGAGGCGACCCTGGACTGATTCCAATTTTTGGGGGAAGAAACAGTCAACGAGGAGCGAGAGGCGCGCGACGCTCCTAGGATCGGCCTAACCGCCTGAGCTTCGCGGCGTCGTTCCTTCAACCATCCACGCAGGAAGCGGAGAAGATGGGTCCGCACTGGGGCCACCCGTCTGTGACAGAAGAACCCGAGCGCAACGCTGGAGACCGCGCAGCCAGCGGAGATGCAGCGCAGGAAGCGGAGAAGCTGTTGGGGAAGAAGAAGAAGACCGGACGGCTAGAGGGCCCACGTGGCGGTGACCTAATTGAAGCAGCGCGCGGCGCATGATGCAAAGGGTGGGTTGCACAAGAAGGAGGCTAGGTGGGCCGAGGCCATCCCAATTTCGACCCAATGCGGTTGAAGTATATTTTCTTTTTATTTTCTGCTTCTTTTCTATTCTTCTTTTTTTTTCAGATTCCAAAACTAAATTTAAATTCATGTTTAAACGTTTAATTCACAAATCTCACTAGAATAATACCTTTACTTCTTGTAATTTCTTCTTCCCTTTAATTAATTCTAGTAATGGCTTTAATATAATTTCCTTTCTGTTCTTTTCTTTGTAAATTCCCATTTCTAAATATTCAAGTTAGTCATTTAATCCCTAATTTGGATTATTAATTTATTTCCATTAATGTGACTACTATTATTGTTAAATTCAAATAAAAGCCAACATGGTGCACAAATTAGGGATGTGTCATCTGTTATTTATTTACTTTTAAATGTGGTGTTCACATGTGTTAATGTGTGGTAACCACACACCTAAAGGGATAAATCACTATTCTCATTATTTACAATTTGGGCACTACAGCCTGCCATGCTTAAGTTACCTTGGTGATGAGGAGTCCAGGTCTGAGATATTGGATAACCAAGGCATGTAGCGCGGCAGCAGTCGGCATATGCTACGGAGTTGGTGGTTATGTTGTGTTGCCTCGGCAGGTCCAAGGCTGGGAAGACACTCGCATTCTCTCGCCCTTATCGGACTGACGCCCGGTGCGGGCGCCTCTCGGTTTGGAGCTGCTCCGGCTGGACTTCTTTCTCTGCTTGCATGCTCTCTCGTCTCTCCCTATATGTATCTAGCGGTATATTACCTATGTCGCCTATAAATGTCCAGGTCTTCGTTGTGTCCTTCTCCAGCATTGAACAGGTATGCCCGCCTCTTCCTTTTCCTTCCCGCTTTACGAAACCTTGGAAGTGAGGGAGGCGAGGGGTTGGGGTCCCTGATTTGCTGCCTATGGTACTCATTCAATGGATCGACATCGCCTGTCTACATGGTCTTTCCCTACCACGGTGTCGGCTTGATATGCTTCTACCACTTCTATGTACCTGTCACCCATCAATCTGTCATTGCAAAAATTAATTATGTTGTTCCTCTGTTGTTTTGGGTGTTAGTTTTTTGTCGTGCTAAGGACTGAACATAATTTGGGTGTGTTAATACTTTATTTATTGTCTGCACATGGTTTGTGTTCTTCTGATGATGGCTTATGGATCCTGCAAAATATGTGTTAGGATTTGGAGATCCATGCGGGCACTACCACAGGGTGCTCGTTCTTTGTGTTATTGGCTCTTGGATGCATTAGGTCATTTCTGAGACCACATTGACGCAATGGACTCCATGTTGTTCGAGATTGCTAAATTGGATAGTGCAACAATGATTTGTCACACTAACAGCAAAAGGAAAGATTATTTGTTGGTTTTAACCGTTAGAAAATGCTACGAAGTAACATAATTTGTATGGAACATATCCGGTTTTTATTGATGCCTGACTTTAGCAACCACTTCATATTTTGATCTATCTTTTTTATAAGTTTGAGTTCATATAACTTATCCTCTTATTTGGTCTATGTACGGTGAAATTATGTCATTCTATAATCTCTGTTCGCTCAGTCAGTCGTTGTGAACTCTCTTCTAATCGCTCCCTTCATTGGATATATTGTACCATAATATATTGGATAGAGTAAATAATAATATCAGTTAGTCAAATAAAAAATATTATACAAAGAGCAAAAATAATTAATAAAAAATCTTAAAATCTTTTTGCTAGATAATTTACGTACATATTGTTGCGAGAATATACTCATAAATAGCCTAATACTCACTCCCGCACAATTCCATCCCGCCATGGCAGTCTCCTCCCCGCCGCCTCCTCGATTGCACCTCTCCCTCCATCTTCGAAAACCTACCCAGAACTCGCCGCCTAGCGGCAAAAAGACACGCCCCGCTCCGACAGCCGAGACGCTCCGCCGCCGGTTCCTCCGCCGGGGCGTCTCGCCGACCCCTAAGATCCTCCACACCCTCCGCAAGAAGGAGGCGCTTAAGGCCCTCCGCCGCGCAAGGAAGGACACGGCCGCAGCCGCTGCTGCGTCACGCAATCCGTGCGACGAGGAGGAAACCCGCTTCCGTGCGGCCGCCGCGGAGTACCACGCGCTCGCGGGACGGCCATGGGACGCCGGCGCCCGCGGCATGGCGCCCCCGCGCGGTTTGGACGGGGAGGAGGGCGGGCTCGAGGGCCTGAGGGAGATGCTCGCGGCGAGGAGGGGCGACGGGTTCCGTTGGCTACTGGATGACGACATCGAGGCGGAGGCAGCGGAGAGGAAGCAACAGAGGCGTCCGGGCGCCGGCTGGGATGTGGGGACCGAGGACGAGGAGAGGAGGATTCAGTTGCTAGTCAGCAGGTATTTCTCTCTTGCCATTTCAGGTTTTCTCGGATCATACCCTGACTACGGACTTCGAATAGCTTATTTATCCTAATCTATTTTATGCCGTTCGGATGTAATTTCTTAACCATGTCATCGCCTCGTCTGTATAGTTTGCTTGATGTACCTTGTCCCCTCTGGGTTGTTTTCCATGCAGTGAGGTAACCTAGGTATATATCACCGATAGTAGCCCCGAGCCTTCGCGTGATTCAGAAAATCGATTAGAGGGTTAGTCTTGATTGAAATCCGTGCGTGAGCGCCTTTTGCTTATGAATGCTCTACCATTGTCGAAGTCGACCGGGGCCACATAGTGGACTCAATGGGTCTCACTAGCCTCCTATCAATTTGAAGAATTGGTTAGAGGGTGATCTTGAAGTTGTCGCCTTCTTTTGACCCTGATCACGTGTTGATGTACCCCATGACTATTCTGATGAAGCCCGACGACATGTCCAAACGATCATGTTTGAGGACTCGAGGGAGTCCAACAGTGGTGTGCTCGAGTGGTCGTAATTGATGACATAGATGGATAATGTGATTGACGACGGCTGACTTACTACCCACCACACTTGTCGAGGCCCGACACTATTATCGAATAGGTGAGCATGGAGAATGTACACATGCTGACGGTGGGAGGAATGAATTTAGACAGGTTTGTGTAGGAAGGAGAGATTGCGTATAATGCGTGGGATGTATTGCATTGAGCCTCTAGGGAGAATATGTAGGAGTACATGACTTGGAGGGCAAGAAGGCTATCCTAGAGATAAGGAAGTTTATCCTAGATACAAGGAAAGTTATCCCAGGATTACAATCAATCCTAAACCAACCATATCAGGAGTTACCTAATATACTCTAACATGCTTAATATACACTAACATCCCCTGCAGTCGTAGCGTTAGCAACATGAACTCAGACTGGAGAACAATGGAGATATCCCCCACAGTAGGAACGTCGCTGCGAATGCTGCAACTGGAGTAGCCCATGCAAATGATAGCCCTTTGTGACGATAATGTCGAGGTGACCGAGTGCAAGGGTGTTGAGCCATTGTCGAGGTGCCGTGCGTCGGGTAGCTGTGGTCGATGTAGTTGTCGAGGATCCCGAAGACAACAAACCGCACAAGTCGTGGGCGCAGGAGCAGCACGCGGGGAGGCTCGCAGCGCGCCAGGGTGACGATGGCACAGAAGGAGGGTGCCATAGATGAAGATGAGGCGTGCTCCAGGTTTGCCATGCCTGGAAATGCGTCGTAGACGAATGCACCTACCGGTGTTGCCAGTACCACACGTACTAGGTAGAAGGCCTCAACCAAGTGTCAGTGTCTGAAGGGACTAGTAGAGAAGACCTCGAAGACAGTTGTGGTGTGGTATGGTGGGAGTGCTGTCGTAGCTCACGGTTGTCAGAGCGGAGTAGACGAAGTAGTCGAGGATTATATGGTGACGCCGGCCCAAGGTTGTGCTGTAAGAAGGCGAAGCGGTAGGCGTGGTGACACATCGAGGATCCTGAAATTACCACGGCGGGAGAGCCACAACACATAGGAAGAAGTCCTCGATGGCGCCACTATAGTGCGACGACGGTGCTTGAAGTCGGCGAAGAACTCGAAGACGAACGTGGCAAACCAGCGATGGGTGTGCCGACGCAGCTCGTAGGTGTCAAACAGCTCACAGACCGTGCACAGTAGATGCGCACCGGCGGAGTCGATAGCGATGTAGATGCAACAATGGGGGTCGACGACGCTGCTGCCCGAAGAGGCGATGCAGCGATAGGTACGACGACAAGCCGCGCTGCTGCCGAGGAGGCGCTGCAGTGGCAGAGTCGATGACTGGCCGCGCTGCTACTCGAGGAGGCGATGCAGCGACAACCCTCGTGCTCGGTGAAGAAACTCGCGGCAGACGACGGACGTCACGAGAGAGTGAGGTCACTCGCTCGATCACTCGCTCGATCGGTTGGCCAGACCGACGGCGTGTGAGGCGAGGACAACGATGGTGATGTCAATGTCGATGGCAGAACTTCCTGATCAGTAGTGGTGACGATGAACTGGCGGAGATCGATGTGTCGGTTAAGAGGCGCAGAAACAACACGCAACTAGCCACGCCATGCGGCACAGTCGGAGAAGATGAACGAGTCGGTGTTGTTGAAGCCGATGTCGATGATGCGTGAGTCGACGGACAACGGGCGATGGAGATGCAAACCCGATCTCTAACCAGGAAAAAAACGGAAATACACAGCAGCAACATATCTGGTACTTCACCGGGTAACCCGATCGGCAATGGAGGTCGCATCCGCCTCCATGGTGGCGTGCGATGTTGTCGGTGGTGGGGATACAGTCCCATCACAGTCGCCACCACGACGACATGCAATGGGCCAGATGCAGCTGGGCTAGTCGACGGGAAGGTGGATAGAGGCCTCTGATGGAGCCTTGATGGTGAGTTCCGATCTGGTGACGTGCTTGATGACGTGACGAAGAACGCAGTGGATCAGATGGATCCGCGGCGCATCCTACGAGGGAGCTACCCTCGGAGGAGAGCGATCTCCTCGGGGGCGATGTGGCGGCGACTATGGAAGGGAGGATAGGGCGTAACCTAAACTTGTGATACCATGTTAGAGTGGATGCACTAACCAGTTCAACCCAAGATCTTGGGTTGAACTGGTTAGTGCGTCCACTCTAACATGGTATCAAAGCCAGAGTCTCGAGTTCAAATCCTGGTAGAGGCTTTATTTGTGCCTCCACCCATTAATTTCCATGTTTGCGCCTTTCTTTGGCTGCTGTGAGTGGGGGTGTTGAAGTGTATAAGTGGATTGGCTACCTTCTTCCATCAGTTTATGCTTTTGGGTTAAATTGGTTAGTGCGTCCACTCTAACAGTTTGGATCCTCGTTGAATGAGGTGGATTGCCTAAAATGGTTAAGTGTCTGTCTGTGTGTGTGCGCTCCCCTAAAAGTCGTTTGTCCCCCTGCACAGGGGCCACAGTTGATAAGTGGGGCCAAGCCATAACTCGTCCTATCTTGTAGTTAATGATTGTGTTGTTTGACGCCAATCCGAGGTCCTGTACTCGCATGTCTTGTTTGGAGGGGATGACTCCAGTAGGTATAGTCCGTATGAGAACCTGGATATGTAGTTGGTGGAGATGTACACCTTCCATGCCTGCTACAGGCGACCTGGGAAGCCGTGCACCACATCCTGGATGACCTGGGCGTACGTTCCAGAAGTCTAAAGAATGTGGTATGGTGTTATGCACGTTGTCGATGGCACTACAACCTACAGGACACATGGCCGGTTGTGGAGTACATTGCCCATGCCGTCACAGTGACTCATTGTAGCCATGCCTAGAAATGTTGGGTCCTGATTATAAGGAGATGGGCACAGAGTGGCTACATTTGCACCCTTTTCGTCGAGTATTGTTTCATACGTCTTTTGCCCCCCATTAATTCCTTTGACCGGGTACGCAACATGGGTGGTCCGGATGCATGGCGCGCTCGGAGCCCCCTTTAACCTTATATTTCTAGCTTTAAGTATTTCTATCTTTAGAGTTTCTATATTTTCCTTTAGATTCAAGGAAGAGCAAGGCATGCTTGATTGCCAACAATTTTATTAGCAGACACCGCCGCCGACAACTGGTCGGTGGTGTTGTACAACCATTACTGTGATGATAGGTTCTCGTCGGTTTTTGGTGGATGTCTCCACTGATTCTCATTCTGGCTTGCGTCCGGGCCTGCGATTGTTCGCTAAAGAACATCCATCCAACTGGTATTGGAGTCGAATGATCCAACCTTGCCGCAGCCTGAAGATCGAATATCTGGTGTCGAGAAGGGCTTGGCTGGGTTACAATCGAATTGCGGGCCACCATGGAACAAAAAGAGGTAGGTTTGTGAATTCAACTTTTATAGTTATGAAGAATAATGTATAAAAAGAACTATATTGACAGACCAAAAAAAAGAATAGTTGCATTAGACTTTTTTCTTGTTAAAATATTTTTCTAGTGCACTACTACAAATAACTTGTTTATGGCTTGCTTTAAAGCTTCTTAAGAGCAAAAGAACTATACCTTATTTTGTGAATTTAGAAAATTAGTTCCAGAAATGATCTTTTTGCTCCATGAAGCAGTCATATAAGGGGAAATGTTACTTTATTTTTTGTGTAGGTAATAAACTTCCATATAATAGGTGTTTACTTATGTTCTTGTGGGATTCGAATTTTTATGTTTTTATTGATTTTTTTGTGCCTTGTCTAGTTACAGCTAAGTAAATCGTTTTGTTGTGTGTATGATTCTATACAATCTGAAATAATAACAGTGAACATACATTATTGAATACACAACTTTCCCATTAGGTTAAACGGAGATTACCTAAGTTTTCGTGATTGGAGGCTTACTAGAGTGATGAAAAGGGCTGACATCATATATAGTGAAGATAATCTACTGAGAATACTAGATGGGCTTGAGGCACGAGGAAACTGGAGGCAGGCTTTATCTGTTATTGAGTGGGTGTACAATGAAAATAGCTATAGGCATCGGAAAAGCAGGTGGGTTTTTCTTCTTCCTGTTTTTCACTGCTTGCTTCCCTGCCACTATGAGTAGCATATTTTGAAAAAAAAACATTCCTTCTAGGTTTGTGTATACAAAATTACTCTCAATCCTTGGGAAATCATTAAGGGCAACTGAAGCACTTCGCATTTTCACCATCATGCGGGTATAGTCCCTTTTCTGTACAATTAAATAAATGTCAACTTGTTTCTGCAAAAAGATAGAAAAACTAATGGCTTAACATTTTATTTTTGGTCCATAATTTACATCAGGGAGATGCTCAAATATACCCTGATATGCCTGCATACCATTGTATTGCTGTTACTCTTGGTCGAGCTGGTCTTCTGAAGGAGTTAATCAAGATTATTGAGTATATGAGACAGAAGCCCTCAAAACTAGTAATGAAGATGTGGCGCAAGGATTGGGATCCTTCATTGGAGCCTGATGTACTTGTTTATAACTCGGTGAGGATTGCCTCTTGCCCTTTTCTTTTCTTTCTTTTTACCTAATTCCCTCTTTGTGGTAATTTTTTCCTTAAAATATGTTTGTCTTGTCCCTTGATGTTGTAGGTGCTCAATGCATGTGTTCTGTCACAGCAGTGGAAAGGTGTATTTTGGGTGTTCCAGCAAATGAGAATTGGTGGTTTACCACCTACAGGAGCAACATATGGGTTGGCCATGGAAGTAAGCTTCATTTTTTGTATAATTTGGAAACATTGTACCATTGCTTGTTATCTCAAATCCTGGTACATTTCAGAACAGTTTTCCTCAATATTCCTAATGCTATATCTTGCCCAGCCAAACCTACTCTCTAGCAAAGCAACTAACCAAGGCGAACTGATTCAAGGGGGCTTATCATAAGGGTGCGTTTTGTTCAGCTTTCTAAATCAGATTCGCTGCCAAAAATCTGAAATATCAACCAAACGGGTATAACAACATAATAGATTCCAGAAAATCTACAGATTCCTCTAGTTCAATTCAGAATCACCTTCTACCCCAGATTTTTTAGATTCATATCATCCATGTTACAAGCTATCATGTTGTTACAGAATTTATAGTTGACAATTGTTTCAACTAAACATAATTTAACTTCCCACAACCGCAGCTTTCTCAAAGCCCACAACTAGGATTAGATTTACGGGAATCTACAGACTACAGCTGAACCAAACAAACACTTAGCGTCTTTCCCTTGCATAAAGGAGGGTCTTGGTTGTGGTGTCTTACCATACTAATCAAGGTTGTTGTTTGAAGGTTATGTTGAAAGCCAAGAAGTATGACTTTGTCCAGAAGTTCTATGAGAAGATGCAGAAAAATGGCGTACCACCAAGAGCAATAACTTACAAAGGTATTACACCCTCAGTTCTACAATGTAGGTTGTTTTAGTTTTGCACTAAATCAAACTTCTCTTACGTTGACTAAGTTCATAACCAAGTATATTGACATCTACAATACCAAATAAATCAACTCTCAAAACATTTCATGGTGGATTTGATGAAACTAATTTGACGATATAGATGTTGGTGTGTTTTGCTATAAGGGTGGTCAAACATAGAGAAGTTTGACTTAGTACAAACTAAAACAACATATATTTGGAACCGAACGGATATTATGTACTGTGCTATAATTTTTTACATTGAAGCTGATAGAAAGCATAATCGTTTTCTGCAGTGCTTGTAAGATCTTTTTGGGAGCAGGATAAAATTAATGAAGCTGTTGAAGCAGTCAATGACATGGAACAAAGAGGAGTTGTTGGAGCAGCAAGTGTTTACTATGAATTAGCTTGCTGTCTCTGCAATAATGGAAGGTGGAGAGATGCTATGTTACAGGTTTGTAGCTACGCATGTTACACCTTCATTTGTTAGACTACACATTATGCATCACTGTCTTTCAAGAGCTATATAATTTTCTTAGTAAATTTTTATTTCATGAACCATTATTTTGTCCATATGACCATATCGAAGTCTGGCAAGGGAAAAATCATTTATTAGTAATTTTAGTGTGAAAAGGAAGTCCAGTTTGGTCCTTCTACTTTTATCCAAATATATTGACATTAAAGTCGTTAAGTTTTTAAATTATTTTTCTACAATGTAAATACCATATTAAATAACCCCTTTGCACTTAGTTTTTTAGGTGCCTTCCTACATGGCTGCCTAGTTGGATTTTTCTGGCAGTACAAGCTAAGATGGATTCACCTTTGGTCTCCTCCCCTCTTCATTTTCTTCATCTCCATCTTTTAAGCAGCTAGCAGGGTAGAGATGTCAGATGTGTGTGTTGGTTAATTGGCATCAATGCTAAGGTCCCCCAGTTTCCCCATCTTTATTCTATGCATGTTCTCTATGGATGGTGAAGGTGTGCATTTGTGGTGTGGTGCGTAGAACCTTTGGTATAGGTGTATGCATTGTAATTATCGCTGCTGATGCCCTCTTTGGCAGGAGTATGGACACACTGCTGTACACTCCTTGGTCCAAATTGTTAGGAAATAGAATATGCCGCAGCTCCTTACCATATGCTGCAGCATATCATAGCTATAATCCGCAGCTCCTTACCATATGATGCGGCATATCATAGCTATAATTAGCAGATGTAAATCAGGGATTAGTTGCTATAGTTAGCAGATGTAAATCAGAGATTAGTTGCTATAGTTAGCAGATGTAAATCAAGAAAATTATCCTTGCCTTGTAAAGCAAGGCCAGCCGACCCTATATAATAGAAGGTGCCCCCCTCTCATTGAGGTGTGGCCAATTGCCCCAAACTCTAATTTCTACACAAATATGGTCGCACACTGTGCCTGTTCAAACAATCATATCCTTCCACCAATGTGAGAAAGAGAGGAAACTTAGTAATGGTGCTGACAGATGGTTGGTTCATTATTTCAAATAATCTATTGCAAGCTTAGGATACTAGTCGGTAGTTGTATGTTGTGTTTAGGCAAAGAAATTCATATGCATTCATTTGGATGCTTGGAAGATGATTCTCCTTACGCCCTGTTGGGATCTTTGGAATTGAATTCCATTCTAATAATAGTAATTAAGCTATATAGAGAAGTGAGCCAAAGAGCGTTTTATAAGTTGCAGAGTAGAAACATATTCCGTTGATATATAAAATCATTTCTCATACTCCGCCCCATGAATTTAAGATAGACTTATATCTAAGCTTTGGAAAGTGATGAAATGTTAAATTCCAAGCCAAATAGAGTACTTTATTAAGTAAATCCTAATTCCTCCAAAATGAATAGATCCAAAGGGCTTGTTATTTCAAACTTCTATGTCATCATCGGGACATGGCTAGCCTTGTCATTTATCAAGGTCACTAATCTTATGGAAAATAGTTAGCATGGTTCTTTGCCACTTACCAAGTTCAACGTTTAACTTATTAAAGGGATGATGCAGTATGACTTTGTGTCACTTGTGCTACATGTTACTACCTCCGTTCTTAAATATATGACGTCGTTGACTTTTCTAAAAACTTTGACTGCTGGTCTTATTCAGAAAAAATGTGAATTATCATTTATTTTGCTATGATTTGTTTTATCACTTAAGGTTGTTTCAGCATGACTTGAAATTTTACATTTTTGAATAAATATTTTGAATAAGACGAGTGGTCAAAAGTTTTTTTAAAAAGTCAACGGCATCATATATTTAAGAATGGAGGGAGTACTTAGTGATGTCAAACTTATATTATAGCATTTAATTATTCTTATTATGGTTTGGCAGTTTGCCTCAACTAGATTCTCTTAAAAGTTTTTTGTCATGGAGTTGTTAAGTTGGCCAATTTTGTACCCTTTTATTTGTACAATCAATGTAACAATATTTTACTATGGCAATGTCCGCATCGCACTTTATCACCAGGCTAAAGTCACCTCTATAGGAAAGTAAGGAACCTAGACATGCAAAGTGTGTTTGTTAAGATATGTTTCTTTCATTCAGGTTGAGAAGCTGAAACAGCTTCCCCTCACGAAACCACTGGAGTACGCATTTACTGGAATGATCTTAGCCTCATTTAATGGTGGATATATCTATGATTGCATCTCAATATTTGAATTAATGAAGGACCACTGCATGCCAAATATTGGGACTGTGAATGTCATGTTAAAAGTTTATGGACATTGTGATATGTTTGGGAAGGCAAAGGACTTGTTTGAAACCACCAAGGCTTGTTTCTTAAATTCTCAGACATATATCCACGAGCATTCGTCATTCAAAGCAGACACATATACATACAGCTCTATGCTTGAAGCATCTGCCTCTGCCCAACAATGGGAATACTTCGAATATGTGTATAAAGAGATGGCTCTGTCTCATCGCTGTCTAGATCAAAGCAAATATTCATGGTTGCTCCTCAAGGCATGCAGAGCTGGAAAGGTAATACCTGTTGCTTACAATCTACAAATGAATACATAATTTATTTCAACTCTTATTCAAGTATGACATTTAAAGCCAAACAACATATTACGTTGTTAATCTATATGTTTCTCCTTAATGCAATGATACTGCAGCTCTCCTGCTTTTTTGAGAAATAAAAAGTTGTGGTGTAGGTTCTCTGCTTGTATAGAGTGTTAGTTGCGCAGTCCATTTTCTTCTTCTTAATATTAATATAATGGCATTCAGCTCTCCCAAGTGTTAGAAAAAACCATATATTGAATTATAGTAAATCAGTTAGTCTTTGTTATTGCTTTATGCAAATTCTTTACATTCTGTTTACCCGATTGTTGTAATTTGTGTCCACATTTTTTTCTGCCAAATAACGTGACAATGTTTACCGGGCACCAAAAGAGAATATATATTGATCAACATCATCCTCTAGGTTCTCTATAATTGTTTTCTTATATGTTTTACTAGGTTCGTGTCCGTGCTTTGCCACAGAAATAAAAAACTGTATGAAACATAAATACGGAACGACAAACATCACTATGATATGCAAAATCCGTGTGGCAAACATTATCAATATCGCACAAAATATTTCTAAAGAGTCAATATAGAATTTTTAATGACAATTAAATATGTCGACAAGGTGAACACATCACTAGGAATCATTTATATGATAGAGAAATACATGTGGAATAAAATGATGCTAAACAAAAGATCTAAAATAGATCAGTTTGATCAAGTTGCATAAGATGTACAAGTTTTCCAACAGCTTCTGCATTTGGAAGTCCACCTTTCTATGTTATCTTTGCTATTTCGGACTTAATAGAATCTAAATAGTATTGAACACTAAGAAAAATACAAAATGGGATGGACCTGTGTTGACTGAAAAAACATATGGATGTAGCATTTTAATAAAAATATACTTCAAGTATTCAAGTACCAGAAAATGCCAGACAAGGGATTAATGCCACAGAGCAAAGTACAGAATACATAACGAGATATTTCATAATAGATTTAAAAAAGGAAGGCTTTTGCTTAAAATATGAGGCCTTAATCTCAAAATGTGTATCTGTGCTATTGAACAGGTCACCACCAATGGCTACACAAGTTGACTGCCCTAAACCTACAGCTTGTTGTTTGAAACACCCGTCAACAGAAATCATACATGCATTAACCAAACATAGTTAGGTGTTCGTGCGTTGCCACGACTCACAAATTATTAATCCTTATTTATGCATAATTTTAGATTTTTTTACCGTTTAAATGTGGGAGAGCAGAGAGAGGTAATGGAATAGTAGAGATAAGAGATATAAGAAATAGGGACTGCACCAAGAACATAAGCACAAATTAATTAGCATATTCTTGCCCCCTCAAGTTAAAATCATGCATCAATAGTACGACAACAATACGAATCCGGTGTGCATACTACAGAATAAGAATGTAGGCATTACCTTAATTAAAGAAGTAATGTGCTAATATTAGTAGTACCTTCTAGGGTTGAGTCTTCCTCAACACCCTTGTATGCCCAGTCGCATGCTGCAGTGATGTTCTCAGACGCATATCTTGCGGTATTTATTTATAACCAGTCAAAAACTCAGAGAGTAATCTATATTTTTATTCTATTAAGAACCTAATGTGGACACCTTAGTGCTACCACGGCTTCACCCTCCGTGCTGACACTCTGGGCCTGCCCACGTGTCCCGACTGATTCTCCCGCCCCACATGCCCCGCCTCGGCGCTGTGCCCTGTGACCCCCAGCGCCCGCGCAGCCAGCTACTGCATCTGCCCAGCACCCGACCCCACGACCCCCTGTTCCAGAAATTTAGGGCTAACCATGAGACAACACGTACCTTATTGTCTAAAAATAAACAATAATTGTATTTGAATAAATATCTTAATACCTATTTATATGATATATGACAACCGTAGCAAAGCACGAGCAACTGACTTGTCTTACTTTATGAAGGATTTGCAACATAAAGAAAATTATGACAATTGCTGTATCAATCAACGAAAAGCACTCGATGCAACAACATACAAAGATCAATTAAATGCCCAAGCACAAAAAAACTGAATGTGAAGCAAAGCATATATACATGTCTGGACATATAGTCTGGTTCTTGCCGCATGCTTCCTAGCTAGACACTTCTCCAACCATTCTCTGTGCTACAGGGCGAATAAAGGTCTCAATAATTAACATTTAGCTTCTCTCTCTTTCTTCCTATCTATAGAAAACACTTATCATAGTTTCATACCGTTATGTTTTCTTCAGGGTGTCGATGTAACCGGCTACTCTATCTCCATAGAAGTCGTCTTCAGTCGGCTGGATGATGCTGGCGTCCCAAACCTGGCAATTAGTGAACAAAACAGAGCATGCCCTAGCATTCGGGTTCCTATAGATTTAAAGATCATGACTGACGATGTCTAGTATTTGACATACGTACATGGTGTAGAACAGTCTTCCTTGCGTACCAGTGGAAGTCGACGGTGTTCCCTCCTTTGTCGGAGGTAAATCCCACGTGAAGTGGCTATGGATTACAGGTAGTAGTCGTGTTAGCAGCCAGTAGCTTGAGCGATCAGCTACAATGCTGATCCGATCACGCACACCAAATAGAGCACATCAAACCTTGTTTGCGGTTTGTACTACCTGGTGTATGTCTCTGATGAAGTGCGAGAGGAATAGGAGCATTTGTGTTAGATTATCTGCACTGCAGAAAAGCAACGTTCATGACCGTTAACGACAAATTGTCCAAAACTTTGCAGAATTGGAGCATGCACATACGAGTAGCTGGGTAGCAACATTACATTCTGGGGGAGAAGATCTCCCGTAGGTGGGGAGCTGGGAGGTATAGTTGTTGATGGCACCCACGACGCACAGGCACTTGACACCGTCCTTGTCCTTGTAGTCCCTTGACGAAACAGAAAACGACGCATGACGACCATGAGCACAGGCTTGCGTGTCACTGTGTCAGATTCATCTTGGAACTAGGGGCTTGGTCGCTTACCGTCGTAGTTGTAGGTGCAGAGGACCATTGGGGGTGTCGATGTAGTGGAGCGGCGATGACCAAGGGTACCTAAACTTGACGTCGTCGGCCTAGGAGCAGAGGCTGCTCAGGTGGTTGCCAGCGTAGGAAAACAGGATTCCACAAAACCCGCAAACGACAAAATAACCGTTTGCTTCACCTTGTTTCATGTCAAATCAGAATCATGTACACAGACTGAATCAAACACAAGCCATTGCGCATAATTCATGTTCAAGAGTGGGTTGATTATGATATTGATTCACATACTAAACAAAAATTGGTGCATGGAACACCACTTGTCCACTACAGTTTGCAGAATACCAGTCAAGATTAAACCAATACAAAAAATGTGACCAAGTTTCCATATCGACCACAATGGAGTTCCAACAAATTAAATTCAGGAGGCAAACCTTAACACAACGCCGCATATCTATCGGGCACAAACTCTGTCATTTAAAAGATCCCAGCCACCTAGCGCTGCCTACAAATTGCCCTAAAACTGGAAGCCCTCTAACAAAAGCACCAAGATGTGCAGAAAAAGAGAATGTATCATATGCCTATCCACCCTAAATAGTGACAGGAACTCGATAGATCTAATTCTAAACGAATGCCCTGTTCTCCACGTCTCCCCGATGTCGTCTTAGTAGAGGGAAGGAAAACAGGTCGACTAGGCATATCTACAGCAGACCCAAATTCAATGCGACAAGGCCACGGTGAGATTGCCGACGCTGCACGCATCGGCCGGGAACGAACAACACGACGAGGGTGGATGGTTGTGCATGTGGTCTACAATATCGTCTCAATAAGTAGTAGAGATGTGCACTGAAAACTTTTTGGTATGTTTACACTTTGTGTACTTCAATTGAAAGGACACATGCTAAATAGCTACAATTTCGTGCCAGATGTATTTGTGGATTTTTTTATTATATATTAAAAATGGTCGAGTTCGATACAAACTCTCTGCAAAAGTTAAGTGGGAGTGCCAACACTGGGTCTGTCCTTTTATTATATTAGAAGTGGCCAAAATAGGAATTGTTTTTTAAATAAATTATTTATTCTCTTTATGATTTTATGTGCAGCCATATTTGCTGGAGCATGCACTTGACTCGATACTTGAAAGAGGAGACATCCCTGATGTACAGTTGATTACTGAATCGATATGCCAGTCTATTGCTCATAGAGATTATGGAAGGACGCTGCAGCTCTTGAATATTATGACCCAGGCCTCAATAAAAATTAAAGAAGTTGAGTGGGATTACCTACTACAGCAAAATATGCATCAATTCAGCATTGATGCCCTCGAGGGCCTTATAAAGTATCTCAATACTAATGGTACTACCAATGCTGATCCTGTAGTTGATTTAGTAAGAGCACTGCAATCCCAATGCCGGGACGATACCAGTACTCAACAGTTTGAATTCTCTTTTCATGGAAGTGGAGACAAATATTTATGTAGCAGTCTGGCAGAACTAGATCAGCTCACTTGCAAGAACTTGTGCACTGATATAATTCTTGACGTCCCTGGTTCTGATAGAGAGATGCCTCAGTTAGGTGTCAGTGCTCTCATGTGCATGGACATCTCATTGAACGGTCAACGAGTGGAAAACAAACATGAGCATTCTGATCTTGGGCAGAGGGGTCTACAGGTATCTGCAATTGACAAAGTACTCGATTCCATGAATTTTTATGGTGACAATTCATATGGGGAGATGCCATCAGCTTCAAAAATTCTTGAGCTGTGGGAGCGGGAGAGGTAAATGACATGTTTGCTCCAAAAACAGAAAATTAGAGGATAAATGAAATGCTAGCGGATATTATTTGATATATGGGCAGTGCAATCCTTGTATAAATTACTAACAAATGCTGTAAATTTGAAGGCCCCTAAGTTGGTTCGTGGGATCTCAGCTGCAATCGTGTTGCCTAAAATTATTATCAGGAGGCTCTTATTTGTGTGATCTCATTGTCCATACTACGGAAAAAACAGGGAATGTATAGAAGCTCTAATCTCTTGGAAGATAAATTTATGCATTGACACTGTTTCTTTATTTATAGTGGGAGAGGTATAATTTCGTATAAAATTATAAAAATGCTCACGAAATTTACACATATGATTTACAAGTATCACAAGACTAATATTGTAGTTCCTCCTCTTTTTTGTATTGAACAAGTTTTCTAATTCCTCCCCTTCTATGCTTCGTAAATCCTAGACCTTTGGCGACGAAACTGTTGGTCTCGGTTCATACCTTCGCATCATCAATATACATGCGAATCTCTACAACATCTCTTTTCTAGTTCGCAAGTTGCTCTTGACGAACGTTTGCTTCGTTGGCTCTTTGTGTTGTACCTGAAACACATTTTCTCAATCCGAAGATAAGGGGGTTTGAGGATCTTTGGTAATGTAGGCCTTCAACACTTAGTGTCCATTCGCTCTTTCATAAGGTTATCTATAACAACTTACTCATTGAAAGAATTTAGGCCCCTGGTTGGTTTTAGTGATTAATGACAACGTAATATTATATGTGACTAACGTGTGTTTTGCAGAGACAAATAGTAAGTTAGGTCGCATTACAGGAAGATGTACTACAATGGTGAAAATAATCCCTAAGATAAGAACTTGAAGCGATGGCTGAAACGACGAAATAAAAGATGAAGGTCTTCGTATTCCGAGTGTCAAGGAGTTGCGGACACTCGGTATAGAGTTAGGTCTTTTATTTTGTTTTAGCCGTACTATAAAGGGGGATTGTCGATGAGTAGTTTGACCAAAAGAGTTCTAGTGTAGTGTTGGTGCATATTCACATTCACATCTAGTGCTAGGTGTCACTCTATAACACACTCACAAGTTAGAACGAAAATGGATTCAAAAAACATAAGAAAACAAAACTTAGGGTTTCTGGCCTAGAGGCACCGGACTGTCTGGTGTGCACTGGACTATCCGGTGCGCCCTCTGTCAGTGGGGCCAGCCTGGCCCGGGGAAGACCCTTTCCCCACCAGAAACCCGAGAGCAACGAGTTGGAAAATTAAATTATAGCCGGCACACCGGACTGTTCGGTGTGCACCGGACTGTGATTGTTCACTGTTCGGTGTGCCAACTGCCTAACGGCTAGCTGTCAGAACTAGCCGTTGGCGCACCGGACTATCCGGTGTGCCCATGCGCAGCCAGGGTTGGTAACGGCTAGTTGGTGGGTGAGGTCTATTTATACCCCCTCCACCCACCATATTGAATGTCTTGATGCCCACATTTACTCCTATACATTGGCTAGAGCATTGCAAGCACCGACAAAGCATAGTGAGGTGATTAGAAAATCTTAATCCCTCATTTGGACCTCATTAGTGCTAGTAAGAGCCACCTAGAGCACACACCGCATGCATTAGGCTTCTCTTGGTCAAGTGAAAGTCTACGACTTGTTACTCTTGGTGATCGACATCACCTAGACGGCTTGGTGGCGTTGGGAGCTCGGTGATCACCTTGGAGGAATTGTTGGTGACCCAGCTCGAGATTGTAAGCGGTCGTGAGAGATCCACCGCGTCGGAGTGGCAAAGGATTATCTCATAGTGACCACTTGGTTCTTGCGAGGACCAAGGGGGAGCGATACCCTCAAGCGTTGCCTTCGCCTGATCCTGCAGCAGCTCAATCCTCTTCAAGTACACCTCCAGCTCCAAAATCCGCTGCTTCCTCCATTTCTCCCCTTCCATAGGTAAACCAAGTGGCGGCTCCGATAGTTTTGCACCGAAGGGATTAGTTCCGACATTTATCACTGCACGCATCATCTCCTTAAGTAGAGGAGTCAGGCAACTCTTCTCCACATCCGAAACACCTGATTGAGGTGACATGACTGGCAACCTGAGAGGCTCTGAGCCATCCATGGTCACCGTCACTGGCATTGGATTCTGCGGTAGTGCTGGGAGGGAGTCTTCCATCTTGACAGGCACTGACACAGGCTGCAATTGCACCGGCTGAGGGGGCTGCACCATGCTGGTGGCAGGGGCGTTGCCAGCGGGTGCAGAATTAGATCCCAATTCAGGTGGCATCTTGACCACGGATCTCCGGCTTCCATAGCCAAATTCAAGGCCAGATACTGCCCCCACAGAAGCAACACAAAGGATATCCTAGTTTTAAGCATCCTCAAACCAGAACTAGCCAGCAACGAGCCAGACTCCAACTGTCCGCCATATGAGCAGGAATCAACCAAGCAGGCCCAGCTCTAGAAGCTGGCGCCAAAGAAGATTTAATAGCCAAGCCAACTTGAATATCCCTTGCCCCACCATCAGGAACAGAAAAAGATAGTTGGGTGCATGACATAAGGGCCTGTTTGGTTACATAGTATTTTTACAGTTTTAAAGCAATACTATGGTATTGTACAATACTATGGTTTTAGAAGCCAAAAGGTGTTTGGTTGGTGCTATCAAAACCCTGTTTTGAATACCATAGTTTACCTAAAACTGTAGTATTTTTAGAGTTTTGGATACTGAAGTCTAGACCTCAGTTTTCCTTGGTTTTCTTCCGTCACCAGCCTCTGCCACGATGGCCCGATCACCCGTTGTCCACTCCCCATGCAGTTAATACTGCGTTTCTAAACTTTGGAACCAAACAAGCATCGGTTTCCATGAAAACTGTGAAAAAAACATGGTATTTAAAAACCATAGTATTTATGTCACGACAATTATAAACCACAATATTTGGAAACCATGGTTTTGAAAGACTTTGATTCCAAACAGGCCCTAAATGTGGACAGCGGACCGACATCCGAAGCGTTCGACAAGGATATCCCACCGCCAGAGAGGACCTAGGAATGGGAAAAGACGCAAGCGCCACCAACTCTTCAACCGAGGCAGTCGAGAGAGTAGTGGCATCAACTGGTCTCCCCCATCAGAAACCGAGGGGTCACTTAGAAGGGAGAACACAGGCGCCAACGACTATTCAACCGAGGTGTTCGGGAGAGCAACGACATCAACTGGTCCTCCCACCACCGAAGACGAAGCAAAACGAGGTCCCAGTCGATCAAGCACCGAGGTCCGAACAGAGGAAGGCTAACGGTCCTGCAAACACGGGCGCTGCTTGTGGTGCTTCAGATCGCGGTCTTCGTCATCATCATCCGGTGAAGGCGGGGGTTGGCTATCAACCCGCAAGTCATCTGAACCTCCAACCTTCATTGATACACGGTAAACCAAAGTGCGAGGGAGACATGATCCATCTTCTCTAATAACCGACGACTCTTCAACATGGAGATCCAAGACAGAAGGCAGACACACCAGAGAGAAACTCCATGCCCTCAGCTTCAATATAGACATGTCGAGCCCATCCACCGAATCTGGGTGTAGAACTTGAATTAAGCAGTGCGCACAGAGAAGATGCTCCACCGTACGAATTCCCCAGAGATGCGCAGGAAGCCCACTAAGCTCAATGTCGAGGAGCACCGGCAGGACTCCGCCGCCAGCGGCCAACTCCTAACGACACCACCTTTTAAGATGCAACCGAAAAGAAGGAATGAAAAGAGATTGTCCTCCATTGTAGGCACGAACGACATGATCCTCAGAGGGGAAGAAGACCAGGAAAGAGTTGGACGCAGCACGCTAGAGCTGGAGCACATCAGCTTCAAGGCCAAGCCTTGAGGCGAGTGCATCCAGGACCTTCGCGACGAAGTCAGAACTCTCCTGGCCAAGAACGGTTACAATCAGCGAACGATGAAGGTCATCTTCAGCCCGATCAACCATCCTTGAGCCCGAAGATTCTCACAAGAGGGGAAGGAAGATGATGGTAGAGGCGAAGCGCGACTAGAGAAGCCATGAACATCCTGACCTCCACCCAGGACCTTCTTCTGACATCTCTGTCACCGGCGAGTGCGCTTCTTCAGCCCCCTACCATCGCTAGCACCGCGACCCCAGAGCTACCCTCCATAGCACAAAGGGAAGCCTCCACAGGTGGGGGTTCCCTAGAAACCGGGCGCCACACCAACGCACGTCTAAGAGAATGCGGCATCGTCCTCCGACGTGTGCACACACGTACACGGTGCCTAGGCAATCAGCAAAGGAAACACCGCACCAGACTACGACACACGACCGCGTGGTGGGAAGGCAAGAAGCAATTGAAACACTTTCCACGCAGGTCAACAGGGACAGGACTAGGAGAAGGCTTTGAAAGACAGGAACTCCGATGATGAGCCTGGCGTCTCTCAACCCTCACCAAACCACCATCTCCATCGCCAATGCATGGGTCTGGGGGCTTTTCTGCGATCAGCACCTCCTTATAAGGACGACGTGATCCACTGCTAGCCAAAGAAGCAACAGATGAAGTGTTAAGGCCTTCGTCTTCACACCATCGCTGATACTTCAAGCGACATCCAAGAAAAGCAATAGATGGGTGGTGGGGGAAGGAGAGGAGGCCAACGCCGGGAGACAAAGGGTGGTTACCGACGACATTGGAAGGACCGGCATGAGGCTATAGGGTGGAGGAGTTGAGGCATCGACCTAAGACTGACTGCAGCGGTCGACGCTACCGCCCCCCTCCCCTTGCATGTCGGCTGTAGGGGGCACCCTATGGCCGCAGCGGTGCCCCCTACAGCGCCCCCTACGTGTCGGTCCCCTTCTCTCTCTCCCCAGATCTAGCGTGTCACTGTTCATCACCCTAAACACTGTGCTGTGGGTCCACGAGTAATTATTAGTAGATAAAAAATTGATAGTTGGTATAGAAAATGATATTTTATAGTGGTAGTGGGGTATAGGGGGGTATTTAGGAGGAACCATTGTGGGAGATGAAAAAATAGGGGAAAAAATAGAGGAAAAAAGTGATATAGGGGGAAAAATTTAGGGGTAACGGTTACGGATATCCTAAGGGAGGAAGGGGCAGGAGCGGAAGAGACATCTAGCTAACCTTACATTCAGTTGTTGGACATCTAACTAATACACTGTATAACGCGTGCATATACATGTATCCTTATACACCCTCGAAAAACTATGACATCAAATCTCAAGATCAACAAAATTATCGTAAGCACCTCCATCAACAGACATATCACTTACTGGAAGATGTCATCAACTTTTAAAATAAATCTGGAAAATACAATCACCCGTGCCTGATTGAGGTTAAACCGTATGCAAATTCCACAAGTGTTACGCCCCTAGCCACCGACTCGAGTTCGCCGAGACGTGAGCAACCAGTGCTGACTCCGAGACGACGCTTTCAGGTATGGAACTTTCAGTTTATTTTTCTTTCTCTTTCCCTAGTTCATGTCTATTACAATCTATTTATGCCAAATCATTGGGTCGGCTACACCTAGGCCCAAACCATCAATATCAATGCTAATGTCTTAAGTAATCAAGGCCCAACACAGATTATGAATATATTTCTAAATACAACTCTATTACACTTCTGGCACCACTGTCCTAACTTCATTTCATTCAGTTGTCGTCACAAGGAGACGAACCCACTGCAAGACGCACAATTCACACAACCTATCTATGTTATATCAAATGATGACGACATCCTCTCAAAAATATTGATATATGTAAAAGGAAGACTTCGTATGCACATCAAACATCCATCCACCTTTGATCTTTGCTTGTAAACTGAATTTTGTACACATGGCTCTTAAATCCTTTAGTCTACCAACACAAGACACATCAATAGCAGCGAACCCTAAATTACAGTGCACATTCGGCTCTTTCTCTACATCCGAAATAATCTAGTAGTGCACTTTTAGCAATCAGTTTAAGTATATAATACACCCAAAAAATAATTTAAGGATTAAATTGCATGCTTCTAAACAAACAAGGAGAGCCAGACTCGTCCTTACATGGAGGCCTTATTTCTTCACCAGAAAGCTCTCCTTGAGAATCTCAGCAGCCAATATTAGTAGCTCCACCATCTCCATGCCTGCAAAAGAGAGCGGGTCTACTTTCCCAGACTTTGATTTAGGTGAATCAGATGGATCGCACATAGCTTCATATTTAATTGCATCTGATGAATCCCCGGACCGGCTTACAGGAAGAACCACATTAAGAGCTGTCTTCATAAGGTTTGCTTCAGTTATAAGACTGTTGAGCGCTTCAAAGGTACTCTCCAAAGGATCAGCTGACTTGATATCATCATAAACCTGACATGTTTGTTGGTATGAAAGTTATCACCTAGTAATACTGTTACTAACCTGAGAATTGACAGTCATTACTCAGTCCCTAAGGACTATTATATATATATAAACAGTGGGCCGGGCCTAATGGGCCTTAACAAATACAACCAAAAAAAATCCTGCCCTACCTGGTGCAATACCATCCAAAAGTTAATGTTTGAATTAAAATATATGAATTGAGGTTGCCACCAGATAATTGTAAGGGGAAGTGTGATGCTGCCGTGTAAAGTGCTTTAAAGCATTCTACAATAGATCGAAGTTTTTGCAATGCCTTCGGAAGAATATTTACTGCAACTAAGATTGTGCCCCTAAAAATGGCAACACACATCAGGAGTGTAGCTGGTGTAGCTTGATCATAATTGCTAAAATATTGGGAACTCGCATCTCCAAATTCCAACCATCTCAATAATCTATATGTATTTGGTGCATCCACGTCACAAGTCTGAAGACAAGAACAACACCAATATTAACAGAGCCATGATGGGACGGGTTCGCAAACTGATCAATGATCTTGCTCTCAGTGATCTACCCCTTATTGGAAGAAAATTCACATGGTCCAATCAGCAGGATTCCCCCACCTTGGTTAGACTTGATAGGGTTCTATGCATTGTGGACTGGGAGGAGACTTTCCCTAATTCTTTACTTCAGAGTGCAGCATCCAATGACTCTGATCACTGCCCCCGTGTCTCTTGGGTTTGATGGATTGCATTTCTAGCAAACGACGTTTTCACTTTGAAGCCTTTTGGCCTAAGGTTGATGGCAATCGGTTCCTTTTCAGCAATGTCCATTCTCAGCTTTGGACCTAAAACTGAAAGCGACAGCGAAGGGATTGCAGGCTTGGAGTGCTAAGAAAGTAGGACACATATCTTCCCAATTTGTTCTCGCCCAGGAGGTGCTTCATCAACTTGAGATAGCTCAGGATGGTCGTTCCTTGTCCCGGCTGAACTGTGGCTAAAAAACAAACTCAAGAAGCACACTCCTAGCTCTTGCCTCCCTTCAAAGAACTATTGCTAAGGAGCGGTCCAGAATCAGTTGGCTACGAGAAGAAGATGCTAATACTCGGCTGTTTCATATGCACTCGAGGTATCGTAAAAAGAAGAATTTTATCTCTAAATTGGTTTTTCATACCAGACATGAAGAAAAACAAAATTGATCGATGAGTTCTATGATTCATTGCTGGGACAACTGACAGAACACACTATTAACTTACAGAGTCTAGAAATTCCAACTCATGAGTTGTCTACCTTGGATTTACCCTTCTCTGAAAAGGAAGTTTGGGATACCATCATGCATCTTCCTTCAGACAAGGCTCCAGGGCCAGATGGATTTACGGGTAGATTTTATAAAAAGTCTGCTGGGATATTATTAAACAGGATATTATTGCAGCAGTCTCAGCGGTGGGGAATAGGAAATTTGCGAACTTTCACGTGCTAAACACCGCTTTTATTACTCTTATCCCAAAGAAAGATGGGGCTGCACAGGTGAAGGATTTTAGGCCCATAAGCCTAGTGCATAGTTTTGCCAAACTAATCACTAAGCTTTTTTTTCGAAAGCACAGGAGAGCTGTGCATCATTTAATTAGAGAAGAAAGTGTCCAAAATGGACCAATGTACAGAGCCTAACAGGCAAGGTAAAAACACATGCACACACACTAACCTTCAGCCAAACTACAGCCTCCACCAGAATAGAGGCCATGGCGGGACTACAGGGGGACTCCACACCCACAAAAATTATGCCATGTTCATATTAAGTGCAACCTCTAGGCCTAATTTCACAAGATGTTTAGCTCCAGCCTTAATCCAACACACCAACTCATCTACAAAAACACATCGGATAGTGCCCAGCGAAGGGTTCTCTCCATTGAAGACTGCCTTGTTGCAGTGAATCCATAAACACCATGCCCCCAAAATGATGACGCTGTTCATACCCTTTCTCTTGCTTCTATGTATCCTCTTACATACCTTTCGCCACCAATCGGCAAAGGAGATCTCATCTCCAGACAGAGAGAGATTACCAAATCCCAAGGGCAAAAAAATGGTATGCCAAAACTGTCTTGCAAAGACGCACGTACACAATAGATGTTGGATGGTTTCTTGCGTTTAATCACATAATAAACAAGACTCCATGTGGTCCAAACCTCTCCTTTCCAATCTATCTGATGTCCAACATATATTCCGTATAGCCAGCCACAGGAAAAATTTACAAAAATCACTAAGCTTTTGGCTAGCAGATTGGCCAGCAGACTGCATGACATGGTTTCGCCTAACAAAAGTACCTTCATAAAAGGAAGATTCATACAGGACAACTATATGTTGGTACAACAAACAGCCCGGTTTCTCCATCAGCAAAGACAACCCCGTTTACTTCTGAAGCTTGACATTTCCAAATCTTTTGATTCAGTATCATGGCCCTTTCTGCTCAAAGTTTTACAATATCTGGGCTTCAGGCAAGTCTGGAGAGAAATGATCAGTGGGCTGCATTGTACCTCCTCAACTCAAGTAATGCTAAATGGGTTGCCGGGACAACCTATCCATCATTGGCGTGGTCTTCGGCAGGGGGTCCGCTGTCCCCAATGTTGTTTATTCTGGTTATGGATGTGCTGGGTTTTCTGATTTCCAAAGCTGAGCATGATGGCCTCCTACAACCTCTAGCTTCAAGATTGGTGCAACACCGGTTCTCTCTATACGCAGATGATGTGGTGACTTAAAGACGATAGATATGGACATTAGCACTACTTTGGACATTCTTCAGTTGTTTGGACAGGCATCTGGTTTGTGCACTAACGTTCAGAAGAGATGTGCTTACCCCATAAGATGTACAGAGCAAGAATTGGCTTTGCGTGAAAGGGCCTCTAGCCGAGTTGGTTAGGTGGTCTGAGTAGCACTCCTCAGGTCCTGGGTTCGACTCCGCATGGGAGCGAATTTCAGGTTGTGGTTAAAAAAATCTCCTCATATGTCCCATGCCAAAGCACAAGTCTAAGGCCCGGTCCCAGTTGCGGTTGTTTCTCACATGGGCTACGGTGCCGCTGTGTATGGGTGGGTAGGGGTTCGGGGGTTTTCTGGACCTGTGTGAGAAGGTCTTCTTCTTAATATAATGCCCGGGGGCTGTCTTACCCCCCGCAGGTTGAGTTTTAAGAATTGGCTTTGCTGCAGGATATGATGCCTTGTGAGATGGCTGATTTCCAGTGATGCTATCTAGGGCTGCCGCTGGCTATTAGAAAGCTTACTAAAGATCAAGTACAGCCAAATATTGATAAAATTACAAACCAATTGCCAGGGTGGAAGGCTGATTTGATGACCAAAGCTGGTAGAAAATCCATATCCAGACAGACAGTTCTAACAGGGATGGTAATTTATTTAGCCATGGCAGTGGATCTACTGGCTTGGGCTCTTAAAGCTATTCATAAAACAGCCTTCCGGGCACATCACGGGCACTTTGAGTTCTTGGTTATGCCATTTGGACTATCTAATGCACCGGCAACTTTCCAAGCATTGATGAACGAGGTTCTAGGAAAGTATCTATGTCGTTGTGTTCTCGTTTTTTATAATATCCTCATCTACAGTTCATCTTGGTCCGATCACCTCCGTCATGTCAAAGCAGTGCTAGAAACACTATTGTTAGCTATCTGTGTACAGGGGCCTAGCCCACAGCCCACTAGGGGTCCTTATCTGTTAGGGTTAGGGTTTACACTGTACTGTTGACTGCTCATTCAATCCAACTTGGTACCAGAGCTCTAGGTCCTCCAGCCGCCGCCTCTCCATGGCCGGCCGGCCGCCGCCCCCTCCCCTCTCCGGCGACCCTTTCCCTCCCCTTCCCCTTCCTCTCTCCTACAGGGCGGCCCTCGCCGCGCCCCTGGCGGGCATCTCCCCCGCGGCCGGCGCGCCGCCGGGCTTCCCAGCCCCCGCGGCGGTCCTCTCCCCTGCGGCCGGTGCGTCGCCAGGACTCACCGCCCCCGCGGCGGCCCTCTCCCCCATGCCTCCCAGCCCCCGCGGCGGCCCTCTCCCCTGCGGCCGGCGCGCCGCCGGGCCTCGCCGCCCTCGCGGCAGCCCTCTCCCTCGCGGCCGGCGCGCCGCCGGGACTTGCAACGCCCGCGGCGACCCTCTCCCCCGCGATTGGCGCGATGCCGGCCGCTCTCCCTCCTCCAGCGACCCTCTCTTCCGCGGTTGGAGCCCCGCTGGACAAGACCGCGTCCCTGGCGGCCTTTCCCTCTGCGGCCAGCGCGCCCTCGACCCTCGCCGCGCCCCCTGTGGCCCCCTTCCCCGCTGTCCCTGGTCCTGCACATCCCTTCGCTGCTGCCGGCACGCCGCCGGGGCACGCCTTTGTGTTCACCGCCACGCTTCCCCCCACTGTCGAGCCACCTCCGCCCGCGCCGACCCAATCTGCCACCCTCGCGGCAGCCCCTGGCCACGACAGGTCCCCACCGGCTCCTGTGCTCTCCCTACCGAATGCCGCCCTCCTTCGCTCCCAGCTACTGACGCCGGGTTTTCCACATGTCACCACGACTAGCGGGGCCCCCGTTCGTGGCTGCCCCCTGTCGACCACTGTCTATAGTCAGCCGTCCGCCATCATCTCCTGTCTACACACTCCTTCGGACGACGCTGCTGCCATTCTCGCCGCCACCCGGGCGGCCGTTACGACTGCTCGCCAGCGGGCCCAAGACGCCTCCCGTGCTCTTGAGCACGAGCAGGCGGTTGTCGACGCCATTGAGCGCCAGTACGCCGAGACCTACCGCCGTCTCGCTGGCAAAGGCGTGTCGGATGGCTCCCCCACATCCGCTCGCCACAGCGCCGACACCTTCGAGCCCGCGCCCGCCCCGGCCTCAACCCTTCGCGCCTCTCTTCATGCTCAAGCGGCGGCCCTCACCAGCATCCGGGCAACCGTCACCGACGTCCTTGCGCCGGCCTCCACTCAGTACCCCCGGTGGCGCGATCAGGTCTTGCAGACCCTTCGTCGGTACGCCCTCGCCGACCACGTCCTCTCAGCGGTCCCTGACCCGTCAGAGGATTGGCTTCTGATGGACGAGGTGGTGCTCTCCTGGATTCATGGCACCCTCACGGCCGAACTTCAGGACATCGTTCGCGTACTGGACGCCACTGCTCACCGGATCTGGGGTGCTTTTGAGGCTCAGTTCCTCGGCCACCGCCAGACTCGGATTCTGTACCTCGAGACCGCCTTCCGTCAGCTTACTCAGGGCGATCTCTCTGTGGACGAGTACTGTCGTCAAATGAAGACGATGGCGGACACTCTTCGCACCCTCGGGGCCCCCATCACCGACGAGTGCCTCGTGCTCAACCTCCTCCGCGGTTTGAGCCCTCGCTTCGATCGTGTGACACCCATACTCACCCGCATGAAGCCTTTTCCCACCTTTGCCGAGACCAAGGACGATCTACTTCTCGAGGAGCTTTGCCTCTCCGCCACTTCGACCGCCGCTCCCGCCACGACGCTCTACAGTGCTCCTCGGGCTCCCCCCTCTGCCTCCGAGGGGGGATCCTCTTCGCCGCACTTCGGCCTCGCGCCGTCTGGAGCTCTTCAGCAGCCTCCTGGCTCCGGGGGGGTCGCAGTCGCGGTCGCGGCCGTGGTCGCAAGAGTGGACGCGACAGCCGGGGCCATTCCCCGGGTGGCTCCCAGTGGCCATCCATCTACAACTCGTGGACTGGCACTATCCAGATGTGGCCCGAGCCGTCCGCGGGCACCTCGTCCCCTCGCCCCGCCGCCCCTCAGCAGGTTTTCTTTGCCGCTCCTCCTCCGGCGGCGCCCTCGGCACCTCCCCAGCCTCAGCAGGGGCTCCTTCCCCTCCCAGGGTCTCCGGCTCCACCCGTGTGGGGACCCTGGACCAATGGGTGGGACACGCAGTCTCTCGCCAACTCCTTCTCCACAATGACGTTGGCCCCACCCACCTCCGTCTCTGGCTGGGTGGCTGACTCTGGTGCCTCCTACCACACCACCCCGGACGCAGGTATTCTGTCTTCCACCTCTCCCCCCACCCCTCCCTTCCGTCCTCCATCGTGGTTGGAAACGGCTCTGCCCTTCCCGTCACCTCTGTTGGTGACGCGGTCCTTCTCGGTCCTTTCTGTTTATCCAACGTTCTTGTTGCTCCCCACATTATTCAAAATCTTCTTTCCGGCCGTCAGTTTACTACTGACAACTCTTGTTCCATGGAGTTTGACCCGTTTGGTCTTTCTGTGAAGGATCTTGCCACCAGGACCCTTCTCGATCGGTGTGATAGCCCCGGGCCACTCTACACCCTTCGCCTGCCTGCTTCCACTCCACCGACCTCTACACCGCCTATTCTTGCAGCCGTCGCCTCTTCTGTGAGACTGTGACTTGGCATCGTCGTCTCGGTCACCCCGATCGTGTGCGATGTCCAAGCTCTCTAGCAGCACCTCCGTTTCCGGTTGTAGGGGATCTTTTGAGCACCTCTGTCATGCTTGTCAGTTAGGTCGTCATGTTAGGCTCCCATTCCCCATCTCCTCTTCTAGAGCAGCAGGCATTTTTTATCTGATACACTGTGATGTATGAACATCCCCTGTAATCAGCATTTCTGGCTATAAGTATTATTTACTTATTTTTGATGACTTCTCGCATTATTTGTGGACTTTTCCTCTTCGTCAGAAGTCCGACACTTTTCCCACCCTGTCTCACTTCTTCACTTGGGTCTCCACTCAGTTTAGTCGCACCATCCGGAGCATCCAGTGTGACAACGGGCGTGAGTTCTATAACAATGTGTCCCGTGACTTCTTCCTCTCTCGTGGCGTCCACCTCCACATGTCCTGCCCCTACACGTCTCCTCAGAACGACCGAGCTGAGCGGATGATTCGCACGACGAACGATGTAGTGCGCTCTCCTTTTCCAGGCTTCCCTTCCCGCTTCTTATTGGGCTGAGGCCCTCGGCACTGCCACCTATCTCCTCAATCGTCTCCCCCACCAAGGCGGTTGCCCACCCCACCCCTTACTTTGCTCTCTTCGGCGTCCATCCCTCCTACGACCATCTTCGTGTCTTCGGGTGCGCTTGCTATCCCAATCTCGCTTCTACTGCTCCTCATAAGCTCGCCCCTCGCTCCACTCGTTGTGTCTTCCTCGGCTACTCTCCCGATCATAAGGGGTATCGGTGTCTTGACCTCGCCTCCCACAGAGTCCTCGTCTCTCGTCACGTTGTTTTCGACGAGTCGGACTTCCCTTTTTCCTCCACCCCCACTGCCTCTCACCGACCTCGATGTGCTCCTCGACCTCGACCCTGTGTCCCCCACTATCGTGCCTCCCTTCCCCGCTGGTTCGCTCGCTTCACCGCCTCGCGTGGCCCTGCCTACGCCGCCCGCCCCCGCACTGCCACGTGCGGCCTCGACGCCCTCTGCGCCGCCCTCCCACGCACAACCACGTGCGGCCTCGCCGTTCCCGGAGTCGCCTCACGCGACCCTGCCTGCGTCGCCCACTCCCGCACAGCCACGTGCGGCCTCGCCGTTCCCGGAGTTGCCTCGCGCGACCCTGCCTGCGTCGCCCACTCCCGCACAGCCACGTGCGGCCTCGACGTTCCTTGAGTCGCCTCACGCGACCCTGTCTGTCCCGCCCTCCCCCGCACAGCCACGTGCGGCCTCGATGTCCCCTTCGTCTCCCGCACAGCCCAGTGCGACACCGGCGCCCGCTCTGCCGTCTCGCTACACCGAGCCCATCCAGACATACCAGAGCCGTGGTCGACGCGGTACCCCGGCTCGTTCCCGCGCCGAGGTCCCGACCTACCACCCCGTCGTCGTCCACCATGATCCTCGACACATCCACCCGATCAATCATGCATGCTTTCGAAAAATTCTTTCCCATGATAAGAAGCTGATTCTGTCAGTTCAAATAGCATACCTTCAAAAGCACAATATGCAGTCTATGCACTGAAGAAGTGAGATGCTCAACAGTACCAACACCTTCAAGAAGCATAGCATTTTCAACTCTTAACCTGCAATCCAGTAGCATGAAACAGAAAAATTATTGTGAAAATGCATGTGTTTGAAAAGAGAAGTTCGTGTTACTAGTTTAATATGCCATCACATCTAGCAGTCAGAAAAGGGCCAAAAAGAGTTCTTTGACAATGCTTAACCACCAAGTTACTGGTAACATTTTGCTATGCATCTACATGTTCCAATCGTTGTATTTGTAACTGTTAGCGTAACTGTGTATTTCTATTTCTCTCCTGTAATGGGCCTTGGCCCACATACTCAGCTATATTAATATATTCCCAACCCACATTAGCGTTAGGGTTTTCATTCCCCTAACAGTAACAGCAATATTTTCAGTCAGATGCTTTTAACATGGAGAGAAAAGGCAACAGGAAAAGAAAGCTAAACAACTTTAGTTAGGAGACACTGGGATCAATAATGAATTGATTCCTTAAGTTTCAAGAGCAATCAGCAATCCTCCTCTTCCAAACAGGTATTTAGGGTAAAAAAAGAAGTCTACAATCATTGTCTGAATACGAAGCAACATCTCTAGATGCAATCCTTTTTTTTAACCTTGACTAACATAATGCCAGTTGTCTGAATTTTTACCAGATTTTGCAAAACATATTACAAAAAGTTCTTTGGAGATCTGTGATGTGTCTAAATAAGCAACAGTTCTACATGACTTAATGTTGGATCACAGAATACAACAACAAACCCTAGCTACAGTAACGGGTACAAAATATGGACCCTAATGGGCCAGCACACATACAGCCCATAATACTCTAACAGTATTGTCTCCAATGTAGCATTTTGAAATCATTATTAGTGAATGTGCAAGTAGAACAATGTGTCTATGTCACAAACCTTGCAACATCCACTGAATGTTCTTTGCAAACTGTATGATCATTTCCATCAGAGCTCCCATGTCCAATAGTACTACTTTCTTTCCTCATCCAGTGTCTTAAAGATGTCCTCTTCAGCATAGTCTTCAGCATCCCTTGTTGGTCATGCCCAGGAATGAGTTTAGATGAATCACCAGTATCATGACCTTCCTTGACAGCAGAGCTGCTGAGCAGAAAAGATAATACAGTATTACAGTTACAATAATAACATATGTATTTTGGACCCCGACAAAAAATATGTAATGTTCACATGTTTGCTTCTGATGCAAACAATAGGAATGGTTCTTACATGCTCAATGATCAAACTCAAAAGAACTAAGCCTACAGATCAACCAAATTTAATTCAATATGATTAAGGCTTATTACATTTTTCTGTTTGGTATGTGACTTTCTATGAGGCCCTTCACAAAAACCAAGCTTTGTTATAGTGATAATGCTGTGACCAATGTTACAAAAACCTATCCCTTTTTTGAAAATTAAAAACCTGCAACTTTATCCCCTTAAAAAGATTACTCCATTAACAACAAAGTTGGTTTATTTGATTACTTACTGAAGAAAATACTTACCCCTTCAATAGCAAATATTGTTCTTTTAGTTTTGTTAATTCCATCAGGACCTTCACCTTTTCATCTTTAACCTGTACACATAAGATGAAGTAGTCAAGCGACACACTCATCCAACACTAAAGTGTGCTGATGTGCAACAGAAACTCACACCTAAAAATAGGTCATATACTAAAGAAGTAAATGTGACTAATTACTGTATATCAACTTATCAAGGATGACACTACTGGCAAACCACCAGTGTTAGCAGTGTGAATAGTCAAGTCCATAATATATTGACGAACTTCCCTAAGAAAAATCCAAGTTCAAACTTCAAAACTAACTCTAGCGGCGGACAGACTTGCTAAGCGTGGCCTGGATCACCCGGAGTCTTGCCCTTTATGCGACCAGATGGAAGAAACTATCAACCATTTGCTGGTTCACTGCAGTTTTGCAAAACAGTTTTGGTTCAACCTTCTGCAGACAGGTGGTTTCCAGGAGCTCTGCCCTTCCCATGTTGACGTCTGTTTTGAAACCTGGTGGAGGAATAGTGCTGCCAGGGTGGGCAAATCTTTATCCAAGGGATTCAATTCTCTAGTCATTTTGGGTGCATGGTCTTTGTGGAAACATAGAAATAGGTGTGTTTTTTATAATTGTAACCCTAGCGCTGCGGTGGTGTTGGCAGCTGCAAGGGAGGAGTTAATGGGTTGGCGTATGGCTGGAGCCAAAGCGCTCTCTTTCTTCCATTTAGAAGAGGTGTCTTAGGTGTCTTAGTTGTTTGGGGTGTGTTTTGGTTTTGGTTTGCCAAATGTAACACCTTTGTACCGGGGTTTTTTCTCCCCATTTTCTTCTTCTTCTTAATACAAAAATACGCAGCTCTCCTGCGTATTCAAGAAAAAAAAACTAACTCTAGTCATTTAATCCATACTTTCGAAAAGAATCATATGGTTCAGTTTTACCTTTCCAACAGCTAGGAGCAAAATGCACAAAATAGTAATGATATGAAGTATCAACTTCATGACAAACCATACTTGTACTATTTAGAACACTCGTCATATAGTACGTTGTGATTGAAAAATAATGACAAGTAGGAATTCTAGAGGTACTACTTGAGATAAGTTCTTCTGGAGTTCCTCGATAACAATCAGGTCTCTCTGTTTCTCTAATAGGTATCTTTCTTGTTCCTGTGAGAAGAGCATAAGTGCTTCCATCTGCAAAAGACACCACTGTAATGTGAGATTAGTCAATTCCAGTGAAAAAAACATGATGATTTGGACATTTTCCAGCCCAAAAAATCTCACTATAACTTTAAAGGAAAATTGGGAGAAAAAAAGTCAGGTAGGGCTATCATAAATTGATTCATGAAGATCAAAAACAAAAAAAAATCACTGAAGTGAAATGGTACCTTCTCCTGTAAGGCTTGTGCAAGTGCTTTAGATTCATCAAACGACACGGAGTTAAGATCAGCAGGATAATCACTCTACAGCATATGCAACCCCAATAAGCTGCGATTATCTATAAGAAGTGTTTTTTCGGGAAAAAAAAGGTAAATAAATTTGTAATGTACATATCGGAACCTTGATCCCTGAATAGGAAAAGCAATACAATTTTCAATTCAACACTCAAAACACTACTGAATTATTTCCCAGCAAAGAGCTAAGAAGTTCACATCTTCATCCACTATCACTTTCTTCATTCAATCATTCATGTGCCCATCATGGTAAATAAGCTTGTAACATGCTTCCAAAAAAGCACAACATGTGGCTTTATGCCAAGATTACAAAACACCTATCAGTTTGTACTATGTATTATTAAGTTGCATGCACCAACTAGTTCAACCCAAAAGCTTAAGTTGATAGGAAGAGGCTCAGGTTGAGCCTCTCTTAGGTCTCAGATATGGAATAAAAGCAAACAACAATTGTTTTATTTAATTACGCTAACTAGGATTCGAACTCGAGATCTCTAGTTCCGATACCATATTAAGTTGCATGCACAAACCAGTTCAGGCTATTAGGAAGAGGTGGATAATTCACTTATATTCCAACATGTATATGTAATGTAATTGACTGGCTATGAATTAAACACCAACATGTGTGTGTAATTGTTGCTACAGTACCAAAGAGGATGCTATGAGAGGAGCCAGTGCCGCCCTAGGGAAAGGGTCAGCGGCTAGGGGGTGAGGTGGGGCAGTGGAAGGGAGGAGCCATGGTTAGGCCCAGACAATACCGTGTAGAAAATTAGACAAACACTACACACCCATGGAGGGGTGACCTTTCATTATATAAGATATATGGTGGGTGTAAAAGGTGAGTACAAAGATACACATGCCAACACATATCTCTAACAGATTTGACTGGAAAACTTGCCCTAAAAGAAAATGTTGTCGCTTGTCAGTTTCTTAAAGAGCTAGCTTCTTATGATCCTATGACATGTTATTCCATATAATTCCTCCATTTTATGCTATGTTCTAGTGGTTGTGAATGTTGAATACACTTGAAGTGTCACATTCAGATTTCTAACTTAGTGACATGAGTAAGAGCATTCAATTATGTTTTATGGAGTAATTTTTCAATATCCTCAAAGCATATGTTTCTGTAGTCAGTAAACATAGGAAAAGGCTCAGCATAAATGTACAGGGAAGAGTTTATTGACAACATGTACGAACCTTATGACATGTGCTAGGACTGATATCTTTAGTAACATGCACATCTTTACAACTGCTGTCACAACATTGAATCTCATCGGCAGGGTGGTCACTAACTTCAGTGTTGATACAAATTTCAGTTAGTTTATCCTGAATCTCTGCAACAACTTTCATCAACCGCAACGATTCTTCTTCCAATATTTTCATAATTTCAGCCTTTTGACATGTGTAGAACTTTTGAAGTTCGGACAATCCATTTCTCAGGAATCCATCATACAGTGCCTGCACTCCAAAGTATACAATTAAAGAGGTCATGAGAAAGAACAATATAATACTTCAGAATTGTACCTGTCTTTTCTCTAATATCCGTGCATTTCTTTGCAGATGTTGTTCAATTTCAAGGCCCTACACAACCAAAAGCAATAGTTTTCAATGAACGAAAAAGATTTGGAGTACCCCAAACTTCACTTGGCATTTCCAAGCTTATCTTACCATTCTTAGGTTGCTTTGCAGCTTCGATATTTTAGCTTTAAGTGACTCTTTCTCCTCTTCTAAAGATGCCTACAAAAAATGACAAATACATTGAAGGGAAAATCTCTGATGCAAACTATTAAGGCGTCCCTTAGGCGGTAAGGCGGTCAGAAAAAATGAGGTGCCTTACCCGCCTTAAGATTGACACTAAGACATCTTCCTTACCGTCTAGTCGCTATGGCGCCCCAGGCGTCCGTAAAGCGGTTTTAGGGTGTCGCATTATGGGGATAAGGGAATGAAAAGGCGGCTGGTTGTTGGCGGAGGCTGCTCTGTTCAAAGGCTGAGTTGCGCGGCGCGCCTGTTCTGTTCGAAGGAGGGGTGCGGAGTGGCGTGGCTAGGCAGGACGGGCGGCACAGCGAGGTGGGCGGCACGGGCCAAGCAAGGCACGCAGGCACAGACAGGGAGAAGTGGGGTGTGGCCACGCAGGAGGGGTGGCGCAGCCAGACAGAGCGGGCAGGCCAGCATCCTAGCAGCAGCCCTCTGCTTTAAATCCGGTGCAAGATAATGGGCCTCCGTGCTGCTCTGTTCCCCACTCTCTGCTGTTAATTAGTGAGCTGAACCTTTGCCTTTTTCTTACTACCCACCTGTACAGAGTAAGCCATTGTCATGGAGAGTGTCTGATCCGCATCCGCTGCTGCTGCTCCCATTGATGTTGATCCTTATCACCCCATGCAAGATCCAGAGGCAAAATTCAATGACCCAGGCTGGAAGTACGGTTATTGGACAGAAATAGGGAATCAGGATAAGGTGACATGCATCCGATGCAACATGGTAACAAAGAAGGAATTAAAAGGTATAAAGAACACCTTGCCGGGGGATATGAGGACAGTCATGTGTTTCAACACCACCACTGAGATTAGAAAAGAGATGACAGCTTACTTGGAGAAGAACAAGAGGAACAGGCCTATTTTCCTTATAACATTGGTCCAGTACATGGGCAGGTGCAGGGGCAGAGGCTAGGACAGAATGAATCTGATTGCTCCGTTGTGCAGCCAAGTTCCAGGACAGCTGCTAAACGGAGGAGAGCCGCCTTTCAGTTTAGGCAACCAGCTACAACTAAGCCCAAAACATGCCAAAAGTGGTTGGGAAGGTCGCAAGCATGCTCCAGAGAATCCCTGAATAGGTTGTGGATGATAGGCGGTCTTCAGGTTCATACCAAACCACTAAGGAGGCTGCTTCCACAAAGCCAAAGGCTGACAGAGACCATGGGCTGCCTGCAAGCTACAAGCAAATAAACAGGTGCAAGGAATTTTCAACATGGCCGTGACTACTGAACTAGGCGATGATAGCACCACCTTGTTTTGGGGATGGTTGATGGGGCAGCAGTTAAAGGAACTAGCACCACTTATACATAGTATGATTCCCACCAGAATAGCTAATCGAAGGACGGTCCTAGATGCTCTAACAGATTCAAGATGGGTCCACGATATCCATGGAGTTATTTCTTGGCAGAGTTAGCAAGAGTTTCTTGGTATTTGAGAATTGAGAGGCTATACAGGTGGTGCAGCTTCAGCCAGGGGTGCTGGAAATGCCGGATAGAAATTTTTGGAGCCTCTCTCCGTCAGGGCATATTCAGCAAGATCGGCATATGATGCTCTCATGCAGAGCTCGTTGTTCTTTGAACCATGGGAGCGTATCTGGAAATTGTTGTTGCATAAAAGGTTGAATGACTTGGTCTATGTTTCATACAATCAAAAGATGCGAAGTAGGTTTCAAATGAGGGAGAAAGCCGGCACAAGCTATGACCCATTAATTATTGAGGATTTTGATTGGGACAATGAGTGGATACTCATCTGTGGTACACCCCAGCAGGGACAATGATAATATTGTTGACCTCACATGATGGATCATGTTGATGTTGCTACTAGAGCATCGGAGTCGCTTCGAGGGCACAACCTTCCAAGGCAAGCTAGTCAGAGACAAAGTTCTGGCCTTACATAGAGAAAGCATGCAAGAATGAGGCCGTAAGAAGAAGAGGGAGGTGCCATGGACGAAGACTTTGAGCCAGATCCACAAGGGGGTTGATTGGTTGCCGGTCCGCCACGCGCCTGCCTCATGCGTGCCTGGTCCCCCAACGAAGGTAATTTCCGGCTTCTCCACGCATGCAGGCAGAACGGCGAAAAAAAGCACTAAACTGCATGCGCGCATGCAGTCCGGAGGGCGTGGGGGCGGCAACCAAACACTCGCTCGCGCCCGGCCAACGCATGTCGCGAGTCTGGGCGGGTAGGACACGGCAACCAATCACGCGAAAGATGACTTGAATGTGAGTGAAGATGATGACATATCCGGTGGGAAAGAAGGCGAAGAAGACAGTAATCCTCCCATTGTTGATGAGTTTGATGATGGATATTGAGGCCTAGTTGAGAGATGAGAGTATCAGAACCTACTTATGTTGGACTTTTAGCCTATTATGTTTGCTTATATTGAACTTATAGACTTCTGTTTGGTACTTTCGTACTTCTATTCGAGACTAATTTTCTATATTTTCCTATATTTATATATGATTAAGGTGTTGTCTCGCCTTACACTTTACCGCTTCGAAGGTAAGGCGGGGGTCAAACACTCGCCTTAACTATGCAAAGCAGTTTGGTTTAGGACCAAATCAACTGGAAAAAAATCAATAAACAGTTCTTGAAAACAAATTAGGGCCTGTATTACTCAAGTACATGACACAATTAGGTCAAATAGAACATGACAATCATACTGAACTATAACTTACTGAATAGGACAAATGAGAAGATTAGCACTAAATTTATGAGTTCCATCAATAATACGGATGTTTTCTATCCATGTATTGAGCAGTATGTTGAATGAGAAACTGGGAACAAAGCATAACTGCATAAGTCCTGAAACAGATGCCAGCAAAGTTTCATCATTTCCTACCTTCTGCATTCATTTAGTTCCCAGAATAAAACTGAACAAGCCAATTAGCCAACAATGCATTAAGATGTTCAGGGGTGGAAGGAGGGAGGATCAAGCACCCCGTTATGATAGATAAGTTCCTCTTATGCACATAAAATTCAATGAAAATGCTGATTTTGCCTTCTAATAATTTATTTTTTAGCATTTCGTCCCCATATCTATAATTTTCTGGCTCTGCGCCAGATGTTTAGTGCCACAGATAATTTGTATCTTGCAATACAAATGCAAAAAAAACAAATCGCATACTTAAATACGAATCATTCTTTATAATGGATAAGGGTGGTTTACAATGTACTTCAAAGTTGAGGTTCCGCCATCAGAGCTAAAACTCCAATTGTCAGCAGAATCACCAAGAAGGATTGAACACTTCTCTTCAATAGTAAGGCTTGAAGAACATCCAGAGTCTCTGCAACGAAGGTCATAGAATTTTAGAATAACCTGAAAAAGAATTAAATATCAGCTTCTGACTGGAAAAAGGTCGGAAATAGGTTCAAGTCAGATAATTATTACAAATAATTATTACAACAGGCTGTAAGGAATATAACAGATAATAAACAACTATGTAGTTAAAATACAGTAAAGGACATTCTTATATACTTGGGAGTTCATTGGGATCACTACTGCATAGACACATAGTAAAGTAATCCTTCTAGGTCCAATCCATTCACAACCTAGAGTGTTCGGAAGAATAAAAGAAAGAACTATTTGAATCCTGGGTTTCACCAAGACGTGTCAAACACGTACAGTGTGGACACAGAAATGTAGCAGTTTTCACTAAGATACCAACCAAATTATCAATATAATTGTCGGTACCCTGAAACAGGGATACCCCCTACTACAGTATGAAGACGCGGTACCCACGCGGCTATCTCTAGTCGCGTGGTAAAGGAGCTGTGCGTGGGACCAGATCATGGCTCGCCCCAGCCTCGGGCGACTACTCTGGGCCAGCAACAGCGCCCGACCCCACCACGTGGACGGCTCCAGGGCCGCCACGTGGCCAGAGAAGATGATATACTCTAAGGTATCAACAGTGTGTCCGGACCCCCATGGGAAAGTGTCGGACCCCTGTATATACAGACCGGACCTCCGGGTAAGGTCCAAGACCTCCGCGGGTGCAAACCGGACCCCTGGGATGGGTTCCGGACCCCTCTGTGGGGGTCCGGGCCACTCACAGCAGGGTCCCGGGATTCTGGGACAAAGATTACACATGCCTTAATCAAGGCCAGGCGGGGGTCCGGAGCCGACACGTGTCCGGACCATTCCGTATACGCTTCTGCTCCCCGCTCAGGCGGAGCCCCGATGCTACCACGTGGCCTACTGCACGTGACGTAAGCCAACGGGCGGAGCCTGACGTAAGGCCTCTAGGCCGCGCGGCCTCTGCATTTATTGCGGATAAGGCGCGCCGCCTGTCCGACTGGCAGGTGATGTGCTGCCTCGGCATTTAATGAGCCATGTCCATTCCACTGGCAGGCGATGTGCCGCCTCAGCATTTAATGAGCCCTGTCCACTCCGCTAGCGGACGGCGACCAGACCATTCCGCAGGCGGCGTGCCTGTCCATTCCATTGGCAAGCGGCACATCCATACTGCCGCATGCACTACACTCATCATGACTCGCGCGTTACCGAGGAAGCAACCGCGACATATCAATACTGTATGGACTACAGACATTATGGCGCACAGGAGATTGCACAGGCGTTAGTTACTCCTATAATATATTCCTTCCGTTATGTTCCTGGGCCCACATGTTGGGGCTCAGCATCCTTATATGTGCCTCCTTTGAGCTATAAAAGGGAAGGCACACGACGTTACAAGGCAGACTCACTTAGACCCAACTTAGACTCTCACACACTCAAGCTCTCAAGCTCACAGATTCAATACAACACACGGTGGAGTAGGGTATTACGCTCCGGCGGCCTGAACCACTCTAAAACCCTTGTGTGTTCTTGTGTTCACTCATGTTCGTCGATCATCTAGCAGACAGGCAAAACGCTTAGGCCCCTCCTCATCTTAGGATTTAGGGCGGGTGCGTTCCGCCACCCGGCCGGAGAATTTCCTCTCTGACATTTGGCGCGCCAGGTAGGGGGACTTGGCATTAGGTTTTTGCTTGTTTTTTCTGCTCGACACCATGGTCCACATCGTCGAGCACCATGACTTCGTTCCCGAGGACTTCCCGATGGAGGAAGAAGCTGCCTCTTCCACGCCACGGGCCTTCAGCCGCCCTGCGTCTGGTACTGCTGTTGTGCGCTCTGCACGGCAACACACTCCTGCGCAGGCGTCCAGAGCATCAAGGGCTATGCCTGGGGCCTTGTCTGCAGCCAGGGAATTGTTGCGCCACCCTCCTAGCTCCACGGCCTCGCCGGGGGCCATGAAGCAATGGCGTGACGATGTCGACCGTCTGCTCGGCATGGCGCATTCTGGCTCAGCCAGGCCCAGGCCTCGGTCATCCCGGCGTCAACACGAGGCGTCGGCCTCAGTGCGCTCACCCTCGGTGAGGGCCGCACCGACTGAGGACCTGCGGGCGGAGCTCAACCGCAGGCGTGCGAGAGAGGACGCTCCAGTCTCTCTGGAGAGGTCTGATGACCTGCGGGCAGAACTCAACCGCAGGCGTGCGGGCGAGGATGCCCGCGTCTCTCTGGAGAGGGCACGTGAACGTCGGCTAAACGTCGAGGACTCGAGGGTCGCAACCTCGACTACGACTTCGCTGCGGTCGCACCGCAAACTCCAACGGGCGCCCGGATCCAGGCGGGTGTCCCATTGGCCGGCGTGGGCTGCGCCGCACTGGCGGATCATCTCCGCGTGGCGGCCTGGCCATCCAAGTTCCGGCCACACCTACCGGAGAAGTACGACGGTACATCAAATCCATCGGAATTCTTGCAGGTATACGTCACCGCCATTACGGCAGCAGGTGGAGACACTGCTGTAATGGCAACATACTTCCATGTAGCCTTGTCTGGGCCAGCCCGGACTTGGCTCATGAACCTCACCCCAGGATCGATCTACTCCTGGGAAGAGCTCTGTGCGCGGTTCACAGCAAACTTCGCCAGCGCTTATCAACAGCATGGCGTGGAGGCTCACCTCCATGCAGTGAGGCAGGAATCCGGGGAAACTCTCCGGGCTTTCATCTCCCGCTTCACCAAGGTGCGAGGGACTATACCCCGTATCTCTGATGCTTCCATCATCACCGCTTTCCGCCAGGGGGTGCGTGATAAAAAGATGCTGGAGAAGTTGGCCACGCACGACATGGAAACTGTCACCACGCTCTTCTCTCTGACCGACAAGTGTGCCAGAGCTGCCGAGGGCCATGCATGGCACTCGGCGCCACAGACCGGAGTCGCCCAGACGGGTGGCTCGGGTGCCGTCGCCCAAGACGGCAAAAAGAAGAACCGCGGCCACGAGAGGCCGCAGACTGCTGCTCCGATCGTCGCAGCTGCGACTGGGGGCCGGAACGAGCGCAACAAGCGCCCACGGCCACAGGGAGGCAACAACGACTCATGCCCTGTGCACCCCAACAGTCGCCACAGCGCCGCGAAGTGTCGCGAGATCATCAAGCTCGCGAAGCGCGTCAGCGAGCGGCGCGAGCAGACTTCCAAGGATGGTTCCCCACCCCGTCGCCGGCCTAGCAAGGAGAGGGTCAATGACGGTGATGTGGCCGCGGGGGAACGGGACCTCGGGTATCAGTCACCTGAGGGGGTCCTGAAGGATGTTTTCACTGAAGACTCCGACTCCAGTGATGATACCGACCGCCGCAAGAAGCTATATGTCATGTACGGCGGGAGCTGGGAGCTCACCTTCCGCAGGAACGTCAAGTCCCTGCGCCGGGAGGTCCTTTCGGCGGTCCCAGGGGTCCCGAAGGCTGCCCCACATCAGCGGTGGAGGAGCACCACCATCTCCTTCGGGACATCCGACTGCCCCGACAACATGGCAGGGGCCGGTATATTACCGCTCATCACCGCCCCTGTCATCGCCAACGTGCGGCTGCACCACGTAGGTGCAGGGAATTATCCACCAGGGGCAAGAGGTCAGCATTAGTGGGCTTCCGGATTGATAGGGGAATACCCAAGTAAGTGCAGGGAAACGATTTTACTTCACATGGCAGCAAGGCAGCAATGGTAGCCAACTCATTCTCTTCACACTGAATAGGTGTCACCGAGCTCTTGGAAATGTTGGTTATAGCCCGGCAGCATGGCCAAAAATGTCCAAAAAACTAACCACTGCTGATATATCTTGGTAAGAGGGCCGCAAGATCAGGACAACATCATCCGCATAGAAGGAGATGCGATGCATGGCTTGTTGAGAGGCAATCGGTTGCAGTATGCGCTCCCGGCAAGCATAATTGACGATGGCATTCAAGGCCTCCATTACAAGGATAAACAACATGGGGGATAAGGGATCTCCCTGACGCAGTCCCCTACGATGCAATATGTAATCTCCAGGCTCTCCATTGACGAGGATCCTTGTAGAGGAAGTGGAGAGGAGGAGGCTAATAAGATTGCACCAATTGTGTCCAAAACCCAAGTGTTGCATCATATCAAACAAGAAGGACCAGGAAACCGAATCGAAAGTGTTGGATTGAATGAGCAGTCAACAGTACAGTGTAAACTCTAACCCTAACAGATAAGGACCCTAAGGATGTGAAGTTCTTTCTTACTGTGCAAGGATCTGGCAATCTGTTGTACCAATAGGAAATTGTTTCGGATACTCCTTCCTTTGATAAAAGCACTTTGATTGATAGAGACCATACTAGGCAGATGGGGGGCAAGCCGAGCTACCAAAACCTTTTTTTTTCTCGAACGCGCAGGAGAACTGCGCCCCATTATATATTAAGCAGAGGAATAGAAAAAACAGAACAAAACAAAAAGGTTTCACAGTCCCTTACAGAGGCCAGAAACAGGCATACAAATAAAGATCCATAAGGGGATCAAAAAATCAAAACTACTCAAATCTTCCTAAAGCTCTACCAAGGGTGCAGCCAGATGTGTGAGGCCTTTTGCACCAGCCATTTCCCATCTTCTTCTTTCCTCATCAGCAGCTCTGAGGCTTGAAGACATACTTGGGTTGCAGCCATCAAAAATGCATTTATTTCGATGATTCCATAAAGTCCAAGCTCCTAGAATGATGAGAGAGTTAAGGCCCTTTTTTGTGAGACCATGAACTGCTCCTCCCACCACTTCCCACCATCCCAGGAAGGAGTTTGTAGTCGGTTGTGGTGCAAGAGAATGAAGACCAAATTTCCTGAGTAAAAGGTACCAGAATTCTCGGGCGAAAGAACATTGCACAAGGAGGTGGTCTATATTTTCTTCCTCTTGGTCACATAACAGACATTTCTCTGGATGATTTAGGCCTCGCTTTGCCAATCTATCAGCTGTCCAACATCTCTTATGGGCCACCAACCAAAGGAAGAAGCGACATTTTGGCAGGGCCCAGGACTTCCAGATTCTTTTATAATGTTCAAATGTCACAGATCCTAGGAACAATCCTTCATATGCTGATTTGGCTGAGTACACACCATTCGAGGCAATACTGAAAGTATGCTTGTCGTCAACCTCCGGCTGTAGCTCGATGCCAGATATCAAATCCCAAAGCTGAAGGTAATCTGTCAAAACCCCTACTGACAAAGCCCCTCTGATGTCAGAAATCCATTTGGCGCTAACAATTGCTTCCTGAACTGTCCTGCAATTGATTACCCGCTTCGGAATTGTGCCAATCAGCCTTGGAAACAGATCTGCAATTCTTTTTCCATTAAGCCATTTATCCTTCCAGAATTTGGTATTGTTTCCATTCCCCACTTCAGTGGTCACTACTGCAGAAAAGAAAGCTCTAGCCTTTTTTGGGACTTGTATTTGAAGTCCAGACCAGGGCCGAGAGTGGTCAGTCTTTTGTAACCAAAGCCACCTTAGTCGAAGTGCCCAACATAATTCTGGAAGACTAGAAATACCAAGCCCTCCAAGCTTTAGGGGGCGACAGACTTTTCCCCAGGCAACAAGACAGTGGCCCCCTCTAGCTTCTTTGCGACCTCTCCATAGAAAACCTCTTCTGATTTTATCAATAGCTTCCAAACCCCACTGTGGGATATCCACTGCCATTGCTAAGTATACCGTCATGCTAGTAAGAACATGCTGAACTTGCACTCTTCTTCCAGCCCCCAAAACCTTGGTCACCAGTTTAGCAAAACTATGTACAAGGTTTATTGGCCTATAATCTTTGACTAGCAAGGCATCCACTTTCTTCGGCAGGAGGGTGATAAAAGTCGTGTTGAGCAGTTTAAATTTGGAGAAATGCCCTCTCTACACCACAAGCAGGGCAGCCATCATATCCTCCTTGATGATGTCCCAACAACTTTTATAGAAACGACCTGTGAACCCATCTGGCCCTGGTGCCTTATCCAATGGTAGATCTTTTACAACTGACCAAACTTCCTCCACTGAAAAAGGTGATTCAAGGTCACTCAAATCATGTTGCTGGACAGCCAGATTGTGGAGATCCAACGTGTAATCTCTCTGTTGTGCTGTACCAATCAAGTTATTGTAGAACTCCAAGGCTGCCTGCTGTTTATCATCCTGAGAGGTGACAATCTGATCTCCTACCTGAAATTGTGCAATAAAATTCCTTTTCTTGCGGTACCGGGCTTGCTTATGAAAGAAAGAAGTATTTGCATCACCCTCTTTCAGGTACAGGATGCGAGAGCGGAACCTTGCAACAGTGCGTTCTAAGGACGCCAACCCGAGGGAGTGCTGCTTCAACTTCTTTCTAAGCCATTCCTCTCCAGGTGAGAGTTCCCTGCCATCTCTAGCGATCTCAAGGCAGTGAAGAATTTCTTTGGCCATTTGAAGCTGCAGCCTGATATTTCCCACCTTGCGCTAGCTCCATTTTTTGCAGTCCCTTGCTGAGCCGCTGCAGCTTCAGGAAAACACATTCAACCGGGCAAGAGGTGGAAATCAGGGCATTCCAGTTTTGGCTAACCGCCTCCATGAACCCGGCAATTTGGGCCAGAAACTTTCAAAGTGGAACCGCCTTTTTTTACGAATTTGGGCTTGAAAGCTAAGAATGAGGGGACAGTGATCAAAAACTCCTGAGGAGGCACTCTGCAGGAGCGAGTATGGAAAAATTCTTCCAAATCAGAGCAGCAGAAAACCCTGTCAAGCCGGACAAGAGTTGGGGAAGACCTTTCATTTGACCAGGTGAATTTGCGACCATGTAAAGGAAATTCTTTAAGGCTGCAGTCATCAAGAAAATTCCGAAATCTGCACATCAGTGGCCGGTTCAGATTCATGTTATTCTTGTCAGCTGCTTGGTAGATCATTTTTTTCAAAAAACGCAGGAGAACTGCGCCTCATTATATTAAGAAGAAAAAACAAAACATCATATTTTTTTTGGTAGATCATATTGAAGTCCCCACCTAGCACCCAGGGGCCACTGCAAATAGCTCGGATGTCTTTACGTTCCTGCAGAAATTGGATTTTTCTCTCATCTTCATGAGGACCGTAAACCACCAGTTCGAACTATCCATCCCAATAAATTGTACTGAAACTGAGAAATTATCAACGCGGGAGGAGATGGCATGGCATACTGCTCCCTTCCAAGCAACCAGGACCAGGATGCCACCCCGGGTACCATTAGCTGGAAGAGCCAAAAACTTATCCAAATCTGAACCACAAAGAGAGGAGCAGGTGGGTGGAAAATGCTGCCACTTTAGTTTCTTGGAGACAAACAATATCAGCCTTGGAAGATAGAATTGTGTCTCGAACATAATCTCGCCTAGCTTTTTTATTGAGACCACGGACATTCCACACAAGTATGTTTGACAAATTCATTGTAGACTAAAAAAACAGGGGGGGCAAGGGGTTAGCAACCAACCATAAGCTCCTGAGCTCTGAATACTCGATATTCCACTTGCCAGCCAAAAATGGCAGCAAGAGCCGCGAGGTGTGAATCAGTAAGTCACCCTTCAAACAGTTTGCAGTGATCGTCTTGTGCTTTTGGATCAATAACTTCGTCCTTGTCCACGAATCCCGGGGACCCTATGACTCGCCTTTGGGCTTCCATGATGACTGGTCCCGGCGAACAGGGTTTAGCACCGGCCACACGTCTGCTACGGCAAGGAGCAATCTAAGGCTTCTTACAGCTCGTCCTCTTGGTAACTAGTCCAGGCAACAGCTGCTCCACCGGTTTTGTGATTCTCTCGAAATCTTTGCGGGGGATGGCAGGCTCCTACAGGTCATGAGCTGTGTTATAGTGATGTCGCCGCCCGGAGTACACCTGGAGAGGCTTGGCCGACGTCAGGGTGTCGCTTGCCTAATCCATTGGCCTGCACGATGGTGGTTGATGGGTCAACACAGCAGGAGACACACCAGCTCCGAAGGCCTCAACATCCAAAGGCCCAGCAGCAGGCCCAAAAGGGGTACCCGGTGGGGAGTGAGGGATTACAGCAACTGGAGAGGTGTCTTGCATAGAGGGCCCATCCTCCAATGGCCCTGCAGCCGGCCCAACTACGAGCCCGGCAGGGCATAATGTCTCCATGGGGTGGGGAGACCCAAACGACGTCGGGATTCAAGGCGCTTCCTTGATTACATGCTGGCAGTTTAAAGCACCCGCCGACTGCACGCCAGCCGCCGGTTCCACAGCATACGAAGAGGTGGCATCGGAGACCGGAGACGTCGCCACGTGCCCAGCGACAGATTGGCACGACACAAGGCGCGCATGCACAGGCCCCCGGGGGGTGACGTCGACCACATGCATGCAGGCCGCCCCGGAGGCAAGGAAGACGGTGGAGCCCCGTTGTCGTTGCCTTCGCCGCTTGGAGAGGTCATGGTCACTATCACCATCAATAGGGTTGTCCAGCGGGGACGGCGATGGTGGACGCGCCACCGGTGGCAAGTCCGCCAATGACACCGAGATGGCAATAGGATAGTACAAGGTGCGGGTCGTCGCCTGAGCATCCCCAGCAGCCACCTGAGGTTCAACTACATGGAGGTCCATGGACGCCGGGATTAGCTCTGGCCGCACAATCACACACACCAAGCAGTCAACGTGAACGAATGGTAGTCGCGGCGATCCACAGTATCACGATGAAGTTCTTGGACCAGGCAGTAGTCGCCAAGGAGCTGCTCTGCAGTCAAGATCTCCCAAGCATGGTTGGGATTCCTTTTAGCTCCACGTTGACAAGAAAAGGGAGAGTGCCACCGCCGACGGCGAGGGCATGACGGCTCCACTACCGGATGTGTAACCGAATGGAGGGGGCGATGAATGGCCACCCTTCATTGTAGACTTGCCCTGCCAGCTCCTCAGAAGGGAGGAAGACAATGAAACTGTTCGACGCAACACGTCAAATGTCGAGCGCATCCACCTCGAGATTGAATCTCAAAGTGAGCGCATCAGAGACTTCCGTGGCACAGCCGACATCATCACGGCCAACGAATGAGACAATCAAGGCACACCGGAGTTCCTCTTCTGAACGAGCGACGCTCGTCGACCGCCTAATGATCTGCATTGGCCTTGAAGAGCCCACGGGGATGGGGTCAGCCTCATCCACCATCGGCAGGGGAGGAACGTCACTGTCAGCACCGCGGCGATCCGGAGGAGATCCCGAGCCACCACCTCGGCGTGACCCTCGCTTCCTCTGCCCATGGCGAGTGCGCTTCCGCCCACCCATGCCATCTCCTTCGCCCGCCACATCGCCCATGCACACAGCAGGAGCCGCAGAGGCTTGCATGGCCGGCGCCACCTGGGTGATAGGATGCCACACCAAGGTGCGCCGTGGCTGGGGCAAGGCCACCCGCCGGCGCGAGCACACGCGAGCGCGGTGCCCGGGCAACCGGTAAAGGAAGCAACGCACCTGCCTACGGCAAACTGCGGCACGGTGGGAGAGGGAGAAACAGTTGAAACACCTGTCACGTAGGTCAGCGGGAAACGGCTTGGAAGGTGGACGTGGAGGCCGGAGATGTCTACAACGAGAACGGCGACCTTCGACTGTCACCCAACCGTCAGCAGCCGCAGCGAACTTCACAAGGTCCTCGACCAGAGCCTTGAAAGAGACCAGCACCTCCTTGTAGGAGGCACGCTAGCCTGCGCTAGCCCAATCAGCACCACCGGATGATACAGAGCTGCCGACGTCGCTCCACCGTTGGGCTTTGGAACGGCCTTCGCGTGATGGACAAGGGGAGGCCCCCGGCACCGGGGGAAGGGTAAGGCAAGTCGCCTAACGTGGCCTATAGTGGGGTGGTCGTCGACTCCATGATGGGCGCCGGCGTGGGGCTGAGGGTTGGGGCGCCGGGGTAGGGTGTGAGGTGGGGAGCCGCGAGGGCGAAGGGAGACGAGAGGACGACCATTTTTACTATAACTCGAGGACTTGGAGAGATGTCATATCCCCTAGCGCATCAAGAACTTGACCTGTGCAGGCATCCTCTTATTACGCAAATTCCAACTTTTCATATTGGCAATCAACAAAAGTTACTTACTTTCAAGGACAATTCTGTATGCGCCTTCAGTTCTGACAGTTCTCTCTGCAAGTCATCATTTAAGTGTTTCTGTTCATCAATCTCTGATTGATATTCTCTCATCCTGCCAATCATTAAGCATCATGATATTTTGTGCCCTTATCCAAAGAACCGTTAAGTGGCAAGTACAAGATAAAGAAGAATGGAATTTAAAAACATCATGTATTCATGTTACAATTCAATCATCATTTTCTTAAAGTTAAACGCTCATAAAAGATAGAAAATAAAACATCATGTTTCGGTTTAAAAAACAAAACACCATGTTACATGTTCTTTCCAATAGAGTTTTAGGTGGCTTGTGTGTACCAACAAATAAGACAATAAAATCAAGATATATGTACCCATATATAGCTACTAAAACCTCACGTGTACATTCATCCACCAGAGAACTCATTGAAATAAAATACCAAAAGATTGTCATCTTATAAGTTCACTAATATAGTATGTAAGGTCCTTTAGTCCATGCCACAGTTATAGAAACAAACACACATATATATAAGTAATAACAGTTATGCAACATACCTTTCCTCAAAATCAGCAAACTTTCTTGACACTGCTTCTTCCCGCTCTTTTGCTTTCTCACACTAGAAAAATAAACAGAATAATATGTGATTCCCAAATTCCAGCAGGAAAACAATGTCATCCTCGCAGCATTTGTATTTAGGCACAGAATTAGCTTATTAAGTAAACTAAAAAGAACCTCCATTAATGAACTGTCCCGTTCAGCAAACGCTTGAGCGACACTGCTCTGGAAAAATCTTACTTGCTTTTCAAGATCCTTGTTCTGCATTGTTATTATAGGAAAGGTCATATCAATAACAAGTTAGAATATATGCATGCAAGGAATCTCAAGTGAATGCATAACCCTTTTAAATTGCTAGTTTGCTACTCGCCTACTCCACAACAAACTATCAATTCCTACACAAGAAAACTATGATTTTGCTACCCTTCACTACAGTTCATGTCACACTTGGGCCGACTTGTAGACAAGACATGCCTCAAAAGGTTTCATTAACAAAATAATGATAACAAAAACACCAGATTGGTTAAGTGTATATCCTCTAGAGGAGGCCACATGATATATATTTATATGGGCAGAAACTGCCAACAAGTTGTCCAACTCAATTACAATAGCGATAACCGATCAGGATTCTATAACTAGTCCTGTTTGGTTACAACTCTATCTATAATTAGAATACATCTCTATCTGTATAGAACAAGGCATGCAAGCCTAAATAATTAATCCTTCTATATTCTAACAGCCCCCCTCAGTCATAAATTATACAAGATTGTTTTAAACTGTTCCATCTTAGTGGTAGTGAGTGCCTTGGTGAACCCATCTGCAATCTGATCATCTGTGGATATTAATCTCGCATCCAGTAGCATTCTAACTATCCTTTCACGCACAAAGTGAAAAACAGTTTCAACATGTTTTACTCGACCATAAAATATTGGATTTGACGTGAGATATATAGATCCAATGTTATCACACCAAATTCTCAATGTTGGGGAACTAGGAACTTTTCAGTTCTTGTAGAAGAGATTGAACCCAAGAAGGGGCTGCCTCACCCTCAATTCTGTCTGTTGTGTGATCAGGAGAAGGAGACGCTAAACCATTTGTTAGTCTCCTGTGTTTTTTCACGAGAAGTTTGGTTTCAGATTATGAAATCTGTCGGGTTGCAGCACCTTGCTCCTAGCCATAAGAACTCTTCCTTTGAGGATTGGTGGGAAGGAGTTGCCGCAGTTCCTGTTGATCCAGCATGTAAGGGGCTGCACAAGGGCCTGAATTCTTTGATCATACTTGGAGCTTGGGCCATCTAGAATCACCGCAACCGTTGTGTATTCAATGGTGTGCAGTGCAGCCTGGTGTAGGGCTGCACTGCACACCATTGGATACAATAGCCATGATCACTACTCATTAAGTTTTACAATAGCCATGAGAACTCTTCCTTTGAGGATTGTAAAACTAAGCTGCCAACATATTGAATACACAACGGTTTTACATAGTCAAGGTCAAATATTGTAAAACTCCAACAATGTTGATATTGATACTCTGTTTTTCCGACGTGAGAGTGCAGTAACAGGTTTACAGTTCATCATACCAACTCTTTTGAGAATACCAGTAGCATATTAACTTGAGAGAGGTGGATGCTACTACTGACCACACTGCTGAAATTTGAAATTTAATTTCAATTTCCAATCAGTAAATTTTGAAGAAGGACAAGCATTTCATTTACGTTTTCTTCATATTTCCCAGTTACCTTCTGCTCTAACAATTATCTTCCCAACTCGAATTCTTTATCTAACGGTATTTACTCTTAATGAGTAGTGACTTCATTAGGCACCATTGATATTCAAAACCTTCCCATTTATGCCCTATTTTAACAATGACCTCAAATAAATGATTTGATATTGACAATTACCCTATATATCAAAACATTTTGCAATATTTTTGCACTCTAGATGTTTGGAGCTTATTTTTTCTCTAGGAAACCGTCCATCATTTTTGCAAATACGTAACATGTCACGGGCCTATCTACGCCCCCTCGAGCCAGGCCAAGTGAGGCCCAGAAGAGGGCCCTAGCTGGTCGTACCTGGCCCACGGTGCCACTAGCCCCCTCCCACCCGAAAGAGACTGAAACATATGGAAATTAGAGATAGATTTAGTAAGGTTGAGAATAAAAAGGAAGAGTTTGTTAGGAAATAAGGATTGGCTTGCTTAGGAAAGGAGGGTCCAAATCTATAAGCACTCATCTCTAGTTTGCTTGGCAGTAAGTCCGATAGGGACTACAAATACAGGGGTCATGTAACCATTTGGATCTTAAGCAAGAGTAGAGCAATTGCTCTCACTCTATATCTCTCCTCGCCCCACCCCTCTCTCCATCTACGTGTGCCTCCCTCCCTGCGCTGCACCCTCCTCTAGCTTCTGCCACCTCTTGCTCATACGCCAGCACCCCCACCCCCCCTAGCGAGGCTCATCACACAACAAAATAAAGTGTCAAACCCAGCAGAAACCATTGGAACCAAAAGAGGGAAATAAAAGAACCAAACAGCTCCAAATTTGATTTCCTATGCAGCAACTTTTGAGTGTTGTGTATTCCTTTAGCAGAGGATGTCATCAGTTGTGCTTAGCCAAGCCAAGCTCGAGCCTTTTTTAGCTTCATTTGAGCCAAGCTTGAGCTTGACTCCAACCTCGAAGGAAATCCTAGGCTCGCTTGAACTTGGCTCATTGACAACCCTAAACAGGGCAACTCCATGTTCTTTTGGAGCAGATTGATACATGGATCGCTACCATCCTCTATATTCATCGAGCAGCCAGAACATCACTAAAAAATGTGATGTGGAACCACCCCCAGCAAACTAACCCCAGTCTCCACACCCCAGTCCTCCCTCGTCAACCTCAGCAACCCCAGCAAGGTCGGTATCAAGTCCCCGCCAAGGTCAGCGCTGCAATACTACCACACAGAGAGATGCCCTTTGCCATGGGCAGTGGCTGTTTGGAGGACACTGCCACCTTGCTCCCGGCCTCCTGACTGGTGCTCCACTCCAACACACACCATCAACTTGAACTCTGCTGCCCTGAGTAACATTGCCCCAGCCCCCACCCACCTCCATGACCCGAGCTCTGATCTTCAATGCATCGTCGCCCCAAACGCCACCCCTGCCAATGTTGTTGTCCTGGATTCCAAGCCTGCCCGGCGTTGTGGTCAAGCATGCTGAGAGGGAGTGTAAAGGGCCATGAACCTCACCAGCACCAACCCCGATAAGGTCACGTGCTTCGAGACTGAGCTGCTCGAGCCTTAACGAGAGAGTTGGAGGATTGAAACTGCTGCTGCTTGGTAGAGCTCCAATCCACTCCTAAATAGTCTGAAGGGACAATCTTGCCCCTTTGGTTCCCTAATCCTTATTTCTTAATAGCTCACATTGGTTGCACTTCACTCCCTTCAAAAGCTGCACAGAGTTACATAAAACCATCTGCATTGGCCGCTCCAAGGCAGTCTTCACCACCAATCACTACCCCTCCTTATGATTCAAACACATTCCTGTTTCGCCTACCTGTAATCATGGTAGTAAGGTTGTTCTCGACGTCACATGGTAGTAAGGTTGTTCTCGATGTCACTGGAAATCTGAGATGTATGTGTGACAGAGATCCGAACATCTCTAACTCAATATAAACTATTAGTTGGTTCATTCCCTAAAATCAAACACTTCTAACTTTTAATCCATCGCCCTGGCTGCACCTTTAAGGCCTTGCAACCCCAGGCAGGTTCAAGCATAAGCATATCCTATCCAGTACAGTTGCATGTTTTACATTGAATACATCTAATACAGAAGTATCACTTGTTCTTCTGCTTCTTGCCTCATCGACGAGACGACGATGAAGAAATTGTGTCTGTGCTCAGCACGCAATGTCCAGTAAGGAGTACTGCCCAAGATCAAGATGGAAAATGGCACTCTGTTGGGGTGACCAACTCACTAAACCAAATTTCATTTAATAACATGTCCATGCACTATTACTCTTTGCGTATATGTTAAAGATAGAAAAGAACAAATTCAGCACACATCTCTTAGCAATGTTCATTACTGCTAAAAGCTACAGTTTATTAAATAAAATAGCCACATATTTTAAGTCAAAGTGAGAAACCTTTGATAGTGTAGCACCATGTAACTCAGCAAGCTGGCTCTGAAATAATAAAAAATGAAAGAATGAAAAAAATTTAAAGCTGCTAAATAACAATAGGGAGAAAGAAGTAGCACACCTTAATTCGATAAGCTTCAGCAAGCTCCTCTTGCAAATTTTGATTTTCTCTTAAGCAACCACCTAACTTTTTCTGGAGGTTCTCAATATCCTGTTCCAAAGCTGCTGTCCTGAATAGTTACAACAAAAATATTGCTTTGTTTGCATAGTGAACACAAATGAAAGATTAAATTAGATATGGACGTACCTCTGAGTAAGCATTCGAGTTGCAACAGAAACATAACCAGGCCCAGCTTGTTGCATACATAATTGCTCAATATCTTTTCTGAGCTCATCACGCTCTACAAACAAAGTATCTATCAGCACACCCTGTACCACAAGAACATATACAATGATAAAATCATTAAACAAAAAAGCTCTTAAACAACTACTGCTTCCAGAAATAAATGCAAGTCCATCCAGAAAAAAATGAGAGAACACACTATCCAAAAAAGGTCAGCAGTTTCCTCATAACGTCATATTATTATATGTATTGGAATTTGGAAATAAATATAATGTAATGAACCAAGAACTTGGGCAGCTCTTTCAGGACTGTTAGGAACCAAGTCCTCTAGCCTCACTGATCGTAGGTTATAGCGGTGGGAGATCGGGGTTCGAGGCTTGAAGCGCGAAGAACGCCGAGCCGGCGCCGTAGTTGACGGCGCAGCTCACAACAGGGGCGGCTGGCTAGGGCTAGAGCTAGAGAAATCCCGACTCCCTAAAGGAAGCCGGAAACAATCTTGTTTCTGCTTAATCAATCCCAAGGTGTCTTACAAGTATTTATAAGAAAAACTAGCTATCTAGATAAATCTTCTTATTATAAGACGTGATTTGATCCGCATATGTTTGGTAAAAGAACAATCTTCTCCTTTAATCATAAATGGAAAGTGTTCAATTAGAACATGAAAACGTGACTCAATTGGTCTTAGTTAGTCTTCGGGACAGAGTGGAAGAAGGGCGGAGACTCTCGAACGAGGAAAAGGATCACTATGGGCCTTGGGCCCTACCCTGATGTGCGCATCAGCCACTAATGGCCCTGTTGCACCTAGTATAGGTCTGGCCGTACATAACAAGGACACTTCAGAATTGCATCATGCTGGCATATATAACCATGTAACCTCTTCAATTTCTCAGTAATGAAATAAGTTAAGTGATTAATCCCAGTGTGCACTCCTAAGACCTCATCTAGGAGTACTTGATATGTCAGATGGCATAATTTCTCGTTTTATAGAAGCATAGGAATTCCAATTGACTATCCGCATTTTTTCATATTTAATAGGTTGCATAGTTATACTAGTTTTCCTATATACTAAATGATGCAGCTGGATCGAATTGCTTCAACAGAAAAACAACAGTACTGAAACAAATCTACAGGATGAAGAGTTGAACTACAGAGAACTTTTTTTGAATTTGATCTAAGAGGACTGCATTAATGAACATAGCAAAAAAGCAGTATCATATATGATAGCGCTGATTAGTGAAATAAGTATAGATGACAATCTTGTGTTGTGTAGCACAGTACACAGATGTGATGCGAGTCTTACCTCGCTGCAGATTTTCAACTTGACGAGTTAACGCTTCAACAAGATCTACTTTTTCATCCATTTCTACAGAGAACAGAGAAAAGGGGGGACAATTTTTCTTGAATGACCAAAAGCATTTTGATATCATAATTATTGAAAAAAAATAGCAATTTGCGAGAAATAGAAGCATGTTAAGGTCATTGCACAATTATTTGATTCAACAAGATAACCAGTCTTCCTTAAAAAACCAAACTAGCCCCACAAAGCACAAACAACTAGACTAGCAAGGGCACTTAGATTTATAGCATGTCCTGAGAACCGGTAGAAAATATTTGGTTTCTGTGAAGAAAATGGCTTCTGAGGGCATGATACCATGACAAAAAATGGTCCTAGAAACATGACTAGGAAAGTGGAGCTTGAGACCATACATTATTCTAACAGAGAAAACACCAGAGAATGCAGATGAAAAATAAAACAAAAATGACTAGGTAAGCCCCAAGAACAGCTTCAAAGAGCGATCATAATGACCAAGGCTCAGAAGTAAGAACCTTAGGTTTAAAAAAAAAGGAGTCATAGAACATGTTCTATCCTACTCCATTCCAAATTATAGTTCAACTTAGCTTGTCTTGTCAAACTTCTCTAACTTTGACCAAGCTTTTTGAAAAATATATTAGCATCTACAAGTTCAAATAAATGCTCCATCAAAACAAATTTCATAGAAAAAATAATGAAACTAATTTGATGTTCTAACTTCTAACTGTCGGTGAGTTTTCTATAAACTTGGTCAAAGCTGAAGAAGTTTGACTTAGGACAAAGCCAAAGTGAACTATAATTTCATTCAAAAAAAGTGAACCATATTTGGAACGCAGGAAGTACTAAATTGAGCCATCATAAGATATATTCAAGAAAAAAAAACCATTGCAAGGTATATCAGTTCAAATCATCATATAGACAAAAGTCTGTTAGATATACATTATACAAGCAAACCAGCGCTTTAAACAACTTCATATTTCCTGCAGTCAAGAAATTACCTTTTGCCGCTTGAACAAGACATAATCTACTTGAACTATTTCAGAGAAGGTTGATTAAAATCAGTAATCTGAAGTGGAATTTGGGATTACCATATTGTAGCCCTTCAATCCGTCTTAACAATAGTTCCAAAGAATTCTGTTTTTCATCCTTTTCTGTTTAGAATCATACAGATAATTTAATTGCATGGATCTCACTGTATCAAGTATAACATAATCAAATAGATGTACTCAAAACAGAAACAAAATCACAATGCATTGCAAAAAAAACTTCAATGTAATATTTTTTCTAGAAAATTGATCAGATATGTCATGTTAAGTGATGCAAGAGGCAACTAACAGTTGAACAGTAGGGAACATTGGAAACTAAAGAAAATTTGGTAGTTCAATTCGCTCAACATTTTTTCTCTGACAAAAGACAACAGCAGAAGCAGAATTTAAGGCATGGAACTAACAAAGGATCTCATGGTGATGTGGCATGGGAATATACTTGTTGTAATCCTTCTATAATGACTATTTAAACTGTGGGAGGGAGGAACTGAGTTTAAACCACAAATGTTGACACTCATTCAGGAATCAAATTTATAAACAGCTAATTGCAAGAGTCATGCCGAATAAGATCTTAATATCCTGACATGGATTTTGGTAAGGTTCAATGTTTTCATCATTTATTTTGTAATCCAACTCCAACTTGTGCTTTCAGTTTTCACATACAAACAGAGGTCCCCAACCATAATAGCAACAAGCACAAAATAAATGTCCTTAACCTACATGCAGCAAGGTGGCACACAAAGTCCTCGATAATTTTGATATTTAACATGATAACCTTTCATGTGCCCATTTGCACTACTGCTTCAGTAGTCAGTACAGCCAACTTTCTGCGCTATGGAAATGCAATTTCTTTTCACTGATGGGATCAATTTAGTTGGCTGCTAGCCAGCTACCCACAATGACCTCCAGTATAACATATAATGACCTGCAGTCAACAGTGCGCTCTACTTGGAAATAATTTTGCATTAAACACATGAAACAGAGCGGTCCAGTCTTAGACGAACACCCACCACGAGGTAAGAACACAGAACTGATAACACCATAGCACAATGGGAATCTAGAACAGACAAATAATAACACCAAAGGCTTAAGGTTACCGATTACACTATAGCACAAAGGAAGCTAGAACAGACATAATAACACTGATTTGGTGACAAGGGGATCACGGGGGGGATTGAAGGGGATTGAAGGGGAAATAAACTAATTTCTCCCTCAATCCCCTCCAATCCTCTCGTGATCCCGGGTCACCAAATCAGCCCTGAAGGCTGGAGATTACCGCGCTGGAGCTCCTCGATGCGACGAAGCAGTTCAGAGGAATCTGCAGCTTGGTCCATTTCACAGCCCACCCGATACACTGCTTGCAGGGGGGAAGACCCAGTAAGGACTAGTTTGGCAACAAGATTACAAAATACCCGAGGAAGTAATCCATCAAGGAAGTTTTAAATGACACGTCAATTCCCTAGGAATATTTTCCCCACTCGAGTGTACTTCCCTGCCACTCTTTGGCAACCAAGGGGCTAAAAACCCCTCTTGACACAATACTTCAAAAAATCAGAAAAAATCAAAGAAAAATAAGAAATATTTAGAAAAATTAGAAACTCAATGAAACATCACTAAAATTCTAAAAAATGCACGACATGATCATCTAATATCCAACAAAATTTAATTTGAATAACATCTAATATCCAACAAAGTTAATTCATCCATCATCACATCACATAAGGTCATCTTCATTCACATGTATTAAAACAATGTTATAGCATAGCTATTAGTAAAACAACTAATGCTTAGTTGGTTGTTATTTCTCCAGGTTTCTGAGTGGTTTAGTTGGCTGGTTGGTTGGTTGTACAACTGACGATGCTTCTTCTACTTATATCAGCAGCACATCTAGAACAATTGCCACTAGTATCATACTAGGTTACAACCAGAGTCTCAGCTGCTGCTGCCACAACAAGTATGTGTTGTTGTAAGTGCTGGGATGTTGTACATCAAAAAAGGGTAGCTGGTCATGTAACAATCTAAAATCTTAGTCGTCCTTGTTGATTCTTGATGTTCAATTTAGTAATGGCAATGTGATGACCCCCTTTCCACCAAACAGAAAAAGGAAACATTTCACAAGTCCGATTGTGTTGACATTAGAACACAGCAAGACATAAAAAATTTGTATTAAATGTAGTGCATATATTCAGTGAACTATATTTAAGTGTAGCACATATATTCAATGAACTGATATTTCAGTGCATATATTCAGTGACATGATATATTTCAGTGAACTCGTATATTTTAGTGAACCGATGTATTTCAAGTGTAGTGCATATATTCAGTGAACTGGTATATATGTGTAAAATCATTATTACCAAATTCGATATGCGGGGAATATTAGCAAAAAAATGATGTACTTTTGAGAAAATCATCCATGGAAAAAACAAGCAGGTGGCTAAAGCTTGGCAAGACAGCAATTTGGACACGGATTGTGTTATTAAAATTTGTAGGTCCTATATAAATACTGATATGAGGAAAATTAATACGTCAGAAAGACAAAGTGTACTGCTTACTTAGTCTGCATATGACCAACACACCTTTGGTTTAAACTACCATGCTTCAGTTACGAGGCCACTATTTTTGTTTTGAAGCTCAAATAGATTATTACTACAATTCCCAAAAGAAGGCATCTCCATATGTGATTTTATGTCTTCGTATTTATAAGAAATACAAGAAGCAATGGCCTTTTTTGAATTTTTGTATGTTAGTTTGCCTCAACGAGAATGGCAGATGACAACTGAACAAAATAGTGTTCATTTGCTGGCTACAACAATAGATGCACTATTGAATTGACCCGTTGTATGCATGCAATCCAATCCACTCCAGAGGGAATGGAATTTCTCCACAATGCAAATTTTACAAGGTTTCAAGACGGTGGACTGAGCTGTGTGAAGCACGACAACTATGGGCAGACATACCTGGGCGAAGGGCTCGAAGGTGGAGATGGGGGGCATGGCCCCTGGCAGGCGGGCGGCGGCAGTGGCGGTCGTCTAGTCCTCGCCACTAGACAGTAAGGGCACATGAGGCACGCGAGAGAGCAGGTGCATGCGTGCAGGGGGAGAACCGGAGAAGGATTTCGGTCTTTGCTCTTGTTCGCGTGTGAGGTGGTGGAATGGACTGGACAGTGACCTGAGGAGGCGCAGTTGCTAGCGAGTCGTCTCGAGTAGACGTTGGAGACGATAGAGAAGAAATCGCATGGAGTGATAGAGGCCTGAATCAAATCGGGCCCCGGTCTTCTTCCACAAACCGCATCTCTCCTCACTCAGTAGGCAAACCCTAGGTTGGGGCAAGATGCTCGGTGGCCTGTACGACAAACTCCCACCGTGTCATCGACGTCGGTCAGCCTGCGCCCGCCTAAAGCCGCCTCTACCTCCATCCCTGCTCCCACCGCCGTTGCCACCGAACCAGCCTCCGCCACCTCCTTCCAGCCCGCGTTCGTTGCAATCCAAGATGGTTTAGGAAGAGGTGCGGGAGGGTGCTGGACTTACCTGGACAGGATCACGAATGGAGGAATGGCGATGACGGGTACACTAGCATCGCCGACCACGCGAGTAGGAGAAGACAAGTCCGGATAGCTGCCCGACGTCTGGAGATCGGGCGGGTTTCCACGCAGAAACTGGGCTCGGAGGTGGGCGGATACCCCACGGAGCCGCCTTCCAAACAAATCAGAACCACGTCCCGTCGAAGTTTTTCGCGTGGTTCGTTGGCACAGGGAAATTACCGGATTCCTAGGAAGTGATCTGCCAAACTAACCCTAGAGAACACGGGTGTATGTTAACAAAAAGGATGGTTGTGCACATATATACAAAATATCTTTTTGCAAAAAAAAAATACAGATTTGTAGACATAATGAGGGGTGTTTGGTTTATAGGAACTAACTTTTAGTACCTCTATTTTATTCCATTTTAGTCCTTAAATTATCAAATACTACTTATGTTCTCGAATATTTGTTATCTGCTTGTTTATTTTTTACTAAAACACGACAAATAAAAAGAAATGGACTGAGTACGCAAATTAAAACTCTATTTATGGACTAAAATAGAGGGAATAAAAATTAGTCCCTAGAAATCAAACACAGCTAAATGTATACTACACATGTAATTGGATCAGATCAGATCGGAAGACAAATAGCTTACGCTAGGGTTTGTGTGTCGTACAGCAGGAACGGAAAAAGATGGGGTGGTGGGTGCGCGTCGTCGGTAAGAACCCGGAAACGGCGACCTAGGAGGCATGGCCTATCACGGCGGCGGCGAGTCGTCGCCACCAGAGATAGAGAGTATGCGAGGGGTAAAGGATAGCGCTAAGACAGAGTATGCGGGGGCAACGAGAGAGAGAAAAAGTAGACGCTTGCAATGAAGAAAATTCGGTAACCCTTTCGCAACGGCAAAGTACTAGAGAAGTAGAGATGGTCATGGCACTCCAAACTCGTCATGGTATGATACGACTTATTTAACTACTAGGAATGTGCCCGTGCGCTGCCACGGAAGTAAAAAAATAGTATAAAACATGTATCGCACAATCTAGTCTGATATAATGGGCCCTAAGATCAGAGTAACAGACTATCTCACACCCATACCTCACAAAACAACACAGTTCAAATCACAACTAAACCCCAACCACATTATCAATAAGAGGACAATGAAACCATGTGAATAGAGACAACAATTATCTATGGAAAGGCTAATGCTAGCAAGAAGAAAGAACTTAAGAACTGCAGATAATTTCTTTATTGTCACCACCCCTAGACAAACTTTTCTCCTTTTAGAACACCCAGGAAAAATGAACAATGTAATCCTATGACCATCCCAACACACAACAGTGTTCACAAACAACAATGGAATTATACTACAAATTGAATATAAATTTACTATGGACAAGGAGGCCCCTTGGCATGTCAAGTGAGTCGAGTCCGCTCAACCAGAAACACATTTGTTTCCTCATCGTCCCGAGCTCTTAGTGGGCCCGTATTTGCAATAAGATCTATTGCTACACATAGTATCCAACACCTTCCATTGGTTTTACTACTTTAGAAGTGCCTTGACATTCTCGGGTCTCCATCCAAGCTCCCAAGCCCTTTGCTCCCACAAAGAAGTCAGTTTCTTTTGTTGGACCAATGCTTCCACTGAGTTCTCCCTAGCTTCTTCATAGGTTATCCATGCTTGAGCTGCATTTGTCAGCCTCCTTATGATACTATGAAGCTAACTTTTTGGCCTCGAGCAACTTAACATCAGCCTCTTGTTGAGGCTGTGTTGCCTCCTCTTCTCTCTGTTTTAGTTCTTCTACAAGCAGCTTTGTGAAACTCTTTTCTATCTCTTCACCGGATGCGTTTTTTCTCGAAAAACGCAGGATAACTTCACCGGATGCGTGACTCTTGACCCCTTTAAAGTGTTTAGCACAATCTGAAAACATGGGAAGGCACCAGTTTCAGTTATAGCACAGTAATCACAAACTGAATGGCATGGTTAAGAACATAGAATGTTCAAAACAACTCCATTGCATGTTTGTGTGTCTATCTCGGTCGAATATAAAACCAAGCCCCTACCTTTCTTGAGAAGATGATTTGAATATATCATGGCATAATGGTAAAGATCTACTTTGAGGAATGGTATTATTGTTGTGTCTAGCTCTCGGCATTGCTTGGTATGTCAGTTGCGCAAAACATAAGAATGCACATAGAACATAAAAGTGATATGAATTAGAAATAACTAAAGAAATTAAGCACTTGTTGATCTAACCTTTTCTTGGTAGCACTTTGGTGGGTTTGAAGCATTGAATAATTTATTACAGCTCGTGAATATGCAGGAGGGACCAACTCACTTGTAAGGCTGCTTTTGCTTGCTTGAACCGGTGCCTGTGATTTTGAGCATATGTTTGAGTCAATAGTAAATTTTATAGAATAGTAAGTATTTTAATTCATTGCTACTGCTTGTGAAAGTTATATGACCTTATCAACATAAATGTTTCTATTGCTATCTCACGTAGCTGGCAGTCCATCATCACACATCACTGACATAGGTGTGTTGGCTGATCCATGAGTAGCTTTTGGTCCAGTTGATGGAGAAGTTAAAGGAGCGCATGAGTCTCTTGTTGGTTGGTCATGTAAGTATCAGTTATTTATGTTCATCAGTGTAGTAGAGTGTAAGAGAGTAATTTGAATATCAGTTCTTCATGCTTCCTAGTGCAATAGAGGGTAACAGTCAGCTACTCCCCTGCAATATGAAAAACTAAAAATTAGATGATCATGAACAATTGCGCTCTTTTAGATGCTTTTGCAATAACAAAACACATGTAAATATAGAACATATACAACCTATTAGAAGGTTACATTACAAAAATTCAAATAGAGTGAACAAGATTTGAAAGTCGCCTAGAGGGGGTGAATAGGGCGAAAGTGAAATTTACAAATATAATCACAACTACAAGCCGGGTTAGCGTTAGAAATAATAAAGAGTCCGAGAGAGAGGGCGCAAAACAAATCGCAAGCGAATGAAGAGTGTGACACGCGGATTTGTTTTACCGAGGTTCGGTTCTTGCAAACCTACTCCCCGTTGAGGTGGTCACAAAGACCGGGTCTCTTTCAACCCTTTCCCTCTCTCAAACGGTCTCTCGGACCGAGTGAGCTTCTCTTCTCAAATCAAACCGGGAACAAAACTTCCCCGCAAGGACCACCACACAATTGGTGTCTCTTGCCTCAGTTACAATGGAGTTTTGATCACAAGAACAAGTGAGAAAGAAAAGAAGCAATCCAAGCGCAAGAGCTCAAAAGAACACGGCAAATCTCTCTCGCTAATCGCTAAAGCCTTGTGTGGAATTGGAGAGGATTTGATCACTTGGGTGTGTCTTGTATTGAATGCCTAGCTCTTGTAAGTGGTTGAGAGGTGGAAAACTTGGATAACTTAAATGTGGGGTGGTTGGGGGTATTTATAGCCCCAACCACCAAACTAGCCGTTTGGGTGGAGGCTGTCTGTCGCATGGTGCACCGGACAGTCCGGTGCACACCGGACATGTTCGATGCGCCAGCCACGTCACCCGAACGTTAGGGTTCCGACCGTTGGAGCTCTGACGTTGGGCCCGCCTTGATGTCCAGTGGCGCACCGGACATGCACTGTAGAGTGTCCGGTGCGCCACTTCGCGCGTGCCTGACTTCTCCGCAGTTACACCGGACAGTCCGGTGAATTATAGCGGAGCGAATTCCCGAAGCTGGCGAGTTCAGAGTTGCTTCATTCCTGGAGCACCGGACACTGTCCGGTGTACACCGGACAGTCCGGTGAATTATAGCGGAGCGACTCTGCGTTTTCCCGAAGGTGAGGAGTTCGGCGCGTGGAGAACCCTGGTGCACCGGACATGTCCGGTGGTGCATCGGACAGTCCGGTGCGCCAGACCAGGGTGCCTTCGGTTGTCCCTTTGCTCCTTTTGGTGAACCCTTTTCTTGGTCTTTTTATTGGCCTTTTGTGAACCTTTGGCACCTGTATGACTTATAGACTAGAGCAAACTAGTTAGTCCAATTATTTGTGTTGGGCAATTCAACCACCAAAATTAGTTTAGGAAATAGGTGTAAGCCTAATTCCCTTTCAATCTCCCCCTTTTTGGTGATTGATGCCAACACAAACCAAAGCAAATATAGAAGTGCAGAATTTGAACTAGTTTGCATATGCAAGTGCAAAGGTTACTTAGAATTGAGCCAATAAATATTACTTACTAGATATGCATGGATTGTTTCTTTATTTTTAACATTTTGGACCACGCTTGCACCACATGTTTTGTTTTTGCAAATTCTTTTTGTAAATCCTTTTCAAAGTTCTTTTGCAAATAGTCAAAGGTAAATGAGTAAGATTTTGCGAAGCATTTTTAAGTTTTGAAATTTTCTCCCCTTGTTTCAAATGCTTTTCCTTTGACTAAACAAAACTCCCCCTCAAATAAATTCTCCTCTTAGTGTTCAAGAGGGTTTTAAGATATCTTTTAGAACATAAATAGATATCAATTTGAAGTTTTCCAATTGAAAATCATTTTGAAATTTGGGTGGTGGTACGGTCCTTTTGCTTTGGGCTCATACTTTCTCCCCCTTTAGCATGAATCGCCAAAAACGGATACTTTGAGTGAGATATAAGCCCTTTCTTAACTACTTTCTCCCCTTTGGCAAATAAAACATATGAGTGAAGATTATACCAAAGATGGAGAGATGCTCGGAGTGACGGCGAAGGATGAGTAGTAGAGTGGAGTGGAAGCCTTGTCTTCGCCGAAGACTCCAATTCCCTTTCAATATACCTATGACTTGGTTTGAAATTTACTTGAAAACACATTAGTCATAGCATATATAAAAAGAGACATGATCAAAGGTATACTTATGAGCTATGTGTGCAAATTAGTAAAAGAAATTCCTAGAATCAAGAATATTGAGCTCATGCCTAAGTTTGGTAAAAGTTTGTTCATCTAGTGGCTTGGTAAAGATATCGGCTAATTGATCTTTAGTATTAATGTATGCAATCTCGATATCCCCCTTTTGTTGGTGATCCCTAAGAAAATGATATCGAATGGCTATATGTTTAGTGCGGCTATGCTCAACGGGATTATCCGCCATGCGGATTGCACTCTCATTATCACATAGAAGAGGAACTTTGGTTAATTTGTAACCATAGTCCCGCAGGGTTCGCCTCATCCAAAGCAATTGCGCGCAACAATGGCCTGCGGCAATATACTCGGCTTCGGCGGTAGAAAGAGCGACCGAATTTTGCTTCTTTGAAGCCCAAGACACCAAGGATCTTCCCAAGAACTGGCAAGTCCCCGATGTGCTCTTTCTATTAATCTTACACCCCGCCCAATCGGTATCCGAATAACCAATTAAATCAAAAGTGGATCCCCGAGGGTACCAAAGCCCAAACTTAGGAGTATAAGCCAAATATCTCAAGATTCGTTTTACGACCGTAAGGTGAGATTCCTTAGGGTCGGCTTGGAATCTTGCACACATGCATACATAAAGCATAATATCCGGTCGAGATGCACATAAATAGAGTAATGAACCAATCATCAACCGGTATACCTTTTGATCCACTGACTTACCTCCCATGTCAAGGTCGAGATGCCCATTTGTTGCCATGGGAGTCTTGATGGGCTTGGCATCCTTCATCCCAAACTTGGTTAGAATGTCTTGAGTATACTTCGTTTGGCTAATGAAGGTGCCTTCTTGGAGCTGCTTGACTTGGAATCCTAGAAAATACTTCAACTCCCCCATCATAGACATCTCGAATTTCTGTGTCATGATCCTACTAAATTCTTCACATGTAGATTCGTTAGTAGACCCAAATATAATATCATCAACATAAATTTGGCATACAAACAAATCATTGTCAAGAGTTTTAGTGAATAAAATAGGATCGGCCTTGCCGACTTTGAAGCCATTAGCAATAAGGAAATCTCTTAGGCATTCATACCATGCTCTTGGGGCTTGCTTGAGCCCATAAAGCGCCTTAGAGAGCCTATAGACATGGTTAGGGTACTCACTGTCTTCAAAGCCGGGAGGTTGCTCAACGTAGACCTCTTCCTTGATTGGTCCATTGAGGAAGGCACTCTTCACGTCCATTTGGTAAAGCTTGAAGCCATGGTAAGTAGCATAGGCTAATAATATGCGAATTGACTCAAGCCTAGCTACGGGTGCATAGGTTTCACCAAAATCCAAACCTTCGACTTGAGAGTATCTCTTGGCCACAAGTCGAGCTTTGTTCCTTGTCACCACACCATGCTCATCTTGCTTGTTGCGGAAGACCCATTTGGTTCCTACAACATTTTGGTTAGGACGTGGAACTAAACGCCATACCTCATTCCTAGTGAAGTTGTTGAGCTCCTCTTGCATCGCCATCACCCAATCCGAATCTTGGAGTGCTTCCTCTACCCTGTGTGGCTCAATAGAGGAAACAAAAGAGTAATGCTCACAAAAATGTGCAACACGAGATCGAGTAGTTACCCCCTTATGAATATCGCCGAGGATGGTGTCGACGGGGTGATCTCGTTGGATTGCTTGGTGGACTCTTGGGTGTGGCGGCCTTGGTTCTTCGTCCTCCTTGTCTTGATCATTTGCATCTCCCCCTTGATCATTGCCGTCATCTTGAGGTGGCTCATCTCTTTGATCTTCTCATTCATCAACTTGAGCCTCGTCCTCATTTTGAGTTGGTGGAGATGCTTGCGTGGAGGAGGATGGTTGATCTTGTGCATGTGGAGGCTCTTCGGATTCCTTAGGGCACACATCCCTAATGGACATGTTCCTTAGCGCGATGCACGGAGCCTGTTCTTCACCTATCTCATCAAGATCAACTTGCTCTACTTGAGAGCCGTTAGTTTCATCAAACACAACGTCACAAGAAACTTCAACAAGTCCTGAGGACTTGTTAAAGACTCTATATGCCCTTGTGTTTGAGTCATATCCTAGTAAAAAGCCTTCTACAGTTTTAGGAGCAAATTTAGATTTTCTACCTCTTTTAACAAGAATAAAGCATTTGCTACCAAAAACTCTAAAATATGAAATGTTGGGCTTTTTACCGATTAGGAGTTCATAGGATGTCTTCTTGAGGATTCGGTGTAGATATAACCGGTTGATGGCGTAGCAGGCGGTGTTGACCGCCTCGGCCCAAAACCGATCCAGTGTCTTGTACTCATCAAGCATGGTTCTTGCCATGTCCAATAGAGTTCGATTTTTCCTCTCCACTACACCATTTTGTTGTGGGGTGTAGGGAGAAGAGAACTCATGCTTGATGCCCTCCTCCTCAAGAAAGCCTTCAATTTGTGAGTTCTTGAACTCCGTCCCGTTGTCGCTTCTAATTTTCTTGATCCTTAGGCCGAACTCATTTTGAGCTCGTCTCAAGAATCCCTTTAAGGTCTCTTGGGTTTGTGATTTTTCCTGCAAAAAGAACACCCAAGTGAAGCGAGAATAATCATCCACAATAACTAGACAGTACTTACTCCCGCCGATGCTTATGTAAGCGATCGGGCCGAATAAGTCCATGTGTAGGAGCTCCAGTGGCCTGTCAGTCGTCATGATGTTCTTGTGTGGATGATGAACACCAACTTGCTTCCCGGCTTGGCATGCGCTACAAATCCTGTCTTTCTCAAAATGAACATTTGTTAGTCCTAAAATGTGTTCTCCCTTTAGAAGCTTATGAAGATTCTTCATTCCAACATGGGCTAGTCGGCGGTGCCAGAGCCAACCCATGTTAGTCTTAGCAATTAAGCAAGTGTCGAGTTCAGCTCTATCAAAATCTACTAAGTATAGCTGACCCTCTAACACTCCTTTAAAGGCTATTGAATCATCACTTCTTCTAAAGACAGTGACACCTACATCAGTAAAGAGACAGTTGTAGCCCATTTGACATAATTGGGATACAGAAAGCAAATTGTAATCTAATGAATCAACAAGAAAAACATTGGAAATGGAATGGTCAGGAGATATAGCTATTTTACCCAAACCTTTGACCAAACCTTGGTTTCCATCCCCGAATGTGATAGCTCTTTGGGGATCTTGGTTTTTCTCGTAGGAGGAGAACATTTTCTTCTCCCCAGTCATGTGGTTTGTGCACCCGCTGTCGATGATCCAACTTGAGCCCCCGGATGCATAAACCTACAAAACAAGTTTAGTTCTTGACTTTAGGTACCCAAACGGTTTTGGGTCCTTTGGCATTAGAAACAAGAACTTTGGGTACCCAAACACAAGTCTTGGAGCCCTTGTGTTTGCCCCCAACAAACTTGGCAACTACCTTGCCGGATTTGTTAGTTAAAACATATGATGCATCAAAAGTTTTAAATGAAATGTCATGATCATTCGATGCACTAGGAGTTTTTTTCTTAGGCAACTTAGCACGGGTTGGTTTCCTAGAGCTAGATGTCTCACCCTTATACATAAAAGCATGGTTAGGGCCAGAGTGAGACTTCCTAGAATGAATTCTCCTAATTTTGCTCTTAGGATAGCCGGCAGGATACAAAATGTAACCCTCGTTATCCTGAGGCATGGGAGCCTTGCCCTTAACAAAATTAGACAATCTTTTAGGAGGGGCACTAGTTTTGACATTGTCTCCCCTTTGGAAGCCAATGCCATCCTTGATGCCAGGGCGTCTCCCATTATAGAGCATACTTCTAGCAAATTTAAACTTTTCATTTTCTAAGTTATGCTCGGCAATTTTAGCATCTAATTTTGCTATATGATCATTTTGTTGTTTAATTAAGACCATGTGATCATGAATAGCATCAATATCAACATCTCTACATCTAGTGCAAATAGAAACATGCTCAATGGTAGATGCAGAGGGTTTGAAAGAATTAAGTTCAACAATCTTAACACGCAAAATATCATTGTTATCTCTAAGATCGGAAATTGTAACATTGCAAACATCTAATTCTTTAGCCTTAGCAATTAATTTTTCATTTTCGATCCTAAGGCTAGCAAGAGAGGTGTTTAATTCTTCAATCTTAGCAAGCAAATCATCATTATCATTTCTAAGATTGGGAATTGAAACATCACAAACATGAGAATCAACCTTAGCAATTAATTTGGCATTTTCATTTCTAAGGTTGGCAATAGTATCATGGCATGTGCTTAGCTCACTAGATAATTTCTCACATTTTTCTACTTCTAGAGCATAAGCATTCTTAACCTTAACATGCTTTTTATTTTCCTTGATTAGGAAGTCCTCTTGGGAGTCCAAGAGATCATCCTTTTCATGGATGGCACTAATTAGCTCATTTAGTTTTTCCTTTTGTTGCATGTTTAGGTCGGCAAAAAGGGTTCGCAAGTTATCCTCATTGCTAGCATTGTCCTCATCACTAGAGGTTTCATATTTAGTGGAGGATCTCGATTTTACCTTCTTCCTTTTGCCGTCCTTTGCCATGAGACACTTGTGGCCGACGTTGGGGAAGAGGAGGCCCTTGGTGACAGCGATGTTGGCGGCGTCCTCGTCGGAGGAGGAGTCGGTGGAGCTCTCGTCCGAGTCCCACTCCCGACAAACATGGGCATCACCACCATTCTTCTTGTGGTACCTCTTCTTTTCTCTTCTCTTGCCCTTCTTGTCGTCGCCCCTGTCACTGTCACTGGATAGTGGACATTTTGCTATAAAATGACCGGGCTTACCACATTTGTAGCACACTCTCTTGGAGCGGGGCTTGTAATCTTTCCCTCTCCTTTGCTTGAGGATTTGACGGAAGCTGTTGATGATGAGCGTCATCTCCTCGTTGTCGAGCTTGGAGGCGTCGATGGGTGTTCGACTTGGAGTAGATTCCTCCTTCTTTTCTTCCGTCGCCTTGAATGCGACCAGTTGTGCTTCGGATGTGGAGGGGCCGTCAAGCTCGTTGATCTTCTTTGAGCCTTTGATCATCAACTCAAAGCTCACAAAATTACCTATAACTTCCTCGGGGGTCATTTGAGTATATCTAGGATTGCCACGAATTAATTGAACTTGAGTAGGGTTAAGGAAAACAAGTGATCTTAGAATAACTTTAACCACTTCGTGGTCATCCCATTTTTTGCTCCCGAGGTTGCGCACTTGGTTCACCAAGGTTTTGAGCCGGTTGTACATATCTTGTGGCTCCTCCCCTTGGCGAAGACGGAAGCGACCGAGCTCCCCCTCGATCGTTTCCCGTTTGGTGATCTTGGTCACCTCATCTCCTTCGTGCGCGGTTTTTAGCACGTCCCAAATCTCCTTGGCGCTCTTCAACCCTTGCACCTTGTTATACTCCTCTCGACTTAGAGAGGTGAGGAGTATAGTGGTGGCTTGGGAGTTGAAGTGCTCGATTTGGGCCACTTCGTCCTCATCATAATCTTCATCCCCTACTGATGGTACCTGTACACCAAACTCAACAATATCCCATATACTTTTGTGGAGTGAGGTTAGGTGATATCGCATCATATCACTCCACCTAGCATAATCTTCACCATCAAATGTTGGTGGTTTGCCTAATGGGACGGAAAGTAAAGTTGTATGTTTAGGAGTGCGAGGGTAGCGTAGGGGGATCTTACTATACTTCTTGCGCTCTTGGCGCTTAGAAGTAACGGACGGCGCGTCGGAGCCGGAGGTCGACGTTGATGAAGTGTCGGTCTCGTAGTAGACCACTTTCCTCATCCTCTTGTGCTTGTCGCCTCTCCGATGCGACTTGTGGGAAGAGGATTTCTTCTCCTTTCCCTTCCCTTTGTTGGAGGAGTTCTTCTTCTCCTTCCTCTTGTTGCGGGACTCTTCCGATGAAGTCGACCCGTGGCTTGTAGTGGGCTTGTCGCCGGTCTCCATCTCCTTCTTGGCGTGATCTCCCGACATTACTTCGAGCGGTTAGACTCTAATGAAGCACCGGGCTTTGATACCAATTGAAAGTCGCCTAGAGGGGGTGAATAGGGCGAAACTGAAATTTACAAATATAATCACAACTACAAGCCGGGTTAGCGTTAGAAATAATAAAGAGTCCGAGAGAGAGGGCGCAAAACAAATCGCAAGCGAATGAAGAGTGTGACACGCGGATTTGTTTTACCGAGGTTCGGTTCTTGCAAACCTACTCCCCGTTGAGGTGGTCACAAAGACTGGGTCTCTTTCAACCCTTTCCCTCTCTCAAACGGTCCCTCGGACCGAGTGAGCTTCTCTTCTCAAATCAAACCGGGAACAAAACTTCCCCATAAGGACCACCACACAATTGGTGTCTCTTGCCTCGGTTACAATGGAGTTTTGATCACAAGAACAAGTGAGAAAGAAAAGAAGCAATCCAAGCGTAAGAGCTCAAAAGAACACGACAAATCTCTCTCGCTAATCGCTAAAGCCTTGTGTGGAATTGGAGAGGATTTGATCACTTGGGTGTGTCTTGTATTGAATGCCTAGCTCTTGTAAGTGGTTGAGAGGTGGAAAACTTGGATAACTTAAATGTGGGGTGGTTGGGGGTATTTATAGCCCCAACCACCAAACTAGCCGTTTGGGTGGAGGCTGTCTGTCGCATGGTGCACCGGACAGTCCGGTGCACACCGGGCATGTCCGGTGCGCCAGCCACGTCACCTGAACGTTATGGTTCCGACCGTTGGAGCTCTGACGCTGGGCCCGCCTTGATGTCTGGTGGCGCACCGGACATGCATTGTAGAGTGTCCGGTGCGCCACTTCGTGCGTGCCTGACTTTTGCGCGCTCTGGCGCGCATTTAATGCGCCGACAGGTGACCGTTGGCGCCGAAGTAGTCGTTGCTCTGCAGTTACACCGGACAGTCCGGTGTACACCGGACACGTCCAGTGAATTATAGCGAAGCGAATTCCCGAAGCTGGCGAGTTCAGAGTTGCTTCATTCCTGGAGCACCGGACACTGTCCGATGTACACGGGACAGTCCGGTGAATTATACCGGAGCGACTCTGCGTTTTCCCGAAGGTGAGGAGTTCGGCGCGTGGAGAACCCTGGTGCACCGGACATGTCCGGTGGTGCACCGGACAGTCCGGTGCGCCAGACCAGGGTGCCTTCGGTTGTCCCTTTGCTCCTTTTGTTGAACCCTTTTCTTGGTCTTTTTATTGGCCTTTTGTGAACCTTTGGCATCTGTATGACTTATAGACTAGAGCAAACTAGTTAGTCCAATTATTTGTGTTGGGCAATTCAACCACCAAAATTAGTTTAGGAAATAGGTGTAAGCCTAATTCCCTTTCAAGATTTGATGATGTGATTTAGCAAAAATGAAGGATGCTGCATTTAGGAATTATTGCATACGTACAGAGGAATCTCAAAAGAGAAAAATGAATGTTTATGTTTACTTCTTTTAATTGTAACAAATTATGTATGTGTGTGGGGGTTGCACTACCATTGCCTAACCAAGGGCCATGTATATCACATAGAACACAAAAAATTGATTAAACAAAGAATGATGTGGCACAAATCATTACACTACAGCTACTAAATCCATCAATAGTGTCTCGCTAACCAAGAGACAGGCTAACACTTGTTGGGGGAGAAGACGATGGCGGCCTTAGCGGTGTCAAAGCTGACACGGGTGCCCTGCTGCTCCACGTTCCCAATGATTAACATGACTGCGTTTATCAGCGCGCTTGCCAGGCATTAGGTACCAGCTCCGTCCATGGGGATGAGGTAGTTCTTCGCCGGTAGCCATAGCGCGCTGCCGACAGCACACAAATAATTGCATAAGATGATCTATGAAAACGAACAACACAATATTATAATTGACATCAATATCATTTTAGTATCTCGTAAATTACTAAATCACTATCATTAGCATTACATTTGCCTTCATTTCCTTTACATCTAGAAGCATTTCTTCTTCTTTAACATGCCGAGATGATCAAAAGCCTATATATGAAAATAAATATGTATACATTAATGCATCAAATGTTAATATGAATGCAAGTACTAAATTTTTTGAAACAGAAAAAAGAACTCGACAATCAATATCACATAATATTTCTCGATGCGACAAACTAACCTTATAGATAGCGAGTTATATGGTAGCTAACCAAGCCTGTAGCATAAAAAGAGGAAACCAAAATCAGAGCATGTGTTCTAGTTAATGTAAAAACGAAAGCAAACTAATACAAGATGGAAGGACACATTGACAAGATAAGAAAAAGCACTAACAGCAAGGTTCCAAAATAATTTTTTAGTTGTGAGAAATAAAATAGCATAGAAAGAACACTAAGGGTTAAAAAATTGAAAACCTTGCAGCGAGGATTTTACTACTATGAGATAAATTTTATGGTACCACTTTTTGTGTCACTAAGTGACTAAAGAGAACAAAAATCCTTATGGCCTTGGTATGCACTAAAAGGAACATTACAGGGTATGTGGTCGACATCCTACAGTTATCTAAGAACCTAGTTACATGCAGCTAATTGTAAAGCTCCCTACAGGCATCAGCCTAAATGAATTAAAATACCACCGTCAAATTTTGGGGAACTGCTGGTTATGTGCAATAGAGAGCACAAGCAAGTAGAATACTTTGAGCTGGTATTAAACCTATAGAATAATGTTTGGCCAACTATGTTTTATACAATCATCTCACAAGGTGTTTCGGTTGTTTATGGTGAACGGATGCAAGTGCACCGAACTCAAAGTATACTACCAGCTAAGCCTCCCCACTATCATTTACTCAATATGAAAATGAAAAGGATTAAATAGCATACATCAGACAACCTTTACTCAATGACATGTTATACTAAATTGTCTCTATAGTCAAGGACCCCAAGCTTACTCGCTCTACTGATTAGAGAAGGTCTGGTTTCATGAACAATAGAGAACACAAGCAAGTAGAATACTTTGAGTTCAGTGCACTTGCCAAAATGATGCAGCCAAGTACATTAAAGAAATCATGTAGCCAAAATGATGTTGCATTCTAAAGAAATGATAGACATTAATTAAAAAACAATAACTACTAAACGTAAATCAAGGATGAATTGGGTACAATTTTACCAGGTTCACGTAGATGAAGAACCATAATATCCAGAGTTAGGGTCATAGTAATAGCCTGTGCTGCTGCTATAGTAGTAACTGCATGAGAAAATGAATAGAAATACACAATCAACAAATGCAATCTGTATAGACATTAGAACAATCAGTGTGGCTGATCATTTTTCCATTTTCAAAACAACCCATAAAAAACTACGAAAAGCAGCATAGAAACAACTATAGCCTACCGTGAAGAAGGATCGTATACATAGTCTGAGTCCACACTTCCATTATCAGCTTCTGCAGGAAGGAAAAACACGAGAGTTGCCAGAAAGAAGGGGAAATGTGCAACAGATTTCCACAAAAGAGAAAAAGAGTCAAAGATGTGAACTTACTCTTCACATCTGAGGTTCCAGGTTTCAAACCTGAACCTACAGTATTGGCATCAGAACTATGTTTGGTATCATCGTTGTCATCATCACCAAACATGTCCAGGTTACTGTCATCATCATTGATTGCAGCAGTGGCTATATATACATTGGCAGTCGAGGGACCAAGTTCCATTTCCAGTACAGATGATGGTTGGTCAATTTCCAGTGCAGATGATGACAACGATATCCCATAGCTAAGTACATTGAAGAAAAAAGAAATCATGCAGCCAAAATGATGTTGCATTCTAAAGAAATGATTGACATTAAAAAAGCAATAACTACTAAACGTAAATCAAGGATGAATTAGGTACAATTTTACTAGGTTCCCGTAGATGCAGAACCATAATATCCAGAGATAGGCATAGTAATAGCCTGTGTTGTTGCTATACTAGTAACTGCATGAGAAATCAATAGAACTGTAATTACTCTTAGTGAGGTGAGTACAGACTGGTTCCTAATAAGAAGTTATACACATAAAATTAAGGTGAGAAACATAAATGACCATGTATGAAGTGTTGTTCTTGTAGATTAATTTGAGTATGCACCAAAATGTCTTCAAAGGCCAACCTCAAATGAATTGGTAGGATGGTTTGTTTTGTATGAAACTAAATTTAACTGAAAATCTGAATAATGCTATCTGCTACGCCGTTTTGCTCTAAAGTGATGCATGAATAATGGTTTAGTTAATTTGAGTACGCACTAAAACATCTCCAAATGCCAACCCCAAATAAATTAGTACGATGACCTATTTTGTATGAAACTAAATTTAACTGAAAATATGAATAAGACTGTCTGTCAGAGCAATGTGTGAGTAATGGCTCAGTGTTTGATGTGCAAAACAAACGTGTTGTTTTATATTTAGGGAACAAACACGGGACCAAATGTTCTCAGAAATAAAGGATTTCGACATACGTGAATACTAAACCCTAAACTTGTAAATGAGGAACAGACATACAGGGGCTAGGGATGAAATAGGAATGAAAGTACAAGCTCACAATTGCAGATTAGATGGTGTTAAATCGGGCCCGACTTAACCATTTCTTTTTATAAGTATCATGAGCAAGTAGAAACACACCAGAAGTGCATACATCAGTGTCAAACTGAAAACAAGCCTAGCCCTGATTATATGTTAGGATATAAAAACATGATTCATCTGAGACAACTAACTATTAACTGCCGCAGTTCAGTTCCCATCTAATGTCTAATGAGAGTGTAAAATTTAACACTTGCTGATTGTAGCTAAAAGAAGTGTATAAAATATTGTCTATTTCTGAAGATGTATAAATAGGACATATGAACACACTGTACAAGCTGAATTAGCCAAAACGCAGAAAAGAAATCTATTAAGGGAATTCACCTAAAAGTAACAACATCAAATCAAATACCTTGCAAGAAAATTCTGTAAAAATGATAACTTGACATTGCCATGTTGTGCTTCTTCAGCATCAGTTTTCCTTGTGTCAATTGACATTGCTAAATCGATGATGTCAGACTCCAAATTAAAGAGATCTTCCATCTTGTTCTAAATTTACACAATGAAGTATTTTCCTTCTGAAAGCATAGAGATCATTAATACACAAACTGCTACCAAAATAACATGAACAAAACTTATACAATACATGCCCAAAATTTACAGGCTCATTCTTTTCTACCACTCATAATGATTCTGAATTAAGCTCTGTAAACTCTAATCAGAGCAACCAAATAAAAGAATTTTTTTGCTAGAAATGCCAAATTGTAGACCAATTAACAATCTGACTGACAAACACCTCGCCCTGGTACGGTTCAATGTTAATTTTCTTAAAGGTTTGGCTCTGACAAACATGCCACTGAATTTGGCACTACAATATCCAAGACATGCTACACATGTCAGTTTTGTGGTAGGCATAATTTGGTATCTCATTTGATATTTTGACAATACGTTTGATAAGTTGAATCCCTGAGTAAACAAATATTACAAGTATCAGCTATAGTAAAAGGCAAGTAACAAAAATATTTACCATTCTTTTCAACTGGACTTCCTAAAGAAGTATCATTTGAGAAGGATGCTTCAAGTACTGATGTTGGACTTGGCTGATTAGGCTAATTGTTTAGCGATGTAGCAGAAGAATCAACATCTTGTTCACCCTGTACATAGAATGAAAGAGGACATCCAAACAGTTATAAAAGAGTAGTTAATTCATCAACCTTTGTATACAATTGTTCTAGGAGCTACCAATTTGGTAAATGTAAATGGTTAATTAAGAAAAGTTGAACAGTGAAAGACGGGCAATGTAATGTTCTCAAAAAACGAGAAATAATCAACAGTGCTCCAAACAAAAAACAAATTGGAAGTCCGCATGGTGCTGGTTTGGAAGCGGGGGCTTGCAGCTCCGTGTTAGCGAGGTTTCAGGGCGGGGGCCACATGGTGCTGCATGCGGAGGATGGAAGGGCGGTGCAGCATACGGAGCACGGCTGGGGTGCGGCACATGTGGATCTCGGGCGTGGGTGCGAGGATGGAACAACGGTGCGGACGACGGGTAAAGATTGGGCACAGAAGAGGTGGGCGGGGGCACACGTCTATGCACACAGGTGGGCGCAGGCAGAAGCTTGCGTGCAGACAGGTGAGGGCGTATGCGGGTGTGGCCGTGGACCATCAAGGCGACGATGAAAGCGCGCCGAGATCCTGGGAGGGGAGCTGAGGGGAGGGGGAGGAGGGCGTTGATGGCGGCCTTGCAGCGGATCACGAGATCTGGGAGGGGAGCAGAGGGGGAGGAGGGCATTGATGGCGGGTGCGGCATCGGATCACGGCAGCGGTGTTGGGGCAAAGGTGAAGACGCTACCCTTCGCTCGATGCCTTCGCCAATCTCGCTGCACCAACGGAGACAAGACGACTAGCAGTCTCCACCCTTCGTCCAATACGCTGCAAGACGAAGGCCTACGACGAGGTCGCTCCGTCTCGTGGCCTCGTCCAACGTGAAGGCCCACGTAGAATTTGGCCCATTGTAACGGGCCCCGCGCGGCTGCTGCGCATTACGGGCCCGGTTTGTGAAGGCTTTTCTGTAATGACAGTTTGTAACCCTGCTTTATGGGAATATTCCGGGGATGACCTAGGCGCCTGAGGGCACATGCGTCCTTAATCCATGACGCTGGGCACTCAGGCACCTATAAATACCCCCGCACAATGCCCTTGAGAGGCTAGATTAACAGAGCAATTGCCTTCTTGAGCTAAAACCTTGTCTGCATTACTTTCACTCCCCCGTTGGATCATCTTGCTCGGGAGAGCAAGTTCCAACATTTGGCGCCCACCGTTCGTGCTACGAAAAACCACCCGCGATGGCACCCAAGAGAGCTAGCTCGAAGGCAGCCCCATCCGTAGACGAAGCTGTGAAGGCAGCGCTGCTGGCTGAGAAAAAGGGCAAGGCCCTTGTCGACACCACCCACCAAGAAGCCTGCGAAGACGACGCACTCAGCAAGAGGCAGCGCAATGAACAACCCACACCTGAAGGCAGTCTCCGCACCTGCAACTCCGGAGGACAATCGCAACCTCCCCCAGGCTTCGCTCCACCGGAGGGCGCGGACGCCACCGAGGACGGCGAAGTCATCGGCGTTTCAGCAGAGGAACAACTACAGCTGCGTGCCTTGCGCATCAAGAACCGCAACCTCCAGAAGCAAAAAGAGATCCTCGAGGCCAAGCGCCAACGTGTGTCTGCGCAAGCCAAGGTGCGCCAGTTGATACACGATGAAGAGCAAAAGGCTCAGGAGCTTGAGCAAGAGATCGCGCTCATGCAGCGCGAAGGCCAACTTGATATGCAACATGGCCCACCCCTCCAACAGCGCGCGCAAATCGAAGACCTGTTCATCCCTCAGCGCGGACAAGCCATCCCGCACACCGCTACATTCCAAGGTGTCAACTACCTTGATGAGCAGAGTCCCCTGGCGCCACACCTGCAAGTGTCACCATGGCCCGCCAACTTCAGGACAGGGACCTATCCCAAGTACAACGGCAGCACTGACCCAGCACAGTACATCATGAGCTATCAGGTCGCCATTGCATCATCTAGAGGGAATGACGCCACGATGGCCAAGTCATTCATCATCGCCCTCGATGGCCTGGCCCTCACCTGGTACACCAGGTTGCCCCCATTGTCCATCGACTCCTGGAGAGGTCTCCGAGACAAATTCCTGCTCAACTTCCAAGGGTACCGCCCACACACCAACGCCTTGGCTAAACTTTCACTCTGCAAGCAGCTGGAAAGAGAAACTCTGCGGGAGTACTACCGCAAGTTTCTGACCCTCAAGTCACAACTGCCCTCGGTTGATGACCAAATCGCCATTCATTACGCCATCAGTGGCCTTCAGGCTGGCGTCCTTTACAGCCACTGCATCAGGGATCCGCCCAGGAACCTCCAGGAGTTGTATCAGCTATTCGAAAAATACGCCAGATCCGAAGAGCTCCACCAGCGCAAAGTCGAGTCTCAGAGGAAACCTAAAGACCCTCCACAGTCCAGCCGCACGTGGACGAGGCCTTCGCAGGCAGACTCCGGTCGGGACGGCCGCAACCAGTAGTAGGTACACAACATCGCCAACCAGCACCCCGCTGGCGAGGCCCCTCGCCGCCAGGAGTATCCCCCCAGGGCCACGGAAACGGAACTCGTGGTCGGGGCCGGGGACGTGCGCAGCACCCGTGCAGATTTTACTGCTTGTTCCACGGCGAAGACTGACAGCACCTAGAGGGGGGGGGGGGTGAATAGGTGATCCTGTGAAACTTTAAAACTTAAGCCACAAAAACTTGTTAAGTGTTAGTACAATAATGCCAAGTGGCTAGAGAGGAGTCCCAACAAAACACAATAACCACAGAAGATCAATCACAGAGATGGCACAGTGGTTTATCCCGTGGTTCGGCCAAGACCAACGCTTGCCTACTCCACGTTGTGGCGTCCCAACGGACGAGGGTTGCAATCAACCCCTCTCAAGCGGTCCAAAGACCCACTTGAATACCACAGTGTTTTGTTTTCTTCTCTTTATCCCGTTTGCAAGGAATCTCCACAAATTGGAGTCTCTTGCCCTTACAAGTATATGATCACAAAGAAGCACAGAGTAAGGGAGGGAAGCAACACACACAAATCCACAGCGAAATGCGCACACACACGGCCAAGAATCGAGCTCGAATGACTATCTCAAAGTTCTCACTAGAACGGAGCTCGAATCACTTAGAATCACAAACGAATGCGCAAAGAACGAGTGTGGATGATCAAGAATGCTCTAAGGTTGCTTGTATATCTCCTCCATGCGCCTAGGGGCCCCTTTTATAGCCCCAAGGCAGCTAGGAGCCGTTGAGAGCAAATCTGGAAGGCCATCCTTGCCTTCTGTCGTCGGAGGCACCGGACAGTCCGGTGCACACCGGACACTGTCTGGTGACCGATTTCTTTCCATAAACAGTGCTGCCGACCGTTGCAGACGGTTGAAGATCTGGGAGCCGTTGGCGCACCGGACATGTCCGGTGCACACCGGACAGTCCGGTGCCGTCTTCCGACCGTTGGCTCGGCCACGTGTCCCGCGCAGATTGCGCGGCCGACCGTTGGCCCGGCCGACCGTTGGCTCACCGGACAGTCCGGTGCACACCGGACAGTCCGGTGAATTTTAGCCGTACGCCGTCGGCGAATTCCCGAGAGCGGCCTGTTCGCGCCGAGTCAGCCTGGCGCACCGGACACTGTCCGGTGCACACCGGACAGTCCGGTGCTCCAGACCGAACTGACTCTTGGCTGTACACAGCCAAGTCCTTTTCTCTTCTTCTTCTTTCTGTTTCTAACACTTAGACAAGTATATTAGTACACAAAACCAATGTACTAAGGCTTAGAAACATACCTTTACTTCATGATTTGCACCTTGTTCATCCATGGACATAAATTCACAATTAAGCACATGTGTTGGCACTCAATCACCAAAATACTTAGAAATGGCCCAAGGGCACATTTCCCTTTCAATCTCCCCCTTTTTGGTGATTTATGCCAACACAACATAAAGCAACTAGAACAAGTGCAAACTCACTTCAAATAAAACTCAAATTTATTTTGATTCAATTTTGGCATATATGGATCATCTTTTGCCACCACTTGGTTTGTTTTTGCAAATCAAACTCAAATCTCTATCTCTAAGTCAAACACACATGTTGAGGCATAAGGAGAGTCATTTCAAAAGAGATTGATCAAAGATTTCAAAAACTCCCCCTTTTTCCCATAATTACTACTTCTCCCCACAAGAAGCCAAAAGAGACAATAAAAGGGTTTTGACAAACCAAAAACTCTACTCTACTATTTTCAAATTTCTCAAGTGGTAGCTGATCCATTTATTGCTTTGGCCTTTATTTTCTCCCCCTTTGGCATCAAGCACCAAAACGGAATCAATCTTGGCCCTTTAACCCCATTGCCTCACAAAAATCTTCAATTAAGAGCAAATGGCAATAAGAGTTCATGAGATGGACTTGGAATAAGTTACCCTCTCATCGGAGTGCAGTGGAAGTCTTTCATGGTCCAAGTCCACCTTTCCCTTTCAATTCTCCTTCGAGACTAAATCAAGCAAACTCAAGCATATGGTTAGTCTCAAAGGGTCAAGTTGTAACACATCTCCCCCTAAACATGTGCATCACTTTGCAACGGACTTGTGAGGTACAGGGAGTGTTTGTACAACTTGAGCACCATAATAAGCAACAAAATGCAGAATGAACATGATCAAAGGCATAAACACATGTATGCTACATTTCAATCCAAGTTTCGCGAATCTAAGATATTGAGCTCACTACGCAACCTGCAAAAGGTCTTCTCATCTAAAGGCTTGGTAAAGATATCGGCTAGCTGGTTCTCGGTGCTAACATAAAACACTTCGATATCTCCCTTTTGCTGGTGGTCTCTCAAAAAGTGATGCCGGATGTCTATGTGCTTTGTGCGGCTGTGCTCAACAGGATTTTCCGCTATTCGGATAGCACTCTCATTGTCACATAGGAGTGGGACTTTGCTCAGATTGTAGCCAAAGTCCCGGAGGGTTTGCCTCATCCAAAGTAGTTGCGCGCAACACTGTCCTGCGGCAACGTACTCGGCCTCAGCGGTGGATAGGGCAACGGATGTTTGTTTCTTAGAGTTCCATGACACCAGGGACCTTCCTAAGAATTGGCACGTCCTCGATGTGCTCTTCCTATCGACCTTACATCCAGCATAGTCGGAATCTGAGTACCCAATCAAGTCAAAGTTAGACCCCTTTGGATACCAGATTCCGAAGCAAGGCGTAGCGACTAAATATCTAAGAATTCGCTTCACCGCCACCAAGTGACACTCCTTAGGATCAGATTGAAATCTAGCACACATGCATACGCTAAGCATAATATCCGGTCTACTAGCACATAAATAAAGTAAAGACCCTATCATTGACCGGTATGCTTTTTGATCAACGGACTTACCTCCTTTGTTGAGGTCGGTGTGTCCGTCGGTTCCCATCGGAGTCTTTGCGGGCTTGGCGTCCTTCATCCCAAACCGCTTTAGCAAATCTTGCGTGTACTTCGTTTGGGAGATGAAGGTGCCGTCCTTGAGTTGCTTCACTTGGAACCCAAGGAAGTAGTTCAACTCGCCCATCATCGACATCTCGAATTTCTGCGTCATCACCCTGCTAAACTCTTCACAAGACTTTTGGTTAGTAGAACCAAATATTATGTCATCGACATAAATTTGGCATACAAACAAATCACCATTACAAGTCTTAGTGAAAAGAGTTGGATCGGCTTTCCCAACCTTGAAAGCATTAGCAATTAAGAAATCTCTAAGGCATTCATACCATGCTCTTGGGGCTTGTTTAAGTCCATAGAGCGCCTTAGAGAGCTTACACACGTGGTCGGGGTGCCGTTCATCCTCGAAGCCAGGGGGCTGCTCCACGTACACCTCCTCTTTGATTGGCCCGTTGAGGAAAGCGCTCTTCACATCCATTTGGTACAACCTGAAAGAATGGTGAGCGGCATATGCTAGCAAGATACGAATTGATTCTAGCCTAGCCACAGGAGCAAAAGTCTCCTCAAAGTCCAAACCTGCGACTTGGGCATAACCTTTTGCCACAAGTCGAGCCTTGTTCCTTGTCACCACCCCGTGCTCGTCCTGTTTGTTGCGGAACACCCACTTGGTTCCCACAACATTTTGCTTGGGGCGAGGCACCAGTGTCCAAACTTCATTGCGCTTGAAGTTATTAAGTTCCTCCTGCATGGCCAACACCCAATCCGGATCTAGCAAGGCCTCCTCTACCCTGAAAGGCTCAATAGAGGAGACAAAAGAGTAATGTTCACAAAAATTAACTAGTCGAGACCGAGTAGTTACTCCCTTGCTAATGTCACCCAGAATTTGGTCGACGGGATGATCCCTTTGAATCATCGCTCGAACTTGGGTTGGAGGTGCCGGTTGCGCTTCTTCCTCCATCACATGATCATCTTGTGCTCCCCCTTGATCACACGCCTCCAGTTGATGAACCTGTTCATCGTCTTGAGTTGGGGGATGCACCGTTGTTGAGGAAGAAGGTTGATCTCGTTCATCTTGTTCCTGTGGTCGCACTTCTCCAATCGCCATGGTTCGTATAGCGGCCGTCGGAACATCTTCTTCATCTACATCATCACAATCAACAACTTGCTCTCTTGGAGAGCCATTAGTCTCATCAAATACAACGTCGCTAGAGACTTCAACCAAACCCGATGATTTGTTGAAGACCCTATACGCCTTTGTATTTGAATCATAACCTAATAAAAACCCTTCTACAGCTTTGGGAGCAAATTTAGAATTTCTACCCTTCTTCACCAGAATGTAGCACTTGCTCCCAAATACACGAAAGTAAGATACATTGGGTTTGTTACCGGTTAGTAGCTCATACGACGTCTTCTTGAGGAGGCGGTGAAGGTAGACCCTGTTGATGGCGTGGCAAGCCGTGTTCACGGCTTCCGACCAAAAGCACTCGGGGGTCTTGAACTCTCCAAGCATCGTCCTCGCCATATCGATTAGCGTCCTGTTCTTCCTCTCTACCACACCATTTTGCTGTGGTGTGTAGGGAGCGGAGAACTCGTGCTTGATCCCTTCCTCCTCAAGAAACTCCTCCACTTGAAGGTTCTTGAATTCGGACCCGTTGTCGCTTCTTATCTTTTTCACCTTGAGCTCAAACTCATTTTGAGCTCTCCTCAGGAAGCGCTTGAGGGTCCCTTGGGTTTCAGACTTATCCTGCAAAAAGAACACCCAAGTGAAGCGGGAAAAGTCATCAACAATAACTAGACCATACTTACTTCCTCCTATGCTTAGATAGGCGACGGGTCCGAAGAGGTCCATATGCAGCAGCTCCAGGGGTCTTGACGTGGTCATCACATTCTTGCTGTGATGTGCTCCTCCCACTTGTTTACCTGCTTGACAAGCTGCACAAGGTCTATCTTTTTCGAAATAAACATTGATTAGACCTATCACGTGTTCTCCCTTTAGAAGCTTGTGCAGGTTCTTCATCCCCACATGTGCTAAGCGGCGATGCCACAGCCAGCCCATGCAAGTCTTAGCCATTAAGCATGCATCTAGACCGGCCTCTTCTTTTGCAAAATCAACTAAGTAAAGCTTGCCGTCTAGTACACCCTTAAAAGCTAGTGAACCATCACATCTTCTAAAGACAGACACATCTACATTTGTAAATAAACAATTATATCCCATATTGCACAGTTGACTAACAGATAGCAAATTGTAACCAAGAGACTCAACTAAAAACACATTTGAGATTGAGTGCTCATTAGAAATTGCAATTTTACCTAACCCTTTTACCTTGCCTTGATTCCCATCACCGAATATAATTGAATCTTGGGAATCCTTATTTTTGACGTAGGAGGTGAACATCTTCTTCTCCCCCGTCATATGGTTTGTGCATCCGCTGTCGATAATCCAGCTTGAACCCCCGGATGCATAAACCTGCAAGGCAAATTTAGGCTTGGGTCTTAGGTACCCAACTCATGTTGGGTCCTGCAAGGTTAGCACAAATATCCTTAGGGACCCAAATGCAAGTTTTATCTCCCTTGCATCTTGCCCCTAACTTCCTAGCAATTACCTTCTTACCCTTTCTACAAATAGCAAAGGGAGCATTGCAAGCATAATAAATGGTAGAAGATTTGTTCACAACTTTTCTAGGAACATGAGCAAAATTTCTCCTAGGCATATGCACAACATTTCTCCTACACATATCTCTGTCATGCTTATAGGAAGTACTAGAAGCAAACATGGCATGAGAATCATAAACATGTGAATCAAAATCATTATAAGCATTTCTAGCATGTCTCCTATCATTATACATAAAAGCATGGTCCTTTTTAGCGCTACTGGCCATAGAGGCCTTCCCTTTCTCCTTGGCGGGAATGGGAGCCTTATGGCTTGTTAAGTTCTTGGCCTCTCTCTTGAAGCCAAGACCATCCTTAATTGAGGGATGTCTTCCAATTGTATAGGCATCCCTTGCAAATTTTAACTTATCAAATTCACTTTTGCTAGTCTTAAGTTGGGCATTAAGACTAGCCAATTCATCACTTAGTTTGGAAATTGAAACTAGGTGTTCACAACAAGCATTAATATCAACATCCTTACATCTAGCACAAATTTCAACATGTTCAACACAAGAGTTAGATTTATTTGCTTCTACTAGTTTAGCATTTAAATCATTGTTAACACCTTTTAAAGTAGAGATAGTTTCATAACAAGTAGATAATTCACTAGAAAGCATCTCATTTCTTTTAATTTCTAGAGCAAGAGAATTTTGTGCACTAACAAATTTATCATGCTCCTCATATAAAAGATCCTCTTGTTTTTCTAGTAATCTATTCTTGTCATTCAAAGCATCAATCAACTCATTAATCTTATTAATTTTAGATCTATCTAATCTCTTGAATAAGCATGAGTAATCTATCTCATCATCATCACTAGACTCATCCTCACTTGAAGAAGCATAAGTACTAGTATCATGAGTGCTTACTTTCTGGTATTCATCCCTGCACAAAGAAGCTAGAAGAACAGTAGTAGCTTGTGCATTCTTATGAATTTGTTCATTAATGAACATGGGACTATCCGAACTATCAAAGTGCATTCCACTCTCTACAATCTCCCATATACTAGGATGGAGAGAGAATAGGTGACTACGCATTTTGTGGCTCCAAAATCCGTAGTCCTCTCCATCAAAGTGTGGGGGCTTGCCGAGTGGAATGGAGAGCAAATGTGAATTTGAACTTTGAGGAATACGAGAGTAGTCAAAAGAAAAGTTCGAATTAACCGGTTTCCTTCTCTCGTAGTCGTTGTGGTCCTCGTCCTTTTGGGAAGAAGTAGATTCATCGCTGTCGTCGTAGTAGACGATCTCCTTGATGCGCCTTGTCTTCTTCTTCTTCCCTTCCTTCCGTTTATGACCCGAGCCGGAGTCGGTAGGCTTGTCGTCCTTCGGCTCGTTGATGAAGGATTCCTTCTCTTTGTCGTTGATCACGATACCCTTCCCCTTAGGATCCATCTCTTCGGGCGGTTAGTCCCTTTGTGAAGAGAACGGCTCTGATACCAATTGACAGCACCTAGAGGGGGGGTGAATAGGTGATCCTGTGAAACTTTAAAACTTAAGCCACAAAAACTTGTTAAGTGTTAGTACAATAATGCCAAGTGGCTAGAGAGGAGTCCCAACAAAACACAATAACCACAGAAGATCAATCACAGAGATGGCACAGTGGTTTATCCCGTGGTTCGGCCAAGACCAACGCTTGCCTACTCCACGTTGTGGCGTCCCAACGGACGAGGGTTGCAATCAACCCCTCTCAAGCGGTCCAAAGACCCACTTGAATACCACGGTGTTTTGTTTTCTTCTCTTTATCCCGTTTGCAAGGAATCTCCACAAATTGGAGTCTCTTGCCCTTACAAGTATATGATCACAAAGAAGCACAGAGTAAGGGAGGGAAGCAACACACACAAATCCACAGCGAAATGCGCACACACACGGCCAAGAATCGAGCTCGAATGACTATCTCAAAGTTCTCACTAGAACGGAGCTCGAATCACTTAGAATCACAAACGAATGCGCAAAGAACGAGTGTGGATGATCAAGAATGCTCTAAGGTTGCTTGTATATCTCCTCCATGCGCCTAGGGGCCCCTTTTATAGCCCCAAGGCAGCTAGGAGCCGTTGAGAGCAAATCTGGAAGGCCATCCTTGCCTTCTGTCGTCGGAGGCACCGGACAGTCCGGTGCACACCGGACACTGTCCGGTGACCGATTTCTTTCCATAAACAGTGCTGCCGACCGTTGCAGACGGTTGAAGATCTGGGAGCCGTTGGCGCACCGGACATGTCCGGTGCACACCGGACAGTCCGGTGCCGTCTTCCGACCGTTGGCTCGGCCACGTGTCCCGCGCAGATTGCGCGGCCGACCGTTGGCCCGGCCGACCGTTGGCTCACCGGACAGTCCGGTGCACACCAGACAGTCCGGTGAATTTTAGCCGTACGCCGTCGGCGAATTCCCGAGAGCGGCCTGTTCGCGCCGAGTCAGCCTGGCGCACCGGACACTGTCCGGTGCACACCGGACAGTCCGGTGCTCCAGACCGAACTGACTCTTGGCTGTACACAACCAAGTCTTTTTCTCTTCTTCTTCTTTCTGTTTCTAACACTTAGACAAGTATATTAGTACACAAAACCAATGTACTAAGGCTTAGAAACATACCTTTACTTCATGATTTGCACCTTGTTCATCTATGGACATAAATTCACAATTAAGCACATGTGTTGGCACTCAATCACCAAAATACTTAGAAATGGCCCAAGGGCACATTTCCCTTTCAAAGACTGCGTGCACCCTACAAGAGACTGCCCAGAGACGAAGGCCACCAGAGACAGGATGACACGAGCGCAACCAGCCGACAACCCTAGAGTTGTCGCGCACACATATCAACAACCCCCTCAGCCATACAACCAGGCCCCGCTCCGCATCCACCGCACCACGCATACCAACACCACCAGGAGGTACAAATCGTACCTCCCCCACCCCCACCTCCACACCTGCAACAACAAAACATCCACCACCCCAACCACCCCCAAGCCCCAAAGCAAGAAGACTTCGCCGATTAGCCGTATCGCAGAGTCATTCACATGATCACTGGGGGGTCCAGCGTCGACTTCGACACGAAGCGACAGAAGAGGGACCATTACCGCAGCATCAACTACGTCGCCGTCACCGGTCCAGTCGTGCAGACAAAGTGGTCCCATGTGCCATTGACCTTCGATGCCCGAGACGTCGATCTGCGCAATGCACCCCACATCGACGCCATGGTTATCAACTGCAGCGTGGCAGGCTGGGACCTGCACAAAGTCTTAGTCGACAATGGCAGCCAGGCGGATATCATTTTCCTCCATGCCTTCGACCGCATGGGCATAAGCCATAGCCTGCTTAAGCCTTTGGACAACCCACTGTATGGCTTCGGCGGCAAGGGCACCTTTCCTGTCGGCAAAATAGAGCTACCCCTCTCCTTCGGTGTAGCACCCAATGCACGAAGTGAGCAAGTCACGTTTGACATCGTCGACATGGTGTACCCGTACAACGCCATAATGGGTCGGGGCTCCATCAACAAGTTTGAGGCAGCCATTCACGGACTTTACCTGTGCATGAAGATCCCAGGTCCACAAGGCGCCATCACAGTCTACGACAACCAGCAGGCCGCGCGCAACATAGAAAGAGACTTCGTTCCCGGACAAAGGAATGTACACTGCCTCACGACCCAGCGCGAGGTCCCCGAGTCTGCCAGCCCAACCGCTAAAGAACATGACAAAGCACAGCTGCAGAGCAACGACGGGACCAAGACTATTCCCCTCGACCAGGCAACCCCTAAGCAAACGGTCACCATCAGCGAAGACCTCACTTCGCATGACGAGGAGAGACTCTTCTGCTGTCTATCCAAAAATAAAGACGTCTTCGCCTGGTCCGCCCTCGACCTGGTCGGAGTCAGTCGCTCCATCATCGAGCACAGCTTGGGAATCGACCCTTCGGTGAGGCCGAAGAAACAGCGGCTGCGCAAGATGTCTGATGAGAAGACAGAAGCCGCCAAGGCCGAGGTACATCGCCTGCTTGAGGCCAAATTTATCGAGCCCATCGCCTACCCTACATGGCTCGCCAACGTAGTGATGGTGCAGAAGAAGAGCGGCAAATGGTGGATGTGCATTGATTTCACCAGTCTCAACAAGGCCTGCCCCAAGGACAACTTCCCACTGCCTCGGATTGACAAAATCGTCGATAGTGCGGCCGGGTGCGAAGTCATGTCACTCCTTGATTGCTTCTCCGGCTACCATCAAATATATATGAAGGAGGAAGACAAGGCAAGCACCAGTTTCATAACACCCTTCAGCACGTATTGCTTCATCAGAATGCCGGAGGGACTTAAGAACGCCGGGTCCACATTCTCTCGGCTCACCAAAACGGTGCTCGAGAGCCAAGTCGGCAGAAACATATTTACGTATGTGGACGACATCGTCGTCGCCAGCAGAAGCAAGGAAGACCATCTGGCTGACCTCGCCGAAACGTTTGCGAACATGCAGGACGCACGACTTCGCCTAAACCCCGAAAAGTGCGTCTTCGGGGTTCGCCAGGGGAAAATATTGGGCTACTTGGTGTCGCACTGCGGGATTGAAGCCAATCCAACCAAAATTCAGGTCATCATCAACATGACGGCCCCGCAGTCAGCCAGATACGTCCAACGACTGATAGGTAGATTGGCCGCCCTCAACAGATTCATCTCCAAATCCGCAGAGCGAAGCCTCCCTTTCCTCAAAACACTCCGCGGCGCAAAATACTTCGCATGGGGACCAGAGCAGGCGGCGGCCTTCGCTTCATTAAAGCAGTACCTGTCAGAGTTGGCGATTCTTACAAGCCCCAACCCCTCGCTACCCCTGTTGCTCTACATCGCAGCTTCGCCGCATGCGGTCAGCGCAGCACTGGTTCAAGAGCAGAACAGAGAGGGCACGATCAGGCAATGTCCAGTTTATTACATCTCCAAAGTACTCACGACATCAAAATGCAATATGACGGAACTGGAAAAAATCGTCTACGCAGTTGTCATGGCTTCGCGCATATTGTGCCATTATTTTGAAGCGTTCAAGGTCCGGGTCACCTCAGATAGGGGACTCGGCGAATTGCTTAGAAACCCGGAGGCATTAGTCCGGATTGCCAAATGGGCAACCGAACTCTCCGGCTACCACATCACATTCGAACCCAGAACAGCCATCAAGTCACAAGTCCTGGCAGACTTCGTCGTCGACTGGACTGGGCCAATAACACAGCCGGACCCGTCCGCAGAGAAGGTGTGGACAATCCATTGCGACGGTGCATGGTGCCATGCGGGGGCAGGCGCCGCTGCAGTCATTACTTCACCCATAGGGGTCAAGCACAGATACGCAGCACGCCTCAGCTTTGCTTTGGAGTCTGACAGATGCACCAACAATATAGCAGAATACGAAGCTGTCATCCTCGCCTTCTCAAGCTAAGGGCACTTGGTGTCACCACCTGCATCATCAGAACAGACTCCAAGGTAGTCGTCGGCCAAGTCGAGAAAGACTACGCAGTGAAGGACCCCGCACTTATGCAGTACCTCGCGGCTATCCGCAGTCTCGAAAGACAATTCAAAGGTTTTACCTTGCAGCATGTGGACCGCGCCAAGAATGAGGAGGCAGACGCATTGGCCAAGGCAGCCGCCAGAGACGAGGCCCTGCCCTCCGACGTATTCTACCATGTCATCGGCACGCCAACCGTCCGCAGCCCAGAGGGGCTCCAAATAACCAATGACAGCGAGGGCCACCGCATAGTCAACCTCATCATGACCGAAGACTGGCGGGCACCAATAACCCTGTTCCTGCAGGGGTACTATCATCCAACCGATATCAATGAGGCCAAGCGCCTCAAACATCGAAGTCGGGACTTCGCACTAATCGAAGGTCAGCTTTACAAGAAGGGGGTCAGTCAACCCATGCTTAAATGTGTCACCGAGACCGAAGGCGTCCAAATCCTGCGCGAAGTCCACAGCGGGACTTGCGGCTCTCACGCAGGGCCTAGGGCCCTAGCCGCAAAGGTGATCCATCAAGGTTTCTACTGGCCCGCCATGATCTGCGCTGCAAATCGGGTCACAAGGTCCTGTGAAGCCTGCCAGAAGTTTTCTCCACGCTCGGGAAGCCCTTCGCAATTCACAAAGCTAATCGCCCACACGTGGCCTCTTCAGCGTTGGGGCCTGGACATTGTCAGGCCCCTACCCACAGCCCAGGGGAACCTCAAGTTAACCTTCGTTGCCGTCGAGTATTTTACCAAATGGATCGAGGCGAGGGCTGTATCCACGATAACATCGAAGACTGCCCAGAAATTCTTCTGGCAAAATATTGTTTGCCGCTTCGGAGTCTCGTCCGAGCTCACAGTTGACAATGGCAAGCAATTTGACAGCCAAGACTTCAAGGATTTCTGCTTCTCCATTGGCACCAAGCTTGCCTTCGCCTCAGTGTACCACCCACAATCCAACGGAGTCGTGGAACGCGCCAATGGTAAAATTTTCACAGTCGTCAAGAAAATGCTCCTCGACGACAAGAAAGGCAAGTGGGCCGACCTGTTACCTGAAGCGGTCTGGGCGCTGAACACAACTGAGTGCAGGGCGACTGGGTTCACCCCTTTCCGCCTTCTGTATGGATCGGAGGCCATGACCCCGCAAGAAATAAAACATGGGTCACCACGGACAGTCACATCAGCCGTCCCCGACGTAGACGAGCCTACTTCGAAGGACCTCATCGACAGAGACCGTGTCTTCGCCCTACGGGCTCTAAACAAATACCAAGCTCAAACAAAAGCATGGCGCGACCACACAGTCATCCCGAGGGAATTCAGCGAAGGAGACCTCGTACTCGTCCGGACAGCTCGGACAGAGTCCCGGGGCAAGCTAGAGCCAAAGTGGGAGGGCCCTTTCATCGTCAAGACGAAGGCGTCCCCCAGCACGTACAGGCTCACAACGCCATCCGGCGAAGACTTAGAGAATTCTTGGAACATTGACAATCTCCACAAATTTTTTGTTTGACTCCTCAGGGCTAGCTCGCCCTTGTAATTCGCAAAACAGCTTTATTCCGGCCCGCACTCTTTTCCTCCCGGGGGTGAGGTTTTTAATGAGGCGGAGCCATGTAATATACACGCAAAAAATCCCCAGCAAAAATTACAACGTCGAAAAAAAGACCGCATCGACGGTCTTCGGCATTCGACCACAACGAAGTCACCGCGAGCGGCAGCGCTGGCTACCCTCGCGTGCGACACTCCGCGCAAAAGTCGCCTTAGGGTGCAGCCGGACTAGCACAACAAGTGCGCAAAACCGAGGTCTTCCTCATAAATCCGAGCAAAAGTCGCCTAAGGGTGCAGCCGGACTAGCACAACAAGTGCGCAAAACCGAGGTCTTCCTCATAAATCCGAGCAAAAGTCGCCTAAGGGTGCAGCCGGACCAGCACAACAAGTGCGTGTAACACCCTGAATTTGGGGTATAAAATTTCTTTGCTCATACTCACAAATTCAGGTGTCACTCCTCTCTTCACATCTTCCCCAACCTCCTCCTTCTCTTTTTCTATAGAAGAAGAGTGGTTATTTTTTTTTAATTGTAAAGGTAATTATAATCTAGTAGGTTAAACCCTAAGGGAAACAATGGTTGTTGCATCATGTTAGAAAGTATTTGTTTTTTTTGTTTGATGAATGGTTTGCTTGATCTTTCATCTAATCATTTGTTTGCGCATAATGTCAAACTGAAATAAATAGAAAAGAGAAAGAAAAAAAAGAAAAGAAAACGAGAAATGGATTTCAGCCCAGCCCCCTTCCCTCTCTCCTCTTCCCCCCCGGCTCGGCCCACCGCGGCGGCCCAGCTCCCGGCTTCCCCCCCACCCCGCGCCAGAACTCCCTCGCGGGCCCGCGCGCGTCGCGGCCCACCCCAGCTCGCCCTGGCCGTTCGTCTACCTTCGCCGTGCCTCGCTACTGTTACCTAGCGCGTCGCGTACTCGTCAAGTCTCACGCGCGCGGTTTCGCACGTGATCACGGGTATTGCGCGCGCCGCCATTGTTGTTTGCAGAGTCCTCGCGCTGTTTCGCGCGTGTCGCACGCGCAATCTGCGCGCATTAATTAATCACTTCGCTATAATCGTCCGTTCGCGTTAGTCAATTAATCCTCGTATTAATCATCAATTAGTTGATAATCCATTTTTATCTAAAATATCCCACCCAATTAATTTACGTCAACTAAGTTGAACTTAGAAAAATATAGTTTTCGCGTTTAAGCGTAATATAAGTTGTCCGTTCGTCACGTCATTATTTAGCCGCGGATTGTTAATTATTCGATGTGTCGTGCGTCACGCAACTAGTGCGCGCGCTCGCGTTTGCTTGCGCGCAGTGCGTCGACGGGACTCCGTCTACGTTCGCCTACCCCTCGTCTACCCCTAGACGACTCTCGTCTACCTCCCGTCTACCCCTCGTCTAACCCCGTGTGCGTTTGTGTCGTTCGCCATCGCCCGCGCGTCGCGCAATAAATCGTCGCGTGCTGTTCGCGCGCGTTGTGCGTGCTGTTCGCACGTGTCGTCGTGCGTTCTACGCATGTTAATAATTCATCTCACCTAAAATAGCTCACGCTAATTAAATATATATTTAAGCAACGGCTATTCGAACAACACACTAATCGGGACTAAGTAGTAATTTTACTCGGCATGTGATTATTGTCCGTTAATATGATTACGTCGAATTAAATATTATAATTCACATTCGCTTAGTGCAAACGTGATATCCCTCGACCGTAGCGTCAGTCGTCCCGGTTCCGTTCTCGCGTAGTCGTAGATGCGAATTCTATGTCGCATGCATATTCATTTGATCTATATTGTTGTATGGTGTACTGTTTTCTACCATTTCAAGAATGTTGAATGTATGTTTGCACTCGCGTAGATATCGGGCCGTTCGTGGAGTCTGAGGGAATTGCAGGAGAAGACCCTGAGCAGCAGCAGCTTGGTGAAGGCAAGTGTCCTCAGTCCCATTATGTCCCATTTATTTTATAATACACTGTCCCGCATACTATGGACAACCTAAGGATTTACTAGCTTTCTATCTACCTCGCCCTTGATTTACCTTTTGGGTTACTATGGTTAACTGCATGCTAGCGCTTTACTCTAATCAACGAACATGACGAGAATTTCTTGATGATACGATGCTTTTATTTTGGATACGATGGTGATATACTTGTGGCATTTAAGGGGACTCGGGCTGTTTCACGAGTACCTCTCCGTAAGGACCTGTTCATTGAGAGACCACCCGGGATAACAGTGCAACCATGAGGGTAAAATGGGATGCCCTTAGCTAATTAATTAGAGGAACTAGAGGTATAGTTGCTTCGCCGTCGTGCCGTCAATGGGGTCCAGGCACAGTGCTTGCTCTGCCGAGGCTGAGTGCCGAGGTTCTTTCGTTTTGCTTTTGTTAGTCACCCTCCTGCGGGGAGAGGTACTGTGTTTATCAAACTGGAGAAACCTAACAGGCGACTATGACCTCTAGGGAATCTTTGTAAAGGCTACGTAGTGATACCCTGCCAAGCCACCTAGGTAGTGGTCAATGGAGAGTAGCTCTCTCCGGGCAGAAAGGGAATCACGACTCGTGGGTAAAGTGTGCGACCTCTGCAGAGGGTAGTGAAATTGATATATCAGCCGTGCTCACGGTTAAGAGCAGCCTTGGGATCCTCTTTGATTAGAGATACAGATGGTTCGAGATAAAATGGTTCTATTAATGTTGTTGGTTCGGTGATGATCATGATGTTTCCTCGATGAGGAAATGACTCATGGGATGGTTATATGATAAAACTTGGCTTCTACAAATAATAAATACATGACCAACTAAAAGCAACTGCTTGAGCCTAACCCCACATAAAAGCTAGTCCACTTCAGCCAAACGGGGCATTTGCTGAGTACGTTGATGTGTACTCATCCTTGCTTTACCACAAAATACCAGGTTGTCCACATTGCAACTACTGCTCAGGAGAAGACGAAGTCATGGAAGGAGACTTCCAGGAGTACCAAGACTACGACGAGTTTTAGGCGTGGGTTGGCGGCAACCCCCAGTCAGCTGCCTGTGAAGGCCTTATCTCTACTGCGTTTCGCTTAGCACTTTGATTTATCCGTTAAGTTGATGACTATGTGGATGTCTCTGACTCTGTGATGTAATAAGTTAATACTCTTTCATGTTATTATTTGAGCACTGTGCGATGATGTTCATTTATGTAATCGTTGTGTACGTGAGTTCTGATCCTGGCACGTACATAGTTCGCATTCGGTTTGCCTTCTAAAACCGGGTGTGACATAAGTGGCATCAAAGCCGTGCTGACTGTAGGACCGCTGACCTAGAGTAGCACTGGTCGTACTAAGGACTATTAACCTTCATTCTCACCTTGACCTCTGGTGTCACTTCAAAGGTCGGTCACCTCGACCAACCCTATGTTTTACTACATATATATATATATATACTATATCATACCTTGTTAAAATTTTATTTTGTTCTGTCTATGGTTTACTCACTTGTCATATTAGTTCTGTTCTTACTCTTATGCTTACGGTGTCTTTTGTAGATGGCTCGTCTTAGACACACTGCTCGTAAGTCAGTGATCCCTTTCCTGCCGTCTCGCCTTGCGGAGCGTCCTCTACGCCGCACCGTGTCCGGTCAGTCGAGTCACCTGGAGAGGCTGCACCACCGCCTGCGTGAGGAGCAGGAGCGCCAGCGTCAGCACAGGGAGCAGCAGGGCTCTTCCTCCCCACCTGAGCAGGAGGTGGAGTCCGTGAGGCGCCGCTCCCCTGTTCCCCAGCTGGAGGCGCCCCCTGCACCACCGCAGGACGCCCCGGCTGCTGGAGGAGGTCCTGGAGGAGACCCCGATGACGACGACGACAGCGGCTCAGACCACAGCACTGAGTCCTCTGAGCCACAGGAGGCGGAGGGATGGGTCGCCCGACCCATCACCCGTGACGCCGCTCGCGGTTTTCACTTTCACGACGCACTCGACACCTTGTTGCGCCGGGCTTTCGACCGGCACACCTGGTCGATCGAGTACCGTTGTGTAGTCTACCAGCACAGTCGCGGGAGGTACCCGGACTGCTGGGAGGCTACCTACCTAGTTCGCCGTCCGGAGGATGACTTCCGGGGTGCAGAGGCCATTTCAGAGCATTACTCCATCTCTGAGAGGGACACTGTAGAGGCGGCTATGCAGGATGCAGCACGGCATGCACTCTCCCAGTACTGTTCCTTATTCGGTGGGGTGGCCAACGGTCTTAACCTTAGGTACTACCCCCGCCGTCCTACTGGCAGCACAGATAGTGTGGTTGTCTCACCTGTTGGTGAGGATAACCCTAGGTTGAGCAGCACAGTCAACCTAGTCGCGGTGCTTAACACTGAGCTGGATCACTCTCTGGACGAGCTGAGCAGGGCTCGAACGGAGATTGCTGAGTTGCGTGCTGAGCTGGCAGAGCGCCGCCACCAGGAGGGTGGTTCTCCCGCTCCTGTTGGGACTCAGCACCCTTACCGCTCGCCGCCACGTGGTCACCACACTTATGGTTCCCCTGCCTGTAGGACCAGGATAGATCTGGATCCTTAGATCGTTAGCGTCGGAGTTTCTAATAATTCTTAAGTCAGATGTCTCAGTCTTAGATAGTCAGTTTAGTTTGCTTATCAGTTGCTTCCATTCAGTTTAGTTTGCTTATCAGTTGCTTACATGCTTGTTATGATGAACCTGTGCTGGATTTGAATCTTTGTAATGACTGTAGCCAACATGTGGGTTTCCCCTGCAGTTTGGCTTAGCTAGTGATGTTAATGAAGTCAGTTGTTTAGTTGGGAAACCATTTACTTCTACTTTCCTTTTTATCCGAGAAGCTGTATTGGATCATAATGAGGATCAGTGAAGTTCTTTGTTCACTCAGTGTCATGAAGAATTTTGTATTCCCTCTTCTTATGCTGAAGGATTGTAAGATCGATGCTGATGTGTGAATGTCTTCCACAGATGTCTGACAACAGGCGCCGATGTAACAGGCGTGTTCAGCAAGAGCAGCGTGCCCAGCAGGAGGAACATCGGAGGCAGCCTCCCCCGCCGCCCCCGATGACAGTGGAGCAGATGTTCTTGATGCAAACTCAGGCAGTGCAGGCTATTGGGCAGACTCTGGCAGCCATGCAGCAGGCTCAACAGCAACCCCAACCCCAGTTGCAAGTGCAGATGCCTCAGATGCCACGGGACAAACGTGACGAGTTCATGAGAGGGCACCCTCCTACCTTCGCCCATTCTGCTGACCCCATGGATGCAGAAGACTGGTTGCGTGCAGTGGAAAGGGAACTGCGCACCGCCCAGTGTGACGACAGGGAGAAGGTCCTGTATGGTCCCCGCCAGCTAAGGGGAGCAGCCCAGTCTTGGTGGGAGTCCTACCTCGCTACCCATGCTGACCCCGAAGCCATCACTTGGGAGGAATTCAGCGAGAGTTTTCCGTAGGTACCATGTTCCAGAGGGACTGATGATCGTGAAGAGGGAGGAGTTTCTGGCTCTAAAACAGGGACCCCTGTCTGTGAGTGAATATAGGGACAAGTTTCTGCAGCTATCTCGTTATGCACCTGAAGACGTCAACTCTGATGCTAAAAGGCAGTATAGGTTCATGAGGGGTTTGGTGGATCCCTTGCATTACCAGTTGATGAACCACACCTTCCCCACCTTCCAACACCTGATCGATAGGGCAATCATGACCGAGAGGAAGCGCAAGGAAATGGAAGATCGGAAGTGTAAGATGAGTGGGCCACAGTCCGGGAGCAACAGCCGCCCCCGCTTCTCAGGCAGTTCATCTCAGCAAGGCAAGCATGGTCACCCACAGGGATACCAGCATCAGAGTCAGCGTCCGTATCAGCAGCAGCTTCAGAAGCAGTACCCGCAGCAGCAGTATCGTCAGAACAGCCAGCAGGGAGGTAACCAGTATCAGAGGCAGAACAACCAGGCACCTCGCCTTCCTGCCCCAGCAGCGAATCAGAACAACCAAGCAGCCCCAGCACAAGGATGAGGCAGAGGATGTTTCCACTGTGGAGAACAAGGCCACTGGGCGATGCATTGCCCAAAGAAGATGGCGCAGCAGCAAGCAAACCCCAATGCCCCGGCAAGGCAAAGTGTACCTCAACAGGCAGCAGGTAATCGTGGCCAAGCGTACAACCGTGGAAAGGTGAACCACTTGGAGGCCGAAGCGATCCAGGATGCACCAGATGTGGCAGTAGGTATGTTCTCAGTCGAATCTCATCCTGCAAAAGTGCTATTTGATACTGGTGCAACTCATTCATTTGTCACTGCAACATGGGTAGAAATGCATAACATCTCAGTAGAGGCAATGATGCCGCCCATGAGGATTAGTTCGGTCGGTGGTAAAGTGCAAGTAGATAAAATATGCTCAAATATAAGGGTGGAAATAAGGGGGATAGGGTTCCCCAGCGATCTAATAGTAATAGACACCCCTGGGGTAGATGTTATCCTAGGGATGAATTGGTTAATGAAGTATGAAGCGAATGTTAGCTGTGACAAGAGGACCGTAACATTGAAGTCCCCGTCCGGAGAGGAGGTAGTGGCTGAGCTAAGGATGCCTAAGACAGTGAAAGGAGATTGTCACCAGATTTCGGTCGATAGCAAGGAGGCCAACCCGCTCGAGGCTATCAAGGTTGTGTCGGACTTTCCAGATGTGTTTCCCGAGGAGCTAACGGGCATGCCACCCAAGAGAAAAGTCGAATTTGCCATAGAGCTTATCCCTGGTACCGCCCCCATTTCTAAAAGAGCCTATCGAGTGTCTGGACCAGAATTGGTGGAACTCAAGAAGTAGATAGATGAGTTGTTAGAGAAGGGTTACATCAGACCAAGTACCTCGCCTTGGGCCGCTCCAGTATTGTTTGTAGAGAAGAAAGATGGTACCAAACGGATGTGCATAGATTACAGAGCCCTGAATGAAGTCACCGTTAAGAACAAGTACCCCTTGCCAAGAATAGAAGACCTGTTTGACCAGCTCAGAGGTGCCAGCGTATTCTCGAAGATAGATCTGAGGTCAGGTTACCATCAACTCAGAATCCGACCCTCGGACTTACCGAAGACAGCATTCATCACCAAGTATGGGTTATATGAGTATACAGTTATGTCCTTTGGTTTGACAAATGCGCCAGCCTTCTTTATGTATCTTATGAACAGTGTGTTCATGGACTACCTAGACAAGTTTGTGGTAGTGTTCATCGATGATATTCTCATATATTCCAAAAGTGAGGAAGAACATGTGGAGCATTTGAAGATGGTATTGCAAAGGCTACGAGAGCATCAGTTGTATGCCAAGCTGAGCAAATGCGAGTTCTGGATTCATGAAGTCTTGTTTCTGGGTCACATCATAAACCAAGATGGGTTAGCTGTGGATCCAAAGAAAGTAGCAGATATCCTGAACTGGAAAGCACCGAAGGATGTTCGTGGAATCAAGAGCTTCATTGGAATGGCCGGATACTATAGGCGTTTCATTGAAGGCTTTTCAAAGATTGCTAGACCAGTGACAATGTTGCTAGCGAAGAAAGTTGAGTTTAAGTGGACCCAGAAGTGCTAAGAGGCATTTGAAGAACTGAAGAATAGATTGACTACAGCACCTGTGTTAGTTCTGCCTGATGTTCACAAGCCATTCTCGGTGTATTGCGATGCTTCCTACACCGGACTGGGATGTGTGCTGATGCAAGAAGGAAGAGTTGTAGCGTACTCATCTCGACAGCTGAAGATCCATGAGAAAAATTATCCCACACACGACCTGGAGTTGGCAGCAGTGGTTCATGCTTTAAAGACATGGAGACATTACCTGTATGGGCAGAAGTGCGACATCTACACAGATCATAAAAGTCTGAAGTACATATTCACCCAGTCAGAGTTAAACATGAGGCAGCGAAGATGGTTGGAATTGATCAAGGACTATGAGTTGGAGATACATTACCATCCAGGCAAAGCCAATGTTGTTGCAGATGCTCTGAGCAGGAAGAGTCAAGTCAATATGATGGCTACATACCCAATGTCATATGAGTTAGCCAAGGAGTTCGACAGACTGAGTCTTGGTTTTCTGAACAGTACACAAGGAGTAACAGTGGAATTAGAGCCCACCCTAGAGCGGGAGATCAAAGAAGGGCAGAAGGATGATGAAAACATCAACAAGATCCGGCAGCTAATCTTAGAAGGAAGAGGCAAAGACTTTCGAGAGGATGAAGAGGGAGTAATATGGTTTAAGGACCGACTGTGTGTTCCCGACATCAAACCTATTCGGGAGCTGATCCTAAAGGAAGCTCATGAGACAGCCTACTCCATACACCCTGGAAGTGAGAAGATGTATCAGGATTTAAAAAGGAGGTTTTGGTGGTATGGCATGAAAAGAGAGATCGCAGAATATGTCGCCATCTGTGATAGCTGTCAAAGAACCAAAGCAGAGCATCAGAAGCCCGCCGGACTGTTGCAGCCACTGCAAATTCCTCAGTGGAAGTGGGATGAAGTCGGGATGGATTTTATAGTTGGCCTACCTCGTACCCGGGCCGGCTATGATTCCATCTGGGTGGTTGTGGACCGCTTAACAAAGGTAGCCCATTTCATACCTGTGAAGACAACATACACGGGAGCAACATTAGCTGAGTTATACATGTCCCGGATAGTCTGCCTGCATGGTGTGCCGAAGAAGATAGTGTCAGATCGAGGAACACAGTTCACCTCTCATTTTTGGCAGCAGCTACAAGAAGCCTTGGGCACGCATCTGAACTTCAGTTCGGCTTATCACCCGCAGACAGACGGTCAAACTGAAAGAACTAATCAAATTCTAGAAGATATGTTGAGAGCCTGTGCGTTGCAAGACAAGTCAGGATGGGACAAAAGGTTACCTTACGCAGAATTTTCCTACAACAATAGTTACCAGGCCAGCTTGAAGATGTCACCGTTTCAGGCGCTCTATGGACGGAGTTGTAGGACTCTGCTGCATTGGGACCAACCTAGAGAGAGACAAGTGTTTGGCCCCGACATTTTGCGTGAAGCCGAAGAGAATATCAAAATGGTTCGGGAGAATCTGAAGATAGCACAATCAAGGCAGCGAAGCTATGCTGACAGGAGGAGAAGAGAACTGAGTTTTGAAGTGGGAGATTACGTCTATCTGAAGGTGTCGCCTATCAGAGGAGTCAGAAGATTCGGAGTCAAGGGCAAGTTAGCACCCTGGTATGTTGGACCATATCAGATTCAAGCAAAGCGTGGAGAAGTAGCCTACCAGCTCAACCTACCAGAAAGTTTGTCGGCAGTGCACAATGTGATCCACGTGTCGCAATTGAAGAAGTGTCTGCGAGTACCAGAAGAACAGTTGCCAGTGGAGGACTTGGAAGTTCAAGAGGATCTGACCTACATAGAGAAGCCAACACAGATTCTAGAGTTTGCAGACAGAGTCACCCGGAGGAACACCATCAGAATGTGCAAAGTCAGATGGGGCCACCACTCTGAGGAAGAAGCAACCTGGGAACGAGAAGATGATCTGAAAGCCAAATACCCTGAACTCTTTGCTGACCAACCTTGAATCTCGGGGCGAGATTCTTTTAAGAGGGATAGGTTTGTAACACCCTGAATTTGGGGTATAAAATTTCTTTGCTCATACTCACAAATTCAGGTGTCACTCCTCTCTTCACATCTTCCCCAACCTCCTCCTTCTCTTTTTCTATAGAAGAAGAGTGGTTATTTTTTTTAATTGTAAAGGTAATTATAATCTAGTAGGTTAAACCCTAAGGGAAACAATGGTTGTTGCATCATGTTAGAAAGTATTTGTTTTTTGTTTGATGAATGGTTTGCTTGATCTTTCATCTAATCATTTGTTTGCGCATAATGTCAAACTGAAATAAATAGAAAAGAGAAAGAAAAAAAGAAAAGAAAACGAGAAATGGATTTCAGCCCAGCCCCCTTCCCTCTCTCCCCTTCCCCCCCGCTCGGCCCACCGCGGCGGCCCAGCTCCCGGCTTCCCCCCCCCGCGCCAGAACTCCCTCGCGGGCCCGCGCGCGTCGCGGCCCACCCCAGCTCGCCCCGACCGTTCGTCTACCTTCGCCGTGCCTCGCTACTGTTACCTAGCGCGTTGCGTACTCGTCAAGTCTCACGCGCGCGGTTTCGCACGTGATCACGGGTATTGCGCGCGCCGCCATTGTTGTTTGCAGAGTCCTCGCGCTGTTTCGCGCGTGTCGCGCGCGCAATCTGCGCGCATTAATTAATCACTTCGCTATAATCGTCCGTTCGCGTTAGTCAATTAATCCTCGTATTAATCATCGATTAGTTGATAATCCATTTTTATCTAAAATATCCCACCTAATTAATTTACGTCAACTAAGTTGAACTTAGAAAAATATAGTTTTCGCGTTTAAGCGTAATATAAGTTATCCGTTCGTCACGTCATTATTTAGCCGCGGATTGTTAATTATTCGATGTGTCGTGCGTCGCGCAACTAGTGCGCGCGCTCGCGTTTGCTTGCGCGCAGTGCGTCGACGGGACTCCGTCTACGTTCGCCTACCCCTCGTCTATCCCTAGACGACTCTCGTCTACCCCCGTCTACCTCTCGTCTAACCCCGTGTGCGTTCGTGTCGTTCGCCATCGCCCGCGCGTCGCACAATAAATCGTCGCGTGCTGTTCGCGCGCGTTGCGCGTGCTGTTCGCGCGCGTTGCGCGTGCTGTTCGCACGTGTCGTCGTGCGTTCTACGCACGTTAATAATTCATCTCACCTAGAATAGCTCACGCTAATTAAATATATATTTAAGCAACGGCTATTCGAACAACACACTAATCAGGACTAAGTAGTAATTTTACTCGGCATATGATTATTGTCCGTTAATATGATTACGTCGAATTAAATATTATAATTCACATTCGCTTAGTGTAAACGTGATATCCCTCGACCGTAGCGTCAGTCGTCCCGGTTCCGTTCTCGCGTAGTCGTAGATGCGAATTCTATGTCGCATGCATATTCATTTGATCTATATTGTTGTATGGTGTACTGTTTTCTACCATTTCAAGAATGTTAAATGTATGTTTGCACTCGCGTAGATATCGGGCCGTTCGTGGAGTCTGAGGGAATTGCAGGAGAAGACCCTGAGCAGCAGCAGCTTGGTGAAGGCAAGTGTCCTCAGTCCCATTATGTCCCATTTATTTTATAATACACTGTCCCGCATACTATGGACAACCTAAGGATTTACTAGCTTTCTATCTACCTCGCCCTTGATTTACCTTTTGGGTTACTATGGTTAACTGCATGCTAGCGCTTTACTCTAATCAACGAACATGATGAGAATTTCTTGATGATACGATGCTTTTATTTTGGATACGATGGTGATATACTTGTGGCATTTAAGGGGACTCGGGCTGTTTCACGAGTACCTCCTGTTCGTTGAGAGACCACCCGGGATAACAGTGCAACCATGAGGGTGAAATGGGATGCCCTTAGCTAATTAATTAGAGGAACTAGAGGTGTAATTGCTTCGCCGTCGTGCCGTCAATGGGGTCCAGGCACAGTGCTTGCTCTGCCGAGGCTGAGTGTCGAGGTTCTTTCGTTTTGCTTTTGTTAGTCACCCTCCTGCGGGGAGAGGTACTGTGTTTATCAAACTGGAGAAACCTAACGGGCGGCTATGACCTCTAGAGAATCTTTGTAAAGGCTACGCAGTGATACCCTGCCAGGCCACCTAGGTAGTGGTCAATGGAGAGTAGCTCTCTCCGGGCAGAAAGGGAATCACGACTCGTGGGTAAAGTGTGCGACCTCTGCAGAGGGTAGTGAAACTGATATATCAGCCGTGCTCACGGTTAAGAGCATCCTTGGGATCCTCTTTGATTAGAGATACAGATGGTTCGAGATAAAATGGTTCTATTAATGTTGTTGGTTCGGTGATGATCATGATGTTTCCTCGATGAGGAAATGACTCATGGGATGGCTATATGATAAAACTTGGCTTCTACAAATAATAAATACCTGACCAACTAAAAGCAACTGCTTGAGCCTAACCCCACATAAAAGCTAGTCCACTTCAGCCAAACGGGGCATTTGCTGAGTACGTTGATGTGTACTCATCCTTGCTTTACCACAAAACACCAGGTTGTCCACATTGCAACCACTGCTCAGGAGAAGACGAAGTCATGGAAGGAGACTTCCAGGAGTTCCAAGACTACGACGAGTTTTAGGCGTGGGTTGGCGGCAACCCCCAGTCAGATGCCTGTGAAGGCCTTATCTCTACTGCGTTTCGCTTAGCACTTTGATTTATCCGTTAAGTTGATGACTATGTGGATGTCTCTGACTCTGTGATGTAATAAGTTAATACTCTTTCATGTTATTATTCGAGCACTATGCGATGATGTTCATTTATGTAATCGCTGTGTACGTGAGTTCTGATTCTGGCACGTACATAGTTCGCATTCGGTTTGCCTTCTGAAACCGGGTGTGACAGTGCGCAAAATCGAAGTCCACCCCAAAAGACTATCCGTGCAAAAGTCGCCTAAGGGTGCAGCCGGACTAGCACAACAAGTGCGCAAAACCGAGGTCTTCCCCAAAAGACTATCCGCGCAAAAGTCGCCTAAGGGTGCAGCCGGACTAGGACAACGAGTGCTCAAAATCGAAGTCTCCCTCAAGAGACTATCCGTGCAAAAACCGACTACAGGTGCAGCCGGACCGACACAATAAACACGCTAGATCAAGTGCACAATTTCCCCACGGGCACGGCCGGATCAGCGAACGCACACAGCCTCATCATACAAATCATCATACCAATTATAGTTACACACATACAGCGAGGGCATCACACCTTACATTGGTTCAACCTTCGGGATGATACCCATCTCCCTGTAGTTAAACAACATTATCCTCAGTTCCTCACCCTCAAAGAGGCTTCGCAACTCCCCCTCACCTACACTCGCCCCAACTGGCGACGACAACAATTCCCGCTTGCCAGCCCTGTCCACACAAAGACGACCACCCTCCACCTCACTCTACGCTTCGCCACCGCCCTTCGCCGCCTACGCCCAGCACTCGGACCGGGAAGAGCTTCAGCACCCATCACACGCGGAGAAGCCTCCGCCGCAGCCACATCCAATGCCACAAAATAATCCAAATCCTCATCCGAAGACTCTTCTGTCCACACCACCGAACTCCCAGAATCATCAGACTCAAAAAACTTAGACACAGAATCATCCTAATCATTTTCCGCAACCACGATCGAAGCCGCCACAAAATTAGCACTTTCAGTAGCGGTTGCGTGCGCAGGCCCAAAACCCTGAACCTGCGCAGCAACCGAGGTTCAATAACACGTAGACAAAATTTACAACCTCCCCTGCACCTATTCAACTACTTAGCCACCTGCAAGGGCGCGTCCGCGGCTGTAGGGCCTTCGACTACTGGCTCCGCCACCACTTCCTGGCCGCCTTCGACCGTCGGCACAGGGGCCGACACAGGGTCTTCGCTGGCAGCAGCAGGCACGGGCGTGTCCGATGGGCCTTCACCAGCATCCGAGGGCAGCACCGGTTTGCCCTCCGCAGCCTCGGGTGACGCGCCAACTAGACCTCCGAAGTCCTCGACGTCCTCAGCGCGCTCCATCTACAGCAACAGCACACTCATTCAGCAAACACCACACACACCCACGTGCAACAAACCACAGAAAAACAATAACCTTCACCTGCTCTCTCGCCCGGTCGGATCGCTCCCTGACAGCCTCCCGACCATGCGCCCCCCACATCCTATCAAAAAGTGCCCCCGCTGACTGCTTCACAACAGGGTCTTCGGCCTTAAAGATCTCGCGTTCAAAGCTCTCGTCTGTTTGGTCGAAGACCTCGTAGTGTCTGCAGCCCTCGCGAGACAGCGCATTCATGGCCCCTTCGCAGGTGACGAGGGAGGCAAAGGACATGAAACCCTCCACGATGGTCGGCAGTACCAGCAATTCCTCTTGCAACCACTCGAGGAAGCGAAGGCCCGCCTCTTGGTCGGGCACCTTGAAGTCAGCAGTCTGCGCACCCAGCTCGCGGTACGAGTCCACGAGCTGTGCGCGCGTCCGCTCAACTTCCGAGCGCGTAGAGGCCTCGGCCTTCTCCACGCGGCCGCGCAGAGCGTTGAACCGCACCTCCCATTCCTCGGCGCGTTGGCTGGCGAGACTTCCCTCCGCCCGTGCCAATTTGGCCTCCGCCTGCGTAGCCTGCGCCTCGGTGATGGCCTGGTTGGCCTCCCTCCTTTCCTTCACCACCTGGCGTCGGAGGTCCGTCTTCTCGGCCGCCAGGGCGGCCACCTTCTCCGCCAGCCTGCGGTTTTTGCTCTCCACAGCCGACTTCTCCCAGACGGCGTCCGCGTGCTGCGCCCGAAGTCTCTCGACTTCGGCAGACACATCTGCAGTAAGGGCACCCGACGCCACGCGGTCGGTGAAGTCGGCCGCCTAACAGAAACACATGAGACCAGAATCCCCATGGAAACGACAAACACCAAAGTCCAGCTCAACTTACTTGACTTAGCTGCTGCGACAGTTGCTACGACAGCTACTGCGACGCCTCCCTCAGCCGACGGGACATGGTGCCTGCCTCGTCCTTGACGGCAGCGGCCGATGAAATCTCGCCGCTTGCGCAGAAAGCGCCACCCTTCACCCCAACCACCGTGGTTGACACCGTGGTTGCCACCGCGGGCGGGACAACAACCATTTGCCCCTCGCCCGACCCTGCAACGTACCACCGGTCATATATATATATATATATATATATATATATATATATATATATATATATATATATATATATATATATATATATACTTACCGACGAAATAGTCATCCACGCTAATATTCGTGCGCGAAGTCGGCAACGCGTTTCCCCGGCGAAGGCAGCTCTCGGGCCTTCGCAGCTTCGCTCGGGGTAGACTTGGTTCCGCCGGCGACGACGGCCTTCGTGCTCTCCGACACCTTGCTGGATCCGGGTGCGGCCGGTTTCGCAGCCAGCGTCGGCTGGCTACCACCGGGGGCGGTGGCCTTGGCGCTCCCTCGCGCTCTCTTCGCTTCACGCCTAGGATCGGGGAGCCTGATGACCGCTCGGCGCTTCTGCGCAGCATCCTGGCAATCCTTGTTCATCACTGCTGACACAACAACAACAATATTCCGTCCATAAGGGAAAATCCTCAATCCACGAGCTATACGAGACGTAGACATGTCTTCGCCCTCTGCCCCGGGGATCGGAAGATTCTTTGGCCACCGACCCCCGGTAACCTCCAGCATTCGCGCCGAAGACTCCCGGAGCTCGGGCGAAGACATCCTTCCCCCGGGGGCCGCACATGTCCCCATCAACTCCACAGCAAAATTATCAGACACCCCCTTTCCCCACACTATAGTACCTAATTTTCTGTTCTTAGTGGCCGGGGCAGCCACCTGCGAAGGCCCTTCCTCGGTCCCGCCCATCGGTTTCTTCCCGCGACAGTCGGCGGCGTCTTCCCCGGGATAACCACCGTACGGCAAACGGTTCAATTCGAAGACCCGATTCAGCTTGTCATTGGACCCACGGATATCCCAGCTCCGCAGACCCTTTGTCTTCGGCACGTAGCGCCCCACGATCCTCGCCGCACCGTCTTCCGCTTCACGCACGAATGCGACGGGATCTCGGCCATGCAAATCCAGTGCGAAGGCAGGACTCCGCACCAGCATCCCGCCACCACTAGTAGAGATCTTATCATCGATGACGTTCGTATTGCGTCACGTCATGTGTATATATCGTCACAGATAAAGATTTGTGACGAATTTGTGACGAGTTCGATTTGGTCATAGGGGTCGCGTCACATTTGTTGTGTTGTGACGGACTACCCATTTTCGTCATCGATGTGTATACATTCTGTGACGAAATACGCGTTGTCATGGAAGTGAATTCATTCTATGACGATCAGTTGTGGTCATAGAGGAAGGCACTTTTCCGTCATAATTCGTCGTCTGCCCGAGCAACCTGACGGCGTTGTTAACGTCGTTTGGTTTCTGTGACGGTACGATATCGTCATAGATAGAGCCGTGGTTTGGTCATTAACAGCCGTTTGGAAGGTCCTGATGCGTATGACGTCAGCGCTGACGTGGCAGCTGACGTCAGCGCTGACATCAACGCTGATGTGGCTAGTACAGTGGCAGCCGACGTGGCATATGTTTTATTATATGCCACCAGTTTGGTCACAGATGTGCAGAGAATAATTTTATTGGAAATTGCAAAAGATACTAGAACAGAGGAATGAGCACACAATTCCATATTCCGTAGATGAATACAACTAGTATTCCAGTGCGCATACAAACTAAGTGGACAACACTAAACTCAGTTCACAACATCACCACTTGACTTCACATTTTAGTTGAGTTTGCACAAACATAACAACATATAATAAAAAGTTGACACTCACGAGCAACTAGAGTTTTTGGGTACCCTCATGTCAAACAACAGGCCAAAAACAGCAGCTCTGACTAGCAGCCCTCATGTTGAAGAAGAGTTACCATGCAAGGACAAGAGCTTCTTGATGAGCACATTGGTCTCCTCCATCTCCTTGCTGTTCTTCTCTGTTATCTTCTTGTACTCCTCCAACTCCCTTTGTGTCCTCGCCTGCTGTTCCTCAGCTTCTTCACATTTCTTCCTGAGCTGGTCGAGTTCACCTTGAACAGCAGCCGTCGCTTCAGCTGCAAGTTGTTCCCGAAGCTCACTATGATTTGATGATGATGCCTTGGAGGTTGCCGATGTTTTGATGCCGACGCTTTTGAGGAATTGGTGTGAGCTGCTCTGAGACAGCACCTTCGACACAAGGTGCACACTGGATGCTGGCATCTCACCTTCAGCAACAGGTTCAGCCCTCAAAGCCTCCATATGAGACTGAAATATCATGGACAGAAACAGTTACATGTTAATGCTAATGAGCAACAACAAGATGCCAATTGTTAGTTATTGCAATAATTTGAGGCATGTAGAGATGACAAATTATAGCATATTTGTCGCTGACAATAATGTGAAAACAGTGACTTTCATTTCTAGTGCATGGGTCCTACAAGGCATTAACAAAGACTATGAAAAATAGACTATGAAAGACTCTAAAAGCTATACATTTGATGGCAAATTATAGCAGATTATAGCAGTTACAAATTATAGCAGATTTGCTTAAAAGCTATACATTTGATGGCAAATTAAAAGCTATACATTTGAAAGACTCTAAAAATAGACTATGAAAAATAATGTGAAAACAGTTACAAATTATAGCAGATTTGCTTAACAAAGACTCTAAAACCTATACATTTGATGGCAAATTATAGCAGATTATAGCAGTTACAAATTATAGCAGATTTTCTTAAAAGCTATACATTTGATGGCAAGTTAAAAGCTATACATTTGAAAGACTCTATAAATAGACTATGAAAAATAATGTGAAAACAGTTACAAATTATAGCAGATTTGCTTAACAAAGACTCTAAAAGCTATACATTTCTAGTGCACGGGTCCTACAAAAAATAGACTATGATATTTACTTTCATTTCAGAAATTTGATGGCAGACAAATGGCAGACAAAATAGACTATGATCTGAACTCCCCTGGGATGGGATAGGCGATCTCACTCATCGATCTCACTCCCCTTCGTTCCATCGACCCACAGCCAGCCTCCCTCATATGATCTCATAAAAATTACACTAAATAAAGCAAACAAATGAACTTACAAGTGCTTCTCTTGCCAGTTCACTCAGGCCACGTTTGGAGCTGGTATGACAGGTCTTGAAGGCGTCCACCACATCTAGTTCTTCAGTCTGATCTAAGCTGAGTTCTTCTCGGTTTCTCTTCTGCTTCTGTTTCGTGGATAAACAATCACAGCGAAGTTTGCTCAGATCAAATGCAATAGAAGTTGAGTGCAAAAGTGCAGGTAGTAGTACAAGGTAATAGTTACTTACATATGCATGTAAGTGTGCCACATAGCAGCGAGAACCCGTAGCCTGATGAAACTTGACTTGACTGCGGTTCTGCTTGTTCTTTTCACTTATTTCCTACAAGAGAATGAACATGTCAGATTAGATAATAGGTTCAATATGCGAAGATCCTTTGCAAACTTATAGTGAAAGAACAATATATGACAAGATACCCATACCATGTTCTTTGGATCAGACCACTTTGCAACTAATGCCCTCCACTGTTCATCAGTCATGTAAGATACAGGAGAAGTTGTGCTAATCTCATTTGCAGGTACACCATTGAAGTATTTCTGCTTGAGCCGATAACGCTGGTTTTTTACCGCAGAGCGTAGCATATCGGTGCAAGCTTCCTTTGTTGCCTTGTCCTCAGTGTTAACGGACAAGCGCCCCTATGCATATGACAATTCCATAGTTAGTCAATTCAGGTTAAGCAGTATACAAGTGAATCATAGAATCAGTAATGCACTTACATTTAGCTGTGACACAAAGCTGTTGTAGTATTTCTGGTCGTCCTTGTAATCTTTCCAACGAGTTAGGATAGGCATGGTTTCCCGAATAATGATGCCAGCCTCTGATGCAAACTTGGCAGCTTGAACAGGTTCGTGTGGCCTTTTTTTGCCTTCCTCAACAGCTATGGGCAGTCTCCTTTGCATAACTTTAGTCATCCTGTCCAGTTGTTTTCCCTTGGTTGCTGCCCTGGGTCTCCTTGGTGCTCGCTGTGTAGGAGCTACAAAATATAATTCGCTTTTATTGAATAATGAAATTGTTTTGTTTCATGCAAATCAGCAAAAGAGATGCCATATTTGACTGAAAAACTAGAACTTGCCTTCCGTTTCTTCATCTCTAGCTACATTGCCTTGAGCATCACCTGTACTGTCATGAGCAGCAGATGCCATGTCTTCCTCTTCAGCTCTGCTAAAATGATCAGCAAGTCCAGGTGTAGTACGGCTGTTGCCTTCAGCATCACCTGTACTGTCATGAGCAGCAGATGCCATGGCTTCCTCTGCAGCTCTGCTGAAATGATCAGCAAGTCCAGGTGTAGTAGGGCTGTTTGGTATGTGATCATTTCCATCTGTTGGTTCCTGTACATTGTGGCCATCTGTCTCTGTAGAGTGAAGCCTTTTTGAAGATTGCTCCTCTGGTTGTGCACCTGCCCTGTAACACCCGGTTTTAAAGGACAAAGCCGGGTGCATCTCATACATGCGCCAAAGAAGACAACATATATAATAACAGAGTGTATAGAGATAAATGTCATAAAACATCAGAGTATTTATTACATAGCGGAAGACTTAGTACAAAATAGAGGAATAAATGTAAAACGAACTAAGGATCGATGGCGCCAATGTCAACTGAGAAACGCCACCTAGATCAGATCGAACTCCTCAGTGTTAGGAGGCTCCTCTTCGACCACCTGTTCTTCTCCTGTGGGGGGGGGGGGGTGTGAGACAGCAAGAGTGAGCTCACATACGTTCATAGCTCAACAAGTCGTGGGGAATAATGTGGCATGAACTCACCAAAGGTGGGAGTTCATGAAGTGTAAGGCTGATCAATAAAATAGAGGCCAAGGCTGAGCATTGCTTTTATAAGTTGGTCAAGATTTTATTAGCAATTACTAAGTGTAAGTAAATACCAAACCTTAATAATAATAAAGAACAGTGATAGTAAAATAATCCCAAATGCGATGCAAATGTCAAATTAAATTTAAGTTCCATAATTAATCATGTGAGGGTCCGAGCCGCTCATGACCGTGAGCACGACTAGTATACTAGTTTTACACTCTGCAGAGGTTGCGCATCTTTACCCACAAGCCGTGTATCCCATGTCGCCAGGGTTTGCAAGGCCCTTAGACACTACCGAGGTGAATGGCTAGGGATCCACTACGAGGCCTTTACAAAGTTCCACTAGCTTCCGAAAACCCGCTACAGTTTATAGGAAGTTCCAATGCAGGGTTCCTGGCTGACCGCCATCGCAGCAAAATCAACCAGGGACCTCCCTACACTGACCACTCCCCTACTGCCCTTGCCCCTTTCGGGTAAGGTAGTCTTCCACTAGCTTTCCTAATTAGTCAGCCAAGGGCGTCCCATTAAACCCTTGTGGTAGCACTGTTTTCCCGGGTGGTCGCTCCATGTTCCCATTAATTTAATGATCTTAACATGAACAGTAATAATAACAAGATAATAACAGAATAATCATGAATAGTGTATCTCCATACCCAATCCACATAAAGCATTAGCAAGTACTACCCAAAAATGTATTAGGGGTGAACAAGGTATAGAGGTAATCAAAACTGGGGTAACATAAAGGCTCCCATCAAAATTAACCTATGCAGATCATTAAAATTAATAAGAACATGGCTGGGAAAAGTAAGTGATCAAGGGCACAACTTGCCTGTAATGAGCTCCTGCTCAGCTACTTCTACTTGTTGAACCTCAGTTTCCTCAGTGGCTTGCTCGTCTACTCGCATCAACACAATACATACATAGTATAGCCAAAATCAACATCACACCAAACAGATGAATAAAATATACAGTAAAAATCTACACATTAAAATGAAACCATAGGAACTGGAATCACTGAATTTGGAGTTATAGAATTCAAGTTATGAATTTCCTAAGATTTAAGGTGATTATAATAGGATTAGATGATAAATTAATTTTCTAACAGAGTTCAGGTCAAAACAGTGATTCTAAATGATAGAGAATAATATTACAAAATTTTAGAAATTGGAATGGGTCAATTTGGAGTTAACATGAATTTTCTATGAATTATACAAATTCTGGCATTTAATTAATACTAAAAATTCATTTTTAAATGTATTTCTCTGGTTTTATTTGTCCTCTGGACTGGGCGTCATTTTCTGGAAAATGCAGGGGGCCTGGCGCAAGATTCCCTAGACTCAGTAAATAGTGAACGTGGACGGCGGGTTAATTTCCAGAGAGGTGAGGGTCTCTTTAGAAAAATTGACCCGCGAAGGGGTACCAAGCGTTTCTGGCCGTCCGATCTAAAATCAGGGGCGCGGATTAGACCTCTACTCCCACGAACCAGTACGCCGTACTGACCATCGGATCAAGATCCTACGACTATGGTTTTAAATAGCGAGATCGCCTGGGAACCGTCCGATCGAAGATCTGCGGTCACCGTCTACTACCGCGAATGGTTATCCCCACATCGATTTGCTACCGACCGATCAAGATCGGACGGCACACGATCTCCACCCAAAGCGGCACGCGCCCAGCTCAATCGCAACCGCAGGGAAAGCATCTGACGGTCCACGATCCAACCTACCCCGAGCCACACGACTAGAATCCGATGGCCCGGATTAAAACGACGAAGCTAATCAGAGCCGTTCAACAAAAGATCAACGGCTCTGGTACTCTCTCCCACCTTCAGGCGCGCAGTACGGTGGCGCAGGGCCAACCGCGGTGGTGCCATGATCGACTAACGCCGGCGAGTCCCCATCCGCGCACAAGGGCCCTAAGCTCGGACTTTTGACGACGCTACACGATGCGCTATGCGAAACGAAAGGAATAGAAGGGTTCTTACCCCACGTGGTGGCGCAGAGACCCACGCCCACGACGACGCGACGAGGAGGAACTCCGACGAGCAATTCCCGGAGTCGCAGAGGCTAATCTTGCCCACGACGCAGCGGAGAACCCTCCCCCAGGCCTGGTGAAGATCACGGGCACCAAACAAGACACGGACAGTGGCCCTGCTGGAATTCCCGCCGCGGCGGCTCTCGTTCTCTCTCGCTCACGGCGTACACGACAGTAGGTGATGGCGTAGATCTCGATCGAAACGGAGGGGCTGGGTGTGGCGGCTAGGTTTATCGGCGTGAGGACCCGAGTCTAATTTATGTATGGAGGTAGGTCCGCCGTGGTCGGCCATGCCGGGAAGCTCGGCTTCCGTTGCGCAAATCCGATGGAGAGGGGGCTTCTGACTGGCAGGGTCCACCGCACAGCGCCGTGAAAAGGGGAGGCTGACTCGCGGGTCCGCGCAGCAGAGAGCGCCAGCGCGCGCGCGGGGCGAGGATCTGACCCGCGGGCCCCAGTCCTCAGTGGGCGCTGCGCAGCGTGGCTCGAGTGGGCTAGCGCGGGAGTCACCTTAGGTGGGCCGAAATGAAGCAGTTGGCCCAGGTAAGCTTTTATTCTTTTTCCTTTTTATTTTTCTTTCTATTTTCTTCATTTCTAAGGTTTAGTTTGAATTCAAATTTAGTACTCAAACTTGTGCAAATTTATCCTCCATTCATATTGTGAAATGAGAATATAAATCCTGGAGAATATAGTATATTATTTATATTCTTACACCCTTTTCTTTTCTCTCATTTTTGAAAACCCTAGTTTTAATTTAGGGTTTGATTTAATTCCTAGTATTTATTCTCTTATTATCCTTATTATTATTATTACTATTATTATTTTATTTAATGCACAAACATAAAAACTCCAACAAATGCACTTTTTCTTTATTTTAGAATAATTGTTTTATTTAGTCACTCTCAATTACATAGGTGCTCTTTTTATGATGCAAATGAAACACACAAAATGAGGAGCTCTCTCTAGTACTCTTGGTATACAACTTTGAGTATTACAAATCCTACCCCCCTTAAAAATAATCTCGTCCTCGAGATTTAAGGAGATCTAGGGAAAAGGTGGGGAAAATCTATACGAAGCTCTTCTTCTCTTTCCCAAGTTGCTTCATCTTCACCGTGGTGGCTCCATTGAACTTTGCACATCTTTATGACCTTATTCCTTGTAACTCGAGTCAAGGTATCCAAAATCTTGATGGGGTACTCAGCATAAGTCAAATCCTCTTGAACACTAAAGTCCTCCATTGGTAACTGTTCCTCAGGTACCCTGAGGCATTTCTTCAGCTGAGATACATGAAAGACATCATGAACATCCGCAAGATGATCCGGTAACTCCAATTGGTATGCAACTTCTCCCACTCGCTTTAAGATTAAGAATGGTCCAATAAAGCGAGGGGACAACTTTCCTTTGACTTTGAATCTCCTCATACCCCGGAGTGGTGACACCTTCAAATAGACATAATCACCCTCCTTAAACTCAAGTAGTCTTCTCCGGGTGTCAGCATAGCTTTTCTGCCTGGACTGTGCAGTTCTCAAATTCTCCCTTATTTGCTGAACTTGTTCCTCTGCTTCTTGTATAATCTCAGGTCCAAACAACTGTCTTTCACCAGTTTGATTCCAATACAAGGGAGTCCTGCACTTTCTACCATACAAAGCCTCAAACGGTGACATCTTCAAACTGGCCTGATAGCTATTATTATATGAGAACTCCGCATACGGTAGACTCTTATCCCAACTTCCACCATGCTTAAGAGCACAAGCTCTTAACATATCTTCCAGTACTTGGTTAGTCCTCTCAGTCTGCCCATCAGTCTGGGGATGGTAAGCCGAACTAAAATTCAATCTCGTATCCAATGACTCGTGCAACTTCTTCCAATATCGAGAAGTAAACTGTGATCCCCGGTCCGACACGATTTTCTTTGGCACACCATGCAGGCAGACAATCCGTGCCATGTACAACTCTGCCAACTTGGCACCTGAATACGTGGTCTTTACTGGAATAAAGTGGGCTACTTTAGTTAGCCTGTCCACAATCACCCATATAGAATCATATCCAGCAGACGTGTGGGGTAATCCAACAATGAAGTCCATGCCAATCTCTTTCCATTTCCACTCAGGTATCTTCAGTGGGTGCAATAGTCCGGCTGGCCTCTGGTGTTCAGCTTTAACTCTTTGGCATACATCGCACATAGCCACATGTGCAGCCACATCTCTCTTTAAACCATACCACCAATACTTTTGCTTCAAATCCTGATACATCTTAGTGCTCCCAGGGTGGATAGAATAAACTGAATCATGTGCCTCCTTCAATATAGTTTCCCGAAGACTATCAATATCGGGAACACAGATCCGATTCTTGAACCATATCGTGCCTTGCTCATCCTCCGTGAACTCTGGGCCTCTACCCTCTGTTATCAGATCCTTGATCTCCTGGATTTTGGCATCACCAACCTGACCTTTACGAATTTCTTGCTCCAAGGTAGGTTCCAATTCAATAGTCACTCCTTCCGTATGTGTAACAATTCCCAGGTTGAGCCTCTCAAAGTCTTTTGCTAATTCATCAGGTAGCTGGACCACGAAAGCGGAGTGAACATGCTCCTTCCGACTCAAGGCATCTGCAACCAAATTCGCCTTGCCTGGGTGATAGTGAATCTCCAAGTCATAATCCTTAATGAGCTCCAACCAACGGCGTTGACTAAGGTTGAGATCCTTCTGAGTGAATATATACTTCAAACTCTTATGATCCGTATATACTTGGCACTTAGTTCCCATAATGTAGTGTCTCCAAATCTTAAGTGCATGCACAACCGCTGCTAATTCCAAGTCATGAGTGGGGTAGTTCAATTCATGCTTCCGCAACTGACGAGATGCATAGGCAATCACATGACCATCTTGCATAAGCACACATCCAAGTCCTTGGCCACATGCATCACAGTAAATGTCAAATCCCTTCTGCAGATCTGGCATAATCAATACTGGAGGTGACATCAATCTCTCCTTCAATTGATCAAAACTCTCTTGGCACTTCTCATCCCACTTAAACTCTCTTCCTTTTTCCAAAAGCGATGTCATAGGCTTGGCAATTTTAGAGAACCCTTCAATAAATCTCCGATAATATCCTGCGAGTCCCAAGAAACTCCGAATCTCAGTAACTGTAGTGGGCACTCTCCACTCCATAATCTCCTTCACCTTAGCAGGATCCACTGCTATTCCTCCATTAGAAATAATATGACCAAGGAATGGCACCTTGTCAATCCAAAACTCGCACTTGCTGAACTTAGCGTAGAGTTGATTATCTCGTAACTTCTGTAGCACCAACCTTAGATGTTGTTCATGATCACTTTCATTCTTAGAATAGATAAGAATATCGTCGATGAATACCACGACGAATCTGTCCAAATAATCCATAAACACTTTGTTCATCAAATTCATGAAATAAGCCGGTGCATTGGTTAATCCAAATGACATAACAGTAAACTCATATAATCCATATCGAGTCGAGAAAGCCGTCTTGGGAATATCCGATGGTCTAATCCTCATCTGATGGTATCCCGATCGGAGATCGATCTTCGAAAATACTCTTGCTCCTCTCATTTGATCAAACAAATCCTCAATACGGGGCAACGGATACTTGTTCTTCACCGTAACATCATTAAGAGATCTATAATCCACACACATCCGTTGCGATCCATCCTTCTTCTGCACAAATAACACCGGTGCTCCCCAAGGTGAGGAACTTGGACGAATGTACCCCGCCTCTTGTAACTCCGTCAACTGCTTCTTCAGTTCCTTCAACTCCTCTACGGACATTCTATATGGCCGTTTAGAAATAGGGGCGGTCCCAGGTAAGAGATCAATAACAAACTCAACTTCTCTATCAGGTGGCATTCCTGGTAACTCCTCTGGAAAGACATCCGGAAAATCTCTAACCACCCGGATGTTGTCACCAACAAACTCCTCAGGCATAAAGAACATTGCACGCATGGATGAGGAGGTTACTGCAATATTAACTTGAAATCTTTCTCCCTTAGTAGTAGTGAGTTCTACGGTACCTCTACCACATGCTATAACGGCCTTTGCCTTTCTTAGCCATGACATACCAAGGATCAAATCTATACTGCTTGACTCTAATATTATAGCAGTAGCTCTAAATTCTCTACCCATAATAGTCAAGGTCAATCTACGCGTCATTTGATTCGCCTCAACAGGCCCTTTAGGTGTAATTACTATCATGGGTTTTCTCATATTTAGCAGTGGTATTTCATTTGTGTTGGCATATCTAGCAGACATGAATGAATGTGTAGCACCAGAATCAAATAATATGGTTGCAGGAATTGTATTAACATAAAACATACCAATTACGAGATCCCCACCATCAGGAGTATCATCAACGCTGACTTGATTCACCCTGGCTATAGAATATCCCTTGCCAGGGGTCTGTTGCTTGTTCTGAGCTGGAGTAGTAGCAATCCTCTGTGGACAGACATTTGCATAATGACCAGTCTTCCCACACTTGAAGCACGTAGTGCCTGGACTCTGTCCTGCAAACTTCGTCGGGGTGCCAGTGGGAGTAGCCTGTCGAGGAGGTGGAGTCCTCAGTGGTGATTGCTGAACTGGGCGTGGTCCTCCCGGTCGAGTCGGTGTACCCTGTGGTGAACTGTAGCGAGGACAAACACTGCTGCTACCCTGTCCCTGTGAGATAGCCTTCCTCTTCAAATCGCCCAGTTGAACACGCTTGTGTTCAATAGCAAGAGCCTTATCTAGTAGCCTCTGAAATGATGGAAAGGTGTGTGCAACCAGTGCATACTGCAAGGGTCCATTAAGTCCTTCAACAAAGTGCTCCTGCTTCCTTTCATCCTCAGCAACTTCCTCCGGAGCATATCTCGATAGCTGAATAAATTTGTCTCTGTACTCGCTGACCGACATGTTGCCTTGCTTCAATGCCAGAAACTCCTTCTTGATCTTTATCATCCCAGCTGGAATATGGTAGTTCCTGAACTGCGTACTGAACTCTGCCCAGGTAATAGTATCAGCAGCATCATGGGCAGCAGTATAAGAATCCCACCAGTCAGCAGCAGGACCCGTCAGACGTCCAGAAGCATATAAAACCTTCTCCCGGTCAGTGCATTGTGCAATGTTGAGCATCTTCTCAATTGCTTTCAGCCAATCATCTGCATCAAGTGGATCTGGCGAACTGGCGAAGGTCGGTGGCTTATGACTCATAAACTCTCGGTGCTTATCACGAGGGGGAACTGGTGGTGGTGGTGGAGGCAATGGCACTTGTTGCTGCTGTTGCTGTTGTTGCATTTGCTGTTGCAGCTGCTGTTGTTGCGCCCTCCTTTCTTGGCGTATCTCATCTCTCTCCTGGCGCAACTCCTGGCGTATGTCTTCTCTTTCCTGACACATCTCTTGGCGTTCTTGCTGCATCTGGGCACGCATATCAGCCATAGTGTCCGCCATTTGCTGCATCACCGCCATCTGAGCAGCAACCAGTGGGTCAACTCCGCCTGGTGGAGGATTAGGATTCATCTCTGCAGGCTGTGGCTGAGGTTGTCTATATATCCTTCGAGTGTGTTGGTTAGGAGGCAAATCAATTCCACCACCCCTCCTGGTATTGACCATCTGAGTTAGATACATATGGTAAGAAAGAGCAGTTAGACAAGGCAGTAATTACAATCATGTTACTTTGGGGGATTTATTAGCTAAGCAGTTTAATGTTTTACCTACCATAGCTAATTTATTATCTTATGCTGGCACATGCTAAGATGTCCATGTAATATTTCAATCAATCAAAGAAGCAAATCAGGCATTGATCATCAGAACAATCAACCAATATTTTCTTTTTTTTAATAGAGAAAATAGTTTTAATTTTGTCTTAGGCTTCCTATCTCTTAAAAGATGTCATAGGGGTAGGGATTCCAAGGTGTGAAATCCATCTTGTCTAAGAGTAGAAAAGGTAAGAATAATCAGAGTAGAACAGTATAAGGTGAGACAGGATCAAGATAAGTGTAGAAAGAATCAGAGTAAGGTAAGTGTGGGATGAATCAGAATAAGATAAGTAGGTAAGGGTTTTGTCCATTTCTATCTAGGTTTCGTCCTACAGTCAACATTTCCTCTGATACCACTTCTGTAACACCCGGTTTTAAAGGACAAAGCCGGGTGCATCTCATACATGCGCCAAAGAAGACAACATATATAATAACAGAGTGTATAGAGATAAATGTCATAAAACATCAGAGTATTTATTACATAGCGGAAGACTTAGTACAAAATAGAGGAATAAATGTAAAACGAACTAAGGATCGATGGCGCCAATGTCAACTGAGAAACGCCACCTAGATCAGATCGAACTCCTCAGTGTTAGGAGGCTCCTCTTCGACCACCTGTTCTTCTCCTGTGGGGGCGGGGTGTGAGACAGCAAGAGTGAGCTCACATACGTTCATAGCTCAACAAGTCGTGGGGAATAATGTGGCATGAACTCACCAAAGGTGGGAGTTCATGAAGTGTAAGGCTGATCAATAAAATAGAGGCCAAGGCTGAGCATTGCTTTTATAAGTTAGTCAAGATTTTATTAGCAATTACTAAGTGTAAGTAAATACCAAACCTTAATAATAATAAAGAACAGTGATAGTAAAATAATCCCAAATGCGATGCAAATGTCAAATTAAATTTAAGTTCCATAATTAATCATGTGAGGGTCCGAGCCGCTCATGACCGTGAGCACGGCTAGTATACTAGTTTTACACTCTGCAGAGGTTGCGCATCTTTACCCACAAGCCGTGTATCCCATGTCGCCAGGGTTTGCAAGGCCCTTAGACACTACCGAGGTGAATGGCTAGGGATCCACTACGAGGCCTTTACAAAGTTCCACTAGCTTCCGAAAACCCGCTACAGTTTATAGGAAGTTCCAATGCAGGGTTCCTGGCTGACCGCCATCGCAGCAAAATCAACCAGGGACCTCCCTACACTGACCACTCCCCTACTGCCCTTGCCCCTTTCGGGTAAGGTAGTCTTCCACTAGCTTTCCTAATTAGTCAGCCAAGGGCGTCCCATTAAACCCTTGTGGTAGCACTGTTTTCCCGGGTGGTCGCTCCATGTTCCCATTAATTTAATGATCTTAACATGAACAGTAATAATAACAAGATAATAACAGAATAATCATGAATAGTGTATCTCCATACCCAATCCACATAAAGCATTAGCAAGTACTACCCAAAATGTATCAGGGGTGAACAAGGTATAGAGGTAATCAAAACTGGGGTAACATAAAGGGTCCCATCAAAATTAACCTATGCAGATCATTAAAATTAATAAGAACATGGCTGGGAAAAGTAAGTGATCAAGGGCACAACTTGCCTGTAATGAGCTCCTGCTCAACTACTTCTACTTGTTGAACCTCAGTTTCCACAGTGGCTTGCTCGTCTACTCGCATCAACACAATACATACATAGTATAGCCAAAATCAACATCACACCAAACAGATGAATAAAATATACAGTAAAAATCTACACATTAAAATGAAACCATAGGAACTGGAATCACTGAATTTGGAGTTATAGAATTCAAGTTATGAATTTCCTAAGATTTAAGGTGATTATAATAGGATTAGATGATAAATTAATTTTCTAACAGAGTTCAGGTCAAAACAGTGATTCTAAATGATAGAGAATAATATTACAAAATTTTAGAAATTGGAATGGGTCAATTTGGAGTTAACATGAATTTTCTATGAATTATACAAATTCTGGCATTTAATTAATACTAAAAATTCATTTTTAAATGTATTTCTCTGGTTTTATTTGTCCTCTGGACTGGGCGTCATTTTCTGGAAAATGCAGGGGGCCTGGCGCAAGATTCCCTAGACTCAGTAAATAGTGAACGTGGACGGCGGGTTAATTTCCAGAGAGGTGAGGGTCTCTTTAGAAAAATTGACCCGCGAAGGGGTACCAAGCGTTTCTGGCCGTCCGATCTAAAATCAGGGGCGCGGATTAGACCTCTACTCCCACGAACCAGTACGCCGTACTGACCATCGGATCAAGATCCTACGACTATGGTTTTAAATAGCGAGATCGCCTGGGAACCGTCCGATCGAAGATCTGCGGTCACCGTCTACTACCGCGAATGGTTATCCCCACATCGATTTGCTACCGACCGATCAAGATCGGACGGCGCACGATCTCCACCCAAAGCGGCACGCGCCCAGCTCAATCGCAACCGCAGGGAAAGCATCTGACGGTCCACGATCCAACCTACCCCGAGCCACACGACTAGAATCCGATGGCCCGGATTAAAACGACGAAGGGGTATCTCTCTTCTAATCAGAGCCGTTCAACAAAAGATCAACGGCTCTGGTACTCTCTCCCACCTTCAGGCGCGCAGTACGGTGGCGCAGGGCCAACCGCGGTGGTGCCATGATCGACTAACGCCGGCGAGTCCCCATCCGCGCACAAGGGCCCTAAGCTCGGACTTTTGACGACGCTACACGATGCGCTATGCGAAACGAAAGGAATAGAAGGGTTCTTACCCCACGTGGTGGCGCAGAGACCCACGCCCACGACGACGCGACGAGGAGGAACTCCGACGAGCAATTCCCGGAGTCGCAGAGGCTAATCTTGCCCACGACGCAGCGGAGAACCCTCCCCCAGGCCTGGTGAAGATCACGGGCACCAAACAAGACACGGACAGTGGCCCTGCTGGAATTCCCGCCGCGGCGGCTCTCGTTCTCTCTCGCTCACGGCGTACACGACAGTAGGTGATGGCGTAGATCTCGATCGAAACGGAGGGGCTGGGTGTGGCGGCTAGGTTTATCGGCGTGAGGACCCGAGTCTAATTTATGTATGGAGGTAGGTCCGCCGTGGTCGGCCATGCCGGGAAGCTCGGCTTCCGTTGCGCAAATCCGATGGAGAGGGGGCTTCTGACTGGCAGGGTCCACCGCACAGCGCCGTGAAAAGGGGAGGCTGACTCGCGGGTCCGCGCAGCAGAGAGCGCCAGCGCGCGCGCGGGGCGAGGATCTGACTCGCGGGCCCCAGTCCTCAGTGGGCGCTGCGCAGCGTGGCTCGAGTGGGCTAGCGCGGGAGTCACCTTAGGTGGGCCGAAATGAAGCAGTTGGCCCAGGTAAGCTTTTATTCTTTTTCCTTTTTATTTTTCTTTCTATTTTCTTCATTTCTAAGGTTTAGTTTGAATTCAAATTTAGTACTCAAACTTGTGCAAATTTATCCTCCATTCATATTGTGAAATGAGAATATAAATCCTGGAGAATATAGTATATTATTTATATTCTTACACCCTTTTCTCTTCTCTCATTTTTGAAAACCCTAGTTTTAATTTAGGGTTTGATTTAATTCCTAGTATTTATTCTCTTATTATCCTTATTATTATTATTACTATTATTATTTTATTTAATGCACAAACATAAAAACTCCAACAAATGCACTTTTTCTTTATTTTAGAATAATTGTTTTATTTAGTCACTCTCAATTACATAGGTGCTCTTTTTATGATGCAAATGAAACACACAAAATGAGGAGCTCTCTCTAGTACTCTTGGTATACAACTTTGAGTATTACATGCCCTCACTCTCTTGCTGAACCTAATGCCTGGAGCCATGTTGGGGTCTATCTTCTTCTTTGAAGCAAGGGTTGTGTTTCTACCTCTTCTAGGATACTGTCCACAAAAAATAGTCATGTGCATTTAAAAGTAAGACCATATATTAATTAAGAGGTATGAAATAAAGAAGATGAATCTAAAAGCATGAGCATATATTAAACACCAGATTAAAAACATTGAAATGCAATGCAACTATTTGGCATCCACTACTTTGAAGATAGAAGGAGCACCTTCATTGCCAGGGGTTTTGGCTGCTCATAAGATTCAGTGTCATCATCAGTATCTCCTTGATCATCATCGTCAAGGAGATAGAAAGAGACATATGAATCCGAATCTAAACTATTATTTATCTTGTTTGCTGCATTTTTCCCCTTTGTTGATGCAGATGGTGATACAAAATTATTTAGAACAGAAGTATATTTGTTCAGACCCAAATCTTGCATCTTCTTTATATTCTCCTCCACTTGTTTATCCCGTCTTCTCTCATAAGCAGTTCGCTCATGTTGAACTACTTGCAAGATAGATAAGAACAAGCATACTGTGCGTATTAGATAATGTAAAGGATTTTACTAAAAGCTAAGAGGTACTACTATTTGCAGGGAAGGATTTGACTAAAAGCAAATAGATAAGATGTGTAGATTCACTCATAATGAAGCTTGGTTATGATTGTGCAATTTCATAATTGTGGTTGCACTATAACTGTAGTTTTTCCCTTGTTTGGTTGTGGAAATCTTTATGCAGGCTTAAACAATGTTCAAAGTACTAGCTAGTACATTGATTAGGCGATGTAGATTTACACAAGCTGATGAACAAAAAAAGTGGAGATATTCTCATCTCTTTCTACCAGCAAGGTTCAAGAAAGCACTAAGCGCTGAGCGAGCGGTATGGTGGTGAAAATGCTTAAGCGTGATTAATCGTGCTTAAGCATTTTTGTTAAAAAGAGAAAAAATACATGATATTGGGCCACCCTGCAGTAGCCCTTAACCCCCACCTCCTCTCTTCATGAGTCTGCAGCCCACTAGGCCCACCTGCCAGGAGGCTCAACGCAAAACCCCTCTCCCGTGATGACCTAGTACTCTGCTGCCTCCTTCCACGCCCCGCACCGCCGCCCTGTGCTCTCCGCCTCCCTCTCCCGAAGCCTATCCTCCTCCGTGCCGTACGCTCTCTGGCTCCCTCTCCCGAAGCCTCTCCTCCCTCGTGCGATCTTCACCTCTACCGCGAAGCCGCTCCGCCTCTCTCTCACCAATCTGCTGCCTGCAACCATTGTAGGTCCATCCGCTCTCTCTCTCTCGTCGATCCGTCGATTTGCTGCCTGCTGGATTGACCCCGGAGGTGTTCCTCCTCTTCCTCTCCCTCCTCTTCTCCCTTAAACATGCCGGATGGGCACAATTAAGCAGGGCCAAGCGCTTAATTGCCCGCTTAGTAGGTAAGCGATGCGTTGACCCTCTGCTCAGCGCTTAACCGCGCCTAATCGCACGCCTAATCGCGCTTTCTTGAACCTTGTCTACCAGTACTAGAAACATAAGTTCTCTACTAAAACATGGATGTGACTGCATATAACACAATGTAAGGAACCAAACACAACTGTATCAGTGCACAATGATTACATAAATCAATTTACAATATCTCTGATAACAACGAATGAATAATTAAACTAAATCTAGCGATGGTTAGGGTTTAGGGGTTGGACCTTTCTGACTTCTGTGCCTCCTTTTGTTCACCATCAAGGTCGTCTGCGATGACCCAAATCCAGCGATGTTAGGGTTTAGGGGTTGGCGAGAGCAATGTGGATGGGGCGTGTTAGGTGGAAGGGGCAAGAGAAATGCGGATGGCAATGAGATAGAGCGGGATGCGGCGAGTGAAGTCGGTGACGACGCAGCTCATCGACGCGATGAGAGGTAAGGGGGCGGCAGTGAGGTACCTGGTCGAGGGGGCAGGTCATCGACGGCGGATGTGTCCCAGCGGCGGCGGTGAGGTACCTGGTCGAGGGGGCAGGTCGTCGACAGCCGTCGTGTCCCAGCGGCGGCGATTAGATTTGGAGAAAATAGTGGGGGAGAAAGAAGAGGAGTGGGGGAGAAATAAGAGGAGTGCGGGAGATAGAGGATGAGAGCGGAGTCTGTTTTAGTGACGACAACGAAACATGTTTTCTGGCGCCCAATGTGTTTGGCAATGCGGAGGCTAATGCGTTTAAGTATACTAGCGTTGGGTATATATCGAAAACATGTGCCATAGCTCAATGGTTTGACCTGCTAACTATAAGACTGAGCTCCTAGGTTCAAGCGCCTGCAAGGAGGCATTTTTTTGTTTTGCCTACCATTTTTATATTAATTCTTTGTTTTTTATTTATCTCTATGTTTTTTTTGCAATTATCTATTCATGGACACATTAGTTTGGTTTATGATCATGTTATAATATTTTGAAATATTTTTGACATAGTGGTACTATACATCTCTCACTTGCAATAGCATCTCTCATTTAGTAATTAGCCTTATATGAGAGATGTATGCCTTTCTTAGGATGTGTGTCACCACTTTGTCCGAATGAGTTGAAACTATTTTGTCAACATTGTACACCAAAATGAATGGTCCATGCAAGTTTTTAGATTTGTCTAGTTAGGTTATGGTATTGTAACAAATATCTTTACGAAATGCATCAATTAAGTACAGTAATTGGTAAACTAGGTCTGAAAAATGCATAACTACACACAACATCATAGGTTGGTTCAATAAACATGCCATTAAAGTTTAAAATGATTTGGAGAAAGTAGTAGTATAGATCCATCACAAGCATGAACATCTCTCACTTAGTAATTAGCCTTATATGAGGGATGTATGCATTTTTGTAGGATGTATGTCACCACTTTGTCAGAATAAATTGCATTTTTTTGTCAACATTGTACACCAAAATGAAGTGTACATGCAAGTTTTTAGATTTTTCTAGCTAGGTTATGGTATTGTAACAAATATCTTTACGAAATGCATCAAATAATTACAGTAATTAGTAAACTAGGTCTGAAAAATGCATAAATGCACACAACATCATAGGTTGGTTCAATAAACATCCCATTAAAGTTTAAAATGATTTGGAGAAAGTGGTAGTATAGATCCATCACAAGCATGAACATATCTCACTCAATAATTAGGCTCTATGTGAGAGATGTATGCATTTTTGTAGGATGTATGTCACCACTTTGTTAGAATAAATTAAATTTTTTTTGTCAACATTGTACACCAAAATGAAGTGTACATGCAAGTTTCTAGATTTTTCTAGCTACCTAAGGTTTTTTAGCACTTATTCTTTAGTAAAATAACAAATACTTACATTAATAGTTAAACTAGTTCTAAAAATTGCACCGGCACAAAACATCATGGTACACCTCCATCAACACCCCAAAAAAAGGTTGAAATGATTTGGAGAAACTGGTGCTATACATGTAAATAAATAAAAGAAAAATACAAAAATGATTGAAAATTGTCAACAAAACCAAAAAAAACCTACCTATCTCAAGCTCGAACACAAGACGCCATGGTTCATGGTAGCAAGGAGTTACCATTGGACTAGTCACATTTGTTCGTTAGTAACAGAGCGCAGTTATATTTAATCATTAACTGTTCTCTGTCCAGGATGTAACCGAGCGCCCAGTTCAGAGTTCTGAATGCCCAGTTCATATTCTGCATTTTCAGATGCTAAACTGCCCAGTTCAGATTTCTGCATTTTTATGTTCTGCCCAGTTCAGAGTTCTGCCCAGTTCATGTTGAAATCTGAGAGCTTTTCAGACATCACTAGTCCTCACAAGAAATCTTTGGCTGGGTGTTCTGAGAACTCTGCCCAGTCCTCACAAGAAATCTGAGAACTCTGCCCAGCCAAAGTTCAGAGTTCTGCCCAGTCCATGTTGAAATCATGGTACACCTCCATCAACACCCCAAAAATCAGATTTTCAGACATCTAAAGATGCAATGCACTTTTCAGATTTTCAGACATCTAAACATGCTTAGATCACATGAAACCCAGGTTCTGCATTTTTAGTTTTCAGACATCTAAACTTCAAGTTCTTCATTTTCAGTTTTCTGTTTTCATTTCTAGCAGATGGTCAGTTCATTTTTCAGATTTTCAGATGGTCATTTTTCAGATTTTCAGATGGTCAGTTTTGACAATAAACCCAGCTTAGATTAAAACCAGCTTAAATTTTGACAATAAATTAAAACTTGCTTAGATCACATGAACTGAAAATTGTTTCCCATAAACCCAGCTTAGATCACATGATCTGAAAATTTTCAGATGTTCAGTTCTGAAAATACAGAAAATACAGAATACACATTCAGTTCACCACAAATTCAGTTCACCCCAAATTCAGTATTGCAGACACACATTCAGTTCTGAAAATACAGAAAATACACTGTATCATCTAAACATGAACTGAATTTCAGACACACATTCAGTATGCTGTATTAATCTGAACTGAACAGTTCATAAATCAACTATCAATACTAGAAATCCTCATCTTCATCTTCTATGGACATGTCATCATTGTTGTCGTCGCCACCATCATTAAAATATTGAAACATTGTATCATCTTCCTCCTCATCCTCACTATCTTCAAGAATAATAGCAGCTTCCTTCTTTTTTCTTATTAGTTCCTCTAAATTGCCTTCAATTAGACTGGCTTCTCCACCTTCAACATTGTGCAGAACCTGATTATCATCACCTTCTTGCACTATATGCTCTGTATCAGAACAATAATCATCCTGATGCACATCATTACTGCCCTCATATTTTTCAGCCACATCATAAATATTCCTATGTTCAAATTTCTGCACAACTCGGAAATCTTTACATTGTGGAGTTGTGTCTTGCAGGTAAAATATCTTTTTCGCTTGGTTTGCCAAGATAAAAGGATCGGACTTGTACCAAAATGAATGCACATTGATGGATTTGAAATGGCTGTCATCTCGAATGCCCACAGTCTTTCCTACTTGGTTGTACCAATCGCATCGAAATACAACCACCGACCGACGAACTTGATAATTCGAGTTATATTGTAACTCAATTACCTCTTTAAGGACACCATAAAAATCTATGTTCTCCCCATTATGTTCACCTTCAGTCATTACACCACTATTTTGTGTCTGCATGAACTTCTCACGATCCACTGTGCTAAACCGCACTCCATTAATCTTGCAAGCTGTACTAGTCTTAACTCGCCGAGCTGGGCCACATGACAGTGCCCACAGTCCTTCGCTAACCAATTCTGGATTCTCATTACGCTTCTTCTCAACCTGTTGCAACAAAATTACTCAGCTGAGCAATTACATATGCATACCAAAAATTTAGTAAACCTATAACATAAAAGTTTAGTTACTTACATGGGACATAAACCACTTTGCAAATCCTTGTTGAACCATTCGATCAACATCATTTGGACGTGCACCTTGCTGCGATAGCTCCTCCCTGTACAGACTGCATGGCATACTTTATTCATAAGCATATTTTCAAATTTAATAAACATAACATAAATTATGTAGCACATACCAAACTAACTTACGTCAAATATTCCTGTACTTCATCAGCATTATGTAGCACATACCAAACTAACTTATTCATGATAGCATCATCAATGTACTCAGTCTTAGTAGCTCCAACAAGAGTAGCACCATGCTTAAAAACAGACATGTCATTAGGCAATGGCATCTCTGTACCACTATCATCATCCTGGTTAAATCTAGTGTCAACATCCTTCATGTACCTAGAACAAAATGTTAAGGTATCACTTGCCATATATGCCTCAGCAATCGATCCTTCCGGCCTAGCCCTGTTCCTTACAAAATTTTTCAAAGTGCCTAGTCGCCTTTCTATTGGGTACATCCATCCATACTGAACAGGTCCTCTAAGCATTGCCTCATTGGGAAGATGGACACTCAAGTGCACCATGACATCAAAGAAGGCAGGTGGAAAGATTTTCTCAAGCTTGCATAGGATCAATGGAATATCTCCTTTTAGTCGTTGCACAACATCTATCCGTAGATTTCTACTGCATAGTTCCCTGAAGAAGGTCCCCAGCTCTGCAATTGCTTCATATACATCCTTCCTCACTAGTCCTCTAAGGCCAGCGGCTATGATTCTCTGTAGGAGTATGTGGCAAGAATGTGTTTTCAGTTTTCCAACCACCTTTGAACCATCTTCACTTATGTATCTTGCTAGGTTATCCGCAAATCCATCAGGAAACTTGATACCTTTGAGGAACTTGCAAAACTCGACTTTCTGATCCTTCCCCAACACATATGGAGCAGGTGGAGCCCTGCAGGCCGAGTTGCCATCTTGTTGCAAGTGCAGTTCAGGTCTTATGCCCATATCATACAAATCTAGCCTTGCATTATGTGTGTCCTTGGACTTGCCTGGTATACTAAGTAGTGTGCAAAGAATATTTTCACATACATTTTTCTCTATGTGCATCACATCGAGATTATGTGGAAGCATCAAATCTTTCCAATATGGCAATTGCCACAACCCAGATTTTCAGCTATAAATCTTTGGACCGTCACTACTATGCTTCCTTTTTATTTCCAGTAATGTCAGCCTGCTTCCCTGGCCTGACATCTTTCACCTTCTCTAGCTCTTGTAGGACCTCATCCACAGTGAACCTGCCAGGCACAACTTTGTTTTCACGCTTACCATTGAAATCCAAGCTATTCCGCCATGAATGTGTCCTTTTAAGGTAACGATGATGTCCAATGTAGCATAACTTGTTCCTTATTGCCATAGACAACGGATTCTTGTCGCAATAAATACATGCATAATACCCTTTTGTTGTTCGCCCAGATAACGTGGCCAGCGCTGGATAATCATGTATACACCATAGTACAACAGCACGAAGGTCGAACTTCCTACCAGTACATGCATCATAGGTCTTGACACCCTTCCATAGCTTCAGCAGTTCTTCAATTAGGGGCTCAAGGAACAAATCAAAATCCTTTCCTGGACATCTTGGACCTAGGATGAGTAAAGACATAAAGCAGTTTGTTGGATTCACGCATTCCCATGGTGGGAGATTAAGCGGTGTCACAAGCACTGGCCACATACTGTACTGGGTACTCATGTTGCCAAATGGATTGAATCCATCGGTAGCTAAGGCTAGCCTCAGGTTCCTCGGATCATTTGCAAAACCTGGGTACTTTCGGTCAAAGTCCTTCCACGCTTCCCCATCAGCTGGATGGCTCATCACATTGGCGACTGGCTTCCTCACTTTCTTGTGCCATTGTGTTTCCTCTGAAGTTTGTTTTGAAGCAAAAATTCTTTTCAACCTTGGCAACAATGGAAAATGCCTCAAAACCTTATGTGGAACCCACTTCGAACCAGTTTCATCTTTCCATCTAGACTCCGTGCATACTGGGCACTCATTCAATTTAGCATTAACATTCCGAAACAACACACAATTGTTCTTGCACACATGGATGTTTTTGTATCCAAGGCCCAATTCTTTAAGATATTTCATGGCCTCATTATATGATTTTGGCAACTCACTGTTAGAGTATCCATCGGACATCAGCTTCATCATTGCTGAAAATGCTGTATTGCTGATTCGATAACGAGACTTCATATACAACATCCTCACCATAAAAGAAAATTTTGAATGGCTAGAACCCGGACTAAGTGCCTTCTTTGAATCTCCAAGAACTCCTGCAAATCTTGGCTCTTCTCCATCAGCCTCTGCCGCTGCAAACAGTTCACCGATCATCTCAGGTACTCCATGATCATCATCGTAAACATCATCGTCCACATCCATATGTATCCCAAAGTCATTATCATATCCTTCGACATCCTCCTCTATACCCTCAACTTCTGTATCTACCGACTCCCCATGATGAATCCACCTCGTGTATGTAGCTGACATTCCATAAATGTGTATATGAGTTTCTACTTCACTCTGAGGTCGCAGCCTTCGATTAAGACAATTCACGCACGGACAACGAATGTCTGTGTCTTCTGGGTATCTTTCAGTAACAAAATTCATGAACTCTTCAACTCCTTTCACATATGCAGGTGTGAATTGTTTCCCATAAACCCATCTTCTATCCATCTATTTTGACAATAAATTAAAACTTGCATTAACTCCATAACTATGATTACATTGAACAAAATTGAAAACCACATCAAACACATGCATATATGAAATAAAATTCAAACGCACATGGAACCTTATTGTCAAAAACACAACACATCAAACCTTGTCTTTTCTCCCCGCCGTGCCACTGTTCTGTCCACGCCCGCCGTAGCTCTGCGCACGACACCGCTGCTTTGCCTCGCCCGAAGCTTCTCTGCCTCGCTGTTTGCAGACAACGCCGTTCTTCCAACACAATTGGATCAATGGATCAGGCGACAAGATCGCTTGTTCGCTGCGACGCTACCTAGTTGCCGATCAAGCGGACGACGACAGACGTCGACGTCGTTGTGTGCCGTAACCTGACGGCCGATCGCAGAAGTGCAGATCGCAGAAGGAAAAATCAGAACAGGCGAACAGCCATGCAGATCACAGAATGGCGGCTGGGAAAACCTGTTAACATAACGACAGATGGGAACACCTGTTAACAGACGGATACTTTCTTTATATACAAGAACAAGTGAGTAGTCTGGTGGTAACAACGATTTGAAGAAATGCGCAGGTCCCTGGTTCGAAGCTCCGCGGGCGCAACTTTTTTTGCCAAATAACTAACTGCCGCTTCTAGTTCTGGGCCGGGGCCGCGTCGCTAGGCGGGGGCTGTCTCCCAAAAAACTGCGGCCCATGTAGGCCAAGGATCCCACGCCGTCAAGTGGTGTGTACACGTGGGTCGTTTTTTTACTAAAACTCATCTGTGACCAATTTATTTCATCATTACGTCAGCCGATCAAGCCAAATTAGCGATGACGATATCAAATCTAATCTGTGACGAACTTGTTGCATCCAAACTTTGTGTCTATGACGTTCCTTTCATTTTCGTCTTTAATATTCAAGTCTAATCTTCGTCCCTTGTAATTGTTGACGAAGATGTAAATTTGGTCATAGAAATGTATCAATCTGTGACTGAAGTCACCAGCGTCACTAGAAAATCGTCACTGATGATCACATTCTTACTAGTGCACGGGAGGGCATCTGGCGAGGGCATACTTCGCCCAGCGCCCAGCCATGCGCCAAGGGCCATACCCCATACCCGACAAACTCCTCAACAAGGTCGCGTCCGCTACTCATGCGGGCAGCGCACCGAAGGGCCTCTTCGTTTTCATCATCCTCTGCTACCTCAAACTGCGGGTACACTGCATAATAATATGAGCACATGACGACCACGGGGAGCCCTGGATGGTCTTCGACTGTGCCTTCGGAAACGTAAAACCAAAATTCCCACCAGTTGCCCCATTTATTGTGGGCACAGGGAACCAACTCCACGACTTCCATCGAAGTCTTACCGGTCTTCGGTGTAAATGTGCAAGATCCAAATTGTGCAATCTTATGTCCAATTTTCCTTTTCTGCCAATGCAGACAATAATGCTTCGCGAAGACTTCGACAGAGGGCTGCCCGCCGTACAAAGTCGTCGCCCAGACATACTTTGCCAGGGCCACCATGACATTCGGTGTCAGCTGGTGGACCTAGACCTCGAATCTACGCAGGACCTCTGCCACGAATCGATGCGCAGACAGACGAAGGCCAGCGGCGAAAAAGGCCTCGAAGACGACCAACTCGCCTTCTGGCTCGGGGACCTCCTCCGCCCCCGGGACACGCGCCACTCTGCCACCAAAATATTCAAGCTGTTGCATGTCTTTCACGCGGACTGAGGACATCCGTGACGCGCTGAATTCCACTGTGTCGCCAGGATGCAACTCCTCTGCCGCCACGTTGCTCAGCGTGTCCTCGGACGATGCGCCGGCCGGCGGTGTATCGGCAGCAGAAGAGGAAGAGGACGGCATGGCTACGTACCGTCGACGGCGGCGGGCGGTCTGCTTCACACGGGCTAGATCTCCGACGAGCAGGAGCAAGGAAGGCAGGCGAGCGGCCAAACGGTTTCAAAAGGAGGCTAGGGTTTTGCGGCGCGCAGAAAGAGTACCAAACCCGCGCCGCCCCACCCCCTTTTATACACACGACGCGGCGCTTTGGGAAACCCGCAATCCAACAGTACCGCGTCCGTCAACGGTCACATCAAAAACCCCCGCGGAACCACTTCGAGCGAGGGCAGTGTCTCCACCATCTAGCGATGCCTTCGGCACCAGATGACTTAGTCAAACTGGTCCCTCGGAGGGCAAATGTTGGGGCGAAGGCGAAGACGCTACTCTTCGCTCGATGCCTTCGCCAATCTCGCTGCACCAATGGAGACAAGACGACTGGCGGTCTCCACCCTTCGTCCAATACGCTGCAAGACGAAGGCCTACGACGAGGTCGCTCCGTCTCACGGCCTCGTCCAACGCGAAGGCCCACGTAGAATTCGACCCATTGTAACGGGCCCCGCGCGGCTGCTGCGCATTACGGGCCCGGTTTGTGAAGGCTTTTCTGTAATGACAGTTTGTAACCCTGCTTTATAGGAATATTCTAGGGATGACCTAGGCGCCTGAGGGCACATGCGTCCTTAATCCATGACGCTGGGCACTCAGGCACCTATAAATACCCCGCATAGTGCCCTTGAGAGGCTAGATTGACAAAGCAATTGCCTTCTTGAGCTAAAACCTTGTCTGCATTACTTTCACTCCCCCGTTGGATCATCTTGCTTGGGAGAGCAAGTTCCAACAAGCGGATCATGGGATCTAGGAGGGGAGCGGAGGGACAGGAGGGCGTGTGCGACAGCAGACCACGACGGCGACGAAAGCGCGAGCGAGAGCGGGGCGGAGGGGGAGGACCGCTCCAAGATGGTGCTGCTCGAGGAGCCCTCCACGCAGGCCAAGCGCCTCCTCGAGCAGTGGCACGCCGACATGGCGGAGCGGGCCGCCAAGTCCATCTCCCGCATCAACCTCGACGTTGACAAGCTCGCCACCAAGGCAAGGAAGGGGTGCATTGTGTGGGGTGGGCGAGCATCACGCGGGGAGGGTGATGGGGCCAAGAATGGGGGCGAGGTGGCGGCCTCTTCCAAGATCTGTGTGTGAGGGGAGGGCATGGCCTCGTGGGGGGGGGGTGGTAGCGAGGATCGCGGGGCGTCAATGGCGCCCTTCCATCGATGGAGAGCCGAGGGGGCGGTGGGTGGCCATGGAAGGAAGGAGGAAGAGGATGGAAAGGAGCGCGACGGGCGGCGGGATGCGAGGAGCGTGCGTGGTCGTGGCAGCGGTGGGGAGGAGGGCGGGGGATCCGTGACCGAGACGGGATCGGCAGAACCGTGCACCACTCTGCAGTGTGGACGCCTACGATACACACTTAAGTAGTAGTAGAGATAGGTACGTTAATGACATAATTATCTACCCATCACGTAGATAAATACGAGTATGGATATGTACTCGTACTCAAACCCGCGTACATGTGGGCCTATCTAAATCATACACATAGCCTACATATAAATATGTGTTAGCTAAAAATAATATTCTTCTTTTGTTTACTCATAGTCCACGTTTTATGATTCTAAATATGCCATATATTTATTAGATTTATATTATTTGATATGCGTTTAGCGGGTATCTAATCGGGTGTAGGTTACCTGAAGAGTTTTTTTACCCATGCGAGTACGGATATGGGTACAGTTTCATACCCGCGAGCGGGTACAAGTTTTTTAACGAGCATATTTTTATCTCACGGGTATGGGTAAACACTACCCAACGGATATATATTCGTTGACATCTCTACTCCATACATTTATAACATTAAGGTGTTGTTGGGTTCACAGACACTGATGCAAATGACTGCTGCGACTACGGTATTTCTAGAGGAAGCCACGGTACTTGAAAGCACCTAAATGCTTGCAGCAGCTGTAGTCGAACAGCTTGAATGGTGTTGGCTCCGATTTGACGTCAAACACTAGAGATGAACCACATGGTGGTGCCCTCTACGGGAGCGCGGCCAGTCCATAGCACGGGTCTAGACGGTCAGGGACCTCGGCGTAGGAGGTGCTCCCTCTCTGCACGCTTTCGGACGGTCCGCGACTGACGCGGAGGTCTTCTTCTTTGTAGGAAACCCAGACGTCGCCTCCCAGGAGGGACCCTACCGAGATGAGAGATCCTAGGCGTCTCTTGGGATCGGCAGGTCATCCAAGACGTCAGGTGAAAGTTTGAGGGAGGGGATGGCTAAACTAGTGCTAGGCCAAGGCTAGATTACTTCTAATCCTAAGGAATGGAATGAACAATGCAAATAAGGTATATTTTATAAATAGATTTGATTGGATCAATTGTGGGGGTGTCAATGACCGTACCCCTTCTATCGGCTACCTAGAAACGGGGTACCCAAAATAAGGCATATAACCTCCTAATCGCCAAACGTCCCCCACCAAGCAAGTCCGCGAAGCGGGGAAACCGACTAGGTCCCTATCGGGATGACAAATTAGGTTCCCACCGAGCAAGTCCACGAGATAGGGCGACCGACCAGGTCTCTGTCGAGCAAGTCTGCGAGGCGGGGCAACCGACCAGGTCCTTGTCGAGCAAGTCTGCGAGGTGGGGCAACCGATCTGGTCCCTACCGAGCAAGTTCGCGAGGCAGGACGACCGACCAGGTACCTACCAAGCAAGTTTGCGAGGTGGAAACCTAAGTCCAGCATCTTGAGTCTGCGCCGACTAAGATAAGATGCGTCAACCCAGGCCACAGCTAGGCATGTGAACGGTAGGTCAAGGGCACGTCGAGGGGTCACTATCGACATGACTACACCTTCTCAAGTATGACCCCTGGTGCACCCCACTGTCCCGAGGGGTCGGTCGACCCTGTTCATTGATACCTCAACACCGGAGCTTATACAGTGACCCGAATATCGGATAGTGCATAGCAGATACTCCATATCGGGTGTATGCCTATGCATGCTGGTGAGTGACATAATGAGTTGGTACAACTTTACACTCTGCAGAGGTGGTACAACTTTACTCACAAACCGTGTATCCCCTCTAGCCTGGGTTGATCGGACCCGTAAACACTTCCTAGGTGAATGGCTAGGGATCCACTATGAGGCTTTCACAAAATATCCTTAGTACAAAGCCACCCGCTAAGGTTTCCACGTCAGTATTGATGGCCCTCTGGGTGAGCTAACTTAGACAAGACTACCACCCCATGTTAATATGAGCTGCCACCAAACCGCTGCTGCCCCCTCTTGCCCATCTTTCAGGTAGGGTTGCTAAGCACTTAGTCTATAGAGCTAATTACCAAAGCCAGAGCCATTATAGCCCCCGTGGTTGCACTGTTATCCTCGATGGTCACTCTATGTTCCATTTAATACGAAATGATCTTGTTTAACCATCGGGTGAACATTATAATAAAAATTTCATTTCCGGAACAATAATATCATTAATGAGTGACATCATAATTATCAAGTTGAGCGGTAACCCAAATTGCTAAGCATACTGTTTTATCCCAAGGTAATCAAGGAATAAGGTTGGTATTTCTAGAAAAATCCTATTTAGGCAAATCCCATGAAATTATGCAAATATCCGAAAAGTAAACATTATTATATGCATTACTTGGGTACAAATAGAAATGCAGAGGGAGAATCCACTTGCCTTGCTCGAACGTGTCCTGCAGGTCGTCTTCGAACGTGTTTGGTTCATCTACCACATAGTCAGCTTCTAATATCGATTCACATATCGTACATACAAAAGAAAGCATACACCAAATAAATAAACATACACCATTACATCGGTAACACTCACCATTATTAACAATCATATACCACACAAACTATACTTATAATTAGTGCCTAATTCATAATTATTTTATTAATCCACTAAAATCTCCAACTTGAATTATCACTGGTGAAAATTATATGGACATGCGACTACAAAAGTATTTTACCTAGCATAGCTTAGATGAAATGACTTAACAAATTCTATGGAAATAAATTATTAATTAATTATTTTCTTTAAGCTTTTTGGCACTTAAATTTTATTTACCATGCAATTGTTGGTTCTTAAGATATGCATGTGGTGTGGGGGACGAATATCCCCGGGTCCACTAGAAGGCAAGAAGACATCGCGAAAGGCTTTGAGCTTATTATCTCGCAAGGTCGTCCCTTCGTGGGCGATGGGAGAATTGCTGGCGGAATGGGCCGACACTAGGAAGAAGCAGGCTTAGGCCCAGGCGGCTCGTTGGATTTAAGCATTATCCACAGCGCTGATCCGATTCTTCCACGCAGCGCTCTCAGACGTCGGAACAAAATAAGGATAAGTCGGCAAAATTATAGGAAGATAAGTTTAGTCAGTTCACTATTACTTAGGTACACATCGTCATCACACACGCATGTAATGCCCCACAGTCAAATATATAAGGCCTAGGGGGTACCCCATCAGATTCATCGACCAACTACTTAGCCCATTAGCTTTTCTCCATACCGGAGATTTCTCTTGTAACCTACCACATAAAGATCCACATCAGAAAGTAGGGTATTACGCATCTCAAAGCAGCCCAAACCTGTAGAAAATCGCCTACCGTCTCTCGTGCGTCTCGTACGAACCATTGAGTTACAGTCAACAACACCGTCCTATCCAAAAGCACCGCGAGGGGTAACCCCGGGTGTGCGGTCGGGCTCCAAATACCGACAGCTGGTGCGCCAGGTAGGGGGTGTGTCGTTGATCCAGGCTAGCTCAATGATTGTCACTTCCCAGTGCAAGATCGCTCTCCGCCCTAGATCTGTATTCTGCTTCGGGACCATCTCGTCCGTAGCAGATGAGAAGGGAGATCACATTCAAAAGATCAAATTCACTTTTGTTCCAAACACAGATCTATTTTATTTGACGCAAGGAAATCTTCTCCTAGGCACAATTAGTGGGCTAGCCACCCCCACTGAGGAAGGATGTTGTTGTGTCTATGAGGGGCTGCGGCAGCAGTAGCCATGGGCCCTCCAAGGGGATTAGATAATAATAGTTAGAGATAATATTAGAAGATTAGTTGAGATTATCTAGGAAATTAGTTGAGATTATCTAGGAATGTTATCAATTAGTAGTTGTTGAGAGTTTTAAGGAGATAAGAATCTCTACCTATATAGGGAGGCCAGCTGGCCTATTTATGCGATCAATGATGAGAAATAAAGTAGGCAAGAATTAGAAGGAAGAAACTATAAAACCCAAAATTTTGTATAAGAGAAAAATAATAAATAAATAAACATATTTATGTTAAGTGTTTTGGGAATTTTTGAAACCTTTATAGATTAATTATTTCCTTTCCTTTTTCATATTCAATTAATAGTATCAAGTTAGTCAAGTAACCCATAAATAAAGAAATGTGCATCTCATGCTGATATAATTGTGTGATGTATTTTATTCGAATAAATGCATCATAACTTAAATTTGACCTCAAATTATAAATGGAAATATAAAACAGAAAATGAGTAAAAAAGGGCATAATAATAAATTCATTATTTCTCCCATAATTGAATAATAGGGAGAAAATTAAATAAAAATATTGCAAATAGTAGTATTTATATTTACATTAGAATTATGTTGGATATTGGAAATCTAAAATTTTAAACAAAGATTTGAAATTGACTTGAACATTTCAATTTGGAAGAGAAAGGACATAGAAAAGAAAAGAAAATAAAAATAAAAAAAACATAAACCTGTACCTTGGCCAATTCCATCTCGGCCCACCTTTGGTTCCACTCGCGCCAGCCCACCACCTTGCTGACAGCGTGGGGCCTACTACCAACGCTTCACTCATCCAGCTGATACCCTGGTAGACGGGACCACCTGGTCGGCCCTCTCACCATACACCACTGGCGTGTGGGCCATGTGGGCAACCAAACTACGCCGCTAGCCTCCTCATTTCTTGCCTCACCTCTAACATTGTCTCGTGGGCCCCGTCGACAAAGTTATCCCCTTCCCCTGGTTCTGCGCGTGCCTCTGCCATGGGACCCCACCAGCCTAGTTCTTCCCCTGCATTCGGTGCACGACCTATGGTTTACTGGGGCGCGAAGGCTGGGATACTTATACCTGAGGGCTCGAGGTGAGGTTAGACAGCAATACCGGGATCCACGGGCTATTGCGCGGCTGCAGGATTCTCTTAGCTGAGTGTGGGATGCAGAGAGGAGGGGGTAGAATTTGTCGCATCCCTTTTCTTAGTAATCTCGTGGACGAGATTATTTTTAAGGGGTAAAATTTGTAACACCTGAAATTCTGTTTCGGGATTAAAAAAATCAATGAATAAGAGAATAAAAGAGGCTATTAATAATATTTTTAAAACTACATCTCCTAAAGCAAAAAGGTTTTTTTTCTTTATAAAGAGCTCACAAAAGTATACATACATGATTTTAGTTAATCTTTCTTTTTACATATATTATATATTCACTGATTTATAATTACCTTTTTAAAAAGTGGATCAAGTCAAATCATATCCTTATGGGAACAATACAATAGGAATATTAAATTTCTCCAAAACAAACTATTTATGCGTGAATTGCATAGCTAGAAGCATTTGCTCGAATAGGATAATAAATAAATATATTAGTAAAATATTGTTGCATTCATGCTGAAGTTTTGCTTGAGCATTTTCTTGGAAACTCAAACTTGAATTTAATTCGAATTTGAAACACAAACTTGAGTTGGGAATATGAAATTAGAAAGAAAAAAGAAAAAAAGAGGAAACTCGCTTGGGCCTCCTCCTCCTCCACTCAGCCCAACTTGTGAATTCCCTTCACCCATCGGCCCATCAGTCCCCCCGTGTTGCTTGTGTTGTGCCTGGTGCTGACGCCGGGCCCCCAACGACCAGTCACACGGATTACGCCAACTCTTCTCCCTCGGTGCCGACGGGTGGGACCACCCCGTCAACAGCGCTCACCCGTGCGTATCTCCCTCCGTTGCTGACTGGTGGACCCCCTCGGCAGTCAGTTCTTCTTCCCATCGAGCACAACTCAAACAGAATCCTAACCAAATCCGATTCCACGCTGCGTGTGTCGGGATCTGCCACCAACCCCGTCGTAATCTGGTCCATAGCCATGGCTATATAGGCGAGAACTGAGGATCAATCGCTGGCAAGAAAAGAGATAGAGAGAGTTGGATCCGTCGTCCAAACTCCGGCTAACCAGCATCTGGCCCTCGCATCGATGGGGCGGGACTCCTACGGATAGGTCCACGCGTATTCTGGGCCTCGCCAAGCTCTGGGATGGCCGTGGGGTGGTGTAACACCCTGATTTTGGGGGTATAAAATTTCTTTCTAATTATCACCCAAAATCAAGTGTTACTCTTCCTTTTCTCACTCTAGGCTTTCTCTCTCTCTAGATTCTTTTTCTATTTTTCCTTTTTATTAGAAATAGCTTAAACTAGTGGAGATTAATTATTTATTTTTGTCAAAACCTTATGAGTTATGACATGTTGCATCATGCTGAGCTTAAAATATTCTTTGAAGAGTTGCACAAGTTTGAATTGATTTGAATTTGAAACCTAGTTTAAATTTGGATTTGAAAACCCTATAGAAAGAGAAATAGAAAAGGAATTAGAAAATCCAGGGAAAAAGAAAAAGCCATTTCGGCCCAAACCAGCCCACTAGACCCAGTCCCTCGCGCGCCTGCCGCCCCTGACATGCGGACCCAGCCTGTCGGCGCCAGTTACTTCGCCCGCTCGCTCTCCCTCTCTCTGTCTCTTGGGCTCGGTTCGCTAGTGCCGAGCCGTGGCCCCCAGCTCGTCCCCTTTTCTCTCTCTGCGCCGTGGGCCTGCCTAGTCATTTCCGCCTTCCCCGGTCTCGCCGTGGACCGGCGCGTGCGCACTCGCGCACGTCGCCGGATTTCTCGGCCACGACGCCCGCCCACGCGTCCAGCTCCCTTCTTAGAGCCCCGCTAGTGCCCCGCGCACACCCCTCGCCTCATTTCGCACAGCTTCACCCTCTCTCGCGCTCTGCCCACGCTGCCAGTCGCCGCCGGAGACCCGAGCCCGCGTTCCCGGCCATCCAGCTCGCTGGAGACCGCTCTAAGCCTCCCCGAGCTCCGCCCCGAGGTGAGACACTCGTCCCCGTGCCCAATTTCCCTTATTGCGTCATGTGTTTGTCCAATTTCTCCTTCGCCGGTGCTCGACTGCGGCGGTCCGCCGTGCTCGCGCGGTGGCCGGCCGATTTAGCCCGGTCTAGTTCACCGAAGTAGTTCCCTGGGTCACCCTTGTCTCTGCTAAAGCCAGCCAAGGCTTTAGCGCGCCTTAAGTCCCCCCCGTGGCCGGAATCGCTCACCGGAGTTTCTCCGGCCTGCCCGAGACCTTCTCACCGTCGCTCTCCCCTCTTTGCCCGTGGATTCGTGGCCTCTTCCCCGCCATTGAGTTCGTCGTGGCGTCCTCTTCCTCTCTGCCCAACTCCGGCGACCCTGGAGCCACCCTAGCTCGCGCCTACCTCAACTTCGGTGACCCCAGAGCCACCCTAGCTCGTGCCTGCCTCAACTTCGGCGACCTCACCGCCGCGGAGAGGAGCGGTGCCGCTTCACGCACGTCTGTTTCCCCGGTCTGATTTCCCCCGTCCGATCTTGATCACACGGCCCAGACCATGGGATACCGCTTCGCGCACGCGCGCCTAACGCCCTGGCTCGCCTGTCAGTGCCACCCGCAGCCGCTCATCCTTCTCGGTCTGATTTCCCCCGTCCGATCTTGATCGAACGGCTCGGACCCCCTCGGACCCCTGCAGCCGTTCGTTTCCCCTCTAGCGCTGGGCCCGCTCGGTCAGCGCGCTCTCCCCCTCTATCGCTGACACCCCCTGTCCCGCCTGTCAACGCTCGCCCGCCCGCGCGCGCGCCCTCGTCCGTAGATCTAATCTCGGCCGTCGGTTTCTAATCTAACGGTTAGATTCACCCGATACCCCTTTGCGTGGTTGTTTTGCTTAAGAAACCCCCTGGTTTTAGGAAATCAACCCGCCGTCCCTGGTTTTCGCGCGCAGGCCCCTGTAATCTTGCAGATTTAGCCCTGGACTTTTAAATAATCACAGAATTAGCCTTAATTTCATATTTTGAATTCCCAAACTTGTTTATTTAATAATTTTCGCATATGAACTCCAAATTTAGTGATTCAAATTACAAAATGTTCATAGAATTATTATCTGTTTAAATAAAATGGTTTCACTTACTGTCTGCACACTCTAATTTTTAGGATTTAATATAAACTAATGTAGATGTATTTTTTATTTACTTAACAAAACAAATAAAAGGGGAACCTTAGAGATTTAATCATGTGTAAGCTTGTGAGATTAATAATATGTATTACATAAGTTCATCTCTGTTCTAAATTTTAGGTCACCATAAAATAAATTGATCTATGATTTTGGTACTTGTAAATAACACTTAGGAGAAATAGTAATCTATTTTCAAACAAAGTTAATGTAGGTTATAGTTTATGTTATACTTTGAATCCATTATCCCTTATGTAGTATTGTGTCTTTTTAAGATGTGTTCCAATGTTTGTACATGTTTGGTGTGATGTTCATTTGTACTTTCCAAATGTATTGAATGCATGCTCGCTTTATTTAGACAACGAGCAGTTCGAGGTTCCTGAGTGTGTTGTTGGAGACCTCCCTGAGCAGCAACCTGGTGAAGGTAAGTATCCTCTGACCTATTATGTCCTACATACTTTATGATTCACTGTCTTGCATTACTTTATGAAACCTAAGGATTGACTAGTATGTATTCACTTATCCTTGTTTACCTTTTTGGGTTACCATGGTTAGCATGTTGCTATTGCCTTAACTTAATCAATGAACATGATGAAAGGGAAATGTGCCCCTTGGGCCATTTCTAAGTATTTTGGTGATTAAGTGCCAACACAAATGGTTTAAATGTTAAACTGTGCCAAATGGTGGATGAAGTGCAAATCAACACAAAGGTATGATTCTAGACTTAGTACATTGGTTTTTGTGTACTAACATATTTGTCTAAGTGCTAGAATCAGAGAAAAGACAAAAGGAAAAAGAGTTGGAGCCAACTGCTGCTCAGTCTAGGTGCACCGGACTGTCCGGTGCGCCAGGCTGGCTCTGGCGAAAAGGTCGCTCTCGGGAACTCGGCGGCGGTGTACGACTATAATTCACCGGACTGTCCGGTGGTGCACCGGACTTTCCGGTGAGCCAACGGTCAGCAGAGCCAACGGTCGGCCGCTGTAACACCCGGTTTTAAAGAACAAAGCCGGGTGCATCTCATACATGCGCCAAAGAAGACAACATATATAATAACAGAGTGTATAGAGATAAATGTCATAAAACATCAGAGTACTTATTACATAGCGGAAGTCTTATTACAAAATAAAGATAAATATAAAATGAACTAAGGATCGATGGCGCCAATGTCGACAGAGAAACGCCACCTAGATCAGATCGAACTCCTCAGTGTTAGGCGGCTCCTCTTCGACCACCTGTTCTTCTCCTGTGGGGGGGGGGGGGTGTGAGACAGCAAGAGTGAGCTCACATACGTTCATAGCTCAACAAGTCGTGGGGAATAATGTGGCATGAACTCACCAAAGGTGGGAGTTCATGAAGTGTAAGGCTGGTCAATGAAATAGAGGCTAAGGCTGAGCATTGCTTTTATAAGTTGGTCAAAATTTTATTAGCAATTACTAAGTGTAAGTAAATACCAAACCTTAATAATAATAAAGAACAGTAATAGTAAAATAATCCCAAATGCAATGCAAATGTCAAATTAAACTTAAGTTCCATAGTTAATCATGTGAGGGTCCGAGCCGCTCATGACCGTGAGCACGGCTAGTACTACTAGTTTTACACTCTGCAGAGGTTGCACATCTTTACCCACAAGTCGTGTATCCCATGTCGCCTGGGTTTGCAAGGCCCTTAGGCACTACCGAGGTGAATGGCTAGGGATCCACTACGAGGCCTTTACAAAGTTCCACTAGCTTCCGAAAACCCGCTACAGTTTATAGGAAGATCCAGTGCAGGGTTCCTGGCTGACCGCCATCGCAGCAAAATCAACCAGGGACCTCCCTACACTTGACCTCTCCCCTACTGCCCTTGCCCCTTTCGGGTAAGGTAGTCTTCCACTAGCTTTCCTAATTAGTCAGCGAAGGGCGTCCCATTAAACCCTTGTGGTAGCACTGTTTTCCCGGGTGGTCGCTCCATGTTCCCATTAATTTAATGATCTTAACATGAACAACAATAATAACAAGATAATGACAGAATAATCATGAATAGTGTATCTCCATACCCAATCCACATAAAGCAATAGCAAGTACTACCCAAAAATATTTCAGGGGTGAACAAGGTATAGAGGTAATCAAAACTGGGGTACATAAAGGATCCCATCAAAATTAACCTATGCAGATCATTAAAATTAATAAGAACATGGCTGGGAAAAGTAAGTGATCAAGGGCACAACTTGCCTGTAATGAGCTCCTGCTCAGCTACTTCTACTTGCTGAACCTCAGTTTCCACAGTGGCTTGCTCGTCTATTCGCAACAACACAATACATACATAGTATAGCCAAAATCAACATCACACCAAACATGTAAATAAAATATACAGTAAGAATCTACACATTAAAATGAAATCATAGGAACTGGAATTACTAAATTTGGAGTTATATATTTCAAGTTATGAATTTCTGTAGCTTTTATGTATTTAATACAAGATTAAGTATTAGATAAATTTAAATGAGCCTTTCATGCCAAAACAGAGGCACTAATGCGTAGACAGTATTATTACAAAAATTTAGGAACTGGAATGGATCAATTTGGAGCTAAAATGAATTTTCTATGCATTTTACAAGTTTCTAGATTTGTTTTTGTATTAAAAATGAATTTCTAATATTAATTTCTCTGTTTTTAATACTCTCGGGACTGGGCGTCATTTTCTGGAAAAGTCAGGGGGTCTGGCGTAAGTTATCCTAGACACAGAGAATAGTAACACATGGACGGCGGGTTGATTCTGCGAAAACAGGGGGTCTCTTTAGAAAAAATGCCCCGCGAAGGGGTACGGGGGAAATCTGGCCGCCCGATCGACGATCTACGACCCAGATTAGAGCAACATTACACTGAACCGGTATGCAACTTGCACCGACCGATCCTGAGATCGACGCTCCCGATTTAATGAGATCCCGAACCACCGCTGGTCATCGATCTACCATCCGACGGTCACGATCCAAAGTGGCGAAGGGGTACGCTACTTCTAATCGCAGCCGTTCAACAAAAGATCAACGGCGCGTAAGCCTTCTTCTCCCCTGGTTGCCGAGCGCGACGGCGCCCGCTCCCCACGGCGTCCCGCTCGCCGGAGCGCCATGCAATCGGCCGCAAACCCGCCCGAGTTTCCAATCCAACCGAGCCACACTAAGCCAAAGGTAGGGCGAACCCGATAGAGCCCCCAATTTGATGTTTGACTAACGCTACCGCCCTGGCCACGGAGTAGGGCGGATACGCGGCGGCGCATAGACTCCGGTGAGCCCCCGTGGACCACCCACTGCCCCACTAGCCAAACCGAGACATGCTATGCGTAGTGCGGGTCGATACAAACGACAGAGAAGAGTAATTACCGGCCACGAGCGAGAGTTGTAGTCGGTCCCCGACGCGCAGCGGCTTTGCGACGGTAGGGAAGTCCGGCGAGCGATTCCCACGGTCTTCGGTCACCACCGGCCGATTGCGCCCACGAACGGCTTCACCGAGACCCGCACGATCTCTCGGTGCTCCGATTAGGGTCCAATTCGAGCGGTCAACCGATGCCCGCGGCGGCGGCGATGAACGCGAAGACAACAGGGTTTCTGGGGGCGATAATCACGCGAGAAGGTGGCAGGGAGGGTCACAGGGTTCCCGATTCCGCGCTTGAGGGATCGTGGAGAACCCAGGGGAAGGTTTTATCACCCCTACGCGGACGACTCGGTCGACGCCAGGATTTCCGCGCGCGCGAGTTGTTCCGAAGCCTCCGGTGTTGAAGATGAACCTGACAGCGGGTCCCGCGGTCCAGCGACTCACGCGACGGACGCACGCGGGTGATGCACTGGCCGAGCTGGGCCCATGTGTCGGCGCGCGCTCGATAAGAAGCTGACGTGTGGGACCCATTCCGCAGCGAGAGGAAAGGGGCCGCGCGCGCGTATAGAAGGTGGGCTGCACGGTGGTTCCCCCCTCTGGTGGGCCGAAATTGGTGCAGCGAGCCCAGGTAAGGTTTTAGTCTTTTTCTTTTTATTTTTCCTTTCTATTTTCTTCATTTTCAAACCCAATTTGAATTAGTTCAAACTTTTGTGGATCTTTATTTATAAACTCTATTTTTGCTATTAAAAATACTAAGCCTGAAGATATTTATTTATACATTTTATTTATATTTTCATATCTCTTCTCTTTTCCTTATTTTCAAAACCCTAATTTCATATTTAGGGTTTAATCAAGCTTCAAATAATTATTACCTTATTATCTTTATCCTCATGGTTTTATTTAATGCACAACACATAAAACTCCAACAAATGCACTTTTTTCTTTATTTTAGAGTAATTGTTTTATTTAGTCACTCTCAACTACATAGGTGCTCTTTTTATGATGCAAATAAGACACAAAATGAGGAGCTCTCTCTATTACTCTTGGTATACAACTTTGAGTGTTACAGCCGCGCAATCCGCGCGTGACGCGTGGCCGGGCCAACGGTCTGATGGGGGCACCAGACTGTCCGGTGTGCACCGGACAGTGTTCGGTGCGCCAACGGCTCCAAATCTTCAACGGTCGGCTGCGCCAGATTAGGAAAGCAATCAACACCGGACACTGAACAGTGCCTGTCCGGTGGTGCACCGGACTGTCCAGTGCGCCACCCGACAGAAGGCAAGGATTGCCTTCCCGGATTGCTTCCAACGGCTCCTAGCTGCCTTGGGGCTATAAAAGGGACCCCTAGGCGCATGGAGAAGGACACCAAGCATTCTTTGATCATCTCTAGGCACCAAGACTTCATTTTAGCGCATTTGATTCGTTGTGATAGCAATTTGAGCTCCTCTTGAGTTGAGAACTCCGTGTGTGAACTTAGAGCTCAAGTTGTGACTAGTGTGCATGTTTGTGCTGTTGCTTTGAGGCTTGTGTGTGTTGCTTTTCCCTCCCTTACATCCGTGCTTCTTTGTGATCATCATTTGTAAGGGCGAGAGGCTCCAAGTTGTGGAGATTCCTCGCGAACGGGATATAGTGAAAGAAAGAAACACTGTGGTATTCAAGTGGATCCTTGGATCACTTGAAAGGGGTTGAGTGCAACCCTCGTCCATTGGGACGCCACAACGTGGAGTAGGCAAGTGTTGTACTTGGCCGAACCACGGGATAACTCGCGTGTCTTTTGTGATTGCTTTTCTATGATACTTGTTTTCACAAGAGCTCGCTATTTAGCCTACTAACACTTAACCAAGTTTTGTGGCTATAAGTTTCAAGTTTTTATAGGATCACCTATTCACCCCCCCTCTAGGTGCTCTCAATTGGTATCGGAGTCGTTCTCTTCACGAAAGGGACTAATCGCCCAAAGAGATGGATCCTAAGGGAAAGGGGATGGTGGTCAAAGACAATGAGAAGGAGTCCATCTTCAACGAGCCAAGGGACGACAAAGTCAATGACTCAGGCTCAAGTCAAAAGAAAAAGGATGGAAAGAAGAAGAGGCGCATCAAGAAGATTGTCTACTACGACAGAGACAAATCTTCCTCTTCTCAAAAGGATGACGAATACGAGGAGAAAAAGAAAACGGTTAACTCGAACTTTTCTTTCGATTATTCTCGTATTCCGCAAAATTCCAATGCTCATTTGCTTTCCATTCCTCTTGGCAAACCTCCACACTTTGATGGAGAGGACTACGGATTTTGGAGTCACAAAATGCGTAGCCATTTGTTCTCTCTTCATCCAAGTATATGGGAGATAGTGGAAAATGGAATGCAATTTGATAGTTCGGATAATTCTATGTTTATCAATGAACAAATCCATAAAAATGCACAAGCTACTACTGTTCTTTTAGCATCCTTGTGCAGGGAAGAATACAATAAAGTGAGCGGCTTTGATAACGCCAAGCAGATCTGGGACACCCTCAAGATCTCACATGAGGGGAACAACGCCACCATGCTCACCAAGATGGAGTTGGTGGAAGGCGAACTAGGAAGGTTCGTGATGATCAGGGGAGAGGAGCCAACTCAAACGTACAATAGGCTCAAGACCCTGGTCAACAAGATAAGGAGCTATGGGAGCACGAGATGGACGGACCATGACGTCGTTCGACTTATGCTAATGTCCTTCACTGTCCTTGATCCTCATCTTGTAAACTCTATTCGTGAGAATCCTAGGTACATCAAGATGACGCCCCAAGGAAATACTCAGAAAGTTTGTAAGCGGGCGAATGATGATCAAGGAGGCAAGATATGTTGATGAGGCGTTGAATGGCCCAATGCCGATCCACGAGCCTCAAACCGTTGCTCTCAAAGCAACAAGTAGCAGGGAGACGCTACCTAGCAAGGTAGCACAAGTTGAGGCGGTCGGGCTAAATGAGAATGAAATGGCCCTCATCATCAAGCGCTTCAAGACGGCGCTCAAAGGTCGCAAGGAGCATCCCAACAAGAGAAAGACGAAGGGAAAGCGCTCCTACTTCAAGTGTGGTAAGATTGGTCACTTTATTGCTAACTGTCCCAATAATGATAGTGACCAGGAACAAGGAAAGAGCAGAAAGTGGGAAAAGAAGAAGGCCTACAAAAAGGCGAAGGGCGAGGCACACCTTGGAAAGGAGTGGGATTCGGATTGCTCCTCGTCCAACTCCGACAACGAAGGACTCGCCGCCTCGGCCTTCAAGAAGTCGGCTCTCTTCCCCAACGAGCATCACACCTGCCTCATGGCAAAGGAGAAGAAGGTAAGTACTATTACATATGCTTCTTCAAGTGATGATGAGTCTAGTGATAATGAAGTAGACTACGCAAGCTTATTCAAAGGTTTAGATAGAACTAAAATTGATAAAATCAATGAATTAATTGATGCTTTGAATGAGAAGAATAGATTGTTAGAGAAACAAGAGGATCTTTTATATGAAGAGCATGATAAATTTGTAAGTGCGCAAAATTCTCTTGCTTTAGAAGTTAAAAGAAATGAAATGCTTTCATGTGAGTTATCTACATGCCATGAATCTATTTCTAGCTTAAAGAGTATTAATGATGACTTGAATACTAAGTTAGAAATAGCTAATAAATCAAGCTCTTGTGTAGAACATGTTGTGATTTGCAATAGGTGTAAGGATTTTAATGTTGATGCTTATAGTGAACACTTAATTTCCATTTCCAAATTAAATGATGAAGTGGCTAGTCTTAATGCCCAACTTAAGACTAGCAAGAATGACTTTGATAAACTAAAATTTGCAAGGGATGCCTACACTATTGGTAGACACCCCTCTATTAAGGATGGTCTTGGCTTTCGAAGGGAAGCCAAGAACTTAACAAGCCATAGAGCTCCCATTTTCAACAAGGAAAAAGGGAAGGCTCCTATGGCTAGTAGTAATCAAAAGAATCATGCATCTATTTATGATAGGAAATTTTCTAGAAATGTTCATCATGATAGGAGTTGTAATGCTTATGATTCAAACGCCATGATTGCTTCAAGTTCTTCCTTTATGCATAGTAGAGATGTGCCTAGGAAAAATGTCATTCATCACATACCTAGGAGAAATGGTGTTAATCATATGCCTAGGAAAGTGTATAATGGAGTTACCACTATCTTTCATGCTTGCAATACTAAGTTTGTTCTTTCATGTAAAAATGAAAAAGTAATTGCTAAAAAGGTGGGGGCCAAATGCAAGGGAGACAAGACTTGCATTTGAGTCCCTAAGGCTATTGTAACTAACCTTGTAGGACCCAACAAGAGTTGGGTACCTAAAACCCAAGCCTAATTTGCCTTGCAAGTTTATGCATCCGGGGGCTCAAGCTGGATTATCGACAGCAGATGCACAAACCACATGACGGGGGAGAAGAAGATGTTCACCTCCTACGTCAAGAACAAAGATTCCCAAGATTCAATCATATTCGGTGATGGGAATCAAGGCAAGGTTAAAGGACTAGGAAAAATAGCTATTTCATCCGAGCATTCCATCTCTAATGTGTTTTTAGTTGAATCGCTCGGGTATAACTTGTTGTCCATAAGTCAATTATGTAATATGGGTTACAATTGCTTATTTACAAATGTAGATGTGTCTGTCTTTAGAAGGAGTGATGGTTCATTAGCTTTTAAGGGTGTACTAGACGACAAACTTTATTTAGTTGATTTTGCAAAGGAAGAGGCCGGTCTAGATGCATGCTTAATTGCTAAGACTAGCATGGGCTGGCTGTGGCATCGCCATCTAGCACATGTGGGGATGAAGAACCTTCATAAACTTCTAAAGGGAGAACATGTGTTAGGTCTAACAAATGTGACTTTCAAAAAAGATAGACCTTGTGCAGCTTGTCAAGCAGGTAAACAAGTGGTAAATGCTCATCACAGCAAGAACATGATGACCACATCAAGACCCCTGGAGCTGCTGCATATGGACCTCTTCGGACCCGTCGCCTACCTCAGCATCAGGGGAAGTAAGTATGGTCTTGTTATAGTTGATGATTTTTCCCGCTTCACTTGGGTATTCTTCTTGCAGGATAAAACAGAAACCCAAGGGACCCTTAAACGCTTTCTAAGGAGAGCTCAAAATGAATTTGAGCTCAAGGTGAAGAAGATAAGGAGCGACAACGGGTCTGAGTTCAAGAACCTTCAAGTGGAGGAGTACCTTGAGGAGGAAGGAATCAAGCACGAGTTCTCTGCTCCCTACACGCCACAGCAAAATGGTGTGGTAGAAAGGAAGAACAGGACGCTGCTAGACATGGCGAGGACGATGCTTGGTGAATTCAAGACGCCCGAACGGTTTTGGACGGAAGCTGTGAACACGGCTTGCCACGCCATAAACCGGGTCTACCTTCATCGCCTCCTCAAGAAGACTTCGTATGAGCTTCTAACCGGTAACAAACCCAACGTTTCATACTTTTGTGTATTTGGGAGTAAATGTTATATTCTAGTGAAGAAAGGTAGAAATTCTAAATTTGCTCCCAAAGCTGTAGAAGGGTTTTTGTTAGGTTATGACTCAAATACAAAGGCGTATAGAGTCTTCAACAAGTCATCGAGTTTGGTTGAAGTCTCTAGCGACGTTGTATTTGATGAGACTAATGGCTCTCCAAGAGAGCAAGTTGATCTTAATGATGTAGATGAATATGATGTTCCAACGGACGCAATTCGCACCATGGCGATTGGAGATGTGCCACCACAGGAACACCAAGAACAAGATCAACCTTCTTCCTCAACAATGGTGCACCCCCAACTCAAGACGAATAACAGGTTCATCAAGAAGAGACGTGTGATCAAGGGGGAGCACAAGATGATCATGTTATGGAGGAAGAAGCACCTCAGGCCCCTCCAACTCAAGTCCGAGCGACGATTCAAAGGAATCATCCCGTCGACCAGATTTTGGGTGATATAAGCAAGGGAGTAACTACTCGCTCTAGATTAGTTAATTTTTGTGAGCATTACTCTTTTGTCTCTTCTATTGAGCCTTTCAGGGTAGAAGAGGCCCTGCTAGATCCGGACTGGGTGTTGGCCATGCAAGAAGAGCTCAATAACTTCAAGAGAAATGAAGTTTGGACACTGGTGCCTCGTCCCAAGCAAAACATTGTGGGAACCAAGTGGGTGTTCCGCAACAAACAGGACGAGCACGGGGTGGTGACAAGGAACAAGGCACGACTTGTGGCAAAAGGTTATGCCCAACTCGCAGGTTTGGACTTTGAGGAGACTTTTGCTCCTGTGGCTAGGCTAGAGTCCATTCGCATTTTGTTAGCCTATGCCACTCACCATTCTTTCAGGTTGTTCCAAATGGATGTGAAGAGCGCTTTCCTCAACGGGCCAATCAAGGAGGAGGTGTACGTTGAGCAACCCCCAGGCTTTGAGGATGAACGGTACCCCGACCACGTGTGTAAGCTCTCTAAGGCGCTCTATGGACTTAAGCAAGCCCCAAGAGCATGGTATGAATGCCTTAAAGACTTTCTAATTGCTAATGCTTTCAAGGTTGGGAAAGCCGATCCAACTCTTTTCACTAAGACATGTGATGGTGACTTATTTGTGTGCCAAATTTATGTCGATGACATAATATTTGGTTCTACTAACCAAAAATCTTGTGAAGAGTTTAGCAGGGTGATGACTCAAAAGTTTGAGATGTCGATGATGGGCGAGTTGAACTACTTCCTTGGGTTCCAAGTGAAGCAACTCAAGGACGGCACCTTCATCTCCCAAACGAAGTACACGCAAGATTTGATCAAGAATATTGGGATGAAGGACGCCAAGCCCGCAAAGACTCCAATGGGAACCGACGGACACGTCGACCTCAACAAAGGAGGTAAGTCCGTTGATCAAAAGGCATACCAGTCTATGATAGGTTCCTTGCTTTACTTATGTGCTAGTAGACTGTATATTATGCTAAGCGTATGCATGTGTGCTAGATTTCAATCCGACCAAAGGGAGTATCACATTGTGGCCGTTAAGCGAATTCTTAGATATTTAGTTGCTATGCCTTGCTTCGGGATCTGCTATCCAAAGGGGTCTACCTTTGACTTAATTGGATACTCATACTCTAATTATGCCGGGTGCAAGGTTGATAGGAAGAGTACATCAGGGACATGCCAATTCTTAGGAAGGTCCATGGTGTCTTGGAGTTCTAAGAAACAAACTTCCGTTGCCCTATCCACCGCTGAGGCCGAGTATGTTGCCGCAGGACAGTGTTGCGCGCAACTACTTTGGATGAGGCAAACCCTCCGGGACTTTGGCTACAATCTGAGCAAAGTCCCACTCCTATGTGATAATGAGAGTGCAATCCCCAAGGCGGATAATCCTGTTGAACACAGCCGCACTAAGCACATAGACATCCGGCATCACTTCTTGAGAGACCACCAGCAAAAGGGAGATATCGAAGTGTTTTATGTTAGCACCGAGAACTAGCTAGCCGATATCTTTACCAAGCCTCTAGATGAGTCAACCTTTTGCAGGCTGCGTAGTGAGCTAAATGTCTTAGATTCACGGAACTTGGATTGATTTATAGCATACATGTGTTTTATGCCTTTGATCATGTTCCTTTATGCATTTTGTTGTTTATGGTGCTCAAGTTGTACGAGCAATCCCCGGACCTCAAAAGTCCATGTGTGAGTGATGCACATATTTAGGGAGAGATGTGCTACAACTTGATCCTTTGAGACTAACCATGTGCTTGAGTTTTCTTAAATTAGTCTCAAAGGTGTATTGAAAGGGAACGGTGGACTTGGACCATGAAAGACTTCCACTGCACTCCGATGAGAGGGTAACTTACTCCAAGTTCATCTCCATGCTCTTATTGCCTTTTGCTCTTAATTGACAATTTTGGTGAGGCAATGAGGTTAAAGGGCCAAAAATGATCCTGTTTTGGTGTTTGATGCCAAAGGGGGAGAAAATAAGGCTAAAGCAAATGGATCAGCTACCACTTGAGAATTTTGAAAATAGTAGAGTTAGAGCTTTTGCTTTGTCAAAATTTGGTCTCTTGTGGGGAGAATGTTTGATTATGGGAAAAGGGGGAGTTTTTGAATCTCTTATCAATTTCTCTTGGAATGCCTCTCTTTATGTCTCAACAAGTGTGTTTGACTTAGAGATAGGAAATTGAGGTTGATTTGCAAAAACAAACCAAGTGGTGGCAAAGGATGATCCAAATATGCCAAATTTGAATAAAAAACAATTCTTGTTCTCATTTGCATTTGATGTTGCACTTCTATGTGTTGCTTTTTGTTGTGTTGGCATAAATCACCAAAAAGGGGGAGATTGAAAGGGAAATGTGCCCCTTGGGCCATTTCTAAGTATTTTGGTGATTAAGTGCCAACACAAATGGTTTAAATGTTAAACTGTGCCAAATGGTGGATGAAGTGCAAATCAACACAAAGGTATGATTCTAGACTTATTACATTGGTTTTTGTGTACTGACATATTTGTCTAAGTGCTAGAATCAGAGAAAAGACAAAAGGAAAAAGAGTTGGCTGTGTACAGCCAACTGCTGCTCAGTCTGGGTGCACCGGACAGTGTCCGGTGCGCCAGGCTGGCTCTGGCGAAAAGGCCGCTCTCGGGAACTCGGCGGCGGTGTACGGCTATAATTCACCGGACTGTTCAGTGGTGCACCGGACTGTCCGGTGAGCCAACGGTCGGCCGAGCCAACGGTCGGCCGCACAATCCGCGCGTGACGCGTGGCCGGGCCAACGGTCTGATGGGGGCACCAGACTGTCCGGTGCGCCAACGGCTCCAAATATTCAATGGTCGGCTGCGCCAGATTAGGAAAGCAATCAGCACCAGACACTGAATAGTGCCTGTCCGGTGGTGCACCAGATTGTCCAGTGCGCCACCCGACAGAAGGCAAGGATTTCCTTCCCGGATTGCTTCCAACGGCTGCTAGTTGCCTTGGGGCTATAAAAGGGACCCCTAGGCACATGGAGAAGGACACCAAGCATTCTTTGATCATCTCTAAGCACCAAGACTTCATTTTAGCGCATTTGATTCGTTGTGATAGCAATTTGAGCTCCTCTTGAGTTGAGAACTCCGTGTGTGAACTTAGAGCTCAAGTTGTGACTAGTGTGCGTGTTTATGCTGTTGCTTTGAGGCTTGTGTGTGTTGCTTTTCCCTCCCTTACATCCGTGCTTCTTTGTGATCATCATTTGTAAGGGCGAGAGGCTCCAAGTTGTGGAGATTCCTCGCGAACGGGATATAGTGAAAGAAAGAAACACCTTGGTATTCAAGTGGATCCTTGGATCACTTGAAAGGGGTTGAGTGCAACCCTCGTCCATTGGGACGCCACAACATGGAGTAGGCAAGTGTTGTTCTTGGCCGAACCACGGGATAACTCGCGTGTCTTTTGTGATTGCTTTTCTGTGATACTTGTGTTCACAAGAGCTCGCTATTTAGCCTACTAACACTTAACCAAGTTTTGTGGCTATAAGTTTCAAGTTTTTACAGGATCACCTATTCACCCCCCCCTCTAGGTGCTCTCACATGATGTGAACATTTATGATACGATACTGTTATCCTGATTATGTGGATGATATTGTGATACCTTAGGGGCTCAGGCCTTTTTCCTAAGTACCTCTCCATAAGGACCTGTTCGTGGAGTGACCACTCAGAATAACAGTACAACCATGAGGGTGGAATGGGACGCCCTTAGCTGATTAATTAGATGAACCTAGGGGTGTAGTTGGCTTTGCTGGATGGCCGTCAATGGGACCAGGGTGTAGTGCTCGCTCTGCTAAGGTTGGGGTGCAGAGGTTCTTTCGATTTGGTTTTGTTAGTCACCCACCTTGGGGAGGTGTACTGCATTTATACGATTGGCGAAACCTAACGAGCAGCTATGCACCAGGGGAGTCTTTGTAAAGGCTACGTAATGTATCCCTGGCCATTTACCTTGGTAGTGAATATCGGGTCTGTACAACCCAGGCTGGAAAGGGATCACGACTTGTGGGTAAAGTGTACAACCTCTGCAGAGCGTTAAAAACTGGTATATCAGCCAAGCTCACGGTTAAGAGCAGCCTTGGAATCCTCTTTGATTAGAAGAACTTTGGATACTTTTATGTTGATGATTAACAATGATGTTATAAAATCTGATCTCTGGTATTTCCTCTTTTGAGGAGGTACTTCTGGGTAATAACCGAGTTTATTATTAAAACTTGGCTCTACTAATAATAATAAATATTTGACCAACTAAAAGCAACTGCTTGACCTCAACTCTATAAACAGCCAGTCCACTTTAGCCAAACGGGACATTTGCTGAGTACGTTGATGTGTACTCACCCTTGCTTTGCACACCACCCCCACCCCAGGTTGTCCCCAGTGTACCCAATGCTCAGGAGGTGATGCTGGCAACATGGATGACTTCGAGGAGTTCCAGGAATATGACGAGTTCTAGTTCTTTCTTAGTGGCACACCCCCAGTCAGCTGCCTGTGTAGGCTTATCATCTACGTTTCATATTTCTGCACTTTGATAATTATGTTGAACAATGGTTATGTATTAGACTCTGTGGATGTCTTGGACATCTTGATGTAATAAAGTAGCTTTCCGCTATTTATTTTGATCATTGTGTGATGATGTCCAATTATGTAATCGTTGTGTACGTGAGTTTCTGATCCTGGCACGTACATGGTTCGCATTCGGTTTACCTTCCAAAACCGGGTGTGACATAAGTGGTATCAAAGCCTTGCTGACTGTAGGACGCTAACCTAGACTAGAATGGTCGCCTTAAGGACTATAGACCCTTACTCTTACCTTGACCTTAGAGTTCTTTCAAAAGTTGGTACATCTTGACCAACTCTATGAAATTCTCCGGCCAGGTGGTGGAACGCACCCGCCCTAAATCCTAGGATGAGGAGGGGCCTAAGTGTTTTGCCTATTAGGTGGATTCGGGATGAACACAAGAGCACACAAGGGTTTAGAGTGGTTCAGGCCGCCAGAGCGTAATACCCTACTCCACCGTGTGTAGTATTGAGAGCTTGTATGAACTTGTGAGGCTGAGAGCGCGTATGTGAATGTGTGTAAGTCAGTCTGCCTTGTAACGTCGTGTGCCCTCCCTTTTATAGCTCAAGGGGGCACGTACAAGGATGTTGGGCCCCGACATGTGGGCCTAGGAGCAAAACGGAGGGAATACATTATAGAAGCTACTAATGCGAGTATGCCTGAGAGATCTCCTGGTGCCATGCTGTCCATAGTCCATGCAGTGTTGACATGCTGCGGTTGCTTCCTCGGTAACGCGCGAGTCATGATGGGCGTAGTGCACGCGGCAGCATGGGCGTACTGCCTGCCAGCGGAATGGACACGCACGCCGCCTACGGAATGGACTGGTCACCGCCTGCCCGTGGAATGGACAGGGCTCATTAAATGCAGAGGCAGCACATCGCCTGCCAGTGGAATGGACAGGGCTCATTAAATGCCGAGGCGGCACATTGCCTGCCAGTGGAATGGACAGGCGGCGCGCCCTGTCCGCAATAAATGCCGAGACCGTGTAGCCCAGAGGCCTTACGTCAGGCTCCGTCTGTTGGCTCACGTCACGCGCACCATGCCACATGGCAGCATCGGGGCTCCGCCTGAGCGGGGAGCAGAAGTGTATGCGGTATGGTCCGGACACGTGTCGGCTCCAGACCCCCGCCTGGCCTTGACTAAGGCCTGGGTATTCTTTGTCCCAGAATCCCGGGATCCTGCTGTGAGTGGCCCGGACCCCACATAAAGGGGTCTGGAACCCATCCTGGGGGTCCGGTTTGCGCCCGTGGAGGTCCTGGACCTTACCCGGGGGTCCGGTCTGTATATAATGGGGTCTGACACCTTCCCATGGGGGTTTGGACTCACTGTTGGTACCTTGGAGTACATCATTTTCTCTAGCCACGTGGTGGTCCCAGAGCCGTCCATGTGGTGGGGTCGGGCGTTGTTTACCACATGACTAGAGATAGCCGCGTGGGTATCGTGTCTTCATACTGTAGCAAGGGGTACCCCTATTTCTGGGTACCGACAGTGGCCCCCGGGCCCACCTCAGGGGAGGATACGAGCCTGCAGGTGGGGCCAAAGCTTGATTGGCGATTGGTGCGCCGCTTCTGTGTGTTTGCTGACGTAATCACTGCCAATCCGCCTTCGGTCACGCCAACTGCCATGTCTGTCCCCGCGGCTGACTGACCCGCGGCCCCCACGCCTGATGTTTTCGCTAGGCCACGCGCGAGGCGCCTCGACACTGCTGCATTGGTTTAAAAAAACCACCTTCTCTGTCTTCTGCGGCGGCCCCGAGGAGGCGCAGTATTGGCGCGAGCGGCGGTTCGCTCTTTCTGCACCCAGGAACCGATGCCCAAGGAGTATGACTTGTGGGCTTGGGCCCCCGTGTCATAGACTGGGCCATTGTTTTTGGCGGAGATGAAGAGGCACACTACTGCGGGCGGCGGTTCGCTCCTCGCGTGGCGGTTCGCCTTCTCCGCACTCGGAGACCAGCACACCAGCTGTATGACTTGTGGGCTCGGGCCCCTGTGTCATAGGCTGGGTTGCTTTGGTGCGCGTCGGGCGAGATTTTCCGCGGCATCTCGGGGCGCGAGCGGAAGAGTCTGCCTTGAAAAGGGATTCACCCCGCGTGTAGCAGTTACGCTTTCGCATTCTCTCCCATTGTTGCGCCCTTTTGCCTCCGAGCTCTCCGCGCCCCTTTGCATTCGCGCTCTTCTGCTTTTCGCCGCCGTAGTCGCCATGGCCTCGTTGGTTCATCCCGAGCGTTTCTAGTTCGAGGGGGCACTCAACCTGGTGCGCAACCTGCTCAGATGGAGCGCGCCGGCGTTTGCCAGAAGGATCCGCGCTGGCGCCACTCCCCTCGGCGATCTCGCCGCCGGGGAATTCGTGCTCTTCGTCTCCTACCTCTCCTATGGGTTGGCGCTGCCGATCTTGCCTTTCTTTCTGCTGCTGCTGGAGGAGCTCAGCCTCCAGCTTCAGCACCTCACGCCCCACTCCATCCTCCAGGCGGCCATCTTCACCCACCTGTGCGAGATGTTCGTGGGGGTGGCGCCCTGCACCTTCCTCTTTCGCCATTTCTTCGTGCTGGTGAAGTCTGGGAAGGCTAAAGACCACCTCGACGCCTACTACTTCCAGATAAGGCTGGACTCGGCCTGCGCCTACATCCCCACCTTCGGTGGCGCGAGGTGGGAAAACTGGCGCGGTGACTGGGTGATCGTCAGCGTTGAGGCTAACGACCGCCTCGCCCTACCGAGCGACGGGCCAAGACTCGACCGAAAGTAGTGGAGAGCCAAGCCATCCCTGGCGCCGGAGTTCCAGTTCATACTGGACAGGATCAAGAGCTTGGCGGCGGGCGGTCTGACGTTGATGCACGTGGTCGGGGACTTCCTGAAGCGTCGGATCGTGCCGCTGCAGCAGAGGGCGCGCCTGTGCTGCTGGTTCACCGGCTCAAATGACATCGACCGGATCCAGCGCGGGCCGGGGACCGACTTGTCCTGGGAGGAGCTGGAGGTTCTGGTGAAGGGGATTACTGGTGAGTCCTTCATCTCTGAGTCCCTAATCCTCCCCTAGGGCATCCCTGCACTTTGCGACGATCCAGGGCTGAGGACGACGATCTTGGCCACGCTGTCGACCCTCGACGAGAGTGGCATGGCGGTTCGCCAGACCGGCGGCCGGTGTGACACCCCAGTGTCACTCAGGGTTTTTCTCAAAAGCCAACCAAGAGCCAGCATTTTCTGTGAACCAAAGCAAGCATGAGCATCAAAATAACTTAAGTAATAATGAAGTCACTAAGTATATACTTAAAAGTGTCATGAACAAAGCAATTGAGTCCTTTAAAAGATAAGATTATGCAACCCTAGTTTAAAAACCCTAAATGAGCCCCATGAGCAAAGTTCAAAAAGTAAGGAAAAGGGAGTGAAAAGTTTAAAATTTTGAGTTGAGCCAATTGTAAAAATTGAAGTATATTTAATGGGCAACAAGAAAGGTTGAGAAAGCTTAGCCAAAATAGCTCAAATAAAACCCCAAATCAAGCTTTCCATGTGTGGACTTAATGAGAATTCTGAATTTCAGATTTCTGAAATTCAGACCTTGAGCCAAAGATCAGGGATGTTCACCTTGATCCCTAACTCGAATCCTAATGGCCCCATTGACAAAAATGTGTCTAACTAACCCCTCTGTCGTGTGCCAGAAGATGGCATTGGGACGCGAGCTCTAGACACGACTAAACCTTGGATTTGCCTCGGATTTGCGCAGGGAGACAGACCAGATTTCCTGGCTCCGTATCTCTGCGACCAGTAGGCAAAATCCTATGACCCCCACACAAGAATGGTAGCTTGTAGGGAGGAGAAGAGGTTTTGTGCATTGACCAAGGCGAGAGCAGGCTCGGATGAGCGACTACACGCGCCAGAACTTGGGCAGAACGCACGGGCACACGTGTTCGACCCTGGTCGGCACGCCAGAGCTCGCCCAACCCGCGCGCGCGCGCTCCCCGGCGTCCAGTCAAGTCCGCCGCGCGCTCACGCCCTCGGCCGTGCCCGCCCGCGCCTATAAAGCCTCCCCGGGCGCGCCTCACTTCGCCCCGCACTCACCCTCTCCGGCCAGCCACTTTTCCTTAGCTCCGGCGAGCTCAATTCCGCCCGCCATTGCCGCCAGAGCTTCGGCCATCGTGGCCAGCCCACCCCAGCCATCCTCCAGGCAAGCCAGCGCTTCGGCTAGCTCCGCCAGCAGCCCGTGAAGCTTGCCAAGCCCTCGGACCCGGCCGGACTTCACCGGAGGCCCGAGATTGACTTCACCGGACTTCGGTCTTCCGCCGCCGCGCGTGGATCGAGCTATCCGGTGAGTCTCCGCCCAATTCCTCTCGCTCATGACTTCTCTGGCATCCCGTGGACCTCCCTGACCCATTTGATTGAACTATCTCGCCGTGACCAGGCCGGTCTCCTCGCCGCCGACGAGCATCCCCGCCTGCGCGCGTGGACCGACCGACTCCGGCCATCTCCGACGGTGTTCCGCACACCGTTGTGATCCCCGAGACCTCCCCTTCATCCTCGACCTCTTCACCGGAACAGTCTCACCGCCGGTAAGCCCCTCCGCCCTTTTCCCCGCCGCGGCTACTGTTTAAGGTAGAAGAAGGACCTCGGGTTAGGTTTTTGTAGAACCTGAGGGGTTTTCTGTAATGTCAGAGACTCAGGTGAATAGTAGCCTGAGGACTGATTCGCGAAGAAAACTTAGAAAACCGCCAGGGACCCCAGTGCAAAGTAGATTTTCATTTAAATCGATTCTGTTATTCTTTTTAAATAACCAGAGAACTTGTAAAATTCATAACTTGATGAATTCTTAATCAAAAAATGTCAAACCAATTTTGCTAGCCTCTGTATATTATAATCTATCATTTAAAAACAGTAGACCCTATGCTTTCTGTTCAAAATGTTAGAGTTTAAAATTAAAAACAGAAACCCACTAAACCTTACTTAATCAAGGGAAATTAGTTTTTCTTCTGTGCTAGACTTAAGAAAATTTGTGGGTATTCAAACCTCTTTTAGACACTGTTTAAAAATAGTAGGAACCCCAGCATTAGAAATTAGGATGTAGTTTCTCATTTAAAGATGTTTTGTCCAAAACTTAGAGAAAATCAGAAAGATATTAGAAATTAATGAACAGTGAGTAATATTATTTTTCCTAGTTTACTTATGTAACAGAGGACTTAGGAAAAATACAGAGATCATTAATTTGGATCAGTTTTAAATTAAAATGATTTGTTTTAGCCTAAATAAGACTAAAAATCAATTATTAAAGAGGCAAAACCATAACCAAAATGCTTAACAAAAATCCAGTGAACTTATAACCACCAGAGCCCCACTACAAAAATACAGAGCACCTCAGTCCAACTCTTTAAGTAGGGGGAATAAATACAAAGTGATAATAAGGCATTTTCCAACTAAATCATGAACAACCTCAAATAATGTGATAATGGGCAACCAAAAATCAACTAAGTCCATGATGAGGTAGACTACCAGAGAAAAATGCAAACCCATGAAAAAGAAGCAAACTCTTACCAATTGCTAATGATTTAAGAGAAAGGCCATTTAATTCAAATAATGCACACCACCCCTTCCCTTAAGCAAAAAGATGCCCAACTTCAGAATGATTGCTCTTGCACAAAACAATAACTAAGAAAAATAAGAACTCTGTTGTTTGATATTTTTCAAATATAGTGGTAGTAGAAAGCACCTATTTGGCTAGAAACTTGAGAAAACCATAGAAAAATAATTAAAAGGTATTAATGACTAGAAAATTGTATCAAGTCATGTTATAACACCTAAAAGCCAGCAAAAATAAGTTCTGAAGAATTACCCACTGTTAAATAGTAGTTGTAGTTCAAAGCACCCCTTCTACCCTAGAGTTTAATAATTTTGTGCAGAGAAAACTATTCACTTTCTGATCCCCAAATTTTAAGAAAGAGAAACACACACCAGTAGCAAGCCACTGTAATTTTTGCAGAATTTTTAGAATTTTATAAAGGCAACTTGTAATTCAAACCTACTCCAAAACATTAAAGAAAATAAGGGAAAAGGAAAGAAGAAATAAACCCCACCTCAATAAGTCTAACGTGAGTACTTATCATATATCCCTAAGACTTAAGAAGAATTCAGTGGAACCCCAAAATTTAACCTACCTTTTACCTTAGCTAAATTTGAACCAGTTTACCAAGTATACCACCAAAGGGTCTTGCATAAGTAAAGTTAACCTTGTTAACTCAAGAAGATCATACACCTCTAAAGTTGTAATTTCTAAAAGCACATATCATATCATGCATATATCTTACGCATTGCATTCATTAGATTGTAATCTTGCCGACGGAGAGTACGTGCTCATCCCCGAGCAAGGACCTATCCAAGAGGAGGACCAGGAGCAGACTTCAGAGGCTGATATTGAGGATCTCCCCGCAGCCCCAGCAATTGAAGGCAAGCCCCGGTTTTATGCATAACCTATTAATTATGTTATTTTACTACACTTAATGCTTGTAGGATTGTAATGTGCACTTAAGTGTAGGAGTTGCTTGAAACCTCTAGTTGCATGAACTTAGGATTCCTTTTTGAGATGAATACTAGTATGCTAGGTCGAGTAGCTGCTTGCTAATCAGGATCTCGGTAGAAGTCGAGTGATTTTTCTAGCACTCGCGCGAGGTCAGGAATTGATTGTATTCATCTTGATAATGGGATATATGTTGGTCTATGGACTTGGATCCAGGGAGGATGCCTTGTCTATGAGACGGGAAAATGAATTAAGGATTAATGTGTGGATACCTGAGTCAAGCTTTTGAACGTACTAAGCACATGCCGGGAAATATGGTAACCGGTAAACCTAGTACCTGAGTGAAGCCGGGCGCGGACTTTATCCCTCATACGACCTGAGACTGGGTCTCCCATGCTAGCTATGGTGGGTACAAGTGCGGTCACTGCACGGCGGCAGCCGGGGTCAGTGGAGCATTGTATGCCAAGGCGGTGAGGCCTGGACGCGAACGGGGAATCGATGGGGACGGTTGTCATGTGCAGGGTCGGAGTACCCTGACATGCCGTGTGTTTAGGTTTACCTTGCAAGGTTAAAACTCGATTCGAATCGTCTGCTTCTCGCAGCTAATGAGACTGCTTGATTCCTTGTACTGCATCGAGTAAGAAGTGAAATGAGGTTACATGAGATAACTTGTTGTTTGAGTTAAATGATTGTTACCATGTATGCTTAGAAGGAGCAAATCTAGCTAGGTTAATGATGATAAAACTTGAAAAGCTAAAAATTGATTTTAGTAACAGCTAGTGTTTTTGGCAAACCAAACCCCTCAGCCAAACAGCTGCATAGTCTAGAGGTAGAGGAGTAGACTCCTCACACCGGGTAAGTCTAGCTGAGTATTAGCATACTCAGCCTTGCTTGTGGCACCCTTTTTGCAGGTACCATGCAGGATTTGGTTGATGGTGTGACTTGGCCTACCACCCTGCCACCGGGTTGGACGGTCGAGTGGGACGTTGCTCCGGCAGGAGAGGAGCATGAGGAGTAGTGGGCTAGGCCTTGCCCATTTCCTCATTACCGACGACATCGATTATCCGCTGCACTTTATTTTATGAACTTTATTTGCTACTCCCGAACTCTGATTTATGTAATAATCCAGTACTTAATTTGAGGTTTCCTGTTTTATTGTATTTCTTCTGTGACTCACCTTCGAGTGAGATTGTGGAATTTGATCCTGGTTAAGTGGCTCTATCAGACTAGATCTGAAGGACTGACGGGTTATTCCGATTTAAGTGTGTCACGGCCCTTGAGGCAAGACTTAGGCACTTAAGCTGGAATAATTCGGGTGGTTCTGCCACAGCTGGTATCGGAGCAAATTCCACCACAGAGAAGGACAATAAACCATGAATACCAATTTTCAAAACCTAAAACTTGCTTAGAAACTGCTAAGGATCGTAAGGACTAGGCCGCTAGACCTAGAACGAAAGGCCTTAGGCATAGAGGGAAATAGGTGGCTAATTAATTAGGCCCTGTGGGCCAATACTTATATTTTAGGATGCCCTAAAAAGGCACCCTATTTTCTTTTTGAGAGGTAACGTTTCTTCCAGCATGCATGCATTATAAAACATAAAGAGGAATTAAAATTTGAGCTAACCCCTTTTTTCTTTAAAACCATCCGGGCTCTCTTTTTCTTTTTCCTTCCACCATAATCTTTATCGTTGATTCCCTTCCGCAGATGAATTCACCCACCCCCGCCAGTGGAGGAGACTCTCGTTTCAGTTCTGACTTCCTTTCTCGTGATGGCTTTCCCTCCATCTTGTGGGAAGTGCTTAACTCCGCCGGTTACCCTACGCCCCCTTTGTACACGGTGCAGTTGTATGAGGAGCATCGGATACCTCGTTGTCGGGTCTGGCTGACTTTGGAGGCTCATCCCCTTCAGCCGGGTTGGCGTTCTCTTGACTCTGAGACGATCGGACTCAGGACGGACGACACCGTTGAGGCAGCAGCCATGAAGGCTCTGACGACTTTCTGTGGCTACCATCCCCTGGAGATGGTGATGCACCCCTTGGGACTCTTCCCTGCTGAGAAGAAGGATGATCCCATGTGGTGTAACCGCGTGAGCCATGTGAAGGATGTGTGGGCAATGTATCCTGACTTGGTTGGGAGGGTCACTGTTCAGTGCATGAGTGCGCTGTACCGCCTTCAGGCCCTTCAGAGCAATGCTATGACACTTCTTGCTAACACCGCTCGGACTGCCAAACTCACTCTCGACAGTCGGGAAGATTTTGTGGTCGACCTATCCACAGAGTTGGTGGAAAAGGATCTGCAGGTGGAGAGGCTGAGCCAGCGTATCGCTACCCTAGAGCAGCAAGTGGAGATCCGAGACAACACTATTGATGTCTTGGAGAACCAGCTTCACGACGTGCAGAGGGAACTCGAGGAAGCAAATGACCACTTGGACATGCACCACCTGGAGATGGAGGCCAATGAAGTGGGAAGCGAGGGAGAAGAGGCTCCCGAGGAGCTAGGACCAGCCCCTGGTGCCAATGGGACTACCTCCGCGATGCCCCCTTCACCCGCATCCAGTGTCGCTTCCACCGCTCAGGGTTAAGCAGTCGCTTCGACGTTTTTAGGTGGATAGAAACCTATGCGAGCTTAGTAGTATCACATTTTGGACTAGGCTTGTGGGTACTTTCCCCTGATTAATGTAACCCTGTGAACTCTTGGAATCTGTGGGATCTTTGTCACCATGTTATCTTCATTTCGAACCTAATATTATGACTATGGCATTATTTTTTTCCATATGAGATGATATCTTGCCGTTCGAAATTGTGAGTTGGGATAACAATGGCGACAGTCTCTGTTTTCAGATGGCAGCTAGGCAGCGTCGCGGGCAGAACGAGCAAGTTCCCCCGCCACCTCCTCTAGCTCCCACAGTGCAGGAGCTGATGGCCCAGCAGAATGAGATTCTGCGACAGCTCTTGCAGCGCCAGCCCCACCCCCAGTAGCATGGTGGAGGCCAGCCTCAGCGACCTCCGGCTATGGCAACATACCAGGAGTTTCTGAGCACGCAGCCGCCCTTGTTCGCCAAGGCAGAGGATCCGTTGGACGTCGACGTGTGGCTTCGCGTCGTCGAGTCCAAGTTTCCCCTCCTCACGGGAGACTGCCCTGATGCTACCAAGACCCGCTTCGCCAGCGCAGCAGCTTCGCGGATCTGCTCGGACTTGGTGGGATCACTTCCGTGCTATGCTCCCTGATGATCGTGAGGTATCTTGGGAGGAATTCAAGACTGCCTTCAGAGGACACCACATCCCAGCTAGCATTCTTGATCGGAAGTTGAATGAATTTCTGGCCCTCAATCAAGGAACCCGCACGGTACTGCAGTATGCGCAAGCCTTCAACGACTTATGCCAGTATGCAGGGTATCATGCTGATTCTGATGAGAAAAAGAAGGATCGCTTCCGCAGGGGTCTCAATACCAAGCTGCGGGAACGACTCAACACTGTCCGGGCTGATAGTTTCAATGAGTTGGTCAATATGGCCATCTCCCAGGAGGATTGCATTGTTGCTCACCGGGCAGAGAAGAAGAGAAAGGCACCAATGGCAGCGCCATCCGCTCAGGCTCAGAGGTTCCGGATTGTTTCTCACAATCAGAGCAGGGGTTTTCAGCAGCAGGCAGGCAGATGGGTGATCAGGCCACCTCAGCAGCAGCAGCAGCCGGCACCCAACCGCTACCCAGCTCCCGCCCCAAGGAACAATCAGCCTCCGCAGCAGCAGCAGTTCCGCCAGGGCAATGGGAACAAGTGTTTCACTTGTGGCAATGTGGGCCACTATGCCAAGAATTGTCCCAGGAACCAGCAGAGGCAGATGCCAGCACCAAATCAAGACAAGGGAAGAAAGCAGAAGGTGCAAGTCAGGCAGGGGAAGCTCAACTTCACTGCTCTAGAGGAAGTGCCAGAAGGAGCTCCTATCATGACTGGTATCTTTTCAGTTTATAATCAACCTGCTTTAATTCTATTTGATTCTGGTGCATCCCATAGTTTCATTAGCCAAAGGTTCAGTGCTAATTGCAAACTGCCATTCTCTCACTCAAAAGGGTCATTCATGATAGTCACACCTGGGGGTAAAATTGCAACTAATCAATTAAACCAAAGTGTGCCTATTCAACTGGGAAGCCACATTATCAAAACCACTCTTCTTGTGTTGGGATTGGAAAATGTGGACATTATTCTAGGGGCAAATTGGATGACCTTGCACCAAGTTGTGCTTGATGTAGCCAACCGTACCGTGGAAGTTAATTCTCCCTTCTGCAGGAATTTCACTTTGATTTTGCCTAGTCAGGGTTCTTCTCAGTCATGTGCTTTCTCTATGACGGAGATACCCCTGAAGAAGATCCCAGTGGTCTATGAGTATGCAGATGTCTTTCCTGATGAATTGCCAGGAATGCCACCGGATCGGGATATTGAATTCGCCATCGAGTTGCAACCGGGAACGACCCCAATTTCCAAGAGGCCCTACCGAATGCCACCCGCTGAGTTGGCAGAGTTGAAGAAACAATTGCAAGAGTTGCTGGATAAGGGTTTTATTCGCCCAAGCACTTCGCCTTGGGGATGTCCAGCACTGTTTGTGAAGAAGAAGGATGAAAGCTTGAGGCTGTGTATAGACTACCGCCCTCTTAATGCGGTAACTGTCAAGAACAAGTATCCTTTGCCTCGTATTGATGTTCTCTTTGACCAGTTGGTCGGAGCCAAGGTGTTTTCCAAGATAGACCTTCGCTCTGGCTACCATCAGATCAAAATACGAGCAAGTGATATTCCGAAGACGGCATTCTCAACCAGATATGGGCTATATGAATTCTTGGTGATGTCATTTGGGCTGACAAATGCACCAGCATATTTCATGTATCTGATGAATTCTGTTTTTATGCCGGAATTGGACAAGTTCGTGGTGGTTTTCATCGATGATATTCTGGTGTACTCAAAGAACGAAGAAGAACATGCCGGGCATTTGCATGTAGTACTTCAACGTCTGCGAGAGCACCACCTTTATGCCAAATTATCCAAGTGTGATTTTTTGGCTAAAGGAAATCAAATTCTTGGGTCACACTATCTCTCAGGCTGGAATAGCTGTTGATCCTGATAAAGTGCAAGAGGTGATGAACTGGAGGCCACCAACGACTGTTCGCCAGATTCGGAGTTTTCTGGGATTAGCTGGTTATTACCGAAGATTTATTCCGGACTTCTCTCGAATTGCGAAGCCTATTACTGAGTTGCTGAAGAAAGAAGTAAAATTTGTGTGGAGTCAGAAGTGCGAAGATGCCTTCCATGCATTAAGGCAGCATCTGACCACAGCACCAGTATTAGCGCAACCCGACAGCAGCAAACCTTTTGATGTATATTGTGATGCCTCGGGCACCGGGCTAGGTTGTGTCTTGATGCAAGACAACCGAGTCATTGCTTATGCTTCAAGAGCACTCAGGCCTCATGAGCAAAATTATCCCACTCATGACCTTGAGTTAGCAGCAGTGGTTCATGCATTGAAGATGTGGAGGCACTATCTAATGGGAACCCACTGCAACATCTTCACTGATCATAAGAGCCTTAAGTACATTTTTACTCAGGCTGATCTTAACATGAGGCAGAGAAGATGGCTAGAGCTGATCAAGGATTATGACCTGGAGGTACATTATCACCCAGGGAAGGCCAATGTGGTAGCTGATGCCTTGAGTCGGAAGTTGCAGTGCAACTGTGTTCTGATGGATTCTCGCATTAACACCTTGTGTGATGAGTTGAGCAAGATGCAAATTGAAGTGATTCCTTCTGGTTCTTTGTCTCACATTTCTGTTGAGCCAGCTTTGCAAGACCAGATCATCATGGCCCAGCTCAGTGACAAGGGAGTGCAGATTATCAAGAAGAATCTCCATCAGAAGGTTGAGAAGTATAATTGTTTCCGCCAGGATGAAAAGGGTGTGTTATGGTTCAAAAGCAGATTGGTGATTCCTAAGGACCAGGATCTCAAGAGGAAAATTTTGGACGAGGCTCATCTCTCCAAATTCTCTATGCATCCAGGAAGCACCAAGATGTACCATGATCTGAAGCCTTTGTACTGGTGGACAAAATGAAGAGGGAGATAGCCCAGTATGTATCAGAATGTGACACCTGTCAGAGGGTAAAGGCAAGCCACTTGAAGTCAGCTGGAGCTTTGCAACCACTATCCGTACCTTCGTGGAAGTGGGACGACATCAGCATGGATTTCATTGTGGGTCTGCCCAACACCTCTCGTCGTCATGATTCAATTTGGGTTATTGTGGACCGATTGACGAAAGTGGCACATTTTCTTCCTGTGCACACCACTGATAAGGCTCAGAGATATGCAAAATTGTATATTGACCGGATCGTGTGTTTGCACGGATTACCTCGGACCATTGTTTCTGACCGAGGAGCCCAATTTGTTGCCAGATTTTGGGAACAATTGCAAAAGTCTTTGGGAACCAAGCTAATCAGGAGTTCAGCTTACCACCCACAGACTGATGGTCAGACGGAAAGGGTAAACCAAATCCTGGAAGATATGCTGAGAGCTTGTGCGATCAATTGTGGCAAGAACTGGGATAAGCACCTCTCCTTGGCAGAGTTTGCTTATAACAATAGTTATCAATCCAGCCTAAAGATGGCACCTTTTGAAGCTCTCTATGGAAGAAGGTGCAGGACACCACTCAATTGGTCTCAGCCTGGTGAAAGAGAAGTTTTTGGACCTGAATTAGTGACTGAAGCCGAAAGGAAGGTCAAGCTAATCAGGAAGAATCTAGAAGCTGCTCAGGCCAGGCAGAAGAGTTATCATGATAGAAGAAGGAAACCTCTCCAGTTCGAGGTGGGAAGTTTTGTATACCTCAAGGTATCACCCACCAAGGGAATGCAGAGGTTTGGGATCAAAGGCAAACTAGCTCCTCGTTACATTGGACCCTATGAGATCATAGAAGCATGTGGACCCGTGGCATACAAGCTGAAGTTACCTTCAAAGATGTCTGCCATTCACGATGTTTTCCATGTATCTCAGCTGAAGAAGTGTGTTCGATTGCCGGCCGAGATCATAGCAGAGCCAGAATTGGAGATAGAGCCAGATCTATCGTACCAAGAGTACCCCTCCAAGATTCTGGATTGCAAGGAAAGATCAACTCGGGCTAAATCGATCAAGATGTTCAAGGTCCAGTGGAGTAACCACTCAGAGGAGGAAGCTACTTGGGAAACCGAGGAATTCCTGAGATCCAACTTCCCCGATTGCCTACCTAAGGAAGCTGGTACGTAATCACCCCCAAACCCCTCCTCCTGCCTTTCGAATCTAATTTCCAAGAATATGATCTTAATTCAGAATGAAGTAACTATAAAGTAAAACTTAAAAGGACTTCCTTCTGAAGTTGCAAAGAGAATGACATTCGAAGAGCAGTTTATCCTAATAATGGCAATCATCACCCTTTTTCCTATCAGTCTCACCCTTCGCTTTACCCCGGGAGGACTCTGGCCCGAATCTCGGGACGAGATTCCTTTAAGGGGGGAAGGCTGTGACACCCCAGTGTCACTCAGGGTTTTTCTCAAAAGCCAACCAAGAGCCAGCATTTTCTGTGAACCAAAGCAAGCATGAGCATCAAAATAACTTAAGTAATAATGAAGTCACTAAGTATATACTTAAAAGTGTCATGAACAAAGCAATTGAGTCCTTTAAAAGATAAGATTATGCAACCCTAGTTTAAAAACCCTAAATGAGCCCCATGAGCAAAGTTCAAAAAGTAAGGAAAAGGGAGTGAAAAGTTTAAAATTTTGAGTTGAGCCAATTGTAAAAATTGAAGTATATTTAATGGGCAACAAGAAAGGTTGAGAAAGCTTAGCCAAAATAGCTCAAATAAAACCCCAAATCAAGCTTTCCATGTGTGGACTTAATGAGAATTCTGAATTTCAGATTTCTGAAATTCAGACCTTGAGCCAAAGATCAGGGATGTTCACCTTGATCCCTAACTCGAATCCTAATGGCCCCATTGACAAAAATGTGTCTAACTAACCCCTCTGTCGTGTGCCAGAAGATGGCATTGGGACGCGAGCCCTAGACACGACTAAACCTTGGATTTGCCTCGGATTTGCGCAGGGAGACAGACCAGATTTCCTGGCTCCGTATCTCTGCGACCAGTAGGCAAAATCCTATGACCCCCACACAAGAATGGTAGCTTGTAGGGAGGAGAAGAGGTTTTGTGCATTGACCAAGGCGAGAGCAGGCTCGGATGAGCGACTACACGCGCCAGAACTTGGGCAGAACGCACGGGCACACGTGTTCGACCCTGGTCGGCACGCCAGAGCTCGCCCAACCCGCGCGCGCGCTCCCCGGCGTCCAGTCAAGTCCGCCGCGCGCTCACGCCCTCGGCCGTGCCCGCCCGCGCCTATAAAGCCTCCCCGGGCGCGCCTCACTTCGCCCCGCACTCACCCTCTCCGGCCAGCCACTTTTCCTTAGCTCCGGCGAGCTCAATTCCGCCCGCCATTGCCGCCAGAGCTTCGGCCATCGTGGCCAGCCCACCCCAGCCATCCTCCGGGCAAGCCAGCGCTTCGGCTAGCTCCGCCAGCAGCCCGTGAAGCTTGCCAAGCCCTCGGACCCGGCCGGACTTCACCGGAGGCCCGAGATTGACTTCACCGGACTTCGGTCTTCCGCCGCCGCGCGTGGATCGAGCTATCCGGTGAGTCTCCGCCCAATTCCTCTCGCTCATGACTTCTCTGGCATCCTGTGGACCTCCCTGACCCATTTGATTGAACTATCTCGCCGTGACCAGGCCGGTCTCCTCGCCGCCGACGAGCATCCCCGCCTGCGCGCGTGGACCGACCGACTCCGGCCATCTCCGACGGCGTTCCGCACACCGTTGTGATCCCCGAGACCTCCCCTTCATCCTCGACCTCTTCACCGGAACAGTCTCGCCGCCGGTAAGCCCCTCCGCCCTTTTCCCCGCCGCGGCTACTGTTTAAGGTAGAAGAAGGACCTCGGGTTAGGTTTTTGTAGAACCCGAGGGGTTTTCTGTAATGTCAGAGACTCAGGTGAATAGTAGCTTGAGGACTGATTCGCGAAGAAAACTTAGAAAACCGCCAGGGACCCCAGTGCAAAGTAGATTTTCATTTAAATCGATTCTGTTATTCTTTTTAAATAACCAGAGAACTTGTAAAATTCATAACTTGATGAATTCTTAATCAAAAAATGTCAAACCAATTTTGCTAGCCTCTGTATATTATAATCTATCATTTAAAAATAGTAGACCCTATGCTTTCTGTTCAAAATGTTAGAGTTTAAAATTAAAAACAGAAACCCACTAAACCTTACTTAATCAAGGGAAATTAGTTTTTCTTCTGTGCTAGACTTAAGAAAATTTGTGGGTATTCAAACCTCTTTTAGACACTGTTTAAAAATAGTAGGAACCCCAGCATTAGAAATTAGGATGTAGTTTCTCATTTAAAGATGTTTTGTCCAAAACTTAGAGAAAATCAGAAAGATATTAGAAATTAATGAACAGTGAGTAATATTATTTTTCCTAGTTTACTTATGTAACAGAGGACTTAGGAAAAATACAGAGACCATTAATTTGGATCAGTTTTAAATTAAAATGATTTGTTTTAGCCTAAATAAGACTAAAAATCAATTATTAAAGAGGCAAAACCATAACCAAAATGCTTAACAAAAATCCAGTGAACTTATAACCACCAGAGCCCCACTACAAAAATACAAAGCACCTCAGTCCAACTCTTTAAGTAGGGGGAATAAATACAAAGTGATAATAAGGCATTTTCCAACTAAATCATGAACAACCTCAAATAATGTGATAATGGGCAACCAAAAATCAACTAAGTCCATGATGAGGTAGACTACCAGAGAAAAATGCAAACCCATGAAAAAGAAGCAAACTCTTACCAATTGCTAATGATTTAAGAGAAAGGCCATTTAATTCAAATAATGCACACCACCCCTTCCCTTAAGCAAAAAGATGCCAAACTTCAGAATGATTGCTCTTGCACAAAACAATAACTAAGAAAAATAAGAACTCTGTTGTTTGATATTTTTCAAATATAGTGGTAGTAGAAAGCACCTATTTGGCTAGAAACTTGAGAAAACCATAGAAAAATAATTAAAAGGTATTAATGGCTAGAAAATTGTATCAAGTCATGTTATAACACCTAAAAGCCAGCAAAAATAAGTTCTGAAGAATTACCCACTGTTAAATAGTAGTTGTAGTTCAAAGCACCCCTTCTACCCTAGAGTTTAATAATTTTGTGCAGAGAAAACTATTCACTTTCTGATCCCCAAATTTTAAGAAAGAGAAACATACACCAGTAGCAAGCCACTGTAATTTTTGCAGAATTTTTAGAATTTTATAAAGGCAACTTGTAATTCAAACCTACTCCAAAACATTAAAGAAAATAAGGGAAAAGGAAAGAAGAAATAAACCCCACCTCAATAAGTCTAACGTGAGTACTTATCATATATCCCTAAGACTTAAGAAGAATTCAGTGGAACCCCAAAATTTAACCTACCTTTTACCTTAGCTAAATTTGAACCAGTTTACCAAGTATACCACCCAAGGGTCTTGCATAAGTAAAGTTAACCTTGTTAACTCAAGAAGATCATACACCTCTAAAGTTGTAATTTCTAAAAGCACATATCATATCATGCATATATCTTACGCATTGCATTCATTAGATTGTAATCTTGCCGACGGAGAGTACGTGCTCATCCCCGAGCAAGGACCTGTCCAAGAGGAGGACCAGGAGCAGACTTCAGAGGCTGCTATTGAGGATCTCCCCGCAGCCCCAGCAATTGAAGGCAAGCCCCGGTTTTATGCATAACCTATTAATTATGTTATTTTACTACACTTAATGCTTGTAGGATTGTAATGTGCACTTAAGTGTAGGAGTTGCTTGAAACCTCTAGTTGCATGAACTTAGGATTCCTTTTTGAGATGAATACTAGTATGCTAGGTCGAGTAGCTGCTTGCTAATCAGGATCTCGGTAGAAGTCGAGTGATTTTTCTAGCACTCGCGCGAGGTCAGGAATTGATTGTATTCATCTTGATAATGGGATATATGTTGGTCTATGGACTTGGATCCAGGGAGGATGCCTTGTCTATGAGACGGGAAAATGAATTAAGGATTAATGTGTGGATACCTGAGTCAAGCTTTTGAACGTACTAAGCACATGCCAGGAAATATGGTAACCGGTAAACCTAGTACCTGAGTGAAGCCGGGCGCAGGACTTTATCCCTCATACGACCTGAGACTGGGTCTCCCATGCTAGCTATGGTGGGTACAAGTGCGGTCACTGCACGGCGGCAGCCGGGGTCAGTGGAGCATTGTATGCCAAGGCGGTGAGGCCTGGACGCGAACGGGGAATCGATGGGGACGGTTGTCATGTGCAGGGTCGGAGTACCCTGACATGCCGTGTGTTTAGGTTTACCTTGCAAGGTTAAAACTCGATTCGAATCGTCTGCTTCTCGCAGCTAATGAGACTGCTTGATTCCTTGTACTGCATCGAGTAAGAAGTGAAATGAGGTTACATGAGATAACTTGTTGTTTGAGTTAAATGATTGTTACCATGTATGCTTAGAAGGAGCAAATCTAGCTAGGTTAATGATGATAAAACTTGAAAAGCTAAAAATTGATTTTAGTAACAACTAGTGTTTTTGGCAAACCAAACCCCTCAGCCAAACAGCTGCATAGTCTAGAGGTAGAGGAGTAGACTCCTCACACCGGGTAAGTCTAGCTGAGTATTAGCATACTCAGCCTTGCTTGTGGCACCCTTTTTGCAGGTACCATGCAGGATTTGGTTGATGGTGTGACTTGGCCTACCACCCTGCCACCGGGTTGGACGGTCGAGTGGGACGTTGCTCCGGCAGGAGAGGAGCATGAGGAGTAGTGGGCTAGGCCTTGCCCATTTCCTCATTACCGACGACATCGATTATCCGCTGCACTTTATTTTATGAACTTTATTTGCTACTCCCGAACTCCGATTTATGTAATAATCCAGTACTTAATTTGAGGTTTCCTATTTTATTGTATTTCTTCTGTGACTCACCTTCGAGTGAGATTGTGGAATTTGATCCTGGTTAAGTGGCTCTATCAGACTAGATCTGAAGGACTGACGGGTTATTCCGATTTAAGTGTGTCACGGCCCTTGAGGCATGACTTAGGCACTTAAGCTGGAATAATTCGGGTGGTTCTGCCACAGCCGGGACCCTCACTGTGGGATCCGAATCTTCGATGTGCCGGTTGGAGGCCCCTAGACTGTCGGCGTGGCTCCCAGCGCCCCCGTCGCGGCCCCCCGCCCCCTAGACAAGGGCAAAGGGGCTATAGGCAGTTCCTCCGCCTCGGGTGACACCGGGGGGGTCGGAGGAAGAGAGGCGATGCCGACTGCGCCACACCGATGGGTCATTCATCTCGGACCCCCTCAGAAGCGTCAGCGGACTACTGGTGGGGCCGAGGAAGCCGGCTCCCAGGCCCAGGGCGCGCAGAGGCGCGTCAGTCCACCACCACCACCACCATCGGGTCCGCCGCCATCGGTCCCGCCGCTGCCAACTGTACCTGGGGATGATCTCCCTAGGGGCACCAGCAGCAGCAGCAACAATAGCAGCAACAAAAGCAGCGGTCGCCCCGCTTCCAGGGTCGCTGGAAGGTCCAGGGCCCCAAGTGAGTGAAGCCCCTTTCTTTTTGATTAGTCTATTTATCATGCCGACGGGTCTTAACCCATCCTTTGCTTGTTAGGGCTTCCTCCCCCTCTGCTCCCAAGCCCATGCCTCCCTCGCCCCCGGCTGCTACCGCCGAGACAGCGCCACCGAGCCCCCAGGCTCCAGCTGGGGGTCCGGCAGCAGCGGCGCCAACGTCAAGCGGCGCCGCAGCGATGGAGGGGGTCCCCACTGCTCCGATGGCTGCCGCAGCCTCAACGACGACGATGCCATTGAGTACACCGTCGGCAGCGGCAGAGGAGGCCCCAACTGCGCCCGCCCCTGTGGGGGACAGATATCCCCTGGGTCCAACAAAAGGATAAAAGACCTCACGAAAGGCCCAAAGGCCCCATAATTCGTAAGGTCATCCCCCTCGTGGGCCTAGGAGGAACGAACAGTGAGACAAATCAGCGCAAGGCCGGGTCAGAGCAAGCCCAGACGGCCCAACAGTGTCCGAGCAGTAATCACAACAGTAACCCAACCTTCCCGCACAGGAGCCCCGCACATCGGAACTGGGCGAGGATGAGTCGGCTGAATTATAGGGAGACATACATAGTTAGTTCACTATTATCCTGGCTCACGTTGTTATCATATCCACATGTAATGCCCCACGGTCGAGTATATAAGGCCTAGGGGGCACCCCTTCAAGACGATCGATCGAGAGAGACATCATTCATCACTTAGCCATCCACCCTATTCTCTACGTTTTCCAGCACTAGGAGAGCTCCCTTGTAACCCATCACATAAAATATTCCAACCAGGACGTAGGGTGTTATGCATCTCAAAGCGGCCCGGACCTGTACATCATTGTCTACTATTTCTCGTGCGCCCGGCACGAACCATCGAGCTACAGTCGATAACACCGTCCTACTCCTAAAAAGCACCTTGGGGGTAACCCTGGGTGTGCGGTCAGACCCAAAACACAGACAGCTGGCGTGCCAGGTAGGGGGTGTGTCATCGATCCAAGCTAGCTTGATGGCCGTCACCTTCCAGCACAAGATCATCCTCCGCCCCGGATCCATATTCTGCTTCGGTACTATCTCATCTGTAGCGGATGAGGAGGGAACTCTGCATTGCCTCGCGGATCTGCCGAAGAGAAAGCCTTCCTCATAAACCTCCGAGAAAATCAGGGCGAGGCAGGAAAAAAATGCTACCTCCGGCGCTCCTAAAAAAGATCACATCCGGCAAAATAGGGGCTGAGGGTCCCTCAGCTCGGAGAACTCCGCTGTCCACCTCTCTAACGAAAGAATGGACACGAATCACAAGGAGAAAGGATGCAAAGGATCATCAAGCTGATCTTTCTGTGCCTCTACCCTCAAAGGAGAACAGAAAGAAGATCGCCGTGACAGCTACTCCATTCTACCCCGACGTCCTCTTCATCAGGAGAGTAGAGTTGCCCCCATCTCCGACGACGAGCCGACTACGCCCGGAGAGGAACCTCCTCAGCGGGAATCCCGCAGACGGAAGAACCGACGCCGAAATATCCGGTGACATCACGAGGCCGAGGAGCGGGACCTAGCGCAACCCGTATCGCGAGACGAGGTCTCGGAGATAGGAGACACTCCGGAGGAACATGTCTTCAGGGAACGCAGGAATTCCCAACGGCGTGATCGTCGACGGGCTCAAGAACAGGCCGAGCAGGAGGCAAGGCAACGTCAGGAAAATCCACTCTTTGGGCGCAACCTGAACCCCGACTTCGCCCGAGCCATGAACATGCCGAGTGAAGTTGGAGGGGTGTTAGCTCGGATAGCTAATGGCCTCCCTTGGACTCTCGACGCCGAGGGGTATCGGCGGCTATTCACTCAAGCAGCCAATCACCTTCTACCCCTCGCTCACCCGCCGAACGATCTACGACACGCCATCAACAGTCACCGGGACGCGCAGAGCTCCATCAATGCCTCGCGTGAACGACGACACGAGAACGAAATTTGTCGCCGGGAAGAGTACGACCGGGACCATGGCATCCAAGCACGGAGTCAGGCTACCAGGACCGAGTCGGCCATGGCTTCAACCGGAGGCACTGCCCGGGGACGGTCGAGGCACCACGACGATCACTCCCCTCCCCGGGACAGACAACATCATCGACGATAGGAGGACACATGTGGAGTATTGGCACTTACTCCACGCCTCAGGGCCATTCAATGGCCCCCCTAACTTCAGGGTATCCAACGTCGACAAATATGAACCTAAGCAGGATCCAGGAGGCTTGCTGGCCGTCTACACCACCGCTGCTCGAGCTGCTGGGGTGACCGAGGACGTAATGACCGCGTACTTACCTATTGTCCTCGGGCAAGACGCGCTGCAATGGCTGTGACACCTACCCCGACACTGCATCGACGACTGGAGCGACTTCAGTCGGCGCTTCACCGCCAACTTTCAGTCTCTCTCTGACAAACCGGCGCAACCATGGGACCTCAAATCCATCAAGCGCCGGGGGGATGAAACTCTCCGGTCATACCTCAAAAGGTTCCAGACCATGAGAAATCGTATCCCCGAGGTCACGGAGGTGGCAGTGATCGAGGACTTCTACAGAGGATCCAATGACTCGGCCTTCGTCTGAACCATATTATAGAAGACGCCAACTACCTTCGAGCAACTGCTCCGGGAAGCCGACCTCTACATCACCGCCGACGAGCGAGCTTAGGACCTCATCGAAGGAGTAAAGCCAGCACCAGCGGCACCACGACGCGACACAAATCAGCAGCCCGACAAGCGTTGGGAGAAGAGACCTCGCGAAGAAGTCCACGCCGCCGGACCACCTGCCTCTCGCGCCCGGGGAGGACCTCGTGGAGGCGAACGCACGCTGGACGACATCCTCGACGCCCAGTGCCCGTACCACAAGGACATGCGCCACACCCTTTGGAACTGCAGAGACTTCAAGCACTCTGTCAGGCACGGCCGACCCTTCCAACCTCTACCTCCTCCTCCGCCTGCGGGGAGGATCAGGAGAACCGCAACAGCCTCAGTAGCAGGAGGAGGGAGGAGGTGGAGCCTTCCCGCGTGTTGACAGAGAGGTCAATGTCATCTTCAGAGGACACAGATCGTAGGAGAACAAGAGACAACAAAAGCTCAACGATTGCCAGATACTTGTGGCAACTACCAGCCCTCCCGCCCCATACCGATGGTCGGAGCACCCGATCACCTTCACTTGGGCGGATCAGTGGCTCAACTTCGACCACCCAAGCAAATACCCGCTCCTCGTCGATCCGGTGATCCGAGAGAGCAGGGTGAAGAAGGTATTGGTGGACGGGGGGAGCAACATCAACGTCACCTTCCCCCGAACACTCCAAGGCTTGGGAGTTCACCTCAAAGAACTCCACGAGTCAGACACTCCTTTCTTCGGCATCGTGCCGACTTAAGGAGAATACCCGCTTGGGCCACATCTACATGCCGGTCACCTTCGGAACTCCAGAGAACTACAGGACCAAGTTCCTGAGGTTCGAAGTGGCGAACTTTGACTGCGGGTACAACGCCATCATTGGGAGGCCTGGATTGGCAAAATTCATGGCCATTCCGCATTATACATACATGATATTGAAGATGCCAGGACCGCAAGGGATCATAACTGTGCGCGCTGACTTCCAAGGCACCGCAGAATGTTTCCGAGTGGCCATTCAGGCGGCCCTCACCACCAAACCGTCGGCGACTTCTTCCGCACAGGCGAACTCTAAGCCTGAGGAAGACCTCGCGGTACCCACGAACGAGGCTCAAGCTGCGACCTCTATGCGGCCGACTGAAGAAACCAAAAGTGTCAACCTTGGGTTCACTGATGAATGCAAAACCGCCATCATCAGCTCCAGCCTAGATGACAAATAGGAAGGCGCGCTCGTCCAGTTCCTACAAGATAACCGAGACGTATTCGCATGGCAACCTGCGGATATGCCGGGAGTCCCAAGAGAACTAGCCGAGCACAAATTAAAGGTCTACCCCCAGGCGAGGCCGATCCGGCAAAAGTTGCGTCGTTTCACGCCCGACAAGAGAGAGGCCATTCGCGCTGAGCTGGCTCGCTTGGTCGCGGCTGGATTTATTAGAGAGGTGTTACACCCTGAGTGGTTAGCCAACCCTGTTCTTGTACTCAAAAAGAATAAAGTGGATTGGCGCATGTGCGTCGACTATACGGATCTCAACAAACAATGTCCAAAGGATCCCTTCGGGCTTCCTAGGATAGATCAGGTGGTAGATTCCACCGCTGGATGTTCTGTGTTGTCCTTCTTGGATTGCTACTCTGGGTATCATCAGATTAGCCTGGCGAAAGAAGACGAGGAAAAAACAGCGTTCATCACTCCTTTCGGTGCTTTCTGCTATACCTCCATGCCGTTCGGCCTCAAAAACGTTGGAGCGACTTATCATAGAGCTATTCAAACATGCTTAGCCGATCACTGGGGCAAGCGTGTGGAAGCTTATGTGGACGATGTGGTGATCAAAACAGAAAATTCAGAAAATTTCATCGAAGATTTACAGCTGGTTTTCAACAGTCTACGACAATATCGATGGAAGCTTAATCCCGAAAAATGTGTTTTCGGGGTACCCGCAGGAAAGTTACTTGGGTTCATTATCAGCCACCGGGGAATTGAAGATAATCCAGAAAAGATCGAAGCTATCATGAGGATGGAGGCACCGCGATCACAGAAGAAAGTTCAAAGACTTACCGGATGTATGGCAGCCCTGAGAAGATTCATATCCAGGCTGGGAGAAAAAGGCTTACCATTTTGTAAGTTACTCAAGAAGGCGGACAAGTTTCAGTGGACTTCAGAAGCACAGGAAGCCCTAGACGCATTGAAAAAGTTCTTGACGACACCACCAGTGTTGAAACCACCACGTCGAGCCACACCGACTCAACCAGCTGAAGATCTGTTGCTATATATCTCTTGCACGACTCACGTGGTGAGCACCGCGTTGGTAGTCGAGCGAACAGAAGAAGGACATGCATACCCAGTACAACATCCTGTTTATTTCATCAGTGAAGTTCTGGGTCCCTCGAAGAAGAAATACCCTCAAGTCCAGAAGGTATTATATGCAGTACTTCTAACTACACGCAAGCTCCGTCACTACTTCGACGACCACAAAGTCATAGTAGTCACGGGATTTCCGATAGGAGATATTCTTCACAACAAAGAAGCCATCGGGAGAATAGCCAAGTGGGCCTGCGAGCTGGGATCTCATGACATTGAATTTCGACCTTGCACTGCCATTAAAACTCAAGCACTGGTTGACTTCGTATCAGAGTGGACCGAACAACAAGTACCAGATAACCCAGAAACTGCAGAAGTATGGTGAATGTATTTTGATGGCTCGTTAAAGCTGCAGGGAGCAGGCGCAGGGATCCTCTTTACCGCACCTGGAGGCGAGCACCTCAGATATGCCCTTCAGTTGTTATTTCCAGCCTCTAACAATGCAGCAGAATATGAAGCTCTGATTCATGGACTGAACATTGCTATATCACTGGGCATCAAGAGACTGATGGTATATGGAGATTCTCTGGTAGTCATAAGTCAGATAAACAAAGAATGGGATTGTTCAAGCGATTCCATGGGAAAGTACTGCACTGCCGTCCGGAAACTAGAAGACAAGTTTGAAGGTTTGAAATTTCACCATGTAGAGAGAGATCGAAACACGGCAGCTGATGTACTGTCCAAGCTAGGACCAGTCGAACTCAGGTCCCACCTGGAGTCTTTGTTCAAGAAATACCACACCCAAGCATCTCACTGGATCAAACAGAAGAATGTAATACCTTGAGCCAACCTGAGTCAGATTCTGATGACTGGAGGAGGCCGATCATCAAATATATAAAAAATGAGGAGGAGCCAGATGATAAGAATACAGCCGAGCGCATCGCAAGACAATCAGCTCACTATACACTCATTGGGGAAACACTATACAGAAGGGGTGCATCAGGAGTCCTTATGAAATGCATTCTCTCAGCCACTGGAAAGCAACTTCTGGATGAGGTCCATGCTGGGCAATGTGGAGTACACGCAGCATCTAGAACCCTAGTTGGGAAGGTTTTTAGGTCAGGTTTCTACTGGCCAACAGCGAAGAGTGACGCAGCCGAGTTAGTACAGAGGTGCGAAGCCTGCCAGTATCTGTCAAAACAGCAGCATCTACCAGCACAGCAGCTGCAGACTATACCCATAACTTGGCCGTTCGCGTGCTGGGGATTGGATATGATTAGACCTTTCAAAAAAGCTCAAGGAGGATACACTCATGTACTGGTGGCTATCGACAAATTCACTAAATGGATAGAGTTCAAACCCATTGCTTCTTTAACTTCAGCTAAGGCAGTGGAATTCATACAAGATATAATATTCAGATTCAGGGTACCGAATAGCATCATAACTGACCTAGGATCCAACTTCACTAGTTCAGAATTCTTCGATTTCTGCGAGCAAAAGAGCATTCAGATCAAATATGCCTCGGTGGCGCACCCAAGAGCCAACGGGCAAGTAGAAAGAGCCAACGGGATGATATTAGAAGCACTCAGAAAGAAGGTCTTCGACAAGAATGAAAAGTTCGCAGGAAAATGGATCAGAGAGTTGCCATATGTAGTTTGGAGCCTGAGAACTCAACCCAGCCGAGCCCTGGATGGAAATACCCCCTTCTTTATGGTTTATGGTTCGGAGGCAGTGCTACCTGCCGATCTCAAGTTCGGGGCACCAAGGTTAATCTTTGGTAACATAGCAGAAGCTGAAGCTACCAGACTGGAAGACGTTGACGTACTCAAAGAAGAGCGACTGAATACGGTGATTCAATCAGCACGATACCAGCAAACTCTGAGGCGCTATCATGATAAGGCCATACGACATCGATCCTTTGCAGTGGGAGATCTCGTCCTCCGCCGAATTCTAACGGGGGAGGGACAACATAAATTGTCACCTCTATGGGAAGGACCATTCATAGTAGCAGAAGTCACTCGGCCGGGATCATATCGCCTCACTCAGATGGATGGAACAGAAATTGGGAACTCATGGAACATAGAACATCTCAGGAAGTTTTACCCCTAGCTACATCTCAGAAGCTATTGGGATGACGATGTATTCTGTAAATTAAGAAAAATATCATCAATAAAAAGGTTTTCAAAGGCACTCAGATTGTTCACTGTCAATTGGCATGCTTATTTAACTCGGGGTGACCACTATGCCCTACTAACGGAGCAATCGGCTTAAGTCGGCAATGACTTAAGACGGTGCGACATGCTCACACATACTTAACTCGGGGTGACCACTATGCCCTACTAACGGAGCAATTGGCTTAGGTCGGCAATGACTTAAGGCGGTGCGACATGCTCACGCATACTTAACCCGGGGTGACCACTATGCCCTACTAACGGAGCAATCGGCTTAAGTCGGCAATGACTTAAGACGGTGCGACATGCTCATGCATACTTAACCCAGGGTGACCACTATGCCCTACTAACGGAGCAATCGGCTTAAGTCAGCAATGACTTAAGACGGTGCGACATGCTCACACATACTTAACTCGGGGTGACCACTATGCCCTACTAACGGAGCAATCGGCTTAAGTCGGCAATGACTTAAGACGGTGCGACATGCTCACACATACTTAACTCGGGGTGACCACTATACCCTACTAACGGAGCAATCGGCTTAAGTCAGCAATGACTTAAGACGGTGCGACATGCTCACGCTTATCTAAACTCGGGGTGACCACTACGCCCTACTAGCGGGGCAGTCGGTTTAAATCGACGCTGATTTAAATTGGCACTGCACGATTGGCACGATTCACAATCACCCATCTTAGGGCAACTTCTGTGCCCCATGATGAAATTTCAAAAACCATCACACTGCATTTTACTTCTACAAATGTAGATACTGTTGAATTCTAAACAATAGGAAAACAATAGTAGCATTCAGTACTAAAAGGTGTCCTCTAACAAAACATCCAAGCACGTTAACCACGCGTTCAAAGCATGCAATGTTTTTATATTTTGCAATGTTCTTCTCAGGAGCAACCGACGAAGGACGACTTGAGGAATCAGGAGCAGCGTTCACATCAGCCCTTATGTCGTCAGGAACAACCACACCAGGTCTCCTCATCAGAATCTGCCCTGCGCGAATAGCTTTATCCATAGCTTTATCGCGCTGGGCCCTCAGACTAGCGGAAGTCTCTTCAGCAACCTTGACAGCCAACTGGGCGGTCTCTAGCTCCCGGGCGACGGATTTGTTGGAAGCACGCAAATCCTTGATGACAACATCTTTGGTCGACACCAACTGCCTGAGGCGAATCACGTCATCCAAGGATTCCTGCAGCTTATAACGATGATTGTCTAACTCCTCCCTGGTGAAGCGATGACTCCTCTCCAAGATGGTCAACGAGTTGCTGGCGTCGCGATATAGCCTGTCGAGGTTGTCACGAGAAGTAAAGAGGGCATGTTTTTCTTCCTACAGACAAGAATTAGTTCCTTCAAGCATCAAGCAAGCAATAAGAACACAGCAAACAAAGCCAAGATTCACAGGTCACCTTTTCAGAGTTAAGCTGAGCGCGGAGAGTAGAGTTCAGCGTGTTAGCATCATTCAGAGAAGCAGAAACCTGGGCTAGCTTAGTCTGACCTTGAGAATACTTTTCCTCAAGACCAGAGCACCGCCGAGCCAGTTCAGCTTGACCTTGAGAATGTTTTTCTTCAAGATCAGAATACTGCCGAGCCATATCTGGCAAGAAACAGTCAAGCAAAGGTGTTAAAGTAAGAATCGGTTTAATCAGGTAGCCAAAAAGAAGCAAAAGAGCACTGACCAGCATTTGCCGCCTCTAAGTCAGAAACACGCCGCTGAAGCAGCACTGGATTCCAACGCGCCAGAGACAAAGCTCCTTCTGGGACAGAAGCACCCTGCAACTTCAGCCTACTAGACATCTCATCGACCAACGCCTGGCATTAAAAGTAGACAAGCATAAGTATAATTATCTGCCTGGGTAAAAGTCAGACCAGAAGAAACCAAAATACCTAGAGGTTGGAGAAGAATTAGGGGACCCCCAAATCCTGAGAGATCAACTGATGGCTCGACGAAGGATCACCACCTGGAGCAACTTGCAACGAATCAGCATGAACCAATTCAGTGTCATTAGCAGAACCCAAAAATCCGTCGTCGGGTACACTGGCCTCTAAAGCGACTCCTTGACCGAAGGCTTGGGCTATCACCATGCAGCCAGAGTGTGGAGGAGAAGACCCTACATGAACATCCATGGAAGTGCAAGAGGGAGAACCCGCTCGGACACCCTCGGGGGCTGGGTCGCAGCTTGCGCTACCCATCCGAGCCGGATCATCTCCGGCAACACCCTCGGGGGCTGGGTCGCAGCTTGCGCTACCCATCCAAGCCGAATCATCCCCGGTAACACCCTCGGGGGCTGGGTAAGCGCCAGCACCATCCTGGAGGGCCGAGTTCTCTGCAGCAGCCACCTCTAAGGCTGAAGGTCCCTCAGTCACTTCCATGGGAGCAGCACAATCCAAACCAGCTTCCTGACCCTCAAGACCGCGCTCCAAGGTCGATGAGGCGCGGGAAGCTGCCCGGGATGACCCCAACCCGACGTCGAGCACATCAGCACAAACATCCATCGCGCCACCATCTGCCGGTTCTGACAACAGATCTTCTGGAACCATGTCTTCAAGAGTTTGATCAAAGTTCGCCAGAGATAATTCTTGTAGACCAATGAGGGTAGACAAGGCAGGAGAAGGAACACCACTACTTTCCCCACTAGCTATGTAACGCTGGCTGTTCTTCCGAATCAGAGGGATTTCGTCCTCTTCTTCATCATCCTCATCAACAACACGGACAGCACACCCATTGGGATCAGCATCAGAAGGGTCACACCCATTGGGGTCAGTTTCAGTAAATTTAGGCACTGGCACTTCCTCAGCAACAGGAGCAGAAGGACCGGCACCCTGATCCAAGCTAGACACCCGACGGAGACGTCTCTTCTTCTTTTTTTCCCCCTCAGCAGGAAAAGAGGCTTGATCGGCTCAGCGAGAACGTTTCGGGCGAACATTGACAGACCTCTGAGCGTCCAAAACTTTGTCAGCCTCAGGGATGGGCGCCACCACCAATGTTTCAGCAGGAGCGGCATCAGAAGAATCCTCAGCTAACATATCCAGCATGGCACTTATCTCTGCATCACTTGGATTCAAAGGCACCTCAAAATGAACCTGCCCCTCGTCGTCAGGAATTTATGCGAGTGAGGCAACCAAAGTACTAACTTCTTTGGGAGAGGGTCGCACTCTAAGACCCAAACCGCTATCACCAGCAGGAGGATTTGACACGAAACTAGTAAAAGTCTGGGAGGGAGGCAAATTCCGGGCCGAGTATGCAACAGGAGCGCCAACGTTCGACACCTTGCCTCTGAGTATCATCTCGAGCCGGCTCAACAAGTCCACAGCAGAAATTCTTCTGTTGGTTACCTGGGTTGAGTCAGCCAAGCCTCGGTACAGATAAGCCGGATATGCTCTGTCTATCAGTGGTTCAATGTTCTTGAAAACAAAGTCAGCAACCACAGCTTCTGCAGTCAGACCCCTTTCTTTCAACAATCCAACTTCTACTAACAAAACCCCTGCCTCATCCACTTCCTGATCCGTGGGGGATTCAGTCCAGCTCGGAGTGCAAACATCCGGCTGCCTCCCTGGCCGTGGGGGGAGGGAATTCCCATGATTCTCCACGATGAACCATTCCATGCGCCATCCCTTGATGTTGTCCTTGAGTGGGATGTCGAGGTAATCGGTCTTCCTTCACGGCGCATCTCCAAGCTCGCGCCCCCACCAGCTGGTGCTACCCCCCAGCCATCCCAGGCCGACAGTGGTACAGATACTTCCAAAGGCCAAAGTGGGGCAAAACTCCAAGAAAGGCTTCACATAAATGAATAAAAACAGAAACTTGCAGAATGGAATTGGGATTCAGATGGGTCAGATTCAGGCAATAGAAATCAAGGAGACCGCGGAAGAAAGGAGAAATGGGTAGAGCAAGTCCGCGGATAAGAAAAGGAACGTAAATGATGAATTTGTGGGTGTCTTCTGTCGGAACAGTGACACCACGACAAATCTGCCACGAGAAGAGCTCCTTCGGAGGAAGAACCCCGATGGAAATGAGATGAAGAAGGTCAGATTCGGTGACAACAGACATATGGTTACCTGCGAAGGGCAACTGACTATTGGGATCGATGGGGGGAATGATTGTGACGGATGAACTCGAAGCTTTCCGCTTGGGCGCCATCTCAACCTCGCTGGCGAGCGGAGCAGAAGTGATGTTGCAGGAAAGCAGAGAAAGCATGGATGCAAAAAGCTAAGCAAAAACTAGGGCACGGAGCGTGGAGGCGTGCGACAGTGCAGTACATATGGGGTTTTCCCGGGCCAGATGCCGTTTCTAAAAAGTGCCCAGTCATCACCCAGGGGTTATTTCTAAAGCGCTGGCGTGCCATGTCATCACCCTGTGGTTATTTCCAAAACGCTGGCGTGCCATGTCATCACTCAGCCGTTATTTCTAAAACGCTGGCGTGCCATGTCATCACTCGGCCGTTATCTCCAAAATGGCCGACGCGGCTCAAATTGACTCGGCTGTTACCTCTAAAACACCGACGTCGCCAGTAATCGTTCGGCTGTTACCTCTAAAACGCTGACGTCGCCAGTAACCGCTCGGTCGTTATTTCTAAAACACCGACGCGACCCGTTATCACTCGGCCATCACCTCTAAAAGGCCCCGACACCACTGATAATCACTCGGCCACCACTACTAAAGCGCTGGCATCGTGAAGAAGGCAGTCTGAGGCACGGCTCAACGATTCTAAGTTGCTACTCAAGCGTTACGTTCAGAAACAACCTCTGCAGTAGGCATCAATACAAACGACGATCAACAAGAAGGCGGAATGATACACACAAGAGGGATCAAAATCATTCTTCATTATACGGGAAGTACTACCGAACATACAAATCAACTCATTATGAGCTGATGCTTTCTCTTCTACTACATTACATTTAACTAACTATACTACTAGCTACTACTACATTATTTTGCTAATACTATTCCTACTACTAATCTACACTAACATCTAAAACCAGTGGCGTCTAGCCACTGGCCTTGTTGCTACCCTTGCTGCCGCTGTCGCTGCCGCCGTCGCCGCTACCACCCTTGCCGCTGCCACCCTTGCCGCTGCCGTCACCGTCGCCGTCACCGCCGTCGCCGCCGCTGCCCTCCTCGGACGAGTCGAAGGAATCCTCCTCGTCCGAGGAGTACTCTGACTCATCCGAGCCCTCGAGCCCAGGCACGCTCGACGGCTCGGATGTAGGTCCATACCTCCGCGGCGATCCCCTGGGAGTCATCTGAATCATTAGACGACGCCGGGGGAGAGGCAGGAGCCGGAGAGCCCTCAGACTCGAAGGAGAACTCCTCCGAGTATTCCGAGTCGCCAAAGTCCTTCGAGGGAGGAGTCGGACTTGCGCTTGCGCTTGTCGCTTGTCACCCGAGTGATGTGAAGAGCTGCCACCTTTCTTGCTCTTGCCCATGGCGGAAGTGGAAGGAAGGAGAGGAGATGAAATAGCAAGCAGTAGCAAGAAGCATGAAGACGCTGGAGAAGCAAGAGCACTATTTATAGAAGAAGAAGGCAACCGCTCACCTCCTACCATGGCCACCGAACAGTCACAAAAATTCAATATGCAATTCAAACCGTCTGAAGACACGTCAGGCGGCTGACGCCGTTTCACGTAACACGACACCCATTGGGACTCCAGTCAACTGCGCGGGCGATATGATTACACCCGCGGTCACATCAAGTTACTACTCAGAAGCAGTTTGCTAAACGCTCAGCGTACCAAGCCGTCCCTTGCCTACACCCATTGGGGGGGGGACGCCCAGAAATTATCAGTATATTTTCCAAAACCGTCACATCTGTGCAGTATATGCAATGAATACTCCAAGACAGAAAAGAGATACCAGTAAGGATCAAAGGAAAGCCAAATATAGCCGATAAGGTACAAGTCTAATCAACAGAAGCATCAAAGCACAAAGTGACATGAAGACTAGTCAAGATCCATATATCGAACGTCCAATCAGTCGCAGATCAAATAAATTGCCAGACCTAGCAAGATATGGGCAGATCGTGTACTCGGCTTCAAAAACAAAAATGTATGCTGACCTCTGAAGCATAATGTTGATTACATAATGCTGACCTCTAAGGCATTCGACAAAAGAAAAGGATGATTCTCAGAAAAAAGCACGAAATGAAGACCTTCAAGTGGATTATTTTCAAAAATCCACTCGAAGCTCGGGGGCTACACCCATTGGGTGCACCTTCGGTGCACCCAATGAATCATCATCCCCGAAGAAGCAAAATGCTGACCTCTAAAGCACAAGGCAAAGTTAAGGCAAGGCTGACCTCTGAAAAAACACAAGTGGAAGATGAAAATGATTTCTGATAATACCTGAAGTGAAGACCTTCGAGTGGATTGTCTGCAAAAATCTACTCGAAGCTCGGGGGCTACACGGCGGTGCACCCAATGGACTTCACAGTTCGACAGTGCAAAATGCTGACCTTCAAAGCACAAACCCGAGACAGAACACCAAATTTTGAGGAATAATAGCAGGAGAAGACAATAAAAAGAAGACGTGTTAACCGGATCGCTCAGAATTCTGAAGCAGTGGCCCGGCAGACTTTTTTCCAAAAAGCATTCCCTGGTAAAATCAAATACCGCAAGATGGACCTGGGATCTTTGGGCCGTTTATTTCAAAATCAGCCCAAAGATCGGGGGCTTGTGGGGGACAGATATCCCCTGGGTCCACCAGAAGGATAAAAGACCTCACGAAAGGCCCAAAGGCCCCATAATTCGTAAGGTCATCCCCCTCGTGGGCCTGGGAGGAAGGAACAGTGAGACAAATCAGCGCAAGGCCGGGTCGGAGCAAGCCCAGACAGCCCAACAGCGTCCGAGCAGTAATCACAGCAGTAACCCGACCTTCCCGCACAGGAGCCCCGCACATCGGAACTGGGCGAGGATGAGTCAGCTGAATTATAGGGAGACAGACCCAGTTAGTTCACTATTATCCTGGCTCACTTTGTTATCATATCCACATGTTATGCCCCACGGTCGAGTATATAAGGCCTAGGGGGCACCCCTTCAAGACGATCGATCGAGAGAGACATCATTCATCACTTAGCCATCCACCCCGTTCTCTATGTTTTCTAGCAATAGAGAGCTCCCTTGTAACCCATCGCATAAAACATTCCAACCAGGACGTAGGGTGTTATGCATCTCAAAGCGGCCCGAACCTGTACATCATAGTCTACTATTTCTCGTGCGCCCGACACGAACCATCGAGCTATAGTCGATAACACCGTTCTACTCCTAAAAAGCACCTTGGGGGGTAACCCTGGGTGTGCGGTCGGACCCGAAACACCGATAGCCCCCGCCATCGAGGTCGACGCGGGGGTGCGTCCATCTCCATCCCGCCGCCCACTCTAGAGGAGACAAAGGTGATCTTTGGGCGGCGGCTCCGGTCCGGCGCCGAGCCAGAAGCGGCGCCGATTCCCCTCCCCCGGGTGCTGTCTCGTGCCCTTCAGGCTCTTCATGAGACCGAGGCGGCGATCTTGTGGGAGTGGGAGGCGCTTGAGGCCGAACACCAGCGCCTCAGCGACTGGCGTACCTAGCTGGAGGAGCGCACCAAGACAGTGTCCCGCCAGTTCGCCTCTGAGTGGTCCGAGCTTGAGCGGGACCACAAGGACTACAAGAAGGACCTCCAGAAGTGTACACCCGGGAGCTGGAGGTGGGCTAGAAGGAGAAGAGACTGGTCAAGAAGGAGGAGCACTTGAACCAGAGGGAGGAGGTCATCACAGAGCTCCAGGCCAAGTTGAGTGCCTTTAACAAAATCCTGGAGGAGCAGCAGGTCGAGCAGACCATGGCTGTGGAGAGTTTGCAAAGGCTACAGCGAGAGCTCGAGGGCAAGGCCCGCGACGCCGCCCTCGCTGAGGAGAAGCTTAAAGCGAAAGGAGATTCCTTGGACAGGTGGGAGGCAGACCTCGCTAGGCAGGAGACGGACCTCGCCAGGCGAGAGAAGGATCTCGCCTTCAAGGAGGAAATGCTTGAAAGGCGGGAGAAGTCGCTGGCTGAGCATGAGCTCGAGGCGGAGGAGAAGGAGCGGACGCTGGAGGAGCAGGTCCGCCAGTTCCAGGCGGCGCAAGCAGCATGGGCAGCACCGGGCCCCCAAGCGGTGGAAGCGATGAAGAAAACACTTGAAGATCTCCAGGCGGAGCAACGCGCTGGGGTCCAGCGCATCGCCGCATGGGCCGACGAGGCGAGCATGGCACTGGTACCGCTAGGGGTGAGTCCCATTCTGGTGTCAGAGCTACCGACGTCCATCTCTGACGCGCTCCCGGTGCTGGACTCCGTCGCTGACCGCCTCCGACGCCTGAACCAGATCCTTGGCGCTCGCCTGGAGGCCAAAGGCGGCAGGCTCTGCCGGGCAGTGATCGAGTTCATCCTGACATGCTTCCGAAGCCACAACCTGGCCATCTCCTTGGAGCCAGTGATTGCTGGTCCGAATGCCAACACTGAAGACACCGCCCGGAAGGCCGTTCAAGATGCTGTGGAACTGGTGGCCGAACGTTTCCAGCGGGATCCTGCTGATGATGAGTAGCTAGATCTGTAGAGAGAAGGAAAGGGTCCCGCTGGGAAGTGGCTTTGTAATATTTTTTGGTTCTGTAAGATACTCTTGAGTACTATTTATCAATCAGTATTAGCACTTATCTGTATGCTTTTTGTCCTTGCTGTGTGTGGCGTTACCAACTCCTCCCTGGTACTTGGCCCCCCTGGGATGTAGGCTCGACGTGTTGAGGCTGGATACCAGCATACTTAAGAAAGAGTTGGTGACCCGGCCCCTAGGAGGTAGCCTCGACTGGGACTTGGACCTGTACACAGCTTCGGCTAGGAAGTGTTAGTAGCACACCCATAGGACCCATTGTCTGGTATCAGCCATCCTTTGATTCATGCAACATGACCTGTAGGATTGAGTCTGGGAAGCCAAGCCTCGTGTCCAAACCTACAAGATCATGGCTCCAAATACTAGGGCATTCGTTGCAGAGTGGTGGAGGTGCAGTCTTAGGGTACGGGACCAGGCTAAGCGGCTACACAGCTCCGGACCACCCCTGGAAACAAGCACCCGTTCTCTAGAACCGGACCCGCAGGTTGCCGGACCCCCTGTATCAGGATAGGGGTCCCGAACTGCAAGCCTGGCTTACTCAATTCGGATGTCATCATATCAGCAAGGGTGGGAACTGTATGGGTGGGTTAGATAAAAAATAATAGTTGCAAACTGAAGCAGAATAAGACCCTCACAAAAACAAATCTGGGGGGTGAATCTTTTCCTTATAACTCGATATACATGAGTGTAGGCCAACAGACCGGGTTTATGAGGGCGGACCTCACCAGGTTGACGTACATATATGCGCAACCTAGTCACAAAGGAAGAAAATTGAATTCCCCAGTTTTGCTTTTATGGGTAAAACTTACGGAGATGCTCTATGTTCCAGGGGTTGGGAAGAGGCACTCCTTCAGTTGTGGCGAGGCGGACAAACCCGGGTCGACATACTTCTGTCACCTTGAAGGGTCCTTCCCAACTGGGGGAGAGTTTGTGGAGCCCTTCTCGGTTCAGTACTCGCCTTAGGACTAGGTCCTTGACCCTGAGCTCCCTACTATGCACGAACCATTGATGGTAGCGCCTGAGCGCTTGGTTGTACCGTGCATTTTGGATTGTCGCTGGCCATATGTGCTCGTCGATGAAGTCCACGCCCTCACGTCGTAGTTGTTCCTGCATAGACTCATCAAACGACTGGACCCATGGGGAGCCCACAAGGATTTCCGGGGAAGGCAGGCTTCGGTCCCGTAGACTAGGAAGAACAGGGTCTCCCCGGTAGCTCGGCTGGGTGTGGTCCGGTTCCCCCATAGCACGGACGGAAGCTCGTTGACCCAATTTGCACCATGCTTTTTCAAGCAGTCATAGGTGCATGTCTTGAGTCCCCTGAGGATCTCTGCATTTGCCCTCTCCACTTGGCCATTGCTTTTGGGATGAGCTACAGACGCAAAGCAGAGCTGGGTGTCGATGCCCTCACAATACTCCTGGAAGAGCCGACTCGTAAACTGGGTCCCGTTGTCCGTAATGATACGGCTTGAGACCCTGAATCTGCAGACGATCGACTTGAGGAAGGCAACAACAGCATGAGGGTGATGCTAACCACAGGGGTGGCCTCAGGCCACTTCATGAACTTGTCGATGGCGACGAAGAGGAATCGCTACCCGCCGATGGCCCTGGGGAATGGTCCTAGGATATCCACCCCCCATACGGCGAATGGCCAGGATGGTGGAATCATCTGCGGAGCCTGAGCTGGTGTGTGTATCTGCTTCGCGTGGAATTGACACGCCTTGTAGGACTTCACCATCTCAGCTGCATCCTGGAGAGCTGTTGGCCAGTAAAAGCCATGCCGGAAGGCCTTACCAACCAGTGCGCGGGATGCTGAATGACTACCGCACTCTCCTCCATGGATCTCCGCGAGTAACTCATGACCCTCCTGCTGGGTGATGCACCGCATGACAATGCCATTGGCGCCATGGTGGTAAAGATCCCCTTCTACCACCATGTAGCGTTTAGCCAACCGCACTATGCGCTCCGCAGACACATGATCTTCAGGAAGGATATTTTCCTTCAGGTAGTCCCGGATCTCGGAGATCCATGCATCGGGACCACTCTAAGATACTGGCTGTGGTGCTAAGGGGCTGGCAGGACCCCCTATAGCACACATAGTCTTCGGTGGGTTCTGTAGATGGTGCGCCACCTGGGACCGCCAGCTTCGAGGTGCTAGTCTCGCCCCGTTCGTCCAGTCCGGCAGGCTAGGCGGTGGGTCTCAGCAGCCGTCTTTCGAAGACACCCTCGGGCACGGGTGCCCAAGTTGATGCCTTCACGGAGAGTTCATCTGCCACCGAGTTGTCAGCCCGAGGAACGTGTTGCAGTTCCAGGGCCATGAAGTCTTTCTCTAGCTTCCTTACGTGGAGGAGGTAGGCTGCAAGCCTGGGCTCGTTGCAGCTACATTCCCCACGGACTTGTTTGATGATCAGCCGGGAGTCCCCCTTCACGAGGAGCTATCGGATCCCTAGGGATAGGGTGACCGACAAGCCAAAGATCAGTGCCTCGTACTCTGCCATATTGTTGGTGGCCTTAAACTCAAGGTGCACCATGTACTTCACTTGATCTCCGTTGGGGTCGATGAGGACCACCCTAGCTCCACCAACTTGTTGACGGGCGGATCTGTCGAAGAAGAGCGTCCAGTGGGGCTCGGTGAAGACCGGACCCCTGGGCTCCGCAGGAGTGGGGTTTGAATCGGGATTCGGACCCCCAGGAGTGCTCGGGGGAGGTGTCCACTCCACGATGAAGTCTGCCAGGACCTGGCTCTTGATGGCGTGGCGAGGCTGGAAGCCCAGCTGGAACTCAGCGAGCTCTGCGGCCCTCTTAGGCGATATTGCCTATGGCATTAGAGTTGTGGAGGATGGCCCTTAATGGAAAGGAGGTCACCACCACGACCCTGTGTGCCTAGAAATAGTGGCGCAGTTTCCTGGACGCAACAAGCACAACATAAAGGAGTTTGTGCGTCTGAAGGTACCTGGCTTTTGCTTCGTGGAGGGCCTCGCTGACGTAGTAGGCCGGCTTCTGAACGGTCCGGGTCCCTGTAGCTGGTCCCGAGCCCTCAGGTTCCTAGCCTTCTTGTGTCGTCCTTTCGACGACCAGCACCATGCTCACCGCTTCTGATGCCACCGCGTTGTATAAATACAACGGCTCCCCAGGTTCTGGAGCTACCAGTATCGGTAGGGACACCAGGTGTTGCTTCAACTCTTGAAAGGCTTGTTCCGCGTCTTTGGTCCAAGAGAATGGATCGGACTTCCGCAACAGCTTGAAGAAGGGCAGCGCCCTCTCAGCCAGCCTCGAAATGAAGAGGCTAAGGGCGGCTAATGACCCCGTAAGCTTCTGGACGTCTTTGATGCGGGCTGGGGGCCTCATCGCTTCAATCGCCTTGATCTTCTCTGGGTTTGCTTCAATGCCCCGATGCGAAACCAGGAACCCCAGCAACTTCCCTGCGGAGGCACCAAAGACGCACTTGTCCGGGTTCAGCTTCGTGCGTGTTGCCCGCAGCTTGTCGAAGACTAGGGTCAAGTCTTCCACTAGGGTCGACCCTCTCTTAGTCTTTACCACGATGTCATCGACGTATATCTCTACTCTGTCCCTGATCAGGTCCCCGAAAGTCTTACTCATCGCCTGCACAAATGTTGGCAAGGCGTTCTTCAGACCGTAAGGCATTACGACATAGCAGTAAAGCCCATCCACTGTTACAAAAGTGGTATGCTTCCTATCTTCCCTAGATATCTGGATTTGATGGAAACCAGAGTAAGCATCTAAGAAGGACAAGAGGTCACACCCGGAGGTAGAATCCACGATTTGATCTATACGTGGAAGTGGATATGGGTCCTTAGGACAAGCCTTATTAAGGCTGGTGTAGTCGATGCACATCCGAAGCTTCCCATTCGCCTTAGGGATGATGACTGGGTTGGCCAGCCACACTGGGTGATGAACATCTTCGATGAAGATGGCGTCTAGCAGCTTCTAGACCTCCTTTCGGATGAATTCCTGCCACTCAACGGACTGTCTTCGAGGCTTCTGACTCACTGGTTTGGCATCAGGGTTGATCTTCAGATGGTGCTCAATCACCTCCCTGGGGATCCCAGGCATCAGCGACGGCTCCCATGCGAAGACGTCAGCATTTGCCTGGAGGAAGGCGACGAGCGCGAGTTCCTATTTTTCCTCCAGATCACCCGCAATGCGAGTGGTTTGGGGGGAATCCGCGCAGAGCTGGATGGCCGTGACGGGGATGTCATCCGCTCCGGATGGCCGCACCTTTGGCACCTTGGTAGACGCCTTGGTGCTGGAGGTCGAGGGGTTCCTCCCTCCGTCGTCCGGGCGAGCAGTTTCCGCCGCCTGTGGCAGCACCACCCGAATTATCCCAGCTTAAGTGTCTAAGTCATGCCTCAAGGGCCGTGACACACTTAAATCGGAATAACCCGTCAGTCCTTCAGATCTAGTCTGATAGAGCCACTTAACCAGGATCAAATTCCACAATCTCACTCGAAGGTGAGTCACAGAAGAAATACAATAAAACAGGAAACCTCAAATTAAGTACTGGATTATTACATAAATCGGAGTTCGGGAGTAGCAAATAAAGTTCATAAAATAAAGTGCAGCGGATAATCGATGTCGTCGGTAATGAGGAAATGGGCAAGGCCTAGCCCACTACTCCTCATGCTCCTCTCCTGCCGGAGCAACGTCCCACTCGACCGTCCAACCCGGTGGCAGGGTGGTAGGCCAAGTCACACCATCAACCAAATCCTGCATGGTACCTGCAAAAAGGGTGCCACAAGCAAGGCTGAGTATGCTAATACTCAGCTAGACTTACCCGGTGTGAGGAGTCTACTCCTCTACCTCTAGACTATGCAGCTGTTTGGCTGAGGGGTTTGGTTTGCCAAAACACTAGCTGTTACTAAAATCAATTTTTAGCTTTTCAAGTTTTATCATTATTAACCTAGCTAGATTTGCTCCTTCTAAGCATACATGGTAACAAACATTTAACTCAAACAACAAGTTATCTCATGTAACCTCATTTCACTTCTTACTCGATGCAGTACAAGGAATCAAGCAGTCTCATTAGCTGCGAGAAGCAGACGATTCGAATCGAGTTTTAACCTTGCAAGGTAAACCTAAACACACGTCATGTCAGGGTACTCCGACCCTGCACATGACAACCGTCCCCATCGATTCCCCGTTCGCGTCCAGGCCTCACCGCCTTGGCATACAATGCTCCACTGACCCCGGCTGCCGCCGTGCAGTGACCAGCACTTGTACCCACCATAGCTAGCATGGGAGACCCAGTCTCAGGTCGTATGAGGGATAAAGTCCACGCCCGACTTCACTCAGGTACTAGGTTTACCGGTTACCATATTTCTCGGCATGTGCTTAGTACGTTCAAAAGCTTGACTCAGGTATCCACACATTAATCCTTAATTCATTTTCCCGTCTCATAGACAAGGCATCCTCCCTAGATCCAAGTCCATAGACCAACATATATCCCATTATCAAGATGAATACAATCAATTCCTGACCTCGCGCGAGTGCTAGAAAAATCACTCGACTTCTACCGAGATCCTGATTAGCAAGCAGCTACTCGACCTAGCATACTAGTATTCATCTCAAAAAGGAATCCTAAGTTCATGCAACTAGAGGTTTCAAGCAACTCCTACACTTAAGTGCACATTACAATCCTACAAGCATTAAGTGTAGTAAAATAACATAATTAATAGGTTATGCATAAAACCGGGGCTTGCCTTCAATTGCTGGGGCTGCGGGGAGATCCTCAATAGCAGCCTCTGAAGTCTGCTCCTGGTCCTCCTCTTGGACAGGTCCTTGCTCGGGGATGAGCACGTACTCTCCGTCGGCAAGATTACAATCTAATGAATGCAATGCGTAAGATATATGCATGATATGATATGTGCTTTTAGAAATTACAACTTTAGAGGTGTATGATCTTCTTGAGTTAACAAGGTTAACTTTACTTATGCAAGACCCTTGGGTGGTATACTTGGTAAACTGGTTCAAATTTAGCTAAGGTAAAAGGTAGGTTAAATTTTGGGGTTCCACTGAATTCTTCTTAAGTCTTAGGGATATATGATAAGTACTCATGTTAGACTTATTGAGGTGGGGTTTATTTCTTCTTTCCTTTTCCCTTATTTTCTTTAATATTTTGGAGTAGGTTTGAATTACAAGTTGCCTTTATAAAATTCTAAAAATTCTGCAAAAATTACAGTGGCTTGCTACTGGTGTGTGTTTCTCTTTCTTAAAATTTGGGGATCAGAAAGTGAATAGTTTTCTCTGCACAAAATTATTAAACTCTAGGGTAGAAGGGGTGCTTTGAACTACAACTACTATTCAACAGTGGGTAATTCTTCAGAACTTATTTTTGCTGGCTTTTAGGTGTTATAACATGACTTGATACAAATTTCTAGCCATTAATACCTTTTAATTATTTTTCTATGGTTTTCTCAAGTTTCTAGCCAAATAGGTGCTTTCTACTACCACTATATTTGAAAAATATCAAACAACAGAGTTCTTATTTTTCTTAGTCATTGTTTTGTGCAAGAGCAATCATTCTGAAGTTTGGCATCTTTTTGCTTAAGGGAAGGGGTGGTGTGCATTATTTGAATTAAATGGCCTTTCTCTTAAATCATTAGCAATTGGTAAGAGTTTGCTTCTTTTTCATGGGTTTGCATTTTTCTCTGGTAGTCTACCTCATCATGGACTTAGTTGATTTTTGGTTGCCCATTATCACATTATTTGAGGTTGTTCATGATTTAGTTGGTAAATGCCTTATTATCACTTTGTATTTATTCCCCCTACTTAAAGAGTTGGACTGAGGTGCTCTGTATTTTTGTAGTGGGGCTCTGGTGGTTATAAGTTCACCTGGATTTTTGTTAAGCATTTTGGTTATGGTTTTGCCTCTTTAATAATTGATTTTTAGTCTTATTTAGGCTAAAACAAATCATTTTAATTTAAAACTGATCCAAATTAATGGTCTCTGTATTTTTCCTAAGTCCTCTGTTACATAAGTAAACTAGGAAAAATAATATTACTCACTGTTCATTAATTTCTAATATCTTTCTGATTTTCTCTAAGTTTTGGACAAAACATCTTTAAATGAGAAACTACATCCTAATTTCTAATGCTGGGGTTCCTACTATTTTTAAACAGTGTCTAAAAGAGGTTTGAATACCCACAAATTTTCTTAAGTCTAGCACAGAAGAAAAACTAATTTCCCTTGATTAAGTAAGGTTTAGTGGGTTTCTGTTTTTAATTTTAAACTCTAACATTTTGAACAGAAAGCATAGGGTCTACTGTTTTTAAATGATAGATTATAATATACAGAGGCTAGCAAAATTGGTTTGACATTTTTTGATTAAGAATTCATCAAGTTATGAATTTTACAAGTTCTCTGGTTATTTAAAAAGAATAACAGAATCGATTTAAATGAAAATCTACTTTGCACTGGGGTCCCTGGCGGTTTTCTAAGTTTTCTTCGCGAATCAGTCCTCAGGCTACTATTCACCTGAGTCTCTGACATTACAGAAAACCCCTCGGGTTCTACAAAAACCTAACCCGAGGTCCTTCTTCTACCTTAAACAGTAGCCGCGGCGGGGAAAAGGGCGGAGGGGCTTACCGGCGGCGAGACTGTTCCGGTGAAGAGGTCGAGGATGAAGGGGAGGTCTCGGGGATCACAACGGTGTGCGGAACGCCGTCGGAGATGGCCGGAGTCGGTCGGTCCACGCGCGCAGGCAGGGGATGCTCGTCGGCGGCGAGGAGACCGGCCTGGTCACGGCGAGATAGTTCAATCAAATGGGTCAGGGAGGTCCACGGGATGCCAGAGAAGTCATGAGCGAGAGGGATTGGGCGGAGACTCACCGGATAGCTCGATCCACGCGCGGCGGCGGAAGACCGAAGTACGGTGAAGTCAATCTCGGGCCTCCGGTGAAGTCCGGCCGGGTCCGAGGGCTTGGCAAGCTTCACGGGCTGCTGGCGGAGCTAGCCGAAGCGCTAGCTTGCCCGAAGGATGGCTGGGGTGGGCTGGCCACGATGGCCGAAGCTCTGGCGGCAATGGCGGGCGGAATTGAGCTCGCCGGAGCTAAGGAAAAGTGGCTGGCCGGAGAGGGTGAGTGCGGGGCAAAGTGAGGCGCGCCCGGGGAGGCTTTATAGGCGCGGGCGGGCACGGCCGAGGGCGTGAGCGCGCGGCGGACTTGACTGGACGTCGGGGAGCGCGCGCGCGCGGGTTGGGCGAGCTCTGGCGTGCCGACCAGGGTCGAACACGTGTGCCCGTGCGTTCTGCCCAAGTTCTGGCGCGTGTAGTCGCTCATCCGAGCCTGCTCTCGCCTTGGTCAATGCACAAAACCTCTTCTCCTCCCTACAAGCTACCATTCTTGTGTGGGGGTCATAGGATTTTGCCTACTGGTCGCAGAGATACGGAGCCAGGAAATCTGGTCTGTCTCCCTACGCAAATCCGAGGCAAATCCAAGGTTTAGTCGTGTCTAGGGCTCGCGTCCCAATGCCATCTTCTGGCACACGACAGAGGGGTTAGTTAGACACATTTTTGTCAATGGGGCCATTAGGATTCGAGTTAGGGATCAAGGTGAACATCCCTGATCTTTGGCTCAAGGTCTGAATTTCAGAAATCTGAAATTCAGAATTCTCATTAAGTCCACACATGGAAAGCTTGATTTGGGGTTTTATTTGAGCTATTTTGGCTAAGCTTTCTCAACCTTTCTTGTTGCCCATTAAATATACTTCAATTTTTACAATTGGCTCAACTCAAAATTTTAAACTTTTCACTCCCTTTTCCTTACTTTTTGAACTTTGCTCATGGGGCTCATTTAGGGTTTTTAAACTAGGGTTGCATAATCTTATCTTTTAAAGGACTCAATTGCTTTGTTCATGACACTTTTAAGTATATACTTAGTGACTTCATTATTACTTAAGTTGTTTTGATGCTCATGCTTACTTTGGTTCACAGAAAATGCTGGCTCTTGGTTGGCTTTTGAGAAAAACCCTGAGTGACACTGGGGTGTCACAGCCTTCCCCCCTTAAAGGAATCTCGTCCCGAGATTCGGGCCAGAGTCCTCCCGGGGTAAAGCGAAGGGTGAGACTGATAGGAAAAAGGGTGATGATTGCCATTATTAGGATAAACTGCTTTTCGAATGTCATTCTCTTTGCAACTTCAGAAGGAAGTCCTTTTAAGTTTTTACTTTATAGTTACTTCATTCTGAATTAAGATCATATTCTTAGAAATTAGATTCGAAAGGCAGGAGGAGGGGTTTGGGGGGGTGATTACGTACCAGCTTCCTTAGGTAGGCAATCGGGGAAGTTGGATCTCAGGAATTCCTCGGTTTCCCAAGTAGCTTCCTCCTCTGAGTGGTTACTCCACTGGACCTTGAACATCTTGATCGATTTAGCCCGAGTTGATCTTTCCTTGCAATCCAGAATCTTGGAGGGGTACTCTTGGTACGATAGATCTGGCTCTATCTCCAATTCTGGCTCTGCTATGATCTCGGCCGGCAATCGAACACACTTCTTCAGCTGAGATACATGGAAAACATCGTGAATGGCAGACATCTTTGAAGGTAACTTCAGCTTGTATGCCACGGGTCCACATGCTTCTATGATCTCATAGGGTCCAATGTAACGAGGAGCTAGCTTGCCTTTGATCCCAAACCTCTGCATTCCCTTGGTGGGTGATACCTTGAGGTATACAAAACTTCCCACCTCGAACTGGAGAGGTTTCCTTCTTCTATCATGATAACTCTTCTGCCTGGCCTGAGCAGCTTCTAGATTCTTCCTGATTAGCTTGACCTTCCTTTCGGCTTCAGTCACTAAATCAGGTCCAAAAACTTCTCTTTCACCAGGCTGAGACCAATTGAGTGGTGTCCTGCACCTTCTTCCATAGAGAGCTTCAAAAGGTGCCATCTTTAGGCTGGATTGATAACTATTGTTATAAGCAAACTCTGCCAAGGAGAGGTGCTTATCCCAGTTCTTGCCACAATTGATCGCACAAGCTCTCAGCATATCTTCCAGGATTTGGTTTACCCTTTCCGTCTGACCATCAGTCTGTGGGTGGTAAGCTGAACTCCTGATTAGCTTGGTTCCCAAAGACTTTTGCAATTGTTCCCAAAATCTGGCAACAAATTGGGCTCCTCGGTCAGAAACAATGGTCCGAGGTAATCCGTGCAAACACACGATCCGGTCAATATACAATTCTGCATACCTCTGAGCCTTATCAGTGGTGTGCACAGGAAGAAAATGTGCCACTTTCGTCAATCGGTCCACAATAACCCAAATTGAATCATGACGACGAGAGGTGTTGGGCAGACCCACAATGAAATCCATGCTGATGTCGTCCCACTTCCACGAAGGTACGGATAGTGGTTGCAAAGCTCCAGCTGACTTCAAGTGGCTTGCCTTTACCCTCTGACAGGTGTCACATTCTGATACATACTGGGCTATCTCCCTCTTCATTCTGGTCCACCAGTACAAAGGCTTCAGATCATGGTACATCTTGGTGCTTCCTGGATGCATAGAGAATTTGGAGAGATGAGCTTCATCCAAAATTTTGCTCTTGAGATCTTGGTCTTTAGGAATTACCAATCTGCTTTTGAACCATAACACACCCTTTTCATCCTGGCGGAAACAATTATACTTCTCAACCTTCTGATGGAGATTCTTCTTGATAATCTGCACTCCCTTGTCACTGAGCTGGGCCATGATGATCTGGTCTTGCAAAGCTGGCTCAACAGAAATGTGAGACAAAGAACCAGAAGGAATCACTTCAATTTGCATCTTGCTCAACTCATCACACAAGGTGTTAATGCGAGAATCCATCAGAACACAGTTGCACTGCAACTTCCGACTCAAGGCATCAGCTACCACATTGGCCTTCCCTGGGTGATAATGTACCTCCAGGTCATAATCCTTGATCAGCTCTAGCCATCTTCTCTGCCTCATGTTAAGATCAGCCTGAGTAAAAATGTACTTAAGGCTCTTATGATCAGTGAAGATGTTGCAGTGGGTTCCCATTAGATAGTGCCTCCACATCTTCAATGCATGAACCACTGCTGCTAACTCAAGGTCATGAGTGGGATAATTTTGCTCATGAGGCCTGAGTGCTCTTGAAGCATAAGCAATGACTCGGTTGTCTTGCATCAAGACACAACCTAGCCCGGTGCCCGAGGCATCACAATATACATCAAAAGGTTTGCTGCTGTCGGGTTGCGCTAATACTGGTGCTGTGGTCAGATGCTGCCTTAATGCATGGAAGGCATCTTCGCACTTCTGACTCCACACAAATTTTACTTCTTTCTTCAGCAACTCAGTAATAGGCTTCGCAATTCGAGAGAAGTCCGGAATAAATCTTCGGTAATAACCAGCTAATCCCAGAAAACTCCGAATCTGGCGAGCAGTCGTTGGTGGCCTCCAGTTCATCACCTCTTGCACTTTATCAGGATCAACAGCTATTCCAGCCTGAGAGATAGTGTGACCCAAGAATTTGATTTCCTTTAGCCAAAAATCACACTTGGATAATTTGGCATAAAGGTGGTGCTCTCGCAGACGTTGAAGTACTACATGCAAATGCCCGGCATGTTCTTCTTCGTTCTTTGAGTACACCAGAATATCATCGATGAAAACCACCACGAACTTGTCCAATTCCGGCATAAAAACAGAATTCATCAGATACATGAAATATGCTGGTGCATTTGTCAGCCCAAATGACATCACCAAGAATTCATATAGCCCATATCTGGTTGAGAATGCCGTCTTCGGAATATCACTTGCTCGTATTTTGATCTGATGGTAGCCAGAGCGAAGGTCTATCTTGGAAAACACCTTGGCTCCGACCAACTGGTCAAAGAGAACATCAATACGAGGCAAAGGATACTTGTTCTTGATAGTTACCGCATTAAGAGGGCGGTAGTCTATACACAGCCTCAAGCTTTCATCCTTCTTCTTCACAAACAGTGCTGGACATCCCCAAGGCGAAGTGCTTGGGCGAATAAAACCCTTATCCAGCAACTCTTGCAATTGTTTCTTCAACTCTGCCAACTCAGCGGGTGGCATTCGGTAGGGCCTCTTGGAAATTGGGGCCGTTCCCGGTTGCAACTCGATGGCGAATTCAATATCCCGATCCGGTGGCATTCCTGGCAATTCATCAGGAAAGACATCTGCATACTCACAGACCACTGGGATCTTCTTCAGGGGTATCTCCGTCATAGAGAAAGCACATGACTGAGAAGAACCCTGACTAGGCAAAATCAAAGTGAAAATCCCGCAGAAGGGAGAATTAACTTCCACGGTACGGTTGGCTACATCAAGCACAACTTGGTGCAAGGTCATCCAATTTGCCCCTAGAATAATGTCCACATTTTCCAATCCCAACACAAGAAGAGTGGTTTTGATAATGTGGCTTCCCAGTTGAATAGGCACACTTTGGTTTAATTGATTAGTTGCAATTTTACCCCCAGGTGTGACTATCATGAATGACCCTTTTGAGTGAGAGAATGACATTTTGCAATTAGCACTGAACCTTTGGCTAATGAAACTATGGGATGCACCAGAATCAAATAGAATTAAAGCAGGTTGATTATAAACTGAAAAGATACCAGTCATGATAGGAGCTCCTTCTGGCACTTCCTCTAGAGCAGTGAAGTTGAGCTTCCCCTGCCTGACTTGCACCTTCTGCTTTCTTCCCTTGTCTTGATTTGGTGCTGGCATCTGCCTCTGCTGGTTCCTGGGACAATTCTTGGCATAGTGGCCCACATTGCCACAAGTGAAACACTTGTTCCCATTGCCCTGGCAGAACTGCTGCTGCTGCGGAGGCTGATTGTTCCTTGGGGCGGGAGCTGGGTAGCGGTTGGGTGCCGGCTGCTGCTGCTGCTGAGGTGGCCTGATCACCCATCTGCCTGCCTGCTGCTGAAAACCCCTGCTCTGATTGTGAGAAACAATCCGGAACCTCTGAGCCTGAGCGGATGGCGCTGCCATTGGTGCCTTTCTCTTCTTCTCTGCCCGGTGAGCAACAATGCAACCCTCCTGGGAGATGGCCATATTGACCAACTCATTGAAGCTATCAGCCCGGACAGTGTTGAGTCGTTCCCGCAGCTTGGTATTGAGACCCCTGCGGAAGCGATCCTTCTTTTTCTCATCAGAATCAGCATGATACCCTGCATACTGGCATAAGTCGTTGAAGGCTTGCGCATACTGCAGTACCGTGCGGGTTCCTTGATTGAGGGCCAGAAATTCATTCAACTTCCGATCAAGAATGCCAGCTGGGATGTGGTGTCCTCTGAAGGCAGTCTTGAATTCCTCCCAAGATACCTCACGATCATCAGGGAGCATAGCACGGAAGTGATCCCACCAAGTCCGAGCAGATCCGCGAAGCTGCTGCGCGGCGAAGCGGGTCTTGGTAGCATCAGGGCAGTCTCCCGTGAGGAGGGGAAACTTGGACTCGACGACGCGAAGCCACACGTCGGCGTCCAACGGATCCTCTGCCTTGGCGAACAAGGGCGGCTTGCGTGCTCAGAAACTCCTGGTATGTTGCCATAGCCGGAGGTCGCTGAGGCTGGCCTCCACCATGCTGCTGGGGGTGGGGCTGGCGCTGCAAGAGCTGTCGCAGAATCTCATTCTGCTGGGCCATCAGCTCCTGCACTGTGGGAGCTGGAGGAGGTGGCGGGGGAACTTGCTCGTTCTGCCCGCGACGCTGCCTAGCTGCCATCTGAAAACAGAGACTGTCGCCATTGTTATCCCAACTCACAATTTCGAACGGCAAGATATCATCTCATATGGAAAAAAATGCCATAGTCATAATATTAGGTTCGAAATGAAGATAACATGGTGACAAAGATCCCACAGATTCCAAAAGTTCACAGGGTTACATTAATCAGGGGAAAGTACCCACAAGCCTAGTCCAAAAGGTGATACTACTAAGCTCGCATAGGTTTTTATCCACCTAAAAAAAACGTCGAAGCGACTGCTTAACCCTGAGCGGTGGAAGCGACACTGGATGCGGGTGAAGGGGGCATCGCGGAGGTAGTCCCATTGGCACCAGGGGCTGGTCCTAGCTCCTCGGGAGCCTCTTCTCCCTCGCTTCCCACTTCATTGGCCTCCATCTCCAGGTGGTGCATGTCCAAGTGGTCATTTGCTTCCTCGAGTTCCCTCTGCACATCGTGAAGCTAGTTCTCCAAGACATCAATAGTGTTGTCTCGGATCTCCACTTGCTACTCCAGGGTAGCGATACGCTGGCTCAGCCTCTCCACCTGCAGATCCTTTTCCACCAACTCTGTGGATAGGTCGACCACAAAATCTTCCCGACTGTCGAGAGTGAGTTTGGCAGTCCGAGCGGTGTTAGCAAGAAGCGTCATAGCATCGCTCTGAAGGCCCTGAAGGCGGTACAGCGCACTCATGCACTGAACAGTGACCCTCCCAACCAAGTCAGGATACATTGCCCACACATCCTTCACATGGCTCACGCGGTTACACCACATGGGATCATCCTTCTTCTCAGCAGGGAAGAGTCCCAAGGGGTGCATCACCATCTCCAGGGGATGGTAACCACAGAAAGTCGTCAGAGCCTTCATGGCTGCTGCCTCAACGGTGTCGTCCGTCCTGAGTCCGATCGTCTCAGAGTCAAGAGAACGCCAACCCGGCTGAAGGGGATGAGCCTCCAAAGTCAGCCAGACCCGACAACGAGGTACCCGATGCTCCTCATACAACTGCACCGTGTACAAAGGGGGCGTAGGGTAACCGGCGGAGTTAAGCACTTCCCACAAGATGGAGGGAAAGCCATCACGAGAAAGGAAGTCAGAACTGAAACGAGAGTCTCCTCCACTGGCGGGGGTGGGTGAATTCATCTGCGGAAGGGAATCAACGATAAAGATTATGGTGGAAGGAAAAAGAAAAAGAGAGCCCGGATGGTTTTAAAGAAAAAAAAGGGGTTAGCTCAAATTTTAATTCCTCTTTATGTTTTATAATGCATGCATGCTGGAAGAAATGTTACCTCTCAAAAAGAAAATAGGGTGCCTTTTTAGGGCATCCTAAAATATAAGTATTGGCCCACGGGGCCTAGTTAATTAGCCACCTATTTCCCTCTATGCCTAAGGCCTTTCGTTCTAGGTCTAGCGGTCTAGTCCTGACGATCCTTAGCAGTTTCTAAGCAAGTTTTAGGTTTTGAAAATTGGTATTCATGGTTTATTGTCCTTCTCTGTGGTGGAATTTGCTCCGATACCAGCTGTGGCAGAACCACCCGAATTATCCCAGCTTAAGTGTCTAAGTCATGCCTCAAGGGCCGTGACACACTTAAATAGGAATAACCCGTCAGTCCTTCAGATCTAGTCTGATAGAGCCACTTAACCAGGATCAAATTCCACAATCTCACTCGAAGGTGAGTCACAGAAGAAATACAATAAAACAGGAAACCTCAAATTAAGTACTGGATTATTACATAAATCGAAGTTCGGGAGTAGCAAATAAAGTTCATAAAATAAAGTGCAGCGGATAATCGATGTCGTCGGTAATGAGCAAATGGGCAAGGCCTAGCCCACTACTCCTCATGCTCCTCTCCTGCCGGAGCAACGTCCCACTCGACCGTCCAACCCGATGGCAGGGTGGTAGGCCAAGTCACACCATCAACCAAATCCTGCATGGTACCTGCAAAAAGGGTGCCACAAGCAAGGCTGAGTATGCTAATACTCAGCTAGACTTACCCGGTGTGAGGAGTCTACTCCTCTACCTCTAGACTATGCAGCTGTTTGGCTGAGGGGTTTGGTTTGCCAAAACACTAGCTGTTACTAAAATCAATTTTTAGCTTTTCAAGTTTTATCATTATTAACCTAGCTAGATTTGCTCCTTCTAAGCATACATGGTAACAAGCATTTAACTCAAACAACAAGTTATCTCATGTAACCTCATTTCACTTCTTACTCGATGCAGTACAAGGAATCAAGCAGTCTCATTAGCTGCGAGAAGCAGACGATTCAAATCGAGTTTTAACCTTGCAAGGTAAACCTAAACACACGGCATGTCAGGGTACTCCGACCCTGCACATGACAACCGTCCCCATCGATTCCCCGTTCGCGTCCAGGCCTCACCGCCTTGGCATACAATGCTCCACTGACCCCGGCTGCCGCCGTGCAGTGACCGCACTTGTACCCACCATAGCTAGCATGGGAGACCCAGTCTCAGGTCGTATGAGGGATAAAGTCCGCGCCCGGCTTCACTCAGGTACTAGGTTTACCGGTTACCATATTTCCCGGCATGTGCTTAGTACGTTCAAAAGCTTGACTCAGGTATCCACACATTAATCCTTAATTTATTTTCCCGTCTCATAGACAAGGCATCCTCCCTGGATCCAAGTCCATAGACCAACATATATCCCATTATCAAGATGAATACAATCAATTCCTGACCTCGCGCGAGTGCTAGAAAAATCACTCGACTTCTACCGAGATCCTGATTAGCAAGCAGCTACTCGACCTAGCATACTAGTATTCATCTCAAAAAGGAATCCTAAGTTCATGCAACTAGAGGTTTCAAGCAACTCCTACACTTAAGTGCACATTACAATCCTACAAGCATTAAGTGTAGTAAAATAACATAATTAATAGGTTATGCATAAAACCGGGGCTTGCCTTCAATTGCTGGGGCTGTGGGGAGATCCTCAATAGCAGCCTCTGAAGTCTGCTCCTGGTCCTCCTCTTGGACAGGTCCTTGCTCGGGGATGAGCACGTACTCTCCGTCGGCAAGATTACAATCTAATGAATGCAATGCGTAAGATATATGCATGATATGATATGTGCTTTTAGAAATTACAACTTTAGAGGTGTATGATCTTCTTGAGTTAACAAGGTTAACTTTACTTATGCAAGACCCTTGGGTGGTATACTTGGTAAACTGGTTCAAATTTAGCTAAGGTAAAAGGTAGGTTAAATTTTGGGGTTCCACTGAATTCTTCTTAAGTCTTAGGGATATATGATAAGTACTCATGTTAGACTTATTGAGGTGGGGTTTATTTCTTCTTTCCTTTTCCCTTATTTTCTTTAATGTTTTGGAGTAGGTTTGAATTACAAGTTGCCTTTATAAAATTCTAAAAATTCTGCAAAAATTACAGTGGCTTGCTACTGATGTGTGTTTCTCTTTCTTAAAATTTGGGGATCAGAAAGTGAATAGTTTTCTCTGCACAAAATTATTAAACTCTAGGGTAGAAGGGGTGCTTTGAACTACAACTACTATTTAACAGTGGGTAATTCTTCAGAACTTATTTTTTCTGGCTTTTAGGTGTTATAACATGACTTGATACAAATTTCTAGCCATTAATACCTTTTAATTATTTTTCTATGGTTTTCTCAAGTTTCTAGCCAAATAGGTGCTTTCTACTACCACTATATTTGAAAAATATCAAACAACAGAGTTCTTATTTTTCTTAGTCATTGTTTTGTGCAAGAGCAATCATTCTGAAGTTTGGCATCTTTTTGCTTAAGGGAAGGGGTGGTGTGCATTATTTGAATTAAATGGCCTTTCTCTTAAATCATTAGCAATTGGTAAGAGTTTGCTTCTTTTTCATGGGTTTGCATTTTTCTCTGGTAGTCTACCTCATCATGGACTTAGTTGATTTTTGGTTGCCCATTATCACATTATTTGAGGTTGTTCATGATTTAGTTGGAAAATGCCTTATTATCACTTTGTATTTATTCCCCCTACTTAAAGAGTTGGACTGAGGTGCTCTGTATTTTTGTAGTGGGGCTCTGGTGGTTATAAGTTCACTGGATTTTTGTTAAGCATTTTTGTCGTGTCTAGGGCTCGCGTCCCAATGCCATCTTCTGGCACACGACAGAGGGGTTAGTTAGACACATTTTTGTCAATGGGGCCATTAGGATTCGAGTTAGGGATCAAGGTGAACATCCCTGATCTTTGGCTCAAGGTCTGAATTTCAGAAATCTGAAATTCAGAATTCTCATTAAGTCCACACATGGAATGCTTGATTTGGGGTTTTATTTGAGCTATTTTGGCTAAGCTTTCTCAACCTTTCTTGTTGCCCATTAAATATACTTCAATTTTTACAATTGGCTCAACTCAAAATTTTAAACTTTTCACTCCCTTTTCCTTACTTTTTGAACTTTGCTCATGGGGCTCATTTAGGGTTTTTAAACTAGGGTTGCATAATCTTATCTTTTAAAGGACTCAATTGCTTTGTTCATGACACTTTTAAGTATATACTTAGTGACTTCATTATTACTTAAGTTGTTTTGATGCTCATGCTTACTTTGGTTCACAGAAAATGCTGGCTCTTGGTTGGCTTTTGAGAAAAACCCTGAGTGACACTGGGGTGTCACACCGCCAGGGCGTGTAGCTTCTCCACAGCCACAAGCGCAGCGGCGCGGTCGTCCCGCACAGTGAGGACCCCGACTGGAGACGGCATCTTGAGGACCAAATACCCGTAATGGGCAATGGCCATCAATCGGTACAGGGTCGGCCTGCCAATGATGGCATTGAATGGGAGGTTAACCTCTGCGATGTCGAACTGGACGTTCTCTGTGCGGAAGTTTTCCTCGATCCCGAATGTTACTGGGAGTGCGATGCTCCCTACGGGATACACCGGTTGTGGGCCCACTCCGGAGAATGGACGAGAGGGTCCCAGTCGGGACCCTAGGATCTACAGCTGCTTGAATGCAGCATGGCTGATGACGTTGAGCCCAGCCCCACCGTCAATCAGCACATGGTGCAGCCGCATGTTAGCGATGACAGGGGCGGTGATGAGCGGTAGTATAGCGGCCCCTGCCATGTTATCGGGGCAGTCGGATGCCCCGAAGGAGTTGGTGGTGCTCCTCCACCGCTGATGTGGAGCAGCCTTCGGGACCCACGAGACCACCGAAAGGACCTCTCGGCGCAGGGACTTGACGTTCCTGCGGGAGGTGAGCTCCCAGCTCCTGCGGTCGTTGTTGTCACCGGAGTCAGAGTCCCCGGTGAAAACATCCTTCAGGTCCCCCTCAGGTGACTAATACCCGAGGTCCCATTCCCCCGCGGCCACATCACCATCGTCGACCTTCTACTTGCCAGGCCGATAACGAGGCGGGGAGCCATCCTTGGATGTCTGCTCGCGCCGCTCACTGACGCGCTTCGCGAGCTTGATGATTTCGCGGCACTCCGCGGCGCTGTGGTGACTGTTGGGGTGCATAGGGCATGAGCTGTTGTTGCCTCCCTGTGGCCGTGGGCGCTTGTTGCGCTCGTTTTGGCCCCCAGCCACGGCTGTGACGACCGGAGCAGCAGACGACGGCTTCTCGTGGCCACGGTTCGTCTTCTTCTTTTTGCCGTCTTGGGTGATGACACCCGAGCCACCCGTCTGGGCAACTCTAGGTCTGTGGTGCCGAGTGCCATGCATGGCCCTCGGCAGCCTTGGCGCACTTGTCGGCCAGAGCGAAGAGAGTGGTGACAGTTTCCACGTCGTGCGTGGCCAACTTCTCCAGCATATTTTCATCACGCACCCTCTGGCGAAAAGCGGTGATGATGGAAGCATCAGAGATACGGGGTATAGTCCCTCATACCTTAGTGAAGCAGGAGATGAATTCCTGGAGAGTTTCCCCGGGTTCCTGCCTCACTGCATAGAGGTGAGCCTCCACGCCATGCTGTTGATAAGCGCTGGCAAAGTTTGTTGTGAACCACGCGCAGAGCTCTTCCCAGGAGTAGACCGATCCTGGGGTGAGGTTCATGAGCCAGGTCTGGGCTGGCCTAGACAAGGATACATGAAAGTATGTTGCCATTACGACATTGTCTCCACCTGCTGCCGTAATAGCGGTGACATATACCTGCAAGAATTTTGACGGGTTTGACGTACTGTCGTACTTCTTTGGCAGGTGTGGCCGGAACTTGGATGGCCAAGTCGCCGCGCGGAGATGGTCTGCCAGTGCGGCGTAGCCCACGCTGGCCAATGGGACACCCGCCTAGATCCGGGCACCCGTTGGAGTTTGCGGTGCGACCGTAGCAAAGTCGTAGTCGAGGTTGCGACCCTCGACGTTTTGTCGGCGCTCACGCGCCCTCTCCAGAGAGACGCGGGCATCCTCACCCGCGCGCCTGTGGTTGAGTTATGCCCGCAGGTCACTAGACCTCTCTAGAGAGACTAGAGCGTCCTCTCCTGCATGCCTGCGGTTGAGCTCCGCTCGCAGGTCCTCAGTTGGTGTGGCCCTCACCGAGGGTGAACGCAATAACGCTGACGCCTCATGTTGATGCCGAGATGACCGAGGCCTGGGCCTGGCTGAGCCAGAATGCGCCATGCCGAGCAGACGGTCGACATCGTCACGCCACTGCTTCATAGCCCCCGGTGAGGCCGTGGAGCTAGGAGGATGGCGCAGCAATTCCCTGGCCGCAGATAGCGCCCCAGGCGCAGCCCTAGACGCTCTGGATGTCTGCACAGGAGTGTGCTGCCATGCAGAGTGCACAGCAGCATCACCAGGCGCAGGGCGGTTGAAGGCCCATGGCATGGAGGACGCAGCTTCTTCCTCCATCGGGAAGTCTTCGGGAGCAAAGTCGTGGTGCTTGACGATATGGACCATGGTGTCGAGCAGGAAAACAAGAAAAAACCTAAAGCCTAGCCCCCTACCTAGCGCGCCAAATGTCGGAGAGGAAATTCTCCGGTCGGGTGGCGGAACGCACCCGCCCTAAATCCTAGGATGAGGAGGGGCCTAAGCGTTTTGCCTGTTAGGTGGATTCGGGATGAACACAAGAACACACAAGGGTTTAGAGTGGTTCAGGCCGCCGGAGCGTAATACCCTACTCCACTGTGTGTAGTATTGAGAGCTTGTATGAACTTGTGAGTCTGAGAGCGCATAAGTGAATGTGTGTAAGTCAGTCTGCCTTGTAACGTCGTGTGCCCTCCCTTTTATAGCTCAAGGGGGCACGTACAAGGATGTTGGGCCCCGACATGTGGGCCCAAAAGCAAAACAGAGGGAATACATTATAAAAGCTACTAATGCGAGTATGCCTGAGAGATCTCCTGGCGCCATGCTGTCCGCAGTGTTAACATGCTGCGGCTGCTTCCTCGATAACGCGCGAGTCATGATGGGCGTAGTGCACGCGGAAGCATGGGCGTACTGCCTGCCAGCGAAATGGACAGGCACGCCACCTGCAGAATGGACTGGTCACCACCTGCCCGCGGAATGGACAGGGCTCATTAAATGCGGAGGTGGCACATCGCCTACCAGTGGAATGGATAGGGCTCATTAAATGCCGAGGCGGCACATCGCCTGCCAGTGGAATGGACAGGCGGTGCGCCCTATCCGCAATAAATGCAGAGACCGCGTAGCCCAGAGGCCTTACGTTAGGCTCCGCCCGTTGGCTCACATCACGCGCACCATGCCACGTGGCAGCATCAGGGCTCCGCCTGAGCGGGGAGCAGAAGCGTATGCGGTATGGTCCGGACACGTGTCGGCTCCGGACCCCCGCCTGGCCTTGACTAAGGCCTGGATATTCTTTGTCCCAGAATCCCAGAACCCCACATAGAGGGATCCGGAACCCATCCTAGGGGTCCGGTTTGCGCCCGTGGAGGTCCTGGACCTTACCCAGGGGTCTAGTCTATATATAATGGAGTCCGGCACCTTCCCATGGGGGTCCGGACTCACTGTTGGTACCTTGGAGTACATCATCTTCTCTAGCCACGTGGCGGTCCTGGAGCCGTCCACGTGGTGGGATCGGGCGCTGTTTACCACACGACTAGAGATAGCCGCGTGGGTATCGCGTCTTCATACTGTAGCAAGGGATACCCCTGTTTCTGGGTACCGACACAAATCAACCAAGAAATAAAGCGAGTGACACGGTGATTTGTTTTATCGAGGTTCGGTTCTTGCAAACCTAGTCCCCGTTGAAGTGGTCACAAAGACCGAGTCTCTTTCAACCCTTTCCCTCTCTCAAACGGTCACCTAGACCGAGTGAGCTTTCTCCTTAATCAAACGGGTCACTTAGACCCCTCACAAGGACCACCACAACTTGGTGTCTCTTGCTTTGATTACTAGTGTCTTGAGAACAAGAATGAGGAAGAAGAAAGCGATCCAAGAACAAGAGCTCAAAGAACACGAGCAAAACTCTCTCTCTAGTCACTATTTGGTCGGAGTGGACTTGGGACTTGGAGAGGCTTTGATTCTATTGAATTGTGTCTTGTATTGATTGCACTAGCTCTTGTATTGAATGAGATGTCTAAAAAACTTGGATGCTTGGAGTGGTGGTGGTTGGGGGGTATTTATAGCCCCAACCACCAAACCAACCATTGGGGAGGCTGTCTGTCGATGGGCGCACCGACAGTCCGGTGCACCACCGTACACTATCCGGTGCGCCAGCCATGTTACCCAACCGTTAGGGTTCTAACGGTTTCGACCGTTGGAGCTCTGACATCTTGGGGCATCGGACAGTACGGTGCCGCACCAGACAGGCACTGTTCACTGTCCGGTGCGCCTTCTGGCGCTGCTCTGACTCTGCGCGAACTGTCCGCGCACTGTTCACGTTTGCAGGCGACCGTTGGAGTCGATCGTTGCGCTTCTTAGCCGTTGCTCCGCTGGTACACCGGACAGTCCGGTGACCCACCGGACAGTCTGGTGACCCACCGAACAGTCCGATGAATTATAGCGAAGCGGCTGTCCCGAAACCCGAAGGTGAAGAGTTCAGCCTGTACGGTCCCTGGTGCACCGGACACTATCCGGTGGCACACCGAACAGTTCAGTGCGCCAGACCAGGGTTCTCTTTGGTTTCTTTTGCTCCTTTCTTTTGAACCCTAACTTTGATCTTTTTATTGGTCTGTGTTGAACCTTTAGCACCTGTAGAACATATAATTTGGAGCAAACTAGTTAGTCCAATTATTTGTGTTGGGCATTTCAACCACCAAAATCATTTAGGAAAAGGTTTGACCCTATTTCCCTTTCAATCTCCCCTTTTTGGTGATTGATGCCAACACAAACCAAAGCAAATATATAAGTGCAGAATTGAACTAGTTTGCATAAGGTAAGTGCAAAGGTTTCTTGGAATTAAACCAATTTACTTTTATTAGATATGCATGGATTGCTTTCTTTATTTTAACATTTTGGACCACGCTTGCACCACTTATTTTGTTTTTGCAAAATCTTTTTGGAAAATCTTTTCAAAGTCCTTTTGCAAATAGTCAAAGGTATATGAATAAAATTGTGAAAAGCATTTTTGAGATTTGAAATTTTCTCCCTCTGTTTCAAATGCTTTTCCTTTGACTTAAACAAAACTCCCCCTGAATGAAATTTTCCTCTTAGTATTCAAGAGGGTTTTTCCAATATAAAAAAGATTTAGATACCAATTGAAAAATCTTCTTTTAAATATTTCATCATAAGATACTAGTTGAAAACTTCTTTTTAAACTTTGAAATTTGTGGTGGTGCGGTCCTTTTGCTTTGGGCTAATATTCTCTCCTCCTTTGGTATTAACCGCCAAAAACGGAGACATTTGAGAGCCCTTTTTACTTTCTCCTCAATAGTATGAGTAATAAGAGTGAAGATTATACCAAAGTGGAGAGCGGTGAGGAGTGACGGCGAAGGGTAAATAATACCGATAGAGTGGAGTGGAAGCCTTGTCTTCGCCGAAGATTCCATTTCCCTTTCAATCTACGACTTAGCATAGGAATACACTTGAAAACACATTAGTCGTAGACATAAAAGAGATATGATCAAAGATATATAAATGAGCTATGTGTGCAAAGTTTCAATCAAAGTTCCAAGAATCAAGTATATTTAGCTCATTCCTTAGTTTGGTGAAGGTTTTCTCATCTAATGGTTTGGTAAAGATATCGGCTAATTGTTCTTTGGTGCTAACATAAGCAATCTCGATATCCCCCCGTTGTTGGTGATCTCTTCAAAAGTGATACTGAATGGCTATGTGCTTAGTGCGACTGTGTTCAACGGGATTATCCGCCATGCGGATTGCACTCTCATTATCACATAGGAGAGGGACTTTGCTAAATTTGTAGCCATAGTCCCTAAGGGTTTGCCTCATCCAAAGCAATTGTGAGTAACAATGGCCTACGACAATATACTCAGCTTTGGCGGTAGAAAGAGCTACTGAGTTTTGTTTCTTTGAAGCCCAAGACACCAGGGATCTCCCCAGAAACTGACAAGTCCCTGATGTGCTCTTCCTATCAATTTTACACCCTGTCCAATCAGCATCTGAATATCCTATTAAATCAAAGGTGGATCCCTTGGGGTACCAAAGACCAAACTTAGGTGTATAAACTAAATATCTCATGATTATTGTCGGTACCCTGAAACTAGGGTACCCCTTATTACTATATAAAGACGCAGTACCCACACGTCTATCTTTAGTCGTGTGGTAAAAGAGCTGTATGTGGGACCAGGCCATGACTCACCCCAGCCTCAGGCGACTACTCTGAGCTAGCAACAGCGCCTGACCCCACCACATGGGAGGGTCCGGGGCCGCCACGTGTCCAGAGAAAGTGATATACTCCAAGGCATCAACAGTGAGTCCGGACCCCCATGGGAGAGTTCCAAACCCGTGCCGGACCCCTGTATATACGGTTTAGGCCTCCAAGTTTGGCCCAGGACCTCCACGTGTGCAAACCGGACCCCTAGAATGGGATCCGGACCCCCCGTATGGGGTTTGGGACACCCACAGTGGGGTCTCAGGGTTCCAGGACAGAACATACCTGGGCCTTAATCAGGACCCAGGTGGGGGTCCGGAGCCGACATGTGTCCAGACCCGGTCTGGTGGGATCCAGACCTATCTGCATACACTCATGCTCCCCGCTTAGGTGGAGACCTAAAGCTGCCATGTGGCATACTGCACGCGGCATAAGCCAACAGGCGGAACCTGGCATGACGCCTCAGGGCTACGCGTGCCTTCGCATTCATTACGGATAAGACATGCGCCTGTCCATTCCACTGACAGGCGGCGTGCTCAGTCCACGATATGTGGGCCGTGCAGTTACTCACACGTTACCATATCGAGGGCAACGACTCACCATTACTCGTATGTTTCCAAGAAAAGGGTTACTACCTATCAATGCTGCATGGACTGCAGTCGTCATGACTCCCACTGATTACTCATGCGTTACTCTGTCAACATTAGTTATTCACATAATGTATTTGTTCCATTATGCTCTTGGGCCCGCATGTTGGGGCGCATCATCCTTGTATGTGCCTCCCTTAAACTATAAAAGGGAAGGCACACAACGTTACAGGGGACACGCTCAATTACACTCAATACAACTTACACACAGTGGAGGTAGGGTATTACGCTCCGGCGGCCTGAACCACTATAATCCCTCGAGTCCTCTTGTGTTCATCGGGAATTCACCAAACAGGCAATCGCTTAGGCCCCTTCCTCATCTTAGGATTAGGGTTGGTGCATTTCGCCACCTGGCCGGAGGATTTTCCCTCCGACATTTTGCGTGCCAGGTAGGGGGTTCTGGCTTTGGGTTTTTCGCCTGTTTTCTTGCTCGACACGATGGTTCAGATCGTTGAGCACCGCGACTTGACTCTCGAGGACTTCCTGATGGAGGAAGAGGCAACATCTTCTGTACCACAGGGCTCTAACCACCCTGCGCCTGGTGCTGCTGCTATGCACGCTGCGCAGTAGTACACGCCTATGTAGACGTCCAAGGCTCCGTCAAGGGCTGCTCCTGGGGCGTTGTCTGTGGCCAGGGAGTTGCTACGCAACCCTCCAAGTTCCGTAGCATCGTCGGGGGCCAAGAGGCAGTGGCACGAAGATGTCGACCGTCTCCTCGGCATGGCACATTCTGGCTCGGCCAGGCCTAGGCCTCGATCATTCCAGCATCAATGTGAGGCATCGGCATCTGTGCGCTCACCCTCAGTGAGGGGTGCACGGACTGACGACCTGCGGGCAGAGCTCAACCGCAGACGTGCAGGGCGAGGATGCTCGAATCTCTCTAGAGAGGGCTGACGACCTGCGTGCGGAGCTCAACCGTAAGCGTGCGGGCGAGGATGCTCGAGTCTCTCTGGAGAGGGCGCGTGAGCGCCGACAAAACTTCGAGGGTCGCGACCTCGACCAAGGCTTCGGTGTAGTTGCACCACAAACTCTAAGGGGCACCCGAATCTAGGCATATGTCCCATTGGTCGGCATGGGTTGTGCCGCACTAGCGGATCATCTCCGCGCGGCAACTTGGCCACCCAAGTTCCGGCCACACCTGCCGGAGAAGTACGACGGTACGTCAAACCCATCGGAATTCTTGCAGGTCTACGTCACCGCCATTACGACAGCTGGTGGAAACACTGTCGTAATGGCAAGCTACTTCCATGTAGCCTTGACCGGGCCGGCTCGGACCTAGCTCATGAACCTTACCCTGAGATCCATCTACTCCTGGGAAGAGCTCTATGCACGGTTCATAACGAACTTCGCCAGTGCTTACCAGCAGCATGGTGTGGAGGCTCATCTCCATGCCGTAAGGCAGGAACCTGGGGAGACTCTCCGCGCTTTCATCTCCCGCTTTACCAAGGTACGCGGGACCATACCTCGCGTCTCCGATGCCTCCATTATCACTGCTTTCCGACAGGGGGTGCGTGATGAAAAGATGTAGGAGAAGTTGGCGATGCATGACATGGAAACCGTCACTATGCTCTTCGCTCTGGCTAACAAGTGTGCTAGAGCTGCCAAGGGCCGTGCATGGCACTCGACACCGTAGACTAGAGTCACCCAGACGGGTGGCTCAGGTGCCGCCACCTAGGGCAGCAACAATAAGAAAAAGAAGAAGAACCGCGGTCACGATAGGCCATAGTCTGCTGCTCCGGTCGTCGCAGCTACGGCTGGGGGCCGGAACGAGCGCGGCAAGCGCCCACGACAATAGGGAGGTAACAGTGGGTCATGCCTTGTCCATCCCAACAGTCTCCACAGCGCCTCGGAATGCCGAGAGATCATCAAGCTCATGAAGCGCGTCAGCGAGCGGCGCAAGTAGACCTCTAAGGATGGCTCGCCGCCTCGTCGCCGACCTGGCAAGGAGAAGGTCGACGAAGGTGACGCGGCTGCGAGAAAAGACCTCGGGTATCAGTCCCCCGAGCAAGTCCTTAAGGACGTCTTCACTGGAGACTCCAACTCCGGTGATGACAACGACCACTGCAAGAAGCTATATGTGATTTATGGCGGGAGCTGGGAGCTCACCTCCTGTAGGAACGTGAAGTCCCTGCGCCGAGAGGTCCTTTCAGCAACCCCAGGGGTCCTGAAGGGTGCTCCACATCAGCGATGGCGGAGCACCACTATCTCCTTTGGGGCATCCGACTGCCCCGAAAACATGGCAGGGGCTGGCATACTACCACTCATCACCGCTCTTGTCTTCGCCAACTTGAAGCTGTATCTTGTTCTGATTGATGGTGGGGCTGGGCTCAACGTCATCAGTCACGCTGCGTTCAAGCAGCTGCAGATTCCAGGATCCCGACTGGGACCCTCTCGCCCATTCTCTAGAGTGGGCCCACAACCGGCGTATCCCCTTGGGAGCATCACACTCCTGGTTACATTCGGGACTAAGGAGAACTTCCGCACTGAGAACGTCCAGTTCGACATTGCGGAGGTTAACCTCCCTTTCAATGCCATCATTAGTAGGCTGGCCCTGTACCGGTTCATGGCCATTGCCCAATATGGGTACTTGGTCCTCAAGATGTCGTCTCCTACTAGGGTCCTCACCGTGCGGGGCGACCGCGCCGCTGCGCTTGCAGCTGTCGAGAAGTTGCACGCCCTGGCGGCAGAAACTGCTCGCCCGGACGAAGGAGGGAGGGACCCCTCGACTTCCTGTACCAAGGCGCCTACCAAGGTGCCTAAGGTGCAGCCATCTGGAGCAGACGACGGTCCCGTTAAAACCATCCAGGTTGGCATGGATTCCTCCTAGACCACCCGCATCGCGGGTAATCTGGAGGAAAAATAGGAAATCGCGCTTATCGCCTTCCTCCAGGCAAATGCCGACATATTCGCATGGGAACTGTCGCAGATGCCTGGGATTCCCAGGGAGGTGATTGAGCACCATTTGAAGATTCACCCTGACGCCAAACCGGTGAGTCAGAAGCCTCGGAGACAGCTCGTTGAGTGGCAGGATTTCATCCGTGAGGGGGTCCGGAAGCTGCTACACACTGGCTTCATCGAAGAGGTCCATCACCTAGTATGGCTGGCCAATCCAGTCATCGTCCCCAAGGCAAACGGGAAGCTTCGGATGTGCATCAACTACACCAACCTCAACAAGGCCTGTCCCAAGGACCCATATCCACTTCCACAAATAGATCAAATCATGGATTCTACCTCTGGGTGTGACCTCCTGTCCTTCTTAGATTCTTACTCTGGTTTCCATCAGATCCAGATGTCTAGGCAAGATAGGAAACATACCGCTTTTGTAACTGTGGATGGGCTTTACTGTTATGTTGTAATGCCTTACGGTCTGAAAAACGCCTTGCCAACATTTGTACGGGTGATGAGTAAGACCTTTGGTGACCTGATTAGGGATAGGATAGAGATATACGTCGATGACATCTTGGTCAAGACTAAGAGAGGGTCGACCCTAGTGGAAGACTTAACCCTGGTCTTTGACAAGCTACGGGCAACACGCACGAAGTTGAACCTAGAAAAGTGTGTCTTTGGTGTCTCCGCAGGGAAGTTGCTGGGATTCCTGGTTTCGCACCGGGGCATTGAAGCAAACCCGGAGAAGATCAAAGCAATTGAGGCAATGAGACCTCCGGCCCGAATCAAGGACGTCCAGAAGCTTACGGGGTCACTGGCCGCCCTTAGCCGCTTCATCTCAAAACTGGCCGAGAGGGCACTACCCTTCTTCAAGCTCTTACGGAAGTCCAGCCCATTCTCTTGGACCGAGGAGGCAGAATGAGCCTTTCAAGAGTTGAAGCAGCACCTCGTGTCCCTACCAATACCGATAGCTCCAGAGCCAGGGGAGCCGTTGTACTTATACATTGCATCAGCTATAGAGGCGGTGAGCATGGTGCTGGTCATCGAAAGGACGGCACAACACACCAGGGGAGTCAGAAAGTTCCCCTAAGAGAAGGTGGTTGTCCGGCCACCACGATGCTGATGGAAGGTCAAGAGTTTGAGGACTCGGGACCAACTGCAGGGGTCCGAACCATCCAGAAGCCGGTCTACTACGTCAGCGAGGTCCTCCATGAGGCAAAGGCCAGGTACCTTGAGACGCATAAGCTTATCTATGCTGTACTTGTTGCGTCTAGGAAGTTGCGCCACTATTTTTAGGCACACAGAGTTGTGGTGCTGACCTCCTACCCGTTAAGGGCTATTCTCCACAACTCTAACGCCACAGGCAACATTGCCAAATGGGCCGCGGAGCATGCTGAGTTCCAACTGGACTTCTAGCCTCGCCATGTTGTTAAGAGCTAGGTCCTGGCTGATTTCATCGTGGAATGGACCCCATCCCTGAAGCGCTCCTGGGGGTCCGGATCCCGATTCAGATCCCACACCTGTGGAGCCCAGGGCACCGGTCTTCACCGAGCCCCACTGGACGCTCTTCTTCGACGGATCTGCCCGCCAGCAGGGTGGCGGCGCTGGAGTGGTCCTCATCGACCCAAGCGGAGATCAAGTGATAGTACATGGTGCACCTTGAGTTCAAGGCCACCAACAACATGGCAGAGTATGAAGCACTGATCTTCGGCTTGTCTGCAGCCCTATCCTTAGGGATCTGCCAGCTCCTCGTGAAGGGGGACTCCCAGCTGATTATCAAGTAGGTCCATGGAGAATGTAGCTACAACGAGCCCAGGCTCGCAGCTTATCTCCTCCATGTAAGGAAGCTGGAAAAGGACTTCATTGCCCTGGAACTGCAACATGTTCCTCGGGCTAACAACTCAGCGGTAGATGAACTCTCCACGAGGGCATCAACTGGGGCACCCGTGCCCGAGGGTGTCTTCGAAAGACGGCTGCTGAGACCTACCGCCCAGCCTGTCGAACCGGGTGAAGGGGGCGAGACTAGCACCTCGAAGCTAGCGGTCCTGGTGGCGTTCCATCTGCAGAACCCACCAAGGATTGTGTGTGCTATAGAGGGTCCTGCCAACCTCTTAGCGCCACAGCCAGTATCTCAGAGTGGTCCCGATGCATGGATATCCGAGATCCGGGACTACCTGAAAGAAAATATCCTTCCTGAAGATCATGTGTCCGCAGAGCGCATAGTGCGGTTTGCTAAATGATACACAGTGGTAAAAGGGGATCTATACCGTCGTGGCACCAATGGCTTTCTCATGCAGGGCATCACCCAGGAGGAGGGCCATGAGTTGCTCGCGGAGATCCATGGAGGTGAGTGCGGAAGTCATTCGTCATCCCGCACACTGGTTGGTAAGGCCTTCCAGCATGGTTTCTACTGGCCAACCGCTCTCCAGGATGCAGATGAGTTGGTAAAGTCCTGCAAAGCATGTCAGTTCCATGCAAAGCAGATACACACACCGGCTCTGCAAATGATTCCACCCGCCTGGTCCATTCGCCGTATGGGGGGTGGATATCCTGGGACCATTCCCTAGGGCTGTTGGCGGGTACCGTTTCCTCTTCGTCGCTATCGACAAATTCACAAAGTGGCCAGAGGCCACCCCTGTGGTCAGTATCACCCAGGGTGCTGTTGTTGCCTTCCTCAAGTCTATTATCTGCAGATTTGGGCTCCCAAGCCATATCATTACGGACAATGGGACCTAGTTCAAAAGTCGGCTCTTCTAAGAGTATTGCGAGGGCATCGGCACTCAGCTCTGCTTTGTGTCTGTGGCTCATCCCAGGAGCAACGGCCAGGCTTAGAGGGCAAATGCAGAAATCCTTAGGGGACTCAAGACACTCACCTATGACTGCTTAAAAAAGCATGGTGCAAATTGGGTCAACAAGCTTCCGTCCGTACTATGGGGGAACCAGACCACACCCAGCCGAGCTACCAGGGAGACCCTGTTCTTCCTAGTCTATGGGGCCGAAGCCTGTGGCGGTGGGAAGAATTCCACCGGCCGGGTGGCGGAATGCACCCGCCCTAATCCTAAGATGAGGAGGGGCCTTAAGTGTTTTGCCTATCTACTGGAAGGTGGATGAACACACGAGGACACGAGAGTTTAGAGTGGTTCAGGCCGCCGGAGCGTAATACCCTACCTCCACTATGTGAGTAGTATTGAGAGTGTGAAAAGGCTATGTGCTTGAGAGCTTGTCCTTGTAACACTGTGTGCCTTCCCTTTTATAGTCTAAGGGAAGGCACATACAAGAATACTGAGCCCCGACATGCGGGCCTAGGAGCATAACGGAAGGAATACATTATGTAAGTAGTTAATGCTAGTAACACATGAGCAATCACCGGGAGTCTTGATGTCCACAATCCATGCTGCATTGATGGGCAGTTACCGTACGAGTAATATGGGAGTAATGGTGAGTAACTACGCGACCCACATATCGTGGACTGAGCACACCGCCTGTCAGTGGAATGGACATGCGCACGTCTTATCCATCACGAAGGCACGCATAGCCCAGAGGCGTCACACCGGGTTCCGCCCGTTGGCTTATGTCGCACGCAGTATGCCATGTGGCAGCATCAGGGCTCCGCTTGAGCGGGGAGCAAGAGTGTATGCGGATAGGTCTGGAGCGCACCAGAGCAGGTCTGGACACGTGTCAGCTCCGGACCCCCGCCTGGGCCTTAAGTAAGGTCTTGGGACCCCACTATGGGCGGTCCAGACCCCATACGGAGGGGTCCGAATCCCATTCTAGGGGTCTGGTCCGTACATGTGGGGGTCCTGGACCAACTTGGGGGTCCAGACTGTATATCCAGGGGTCTGGCACTTTCCCATGGGGGTCTGGACTCACCGCTGACGCCTTGGAGTATAACACCTTCTTTGGCCACGAGGCGGCCCTAGAGCTACCCACGTGGTGGGGTCGGATGCTGTTGCTGGCCCAGAGTAGTCACCCAAGGCTGGGGCGAGTCACGGCCTGGCCCCACGCACAGCTCCTTTACCACGCGACTAAAGATAGCCGCGTGGGTACTGCGTCTTCATATTGTAGTAAGGGGTACCTTAGTTTCAGGGTACCGATAGTGGCCCCCGGGCCCACCTCAGGGGAGGATGCGAGCCTGCAGGTGGGGCCAAAGCTTGTACTTTCGCCTCAACATGGCCTGATTGGTGCTCGGCACGCCGCTTCCGCGCGTCTGCTAACGTACTCACCATCAATCCGCCTTCGGTCACACCAACTGCCATATTTGTTCTCGTGGCTGACTGGCCCGCGGCCCCCACGCCTGGTGGTTTCGTTGGCCCACGCACGGGGCGCCTCGATACCGCTGCATTGGTTTAAAAAATTACCTTCTCTGTCTTCTGCCGCGGCCCCGAGGAGGCGCACTACCGGCGCGTGCGGCGGTTCACTCTTTCTGCACCCGGGAACCGACACTCAAGGAGTATGACCCGTGGGCCTGGGCCCCCGTGTCATAGACTGGGTTGTTGTCTTTTGCGGCGAAAATGAAGAGGTGCGCTACCGCGTGCGGCGGTTCACTCTTCAAGCGCGTGCGGCAGTTCGTTCCTTCTACACCCGAAATCCGACTCGCAAAGTGTATGATTTGTGGACCCGACCCCCCGTGTCATAGACTGGGCTGCCTGGATCTAGATGCCCGTCGCGCGTGATCTCTTGCGGTGATTGAGGGGCGCGCGGAAGGGTTTCCTAGAGTGAGGACTTTGGTTTCCTTGAAAAAGGGTTCACCCCCGCATGCAGTAGTTACCCTTTCGGATTCTCTTCCAATCGATTGCGCCCTTTCGCCTTCATGCTCCTTCGTTCCACGCCCGTGCCGCCAGCTGTGCCCTTTTGCCTTCGTGCTCCTCAGTTCCACACCTGCGCTGTCGTGCACGCCATGGCTTCACTCGGCCACCCCGATCGCTTCCAGTCTGAGGCAGCGCTCAATGTGGTGTGCGGCCTGCTTGGGTGGAGTGCGCCAGTGTACGCCGCAAGGATTCGCACCGGCGCCGCTCCCCTCAGTGATCTCACCTTCGGGGAGTTTGTTCTCTTCGTCTCCTACGTCTCTTGTGGGTTGGCTCTACCGATCTCGCCTTTCTTCCTGCTGCTGTTGGAGGAGTTCGGGCTCCAGCTTTAGCACCTTACGCCCCACTCCATCCTCCAAGCGGCCATATTCATCCACCTTTGCGAGATGTTCGTAGGGGTGGCCCCCTGCACTTCCCTCTTCCGCCATTTCTTCGTGCTGGTCAAGTCTGGGAAGGCTAGGGACCATCTTGGTGCCTACTACTTTCAGACAAGGCCGGATTCGACCAGTAACCTACATCTCCACCTTCGGCGGCGCGAGGTGGGAAAATTGGTGTGCCGACTGGGTTATCGCCAGCGCCCAAGCCAACGACCACCTCGTCCTACCGAGCAACGGGCCATCCCTTGACCGCAAGCACTAGAGAACCAAGCCATCGCTATCGCCAGAGCTCCTACCCGTACTAGACAGGATCAAGACCTTGGAAACCGGTGGTCTGACCTCCATGCATGTGGTCGATGACTTCTTGAAGCGCCGGGTCATGCCTCTGCAGAGGAGGCTGCGCCTCTGCTGTTGGTTCACTGGCCCGAATGATATCGGTAGGATCCAGCGTGGGCCGGGTACCGATCTGTCCTGGGAGGAGCTGGAACTCCTGGTGAAGGGAATTACCGGTGAGTCCTTTATCCCTAAATCCTTGATACTCCCCAGGACATCCCGGCGCTACTGTGATGATCCAGAGCTGCGAATGGCAGTGCTGGCCACGCTGCCGACCCTCGATGAGAGCGGCATGGCGGTTCGCCAGACCGGTGGTCGGGACCCCCTCCGCGGGATCCAGATCCCTGGTGTACCGGCTGGGGGTCCCCTGCCCGCTAGTGGGGCTCCTAGTGCCGGTCCCGCCGTGGCCCCTAGCTCCATGGACAGGGGCAAGGGACCTGCAAGCAGCTCCTCCGCCCTAGGTGGTACCGGGGGGTCGGAGGAAGAGAGGCGACGCCAGCTGCGTCGCGCTGATGGGTCACTTGTTTCGGACCCCCCCAGAAGCGTCAGAGGATTACTGGTGGGGCCAGGAGGCTGGCTCCCAGGCCCAGGGCGCGCAGAGGCGCGTCAGTCCTCCGCCACCACCACCATCGGGCCCACCGCCGCCACCACCACCACCACCGCCATCGGTCTCGCCGCCACCACCACCACCTTGGAGTGGTCTCCCCTAGGGGCACCAGCAACAGCAGCAGCAAGAGCGGCAGTCGTCCCGCTTCTAGGGTCGCTGGAAAGTCTAGGGCCCCAAGTGAGTGTAGCCCCTTTTTTCCATTAGTCTATTTATCATGCCGACGGGTCTTAACCCATCCTTTGCTTGTCAGGGCTTCCTCCCCCTCTGCTCCCAAGGTCGCGCCTCCTCTGCTAGATACCATGCCCACCGGCGGGTCTGGCTCTCAGCAGCAGGCATATGCTAGGAGTGGTGCCGACGATCCACCCCTGGCTGCTGCCGTCGAGACAGCGCCACCGGGCTCCCATGCTCTAGCTGGGGTCCGGCAGCAGTGGCACCAACGTCAAGCGGCATCACAGCGACGGAGGAGGTCCCAACTACGCCGACGGCTACCGCAGCCTCAACGATGGCGATGCCGTCGAGTACACCGTCGGTTAGCAGCAGAGGAGGTCTTAACTGCGCCCACCCCCGCCATCGAGGGTGACGCGGGGGGCGCGTCCAGCTCCATCTCGCCACCCACTCTGGAGGAGACGGAGGTGGTTTTTGGGCGGCAGCTCCGGTCCAGCGCTGAGCCAGAAGCAGCGCTAGTTCCCGTCCCCCGGGTGCTGTCTCGTGCCCATGAGGCTCTTCATGAGACTGAGGCAGCGATCCTGCGGGAGTGGGAGGCGCTTGAGGCTGAGCACCAGCGCCTCAGCGACTGGCGCACCCAGCTGGAGGAGCGCACCAAGGCGGTGTCCCGCCAGTTTGCCTCCGAGCGGTCCGAGCTCGAGCGGGACCGCAAGGATTACAAAAGGGACCTCTAGAAGGTGTACGCCCGGGAGCTGGAGGCATCCCAGAGGGAGAAGAAGTTGGCCAGGAGGGAGGAGGCTGTGTCTCAGCGGGAGGCCCTCGCAACAGAGCTCCGGGCCAAGCTGAGTACCCTGGACAAGATCCTGGAAGAGCAGCAGATCAAACAGACCACGACTATGGAGAGGCTGCAAAAGTTGTAGCAGGAGCTTGAGGGCAAGGCCAGCGATGCCGCCCTTGCCGAAGAGAAGCTTAAAGCGAAGGGAGAGTCCTTGGACAGGCGGGAGACAGACCTCGCTAGGCGGGAGACGGACCTCGCTAGGTGGGAGAAGGATCTTGCCTTCAGGGAGGAAATGCTCACCCGATGAGGCGAGCTGCTGGCTGAGCACGAGCTCGAGGCGGAGAAGAAAGAAAAAGAGCTGGAGGAGCAGGTCTTCCAGTTCAACACGGCACAGGCGGCCCACTGGTTTCCAGGCGGTGGAGGCCCCCAAGAAGGCCCTCGAGGATCTTCCGGCGGAGCACCGCACCGGGGTCCAGCGCATCGCCGCATGGGCCAGCGAGGTGAGCTCGATACTGGTGCCGCTAGGGATGAGTCCCATCTCGATGTCGGAGCTGCCGACATCTATCTCCGACGCGCTCTCGGTGCTGGACTCCACCGCCGACCGCCTCCGACGCCTGGACCAGATTCTTGGCGCCCGCCTGGAGACTGAGGGCCCAGACTCTGCCGGGCGGTGATCGAGTATATCCTGACGTGCTTCCGGAGCCACGACCCGGCCATATCATTGGAGCCGGTGATCGCTGGTCCGGTGGCCGCCACTGAAGACGCCGCTCGAGAGGGCGTACAAGACGCCGTGGAACTGGTGGCCGAACGCTTCCAGCGGGATCCTGCCGATGATGAGTAGCTAGATCTACAGAAACAAGGCAAGGGTTCTGCTGGGGAGCGACTTGTAATAATTTTTGGTTTTGTAAGATACTTTTAAGAACTATTAATCAAACAACACTTATCTATATACTATTTGTCCTCGTTGTGTGTAGCATTACCAACTTCTCCCTGACACATGGCCCCCCTAGGATGTAGGCTCGACATGTCGAGGCTGGATACCAGTGTACCTAAGAAAGAATCGGTGACCCGGCCCCTAGGAGGTAGTCTCAACTAGGACCTGGACCTGTACACAGCTTTGGCTAGGAAGTTTTAGTAGCGCACCCATAGGACCCACCAACTGGTATCTTTTATCCTTTGATTCACGCAACAGGACCTGCAGGATTTAGCCTGGGAAGCCTAGCCGTATGCTCGGACCCCTGGATCACAGCTCCAAATACTAGGACACGCATCACAGAGTGGTGGAGCGTGCAGGCTTAGGGTACGGAACCAGGCTAAGCGGCTACACAGCTCCAGACCACCCCAGGAGACGAGTGTCCATTCTCTAGAACCGGACCCCAGGTTGCCGGACCCACAGGACTATAGTTCCAAATACTAGGATACCCATCACAGAGTGGTGGAGCAGTGTAGGCTCAGGGTACAGAACCAAGCTAAGCGCCTACACAGCTCCGGACCACCCCCGGGAACGAGCGCCCATTCTCTAGAACTGGCCCCCAGGCTGCCGGACCCCCCTGACTTTGTAGAGGGGTCCTAAACTGCAAGCCTGGCTACTCAATTCGAATGTCATTATACCAGCAAGGGTGGGAACTGTATGGGTGGGTTAGATAAAAAATAATGCTCGTGAATTAAAGTAGAACGAACCATCACAAAAGCTCCTCTGGGGGGGGTAAATTCTTTCCTTATAACTTGATATACATGGGTGCAGACCAATAGGCCGGGTTTACGAGGGCGGACCTCACCGGATTGACATACACAAATGCTAAACCCAGTTACAAAGGAAGAAAACTCAACCCCCTAGTTTCACTTCTATGGGTAGAACTTACGAAGATGCTCTATGTTCCAGGGATTGGGAAGAGGCACTCCTTCAGTTGTAGCAAGGCGGACACACCTGGGTCGGCATGTTTCCGTCACCTTGAAGGGTCCCTCCTTTCCGGGGGAGAGTTTGTGGAGCCCTTCTCGGTTTAGTATTCGCCTTAGGACCAGGTCCCTGACCCTGAGCTCCCTACTATGCACGAACCGTTGGTGGTTGCGCCTGAGCGCCTGGTTGTACCGTGCATTTCGGATTGCCGCTAACCATCTGTGCTCGTCAATGAAGTCCACGTCCTCACGTCGTAGCTGTTCCTGCATAGACTCATCGAAAGACTGGACCCATGGGGAGCCCATAATAATTTCTAGGGGAAGGCAGGCTTTGGCCCCATATACCAGGAAGAACGGGGTCTCCCCGGTAGCTCGGCTAGGTGTGGTCCGATTCCCCCAAAGCACGGATGGAAGCTTGTTGACCCAATTCGCACCATGCTTCTTCAAGCAGTCATAGGTGCGTGTCTTGAGTCCCCTGAGGATTTCTGTGTTTGCCCTCTCCGCCTGGCCGTTGCTCCTGGGATGAGCCATAGACGCAAAGCAGAGCTAGGTGCCGATGCCCTCGCAATACTCTTGGAAGAGCCGACTTGTAAACTGGGTCCCGTTGTCCATAATGACACGGCTTGGGACCCCAAATCTACAGACAATCGACTTGAGGAAAGCAATAGTAGCACCTTGGGTGATATTGACCATAGGGGTGGCCACTGGCCACTTTGTGAACTTGTCGATGGCAACGAAGAGAAAATGGTACCCGCCGACGGCCCTGGGGAATGGTCCTAGGATATCCACCCCCATATGGCGAATGGCCAGGAGGGCAGAATCATCTGCAGAGCCTGAGCTGGTGTGTGTATCTACTTTGCCTGGAATTAACATGCCTTGCAGGACTTTACCATCTCAGTTGCATCCTGGAGGGCGGTTGGCCAGTAGAACCCGTGCCGGAAGGCTTTACCGACCAGCGTGCGGGATGAGGAATGACTTTCGCACTCACCTCCATGGATCTCCGTGAGCAACTCACGGCCCTCCTCCTAGGTAATGCACCGCATGAGAATGCCGTTGGCGCCACGGCAGTAGAGATCCCCTTCCACCACCGCGTATCGCTTAGCCAACCGCACTATACGCTCTGCGGACACATGATCTTCAGGAAGGATATTTTCCTTCAGGTAGTCCCGGATCTCGGAGATCCATGCATCGGGACCACTCTGAGCTATTGGCTATGGCGCTAAGAGGTTGGCAGGACCCCATGTAGCACACACAATCCGTGGTGGGTTCTGCGAATGTAACGCCATCGGGACCGCTAGCTTCGAGGTGCTAGTCTCACCCCCTTCGCCCAGTTCAGCAGGCTAGGCAGTAGGTCTCAGCAGTCGTCTTTCGAAGACGCCCTCGGGCATGGGTGCCCAAGTAGATGCCCTCGTGGAGAGTTCATCTGCCACTGAGTTGTTAGCCCGAGGAACATGTTGCAGTTCCAGGACCATGAAGTCCTTTTCCAGTTTCCTCACATGGAGGAGGTAGGCTGCGAGCCTGGGCTTGTTGCAACTACATTCCCCACGGACCTACTTGATGATCAGCTGGGAATCCCCCTTCACAAGGAGCTAGCGGATCCCTAGGGATAGGGCTGCAGACAAGCCAAAGATCAGTGCCTCGTACTCTGCCATGTTGTTAGTAGCCTTGAACTCGAGGTGCACCATGTACTTGACTTGATCTCCGCTTGGATCGATAAGGACCACTCCAGCACTGCCACCTTGCTGGTGGGCGGACACATCGAAGAAAAGCGTCCAGTGGGGCTTAGTGAAGACCAGGACCCTAGGCTCCGCAAGTGTGGGGTCTGAATCGGGATCCGGACCCCCTAGAGCACTCGGGGGAGGGGTCCACTCCACGATAAAGTCAGCCAGGACCTGGCTCTTGACAGCGTGGCGAGGCTGGAAGTCTAGCTGGAACTCCGCAAGCTCCACTGCCCACTTGGCGATGTTGCCTGTGGCGTTAGAGTTGTGGAGGATGGCCCTTAACGGAAAGGAGGTCACCACCACGACCCTGTGCGCCTGGAAATAGTGGTGCAGCTTCCTGGACGCAATAAGCACAACATAGAGCAACTTGTGCATCTCAAGGTACCTGGCCATCGCCTCATCGAGGACCTCATTGACGTAGTAGACCGGCCTCTGTATGGTCCGGACCCCTACGGGTGGCCCCGAGTCCTCAAGGTCCGTGGTGGCCGGACCACCACCTTCTCCTGGGGGAACCTCCTGACTCCCCTGGGAGTGTTGCTCCGTCCTTTCGACGACCAGCACCATGCTCACCGCCTCTACAGCCGCTGCAATGTACAAGTACAACGATTCCCCTAGCTCCTAAGCTACCAGTATCAGTAGGGACACAAGGTGCTGCTTCAACTCTTGGAAGGCTTGTTCCGCCTCTTCGGTCCAGGAGAATGGGCCGGACTTCCGTAGGAGCTTGAAGAAGGGTAGCGCCCTCTCAGCTGTGAGATGAAGCGGCTAAGGGCGGCCAGGGACCCCGTAAGCTTCTGGACGTCCTTGATCTGGGCTGGAGGCCTCATTGCCTCAATTGCCCTGATCTTCTCCGGGTTTGCTTCAATTCCTCGGTACGAAACCAGGAATCCTAGCAACTTTCCAGCGGAGACACCAAAGACGCACTTGTCCGGGTTCAGCTTCGTGCGCATTGCCCGTAGCTTGTCAAAGACCAGGGTCAGGTCTTCCACTAGGGTCGACCCTCTCTTAGTCTTGACCATGATGTCATCGACATATATCTCTATCATGTCCCTAATCAGGTCCCCGAAGGTCTTACTCATCGCCTGTACAAATGTCGACAAGGTGTTTCTCAGACCGTAGGGCATTACAACATAGCAGTAAAGCCCATCCACTGTTACAAAAGCGGTATGCTCCCTATCTTCCCTAACCATCTGGATCTGATGGAACCCAGAGTAAGCATCTAAGAAGGAAAAAAAGTCACACCCGGAAATAGAGTCCACGATTTGATCTATGCGTGGAAGTGGATAGGGTCCTTGGGACAAGCCTTATTAAGGCTGGTGTAGTCGATGCACATCCAAAGCTTCCCGTTTGCCTTTGGAACGATGACTGGGTTGGCCGGCCATACGGGGTGATTGTGGGGGACAAATATCCCCTAGGTCCACTGGAAGGAAAGACCTCATGAAAGGGCCGATGGCCCAATAAATCGTAAGGTCATCCCTTCGTGGGCCTGGGGAGGAATGACCAGTGAAGCAGATCGACACAAGGCCGGATCAGTGCGAGCCCGGACGGCCCAACAACGTCGAGCAAGTGACCACAACAAAGACCCGACTTTCCCGCGCCAGAGCCCCGTGCAACGGAACCAAGCGAGGATGAGTCGGTGGAACTATAGGAAGATAGACTCAGTCGATTCACTATTTCCTAGGTGCGCGTTGTTATCATATCTGTATGTATTGCCTCACGGTCGAATATATAAGGCCTAGGGGGCACCCCTTCAGAAGGATCGATCTCACTACTCAGCCATCCACCCCAACTCTCTACATTCCCCGCACTAGAGAATTCCCTTGTAATCCACCACATAAAGCACTCTCGCCAGGACGTAGGGTGTTACGCATCTCAAAGCGGCCCGAACCTGTACACCATTGTCTACTGTTTCTCGTGCACCTCGCACGAACCATTGAGCTACAGTCGGTAACACCGTCCTACTCCTAAAAACACCATCAGGGGCAACCCCGGGTGTGCGGTCGGACCCAAAACACCGACAGCTGGCGCGCCAGGTAGGGGGTGTGTCGCCGATCTAAGCTAGTTCAATGGCCGTCACCTTCCACCGCAAGATCACCCTCCGCCCTGGATCCGTGTTCTGCTTCGGAACTATCTCATCCATAGCAGATGAAGAAGGAACTCTACACCGCATCGCAGATCCTCCAAGAAAGAAGTCTCCTCCAAACTCTGAAAATATCGGAGTAAGACAGGAAAAAGCGCAACCTCCAGCGCTCCGAAAAAAGATCGCCTTCAGCAAGCCAGGGGCCGAGGGCCCGCTGACCCGGAGAACTCCACTGTCTACCTCTCCGACGAAAGAATGGACACAAATCGCAAGGAAGAAAGAAACAAATAAAACCGGGAGGAAGCAAGTTGTTCTTTCCGTTCCTCCGCCCTCAAAGGAGAACGGAAAGAAGATCGCCACGACCGCCGCATCATTCTACCCCGACGTCCTCTTCATCGGGAGAGTGGAGTCGCCCCCCGTCTCCGACGACAAACCGACCGCACCTGGAGAGGAACCACCTCAAAGGGAATCCCACCGACGGAGGAACCGGTGCCGAAATATCCGGCGACATCACGAGGCTGGAGAGCGGGACCCGGAGCAACCTGTCTCGCGAGACGAGGTCTCAGAGATAGGAGAAACTCCGGAGGAACGCGTCTTCAGAGAACGAAGGAACTCCCGACGGCGTGATCGCCGACGAGCTCAGGAACAAGCCGAGCAGGAGGCAAGGCAACGTCGTGAGAATCCACTCTTCAGGCGCAACCTGAACCCCGACTTCGCCCAAGCCATGAACACGCCGAGTGAAGTCGGAGGGGTACTAGCTCGGATAGCTGATGGACTCCCTCGGACTCCCGACGCCGAGGGCTATCGACGACTGTTCACTCAAGCACCCAACCATCTTCTACCTCTCGCTCACCCGCCGAACGACCTATGACACACCATCAACAGCCATCGGGACGCGCGAAGCTCCATCAACGCTTCGCGTGAACGACGACATGAGAACGGGATCCGCCGCCGGGAAGAGTACGATAGGGATCATGGCATCCCAGCTCGGAGTCAGGCCACCAGAACTGAGTCGGCGATGACCTCGACTGGCGGTACCACCCGGGGACGATCGAGGAACCACCACAACTACTCCCCTCCCCGGGACAGACATCATCCCCGACGACAAGAAGACACGTGTGGAGTATCTGCACTTACTCCATGCCTCAGGGCCATTCAATGGCCCCCTAACTTCAAGGTGTCCAATGTCGACAAATATGAACCTAAGCAGGATCCAGGAGGCTGGCTGGCCGTCTACACCACCGCCGCTCGAGCTGCTGGGGCGTCCGAAGAAGTAATGACTGCATACTTGCCCATCGTCCTCGGGCAAGACGCACTGCAATGGCTGCGACATCTACCCCGACACTGCATCGACGACTGGAGCGACTTTAGTCGACGCTTCACCGCCAACTTTCAGTCCCTCTCCGACAAACCAGCGCAACCATGGGACCTCAAATCCATCAAGCGCCGGGGGGACAAAACTCTTCGGTCATACCTCAAAAGGTTCCAGACCATGAGAAATCGTATCCCCGAGGTCACGGAGGCGGCCGTGATCGAGGACTTCTACAGAGGATCCAACGACTCGGCTTTCGTCCGGGCCATATTGCAGAAGGCGCCGACTACCTCCGAGCAACTGTTCCGGGAAGTTGACCTCTACATCACCGCCGACGAGCGAGCTCAGCACCTCATCGGGGGAGCGAAGCCCGCACCGGCAGCACCACAACATGACACGAACCAGCAACCCGACAAACGCTGGGAGAAGAGGCCTTGCAAAGAAGTGCACGCCGCTGGACCACCTGCCTCTCGCGCCCGAGGAGGACCTCGCGGAGGCGAACGCACGCTGGACGACATCCTCGACGCCCAGTGCCCGTACCACAAGGACATGCGCCACACCCTTCGGAACTGCAGAGACTTCAAGCACTCCGTCGGACACGGCCGACCCTTCCAACCTCTACCTCCTCCTCCGCCGCGGGGAGGACCAGGAGAACCGCGACAACCCCAGCAGCAGGAGGAGGGAGGAGGTGGAGCCTTCCCACGCGTTGACAAAGAGGTCAACGTCATCTTCGGCGAACACGGATCGCAGGAGAACAGAAGACAACAAAAGCTCAACGATCGCCAGATATTGGTGGCGACCACCGGTCCTCCCGCTCTGTACCGATGGTCGGAGCACCCGATCACCTTCACTCGGGCAGATCAATGGCTCAACTTCGACCACCCAGGCAAATACCCGCTCCTCGTCGATCCGGTGATCCGAAAGAGCAGGGTGAAGAAGGTGTTAGTGGACGGGGGGAGCAGCATCAATGTCACCTTCCCCCGGACACTCCAAGGCTTGGGAGTTCACCTCAAAGAGCTCCACGAGTTAGACACTCCTTTCTTCGGCATCGTGCCAACTGAAGGAGAATATCCGCTGGGCCACATCTACATGCCAGTCACCTTCGGAACTCCGGAGAACTACAGAACCGAGTTCCTGAGGTTCGAAGTGGCGAACTTCGACTGTGGGTACAACACCATCATCGGGAGGCCGGGATTGGCAAAATTCATGGCCATTCCGCATTACACATACATGATATTGAAGATGCTAGGGCCGCAAGGAATCATAACTGTGCGCGCTGACTTCCAAGGCGCCGCAGAATGTTTCCGAGTGGCCATCCAGGCGGCCCTCATCACCAAACCATCGGCGACTTCTTCAATATAGGCAAACTCTAAGCCTGAGGAAGACCTTGCGGCACCTGCAAATGAAGCTCAAGCCGCGACCTCTATGCGGCCGACTGAAGAAACCAAAAGGATCAACCTTGGGTTCGCTGATGAACGCAAGACTGCCATCATCAGCTCCAGCCTGGATGACAAATAGGAAGGCGCGCTCATCCAGTTCCTGCAAGATAACCGAGACGTATTCGCATGGCAACCTGCGGATATGCCGGGAGTCCCGAGAGAACTGGCCGAGCACAAATTGAAAGTTTATTCCCAGGCGAGGCCGATTCGACAAAAATTACGTCGTTTCACGCCCGACAAGAGAGAGACCATTCGCGCTGAGCTGGCTCGCTTGGTTGCAGCTGGATTTATTAGAGAAGTGTTACATCCCGAGTGGTTAGCCAACCCTGTTCTTGTACTCAAAAAGAATAAAGTGGATTGGCGCATGTGCGTCGACTATATGGATCTCAACAAACACTGTCCAAAGGATCCCTTCGGGCTCCCTAGGATAGATCAGGTGGTAGATTCCACCGCTGGATGTTCTGTACTGTCTTTCTTGGATTGCTACTCCGGGTATCACCAGATTAGCTTGGCAAGAGAAGACGAGGAAAAACAGCGTTCATCACTCCATTCGGTGCTTTCTGCTATACCTCCATGCCGTTCGGCCTCAAAAACGCTGGAGCGACTTATCAGAGAGCTATTCAAACATGCTTAGCCGATCACTGGGGCAAGCGTGTGGAAGCTTATGTGGACGATGTGGTAATCAAAATAGAAAATTCAGAAAATTTCATTGAAGATCTACAACTGGTTTTTAACAGCCTACGGCGATATTGATGGAAGCTTAATCCCGAAAAATGTGTCTTCGGGGTACCAGCAGGAAAGTTACTCGGATTTATTGTTAGCCACCGGGGAATTGAAGCTAATCCAGATAAGATCGAAGCTATCATGAAAATAGAGGCACCACGATCACAAAAGAAAGTTCAGAGACTTACCGGATGTATGGAAGCCCTAAGCAGATTCATATCCAGACTGGGAGAAAAAGGCTTACCATTTTATAAGCTACTCAAGAAGGTGGATAAGTTTTAGTGGACCTCAAAAGCACAGGAAGACCTAGATGCACTGAAAACATTCTTGACGACACCACCAGTGCTGAAGCCGCCACGGCGAGCCACGTCAACTCAACCAGCTGAAGATTTGCTGCTGCATATCTCTTGCACGACTCACGTGGTAAGCACAGCGTTGGTAGTCGAGCGAGCAGAAGAAGGACATGCCTACCCAGTGCAACATCCTGTTTATTTCATCAGTGAAGTTCTGGGTCCCTCGAAGAAAAAGTATCCTCAAGTTCAGAAGTTATTATATGCAGTACTTCTAACTGCCCGCAAGCTACGTCACTACTTTGACGACCACAAAGTCATAGTAGTCACTGGTTTTCCGATAAGAGATATTCTTCACAACAAGGAAGCCATTGGCCGAATAGCCAAGTGGGCCTGCGAACTGGGATCTCATGACATCGAATTTCGACCTCGCACTGCCATCAAAACTCAAGCATTGGTTGACTTCGTATCACAATGGACTGAACAACAAGTACCAGATAACCCAGAAACCGCAGAAGTATGGCGAATGTATTTTGATGGCTCGTTAAAACTGCAGGGAGTAGGCGCGGGGATTCTCTTTACCGCACCTGGAGGCGAGCACCTCAAATATGCCCTCCAGTTGTCATTTCCAGCCTCCAACAACGCAGCCGAATATGAAGCTCTGATTCATGGACTGAACATTGCTATATCACTAGGCATCAAGAGACTGATGGTATACGGAGATTCTCTGGTAGTCATAAGCCAGATAAACAAAGAATGGGATTGTTCGAGCGACTCTATGGGAAAATACTGCACTGTCGTCCGAAAACTAGAAGATAAATTTGAAGGTCTGGAATTTCACCATGTGGAAAGAGATCGAAACACGGCAGCTGATGTATTGTCCAAGCTAGGATCCAGTCGAACTCAGGTCCTACCAGGAGTCTTTGTACAAGAAATACCACATCCAAGCATCTCAATGGACCAGACAGAAGAATGTAATATCGTGAACCAACCAGAGTCAAATTCTGATGACTCGAGAAGGCCGATCATCAGATATATAAAGAATGAAGAGGAACCAGATGACAAAAATGCAGCCGAGCGCATCGCTAGACAGTCAGCTCACTACACACTCATTGGGGAGACACTATACAGAAGGGGTGCATCGGGCGTCCTCATGAAATGCATTCTCTCATCTACTGGGAAGCAACTTCTAGATGAGGTCCATGCTGGGCAATGTGGAATACACGCAGCATCCAAGACACTAGTCGGGAAGGTCTTCAAGTCGGGATTCTACTGGCCAACAGCAAAAAGTGATGCAGCCGAGTTAGTTCAGAGGTGCGAAGCTTGCCAGTACTTATCAAAGCAACAACATCTACCAGCACAGCAACTGCAGACCATACCAGTAACTTGGTCGTTCGCATGCTGGGGATTGGATATGATTGGACCTTTCAAGAAAGCTCAAGGAGGATACACTCATGTACTGGTAGCAATTGACAAATTCACTAAATGGATAGAGTTCAAACCCATTGCTTCTTTAACCTCAGCTAAGGCCGTGGAATTCATACAAGACATAATATTCAGATTCGGAATACCAAATAGTATCATAACTGACCTAGGATCCAACTTCACAAGTTCAGAATTCTTCGATTTCTGCGAGCAAAAGAGCATTCAGATCAAGTATGCTTCGGTGGCACGCCCAAGAGCCAACGGGCAGGTTGAACGAGCTAACGGGATGATATTAGAGGCACTCAGGAAAAAAAGTCTTCGATAAAAATGAAAATTTCGCAGGAAAGTGGATAAGGGGTTGCCCTACGTCGTTTGGAGCCTAAGAACTCAACCTAGTCGAGCTTTGCATGGAAATACTCCTTTCTTCATGGTCTATGGGTCAGAAGCAGTACTGCCCACTGATCTCAAGTTTGGGGCACCAAGGTTGGTCTTTGAAAGCATAGCAAAAGCCGAGGCTACTAGGCTGGAGGATGTTGATGTACTCGAAGAAGAACGGCTGAACACGGTAATTCAATCAGCAGGATACCAGCAAACTCTGAGGCGTTACCACGATAAGGCCATGCGACGTTGATCCTTTGCAGTGGGAGATCTCGTCCTCCGCCGAATTCTAACAGGGGAGGGACGGCACAAGTTGTCACCCCTATGGGAAGGACCATTCATAGTAGCAGAAGCCACTCGGCAGGGATCATATCGTCTCACTCAGATGGACGGCACGGAAATTGGGAACTCATGGAATATAGAACACCTCAGGAAGTTTTATCCCTAGTTGTATTTCAAAAGCTATCGGGACGATAATGTACTCTGTAAAATGGGAAATATGTCATCAATAAAAAAGGCTTCAAGAATACTCAGTTTGTTCGTGATCGACCTACATTCTTACTTAACTCGGGGTGACCACTATGCCCTGCTAACGGAGCAATCGGCTTAAGTCGGCAATGACTTAAGACGGTGCAACATGCTCGCGCTTACTTAACTCGGGGTGACCACTATGCCCTGCTAACGGAGCAATCAGCTTAAGTCAGCAACGACTTAAGACGGTGCAACATGCTCGCGCTTACTTAACTCGGGGTGACCACTATGCCCTGCTAACAGAGCAATCGGCTTAAGTCGGCAACGACTTAAGACGGTGCAACATGCTTGCGCTTACTTAACTCAGGGTGACCACTATGCCCTGCTAACGGAGCAATCGGCTTAAGTCGGCAACGACTTAAGACGGTGCAACATGCTCGCGCTTAATTAACTCAGGGTGACCACTATGCCCTGCTAACGGAGCAATCGGCTTAAGTCGGCAACGACTTAAGACGGTGCAACATGCTCGCGCTTACTTAACTCAGGGTGACCACTATGCCCTGCTAACGGAGAAATCGGCTTAAGTCGGCAACGACTTAAGACGGTGCAACATGCTCGTGCTTACTTAACTCGGGATTACTACTATGCCCTATTAACAAAAGCAATCGGTTTAAGTCAGCAACGACTTAAGACGGTTCCACATGCTTACGATTACTCATATAGGGGCGACCTCTATGTCCCGTGAAAGAAGTTTCAAAATCATCATACAACATTTTACTTCTGCAAATTTAGATACTGTCGAATTCTAAAATGATAGGAGAATAACAGTAGCATTCAAATGTCAAGCTGGTGTCCTCTAACAAAATATCCGAGCACGATAACCGCGCGCTCAAAGCACGCAATGTTTTTCTATTTTGCAACATTCTTCTCAGGAGCAACCGACGAAGAAGGGCGACTTGAGGAATCAGGAGCAACGTTCACATCAGCCCTTATATCGTCGGGAACAATCACACCGGGTCTCCTCATCAAGATCCGCCCCGCGTGAATGGCTTTATACATGGCTCTGTCGCGCTGGGCCCTCAGAGTAATGGAAGTCTCTTCAGCAACCTTGACAGCCAACTGAGCGGTTTCTAGCTCCTGGGTGAGGGACTTCTTGGAAGCACGCAGTTCCTTGATGACAGCATCCTTAGCCGATATCGACTGCCTGAGACGAATCACATCATCCGAAGACTCCTGCAGCTTACAGCGATGATTGTCTAACTCCTCCATGGTGAAGCGATGACTCCTCTCCAGGATGGTCAACGAGTTGCTGGAGTCACGATATAGCTTGTCAAGATTGTCACGAGAAGCAACAAGGGCACGTTTTTCTTCCTGCAAACAAGAATTAACTTCTTCAAACGTCGAGCAAGCAATAAGAACATGGCAAAACAAAGCTCGGGTTTTCAGGTCACCTTTTCAGAATCAAGCTGAGCACGGAGAGTAGAGTTCAACGCGTTGGCATCGTTTAGAGCAGCAGAAACTTGGGCCAGCTCAGTCTGACTTTGAGAATACTTTTCTTCAAAATCAGAGCACCGCCGGACCAATTCAGCCTGATTTTGAGAATGTTTCTCTTCAAGAACAGAAAACTGCCGAGCCATATCTAGCGAGAAACGGTCAAGCAAAGTTTAGCTTGAGAAGCAGTTTAACAAGATAGACGAAAGGAAGCAGAAAAACACTAACCAGCGTTCATCGCCTCTAAGTCAGAAACATGCTGTTGAAGCAGCACTGGATTCCAACGTGCCAGAGATGAAGCTCTTTCTGGAACAGAAGCACCTTGCAACTTCAGCTGACTAGCCATCCCGTACACCAATGCCTGATATTGAGAGCAGATGAGTGTAATGACAGCAGTTCACCCGGTGTAAAAGTCAGACCAGAATAGATCATAGTACCTGGAGGTTGGAGAAGAATGAGGGGACTCCCAAATCATGAGAAATCAATTGATGGCCTGGCGTAGGGTCACCATCCGGAGCAACTTGCAATGTACCAGCAGGAACCAATTCAGTGTCATCAGCAGAGCCCAAAACTTGGTCGTCAGGAACGCTAGCCTCTAAAGCGACACCTTGACCAAAAGCTTGGGCTACCACCATGCAACTAGAGTGTGGAGGAGATCCTGCGTGAACATCCATGGAAGTATAAGAAGGAGACCCCGCTCGGACACCCTCGGGGGCTGGGTCATAGTCTGCGCTACCCACTTGAGCCGGATCGTCTCCGGCAATACCCTTGGGGGCTGGGTCACGGCTTACGCTTCCCACCCGAGCCGAATCATCCCTGGCAACACCCTCGGGGGCTGGGTAAGTGTCAACACCATCCTTGAGGGCCAAGTTCTCTGCGGCAGCCGCCTCTAAGGCTGAAGGTCCCTTAGTTACTTCCATGGGAGCAAGACGATCCAAGTCAGTTTCCTGACCCTCAAGATCACGCTCCAAGGTCGATGAGGCGCGGGACTGCTGCCCGGGATGACCCCAACCCGGCGTCGAACACATCAGCACAAACATCCATCGCGTCACCATCCGCCGGCTCTGATAACAGATCCTCTGGAACCATATCTTCAAGAGTCTGATCAAAATTCACCAGAGACAATTCTTGTAGACCAATGAGGGCAGACAGAGCAGGAGAAGGAACTCCACTACTTTCCCCACTGGCTACATATCGCCGACTGTTCTTCCGAGTCAAAGGGACCTCATCTTCTTCCTCCTCCTCGTTTTCATCAGCAACACAGACAGCACCCCCATTGGGATCAGCGACAGATGGAGCACACCCATTGGGTTCAGCGACAGATGGAGCACACCCATTGGGATCAGCGACAGATGGATCACACCCATGGGGTTCAGCGTCGGTAAATTCAGGCACATGCACTTCCTCAACAGCAGGAACCGAAGGACCAGCATCCCGATCCAAGCTAGATACTCGCCGAAGACGTCTCTTTTTCTTTTTCTGCTCATCAGCAGGAGAATCAAGTTGATTGGCTCGGCAAGGGCGCTTCGGGCGAACACTGACAGGCCTCTAAATATCCAAGGTTGTACCAGCTTCCGGGAGAGGCGCCACCACCAATGTCCCAGCAGGAGCAGCATCAGAATAGTCCTCGGCCAACATATCAAGCATAGCACTTATCTCTGCATCACTAGGATCCAAAGGCACCTCAAAGTGGACCTGCCATTCATCATCAGGAATCTCTCCAAGCGAAGCAACCAAAGCACTAACTTCTTCGGCAGAGGGTCGCACTCTAAGGCCCAAACCGCCATCAGTAGCAGGAGGATTCGACACAAAATGAGTAAAGGCCTTGGAAGGAGGTAGGTCCCAGACCGAGTATGCGACAGGGGCGCCAACATTCGATACCTTGCCTCTAAGTATCATTTCAAGCCGGTTCCCCAAGTCTACAGCAGGAATTCTTCTGTTGGTGACTCGGGTTGAGTCTGCTAGACCTCGGTACAGATAGGCCGGGTATGCCCTGTCCTTCAAAGGCTGAATGTTCTTGAAGACAAAATCAGCAACCACAGCCTCTGCAGTCAGACCCCTCTCCTTCAGCAGTCCAACTTCAGCCAGCAAAGCCCCTGCCTCAGCCACCTCCTGGTCCGTGGGGGACTCGGTCCAACTCGGAGTACGAGCATCCGGCTGTCTCCCTGACCGTGGGGGGAGAGAATTTCCGTGGTTCTCAACAATAAACCACTCCAAGCGCCATCCTTTGATACTATCCTTGAGTGGGATTTCAAGGTAGTCAGTTTTCCTTTCACGGCGCATCTCCAAACTCGCACCCCCACCAGCTGATGCTGCCCCTCGGCCATCCCAGGCCGACAGCGATACAAGTACTTCCACAGTCCAAAATGTGGCAGGATGCCAAGAAAAGCCTCGCATAAATGAACGTAAATGGAAATTTGCAGAATAGAATTGGGATTCAGATGGGTCAAATTAAGGCGATAGAAATCAAGGAGACCGCGGAAAAAGGGAGAAATAGGAAGAGCGAGACCGCAGAGAAGAAAAGGAACATAAATCACGGATTCGTGGGTATCCTCCGTTGGAACAGTGACCTCGTGGCAAATTCGCCAAGAACAGAGCTCCCTCGGAGGAAGGACCACGATGGACACGAGATGGAGAAGGTCAGGCTCAGAAACAACAGACATATGGTTACCTGCGAAAGGCAACTGGCTGTTGGGATCGATAGGGGGAATCACAGCAGCGGACGAACTCGAGGCCTTTCGCTTGGGCGCCATCTCAACTCCACCGGCGAGCAGAGCGGGAGCCGAATTGCAAAAGGGCAGAGAGGGTCTGGAGGCAGGAAAGCAAGAACTAGGGCACGGAAAGCAGAGGCGGCCGAAGGCGCAGTACATATGGGGTTTTCCCGGGTCGGATACTGTTTCCAAAAAGCGCCCAGTCATCACCCGGCGGTTATTTCTAAAACGCTGGCGTGCCATGTCATCGCCCGACGGTTATTTCTAAAATGCTGGCGTGCCATGTCATCACCCTGCGATTACTTCTAAAACGCCGGTGTGCCACATCATCACTCGGCTATTATCTTCAAAGTGGCCGACGTAGCCCGTTCTAACTCGGCTGTTATTTCTAAAACGCCAACGTTACCATCATTCACTCGGCAGTTATCTCTAAAACGCCGACGTCGTCTTCAGTCACTCGGCAGTTGTATCTAAAATGCCGACGTCGTCTTCAGTCACTCGGCAGTTATCTCTAAAACGCCGACGTCGTCATAAGTCACTCGGCTGTTACCTCTAAAAGCGTCGACGTGGTCATCAGTCATTCAAACGTTAATTCTAAAACGCTGATGTGGCTTTGTCATCATTTGGAAGCTACTTCAGAAGCGTAAATGTTGACAAAAATAACTCGGCCATCACCCCTAAAAGCGACGATATGATGCCTGAGTGACTCAGCTACTACTCCAGAGGAATTGACTTCATAGATAAGGCAAACGGAGGAATGATTCGAAAACTCCAAGTTACGACACAAGCGTAACAGACAGAGAGCATTATGGATAATAAATATCGCGACAATCATCAGCTGACCATGAGGCATAATAATCAACATAGGAGGAGACGAAATCATTCTTCATTAAGGGAAGCTACAGAACTTACAAATCAACTCGTCATGAGTTGATACTCCCCTACTACTACTACTACTACTGCACTACACTACACTACTCTATACTACTAACTACTACTACATTATTTCATTATACTACTTCTAATCTATACTAACATCTAAAAACCAGTGGCATCTAGCCACTGGCCTTGTTGCTGCCCCTGCTGCTGCCGCCGCCACTGCCCCTGCTGCTGCCGCTGTTGCCGCCCTTGCTGCCGCCGTCACCGCCCCTGCTGCTGTCATCGCCGTCGTCACCATCGCCTCCGTCGTCGTCGTCTCCGCCATCACCGCCGCTGCCCTCCTCGGATGAGTCCGAAGAGTCCTCCTCGTCCGAGGAGTACTCCGACTCATCCGAGCCCTCGAGCCCGGAGCGCTCGACGGCCCGGATATAAGTCCAGACCTCCGCGGCAATCCCCTGGGAGTCGTCTAAATCATCAGACGACGCCGGAGGAGAGACGGGAGCCGGAGACCCCTCGGACTCGGAGGAGAACTCCTCCTCCGAGTATTCCGAGTCGCCGAAGTCCTCCGATGGAGGAGTCGGCTCGCGCTTGCGTTTGTTACTCTTGCCCATGGTGGAAATGAAGGGAGAAGAAGAAAGCAAGCAGCAAAGAGCAGTAAGAGATGTGAAAATGCCGGGGAAGCAAGAACACTATTTATAGAAGGAGAAGGCAACCGTCCATCTCCTACCACGGTCACTGAACAGTCACAAAAATTCAACATGCAATTTAAACCGTCTGAAGACACGTCAGGCGGCTGACGCCGCTTCACGCAACACAACACCCATTGGGACTCCAGTCAACCGCGCGAGCGATATGATTACACCCACGGTCACATCAAATTACTACTCAGAAGCAGTTCGCCAAACACTAAGCGTACCAAGCCGTCCCTTGCCCACATCCATTGGGGGGGACGCGCAGGAATTATCAGTATATTTTTCAAAACTGTCACATCCGTGCAGCGCATGCAATGAATACCTCAAGACAAAAGTGAGATATCAGTAAGGATCAAAGGAAAGCCAAATATAGCCGGTGAAGTACAAGCCTGATTGACAGAAGTGACATGAAGACTAGCCAGGGGACATCCATCGAACGTCCAATCAGTCGCAGATTAAATAAATTGCACCACCTAGCAAGATATGGGCAGATCATGAACCCGGCCTCAAAGACAAAATACATGCTGACCTCCAAAGCATAATATCAATGACATAATGCTGACCTCTAAAGCATAATGTCAATGACATAATGCTGACCTCTAAAGCATTCGGAAAAAGAAAGGATGATTCTCAGCAAAAGGGCACGAAATGAAGACCTTCGAGTGGATTGTTTTCAAAAATACACTCGAAGCTCGGGCGCTACACCCATTGGGTGCACCTCTGGTGCACCCAATGAATCATCATTTCAAGTCAAGATAATGCTAACTTCTAAAGCATATGGCAAGATCAAAGGCAAGGCTGACCTCCAACAAAGTGCAAGCAGAAAATAAAAATGATTTCTGATGAAGACCTTCGAGTGGATTATTTTCAAAAATCCACTCAAAGCTCGGGGGCTACGCCCATTGGGTGCACCTCCGGTGCACCCAATGAAGTTCAAGGTCCTACAGTACAAAATGCTGACCTCCAAAGCACAAGTTTGAAATAGAACACCAGTTTTCGAGTGATCAAAGCAGAAGGAGACAGTAAGAAATTGTTTTTACCAGATTACCCGGAAAGCGTTTCTTGTCATAAACAAAGACCGCAAGCTGGACCTAGGATCTTTGGGCCGATTATTTCAAAATCAACCCAAAGATCGGGGGCTTGTGGGGGACAGATATCCCCCGGGTCCACTGGAAGGATAAAAGACTCACGAAAGGCCTGATGGCCCAATAAATCATAAGGTCATCCCTTCGTGGGCCTGGGGAGGAATGACCAGTGAAGCAGATCGACACAAGGCCAGATCGGTGCGAGCCCGAACAGCCCAACAACGTCGAGCAAGTGACCACAACAAAGACCCGACTTTCCCGCGCCAGAGCCCCGTGCAACGGAACCAAGCGAGGATGAGTTGGCGGAACTATAGGAAGATAGACTCAGTCGGTTCACTATTTCCTGGGTGCACATTGTTATCATATCTGTATGTATTGCCTCACGGTCGAATATATAAGGCCTAGGGGGCACCCCTTCAGAAGGATCGATCTCACTACTCAGCCATCCACCCCAACTCTCTACGTTCCCCGCACTAGAGAATTCCCTTGTAATCCACCACATAAAGCACTCTCGCCAGGACGTAGGGTGTTACGCATCTCAAAGCGGCCCGAACCTGTACACCATTGTCTACTGTTTCTCGTGCACCTCGCACGAACCATTGAGCTACAGTCGGTAACACCGTCCTACTCCTAAAAACACCATGAGGGGCAACCCCGGGTGTGCGGTCGGACCCAAAACACCGACAGTGATGAACCTCTTCGATGAAGCCAGCGTCTAGCAGCTTCTGGACCTCCTGACAGATGAAATCCTGCCGCTCAGCAGACTGTCTGCAAGGTTTCTGACTCACCGATTTGGCGTCAGGGTGGATCTTCAGATGGTGCTCAATCACCTCCCTGGGGATCCCAGGCATCTGCGACGGTTCCCATGTGAAAACGTCGACATTTGCCCAGAGGAAGGCGACGAGCGCGAGTTCCTATTTCTCCTCCAGATTGCCCGCGATGCAGGTGGTCAGGGAGGAGTTCACGCCGATCTGGATGGTCTTGACGGGTCCGCTGTCTGCTCCAGATGGCTGCACCTTTGGCACCTTGGAAGGTGCCTTAGTACCGGAAGTCGAGGGGTCCCTCCCTCCATCGTCCGGGCGAGCAGTCTCTGTCGCCAGGGCGTGCAGCTTCTCGACAGCCGCAAGTGCAGCAGCGCGGTCGCCCCGCACGGTGAGGACCCCAGCTGGGGACGACATCTTGAGGACCAAATACCCGTAATGGGCAATGGCCATGAACCGGTACAGGGCCAGCCTGCCAATGATGGCATTGAAGGGGAGGTTGACCTCCATGACGTCAAACTAGACGTTCTCTGTGCGGAAGTTTTCCTCGGTCCCGAATGTAACCGGGAGAGCGATGCTCCCAAGAGGATACACCGGTTGTGGACCCACTCCAGAGAATGGATGAGAGGGTCCCAGTCGGGACCCTAGGATCTGCAGCTGCTTGAATGCAGCATGGCTAATGACATTGAGCCCAGCCCCACCGTCAATCAGAACATGGTGCAGCCGCATGTTGGCAATGACAGGGGCGATGATGAGCGATAGTATACCAGCCCCTGCCATGTTGTTGGGCAGTCGGATGCCCCGAAGGAGATAGTGGTGCTCCTCCACCGCTGATGTGGAGCAGCCTTCGGGACCCCCGAGACCGCCAAAAGGACCTCTCGGAGCAGGGACTTTATGTTCCTACGGGAGGTGAGCTCCCAGCTCCCGTCGTACATGACATACATCTTCTTCCGGCCGGTCGTTGTCGTCACTGGAGTCGGGGTCTCCAGTGAAAACGTCCTTCAGGACCCTCTCAGGTGACTAATACCCGAGGTCCCGTTCTCCCGCGACCACGTCACCCTCGTCGACCTTCTCCTTGCCAGGTCGGCGATGAGGCGGTGAACCATCCCTGGAGGCCTGCTCGCGTCGCTCACTAACAAGCTTCACGAGCTTAATGACCTCGTGGCACTCCGATGCGTTGTGGCGACTGTTGGGGTGCATAGGGCATGAGCCACTGTTGCCTCCCTATGGTCGTGGGCGCTTGTTGCGCTCGTTCCGGCCCCCAGTTGTAGCCGCAACGACCGGAGCAGCAGACTATGGCCTCTTGTGGCCGTGGTTCTTCTTCTTGTTGTTGTTGTTGTTGCCGTTCTAGGTGACGGCACCCAAGCCACCCATCTGGGTAACTCCGGTCTGTGGTGCCGAGTGCCATGCACGGCCCTCGGTAGCTCTGACACATTTGTCAGCCAGAGCGAAGAGCGTGGTGATGGTTTCCACGTCATGTGTCGCCAGCTTCTCTAGCATCTTCTCATCGCGCACCCCCTATCGGAAAGCTGTGATGATAGAGGCATCGGAGACGTGAGGTATGGTCTCGCGTACCTTGGTGAAGCGGGCGATGAAAGCCCGGAGAGTCTCCCCGGGTTCTTGCCTTACGACATGGAGATGAGCCTCCATTGCTGATAAGCACTGGCAAAGTTCGCTGTGAACCTTGCATAGAGCTCCTCCCAGGAGTAGACGGATCCCAAGGTCAGGTTCATGAGCCAGGTCCGGGCCGGCCCGGTCAAGGCTACATGGAAATAGGTCGCCATCACAGCAGTGTCTCCACGAGCTGCCGTAATTGCGGTGACGTAAACCTGCAAAAATTTCGATGGGTTTGACGTACCGTCATACTTCTCTGGCAGGTGTGGCCGAAACTTGGGTGGCCAAGTCGCCGCGCAGAGGTGATCCACTAGCACGGCACAACCCACGCCAACCAATGGGACACCCGTATGGGTTCGGGCACCCTTGGAGTTTGTGGCGCAAGCGGAGCAAAGTCCTGGTCGAGGTTGCGACCCTCCAAATTTATTCGGCGCTCACGCGCCCTCTCTAGAGAGACTCGTGCGTCCTCGCCTGCACGCCTGCGGTTGAGTTCTGTCCGCAGGTCATCAGGTCTCTCCAGAGAAATTGGGGCATCCTCGCCCGCACGCCGGTGGTTGAGCTCTGCCCGCAGGTCCTCAGTCGGTGCGGCCTTCACCGAAGGTGAGCGCACCGATGGCAACGCCTCATGTTGACGCCGGAATGACTGAGGCCTGGGCCTGGCTGAGCCAGAATGCGCCATGCCGAGCAGACAGTCGACATCGTCACGCCACTGCTTCATGGCCCTCGGTGAGGCCGTGGAGCTAGGAGGGTGGCGTAGCAACTCCCTGGCTGCAAACAAGGCCCCACGCATAGCCCTTGACGCTCTGGATGTCTGCGCAGGAGTGTGCTGCCGCATAGAGCGCACATCAGCAGCACCAGGCGCAGGGCGGTTTGAGGCCCGTGGCATGGAAGACGCAACCTCTTCCTCCATCGGGAAGTCCTCGGGAATGAAGTTGTGGTGCTCGACAATCTGGACCATGGTGTCGAATGGGAAAACAGGCGAAAAACCTAAAGCCAAAGCCCCTACCTGGCATGCGCAAATGTCGGTGGGAAGAATTCCACCGACCGAGTGGCAGGAATGCACCCGCCCTAATCCTAAGATGAGGAGGGGCCTTAAGCGTTTTTCCTGTCTACTGGAAGGTGGATGAACACACGAGGACACAAGAGTTTAGAGTGGTTCAGGCCGCCAGAGCGTAATACCCTACCTCCACTCTGTGAGTAGTATTGAGAGTGTGAAAAGGCTGTGTGCTTGAGAGCTTGTCTTGTAACGCTGTGTGCCTTCCCTTTTATAGTCTAAGGGAAGGCACATACAAGAATACTGAGCCCCAACATGCGGGCCCAGGAGCATAATGGAAGGAATACATTATGTGAGTAGCTAATGCTAGTAACGCCTAAGCAATAACCGGGAGTCTTGATGTTCGCAATCCATGCTGCATTGATGGGCAGTTACCGTACGAGTAAAACGGGAGTAATGGTGAGTAACTGCGCAGCCCACGTATCGTGGACTAAGCACACCGCCAGTCAGTGGAACGGACAGGCGCACATCTTATCCGTCACGAAGGCGCGCGTAGCCCAGAGGCATCACGCCAGGTTCCGCCTGTTGGCTTATGTCGCACACAGTATGCCACGTGTCAGCATCGAGGCTCTACCTGAGCAGAGAGCAGGAGTGTATATGGATAGGTCCGGAGCGCACCAGAGCAAGGTCTGGACACGTGTCAGCTCTGGACCCCTGCTTTGGCCTTAAGTAAGGTCTTGGGACCCCACTGTGGGTGGTCCAGACCCCATACGGAGGGGTCTGGATCCCATTTTAGGGGTCCGATCTATACACGTGGGGGTCCTGGACCAACTTGGGGGGTCCGGACTGTATATCCAGGGGTCCAGCACTTTCCCATGGGGGTCCGGACTCACCGCTGATGCCTTGGAGTATATCACCTTCTCTGGCCACATGGCGGCCCCGGAGCCGCCCACATGGTGGGGTCGGATGCTGTTGCTGGCCCAGAGTAGTCACCCGAGGCTGGGGCGAGTCACGGCCTGGCCCCACGCACAGCTCCTTTACCACGCGACTAAAGATAGTCGCGTGGGTACTGCATCTTCATACTGTAGTAAGGGGTACCCTAGTTTCAGGGTAACGACAACCTGCCTTCCCTCAGAAATCATTATGGGCTCCCCACAAGTCCAGTCTTTCGATGAGTCTATGCAGGAACAGCTACGACGTGAGGACGTGGACTTCATCGACGAACGCAGATGGCAAGTGACGATCCGAAATGCACGGTACAACCAAGTGCTCAGGCACTACCACCAATGGTTTGTGCATAGTAGGGAGCTCAGGGTCGGGGACCTAGTCCTGAGGTGAGTACTGAACCGAGAAGGGCTCCACAAACTCTCCCCTAGTTGGGAAGGACCCTTCAAGGTGACAGAAATATGCCGACCCGGGTGTGTCCGCCTTGCCACAACAGAAGGAGTACCTCTTCCCAATCCCTGGAATATAGAGTATCTCTGTAAGTTCTATCCATAATAGAAAAATTGGGGGGTTGAGTTTTCTTCCTTTGTAACTAGGTTACGCATATGTGTACGTCAATTTGGTGAGGCCCGCCCTCGTAAGCCCGTCTGTTGGTCTACACCCATGTATATTGAGTTATAAGGAAAGGATTTACCCTCTAGATGTGCTTTTGTGATGGTTTTATTCTACTTCGGTTTACATGCATTATTTTTTATCTAACCCACCCATACAGTTTCCCACCCTTGCTGGTATGATGACATCCAAATTGAGTAGCCAGGCTTGAAGTTCAAGACCCCTTTACTGCTACAGGGGGTCCCGCAACCTGCGGACCAGTTCTAGAGAATGGGCGCTTGCCTCTTGGAGGGGTCCGGTGTTGTGTAGCCGCTTAGCATGGTTCCGTACCCTAAGCCTGCATGCTCCACCACTCTGCAACGGGCACCCTAGTATTTGGAACTATGATCCTGTGGGTCCGGGCATATGGCTTGGCTTCCCAGGCTAAATCCTGCAGGTCCTGTTATATGAATCAAAGGATGGCAGATACCAGACGATGGGTCCTATGGGTGTGCTCCTAACATTTCAAAGCCGAAGTTGTGTGCAGGTCCAGGTCCCAGTCTAGAGGTAGGTAGTCTCAAACTGTAGAGACTACCTCCTAGGGGCTGGGTCATCAATTTTTTCTTTGGTATACTGGTATCCAGCCTCGACACGTCGAGCCTACCTCCTAGGGGGGCCAAGTACCAGGGGAAGTTGATGACGCTGCACATAACAAGGGCAAGTAACATACCGATAAGTTCCACTACTGTTTGATTAACGGTTCTTAAAGTATGTTTCATGGCCAAAAGTTATTACAGCTGCTTCCTAGCGGAACCCTTGCTTTGTCTCTACAGGTCGTCAGTAGGATCACGCTGGAAGCGCTCGGCCACCAGCTCCACGGTGCCTTGTACATTCTCCCGGGCGGCATCTTCTATGGCAGCTACCGGACCAGCGATCACAGGCGCCAAGGATATGGCAGGGTCGTGACTCCAGAAGCACATTAGGACATATTCAACCACTGCCCGATAGAGCTTGCCGCCCTCTGCCTCCAGGCGGGCCCCGAGGATCTGTTCCAAGCGCCGGAGGCGATCGGCGGCAGAGTCCATCACCGGAGCGCATTGGAGATCGATGCTGGTAGCTTCGACACTGGGATGGGGCTCATCCCTAGTGGCACCAGTGTTGTGCTTGCCTCGCTGGCCCACGCGACAATGCGTTGGACCCCGGTGCAGTGCTCCGCTTGGAGATCTTCAAGGGCCTTCCTGGTGGCCTCCATCGCCTGGGGACCCGGCGCCACCTGCGCTGCATTGAACTGGCGGATCTGCTCCTCCAGCTTACTCTCTTTCTCCTCTGCCTCGAGCTCATGCTCAGCCAGCAACTTGCCTCGCCGGGTGAGCATTTCTTCCCTGAAGCTGAGATCCGTCTCTCGCCTGGCGAGGTCCGTCTCCCGCCGGTCGAAAGGACTGCTCCTTCGCCTTAAGATTTTCCTCGGTGAGGGCGGCGTCGCTGGCCTTGCCCTCGGGCTCTTGCTGCCACTTTTGCAGCCTCTCCACAGCCTTGACCTGCTGGGCCCGCTGGGCTTCCAGAGTCTAGTCCAGGGTGCTCAGCTTGGCCTGGTACTCTGTTGTGAGGGCCTCCCTCTGGGTCACAGCCTCCTCCCTCCTGGTCACCTTCTTCTCCCTCCGGGACGCCTCCAGCTCCCTAGCGCACACCCTCTGGACGTCCCTCTTGTACTCCTTGAAGTTCCGCTCAAGTTGGGACCGCTCGGAGATGAACTGTCGGGACGCCGTCTTGGTGCGCTCCTCTAGTTGGGTGCGCCAGTCACTGAGGCACTGGTGCTCAGCCTAAGCTCCTCCCACTCCCACAAGATTGTTGCCCCAATGTCACTAAGGACCTGGTGGGCACGGGACAGCATGCGGGGGAGGGGGACTGGCGCAGCTTCTTGCTCGGCACCCGACCGAAGTCGCCGCCCAAACACCACCTCCATCTCCTCCGAAGCAGGTGGGGGTTGGAGCTGGACGTGCCTCCTGCGTCACCTCTAGTGTCCGGAGTGGGCGCGAATCCCCCAGCTGGGACCTCCTCCGCCACTGTGACACCGCCTGACGCTGGCGCCGCTGCCGCTGGACCCCCTGGCTGGGGCATGAGAAGCCGCTGGTGCTATCTTGGCAGCAGCTAGGGGCGGACCGCCGTCACCACTCTTAGCAGATTCCTACTGCTGAGAGCCAGACCCGTCGGTGGGCTTGGTATCTAGCGGAGGAGGCGTGACCTTGGGAGCGGCGGAGGAAGAAGCCCTGGCGAACAAATACTGAGTTAAGACTGGTCGGCATGATGATTAGACTCATGGAAAAAGGAGCTACACTTACTTGGGGCCCTGGACTTTCCAGTGACCCTGGAAGCGAGGTGATCACCGCTCCTGTTACTGTTGCTGCTGATGCTGCTGCTGTTGTTGCTGCTGGTGCCCCTGGGGGGTGATCACCCCCAGATGGTGGTGGTGGCGGCGGGACCGGAGGACTAACGCGCCTCTGCGCGCCATGGGCCTAGGAGCTAGCCTCCTTGGCCCCACCTGTAGTCCTCTAACGCTTCTGGGGGGCTCCGAAACGAGCGACCCGTCAGCGCGACGCAGCCTGTGTCGCCTCTCCTCCTCCGACCCCTCGGAGCTACCTGGGGCGGAGGCACTGCTTGCAGCCCCTTTGCCTTTGTCCAAGGGGCTAGGGGCCACGACGGGGTTGGCGCTGGGAGCTGCACTGGCGGGCTGGGGACCTCCAGCCGGTGCATCGAAGATCCGGATCCCGTGGAGGGGGTCCCGGCCACCAGTCTGGTGAACCGCCATGCTGCTATCGTCGAGGGTCGGCAGCGTGGCCAAGATCGCCGTCCTCAGGCCTGGGTCATCGCAGAGCGCCGGGATGTTCTGGGGGAGTATCAGGGACTCAGGGACAAAAGTTTCCCTAGTAATACCTCCCACCAGGACTACCAGCTTGTCCTAGGACAGATCAGTACCTAGCCCACGCTGGATCCTGCCGATGTCGTTCGGGCCGGTGAACCAATAGCACAGGCGTGGCCTCCTTTGTAGCGGCATGATCTGGCGCTTCAGGAGGTCGTCGACCACGTGCATTGATGTCAGGCCGCCCGTGGCCAAGACCTTGATCCTGTCCAATATGGGCAGGAACTCTGGCGAGAGGGAGGGCTTGCTCCTCCATTGCTTGCGGTCGTGTGCTGTCCCATTGGACGGCAAGATGAGGCGGTCGTTGGCCTCGGTGCTGGCAATCACCCAGTCGCTATGCCAGTTTTCCCACCTCGCTCCACCAAAGGTGGGGATGTAGACTACGGCCGGATATGGCCTCGTCTGGAAGTAGTAGGCCCCAATGTGGTCCCTGGTCTTCCCGGACTTGACCAGCACAAAGAAGTAGCGGAAGAGGGAAGTGTAGGGGGCCACACCTACGAACATCTTGCAGAGGTGGACGAAGATGGTTGTTTGGAGGATGGAGTGGGGCGTGAGGTGTTGAAGCTGAAGCCCGAACTCCTCTAGCAGCAGCAGAAAGAAGGGCGAAATCGGCAGCGCCAACCCGCAAGAGATGTAGGAGGTGAACAGCACGAACTCCCCGGCGGCGAGATCACCAAGGGGGGCAGCGCCGGCACGGATTCTTCCGGTGAGCCTTGGCGCGCTCCACCCAAGCAGGCCACGTACCAGGTTAAGCGCTTCCTCAGACTGAAAGTGGTCAGGATGACCAAGCGAAGCCATGGCGAGTGCGGCGGCGCAGGCGTGGAGTAGAGAAGCATGAAGGCAAAGGGGCACAACCGATTGGGAGAGATTGCGAAAAGGTAACTGCTACACGTGGGGTGAATCCTTTTTCAAGGAAACCTGAATCCTTGTTGAGGGAAACCCTTCCACGCGCCCCTGAATCACCGCAGGAAATCCCGTTCGACGGGCACCAAGGACCAAGGCAACCCAGTCTGTGACACGGGGGCCCGGGTCCACAAGTCATACGGTTTGTGTGCCGGATTTCGGGTGCAGAAAGAGCGAACCGTCGCACACGATAGCGCGCCGCCTTAGGGCCGCTGCAGAAGACAAAAGGTTATCTTTTAAACCAAGGCAGCGGCAACGAGGCGCCCCGCGCGTGGTCCGACGAAACCACCAGGCGTGGGGGCCGCGGGTACAGATATGCAGTTGACGTGACTGAAGGCGGATTGACAGTGGGCGCGTCAGCAGACGCGCTAAAACGGCGCGCCAATCACCGACCAGGTCATGTTGAGGCAAAGTACAAGCTTTGACCCCACCTGCAGGCTCGCATCCTCCCCTGAGGTGGGCCCGGGGGCCACTATCGGTACCCTGAAACTAGGGTACCCCTTACTATTGTATAAAGACACAGTACCCATGCGGCTATCTTTAGTCACGTGGTAAAAGAGCTGTATGTGGGACCAGGCCATGGCTCGCCCCAGCCTCGGGCGACTACTCTGGGCCAGCAACAGCGCCTGACCCCACCACATGGGCGGGTCCGGGGCCGCCACGTGTCCAGAGAAAGTGATATGCTCCAAGGCATCAACAGTGAGTCCGGACCCCCATAGGAGAGTGCCGGACCCCTGTATATACGGTCTAGGCCTCCAAGTTTGGCCCAGGACCTCCACGTGTGCGAACCGGACCCCTAGAATGGGATCCAGACCCCCCGTATGGGGTTCGGGCCACCCACTAGTGGGATCCTAGGGTTCCAGGACAGAACATACCCGGGCCTTAATCAGGACCCAGGCGGGGGTCCAGAGCCGACACATGTCCAGACCTGGTCTGGTGGGATCTAGACCTATCCGCATACACTCCTGCTCCCCACTCAGGCGAAGTCCCGAAGCTGCCATGTGGCATACTGCGCGTGGCATAAGCCAACAGGCGGAACCTGGCATGACGCCTCTGGGCTACGCACGCCTTCACATTCATTACGGATAAGACATGCGCCTGTCCATTCCACTGACAGGCGGCATGCTCAGTCCACGATACGTGGGCCGTGCAGTTACTCACACGTTACCATATCGAGGGCAATGACTCACCATTACTCGTACGTTTCCAAGAAAAGGGTTACTACCTATCAATGCTGCATGGACTGCAGTCATCATGACTCCCGCTGATTACTCATGCGTTACTCTGTCAACATTAGTTATTCACATAATGTATTTCTTCCATTATGCTCCTAGGCCCGCATGTCAGGGCGCAACATCCTTGTATGTGCCTCCCTTAAACTATAAAAGGGAAGGCACACAACGTTACAGGGGACACGCTCAATTACACTCAATACAACTTACACACAGTGGAGGTAGGGTATTACGCTCAGGCGGCCTGAACCACTATAATCCCTTGAGTCCTCTTGTGTTCATCAGGAATTCACCAAACAGGCAACCGCTTAGGCCCCTTCCTCATCTTAGGATTAGGGCGGGTGCATTCCGCCACCCGGTCGGAGGATTTTCCCTCCGACAATTCTTTTCACGGCTCTAAGGTGAACTTCCTTAGGATCGGCTTGGAACCTTGCACACATGCATATGGAAGGCATAATATCCAGTCGAGATGCACATAAGTAGAGTAGAGATCCTATCATCGACCGGTATACCTTTTGATCTACGGATTTACCTCCCGTGTCGAGGTCAAGATGCCCATTAGTTCCCATGGGTGTCTTGATGGGCTTAGCATCCTTCATTCCAAACTTGGTAAGTATGTCTTGAATGTACTTAGTTTGGCTGATGAAGGTGCCCTCTTGGAGTTGCTTCACTTGATATCCTAGAAAATACTTCAACTCCCTCATCATAGACATCTCGAATTTTTGAATCATTATCCTACTAAACTCTTCACAAGTAGATTTCTTAGTAGACCCAAATATGATATCATCAACATAAATTTGGCATACAAACAAATCATTTGCAATGGTTTTAGTAAAGAGTGTAGGATTGACTTTGCCGACTTTGAAGCCATTAGTGATAAGGAAATCTCTTAGGCATTCATACCAAGCTCCTGGGGCTTGCTTGAGCCCATAAAGCGCCTTAGAGAGTCTATACACATGGTTAGGGTACTCACTATCTTCAAAGCCAGGAGGTTGCTCAAGATAGACCTCTTCCTTGATTGGTCCATTGATGAAGGCACTTTTCACGTCCATTTGGTAAAGATTAAAGCCATGGTAAGTAGCATAGGCAAGTAATATACGAATTGACTCAAGCCTAGCTACGGGTGCATAGGTTTCACCGAAGTCCAAACCTTCGACTTGTGAATATCCTTTGGCCACAAGTCGTGCTTTGTTCCTTGTCGCCACACCATGCTCATCTTGCTTGTTGCGGAATACCCACTTGGTTCCTACAACATTTTGGTTAGGACGTGGAACAAGATGCCATACCTCATTCCTCGTGAAGTTGTTGAGTTCCTCTTGCATTGCCAACACCCAATCCGAGTCTCTTAATGCATCATCTACCCTGTATGGCTCAATAGAGGACACAAAAGAGTAATGTTCACAAAAATGAGTGACTCGAGATCGAGTAGTTACCCCCTTATGAAAATCATCGAGGATGGAGTTTACGGGGTGATCTCTTTGAATCTCTTGGTGGACTCTTGGGTGTGGCGGTCTTTGACCCTGTTCTTCTTGATCATCTTCCTTTTCTTGATCATTATCATCTCCCCCTTGACCATTGTCCTCCTCTTGAGGTGGCTCATCTTCTTGATCATCTTCTTCATTGTCTTGAGCCTGGTCCTCATCTTGAGTTGGTGGAGATGCTTGATTTGAAGATGATGATTGATCTTGTGCTTGTGGAGGCTCTTCGGATTCCTTAGGACACACATCCCCAATGGACATGTTCCTTAGCGCGACGCATGGAGCCTCTTCATCATCTAGTTCATCAAGATCAACTTGCTCCACTTGGGAGCCATTAGTCTCATCAAACACAATGTCACAAGAAACTTCAACTACTCTAGTGGATTTGTTGAAGACTCTATATGCCCTTGTGTTTGAGTCATAACCAAGTAAAAGGCCTTCTACAACCTTAGGAGCAAATTTAGATTTTCTACCTCTTTTAATAAGAATAAAGCATTTGCTACCAAAGACTCTAAAATATGAAACATTAGGATTTTTACCGGTGAGGAGTTCATATGATGTCTTCTTGAGGATTCGGTGAAGGTAGAGCCGGTTGATGGAGTAGCAAGCAGTGTTGATTGCTTCCACCCAAAACCGGTCCGGAGTCTTGTATTCATCAAGCATGTTCCTCACCATGTCAAGTAGAGTTCTATTCTTCCTCTCCACTACACCATTTTGTTGTGGTGTGTAGGGAGAAGAGAACTCATGCTTGATGCCCTCGTCCTCAAGAAAGCCTTCGATTTGAGAGTTCTTGAACTTCGTCCCGTTGTTGCTCCTTATTTTCTTGATCCTTAATCCGAACTCATTTTGAGCTTGTCTCAAGAATCCCTTTAAGGTCTCTTGGGTTTGAGATTTTTCCTGCAAAAAGAATACCCAAGTGAAGCGAGAATAATCATCCACAATTACAAGACAATACTTACTCCCGCCGATGCTTATGTAAGCGATCGGGCCGAATAGATCCATGTGGAGTAGCTCAAGCGGCCTGTCAGTCGTCATGATGTTCTTGTGTGGATGGTGGGCACCAACTTGCTTTCCTGCTTGACATGCGCTACAAACCCTGTCTTTGTCAAAATGAACATTTGTTAGTCCCAAAATGTGTTCTCCTTTTAGAAGCTTGTGAAGATTCTTCATCCCAACATGGGCTAGTCGGCGATGCTAGAGCCAACCCATATTAGTCTTAGCAATTAAGCAAGTATCGAGTTCAGCTCTATTAAAATCAACTAAGTATAGCTGACCCTCTAATATTCCCTTAAATGCTACTGAATCACCACTTCTTCTAAAGACAGTAACACCTATATCCGTAAAAAGGCAGTTGTAACCCATTTTGCATAATTGAGAAACTGAAAACAAGTTATAATCTAAAGAATCTACAAGAAAAACATTGGAAATAGAATGGTCAGGTGATATAGCAATTTTACCAAGTCCTTTGACCAAACCTTGATTTCCATCCTCGAATGTGATGGCTCTTTGGGGATCTTCGCTTTTCTCGTAGGAGGAGAACATCTTTTTCTCCCCTGTCATGTGGTTTATGCATCCGCTATCAATGATCCAACTTGAGCCTCCGGATGCATAAACCTACAAAACAAGTTTAGGCCTTGTTCTTAGGTACCCAAACGGTCTTGGGTCCTTTCACATCAGAAACAAGCACCTTGGGTACCAAAACACAAGTATTGGAGCCCTTGTGTTTGCCCCCAACATATTTGGCAACTACTTTGCCTAATTTGTTAGTGAAAACATAAGAAGCATCAAAAGTCTTAAATGAAACATTAGGCTCATTTGATGTAACAGGAGATTTCTTTTTAGGCATTTTAACATGGGTAGAATGCTTAGAACTAGATGTCTCATTCTTATACATAAAAGCATGATGAGACTCAGAATGAGACTTCCTAGAATGAATTCTCCTAATTTTATGCTCAGGATAACCAGCAAGATATAAAACGTAACCCTCGTTATCCTGTGCCATGGGAGCCTTGCCCATAACAAAATTGGACAATCTCTTAGGGGCATTAAGCTTGACATTGTCTCCCTGTTGGAATCCAATGCCATCCTTAATGCCAGGGCGTCTCCCATTATAGAGCATGCTTCTAGCAAATTTAAAATTTTCATTCTCTATCTCATGCTCATTAATTTTAGCAGTTAGTTGAGCTATGTGATCATTCTGTTCTTTAATTAAAGCTAGGTGATCATGAATAGCATCAACATTAATATCTCTACATCTAGTACAAATAGTAACATGATCAACACTAGATGTAGAGGGTTTGCAAGCATTTAATTCATCAATCTTAGCATGTAACATTGCATTCTGATTTCTAAGATTGGAAATAGAAACATTGCAAACATTTAAATCTTTAGCCTTAGAAATTAGTTTATCATTCTCAATCTTAAGGCTAGAAATTGATTCATTCAATTTGTCAATCTTAGCAATCAAACTAGCATTATCATTTTTAAGATTGACAAGAGAATTATCACAAACATTTAACTTCTCAACCTTAGCAATTAATTTGGTGTTTTCAATTCTAAGGTTGGATATAGTGTCATGACAGATGCTAAGCTCACTAGTCAATTTTTCATTTTTCTCTACTTCCTAAGCATAAGCATTTTTAACTTTAACATGCGTTTTGTTTTCTTTAATAAGGAATTCCTCTTGGCTATCCAAGAGTTCATCCTTCTCATTAATGGCACCTATCAATTCATTCAATTTTTCCTTTTGATGCATGCTTAAGTTGGCAAAAGAGCAAGCAAATCAACCTCATCTTCACTACAGCTACCCTCATCACTAGATGTTGTATATTTAGTGGAGGCTCTAGATTTTACCTTCTTCTTTTTGCCGTTCTTTGCCATGAGGCACTTGTGGCCGACGTTGGGGAAGAAGAGGCCTTTGGTGACGATGATGTTGGCGGTGTCCTCGTCGGAGGAGGAGTCGATGGTGCTTTCGTCGGAATCCCATTCCCGACACACATGGGCATCGCCGCCCTTCTTCTTGTAGTACTTTTTCTTTTCCTTCTTCTTCCCTCTCTTGTCGTCGCCCCTGTCACTGTCACTAGAAATAGGACATTTTGCTACAAATTGACCTGGCTTACCACATTTGTAGCACACTTTCTTGGAGCGGGGTTTGTAATCCTTCCCCCTCCTTTGCTTGAGGATTTGGCGGAAGCTCTTGATGATGAGTGCCATTTCCTCGTTGTCGAGCTTGGAGGCATCGATAGGGCGCCTACTTGATGTAGACTCTTCTTTCTTCTCCTCTGTCGCCTTAAATGCGATGGGTTGCACCTCGGATGTGGAGGTGCTGCCTTGCTCGACAATTTGTTTGGAGCCTTTGATCATCAACTCAAAGCTCACAAACTTTCCTATCACTTCCTCGGGAGACATTAACTTATATCTAGGATCACCACGTATCAATTGAACTTGAGTAGGATTGCGAAAAACAAGTGATCTTAGAACAACCTTAACCATTTCATGGTCATCCCGTTTGGTGCTCCCGAGGTTGCGCACTTGGTTGACCAATGTCTTGAGCCGGTTGTACATGGCTTGTGGCTCTTCTCCTTGGTTGAGGATGAATCGACCGAGCTCCCCCTCGATCGTCTCCCGCTTGGTGATCTTGGTCACCTCATCCCCTTCATGCGTGGTCTTTAGCACATCCCAAATCTCCTTGGCACTTTTTAGCCCTTGCACCTTGTTACACTCCTCTCGACATAAAGAGGCAAGGAGTATAGTGGTGGCTTGGTAATCAAAGTGTCAGATTTGGGCGACCTCGTCCGAATCATATCCTTCATCCTCCACGGATGGTACCTGCGCTCCAAACTCAACAATGTCCCAAATGCTAGAGTGGAGTGAGGTTAGATGATGCCTCATTTTATCACTCCACATACAATAATCTTCACCGTCAAAAACCGGTGGTTTGCCTAATGGGACGAAAAGTAAAGGAGTGCATTTAGAAATGCGAGGATAACGTAGAGGGATCTTACTAAACTTCTTGCGCTCATGGCGCTTAGAAGTGACGGACGGAGCATCGAATCCGGAGGTGGAGGGCGACGAAGAGTCGGTCTCGTAGTAGACCACTTTCTTCATTTTCTTCTTCTTGTCGCCACTCCGATGCGACTTGACGCGGGGAGGTGATTCCTCCCTTCCTTTGGCGCCGGACTCCTTTGATGGAGCCTTCCCGTGGCTTGTGGCCGTTTCCATCTCCCTCTTGGCGGATAGGGGAGAATGAAGTACCGGGCTCTAATACCAATTGAAAGTCGCTTAGAGGGGGGTGGATAGGCGGAAACTGAAATTTATAAACTTAAAGCACAACTACAAGCTGGGGTTAGCGTTAGAAATAAAACCGAGTCCGAAAGAGAGGGTGAAAACAAATCAACCAAAAAATAAAGCGAGTGACATGGTGATTTGTTTTACCGAGGTTCGGTTCTTGCAAACCTAGTCCCCGTTGAGGTGGTCACAAAGACCGGGTCTCTTTCAACCCTTTCCCTCTCTCAAACGGTCACCTAGAACGAGTGAGCTTTCTCCTTAATCAAACGGGCCACTTAGACCCCTCACAAGGACCACCACAACTTGGTGTCTCTTGCTTTGATTACAAGTGTCTTGAGAACAAGAATGAGGAAGAAGAAAGCGATCCAAGAACAAGAGCTCAAAGAACACGAGCAAAACTCTCTCTCTAGTCACTATTTGGTCGGAGTGGACTTAGGACTTGGAGAGGCTTTGATTCTATTGAATTGTGTCTTGTATTGATTGCACTAGCTCTTGTATTGAATGAGATGTCTGAAAAACTATGCTTGGAGTGGTGGTGGTTGGGGGTATTTATAGCCCCAACCACCAAACCAACCGTTGGGGAGGCTGTCTATCGATGGGCGCACCGGACAGTCTGGTGCGCCAGCCACATCACCCAACCGTTAGGGTTCTGACGGTTTCGACCGTTGGAGCTCTGACATCTTGGGGCACCGGACAGTCTGGTGCCGCACCAGACAAGCACTGTTCACTGTCCGGTGCGCCTTCTGGCGCTGCTCTGACTCTGCGCGAACTGTCCGCGCACTGTTCCTGTTTGCAGGCGACCGTTGGAGTCGACCGTTGCGCTTCTTAGCCGTTGCTCTGCTGGCATACCGGATAGTCCGGTGACCCACCGGACAGTCCGGTGAATTATAGCGGAGCGGCTGTCCAGAAACCCGAAGGTGAAGAGTTCAGCTTGTATGGTCCCTGGGGCACCGGACACTGTCCAGTGGCACACCGGACAGTCCGGTTTGCTAGACCAGGGTTCTCTTCGGTTTCTTTTGCTCCTTTCTTTTGAACCCTAACTTTGATCTTTTTATTGGTTTGCGTTGAACCTTTAGCACTTGTTGAACATATAATCTGGAGCAAACTAGTTAGTCCAATTATTTGTGTTGGGCATTTCAACCACCAAAATCATTTAGGAAAAGGTTTGACCCTATTTCCCTTTCATCCACTATCGGTAAAAATACTCCTAGAATTATTCTTGGTCGTGTCCACTTCGCGTTGTGCTACTCTGATTGGAGTTCAGGCATCGGGGTTCTGGTTTCACGTGTGTCGGTGAGCTGTCGGGGCAGATCTGTTCTTGCACCGACATGTCTTGCGGTCGGGAGCTGGAAGATGTGTGGAGTCCATCGATCTGGTGATCAACGGTAGCTATTGGGGGTGAAGTAGATGGGCCACTAACCGTAGATCTCGACAGGAATGGTTACAATTAGATTATGAATACCGTTTTGTGCGATGTGATCCATGCCATTGATCTTTGATCTAGCGGTTACGAGTGCATAACAATTCAGTATTGGGTTTGGACTGGTGGATTGCGATCTGAGGGTTGCCGTGGTGTCCTGACTCTGATCTAATCTGGGACGTTTAATTTAGATTCTACGGCTTAGCTCGAAGACAACTGAAACCAAGTACAAATTTTAGCTCATTAACCCCTGTGTTATGGATAATTGGTACCCGCGGTCCAAAAGTCGTATAAATGTAAAAATAAATAGAGAAATCTGTTTTTAGTATAAAAACAAATATAAGAAGCTTAGATAATTCATATTTGGATCATGTTAACTCCGATTTAATCCGTTTAAATTGCGTTGATTCTGGAATGAAATTACCTACTCCATCACAATGTTATCTTTATCATATCATACATTTTTATAATTATATATTTATTTAACATGTATGTTGTAGATTAACCATACTAATCAAAGTTAAATATGCCCATAATTATGAACTGACCAAGATATAATCTCTAATCCGATTGTAACTTGGGTTAAAAATGAAAATGATTTGTAATATTTCCTCACATGATTTATATTAATCAACATAGAATATAATTTTATTGATTAATCACCTAAAACTTCATAAAACCATATCTTTTCAACTGTAACTCCGAATTTAGTGGTTCTCGAATCCACGATCTCGTAGCATCGCGTAGAAGATTCTTATGATGTTTGTTCTCATGATTGGTGTATTGTTATTTTTATGTACTCTTTGTTTATTTGTATGTTTTGCTACGAGTAGCGGTGAGATCACGGGAATCTGAAGACTAACTTGGTACCTGGAATCTCGAGTCTAAGACAAGTTATGCCCTTGACCACTTTTCTTTACCTAATAATGTTCTTGTTAATCACTATGACATGCTCATGTTAATTTGATGGGACCCAATAAGTTTCCCTAGTATTTTTATCCCCTACCTTGCAAACAAAAGCACTATTGGGTAGTTTTGTTATTGCTCTACCTAGTTTTGGGAAATTAATGTTACATTATGATCATGTTCTAGTTATACTGTTGTTTTAATTATTGTTCATGATAAGATCATTGTGTTAATTAGAACATGGAGCGACCACCCAGGAAAACAGTGCTCCCACAAGGTTGGTATGAGACGTCTTTGGCTAACTAATTAGGAAAGCTAGTGGAAGACTACCTTACCCGAAAGGGGCAAGGGCAGTAAGGGAGCTGTGTACAGGGAAGTTCTCAGGTCGATCATGCTGCGATGGCTTTTTGGATGAGGAATTCCTATATTGCCCTTCTCAGAAATCGTAGCGGGTTTTCAGAAGCTAGTGGAACTTTGTAAAGGCCTCGTAGTGTTACCCTACCTCGTCTCCTCGGTAGAGATGAATGTGAAGTCGCGATCCCTTGGCAAATGGGTAACACGACTTGTGGGTAAAGATGTGCAACCTCTGCAGAGTGTAAAACTAGTATATCAGACGTGCTCACGGTTATGAGCAGCTCGGACCCTCACATGAGTAATTTATGAAACTAAACTTAATTTGTCATTCGCATTGCATCGTGGGTATTGTTATTAATTTTAATCTCTTACTTATTTGGATTGGTATCTACTTATACTTAGTAACTGCTAATAAAATTTTGACCAACTCTAAAAAGCAATGCTCACCTTTAACCATCTCCTTTGGTAAGCCTTACACTTCACATGAGCTCCCACCTTTGGTGTGTTCATGCACATTATTCCCTACAACTTGTTGAGCGATGAACGTATGTGAGCTCACCCTCGCTGTACTCACATCCCCCTAGGTCAAGAACAGGTACCGCAGGATGATGCACATGAAGGATGTTGTGATGAGTTCATGAGTGGTTTAGGCCATCGTCTCCCAGTCAACTATTGTTGTTGGATCGATGTCTTCGTATGATGTAATTATTTATTTATTTTGTATAGAACTCTTATAGTAAAGATGTGACATTCGTTTCTGTACCATGAGCCATCATATGTGTGAGGCTTGATCCCAGCATACTTGGTGATTATTTTCACGCCCGGGTTTTGGTGCCCCTAGAACCCGGGTGTGACAATGTGCAAAACAATAAATATAATAAGCAAAAGCTAACTGTTTCATAATCAAAGTTTTGAACCCTTAAACCTCTCCTTTCATGTTGGTAGCCCCATCTTAACCTTGACCATAGATTTGAGTAATAGTCATCCAGTGACTAATAAGTAAAGGTTAAATTGCTTTATTAAGTGAGATAGTAGTAGTATTATCTACATGAACAACTCCAAGAAAATGCTCACACTTGCGTGTCCTAGACTATCAACATAGCGCAAGCAAAGTGCTAGTTGTTCCTTATGAGATACATGACTAGATTCATCAGCTAGAATTGTATAATACTCTTCTTCAATTTCTTGAATGATATGTTTTCTAGTTTCTATAGCACACCATTGGATAATATCATTTTGTATGTCTAGAATAGTTAATGTGCAATTACTCAAAGCGTTCTTTAAAACATAATTGTCCACCTCTACATTATTTGTTGCAAGCCACTTCAAAACTTCAATGAAATTCCCTCTATTATCATTAGATTCTTCACTTTCATCATGCCAACGAAATGTTAATCCTTGCTAAAAAGAAACTTTAAGCATCTAATTGAATATGTCAACTTGATCTTATATAGACGGTGGTCCTCATTACCACCTTCAGAATCTGTTCATCAATTGCCCCTTGTCCCTTATTCACAAATGCGTTATATATTTCTTGTGCTGCATTGCAAGCACTTGTAACACCACCCATATGTAAATCAAGTGTATTATATCTATTCCAACCGTCATCAACAAATGCAAATTGCTTGGTCATTTCCTTTGAAAATAAGTAGCACACAAAACAAAAACGTTGATTCTAGTTTTATAATATATTCAATCCAAGGATATTTACATATATGACTGAATTGCAATCCATATTTCCAATTCTTCTACTTTAAAAATCATTTTCATAAGGTTGGAATGGATCTCTAATAATAGGCTCTTTGAACCTCATCCTGGTCATTGCTATGATAACCTGTAATAGGCTGCCTATCCCATGGATCATGCGGAAGTCGACTAATATCATAAATAGGTGCCGGTGTCGGTATTGGTGTCATAATCCCTTTAGGTGCAAGTGTAGGTAGGCAAGATGACATTATAGTCACATTTTTTCAACCCCTTCTGGTGCATCTTCTTGTTCTTGAATTTGCTCTTGTAGCACATCCCCAATAGATGGGGAAGAGACCTTCTTCTTGGATGCATATTTCTGAAAAACAGATGCAATATCTCCACTTCTCTTCATGCTTCAACAAATCTACAATGAAGTTATACAATATTTAAATTTAGTATCACATGGACTAAAATATTAAAAGTTCCTAGCTAGGATTTTTGGCATGGTAAATTAATTATATAATAATGGTGCCTAACTTGTCCCCTACTTAATTATTTTTCTTGTTTTTGTCCTTGTTTGTACATGGGTTAAGCTGAGCCACTAAGTTTGAGACACACTGAAGCTAGGGGTGCAGAAATGGAAAAACCATTTAGATAGAGTTAGATAATAGGGACAAATAAATGATAAAAAACAGAACTGGCTATGATAATCAATCTCGTTCCTAGGGCTTTCTGTAGACTAAGATGATTATTAGCCAATAATCACCGTGACAACGCAATGTCGTGCACCCGTGTCGGTGCGGCACCACTATCTCCTGGTGTCCCAATTGCTTGGTAGTGCTGCTCATCGAAACTTTATCGTCTAGATATGTTGTGGACTTGTGGTGCCGTCGCGGACTCGCATCAAAGAAACAAAACGAAGATTCTACGAACGATCGCATGTGTACAAGAGTCACTAGGAAGGCTGTAATGTTTTTTATATATAACACCTACATTTTACTGGGCTTTTGAACTAGAGTGGTATGTGGCCCACCAATACCAAATAAGGTAAACTTGGACACAAGTGAGTTTTATGTGTAAATAGGTATTCTAACATTGGTTGTTGGCTCCACATTCGTAACCATCTAACCAATATAACATATATATTTTGTTTTTATTAAAATAAAGTCTACCCATGTGATATATAGAAACTGTAGCAATACATGGCATCTGACACCAGTTTTCACGGTTCCACAGTCGTCATGTGTCACCCGACCTTCCTCTTTCCACTTTATGCCAAAAATAAGGTAAAATTGTGCACGAGTGGTTTTTGTGTATAAGTAGGGGTTCAAACCTTGATTGTTAACTCCATGTTCACACTCACATAACCAACATAACACATACTTTTGTGTTTTATGGGTCCGTTTGGTTGGAGAGCCGTGAGAGCGGAGCGGTTCCATCCTAGATTTTGAGAGCAGGACGACTCCATTCCAGATTGTGAGTGCGGAGTTCCATTTTTTGTTCGGGACCACCATAAAGAGGGAGAAGTGGAATAGTGAGATTCCGCCCATTGTTTTTTAAGCTAGCTTGTCCCAAATCTGATAGGAATATTCTTGATTCCCACCTCAACAAAACAGACCATAAAATAAAATCTACTCAAGTGATATATAAAAAGTGTAGCAATGCACGGGTATCTGACACAAGTTTTTATGGCCATCTTGCTTCACCTTTCCCCTTGCCGTATTATGCAAAAAAGGTAAAATTAAGTGATTTTTGTGCACAAGGGTTCGAACCGTGGCCGTTGTTCCGCATTTACACCCACTTAACTAACAGAACACATATTTTACGTTTTATCTATCTATCTATCTATACTATAAAAGATCCAGTTTTGGTGGGTCTATGATAGCCGTTAGATACACATTTTAATTAGAATCAGATGGTTTGAAAAGAAAACAGCGGGAACACAGAAACATTTTGGAGGCCGGTAGGCACTGGTCAGTGTTTGTTTCGGCGACAAGGCCTTACCGCACTTCGCCAGTCCACGCCGTCGCCAGGGCAATGCTCGACACGATGCGACGAGCTGGCTAGGGTCCCGCAGCGGCGACATCCACCGTGCACGTCTTTGTCGCCGGGGCAGGTGCAGAGACACGGCTGCGGCATGCCAGCATGCGGCCTTCAATGACTCGCTAGAGCAGCTGATAACATAGGGCTACGGGGATGCATGAGAACCACTCACGCTCATAGCATATAGTCTATAAACGATTTAAGAAAAACATATGCATCTCCACAAAGAACTTGTTTAGAGTTTCATTTTTCCATTGTTATATATTATGGTTTTCAAATATTCAATATATGGTTCAAAATTATAACCATGTCTTCTCTATCTTTTTGATTTATGAGTTTTGTAAGGGCTATATGTAACAATTAAAACAATTATCATAACTAATCATGTTGGAAGACCAACACATAACAATAAATTTAACAATATATATATATATATATATATATATATATATATATATATATATATATATATATACGACAGCACTAAAATGCACCTGGGTGCATTCTCTATATTGAATGCACCCAGGCGTAATATATAAATACACCTCGATCAAGCCTCAGCGCGCCCTCGGCCGTCCTGTTCCCGCGCTTCCCTGCCACCCGCCGCCGCCGCGCGCCTCCCTGACCCCGCGCCACCCTCTCCCCCGCAGCCGCCGAGCGCCTCCCTGTCACCGCGCCGTCGCCGTCTCCTCCTTCCTCCAATCCTCTAACCCTAGATCCATGGCCCCACCGTCGCTGCCGCACCTTGAGTCGCCTCGATGCTCCTCCCCTAATTCCTTGGCGATTGTTGTGGCTGGAGATGCTGATCCGATATTGCCGTCTCCGATTGCGACAACGGGAGCGGGTGTACGCGGCGGATCAGGTGATCCCTTGCATCACAAGACGTTGCTGACACCACCGCCTTCAATTCCACCTGGATCGCTGGTCACTCCTGATGCAGCCCAGCTGTTCCATCCGGTAAGAAAAAAACAATCAAAAATTGTTGCTCCACCGTCGTTTATTCAATATTGGTTGCAATTAATGATTGCAACTGCGTGGTTTGTTGATTTTCTGTTGCAACGTTTGTTGCTTGTTGATTGCAACTAGGTCTATCCTCTAATTGCAAACTTGAGTCTCTGTTTTTACTCACTGATTACCATTGCATGGTGTGTTTGTGCTCCAGTGGCAACGTTTGTTGCTTGTTGATTGCAACTAGGTGTATCCTCTAATTGCAAACTTGAGTCTCTGTTTTTACTCATTGATTACCATTGCATGGTGTGTTTGTGCTCCAGTTGCAACGTTTGTTGCTTGTTGATTGCAACTAGGTGTATCCTCTAATTGCAAACTTGAGTCTCTGTTTTTACTCACTGATTACCATTGCATGGTGTGTTTGTGCTCCAGTGGCAACGTTTGTTGCTTGTTGATTGCAACTAGGTGTATCCTCTAATTGCAAACTTGAGTCTCTGTTTTTACTCACTGATTACCATTGCATGGTGTGTTTGTGCTCCAGTTGCAACGTTTGTTGCTTGTTGATTGCAACTAGGTGTATCCTCTAATTGCAAAACTCATGATTGCGTGTTGTTCTGCAGGATGCAAACATACTTGATGTGTTTGTCCCCAGGGTGCAGCAAACATTTGATACAAAGGAAGAAGCCTACCTCTTTTACCTTGACTATGCAAAGTTGGCTGGTTTTAGTGTCAGGACAAAAAGGACTAGTAAAGAAACCAGACACTGGGTTTGCAACCGTGAGGGGTTTCTGAAGCCAGGTCAAGAGAATGAGGAGCCTATGACAAATAAGACATCGATGAGAATTGGTTGCCCTGCTTATGTGAAGGTGAAGGAGGACAAGAAGCGCAATATTTGGTATTTTCATCATGTTCAGGAAGCACACAATCACAAACTTGAACCCTCACCAAGGATGGTGAGATATATGCATTCTCATAAGCAGAGGGAGGCAGCGTTGGATGACCTGTTTGCAATCATGTCAAAGAGTGGTGTGCCAACACAGGCAGCAATGAATGTAATGTCAGAATTATTTGGAGGCCGTCAAAACTGGCCGTTCACAGAGAAAGATGTCCATAACAAGTAGGTCATAAAAAAACTGACATCATATCTTTGTGCGATATATTGACAACAGCATATTTACTTGTTTTTTCTTTTATGGTACAGGAAAGCTGAGCAAGCAAGGGAGGAGAGGGATGGGGACATGGATAAACTGTTCCAATTTTTCAGGGAGTGCAAAGAACACAATGAATACTTTTACTGGGATGTGGATTTTGAACCAAAAAGAAATGTGCTTCGGAGCATTTTTGGTGTCATGCAAGTCAGCGTGCAGAATACAAGGATTTTGGGGATGTAGTCACATTTGACACAACACACAAGACTAACAACAAGCATATGTCGTTGGCCATGTTTGTGGGTTGCAGCAATAATTTGAAAAATGTGTCCTTTGGCCAAGCACTTCTTCGGGATGAAACAATAGACACATTCAGGTGGCTTTTTGAGACCTTTAAAAGTTGCATGGGTGGTCAGCAGCCTTTTGTGATTCTTACAGGTATGCTTTGGCTACAAAAAAATAATTGTCACATAATTACTGCTGTGTTGTTGCAACTGTATCTTTGAAGATGATTGCAATATTTTAAACTGCTTGATTGCAAACCTATTGGGGTTTTTTGCTGATTTTTATTTTTTACACACAGATGAAGATGCAGCGATGAAGGAAGCAATAAGGATTGTGTTTAACAAGACACAACACCGAAATTGCCGATGGCACATAACCAGAACATGGGATTACGAGCTCGAGGAGCTGTACAAATTGCACAATGATAATAATCTAAAGGAGAAACTGCAGTCCCTGATAAACTATCCTCTGGGGCCCACACAATTTGAGGTGGAGTGGAATAAGCTGGTGGATGAATGTGGCATAAGAGAACACCCTGCAATTGTTGCATTGTGGCAGAAAAGGAAGAGATGGATAGCAACATATTTCAAAGGCATGTACTGTGGGCGAATGACTTCCACCCAGAGATCTGAGAGCCAAAACAGGGTTTTGAAAGATGGTTATGTTAACAATGTGACAAGCCTGCATATATTTGCAAAGAGGGTGCTTGACTCGATGCAGCACACAGACCACATGGATGCTGGGGAGTCACACTACTCACAAGTATTTGCCCACACCCCTGAATTTTTTGGTCTGATTGTAAAAAAACTGTTAAACATAAATGATTCCAACTGCTGGTGTGGTGTGATTGCAACCCCACATTAGGTGTGATTGCAACTACTGTATAATTCTACCCAAATATCTGTTAAAAAATGTAAACAAAATGATTGCAACTGCTGGTGTGTTGTAATTGCAACTGCTGGTGTGGTGTGGATGCAAGCACTGAATAACTCTGGGGAATTTTGTTAAACAAACAATGATTACAACTGCTGTCTGGTGTAATTGCAACTGATGGTCTGGTGTGATTGCAACTTCTATATAACTATGCCCAAAAATCTGTTAACCAAACAATGATTACAACTGCTGTCTGGTATAATTGCAACTGCTGTCTGATGTGATTGCAACTGCTGGTCTTGATGCAGACTGAAGTTATCAGAGCCTGCAAATCAAGATTTGATGAGCAACTCAGCAGGGTGTACACCAGGGCTGTGTACAATGAATACAAGAGGGAATATATTAACAGCACAGCTTTTGTGATAGAGCCTGGTCCGGGAGTGGAATGCGGTTACTTGGTGAAACATGAGAAAGGCGATGGGACATTTTGCTGGGCACAACACGCATTCAAGGTGGTGGCTGACAAAGCAGCAGGCGTGTATAAATGCGAATGCATGCAGTGGGAGCATACAGGTGAGATGAATTGCAACCTCGTTACATTAAAAAAAATTAAACATTGATGTTCCTGCATATTTACATTCAAATTGCAACAAAAAAATGCAGGTCTATTCTGCATGCACATAATAAAGGCATTCACCCACCTCCAAGTCCAAAACATACCTGAAAAGTACATTCTAAAGCGATATACACGTAATGCAAGATCTGTGGTTCCGTGGGACCGGCACGATGTGAGTGTTGGTGGTCAAAATGAGACAGAGCAGTCAAGGTTGTCGAAGCTGCTGCCAAAGTTAATGCGACTGGGAAGAGCGGGAAGCAAATCTGATAGAGCATACACTGAAACTATCAGGCACATCGACATGTTAACTCCTGGGATTGAGCTTCTACGAACAGCGGAGATTGGTCCGATTGGTCCGGACGAAGCAACAAATACTGAGTTGCAGCAAGATGCAGAAGGACGGCGGAATATTGGTCCCATTGCACCAACACAATAAAGTTCTGACAACAATATAGAACCTGTTGTGATGCCAACTGGACCTACACCACCACCAGAATCGGGCCACAATCCAGATTCTGCAAACTGCCTCACTGATCTAAGATTGACTGAACCGCCAGTGTCGCGCACGAAGGGTAGGAAGTCTGCCAGTGGGGCTAAATGTGCTAAAAATAGTGTGGAACCTGCTAATCCATACAGCACATATAGTGGGGGTCAGGGCATAAGAGAGTGCCAAACCTGCCATGTTAGGGGGCACTATAGCACAACATGCCCTCAGAACCCAAACAGAAGCAGAGCGGCCGAGAACAAGGACAAAAAGAGAAGTGCAAAAACTGTAGGTTGGACTCCAAGAAAAAGAGGTCGCCCAACAATTAAAAAAGGACTAGATGGGAATCAAGATGAGGCACAGAGTGAGGGGGATGAGACACAGCAATCTGGGTGCACTATGGCGGTGGAGGAGTCAGCAGCACACGCAGTGATTGCAAGAATTAGGAGGGCGACAACTTGCCATGTTAATTACCAGGACGAAAGTGATTAAGAATGACTATGAATCTGACTGAATCTCCAATGTAATATTTCAATTTTATCTTATTTTATAACTCTGTTTAAGTTAAACTCAATAATGACTGTGTGACTGTTCGGAAAACAGTGGACACACATGACCAACCAATTGCAACATCGTAGTTGCGCCGATTGCAACTGTATGTATACACTGAATAATACATGAATATGTGTTATCTGTTTACGTCTCGACATATAATTAAAATATATCTTGTTTTATTATCATATAACAGTTGCTACTACTCATAAACAGGTTTGCAAAGTTTGCCATCATGCTGGTTACAAAACATAGAAATAAAAAGGAGTGGTCATGGTCAGTTGCAACTACGATTACAATTTCAGTTGCAACTGTAACATATATGCTGGTTGCAACTGCCTCATATGGAAGGGCTCCACCTCGCCGGTGGGTACAGAACACAAACATATACACTGGTTGCAACTGCAAAACCATACACTGTTTTGCAACTACGATTATAATCCAGTTGGAACTCTAAAACATACACTGGTTGCAACTGCAATGGCTGGGATTTTTCAAACAATATTGGAAGCTGCAGTTTAGAGTACGATAACAACTAGATGAATAGACCAGTTGCAAATGGAACCAGTGCGCTGGTTGCAACCTAAACAACATTACTGTATTGTTTCTGGACATAACATAACACAACTGATTGTTTCAGGCTACTGCATAACACAACAGATTGTTTTTGCATGAATCTAATTGTTCGACTGACTACTATCCCATTCAATTGGCAACGGACGACCACCAATTCTAAACTTATCAAGCGATCCAGGAATTTCAGCTTGGTTCAAAGGGTGGAAGATCTCGTAATGCAACAGCTCACATCTGTATATCGGGCCCTTGAACTGCAATGGAATAAAAACATCATAATGGTCAGTGACTATATTATGATGCACACATAGAAAACACACAACAAAAAGCACCAAAACAGATAGAAAATCAGTTGACAGCATGGCTAACCGGATTGATTTCCTTGGTCATTTTGTCCCCATCATAATATTCCATGTACTTCCATACAAAAAAAAGACAATCGCTTTGACCTGCTTGCTTTGGCACGTCAATAAAAGGTCGCCTCCACTTGCTAACTCTAGGTAACTTGAGGTTGGAAACTTTCTGGAAGGCTGCATCAATGATTGGGATTTTGGCAAAGACAGCCTTGTGCCGTTCTTCCTGATTAGAACAATTTAGGAAGTAGTCGTTCGAGTCCAGCACATCAATACGCTTATGGATAAAATTGAAGCAATATACAAAATAGTGAGCACCATCTTTGATAGGGACAAAAACCTGGTGCAAGGAAGGAGTAGAAAACTAATTACTAAAAATGGAAAACATATATGAAAAAAAAGTTGCAAGAAAAAAGTATAGACAGTTGCAAAGTATGTGTCCTGGTGATTGCAACTGTAAATGATGGAAAGTTAAAAATTGTTGGTATGAAAAAAGTGGGTTGGGGAAAGGGTCTGCTAACCAATTTTGCTCTTGACAAATCATAATTTTCGCACTCAGACATCAGATGATTCCATACATATATGAAGTCTTCCGTCTCAGATTTATCAGCGTTGAGTACTGCTTCACACGTTGATACATTGAACTGTATGTGTTTTCTAGTTTGGAGAATAAATAAAAAAGAGAAATGATAAATGATTAAATTAGTTTAAACACATAAATGCAAGACAGTATACAAAAAATACATGGTTTTGGAGAAGAAACTTACATAAAAACCAGTGGTCAGAAACACTCTGTATCCACAAGAATCAACCTTGTGCACAATATCATCATGTCGCATGCAGTGCACGAAAAAGTCTATGATTCCTGACTCACCAAGGGTGTCATTAGAAAAAGATGTTAAAATTTCCTCGCCAGTGAGTCCAACAAGAAGGCCAAACTCCAACAAAATTCTCCTGCATCAACAAAAAAACATATGGATTAGTGAGAAGAACAGGAGGATGTGCAACTGCTGGTGTGCTGTGATTGCAACTGTTGGTCTACTGTGATTGCAAAGTACTGAATAACTCTGGGAAATTCTGTTACACAAATATGATTGCAAACTACTGGTGTGGTATAATTGCAACAAGTGTGTTGTGATTGCATGTACTATATAACTCTGGGAAATTCTTTTAAATAAAAAATATTGCAACTTCTGTTATGGTGTGATTGCAACCACTCATTAGGTGCGATTGCTACTGCTATATATAAGTAACTAACTGTTCAAGAAAAATAATTGCTACTTGGTTAGAATTGCAAAATAAAAAGTAAATAGCAGTTGCAACTTGGGAAAACAACAAAAACCTTTTCAGCTCAGGATCAGATGCGATCTTCCGCCTAAGTGCAACAGCCTTGGCCAGGGGTATCTCAGGTCGATTACGAGGGATCTTGAACGGGGATATGTACTCCCTAGGCTTCTTCAGCACTCTATCACCTAGGCGCTTGAATATCATCCTTTGAAACTCACTGAAATCAGCCTGGCCTACTGAGACTTCGTCTTGAGAAAGTCGGATTGGTTGGGTCAAATTGTTGATATCATCATCAGACTCCGCCGGGAACTGGATATAATCAAATGATGAGCTGGGTCCTGCCTGGCCATCAATGCTCTTCTCCAAACTGTCAATCTCAGCTTTGGCCTCCTGACGAAGCATGTTCAACCTATCCTCGTACTGTTGGCGCTGCTCAGCATATTCTTTTGACATTTGTAACTGCAACATCTTCTTTAACTTGGCAGCGGGCACCGGCTTTTCAAAGCTTTGATGTTGTCCTTCAGCTGTTTCTGGATTGCAACCTGTATCCTTTTCTCCTCCGCTTCAACCTTCTTCTCGGCATTAGCCTTCTTCTTCACAACTTCTTCAGCTGCAGCCTTTCTCTTAATCTCAGCTTCTTCGGCCTCAGCCTTTCTCTTAATCTCAGCTTCTTCGGCCTCAGCCTTTCTCTTATCCTCAGCTTCTTCTTCCTTCTTCTTCTCAGCTTCTTCAGCTGCAGCCTTTCTCTTGATCTCAGCTACTTCGGCCTCAGCCTTTCTCTTATTCTCAGCTTCTTCTGCCTTCTTCTTATCAGCTTGTTCGGCTTCAGCCTTTCTCTTCTCAGCCTCCTCAGCTTCAGCATTCTTCATCTCAATCTCAGCCTTCTTCTTCTCAGCCTCTGCCTTCTGTGCGTTGGCAACTTGAATGGACCTATCGCTCCTCCTTGAGTAAGTTATATGATCCTGGTGCAGTTGAGTAGAATAGCCAAATTAACATATTTGTATTATGAAAGTGGATCATTTATATTATAAAAAAAGACACGAATTGCATGAACATACCTGGGCAGTAGGATGCTGCATCCCAGTGTCCCTGCTCAGAGGCTCCTCTTCTGTCTCAGGTGCTCCCTGTTCAGAATATATGATTAATTGCAAGTTGGTATAGGCTATGATTACTACAATCGGTGGGGGCCGATTGCAACTATGGTCTGCTTTCACTTGGGTATCAGATGATCTTACCACAGGCCGTTGATCATTGCCAGGGGGTTTGAGGAAGCCTTCCTCTTGCGAACAGCAATTCATCGTGCACGAGTCGGCTGGCTATTGGGAAGGGACTGTAATTGTAGAAAAAGGGGAAAAAATCATAATATTAATCAGAAAAAGGAGTTGATGGTAATAAAAAACACAATAAACTAACCTCGCCATCAATGCTTGCAAAGTGCTGTGGGGAATATATCATTTGCAATATATCATCAAGACTTCGGACTGCCCCACGTAAATCAGGAGGTGCTGCCAGGGGGAAGAATAAAAAATATAAATGAAAAAAAGGGAATAATCAAGATGAGAGAAAACATTTTTTAAGCATGGAAGACATAGGTACGCTTACTTCTATTCAAATTTCCCTCTTCCAGATCAATGTCATCACCACATGATGGGGTTCTCATAAAATCTAAGCTGTCATCAAGATCTCCACCACTGCAATCCAACTGTATTTCTTCACTATCAACTCCTCCAGATTGGTCTTCCGGTACATTTGAAGTAGTTCCTGATCCTCCATACAAATTTAAAAAAGTGATTGAAAGCACAAAGTGATGTATATGGGCAAAATTGCAACTTGTATGGTGGGTGGTTGCAACAATAATATTATACTGTATGCAATAAAAAATACCTGCTCCTGCTCTAGTGTCAATTGCAACGGGACTCCGTAAAATTTCTTCACCATCACCTCCTCTAGATTGGTCCTCCGGTGCAATTGAACTAGTTCCTGCTCCTGCATACAAATTTAAAAATGATTGTAAACACATATTGATGTGTCTGGGCAAATTGCAACTTGTATGGTGGGTGCTTGCAAACAATAATATTATGCTATATGCAACAAAAAATACCTGCTCCTGCTCTAGGGTCGTTCTTCACCTTCCTCCTGCGCTCTTTGGCAGCTCGCTTCTCAACGATAGCGTCAGCGATAAGCTTCTGAATGCCAGTGTAGCACTCGTGGTGAGCTTTTGCCATAAGGTCGCGGGATATTGTTGAATACTTCGCAGCCTTCTGTGCGTACGACTGGGCTTCACTAGTGCTTTCATCAAACGCCTTCAAGATGTTTAGCTCATCTAACTTCCTACTCCTTCCAACTAAATCAGTAATGCTCTGACCAAAAGAAGATCTAAAGCTAGGGTACTGGTAAAAGACTGGGGGTTGGATATTGAAGGAAGCATGACAGGCGGTATCATGGGATGTGCCAAGCACATCAGCAGATGTCCCAGTAGGTGCTGCTGCTGCTACTGGGTTAGGTGCTGCTGTTGGATTAGGGACTGCTACTGGGGCAGGTGCTGGTACTGGAGCATGTAATATTGCTAGAGCACCAATGGGGACGCCGTAGCACGTGTCAGTGATACTTCTCAACTGAAAGTAAAAAAACAATGATAAAATGATAAATGAATAACAAATTGCAACTATTGTGGAGTATCATTTGCAACTTACCCTGAGGTGTCCAAACTCAGTGGTCCCAGGAGGAACATCTCCCCTGAGATCCTTATTTGCTATAGCATCAATCATCTTGGAGTCCAAGAAAGCACATCGAGGGATTGAAAAAGGACTTGTGTCTAATCCATGTTGCAGGTTGTCGACATAAAGCATCTGCATGTTTTTAACATTAGGTAAAAGACACATGGGTATTTTAGGTTGAATTCATATAATGAAAAAAAGTAAACCAAATTGGCACAGGTGCAATAAGCCAGTTGAAATATAAAATACTAAAATTATTGCTACTTTATGAACAACATAAATTACAAAATACATGTGAATGTGTGAACTAAGTTATCATAAAAAAAATAAAAATAATAAATCAAATTGCAACTTGTAACATATGATAGTTGTAACAGTAAACATAAAAAATTACTACTTGTGTAATTGGAAGAGTAAGTTGCAAGGGCAAAAATTGAATGTGTGTGTTGAGCTTACAGCTACGAAGATCCCGCATCCACTGATGGGTGCGTTAATGCCTTTCTCCGCAAAATCCTTTCTATAAATACGAGCAGCTATGATGAACCTGTCTACTACAGCTTTACACCAGTTCTTGTTGCCCATGTTCTGGATGTCCTGAGTGTACTTTACATCATCAATCCTGATGCGAGTGTCAGTGTTGGAGAATAGCAGACACTGAAATGCTGCCATGAAAAAGGCTCTCAGGCCCAGCTCCCCATTGAGTGTCCTCTTCTGCAGTCTATCAGTGATAACAGATATATTGATACCAGTTATGCGTCTATAAGATTTGCCACAAATTTGCTCCCCCAGCTCGTCCCGCAAGGCACGAGCATCTGCATTAGACATGGGGGGCGGATCACTGCCAACGTTTGGTAACTGCAAAACACACCAAACACTGTGCTCGGTGATTTGAATCTCTTTTCCACCACCAATCTCTAATTTCATCGTTTTTGGGTTAAGCTTCCGCATCAGCCAGCTGAGCAACTTTCTGGACAATAAGTGCGGCTTGAATCTCAGCAGGCCGCCAAACCCCTTGGCAACTACTTCACTTTTCAATTCATCAGATAGAGAATTCACAAGCTTTATAAACTTCCTAGGTGAGCATCGTATAGCTCGTGTCTTAGTTATACCCTTATTTTCATCTCCACCAACAATACCAACATTGTCATCGCCAGACCCATCGCCACCAGGAACAAACTCTGGGTCTTGTTCATCATCACTTTCGGCATCTTGTATAGGAGGAACTTTCAACCTTAATCTCTTCCTCCTTTCCTTCAATTCATTTTTATCTAATTGCTTTCTCTTGTTTTCTACACGGGGAGAGCGAGGACAGTATGAGCGCCTTGCTGGCCTGTGACATTCTGATCTTGATCCATTATAAAAAACACTAAAAAAATGGGAATGAAAAAAACATGAGGGCACAAACACATGGTACAGATCTCATAACCAAAAATTGCTAATCAACAAACTAAAACACACAGTACAAAATAGGAACAAAAAATAGTTGCAATACACACTAATGCTGCACACATACATTAGTACTGGGACAGAATTGCCACATGCGCCATAAGCCAGTTGCAACAAGACTGCTAAAATAATTACTACTGGGACAGTTGCAACAGTGAATTTAAACAAATAACTAGTTGTATATGAACACAGTTATAAAAGACAGGAATGATGTATGTGGTTTGAAAGTAAAAATTATACAGTTGCAACTTATGTCATGGACCAGTTGCAACAAAAGGTACACTGCAGTTACAAAAAAAGTGGAAACATCTGAGTTGATAATCTAGAACACAAACTGCTTATTCAAAAATGAAATGTATCCGCATAAAATACAACAATTAATAATTCCAATCAACGAATAATACTAGTTGCAACACTTGGGGAAAAATGGGGTTTACCAGTCTATTACCGAAAATAACAAAACGAATCCAAAAAATGGGGACAGAGAAACGGGAGAGAGAGCGGATGCGCTTACACGGTGGGCGCGCGCGCAGACTACTCCGGCGCGGTCTACGTCTCCGGCGAGCAAACGATTTTGACGGGAGCCGTTCGCGGAGGATTCGTTCACGGAGAAGTGTGGAGGGGGCCGGAGCGGGAGCGTGCGGGATGGACGAAGACGGGAACGGGAGCGAGCGCACAACGGCTACGGCGAGGGCTAGGTCGCCGGGGAAGAGAAGAGATTGAGCCGTTCGCGGAGGGCCGGGAAAGTGGAAAAGGCGCAGTCGGGGCGGGGAAGTGAAAAGGCGCAATAGTGGAGGGGGGCAGTCGTCGGTTCCGCTGCGTCGGTTCGGCTGTGTGGATCGGTTGGCTCGGACCATGTGCACATGGGCATGTAGGTTGGGCCTGGGTGCATTCTCTATATTGAATGCACCTAGGTGTAATATATAAAAACAGTATATATATATATATGGAGCCCTAAGCTTCCTCTAACCAGAGGAAGCCCAGGCTGACCACCCCTGCAACCTGGTCTAGCCCGGCGCGCACACTGCACCTACTTGCCAAGCCAGGCTGTCGGGTGCGCCCCAACCCACGTCTGTGCATTAAAAAATAGGAAGACATGCATGAGTCAAACACGTTTCACTGCACGCGCGTAAATTTAGAGATATGTGACTATTTTTATTTTTAAATGCTTGATTTCCTTCATAAATATAGGATCGTTGCAACAGACATGCAACTAGACTCGTCAGGACCAATTTATGATATATACTGATACTAATTATGCTACATAGTGTAGATATTTATGCAATTCAGTACACTACGTAAAAATCTGTTACATGCTACATGCACAAAATTAGGATGATAAAAATGTATGATGAAAGGAAATGGATTGGCATGTATGAAAATAAAAAATCATATTTAATGCTTTATTTCCTCTATAAATATAGGATAGCTCCAACAGCCATGTAGCTAGGCTCGTCAGGATCAGTTTATGATATATACTGATATTAATAATGCTACACGGTGTAGATATTTATGCAATTCTATACACTGTGTAAAAATATGTTACCTGTTGCATGCGCATAAAATTAGGATGATAAAAATGTAGAATGAAAGGAAATAGATTGGCATGCATGGAAACAAAAAAATCATATTTAATGCTTTATTTCCTCCATAAATAGATCCCTCCAACAACCATGCAACTAGACTCGTTAGAACCAGTTTATGATATATACTTATACAAATTATGTTACACAGTGTAGGTATTTATGCAATACTGTACACTGCATAAAAAATCTGGCATGTGGTTCACTGGTGGACGCATCTCCAGGTTCGAGCGTAAAAATCTTAAGTTTTAAGCATAAAACCCCTCGGTTATAAGCGTAAATACCGAGCCAATGTGATAGGTTGATATCTCTGGTGGGTTGTATTCACGATCCTATTTTTATGACAGTTTCGAAAAATATGGGAGTCGCATCCATGGGGTTTCTATTTTTAGGCAGATCCAAAATTATGGCAGATTGTTGGAGTTTACATTGCATGCGTAAAAATTTTGGATGATATTTTTGTTTTCATTGCACGCATGCAAAAAGATAGGATGACATGGTTCACACAGAGCATAAATTCAGATACAAAGTCGCATAATTACATACACTGTGTAGCATAATTGATAAAAAAACCTAATATCGGTTCAACTAACAGCCCCGCGGGAATTAGGGACGGTTTTATGGCAACATAAAATCGTATTCATCGTCGTAAAAATCATCACAGGAATGCATAAATAGTGTAAGTAGCAGGCATAAAACATAATTACTGATAACATAAACATGGTTCGGATAGTTCGTCGCCGGGGGACGATCCCGAGGCCGCTAGATCAAAGGACGCCGCCGAAGCCGCCGGATAGGAGGAATTGGTCGTCGAAAGACTCTTGAGCCACCCACGCCTCGCGTGCCCACCATCGCTAGAGACGACCGCGCCTCGCGCTACCCACGTACCTCGTCGCCACCGCCGCCGCTACCGACGCCTACCGCGCCTCGCACACCCGCCGTTGCCATCGGACCTAGGGTGTGCCGCCGACGCCCGTCCGCTTCGGGAGCGCCGTCACCGCTTGCCCGCCCGCTCGAGTCGCCGTCGCTCGTTCCTAGTGGAGTGCCGCCATCGGTCGCCCGCCTCGGGGTAGCAAACTGCCACCACCGCTAAAACCTAATCCCTGACGGTGTGGGTGTGTTTTTATAGCAGCCCGGATCTGGTCCGGCTCGATCAGATTGCACCGTCTAATCTGAGCTTTTTCTAGTTATTGGAAGCACTTGGCTCATAATATAATATATATATATATATGGTATATATAATATTTCATTATCACGCGCGTGCCACGCGTGCACTTTCACTAGTTAAAATAAAGTCTAACTAGAACAGTAGCAATGCACGGACCTCTCACCTCTGGCCATATAAGTAACTGTTGACACCTGAGCACGTGGAATTTGTGCTTGGCCGTGGACGGGTACCCGGCATTCGACAAGGCGTTGCCGACGTTAGCAGACGAGGGCGCGTTCGACACGTGCAGACCAACGTGGAAGGCAGGGCCGGGCAGGAGTTTCGGTGTTCCGTTGGTTTGGTTAACTGTATGAATCCACGCGCACGCGTGGGAGGGGCAATGTCGCACGTGCATCTGCAGCATGACCTGAGTAAGAGGCGAGGAGGATAGCCTTGTTGCTGTCCACATTGAACGCGAGGTTGCTCCTCCTGACCAATCGAAAAGGGCATCGGCCAAAGAGGAAAGAAGACGAGATCGACTTGGTAACGGAAGGATAGAATGGCCATACACATCACACGTTATTATTCTCATTTTTTACTATATCCAGTAATGATCGAAAATGTACTGCCGCTTATGGTTCATGGCCACAACCGACAGTGGTAGTTTAGCTATCACGGAAGGTTCTTGCTTCTTCAGTCACTAATAATAAGCTGTTTTTTTAATATAGCATTTTTTTTGTATAAGCTGTTTTTAAAATATAGTAGCATTTTTGTATGTGGTTGGATAAATGTTATGTTAAAATTATATTATACAAAAACAATATAAAACTATATAGTCAACAACGACCTTTTAATTTAAAATGCTCTATATGTCCAAATATCGGACACAAGTTAATTCTCGAATCGGATATGTGATGCTTAACAATGCTGAATGAAGACAAAGTCAATTAATACAGAACTTGACCAGATTTATAACTTTTCAGTTAACAACTTTTTATTTGAGTTCTTTTAGAGCTAGTATCAAATATAAAATATAAGATTTAAAATTGTATTAACATCAATTGTATAGTCACATATGTCACATAACTAAGCTTTTATGGGTGTTCGAGAGAAGGTAAACAAGTGTTATGAGTTTGAATCCTAGAAATACATATTTTCAGATTTTTTTTTACTAGCGTGAGTCAGGGAGTGGATATCGAAGAACACCACTTGAAACATGAAAAACTTACTCTTTCTATCATGAAATACCCCTCCGTTCCAAAACGATAAGCGAATTTTGTATAGACAAGAAGTAAATTATAAAATTTAACTACAAACTAGTCAACAAATTTGTGACATGACATAACTTTGTGTCAATAAACGGCTTGTATTCAAAGTTCTCGCAAAACGATATCCGTTCCTCGGTGATAACATATTATAATAGATATTAAGGGTTAAATTCTATTTTATTTCATTTTTCTAATTAAAACATGTTTATTATTCGAGGATTGAGGATGTATACATGATTTCCAATTGTTCTAATAAGTCAAACCATTCTAAGGGGTGTTTGGGATGGCTTTAGATTCTAGCTCCAGTGTGAAGCTCTAGTTTATAATATTAATATAAATAGTTTTTAAAACATTTTTAATCTAAATAATAAATAAAATGACTTATTTAAATGTCTTCTTGTCGGGGACCATAATTAGGGGTACCCTCAAGGCTCCTAATTCTCAGCTGGTAACCCCCATCAGCATGAAGCTGCAAAGGCCTGATGGGTGCGATTAAGTCAGGGATCAGTCCATTCGAGGGACACGATCACGCCTCACCCGAGCCTAGCCTCGGACAAGGGCAGCCGACCCCGGAGGATTTCCGTCTCGCCCGAGGCCCCCCTTTTAGCGGCGAACATATTCCCGGCTCGCCCGAGGCCCTGCCTTCGCTAAGAAGCAACCCTGACCAAATCGCCGCACCGACCGACCAAGTCACAGGAGCATTTAAAGCAAAGGTGGCCTGACACCCTTATCCTAGCACGCACCCCCCGCCGGCAGAGCCGAAGTGACCGCCGTCACTTCGCCGCTCCACTGACCGGCCTGACGAAAGGACAGTGCCGCCTACGCCACACCGACTACAGTGCCACTGGACAGAGTAAGACTGACAAGCGGTCAGGCCCTGCCGGAGGCACCATAGGAAGCTCCGCTTCGCCCGACCCAGGGCTCGGACTCGGGCTAAGTCCCGGAAGACGGCGAACTCCGCTCCGCCCGACCCAGGGCTCGGACTCGGGCTAAATCCCGGAAGACGACGATCTCCGCCTCGCCCGACCCAGGGCTCGGACTTGGGCTCGGCCCCAGAAGACGACGATCTCCGCCTCGCCCGACCCGGGGGCTCGGACTCAACCTCGGCTTCGGAGGAGCTTCCACATCGCCCAACCTAGGGCGTAGACCAGCCACGTCGACAGGAGGCGCCATCATCACCCTACCCCGAGCTGACTCGGGCCGCAGGGAACAAGACCGGCGTCCCATCTGGCTCGCACCGCCAGATAGGCAATGATGGCGCCCCGCATGCTCTGTGACGACGGCGGCTCTCCGCCCCCTTACGGAAGCAAGAGGACGTCAGCAAGGGCTCAACCGCTCCAACAGTTGTCCCTCCGCCAAGCTCCATCGCTCCTTCGACGGCCACGACATCACACCAGCTGGGTGCCAAGATCTCTCCGGCTGCCACAACGGCATGTACCTAGGGCGCTAGCTCACCTCTGCTAGACACGTAGCACCCTGCTACACCCCCCATTGTACACCTGGATCCTCTCCTTACATCTATAAAAGGGAGGACCAGGGCCCTCTTAGAGAGGGTTGGCCGCGCGGGGACGAGGACGAGAACAGGCGCTCGCCTGGAGCCGCTCGCTCCCTCTCCCGCGTGGACGCTTGTAACCCCCTACTGCAAGCGCACCCGACCTAGGCGCGAGACAAACACGAAGGCCGCGGGATTCCCACCTCTCTCACGCCGGTCTCCGGCCGCCTCGCTCTCCCCCCTTCGCGCTCGCCCTCGCGCTCGACCCATCTGGGCTGGGGCACGCGGCGACATTCACTCATCGGCCCAGGGACCCCCCGGTCTCGGAACACCGACAGTTGGCGCGCCAGGTAGGGGCCTGCTGCGTGTTGACGAGCAGCTTCCCGTCAAGCTCCAGATGGGCAGTCTCCAGCAACCTCTCCAACCCGGGACGGTGCTCCGTTTCGGGAGTCTTGAGTTCATGTCCCTCGACGGCAGCTACGACATGATACTCCTTCCACCGCCGTGCGACAACAACAGTGGCGGCCGACAACCCGCCTGCCGGCGGCGGAATCGGCGACGTCTTCCCCGCATGGTGGAAGAGCAACCTTCGAGCTCACCCCGCCCTCTCCCCCGTCGACGGAGGAGGAGGCGGGGCAACCAAGGCCAAGCAGGAGACAGCGCCTCGTCGGCTGTCGAGCGAGTCGACGGTCCCGGCACCCCAACGGGGGGCGCACCAGGCGTCGACCTCGCGTTTGAGACGAAGGCGAGCGCCGTCTCCCCACGACACACCAATCCCGAGCAAGCGGACGACGCCAGCACGCTCGCGAAAAGCTTGTTGGATGTCACCCTCGTACCTGAGACGACGGCGCAGTCAGTCCCCGACGCGACCTTATCGCCGCCCGTCGACCAAAAGGTACCGATCGATTCCCATCCCGCGTCTTTTGGGTTCAGCCTCAACCCGTCTAGCGACTTCGCTTTGGCGGGCGCTCTCGTCGAGGCAAATCCAGACCCTCTGGGGTTTCGTGTGCGGTCACCTTGGGACCGGCTGACGGACGTCTCGACCTACGGGCCCTCTGGGTCCGAGGAAGACGACGAACCCAGCATCTGTTGGGATTTCTCTGGACTTGGTAACCCCAGTGCCATGCGAGACTTCATGACCGCATGCGACTACTGCCTTTCCGACTGTTCCGATGGTGGCCGAAGCCTCGGCGACGAGGATCACGGCCCAAGTCGCGAATGCTTCCACGTCGATCTAGGGGGTCCCCCCGAAGGCAGCCATCTCAGCATGCCGGAGGACGGTGACCTCCCTAGGCCGGTGCCTCGCGTTGACATCCCACGGGAGCTAGCTGTGGTCCCCGTTCAGGCGGGGGGTCATGACCCACAGCTCGAGCAAATCCGCGGGGTGCAGGCCAGGCTCGACGAGGGAGCAGGAGCGCTGGAGCCGATCCGTCGGGACGTCGGGCAGGCATGGGCGGGCCAACCTCCGGCCGAAGAAATACGTCATCTACCCCAGGGCTTCCAGCACCGCATCGCCGACGACGTCAGGCTCAGGCCACCACCCGCATCCAGTGGGGTCGGCCAGAACCTAGCGGCAGCAGCAATGCTTCTTCGCGCGATGCCAAAGCCATCAACCACCGAGGGGCGGCGAATCCAGGGAGAACTCAAGAATCTCCTGGAAGGCGCCGTGGTCCGACGGGCCGAGAGCTCTGCCTCCTGAAGGCAGGGGTACCCCTCGGAACCTCATGCCGCGACTTCCCGATTCATGCGGGAAGCCTCGGTCTACACCGGGCGCACGCGCAACACCGCGCCTGCGGCCCCGGGTCGCCTCGGCAACGAGCACCACCACCGCGACCGACAGGCCCACCTCGACGAGAGGGTGCGCCGAGGCTACCACCCCAGGCGTGGGGGACGCTACGACAGCGAGGAGGATCGGAGTCCCTCGCCCGAACCACCTGGTCTGCAAGCCTTCAGCCGAGCCATCCGACGGGCGCCGTTCCCGACCCGGTTCCGACCCCCGGCTACTATCACGAAGTATTCGGGGGAGACGAGACCGGAACTGTGGCTCGCGGACTACCGTCTGGCCTGCCAGCTAGGTGGAACGGACGATGACAACCTCATCATCCGCAACCTCCCCCTGTTCCTCTCCGACTCCGCTCGCGCCTGGTTGGAGCACCTGCCTCCGGGGCAGATCTCCAACTGGGGCGACCTAGTCCAAGCTTTCGCCGGCAATTTCCAGGGCACGTATGTGCGCCCCGGGAATTCCTGGGACCTCCGAAGCTGCCGACAGCAGCCAGGAGAGTCTCTTTGAGACTACATCCGGCGATTCTCGAAGCAGCGCACCGAGCTGCCCAACATCACCGACTCGGATGTCATCGGCGCGTTCCTCGCTGGCACCACCTGCCGCGACCTGGTGAGCAAGCTGGGCCGCAAGACCCCAACCAGGGCGAGCGAGCTGATGGACATCGCCACCAAGTTCGCCTCCGGCCAGGAGGCGATCGAGGCTATCTTCCGAAAGGACAAGCAGCCCTAGGGCCGCCCATCGGAAGGTACTCCCGAGGCGTCAACTCAGCGCGGCGCCAAGAAGAAGGGCAAGAAGAAGTCGCAAGCGAAACGCGACGCCGCCGACGCGGACCTTGTCGCCGCCGCCGAGTACAAGAACCCTCGGAAGCCCCCCGGAGGTGCCAACCTCTTCGACAAGATGCTCAAGGAGCCGTGCCCCTATCACCAGGGACCGGTCAAGCACACCCTTGAGGAGTGCGTCATGCTTCGGCGCCACTTCCACAGGGCCGGGCCACCCGCGGAGGGTGGCAAGGCCCGCGACGACGACAAGAAGGAAGATCACTAGGCAGGAGAGTTCCCCGAGGTCCGCGACAGCTTCATGATCTATGGTGGGAAAGCGGCGAACGCCTCGGCTCGACACCGCAAGCAAGAGCGCCGGGAGGTCTGCTCGGTCAAGGTGGCGGCGCCAGTCTATCTAGACTGGTCCAACAAGCCCATCACCTTCGACCGAGACGATCACCCCGACCATGTGCCGAGCCCGGGGAAATACCCGCTCGTCGTCGACCCCGTCATCAGCGACGTCAGGCTCACCAAGGTCCTCATGGACGGAGGCAGCAGCCTCAACATCATCTACGCCGAGACCCTCGGGCTCCTGCGTGTTGATCTGTCCTCTGTCCGGGCAGGCGCTGCGCCCTTCCATGGGATCATCCCCGGGAAGCGCGTCCAACCCCTCGGACAGCTCGACCTTCCCGTCTGCTTCGGAACACCCTCCAACTTCCGAAGGGAGACCCTGACGTTCGAGGTGGTCGAGTTCCGAGGGACCTACCACGCGGTACTGGGGAGGCCATGCTACGCGAAGTTCATGGCCGTCCCCAACTACACCTACCTGAAGCTCAAGATGCCGGGCCCCAACGGGGTCATCACCGTCGGACCTACGTACAAACACGCGTTCGAATGCGACGTGGAGTGCGTGGAGTACGCCGAGGCCCTCGCCGAGTCCGAGGCCCTCATCGCCGACCTGGAGAGCCTCTCTAAGGAGGTGCCAGACGTGAAGCGTCACGCCGGCAACTTCGAGCCAGCGGAGACGGTTAAGTCCGTCCCCCTCGACCCCAGCGGTGACACCTCCAAGCAAATCCGGATCGGCTCCGGGTTCGATCCCAAATAGGAAGCAGTGCTCGTCGACTTTCTCCACGCGAACGCCGACGTCTTCGCGTGGAGTCCCTCGGACATGCCCGGCGTACCGAGGGATGTCGCCGAGCACTCGCTGGACATCCGAGCCGGAGCCCGACCCGTCAAGCAGCCGCTGCGCCGATTCGACGAGGAGAAGCGCAGAGCTATAGGCGAGGAGATTCACAAGCTAATGGCGGCAGGGTTCATCAAAGAGGTATTCCATCCCGAATGGCTTGCCAACCCTGTGCTTGTGAGAAAGAAAGGGGGGAAATGGCGGATGTGTGTAGACTACACTGGTCTCAACAAAGCATGTCCGAAGGTTCCCTACCCTCTGCCTCGCATCGACCAGATCGTGGATTCCACTGCTGGGTGCGAAACCCTGTCTTTCCTCGATGCCTACTCGGGGTATCATCAAATCAAGATGAAAGAGTCTGACCAGCTCGCGACTTCTTTCATCACACCCTTCGGCATGTACTGCTATGTCACCATGCCGTTCGGTTTGAGGAATGCGGGCGCGACGTACCAGGGGTGCATGAACCATGTGTTCGGCGAACACATTGGCCGCACGGTCGAGGCCTATGTCGATGACATCGTAGTCAAGACGAGGAAAGCCTCCGACCTCCTTTCCGACCTTGAAATGACATTCCGATGTCTCAAGGCAAAAGGCGTCAAGCTCAATCCCGAAAAGTGTGTCTTCGGGGTGCCCCGAGGCATGCTCTTGGGGTTCATCGTCTCCGAGCGGGGCATCGAAGCCAACCCGGAAAAAATCGCAGCCATTACTAGCATGGGGCCCATCAAGGACTTGAAAGGCGTACAGAGGGTCATGGGATGCCTCGCGGCTCTGAGCCGTTTCATCTCACGCCTCGGCGAAAGAGGTCTACCTCTGTACCGCCTCTTAAGGAAGGTCGAGTGCTTCACATGGACCCCTGAGGCCGAGGAAGCCCTCGGGAACCTGAAGGCGCTCCTCACAAAGGTGCCTATCTTGGTGCCCCCAGTTGCCGGAGAAGCCCTCCTGGTCTACATCGCCGCGACCACCCAGGTGGTTAGCGCCGCGATTGTGGTCGAGAGGCAAGAAGAGGGGCATGCACTGCCCGTTCAGAGGCCGGTCTACTTCGTCAACGAGGTACTGTCCGAAACCAAGATTCGCTACCCACAAGTCCAGAAGCTGCTGTACGCGGTGATCCTAACGCGACGGAAGCTGCAACACTACTTCGACTCTCATCCGGTAACTATGGTGTCATCCTTCCCCCTGGGGGAGATCATCCAGTGCCGAGAGGCCTCGGGTAGGATTGCAAAGTGGGCAGTGGAGGTCATGGGCGAGACAATATCGTTCGCTCCTCGGAAAGCCATTAAGTCCCAGGTCTTGGCGGACTTCGTGGCTGAATGGGTCGACACCCAGCTACCGACGGCTCCGATCCAACCGGAGCTCTGGACCATGTTCTTCGACGGGTCGCTGATGAAGACAGGAGCCGGCGCAGGCCTACTCTTCATCTCACCCCTCGGAAAGCATCTACGCTACGTGCTACGCCTCCACTTCCCGGCGTCCAACAATGTGGCCGAATATGAGGCCCTGGTCAACGGGTTGCGAATCGCCATCGAGCTAGGGGTCCGATGCCTCGATGCTCATGGTGACTCGCGGCTCGTCATCGACCAAGTCATGAAGAACTCCCATTGCCGCGACCCGAAGATGGAGGCCTACTACGATGAGGTTCGGCGCCTGGAAGACATGTTCTACGGGCTCGAGCTCAACCACATCGCTCGGCGCTACAACGAGACTGCGGACGAGCTGGCTAAAATAGCCTCGGGGCGAACAATGGTTCCCCCGGACATCTTCTCCCGAGACCTGCATCAACCTTCCGTCAAGATCGACGACACGTCCGAGCCCGAGGTACCCTCGGCCCAGTCCGAGGCGCCCACGGCTCAACCCGAGGCGCCCTCGGCTCAGTCCGAGGCACCCTCATCTCGTCCCAAGGCGCCCTCGGTTCAGTCCAAGGTACCCTCGGCCCCCGAGGGTGAGGCACTGCGCGTCGAGGAGGAGCAAAGCGGGGTCGCGCCTAATCAAAACTGGCAGACCCCGTACCTGCAATATCTCCACCGAGGAGAGCTGCCCCTCGACCGAGCCGAGGCTCGGCGGGTGGCGCGGCGCGCCAAGTCATTCGTCTTGCTGGGAGATGAGAAGGAGCTCTACCACCGCAGCCCCTCAGGCATCCTCCAGCGATGCATCTCCATCGCCGAAGGTCAGGAACTCCTGCGAGAGACACACTCGGGGGCTTGCGGCCATCACGCAGCGCCTCGAGCCCTTGTCGGGAACGCTTTCCGGCAAGGCTTCTACTGGCCGACGGTGGTGGCCGACGCTACCAGAATCGTCCGCACCTGCGAAGGGTGCCAATTCTACGCGAGGCAGACCCATCTGCCCGCTCAGGCTCTGCAGACGATACCCATCACCTGGCCTTTTGCGGTGTGGGGTCTGGACCTCGTCGGCCCCTTGCAGAAGGCACCCGGGGGCTACACGCACCTGCTGGTCGCCATCGACAAATTCTCCAAGTGGATCGAGGTCCGACCCCAGAACAACATCAGGTCCGAGCAGGCGGTGGCGTTCTTCACCAACATCATCCATCGCTTCGGGGTCCCGAACTCCATCATTACCGACAACGGCACCCAGTTCACCGGTAGAAAGTTCCTGGACTTCTGCGAGGATCACCACATCCGGGTGGACTGGGCCGCCGTGGCTCATCCCATGATGAATGGGCAGGTGGAGCGTGCCAACGGCATGATTCTACAAGGGCTCAAGCCTCGGATCTACAACGACCTCAACAAGTTCGGCAAGCGATGGATGAAGGAACTCCCCTCGGTGGTCTGGAGTCTGAGGACAACGCCGAGCCGAGCCACGGGCTTCACGCCGTTCTTTCTAGTCTATGGGGCCGAAGCCATCTTGCCCACAGACTTAGAATACGGCTCCCCGAGGACGAGGGCCTACACCAACCAAAGCAACCAAGTCAGCCGAGAAAACTCGCTGGACCAGCTGGAGGAGGCTCGGGACCAGGCCTTGCTACACTCGGCGCGGTACCAGCAGTCCCTGCGATGCTACCACGCCCGAGGGGTCCGGTCCCGAGACCTCCAGGTGGGCGACCTGGTGCTTCGGCTGCGACAAGACGCCCGAGGGCGGCACAAGCTCGCGCCTCCCTGGGAGGGGCCATTCGTCATCGCCAAGGTTCTGAAGCCCGGACATACAAGCTGGCCAACAGCCAAGGCGAGGTCTACGACAACGCCTGGAACATCCAATAGCTACGTCGCTTCTACCCTTAAGATGTTTTCAAGTTGATCATATACCTCGCACCCACGCAAAGTTTAGTCATCAAGGAAGGGTCGGCCTCGCCTCGGCAAAGCCCGACCCTCCCTCGGGGGCTAAAAGGGGGGGAACCCCCTCTGCGTCGAAATTTTCCTCGAAAAAAGTTCTTTTCTACCAGAATGTCTTTCGCGCTTTTTGGCTACTTCGAAAGTGGATCCTGAAAACGACGGAGTAGACGTAAGCAGCCAAGGCTGACCGAGCCGAGGGACTCCTGCGCCTCTGGGATACGGATACCTCACTCATCACCTTCTGCGATAAGTAACTCACGTTCGGATAAGTGATTCTTCGGACCGAACAAGTCTTCACGCCCGAAAGCTCTTCTGCCGAAGCGATCCTCCGAGCCTTCTCGACTGCGTCGGTGACAGAGCCCCATGGACGGGTAAGAGTGCGCGTAAGCGGCAAGGTCGACCGAGCCGAGGGATTCCTACGCCTCCGAGATACGGATACCTCACTCATCACCTTCCGCGAGAAGCAACTCTTGCTCGCACAAACATTTCTATTACCAACAAAAAAGTCCAGATACTCGAAATAAAAGGAAAAGAGAGGCAGCTTTACAACACGGCGAGGGTGTGTTTAGGCCTCGGCGGCCGCAGGAAACACACGCTACAAGACAATCCGATCCTGCAGGCTCGGATCTTGACGACTGAAGGGAGCAGCAGCACCCTTGGCATCAACGACACCTTCGGCGAGGGCCGACCTAGCCTCGGACGGCGACACGGTCCGAGGATCTCCACTCTAGAGGACGATGTCATCACCACGCCTGGGCCATCGCCGCTAGGGTCTTCTCCGGGAATCCGGCCTGAGCAGGCGGCTCGGCCGGTCGCCCCGGGGCCTCGGCCAGTTACCTTCCAAGGACGTCAATCCGGCCCGAGCAGGCGGCTCGGTCGGTCACCCTGGGGCCTCGGCCAGCTGCCCTCCGAGGACGTCAGCTCGACCCGAGGCCTCGGCTGGTCAATTCCGGCGTCGGTCCCGCCGACGGACGACCCGGCCAGGCTCCGGCCAACCAGGTTTCCTTTTCAAGCCAACTCTGCCTCTGCCCATGTTGACGCCGCTACCCCTAGCCTCGGCTCATCGAAGAGCGGCCGAGGGGTTCCTTTAACTAAGTTAGAGAAGCCTTGGACAACAAGGCCGACCGAGCCGAGGGACTCCTACGCCTCCGGGATACGGATACCTCACTCGTCACCTGTACACGGGGCGACTCACGCTTGGTGAAGCGGTTCAGACAACCAACAGGCGAGTTTCAGTGCTCGGAAAGGAGGAAAATACACGGCTCCGTGCCAAAACTACATACATGTTCAGGCCCCGACAGCCACAATGAACAAAAACACCGGCACTCAAGGTGCCATTACAAACGGAACTCCGGTTCCACCTCCGCAGGTACGAACAACCCCACTCGACGGGGGAGAGGCCTGTGGAGCAACAGAAGACCGACGAACGGCTCGCCTTCGCCCACTCCAGCAGCAGCGACAGCGACCCCCTCTACGGGTGGCCAAGCCGTAGCGGGAATGGCCTCAGGGCGAATGCCGCTGTAGCCTTGCCCTCGCCCACGACCGATGCTCGAGGGGCGAGGACAAGTACAAAGAGCCGGAGGCCCGGAGCGCGGATGGTGGCGGTGATCCCGTCGGTGACGGGGACTTCTCGAGCCGCCTCCGCCTCGGCACCGATGACGGGGGCCGTCAGCCCGCCGGCAGATCCCCGCTCGGATCCTCTCGGACGAGCGGGGCACCGACCTCCCCGCGGAGGCACCGTACCGGTGCGAAGGCGGGACCGCCCCAGAACACGAACGCCGCCCTAGCAGCACGCGACATCTTGGGCGGTCCTCCCGTGCACACGGCGCGGCAGCCACTTTCCGGCGGGGGGAGGCACCGGGGGCCAACCCGACGAGCCCGACGCGCTGGGGCTGACGACGCCCGCCGTCGACCGGCCCCGCGTTGTCGAAGTCCGACCCGCCCGCAGGGCCAGCGAGCGCCCTCTCCCTCGAACGCCGCGGGAGAGGGTGACCCACGAGCCCGCGCGGAAGGTAGAGCTCCGGCTCAGCCCGGCCACCACCCCAGCGAGGATGATGAACATCCTTGAAGCTGAGGGTGGGACCAAGATCGCAGCCCGGCTCGCTCTCCCCCACCATCAAACTGGAGGTCACCGTCTTGGGTGACCACCGGTGGAGGGGTGCAGCCGGGCTGCATGATGAAAATCCTTGAAGCCGAACGATGGCTGAAAGGTACCAACTCCCGCGGAGTTGCGTTCCCCCAACGACGAGGCGGAAAGACGGCAGATCTCCCCCATCCGGGGGCCTGGAAGGTGGAAAGACACGATGCATAAGGGAGCGCGAAGACATGGTCGCCCTCCAAAGGGGTCACCCTCCTTTTAAGGACGGTCCTCCCTACTCGCGCCCCCAGCCGTCACGGGCTGAGTCTTCTCCAACACACTCCAAGGTCCTCCCCTACGGCGCGGGGGCTGGGTCCCACATGTCATGCAAGCCAACTCAGGGCAGAAGAAGCCAAACCGCCGCGCGCGGTGCACACAACCGCCCAGCGGTTACAAGCGACCCTCCATTTTTGCCTAGACCAACGGGCGAAAGGGTGGGCAGCCATGCAGGCGGCATGCAACCGCGCCAAGTGGGCGCGCTCCTCTGACTCCCAACACGCCCGGCATAGAGGCCCAGGCCCACGCGTCGTGCAACCGGTGCGCCGTTTGCTACGTGTGAGTAACTGCATCGCCACCCGCACCACCACCGCACCTCCTCGACTGCGGAACCAATACCGCGACTCGAGGCGACCCGGCGCGCGGCCCAGCAGCGCCAGCCTGGCGCGATGGTCAACACGGCCAGAAGTGGGCCGGCAGTAATGGCGGTGGCAGGCGAGCAGGCGCAGCGGTCGCGTCGTCAGCCAAGCTTACGTCCCATCCGGGGGCAGCGAGAGAACCCTCTCCCACGGCGTGAAGACGACGCGCCCGTGATCCGTTCCTCGAACGGCTCGCGCACGCGTGACGGTCGCCTCTCCAACCACTCGCCCCGTCACATTAACTCCACGACGGGACACGCGGCGCCTCTGGCAGGAGAAGCAGGCGACGCTTCCCCTTCGCCAAAATGAACGCATCCAAAAAGGTACGCCGCGTCGTTCGATTTCTTTTCCTCTTTCTCTCTCTTGCAACAGGGACCGGGAAAGGGGGATACCCCGAAAAGGATCCTTCCCCGAGAAGGAACCAGGCTCCGAGCCCCCCTACTGATCAGAGGTTCGAAGGCTGGCCCCCCGGAAGGGTTCAATAGCCGCTTCAGATCGCGTGGGCCCTACACCCACTACTGGTCAGGGGTTCGAAGGCCGGCCCCTCGAAAGGGTTCAATGACCGCCTCAGGCTGCTCGGGCTCCACGCCCAATACTGATCAGGGGTTCGAAGGGTTCACAGCCGCCTCAGACACCGAGCGAGGGATGACCATGGGTACGTTCGATACATAACCAAGGCTCGGGCTGCGCTCCCGAGGTACCCTAGGACATTTCCGAGACCGGCGGGAACGATCTTGTAACAGAATCCCACCAGAGGGAGGCATCGAGCCCTCGGACCCCGTCGCCAGGGGACCGGGTCTGGCAGATCACCCGCAGGTACTTTTGGGCGTGCCTCTGGGCCCCTAGCCGACCCCTAACGAACGGGGCACGGACGTCCACTCGGATTACCCGCTTGCAGCTCGTCGGAGACACCATGTTCGACGCCCATCGAGGGCAACATGGCGCTTTCCCCCCTCCTCCTTGCGGAAAGGCGACGCAGGGGCGTATGTAAAAAAGCCAAGTCTACCCCTGACCGCCCTCTCGCTCTGTGCAGAGGCTCGGGGGCTGCTCTCGCAAACCCGGCTTCGGCCGAACTGTTGACAGCGTCAACATACCAGCTCGAGAACTTGGGACCCGACCGTACACCTGGGCTACGGCCAGTTCGCATGAGGGAACGACCAGACCAGCCGAAGCACTACGTGAGGCAGTAAGACCTCGAAGGAGTGAAACCACTCCTCTGAGGCCTCGGGGGCTACACCCGGCGGGTGCGCTCGCGCGCACCCACCGGAACAAAACGCAACCGAGAAAAGCTGGTCCCCTTGCAAAAAGGTGAGACGAAAGCCTCCAAGCGAGTGCAAACACTCCCTTCGAGGCTCGGGGGCTACTGTCGGGGACCATAATTAGGGGTACCCTCAAGGCTCCTAATTCTCAGCTGGTAACCCCCATCAGCATGAAGCTGTAAAGGCCTGATGGGTGCGATTAAGTCAGGGATCAGTCCATTCGAGGGACACGATCACGCCTCACCCGAGCCTAGCCTCGGACAAGGGCAGCCGACCCCGGAGGATTTCTGTCTCGCCCGAGGCCCCCCTTTTAGCGGCGAACATATTCCCGGCTCGCCCGAGGCCCTGCCTTCGCTAAGAAGCAACCCTGACCAAATCGCCGCACCGACCGACCAAGTCACAGGAGCATTTAAAGCAAAGGTGGCCTGACACCCTTATCCTGGCACGCACCCCCCGCCGGCAGAGCCGAAGTGACCGCCGTCACTTCGCCGCTCCACTGACCGGCCTGATGAAAGGACAGCGCCGCCTACGCCACACCGACTACAGTGCCACTGGACAGAGTAAGACTGACAAGCGGTCAGGCCCTGCCGGAGGCACCATAGGAAGCTCCGCTTCGCCCGACCCAGGGCTCGGACTCGGGCTAAGTCCCGGAAGACGGCGAACTCCGCTCCGCCCGACCCAGGGCTCGGACTCAGGCTAAGTCCCGGAAGACGACGATCTCCGCCTCGCCCGACCCAGGGCTCGGACTTGGGCTCGGCCCCAGAAGACGACGATCTCCGCCTCGCCCGACCCGGAGCTCGGACTCAACCTCGGCTTCGGAGGAGCTTCCACATCGCCCAACCTAGGGCGTAGACCAGCCACGTCGACAGGAGGCGCCATCATCACCCTACCCCGAGCTGACTCGGGCCGCAGGGAACAAGACCGGCGTCCCATCTGGCTCGCGCCGCCAGATAGGCAATGATGGCGCCCCGCATGCTCTGTGACGACGGCGGCTCTCCGCCCCCTTACGGAAGCAAGAGGACGTCAGCAAGGGCTCAACCGCTCCAACAGCTGTCCCTCCGCCAAGCTCCATCGCTCCTTCGACGGCCTCGACATCACACCAGCTGGGTGCCAAGATCTCTCCGGCTGCCACAACGGCATGTACCTAGGGCGCTAGCTCACCTCCGCTAGACACGTAGCACCCTGCTACACCCCCCATTGTACACCTGGATCCTCTCCTTACGTCTATAAAAGGGAGGACCAGGGCCCTCTTAGAGAGGGTTGGCCGCGCGGGGACGAGGACGAGAACAGGCGCTCGCCTGGAGCCGCTCGCTCCCTCTCCCGCGTGGACGCTTGTAACCCCCTACTGCAAGCGCACCCGACCTGGGCGCGAGACGAACACGAAGGCCGCGGGATTCCCACCTCTCTCACGCCGGTCTCCGGCCGCCTCGCTCTCCCCCCTTCGCGCTCGCCCTCGCGCTCGACCCATCTGGGCTGGGGCACGCGGCGACATTCACTCGTCGGCCCAGGGACCCCCCGGTCTCGGAACGCCGACACTTCTAAAGGCTTACAGATATAGCTCCACGATTTTCTGGAGCATCTAATGACCTGCTCCACTAACTTCATCAAATTCCCTAGAGTTGAAGTTGTCCCAAACAGGATATAAGTTTGCCAAAGTTTGTAGAAAAGAACAGTATTGTTACCGGATGCACATCATGTGGAATTTGTTTTATAATTTACCTCTTTAATGATGTACATGTTAATACTATTTTCTATTAGTTTAGTAAAACTTAAAATGTTTTGATCTAGGACAACAACCAAAATACATAATATTTTAGGAGTAACAAAGTATGAGTATATATGTAGGCATCCACATATGTGACTTAAATCCGATAATTTTCAAAGCAGGTCAAAAACCATTTTCAGAGATAGGCAGCCCAATCGCCTCTAGCGAACGATCACAGTTAATGGCTATTTATGCGGTTTGTAAGATGTCTGCTTCTCCTAATGATTTTCAGAAAACAAAAAAATGCCTTTGGAAGTTCAAACCCAAGATCTTTCGGCACACAGAACACCTCTCAACCAACATATTGCACACACATTTGTGAACATATAGGACGATATCATTTTTGCCAACACTTCCTAAACTTGCATTAAATATCTTTTATGCTAAACAAACTCAAATGAAAAAAGGTTTCAACTACAAAGTGTTAAATTTTGTGAAAAGAGTATAATACCTGTGTCCATCCAGTATTGTTTTGAACATCTTAAAAGTTTGAGTCTCAAAATATGTGAAATTTAAACAAATATTTAAGATTTAAAAGTACTTCAAATAAAAAATTTTGATCACCAATAAATTGTAGATCGGGTTGCCTACTGGTACAACTTTTGGTACTAACCATTTGAATATTCAAAGCCATTCAAAAATTCTAAATTTTAAATGTAGATCGGGTTGGCTACTATAACTTGGTGAGCATGGTTTTTGTTGGTCACTTATTTTCAGTTGCTATATGGAATAAAAAAACAAGGCAAAACAATGTTAGAAGGTAAAGACCTTCGTCCTTGAAGTGTTATCACTTCGGGGTAACAACTCAACGACGAAGGTAGAGTGTGATCGAATGGAATACACAAAGTATGACATAGATATGGGAACTCATCTCATGTGCCTTAACATCTCATTCCTCTCATACAAAATAAGTTTACAATCATACCTTCGGCTGCTTGATGCAAGATAGAAAAAAAATGTTTTGGAGGTTGAGTTATGCGAAGTTGTATAGTAGCACCTGGCTAAAGATACTTTATACCGAGCAATGTTCACCTATTTATAGATAAGATGAACCGACCTAGTACGGATTTTACAATAATGCTCATCCATTCTTACATAAGACATTTACAAACAGAATCGGGACATTACTGTACTTTTCTTCGTCCTTGACTTCACAAGTCCACGCCTTCGTCCCGCAACTGCTTCTTCCTTTCGGCTTGTGGTCGAGGCCGCTGTCTTCGTCCACTGTGTCTACCGCTTACATACAGACGAAGTGTTTTTGTATGTCGTTCTCTATCGAAGTTTAGCTCCGTACTAAAATGCACTTGTTCATCGTCGAAGCCAGATGTTAGACAAATAAACTTCGAGATTCAAGTGATCTCCGGCAAAACCTTTCACCCTTAAGGCAATTACGTAACATAACAAACAAAGAACCTTCGACAATATAGGCCCCAACAGTTTTGATTCAATCCGTAAAACAACTTGATATGACATCCAATGAGTAATACTATTAATTCGTTATGGAGTGCTTTATTGCATAATTAGGTCTTAATGATCAATTTACGTCACCATCTCATATAGCAACATTGCTTCGTTAACATCTGTTGATATAGAAGTTCACTTCACTTCGATTCAGTCTAGTTAGTTTAGGAATTTTGCTAGTTTATTCTAAACAATTTATATTAAGAAGTATCAATATAAAATTAATAATCATCTAGATTTTAAAATACGGTTCAGTTTAATCAATATTTATATAAATTATGAAAGAATTTTTAAATTTATTTTTATCTACTTTTCACAGTTCGGTGCAGCGTCGAGCCCGCCACGTGGAACATAGGTGGTGCCTAACACTATCGGATAGTCCAGATACAATCTCGGACTATCTGGCACCTTACGTCGGTAAAAGTTTCCTCTGCTCGGAAATAACATCTAGATATCGCCTATAGGGGGTGTGAAAGGGAAATATGCCCTTGGGCTATTTCTATATTGTTTTGGTGATTAGATGCACAACGCATTATGTTTAACTAACATGATGAATGAGCAAATGTGTATAAAGAGAATTGAGCTCCAAGAGGTCATAATGAAAATATAGATGGACTAAGTGAAAAGGTAAGCTTTGAACACTTAGTCAATTCTTTTGTGTGCTAATAATGTTTTTCTAAGTGCTAGGGACTTAGTAAAGTCAAGTCCAAAAGGAGCAAAAGAAAACAAAGGAAGAATCAGGGAAAAGGTGTTGGACTACGTAGCACCGGACGGTCCGGTGCACGGTCCGGCCAACTGGGCGTTCTCGGGAATTCTAGCCTGCATCGTCTATAATTCACCGGATGGACCGTGCGAAGCGCCAGACAGTCCGGTGTACCAGCCGTGCAATGACTAGCTGCCACGTCGGCCTCGGGCCAACGATCATGTGGCGCACCGGACAGTCCGGTGCCCCACACTGGACGGTCTGGTGCCCCCACAGAAGTGGAAACCAACCAATCAGGTGATTCTCTACCACATCTAGTGCGCATATTGTTCACTGTCTGGTGTGCACCGGACAATCCGGTGCGCCAGCAGACAGAAGGCAACCGGGACCTTCCAAATGGAGCTCCAACGGCTCTTAGCTCCCTTAGGGCTATAAAAGGGACCCCTAGGCATATGGAGCAAAATACCAAGCCTCCATTGAACATCCTACAACGCCTAGACTTCGCAAGCACGCATTGGATTCATTGCGATTGAGATTTGAGAACTTCTTTGAGCTATGACTCCATTGCGTTGTTTCGTGTGCTCGTTTCTTGACTTGTGTGCGTGTTGTTGTTGCGATTCTTGTTCTTGTGTGTGTTTCTATTCCCTCCCTTACTCTTGTGGTTCTTGTGATCAATCTTGTAAGGGTGAGAGACTTCAACTTGTGGAGATTCCTCACAAAGGGAATACTTGAGAAAAGGAAGAAAATCGTGGTACTCAAGTTTGATCTTTGGATCACTTGAGAGGGATTGAGCACAATCCTTGACCGAAGGAGGTCACCACAACGTGGAGTAGGCAGTAGCCGAACCACGGGATAAAATCACTGTGTCACTTGTGCATCTTTCTATCATGATTATTTTCTTCCATAGAGTTCTCACTTATGTACTTGTGCTATTGTTCCTAAGTTCAATACATATCCTAAAGGAACAATCAAGTGAAGAGTTCTCTTCTCTCTATTCGTATCACCTTGGTTTTAATCCCACTAACATTTATTATAAACCAAGTTTGTGTTGTTTAGACTTGATTTTTACAAGATCACCTATTCACCCCCCCTTCTAGATGCTCTCAGGTTGAATATGCGAATAAAAAATAACTCAAAATTTAGAACTTCTCTTACTATACTTGTAGAGGTGGATGCAACGAAATCCAAATTAGTAGAGTAGTCATGATGAAATGAAGTTCTTTATCTCCCAAAAAGTCCTACACATCACACACAACTTATACCAAAGATAAGAGTAGAAGTACAAACAAGAATTAAGTATGAGACAAAGAACAAAAACAGAGATAAGAGCAACACAACACAAAAGCACACAAGACATAAGGAATTTTTCCCATGGTTCAGCCAAGCCGAAATGCTTGCCCAGTCCACGCTAGAGTTAGCCAACCTGGCTTGAAGTCTATTTCAACTCCTTCCACCGTTTGCTCAGATCTGTCACCAGATGGCAGATCGAGGTTTCCACTATGTCGATGTTGATTACAATGATGCCATGACTATTTACAATCTTCTCGATAGCACTCTGGTAGAGTAACACCTTCGCTTGCTCAAGATCTCATCCACTCTAACTTGCAGCATCACCTCTCTACTCTCTCTTGGCTTATAACTGTACCAACACACAACCTAGAGAGAAATACACAAGAGGGAGAGAGGAGAATGATATGTAATGATACCCTAAATATGGGTGCCTAGGGGTCCTTTTATAGCCCTAAACGAGCTCATAGTCGTTGCCCCATCCTTGCAAAAAGATGACAAAACTAGGCTGACTGAGGGCGCAACGGACCAGGTCTGTGTGCCCCAAGTCCGGATCTAATTGGCCACCTTTCTTAGCTGACGGGCACCGGACCGGTGACGTCAGGTAGCCGTTGGACGCCTAAGTTAGCCATTGGATAAGTGGTCCGGTGCACCAGATCAGTTACTGTACATGGTCCAGTAAATTTTAGCCAAACTTTTCGAGACCACGTAGTTTACTGCAAACGGTTCGGTGCACACCGAACTAGCACTATTCATGGTCCGGTGTGCCAACGAGTAGCACACTAAGTGCTTTTTTCTCCATTTCTTCTCCATTTGACTTCAACACTTGGGAGGATTTTTCCTATGACTTAGACAAACATATGTAGAGTATAATCCAATTGAATAAGCCTCAGAAAGTTACCTCTTTCCAATTCTTCTCCCAGCTTTTCTGTTTCTCCTCAAACAGAGCTCGAAATGGTACTTTCTCTATAAACAGAGTTAAAGAACAAACCAAAGTACCAAACATGTAGTAAAAGTTGTATGCAACATAGCTGAACAGTCAAACCTTGCATATTTGACTTGACCTAGATTGTCATCTATGAGCTTCAACACCCTGCAATGGTCACATAGAACATATCCAAACACAAGAACAACCCAAACTAAAGGTCAAAGTAAACTTAGCTCCTTTGGATTGCTTTCAGGTTCTAGGTTTGACACTACTCCTCCTTCTAATCACCTTGTTCACTTCTTGAGCTATCTTAAGCTTTGTGACTTACATCACATAACCATAGGTACTACCTCATTGGTTGTAAGTCACGTCCTTAAGTCGTGATCCTCGATGCACCATAGCTCTTCTTAACTTGATCAACCTTGACTTTGCAAGTCTTCTTCTTCACCCCTAGCTTTGGGTTCCTCGACTTAATAAATGTCCATCTTACTTGTGATGTCCATTATCCATAAAGATTCCAGTCTTTGGACCATCATACTTGTTCACTTGTGTTGAACCCTGTAAGCTTTGCACTGAGTACCTATTCAACACTTAGCAACTCCTATTAGTCCTTCAATTGGGTTGTCATCCAAACCACCAAACCCACAAGGGAGCTTTCAGTCGGACAATCCAGCGTCATACCGAACTGTTCGGACACCCATGCCGGACCATCCCATTACGCCTACGCAGAACAAGGTACTGCAAAAAGTATGCATTTTTTCTACCCACCTATGCAGTACTACTATATCCCACCTGTGGGACATCACAGTCGTAGCATGCCACCACCCGTGCATGGGGATGAATGTTTTTTCGGCCCCTAGGGAGCCATAAAGGTTCACCCGTACCACACGGCAGTGGGATGTGGTACCAGTATGCCTTAGGGGCCTATACATGATGTCACCTTTGATCGTACTAGTGCAGAAGGCCAACATGAGGATAACCGGACACCTAAGCCCCATGTCTCGAGGACTGATGGGTTACCGTTGGCCATTATGGATGAAGTTCGGGAAGAAATAACCAAACTATTTCAAGATAAATTAGTTATCAGTGTATCTGGCCTAGCACAATCCTACTAGAGGCCATAGAACCCTCGATGGAACGCCGTTCCATACCCTCCGAGAACTAGTGTGTCAGATTTCTCCTAATTTTTAGGCAAAGGCATTAGAGGCACTCACGAGCATGTGGGCCAATTCCTAGCACAATTAGGAAAATTGGCCAACATAGAAGCTTTTCGTGTTTGCATGTTCTCATTATGCCTTACTAGCACTGGATTCTCTTGGTATGCTACATTGCCTCCTAACTCGATTAGTTTCTAGGGTGATCTAGATCATAAGTTTTATGAACACTTTTTCTCTCGGGGTCATAAGTTAGATTTAGCTACTCTAGCATCGCTCTAGCAAGGGGGTGATGGATCGGTTAATGATTATATCTGAAGATTCTAGAATACTAGAAGCCGATGTTTTCAAATCCAGGTCACAGATAAGTAACTAGTAGGGTCGTCTTTCAATGGGTTGTGTCCATACTTGAAATAAAAATTAGATGGTGCACATTTCTTTTCGCTAACTCAGTCGCATCAGTGGGCTTTAGCTTGTGAAAGCCAGAGCAAAGAGTTGTCTCGTCATGATGAGCATCATGACGGTAGTAGCTCAGGTGACAAGCCAAAAGAGTTACATGTCACTGAGCTTGTTTGTCCTGATAAGGCCAAACTTTTTGCTTGCTCTTCCCAATAGCCGGTTCAAAAGAATCGGCAAGCAGAAGTTAAGTTCACATTTAATGTTGCTAAGTGTGATAAGATATTTGATGCCACAACATTAAATTATCTCACACAATTCCTCCGATAGAGGAATTAAAACGACTTGCTTATTGTAAATGGTATGACTCCTTTTCTCATGCCACCAATGATTGTAATGTCTTTCGTCGGCAAATACAATCGTTTATAAATGAAAGCCACTTGAGCTTTTAGGAAAAGCAGATTGATTGGCAACCCTTCCCTATCAACACAACCGGTTTGGTGGATAAGAAAGTCTTGGTTTGGCTGGATGTGGCTGATAAAGACAAAGGCAAGAACATTATCATTGGTGATCCTCACACGTCAAATCTATCATGAGGAGTGGTCACTTAGAAGGCTTCGGACAGGAGAAAGCCTAATAAGATCGGAGGCACCAGGTGTAAGCAATATTAGATACCCGATCATGATCGTTTGTCTAGCATGCGCCGGATGATCCGAGACCTTAGGCTCGGCAGTCAGGACCACATGTGGGCAGTCCGAGGACGAATGCCTAGACGGTCTGAGGACGACAAGAAGTAGCGGAGACCTTAGACCTTCAAACCACGACATCTAGAAGGTATGTGCAAGGAAAATACATATAAAGCATTTGGCCGGCTCATTAGTGTCGACCCCACTTTTAATCTGCTTATTTATAAATATATAATAAGAAGACTGTTTCGCACAATCGGTCAGTAGAATGGTCAGGATCGTCTAGAAAAAGGAAGTGAATTATGCAGAGACAATGGCCAAATAAATCGACCCGGGAAGTGGCACGACAAATGCCATCCACTCTCGTGTCTCTAGGAATGTCGTGGTACTTTCCACCTATCTACTCGTCGCCGATGTTTTGTCCTGCTCGTGTGTGGGAATGTAAGATAATGAATCCATATTACATGCATAGTCTGCTTGTTTATTCAAGTTGGGGGGCACCACAGTTTTGTCCCTTTTAACATATTAATAATCATGGTCGAAGAAGATACAATCCTAATTTGCCTTTATGCATTAGAAGTTCTAAATAAATGACTATATATATCCTCGTTTATGCATTAGAAGTTCTAAATAAATGACTATATATATTCTTTGGTTGAAAGAGCTAGTGACTTGTATCGAGCTAGAGTTCTTAAATCCATTGCTTCTCAAAAGACGTTGGTAGTACATGTGTTTTTGTTTGGTGACCTCCACCAAAAGGAGAGGCATGTGTTGGATACTAAATTTGGCACCTGGACGGCTAGACAGTCTAGGCATGTGGCCCAAATGGTCTGTGCCTTGGACGGTCCACGATTAGATTATTCAGGCGATAGTTCTTATCCCGCGTGTGCTTATCCAACTAATCACGCGAGGATATGTTGGATCTCACCTAGGAACGGGTCTAAACCTCTCCCTATATATATGAAGGGGCATGACCGCTTGAGAACACACAGTCCAATTAAATCAATCCAATTAACTTATTTTGCCTTATGCATTAGATTCAGATGTAGCGTAGGTCTAACTGTAGCTCCCCATCTCATATCTTCATCTATCTTCGGCTCTACGTCGTCTAGAGGTGCTTTGGACGACCTGTCGATCCCAAAGCGACCATATGATCTCTTCTCTTGATGGGGTCCCTCTCGAGAGGCGAGATCTAGGTTCACTCGAGAGCTCTCTGTGTCGTAGCGAACGACTCACCACCATACCGTAGACGGTCTAGTGCCCTACCGCGGATGGTCTGACGACCTATCACGGACCGTCTGGCACCTCATAGAGAGGTCCTTAAGGTGACTCCCTGTGAGCTGGATCTAGGGATCATTAGTGTTTGGTCCAAAAAAGCGCCAACAAAGAGACAAACAAATGGATGTGAGCCTTAATTAGTTTACTAGGTTGGTCTTTTTATTCTTCTCATCGTTAAATAATCTGCTATAGCTTTTTTCATAGGTCTACCACTACGATATTGTCAATTGTTATATTATTTTTGCTACTAACACTTTGTCTTCCACTATCTGATTTAGCTATGAAATATTTTACACTACTAATCCTATCCGAAGCAAATATTTCTACATAGAGGACTACAATATATATATGTCCACCTGTGTTATACTCTTTACTTAATAAAATATGTATAATAAACCATTGAAGGCTGAAGGTTTAACGAATGTTGAAGGTTTAATGAATATCGTCATTGTGAATATCAATATATATGCCCACCTGATTATAGCTGTAATACACATGGAGACATAATGTTCTTCTAAAACCTGTACACGTATTGAGTGTTATGTTTATAAAGTTCTCTTGAGTTAAATATTTGTAGGGATTTATTGATATTTCTCAGTATTATTTTATGTAAACTGCTAATTGAAACAGCTTCCTTTATATCTGCAACTAACAAATGTTGACTACTATAGAACTGAGATTCACATGAGATCGAACTAATATAAACTTTATACTAAAATTGTAGACTCTAAAGAGATCTAAAGCTTTATATATTTGAGATGGCGGTATACACAAATCCAAATATTCAATATAAGTTTTTGGATCAGATTTTACACGATTAACAAATGTCGAATGGAGACATATTCAACATTAAAGTTGTAGTAGAGATGTACAACTTTACAGTTAAACGCTTCTTATTTATTTGTCAAATATACAATATAAGATTAAAAATGCATACTTAAATGAATAACTTTAGCTATCACTACCGGAAACGGGCGCTTTGCCGAGTGCCCGAAGCACTCGGCAAAGCCTTAAAAACACTCGGCCCAAGTAATAAATAAAAAGTATTAGTTTATATTATGATTTTGAACACATAATATGAACAAGAATGAAGAACATAAAGTTACATACCTCTCCCCTTCCGGCCGAATCAGCGGCCGCCTGTCCGGAAGTATGGGACGCTGAGGGAGACTCGCGGGGCCTCGCAGGTAGATACTCCTCGAACTTGAGCCGCCTGAACCTGAGGCGTCATGCTGCTGGTCGTCGTCGTCCTGCTGCTGGTCGTCGTCGTCCTGAGGCGCCGCCTGCTGCTGCGCTGCCTGCTCTGCCTCGTCCGCCGTCCTACTCCTCCTCCCCCTCCTCCTACTCAGCCAACCGCCCACCATATTTGTCCAACAACCTGCAATTAAGATTAAACAAATAAGCACATATAAAAAGATGTATTTAAAAATAGGTGTGAAATAAAAAGTCATATAGCATTACATCGATTAAAAATAATCTTCATATGTGTCGGGGTTAGCCGTATTATAACTCTCATCATCACTATCAAGCATTTCAATCTCAACACCATCGGAAGACGCAAGTTCGTCATTAATGTCATTGACTTCAAGGATTACTAAGTCACTAGTTAGGTGCCCGTGCGTTGCAACGGCACGCAAAATGTTTGATAAAATATTGGTGCACAACGATTATATGAAAATGAACGAATATGCTTTGTGTGAACCCCAAAAAAGAATTGCAATGCAACAATGAACAAATGGCATACGATGATGTGGGGAACAATACCAATCCATGGATGAGAGGACTCTTGCACTATGCTAAAACAGATGGACACCAGAAGGAATGTTGCATAGAATCCTGACAATGAAACCATACAAATACACACTACTAACTACAATATAACAAGGCAAAGATATGCACTACCAACTATATGCGTCCATCACTTCCAGCCAGTGCCACACTCAAACCACCTGTTTTGCTGCGAGTGTCACCATTGAGTAAGTGACTATTCGAACCCATATTTTCAGTTTTTTAATTGTATTATCCTTCCAAGCTGAGATGGAAAGCTTATAATATAGCATAGTCATTCTTCCTTTCATCAGAAGTCAAGTTGACATAGATTGAAGGCAAATGAAACCAAAGAGAAAAGTAATGGAAATATGTAAAATTCAGTGGATGAGTTCTATATGATTTTTACTACATTAAGATAAAAATGTTGTGACATGCTCTTGCAGTTTGTACTCACGCACAAATGAATATGCGCTCCTAAGTCCCATGTTTATCCTGCCTATATCAGATGAAAACTGAAAACAAATACAACCTTGCACCCATGCACCAATAACTATGCACTCCTAAGATCCATGTTTTTATCTTGCCTAGATGAGATGAAAACTGAAAACAAATACAACCATATATTTATCTAAAACTAAGTTGACAAAAAAATTCAGCCTTGCACGGGCATTTGCTATTGTAGGTCTGCAAAGGAAGGATCAAGCACCAACCTCAGCCCAAATTAGGGGCATTGACTTGGGCGAGGCACCCTCAAACCCAACGATATCATCTTTTGATGTCACCATTCCCATGAATGTCTTCATGAACTACACCATTGCTAAAACCCATTCATGGAGGAATCACATGCTAATCAATACAAATACAGATTAATGGATTTTAATTCTTTATGTTGAACATACTTACTACTTCGACTACATATTTCACCTGTGAGATTCAAAAACCAGCCACACTCAACCATGAAAACTTGACTCGTCATAAGGAACTCCTCCCAGGTAAATAACCAATGATGTTTACTTGGCCACCTCATGTAACCTTTTGTTATTCAATTTATATTTCTTCTGTAATTTCCATCCTATACAATCTAGAATGTGAACCATAAAATAATATATTGGTAATTATATTTATTGCATGTATGTAGGTAATAAAGCAAGCACAAACCCGGTATCTGTTTCACTGTTTTGGAAAAATAAACTGACATCATGCGATGCCAGTGATAGTTAGTTAATATTGCTGATAGAAAAAACCTTTATAGGCGCAAACCTAGTATGTATTTCATGTCATTGCTATTAAATGAAACGTCCAGAATCTGAAATTTCAAATATTTTAACCAACCAAATTGAATTAACTTCCTTACCATGTACTTAGCATCAACAAAAGGGTCATCCACAGCCACAACTTCAATATCGTCCCTGCTTGATGCAATTCACATGACCAACCTACAAATCCACCCAAAACCTACAGCAACAAGAAAAGGGAGCAAGAGCAATCAAAAATAAAATCTGATATAGTTCTCCTAGTTCATACTTGCATCGAACTGTGAACTCAGAAAGCCAAGAATGGTCTATTTTTAGAGTCCCAAGAGTGATATATTTGCTAAATGTACTTAGCTAGTGCAACAAATACTAAACCGAGAACTAAAAACTACCTTTGTAAAACCTTAAAACAAAACATCGCAAGTGGTGTGTGGTTGCAATGTGCACTAAATATTAGTGAGAAAGGCTAGTCAAGCCGAAGACAGAAAACACTGACCAGCAAGGCCAAAGGTGATCAATGGTTGACCTGCCACATTCAGATTACAATACGATAGTTTTCATTCACGTCAATTTAGCCCCTACGGTTGTACATAAATAACTCATCGTTGATTCGATATTTGTCTTCTCGCCACTTGATTATTTTGCATAGAAACAAAGGGAGAACAAAACTATAACTCCACCGTAGACTGCAAAATTCACACAAGATGATTGGTCGGTGGGTGCAACAGCTGCTTATGTGGCACGACAGGGGCGCCTGCGTAGCTATCTCCCTCGTCAGCTCGATGCACCTCACACTTCAATTCACAAGAAGTTAGATAGGTTGGACCAATGTCTAAAACTACGCTTCAATTCACAGAACCTACAATATATCAGCAAGGCACGTCAGTGGAGGGCACCTGCAATGTGCTAGGAATCACACATCACTACATAAAGGGTGAGAACACTGCAATTAATCAAAACAATGTACATCAAGGGTGAGAACACTGCAATGCTACATTTCAATTCAAAGTTAGCATAACATAGCTACATGCATTGGTAAGTGCTGGTGAGAAGAAGTGAAATTGGCATAAAACTGTCTTAACAAATAGTTCAGTGCCTGACAGGAGCTAGATTAATCAATATGTTTCTTCCCATCATTTTGTTATTGTATGCATAACTGGAAAATGAATTTGTTCTTTATCCATCAGCAGTTAATGATGTTCTCCGTGATTCCGTGCCTGTCAATAGAGTTGTTGAAGGATATCAGATTTAGATTGGATTCTCTCTTTATTGTTCTTCTGTCTTCACTTAGTTCAGACACATGCCATGCATAATGAAATGACAAAAACTGAGAAGTATATATTTCTAAGATGGCAAAATCCAAATTATAGGTGTTTTGAATTTCAAGGTGTTCAAGGTACATGTGCCTGAACTATAATTTTTTGTAAATTTATAACTTGTCGAATGAACATCTTATTTGTATATCATGTGTTACAGGGTTACTATCCAAGGAAAACGAAATCCTCTTTCTCCCCAAGTCTTCTCACTTATTTCCCTTCTGCTATTCTTCAAAGCGTCCCAAATTCTCTTTTTTTGTATTTGCTCGCACTGAATCCCAAAACTCATCTAATCGGAGCTGGGATGCAAGGGTTTATAAATATATATACTTTCTTCCACTGAAACATTCATTTTCTGCTCCCCTCAAGTAGCTGAACCCTTTTTGAATAATGTTGTAAAACAATCCTGTCTGACAGAGACAAGATCTTTACCAATTCTTTGTAGACTCTATTGTTCAACCTCATTGGCACTAAACTGCAACTCAGTGCTGCTTATGGTTCCCAAACCAATAGCCTAATAACCAGACTGAGAGTATCAATCATTTATTCCTTGTGCCTACATAGTTTTTGCACACAACACTTTATTTCACATGGCCCCTGGGTGTTCACTTTCAGTGTATTATTTGGTTTTGAACTGCCACAAGGGTATGTTCCTGTTTTGTCTGAAGGCACACATAAGTGACTTCTGAAATGCTACAGGAGCGAAAACAATTTCCAGATTTGCTGTTAAGAGCACAAAACAAGATGAAACTATGTGCTATTTTGGACATGTCTGAGATTTTCACTTCCTAGATGGAGAAAAGGTTTAGTTCAAGCTTCAGTCTCATACTCGAACTTTGGTTGCCCACCGTCCATTCCCCAATTTGGCACTATTGTATGTGGCCCTTTTCACCATCTTCAAATGCATTGGATCTTCTACTAACAAATGTGGCCTCAACCTTGTCGCACTAACATACATGGAACACCAACCTGTTATGATTAGCTGGCACCTAGTCTCCATTTCTTGCACATGGACAGAGAATAAAAATGAGGAGCTTTTGGACATCTACCATACCACCACTATTACTGGAATCTCACACAAGGAAAAAAATGTGCTGGTGAGAAGTGAAATTGGCATAAAATTGTCTTAACAAATAATTCAGTGCCTGAGAGGAGCTAGATAAATCCATATCAATAATGGACCAAACTGCTTGTTAGACTATCAGTCACGACAGAAGTGAAATTGGCATAAAGCTGGACGGCAACCTCTATTCAATAATCAGTGCCTTGCTACTCCCAGATCCTATCGCTCGGTCCAACTTCCCCTAGACCTTGCAGCAGCTATGCGGAGCTCCTAGGGAGCGAGCAGATGCTGCCGTCCAGCGGACCTTGCAACAGCTACACCGACACGAACGAACCCCTCAGATCCGGGAATGCGGGTTCCTCGCCGAATCGCGAGATGAGGAGCACGGAGCAGGAGAGGGCACCGTACCTTGACCTTACAGAATTCCGCGGCGAGGGAGTAGGAGAAGGCGACGACGCTGAGGAGCACGACGATGCCACAAACAGCGGAGAGGGAGTAGGGAATTCCGCGCGTGCCTTTCCTCCGTTTGTCTCTCGTAGGAAGGGAGTGGGATGGGGACTACGACGGGCATCTTGCGGGCGGGGAAGAGACGCCTATGACGGGGCGGGGCGGGGCGAGGATGGGGGCATGGCAGCCCTGGATTTCCGGCGAGGTGGCGAGGGCTTGGAATTGCGCTTTCCATCGAGTTTGAGCGTAGCGAGCTTGAGGGTGGTGGAGCCGCGGAGGCGGACACAGAGGATCCCTGAATGTCGCCTTCCATTCACGAAGAGCGAGGCGGAGGCGAGGATGCCGGGAGCGAGATTGGCGCGGGGGAGGGCGAGGGCGAGGGCGGAGCCACGGTGAAGCCGGTGGACGCCCTCGCTATCAACATATAGAGTAGTAGGGATTATCATCCTCCTCATCAACAACCATTTCAATATCTACATCCATTCCGATAGCTTCAGTTAAGTCTATCTCAAATCGCCCTTCTAGCCCATCTTCTTGGAAGAACTCTCCATCATATGTGTCCGGGTCTAAGTTGTAATCTTCATCGTTAGGAACAGGTAACCTCCCGTGCGGCGAAACCTTATACACAACATCCCAACCCTTAAGATGTTCTTTCGTTTGACACGCATATGGGAGATAATACACTTTTGTGGCCTGTTGGGCCACGATATAGACATCGTCTCCTGCTAAGGTGGAATCTTGTCGAATTTCGACTATCCCGATATTAGAATGTGTCCGTCTCGTCACTTGAGGGTCAAACCAATGACATTTGAATATCACTGGAGTAAGAGGTTCGGAACCATAAAAATTGAGCTCATATATTTCTTCGATTCGTCCAAAATAATCGACATTGTCAAGGCCGGGCGTAAAGACTCCAGAACACGTTGTTTTCTGATTGGGCCGACTTTTGTCGTAGTGTGTTGTGCAAAAACGGTATCCATTGACGTCATACCCAGAATATTTCTTGACCCTATAAGCAAAGTCGTTGGCTACTTGTCTCAACTCGGCACTCATAGATGGATCTCTTTGGCCCTGCAAGTATTCGCAAGTTAAAAGACGCTAAATTGAGTTCAAAGACGTATCTCTTTTACAAACTAAGCACGTACCTTACGTTTGAACCAGGAAATGAAATCAGGCAACCCATTTCTCGCACCCTTTCTAAGAAGAGCGTCATATTCCTGTGGAGTGGGGTCCCTTGATCGATGCCAGAATTCATGAAGAAATTGTTCCATGTATGGCGTCACCTCTTCAAGGTTGGTCAATACGTATAGCATGATATGCCGCCACTCTTCATGTGTCAGGGTCTTGGTGGTCGAGCCACTTGCGCTTCCGAGTTGGCCTCGAAATATGCTAAGGTTCGATTCATTGTCGCCATCATTGTAACGAGGGGGTGGATTATGCACGCTCGGCAGTTTGTCACCATAATAAGTTGTTGTGAAGTTTGAGACCTCCTCTAGAATGTATGCCTCTGCAATGGAAGCCTCAATTTTGCATTTATTTCTACATTTCTTTCGAATAGTCTTTAGACATATCTCGATTGGATAGCACCAACGTCCCTGCACGGGCCCCCCCATTCGTGCCTCATAGGGGAGATGAAGAATCAAATGCTGCATTGGATTGAAGAAGCCGGGTGGAAATATCTTCTCAAGCTTACACAATAACACATGTGCCAATCTTTCCAAGTCTGCAACCACGGTCCGAGATAACTCTTTTGCATAAAGCTGACGGAAGAAATAGCTCAACTCTGAAAGCGCTAGCCATACATGCTCAGGGACATAGCCTCGAACCATCGCAGGAAGAATCCGTTCAATCCATATGTGGAAGTCATGACTCTTCATCCCTAAGACTCGCATAGTAGATATGTTCACCCCCCTACTCAGGTTAGCTGCATACCCATCAGGGAACATCAACATCTTGATCCACTGAAGTACTTCCTTCCTCTGGGCCCTGCTTAGGACGAAATCGGCCTTAGGCCTTCTCCACGTCTTTCCACCACTTGGCGGCTTCATCTCTAGTTTTGGTCTATCACATAACGCTGCCAGATCCACTCTTGCCTTCACATTATCCTTTGACTTATCAGGAATGTCCATAATTGTTGCCCACAGTGCCTCGGCAACATTCTTTTCAGTGTGCATTACGTCAATGTTGTGTGGAAGGAGCAGGTCGTCATAATAGGGGAGCCGAGTCAAGCCAGACTTATGTGTCCACATATGCTGCTCACCATATCCCACAAAACCACCTTCTGTATTGGCCACGAGCCCATCTATCTGTTGACGAATTTCGGCACCAGTCATCGTTGCAGGTGGGCGGTCTATCACTACGACACCTTTCGTAAAGTTCTTAATGTCTAGGCGGAATGGATGGTCAGCAGGAAGAAATTGTCGATGTTTATCGAAGGACGAATATTTGCCACCCTTTTTCAACCAAATGAACCTGAGAGCTTCCTTGCAAACTGGGCATGTGAACTTACCAAGAACACACCAGGCACAGAATAGCCCATAGGCCGGTAAGTCATGCATGGAGTACTGGTACCAAACATGCATTCTGAAGTTTGTCTTCGTAGCTCGGTCATACGTCCATACCCCTTCCTCCCAGGCACGTACCAATTCATCGATCAAAGGCTCCATGTACACGCCCATTTTATTCCCCGGGTGTCCGAGAATTATCAACGACACAAATATATTCTGCTTTTGAAAGCACACACTAGGGGGGAGATTGATTGGGATAACAAACACGGGCCAACATGTGTACGGGGCAGCGCTCATTCCATAGGGATTGAACCCATCTGTGGCCAACGCAACACGTACATTACGAGCCTCTTCGGCTTTCTCACGGTGAATGGCATCAAAGTGTTTCCATGCTTCACCATCGGATGCGTGCACCATCTTGTCAGGATTGTATCGTTTTCCATTTTTGTGCCATGTCATCTGTTTCGCGGATTCCTCTGTCATGTACAGACGCTGGATCCTCGGTATGAACGGAAGGTGTCGTAGGATTGTCAAGGGGATGTCGAGCTGCCTCTTCTGTCCATCACCAGAGTCTACCTCCATGAACCTAGACGATGTACACTTGGGACAGTACTTTGCCTCCGCGTATTCTTTCCTAAATAGCACGCAGCCCTTCGGACAAGCATGAATCTGCTCATACGTCATCTTGAGTGCACGAAGGAGTTTCTGTGCCTCGTACATGCTCTTTAGCAGAACGTGATCATCTGGAAGCAGGCTACCAATAACCGTCAACAAGCCATCGAATGCGTCTCTACTCATGCTGTATTGTGACTTGAACGCCATTACATGTCCAATGGCATCCAGTTGAGAAACCTTTATCTGGCCGTGAAGCGGCTTCTGTGCCGCGTCGAACATATCGTAGAACGCCTTTGCAGTCGGCTCTGGCTCGTCATCCATACATCCTCCCATGTACTGTGCCTCCTGATAGTCGTTCAACATATCCGCTACCCCTGCATCCCGTCATAATCCTTGACACGTTGTCTCAACACCTCCTCTCTCGTACGATGCGCTTCACCATGAAAGATCCACCGAGTATAGCCCGGCGTAAATCCATTCTTCCAAATATGTTCTACCATGGCCCTCTTTGGTTTTCTTTTCCGGTTGGCACATTTGCTGCACGGGCATGGGACTAGACTCGCTCCTTTAGCAGCTTCGCCATATGCCCGTTCCACGAAATCATCGGTCTTTCTAATCCATTCAGTGGTGACATCGTTCCTTCCTCTACGGCCCGTGTACATCCACTCACAGTCCTCCATCCTATAACATATATAACCAAAGTGAAAGTCACCTAGAGGGGGGGTGAATAGGGCGAATCTGAAATTTACAAACTTAAGCACAACTACAAGCCGGGTTAGCGTTAGAAATATAAACGAGTCCGAAAGAGAGGGTGCAAAACAAATCGTGGGCAAATAAAGAGCGAGACACGATGATTTGTTTTACCGAGGTTCGGTTCTTGCAAACCTACTCCCCGTTGAGGTGGTCACAAAGACCGGGTCTCTTTCAACCCTTTCCCTCTCTCAAACGGTCACTTAGACCGAGTGAGCTTCTCTTCTCAATCAAACGGAACACGAAGTTTCCGCAAGGACCACCACACAATTGGTGTCTCTTGCCTTGGTTACAATTGAGTTTGATCACAAGAAGAATGAGAAAGAAAAAGAAGCGATCCAAGCGCAAGAGCTCAAATGAACACAACAAATCTCTCTATCTAATCACTAAAGCTTTATGTGGAATTGGGAGAGGATTTGATCTCTTTGGCGTGTCTTGTAATGAATGCTATAGCTCTTGTAAGGTGTAGAAGTGTAGAAACTTGGATGCCATTGGATGTGGGGTGGTTGGGGTATTTATAGCCCCAACCACCAAAAATGGCCGTTGGAAGTGTGCTGTCGTATGGCGCACCGGACAGTCCGGTGCGCCACCGGACACTGTCTGGTGCACCAGCCACGTCAGCAGACCGTTGGGGTTCGACCGTTGGAGCTCTGACTTGTGGGGCCTTTGGGCTGTCCGGTGGTGCACCGGACAGGTCCTGTAGACTGTCTGGTGCGCCAACTGCGCGTGCTCTGACTCTAGCGCGCACTGTAGCGCATTGAATGCGGTTGCAGACGACCGTTGCTCCGCTGGCACACCGGACAATCCGGTGTGCACCGGACACTGTCCGGTGACTCACCGGTCAGTCCGGTGAATTATAGCGGAGCGCCCTTGGAATTTCCCGAAGGTGAAGAGTTCAGCGTCGAGTGCCCTGGTGCACCGGACACTGTCCGGTGCCACACCGGACAGTCCGGTGCGCCAGACCAGGGTGCCTTTGGGTTGTCTTTTGCTCTCTTTGTTTGAGCCCTCTCTTGGTCTTTTTATTGGCTTATGTGAACCTTTGGCACCTGTAGAACTTATAGGCTAGAGCAAACTAGTTAGTCCAATTATTTGTGTTGGGCAATTCAACCACCAAAATCAATTAGGAAAAGGTGTAAGCCTAATTCCCTTTCAATCTCCCCCTTTTTGGTGATTGATGCCAACACAAACCAAAGCAGGTATAGAAGTGCATAATTGAACTAGTTTGCATAATTGTAAGTGCAAAGGTTACTTAGAATTGAGCCAATATAAATTCTCATAAGATATGCATGGATTGTTTCTTTATCTTTAACATTTTGGACCACGCTTGCACCACATGTTTTGTTTTTGCAAATCCTTTTGTAAATTGTTTTCAAAGTCCTTTTGCAAATAGTCAAAGGTAAGTGAATAAGATTTTGAGAAGCATTGTCAAGATTTGAAATTTTCTCCCCCTGTTTCAAATGCTTTTTCTTTGACTTAAACAAAACCCCCCCTCAATAAATTCCTCCTCTTTGTGTTCAAGAGGGTTTTAAGATACCAATTTTTGAAGGTGCTACTTGATTGGTCCCTTGAGGAGGGCAGTTTTCACGTCCATTTGATAAAGCTTAAAGCCATGGTAAGTAGCATAGGCAAGTAGTATGCGAATTGATTCAAGCCTAGCTACGGGTGCATAGGTTTCACCGAAATCCAAACCTTCGACTTGTGAATATCCCTTGGCCACAAGTCGGGCTTTGTTCCTTGTCACCACACCATGCTCATCTTGCTTGTTGCGGAAGACCCACTTGGTTCCTACAACATTTTGATTAGGACATGGAACCAAATGCCATACCTCATTCCTAGTGAAGTTGTTGAGCTCCTCTTGCATCGCCACCACCCAATCTGAATCTTGAAGTGCTTCCTCTACCCTGTGTGGCTCAATAGAGGAAAAAAAGAGTAATGCTCACAAAAATGTGCAACACGAGATCTAGTGGTTACCCCCTTATGAATGTCGCCGAGGATGGTGTCGACGGGGTGATCTCGTTGGATTGCTTGGTGGACTCTTGGGTGTGGCGGTCTTGGAACTTGTTCATCTTCATCATCTTGATCATGAGCATCTCCCCCTTGATCATTGCTTTCCTCTTGAGGTGGCTCAACATCTTGATCTTCTCCTTCATCATTATGAGCCCCATCCTCATCTTGAGTTGGTGGAGATGCTTGTGTGGAGGAAGATGGTTGATCTTGTGTATGTTGTGGCTCTTCGGAATCCTTAGGACACACATCCCCAATGGACATGTTCCTTAGTGCGACGCACAGAGCCTCTTCATCACCTATCTCATCAAGATCAACTTGCTCTACTTGAGAGCCGTTAGTCTCATCAAACACAACGTCACAAGAAACTTCAACTAGTCCTGAGGACTTGTTAAAGACTCTATATGCCCTTGTGTTTGAATCATATCCTAGTAAAAAGCCTTCTACAGTCTTAGGAGCAAATTTAGATTTTCTACCTCTTTTAACAAGAATAAAGCATTTGCTACCAAAGACTCTAAAATATGAAATATTGGGCTTTTTACCGGTTAGGAGTTCGTATGATGTCTTCTTGAGGATTCGGTGTAGATACAACCGGTTGATGGCGTAGCAGGCGGTGTTGACCGCCTCGACCCAAAACCGATCCGAAGTCTTGTACTCATCAAGCATGGTCCTTGCCATGTCTAATAGAGTTCTATTCTTCCTCTCCACTACACCATTTTGTTGTGGGGTGTAGGGAGAAGAGAACTCATGCTTGATGCCCTCCTCCTCAAGGAAGCCTTCGATTTATGAGTTCTTGAACTCCGTCCCGTTGTCGCTTCTTATTTTCTTGATCTTCAAGCCGAACTCGTTTTGAGCTCGTCTCAAGAAACCCTTTAAGGTCTCTTGGGTATGAGATTTTTCCTGCAAAAAGAACACCCAAGTGAAGCGAGAATAGTCATCCACAATAACTAGACAGTACTTACTCCCGCCGATGCTTATGTAAGCAATCGGGCCGAATAGGTCCATATGTAGGAGCTTGAGTGGCTTGTCAGTCGTCATGATGTTCTTGTGTGGATGATGAACACCAACTTGCTTCCCTACCTGACATGCGCTACAAATCCTGTCTTTCTCAAAATGAACATTTGTTAGTCCCAAAATGTGTTCTCCCTTTAGAAGCTTGTGAAGATTCTTCATTCCAACATGTGCTAGTCGGCGATGCCAGAGCCAACCCATGTTAGTCTTAGCGATTAAGCAAGTGTCGAGTTCAGCTCTATCAAAATCTACTAAGTATAGCTAACCCTCTAACACTCCCTTAAATGCTATTGAATCATCACATCTTCTAAAGACAGTAACACCTACATCTGTAAAAAGACAGTTGTAGCCCATTTTACATAATTGCGAAACTGAAAGCAAGTTGTAATCTAAAGAATCTACAAGAAAAACATTGGAAATGGAATGGTCAGGAGATATAGCAATTTTACCCAATCCTTTGACCAAACCTTGGTTTCCATTCCCGAATGTGATAGCTCATTGGGGATCTTGGTTTTTCTCATAGGAGGAGAACATCTTCTTATCCCCTGTCATGTGGTTTGTGCACCCGCTATCGATGATCCAACTTGAGCCCCCGGATGCATAAACCTACAAAACAAGTTTAGTTCTTGATTTTAGGTACCCAAATGGTTTAGGGTCCTTTGACATTAGATACAAGAACTTTGGGTACCCAAACACAAGTCTTTGATCCCTTGTGTTTGCCCCCAACATACTTGGCAACTATCTTGCCGGATTTGTTAGTTAAAACATAAGATGCATCAAAAGTTTTAAATGAAATGTCATGATCATTTGATGCAGTTGGAGTTTTCTTCTTAGGCAATTTTGCATGGATTGATTGCCTGGAACTAGATGTCTCACCCTTATACATAAAAGCATGATTAGGGCCAGAGTGAGACTTCATAGAATGAATTCTCCTAATTTTGCTCTCGGGATAACCGGCAGGGTATAAAATGTGACCCTCGTTATCCTAAGGCATGGGAGCCTTGCCCTTAACAAAGTTAGACAATCTTTTAGGAGGGGCATTAAGTTTGACATTGTCTCCCTTTTGGAAGCCAATGCCATCCTTGATGCCAGGGCGTCTCCCACTATAGAGCATGCTTCTAGCAAATTTAAACTTTTCATTTTCTAAGTCATGCTCGGCAATTTTAGCATCTAATTTTGCTATATGATCATTTTGTTGTTTAATTAAAGCCATATGATCATGAATAGCATCAATGTTAATATCTCTACATCTAGTGCAAATAGTGACATGCTCAATGGTAGATGTAGAGGGTTTGCAAGAATTAAGTTCAACGATCTTAGCACGCAAAATATCATTGTTATCTCTAAGATTGGAAATGGAAGCATTGCAAACATCTAATTCTTTAGCCTTAGCAATTAATTTTTCATTTTCAATTTTAAGGCTAGCAAGAGAATCATCCAATTTTTCAATCCTAGCAAGCAAATTTGCATTATCATCTCTAAGATTGGAAATTGAATCATCACAAGTATTAGAATCAACCTTAGCAATAAGTTTAGCATTTTCATTTCTAAGATTGGCAATAGTATCATGGCAAGTGCTTAGCTCACTAGATAATTTTTCACATTTTTCTACTTCTAGAGCATAAGCATTCATAACCTTAACATGCTTCTTGTTTTCTTTAATTAGGAAGTCCTCTTGAGAGTCCAAGAGATCATCCTTCTCATGAATAGCACTAATTAATTCATTTAGTTTTTCCTTTTGTTGCATGTTTAGGTTGGCAAAAAGGGTGCGTAAGTTATCCTCCTCATCACTACAATTATCCTCATCACTAGAGGTTTCATATTTAGTGGAGGATTTTGATTTTACCTTCTTCCTTTTGCCGTCCTTTGCCATGAGACATTTGTGGCCGACGTTGGGGAAGAGAAGACCCTTGGTGACGGTGATGTTTGCGGCGTCCTCATCGGAGGAGGAGTCGGTGGAGCTCTCGTCGGAGTCCCATTCCCAGCAAACATGGGCATCACCGCCCTTCTTCTTGTAGTACCTCTTCTTCTCCTTTCTTCTCCCCTTCTTGTCGTCGCCCCTGTCACTATCACTAGATAATGGACATTTAGCAATGAAGTGACCGGACTAACCACACTTGTAGCAAACTTTCTTGGAGCGGGGCTTGTAATCTTTCCCCCTCCTTTGCTTGAGGATTTGGCGGAAGCTCTTGATGATGAGCGCCATCTCCTCATTGTCGAGCTTAGAGGCATCGATGGGTTGTCTACTTGATGTAGACTCCTCCTTCCTCTCCTCCGTCGCCTTGAATGCGACTGGTTGTGCTTCGGACGTGGAGGGGCCATCTAGCTCGATGATTTTCTTTGAGCCTTTGATCATCAACTCAAAGCTCACAAAATTCCCTATTACTTCCTCGGGAGTCATTAGTGTATATATAGGATTGCCATGAATTAATTGAACTTGAGTAGTGTTAAGGAAAATGAGTGATCTAAGAATAACCTTAACCATTTCATGGTCATCCCATTTTTTGCTCCCGAGGTTGCGCACTTGGTTCACCAAGGTCTTGAGCCGGTTGTACATATCTTGTGGCTCCTCCCCTTGGCGAAGCCGGAAGCGAACGAGCTCCCCCTCGATCGTCTCCCGCTTGGTGATCTTGGTCACCTCGTCTCCTTCGTGCGCGGTCTTTAGCACGTCCCAAATCTCCTTTGCGCTTTTCAACCCTTGCACCTTATTATACTCCTCTCGACTTAGAGAGGCGAGGAGTATAGTTGTGGCTTGGGAGTTGAAGTGTTGGATTTGTTCGACCTCCTCCGAGTCATAATCCTTGTCTCCCTATTTTGGTACCTGCACTCCATACTCAACAATATCCCATATGCTTTTGTGGAGTGAGGTTAGGTGATGCCTCATTTTATCACTCCACATAAAATAATCTTCACCTTCAAACATAGGTGGTTTGCCTAATGGAACGGAGAGTAATGGAGTGTGTCTAGAAATGCGAGGATAGAGAAGGGGTATCTTACTATACTTCTTGCGCTCATGGCGCTTTGAAGTAGTGGAGGCCGATTCCGAGCCGGAGGTGGAGGGTGACGAAGAGTCGGTCTCGTAGTAGACCACCTTTCTCATCTTCTTCTTCTTGTCACCCATCCGATGGGACTTGATGGAGGAAGAGGATTCCTCCTTGTGCTTGTGGGCGGACTCCCTTGAGTGTGTTCTTCCCGAGCTTGCGGACTTGTCGCCGGTCCCGAGATCCCTCTTGGCGGATGCTTCCGACATCACTTCGAGCGGTTAGGCTCTAATGAAGCATCGGGCTTTGATACCAATTGAAAGTCGCCTAGAGGGGGGGTGAATAGGGCGAATCTGAAATTTACAAACTTAAGCACAACTACAAGCCGGGTTAGAGTTAGAAATATAAACGAGTCCGAAAGAGAGGGTGCAAAACAAATCGTGGGCAAATAAAGAGCGAGACACGATGATTTGTTTTACCGAGGTTCGGTTCTTGCAAACCTACTCCCCGTTGAGGTGGTCACAAAGACCGGGTCTCTTTCAACCCTTTCCCTCTCTCAAACGGTCACTTAGACCGAGTGAGCTTCTCTTCTCAATCAAACAGAACACGAAGTTCCCGCAAGAACCACCACACAATTGGTGTCTCTTGCCTCGGTTACAATTGAGTTTGATCACAAGAAGAATGAAAAAGAAAAAGAAGCGATCCAAGCGCAAGAGCTCAAATGAACACAACAAATATCTCTCTCTAATCACTAAAGCTTTATGTGGAATTGGGAGAGGATTTGATCTCTTTGGCATGTCTTGTAATGAATGCTATAGCTCTTGTAAGGTGTAGAAGTGTAGAAACTTGGATGCCATTGGATGTGGGGTGGTTGGGGTATTTATAGCCCCAACCACCAAAAATGGCCGTTGGAAGTGTGCTGTCGTATGGCGCACCGGACAGTCCGATGCGCCAGCCACGTCAGCAGACCGTTGGGGTTCGACCGTTGGAGCTCTGACTTGTGGAGCCTCTGGGCTGTCCGGTGGTGCACCGGACAGGTTCTGTAGACTGTCCGGTGCGCCAACTGCGCGTGCTTTGACTCTAGCGCGCACTGTAGCGCATTGAATGCGCTTGCAGACGACCGTTGCGCGCGAAGTAGTCGTTGCTCCGCTGGCAAACCGGACAGTCCGGTGACTCACCGGTCAGTCCGGTGAATTATAGCGAAGCGCCCTTAGAATTTCCCGAAGGTGAAGAGTTCAGCGTTGAGTGCCCTGGTGCACCGGACACAGTCCGGTGTGCCAGACCAGGGTGCCTTTGGGTTGTCTTTTGCTCTCTTTGTTTGAGCCCTTTCTTGGTCTTTTTATTGGCTTATGTGAACCTTTGGCACCTGTAGAACTTATAGACTAGAGCAAACTAGTTAGTCCAATTATTTGTGTTGGGCAATTCAACCACCAAAATCAATTAGGAAAAGGTGTAAGCCTAATTCCTTTTCACAAAGCCTATCAACAAAAAAATCCGGCAGCACCTCCCCTGCACGGGGAGGTTTTCAAAGCCTGTAAATATAAGTAGCAGCACGATGGCTGACATCCACACATATACATTAATGCCTCAATAACCACATAAACATCTTTTGTGCAATTAGAAGACTTAGCTAATGCATGCAAAGTGACCACTAAAAATAATTATTTTTCCTCTGTTTCACAATACACAATCACACACACAAAACCTAACTCTATTTCACAACAAGCAAACATTTATTTCACAATATTTAGCAACTAAAATCTCAAAATGAGTTTGTACCTAATTGCTCGGCGTGGATGGTGCATGACGGCGAACGGGCACGACGGCGTGGAGGGCGCGACGGCGGGCGGGCGAGGGCGTGGAGGGCGCGACGGCGGGTGGGCGAGGGCGCGGGTGCGGCAGACGGTGGACAGGCGGGCGCGGTGGGGCGCCGACGCGGCGAGGAGCGGTGGCGCGGTGATGGCGGCCGGCCGGAGCGCGTCGAGGGCGAGGGGCGCGGCGGCGGCGAACCGGACGGCGAGGGGCGTGGCGGCGGCGAGGGTGAGTGTGAATGAGAGTGAGAGAGTGAGGAAGAAAGGGTTAACTGTCAGTAAGTAAATGGTCTTTGCCGAGTGCCCGTGATCTGGCACTCGGCAAAGATTTTTTTTAATTTTAAAATACACTTTGCCGAGTGCCCTCGATCCGGCACTCGGCAAAGGCATCTTTGCCGAATGTCCTCCGGGGGACACTCGGCAAAGATTATGTCACTACACTTTGCCGAGTGTCAACCATTTGACCCTCGACAAAGGTTTCTTTGCCGAGTGTCATCTCTGGACACTCGGCAAAGTACATTTTTTGTTTTTATTTTTTTTCAACCAAACTTTTTGTGATATGTTCCTACACTATGTAGACCTACATGTACCATTTTGGGACAATTATAACAGAGTTTTCAATAGGTAGTAGATTTAGTTCGTTTATTTGAATTTCTTCGGAAAATTCAGATTTGAACTGCAGGTCACTCGAAACTTGAAAAACCGTGCATGCAAAAATGATATCCATGCTACTTAGCATAAGTTACGACCGATTCCAGGAGCGGACCGGAAACTTCAAGCAACATGCTCACTAAACATGACCGTGAACTTGTCGTCTACATGTTTAAAAATTGTATAAAACACAAACAAAGTCAGAAAATCATGAAAATTTTCAACATGTGATGATATCATATATAGAGGCTGTGATAAAAATTTTAGAATGTTTGGAGAAAGTTGTGAGACACTATGTGTAGAAACCTAAGAGAACTACACATGAAATCATAGAGTTTCAATGTGGATCTCTTAGGTTTGTACACATAGCGCGTCATAGTTTTCTCGAAACTTTTTTCAATTTTTTATCACAGCCTGTACATATGATATCATGACACGTGGACAAGTTTCATGATTTTCTGACTTTGTTTATGTTTTATACAATTTTTAAACATGTGGATGACAAGTTCACGGCCATGTTTAGTGAGCATGTTGCTCGAAGTTTCCGGTCCGATTCTGAAATCGGTCGTAACTTATGCTAAGTAGCATGGATATCATTTTTGCATGCACAATTTTTCAAGTTTCGAGTGACCTGCAGTTCAAATCTGAATATTCCGAAGAAATTCAAATAAACGAACTAAATCTACTAACGATTGAAAACTCTGTTATAATTGTCCACAAATGATACATGTAGGTCTACATAGTGTAGGAACATACCACAAAAAATTTGGGAGACAAAATAAAAAAAATAAAAATATACTTTGCCGAGTGTCTAGAGAAGACACTCGGCAAAGAGTCCTTTGCCGAGTGCCCACTATTTGGCACTCGGCAAAGAAGACTCTTTGCCGAGTGCTAACCCTCGGCTCTCGGCAAAGACTGACGACCGTCAGCTTTGGGACGGCCGCTAACGGCCCTTTGCCAAGCGCCACCTTTGTCGAGTGTTTCACACTCGGCAAACGTGTCTTTGCCGAGTGGGGTCCTATGCCGAGTGTCCAGCACTCGGTAAAGAGGCTCGTTGCCGAGAGCCTAACTTTACCGAATACGGCTCTCGGCAAAGCCTTCTTTGCCGAGTGCCCGACAAAAGGCCGACACTCGGCAAAGCCTCGGATTCCGGTAGTGTATATAGTTAGATGTGTCGTATAGCTTAGTTGGCACATTGTACACTCGCGAAAACATTAGTAGGATAAATAAGTTTGAATCATGAAAAACATGTGTTTTCTGTATATTTTGGCCAGTGGTCGTTTAAGCGTTTTTCTTCTTAATACGTAACTAGGTGAGTACTCGTGCGTTGCAACGGAAACACATAATACCATGATAACTTATATATAAAATGTGTCTTATATTGTTATAAGAAAAATGTTTCGTAATCCATTTGTGATCCTAGCCATACATAAATTTTATTATTTTAATTTAGTTGTTTCACTACTACATTGCAATCATCAGTGTCATGCAGACTTCGATATATGTCATGATTTGCATAGTCTCATCATTGGAGAGCACGTGCCACACCTGCCGGTACAAGTTCCGTCGTACATTGTTAGTCATCAGGCACACACCACCATACACGCTCGTTTAAACAAAAAAGGCAAGTGTGTGTTTACGAAAAGAATTAAAGGCAGACCGGCACAAAAGCTACCCCGACGATGACGAGTGGTCATTGTTGTCGGTCCTCCTCTGCGTCACCTCCGGCGCCGAGATGACGCCATAATTATTGATATAGTAGTCGTCGAACGCGCGCGACATGGTGAGTACCGATAACTCTTGGTTGGGCTGCCAAATGAAGTGCACCCTGGGCTCATCACCCCGGGCTCATCAGCGAGGTAGTACACCTGGTCGTTGCACCACCGGATGTGCTACTCCTCTACATACATCTTATTTGAGGACACTCACACAACACCAGCAATGCTCGTCATCCCAGCGCACAAGAATTCATGGCCGGTCAGTAGCGACTTACGTGGCAGGTTGGGCTTCAGGTGGATGATGAGTTGGACGGCGTGATGGCGCTGTTGTCGGTTGTGGTGCCCAGAACAACCCGAGAGTCGTCGTCGTTGACAACGACCATGAGGTCCCCCTGTTTGACGATGGACAACGCGATGCAGCCGCTCTGGACCGCGTCCAAGCGGCGGCTGCGCCGGAGCTTGCCGTACACAGCGGCGCATGTGGCCACGTAGGACTGCTTCCAGATGTCGAACTGACAGTCACCAAACTTCTTCTCGTCGTCGATGAACGACGCCAACGTGCACGCCTCGTGCTAGTGGTGTTTGTTCGGGTTTTCCAAGTAAGAAACATGGATTCATCTTTGACATTGGTTTATGAAAATGACTCATAAGTCAGATCCATGGAAAAAATATTACGGAGAATAAATGTCACACATGTAAAAAAAGAATTTAAGTTGAAAACATTATTCAAACAAAAGAAATTGCATGCAAGGCTCTTTTTTTAAATACTACTCCCTCAATCCAAAAAAATAATATAATAATCTCGGTGATACTTATCTACTACTACACATTGTGCAAGAGTAGCAGGTGGATTTCAGGAGAGATGTAGTATATGTTTTTACTATAATAGATATAGACATAAACATATGTGTGGTGTAGTGGTAGCTACGAACACATTTGTGTTTTTTTTTAAATTTAATTTTAGCTAGGAGTGAGATGTTTAATTACTATTATGATCTTATATAAAGACACACTACCTTATTGAGCATATTCAACACATACCGAAACACAATTACTATTATGATCTTATATAAATAAAAACTACCTTCTTGAGCATATTCAACACATACCGAAACACAATTACTATTATGATCTTATATAAATAAAAACTACCTTCTTGAGCATATTCAACACATACCCAAACACAATTACTATTATGATCTTATATAAAGACACACTACCTTATTGAGCATATTCAACACATATTTTCCAGGGTGTCGGATAACATAATGTTTTTGCCCCACCCATACTATCACACAAGTCGTGATAGAGCACAAGGGATAATTACAAATAACAGGTACCGACACCTCAGTCAAGAAGACAACAACGTCTCAAAGACTGACAGATAAAATCCGCCAGGGAAGAGGCTCTGAAAATGGAGCGATAGAGAGCTAATCCAAGCAGAGGTAGGGTAGAGTGTCTTCATCAAAGGAGTATATCATATAATATGCTCCCACATTGCTCATAAACAATATAAATAGAGCAAGTGCATCAACACAAACTTGCAGCCTCGCCCAGATAACCACAGCTGAGCACAGATCGACGTGCTTGCACTTCCCAACACAACGCACCGTCGTCGTCAATCATGGCGCTAGCACCTAGCCATGCTCATGCATCACTTGCCGTCGCTCCATTCACACTACTTTGCACCTTCCTTGCCCTTGTTGCCTTATTGTTTCTGCATCGATATCGTCGAAGCAACGCAAGGCCGTCGAAGAAAACACGGCAGCTGCACCGCCGGCTGCCGCCAGGCCCGGCCGGGTTGCCGATCATCGGCAGCCTGCACTGCCTGGTGTCAAAAAAGCCGGTGTTTCGGTGGGTTCACGGCCTTCTCAAGGACATGAACACCAAGATCCTATGCCTCCGCTTCGGGGCCGTGCACGTCGTGGTAGTCGCCTGCCCGGAGATAGCCCGCGAGGTTCTCAGGACGAACGACGCCGCCCTGGCGTCTCGCCCGGAGACGGACGCCTGTGAGCTGTTCAGCCTCGGGTACAAGGCCGCCGTCCTGTCGCCCTACGGGGAGCAGTGGAGGAAGATGCGGCGGGTCCTCACCTCCGAGATCCTGTCCGCGTCGATGGAGCAGCGGCAGCGGCGGCGGCGAGCGCAGGAGGCCGACTACCTCGTCCGTTCCCTGTACAGCCAGTGCTGCAGCAGCGCCAGCGCAGCCGCATCGTCGGCTAGCTCCGCCGTCGTCGACGTACGCCATGTAGCCCGCCACTTCTCCAGCAACATGATCCGGAGCCTCGTGTTCGGCAAGCGGCACTTCGGCGCCGGCCCGGGTCCTGAGGAGGTGGCGCACGTGGACGCGCTCTTCGCGCTGCTCAACTACGTGTACATCTTCTCCGTCTCGGATTACGTCCCCGCCGCGTGGAGGTGGATGGTTGCTGGCCTCGACCTTGGCGGCGACAGGGAGGCTGGCAGGAGCGTGATGAGGACTCTGAGCAGGCTGCATGATCCCATCATACGGGAGAGGATCCGTGAGTGGGACGGCCTTCGCGAACGCGGCGAGAAGAGAGAGGTCAGGGATTTCCTTGACGCGCTCGTCTCTCTCGTGGATTCGCAGGGGCGGCCTTTCTTGTCGTTCGACGAGATAAAAGCGCAGACAGCGGTAAGATATATTATTCATGCATCTAAAAGAATTAAGCTGTATGTGTTTTGCATTATTCATCATCATCTAATTAACGTTGTGCCATTCATGCATGCATTGTTATTTCAGGAGATGATGTTTGCAACCATTGACAACCCATCGAACGCGGTGGAGTGGGCGCTGGCGGAGATGATGAACAGGCCGGAGGTGATGCAGAAAGCAATGGAGGAGCTGGACGCGGTGGTCGGCAAGGACAGGCTGGTGCAGGAGTCCGACATCCCGGGCCTCAACTATCTGAAGGCGTGCGTGCGGGAGGCCTTCCGGCTGCACCCGTACCACGCTTTGAACCTGCCGCACGTCGCCATGGAAGACACCGTGGTCTCCGGCTACCTGGTCCCCAAGGGCAGCCACGTGCTGCTGAGCCGGCTGGCGCTTGGGCGGAACCCCGACGTCTGGGACGCGCCTCTCCAGTTCCGGCCGGAGCGACATCTGGTGAACGACGACGACGGCGGCGACAACCACCACGTGGTTCTCACAGAGCCGGACCTTCGGTTCATCTCGTTCAGCGCGGGCAGGAGGGGGTGCCCGGGGGTGTCACTCGGCAGCTCCATTACGATGATGTTGTTCGCAAGGCTCCTCCAAGGGTTCGCATGGAGCAAGCCTCCTGGCGTCCGTGCGATCAGGCTCGAGGAATCCAGCGCAAGCCTCGCACTGGCTGAGCCGCTCCTCTTACAAGCTCAGCCTCGTTTGCCGGCGCATCTCTATGCGGCGTCCGGTTAATTATTAGCTTATATAGATATCAAGGCTTTTTTATGGCAAGGTTTTTTATTACGTTTTAATTTGGTTTAAGTAGTTGATATATGTAATAAGCTAAGCGGCTATGGCGCGGCCAGCTGATTCTCTTGGTCGTAAGTAATTATGGGATGAAGCCCCACGACGTTTGTTTGTATATTTTACAAAAACTCCTGAATAAGTCATGAATATATATATATATATATATATATATATATATATATATATATATATATAGTATTTAGAGCCCTGAGCTCTCTCTAACTATTGGAAGCCCTGACTAGCAACCGATCAGGTGCGCGGACCGCACCGTACCGACCAGGTGCGCAGGCTTTTTGGCTCACTGTACCACCTACTTACGTTAATTATAACTACGTGTTATGCTCAATCGTGTTACGGTTTACACACTTTTTGGTATGCGCATGTTGTACACAAGTTTACGCTTATTTTGTCATACTGTCTGAAACCGCTTCTTGTACTATCATATAAAACCGACCGCGACGACTGCTTTGCCCGAGAGGACTAGGGTTTCAGCGGCGGCGGCTGCCGAGCCCCATTTCCCGATCTGAAGCACCTCAAACCACCGCTCTGCCCTAGATCCAGATCCACCCAGCTACTGCGGCGAGCCCGTGGGGACGGTGGCGGCGGGGGACCCGAGTGCACGGAGATGCTCAACTACGAACAGGTCTTCATCAGGGACTTCGTGCCCTCCGCGCTCGCCTTCCTCATGCACGGCGAGACCGAGATCGTCCGCAACTTCCTCCTTCACACCCTCCAGCTTCAGTTGACCTGATCCCGATCCTGCTTAATAGTTTCTCGTCTGGACCATTCCTCGCTACCTTTCGGAAACCATTTGTGATGCTGTCATGAAAGCACCCGACCTCAAATCTGTGTGCGCCCACAGTTTTGGAACAGTAGCAGCCATAGTCGCCTGGGGCTCAGGTGTGGCAATCGTCGCGGGGCCCGGCCCCAGCCGCGGGCGTGCGCTCTGCCGCCAGCCGCGGGTCCGACCGCCTACGAGTGCGCATCCGGCCGCCGCCGTCGAGTCCATCTTGGAGGCAAGGAGTGAGCAAGGCATCGAGCTTCCCCACCAAATTATTCCCTGACGGTGCACGGGAATGGCCAGGGAAATCCATGGTCGCCAGATCTGTGCCTACTTATTCCTCTCCAGTCCCCAGCGAGAGATTCAGGTAAGGACTATTTGCTTATTTCAGTACCATATTGGTTTTGGTCAAGATTAGAGACTAATATTTCAGTAGCATTCAGTGATATAATAGAATCAGCTAATTACCTGTGAATATATTATAACGATATAATAGAATTTTGAGGTAATACTACTTCTGTTACATCTAGTGCTTCCTGTTTTGGACATACATGTGGTCAGGCTTTCTAAATTTTTGCTACCAATATAGTTCTGGAAATTAGTTGGAAAATATGATAATTACATGTAGATTTGTAATTTGAAGTACTATTATACAATTTCAAGTTATTAAATTTAAACCTTCCTTTGTAATTGTGCATACATATGCTACACCCACCTCCGCCAGCATTTAGCATCATTGTATTATCATAAAACCATAATTTCTAGGTAGTATTTAGTTGTGCTAGTTTATTAGGTGAATGCTTTTAATCATTATACCATTTTCTGTTGAGCTTTACTAAGGAAAGTAGTGACTCGACTCGTGAATAGCTGAACAAGACTGATCTCAGTATGCTGGCGAAAAAAATGGTGAATTAGAGTAATCAATCATATTATCTTCCATATTTGCATATAATTATACTTTTGCAGGTGGTATTAATGGAGAAAGATCAGAAATAGCTGAAATTGAAGCAGCATCAACAGGTGAAGCTGCTCGGTTTAGAGCTGCTATCCGGCGTGCTCCACCCAGCGCTGTTCGGCAACCTCACCAGCCTTTTGAACGGTAAGATTTGTTATTCTTTAGTTATACAATTTCTAGTAGAGACAACTTAAGTATTACAGCTATGTGTTAGGGAGGGTTCAAGAAAAATAATGAATTTTGTATTCAGCATATGTGCATAATAGGGCTTTGATTCTCAAGTCCTGCAATATTGGAAGTATGCATAACAGAGTTTATTAAAGAAAGAAATGTCCTCACTTGCTGGCAGTTTGTCCATTGTATTTTTGTAAATTAAGGTTATTAAAGAAAGAAATGTCCTCACTTCCTTCGAAAAATATAGTATCTCATGGGTTAATTTATGATATTAGCACTTGCTACGGCCTATAGGGTTTATATAGGTTCACAGCTTCTTATTGTCCACTAGGCTTCTCCCGCTGCATTGTTTTATAAGGGACATAAACTAGCTAATTGTTGTGACTTAATTACTCCTCCATTTTCCCTGTTGATTAAACTGGTATATAGGTTCATAGATTTACTTATGCTTATTCTGACGTGTCTTTATGATTTATACAGGCTTACACAGACCTGTTTTGATAAGAGCCGAGCAGCGATTCTTCCATTTCGTACCACGACCTAGCTAAAGGCCAATGGTTCCAAATGTCTGAAGTACCGAAGACAGGGCTAGCTCCTCGTTTTTTGTCATGTCAAATAAATCGTGTATGATTGCAACAATATTGGCAAAATATCGTTGTGCTTTATATTTTGATATATTGTGAACAAAACAAGTGCCCTATGAGACCATCATGATTTATGCATTTTCAAACTAAATTTTACAACACTTCTTTGTTGTGTTTATGCTTCCATTAAAAAACAGTCTTACTGCGTTTTGCGCCAAATTTATGACACTTTTTAATGTGTTTTACAGCAATCTCCTGCGAAGTGAGATTGTGCGCGTGTTTTATACTAAATTTCGTACTCATTTACGTTGTTTTAGCTCACGTTTTACGCTGAAATCATTCGGCCAGAACCCGCGCACGATCGGCTGCACGCGATTTTCACGCCGTAATTTTGGGCTCCGTTTGTTGTTACAAAACAGATATAGGATTTACGCTAAATTTCATACTCATTTACGTTGTTTTAGCTCACATTTTACGCTGGAATCGGCCCGCTCACGATCGGCTGCACGCGATTTTCACGCCGTAATTTTAGGCCCCATTTGATGTTACAAAACAGATTTAGGATTTACGCTAAATTTCGTACTCATTTACGCTGTTTTAGCCCACGGTTTACGCTGGAATCCGCCCGAGCCAGAACCAGAACCACATACTGCATGATTTATGCTGTCAAGTACATGTCATTATGCAGTCGTAAACGCTGTCCACAGTGCCATATTCGTTCCACGTGATTCGGGCTTCAAAAGATTCCTTTATGCATGTTTTACGCATCTTTATCCATATATATATATATATACATATATATATATATATGCATTCGTATATTGCGTTACGCTTATCGTCCTAGAATCTTGGCTGTTGACTGCATGGCTAACGCAAACACGCGGGTGTTGAGTCGACCGTGTCCTGGCTGGGGCTTCCATTAGTAGGGGAAGCTCAGGACTTCCATTACCTATTTCCAATATATATATATATATATATATATATAGAGAGAGAGAGAGAGAGAGAGAGAGAGAGAGATTGTATATTAGGAGCCCTGGGCTTCCAATAACTAAAGGAAGCCCAGGCCAGACAGTGCAATCCGGTCGAGCCGGACCAGGTCCAGACGTCTATAAAAGCTAGGGATTAGTTTTTTACGCCCCATCTCGATTCATTAGCGACGGCGGTTGCCCGATAGTGCGCGCGGCGGTGGACCCTCGGCCGGTGGCCGCGGCTCCCCGACCTCGACATGCGGTGGTGGCGGTTTTCAGGCCGGCGGCGGCGGCCCCCGATCCAGAGGGCGAGCGACGGCAGTGCTCTTGTGCGGTGGCGGCGGTTCCCAGGCCGGTGGCCGCAACTCCATTACCTCGACGCGCGGTGGCGGAGGTTCCTCGATCCGGAGTAGTGGCGGCGGTTCCCCGATCCAGAGGGCGAGCGACAGCGGTTCTCTTGTGCGGGCAAGCGGCGGCGTCCCCGAAGCCCTGAGGAGGCGGCACTTCCAAGGCCAGCGAGCAAGCGACGCCCATCGACGTGCGAGCGACGGCGACGCATGAGGCGCGATGTTCGAGCGAGCGACGTCACGGAAGGTGCGAGATGCGCGCAGCGATGATCGCGCGTGACATCCTCCTATCCGGCGCAGTTTTCTTTTCGATTATTGTGTTTTAAGCCTACCACATGTATTATTTACGCTAAAAACTGTACGATTTTATGCTTGAACACAGAGTTCGTATATCAGTTTACTGCATGCACATTGGAAAGGCAATTCCTTGATTTATGCTGTTCGTAATTTACGTGCATGCAATGGAAACTCCCACAATTTTGCCATAATTTTTGGATCTGTATAAAAATAGAAACCGCATTCATGCGGCTGCCATATTTTTCAGATATGTCATAAAAATAGGATCGTAATAACAACCTACTAAAGCTATCAACCTTTAATTGACTCGGTATTTACGCTTATAATTGAGAGATTTTATGCTCAAAGCTTAAGGTTTTTACGCCCCACCCGGAGATGCGTCCACCAGTGAACAACATGCCAGATTTTTTACGCAGTGTAAGGAATTGCATAAATACCTACACCGTGTAGTATAATTTGTTTCAGTATACATCATAAACTAGTTCTAATGCGTTTAGCTGCATGGCTGTTGGAGGGATCCTATATTTATGAATGAAATAAAACATTAAATGCGATTTTTTGTTTCTATGCATGCAATTCATTTCCTTTTATTGCATATTCTTTCCATCATAAATTCGTGTGCATGCAGCTGGTAGCAGATTTTTACGCAGTATACCGAATTGCATAATTATCTACATAGTGTAGCATATTTAGTATCAGTATATATCATAAAATGGTCATTACGAGTTTTAGTTGCATGTTTGTTGCAGCGATCCTAAATTTATGGAGGAAATAAAGCCTTTAAAATAGAAACTGCCACACATATCTTTACTAAATTTACGCGCATGTCAGGGAACATGTTTGACTCATGCATGCATTTTGCCATAATTTTTGGATCTGTTATAAAAATAGAAACTGCATGCATGCGGCTGCCATATTTTTTGAATCTGCCATAAAAATAAGATCATAATAACAACCTACCAGAGCTATCAACCTCTCACATTGGCCAGATATTTACGCTTATAATTGAGAGATTTTATGCTTAAAACTTAAGGTTTTTACGCTCCAACCTGTAGATGCGTCTACCAGTGAACAACATGCTAGATTTTTTTACGCAGTGTACCGAATTGCATAAATACCTACACCGTGTAGTATAATTAGTATAAGTATAAATCATAAACTAGTCTAATGTGTTTAGCTGCATGGTTGTTGGAGAGATACTATATTTATGAAGCAAATTAAATATTAAATACGATTTTTTGTTTCTATGCATGTAATTCATTTTCTTTCATTGCACATTATTTTCATCATAACAGATCTTTACGCAGTATACCGAATTGCATAATTATCTACACAATATAGCATATTTAGTCTCAATATATATCATAAAATGATCCTTGCGTGTCTAGCTGCATGGCTGTTGCAGCGATCCTAAATTTATGGAGAAAATAAAGCATTTAAAAATAGAAACCGCCACATATTTTTTTCCTAAATTTACGCGCATGCATTGGATCGTGTTTGACTCATGCATGCATTCCTTTTCTTGCGCTAACAGACGTGGGGCAGGTGGCGCACCCGACAGGGGGTGGTCGGCCTGGGCTTCCGTTAACTATTGGAAGCCCAGGGCTCCCGTTATACCTACTATATATATATATATATATATATATATATATATATATATATATATATATATATATATATATATATATATATATATATATATATATATATGCAGGTATAACGGGAGCCCTGGGCTTCCAATAGTTAAAGGAAGCCCAGGCCGACCACCCCTGCAAACTGGTTCAACCAGCGCGCCCAAACAGGCTGTCGGGTGTGCCACCTGCCCCACGTCTGTTAGCGCAAAAAAAGGAATGCATGCATGAGTCAAACACGATCCAATGCATGCGCATAAATTTAGGAAAGATATGTGCGGCAGTTCCTGTTTTTAAAATCATTTATTTCCTCCATAAATTTAGGATCGCTGCAACAGCCATGCAGCTAGACGCGTAAGGACCATTTTATGATATATACTGAGACTAAATATGCTACACTGTGTTAATAATTATGCAATTCGATATACTGCGTAAAAATCTGTTACCAGCTGCATGCACACGAATTTATGATAAAAATAATGTGCAATGAAAGGAAATGAATTACACGCATAGAAACAAAAAATCGTATTTAATGTTTTATTTCCTTCATAAATATAAGATCCCTCCAACAGCCATGCAGCTAAAACACATTAAATCTAGTTTATGATATATACTGATACAAATTATACTACATGGTGTAGGTATTTATGCAATTCGTTACACTGCATAAAAAATCTGGCATGTTGTTCACTGGTGGACGCACCTCCGGGTTGGAGCGTAATAACCTTAAGTTTTGAGCATAAAATCCCTCAATTATAAGCGTATATACCGAGCCAATGTGAGAGGTTGATAGCTCTAGTAGGTTGTTATTACGATCCTATTTTTATGACAGATCCGAAAAACATGGCAGTCGCATGCATGCGGTTATACAGATCCTAAAATTATGGCAAAATGCATGCATGAGTCAAACACGTTCCCTTGCATGCGCGTAAATTTAGGAAAGATATGTGTGGCGGTTTCTATTTTAAATGCTTTATTTCCTCCATAAATTTAGGATCGCTGCAACAGACATGCAACTAAAACTCGTAATGACCATTTTATGCTATATACTGATACTAAATATGCTACACTGTGTAGATAATTATGCAATTCGGTATACTGCGTAAAAATCTGCTACAGGCTGCATGCACACGAATTTGTGATGGAAAGAATCACTACCGGAATCCGAGCCTTTGTCGAGTGCCGGACGCTTTGCCGAGTGCTTTTTCTCGGGCACTCGGCAAAGACGGCTTTGCCGAGAGCCGCACTCGGCAAAGCTCGGCTCTCGGTAACGAGCGTGTTTACCGAGCGTAGGACACTCGGTATAGGTTAACACTCGGCAAATACATGTTTGCCGAGTGTCAAACACTCGGCAAAGGGGGCTCTCGGCAAAGGGCCGTCAGCGGCCGTCCCAAAGCTGACGGCCGTCAGTCTTTGCCGGGAGCCAATGGTTGGCACTCGGCAAAGAGTCTTCTTTGCCGAGTGTCGCCCAGTTGACACTCGGCAAAGACCTCTTTGCGGAGTGCCTTTTCTAGACACTCGGCAAAGTATATTTTTATTTTTTTGATTTTGTCTCCCAAAATTTTTGTGGTATGTTCCTACACTATGTAGACCTACATGTATCATTTGTGGACAATTTTAACAGAGTTTCAATCGTTAGTAGATTTAGTTCGTTTATTTGAATTTCTTCGGAAAATTTAGATTTGAACTGCAGGTCACTCGAAACTTGGAAAACCGTGCATGAAAAAATGATATTCATGTTACTTAGCATAAGTTACGACCGATTCCAGGAGCGGACCAAAAACTTCGAGCAACATGCTCACTAAACATGGCCGTGAACTTGTCATCCACATGTTTAAAAATTGTATAAAACACAAACAAAGTCAGAAAATCTTGAAACTTGTCCACGTGTCATGATATCATATGTACAGGCTGCGATAAAAATTGAAAAAATTTCGAGAAAACTATGACGCGCTATGTGTACAAACCTAAGAGATCCACATTGAAACTCTATGATTTCATGTGTAGTTCTCTTAGGTTTCTACACATAGTGTCTCACAACTTTGTCCAAACATTCTCAATTTTTTATCACAACCTGTACATATGGTATCATGACACGTGGACAAGTTTCATGATTTTCTGACTTTGTTTGTGTTTTATACAATTTTTAAACATGTGGATGGCAAGTTCACGGTCATGTTTAGTGAGCATGTTGCTCGAAGTTTTTGGTCCGCTCCTGGAATCGGTCGTAACTTATGCTAAGTAACATGAATATCATTTTTGCATGCACGGTTTTCCAAGTTTCGAGTGACCTGCAGTTCAAATCTAAATTTTCCGAAGAAATTCAAATAAACGAACTAAATCTACTAACGATTGAAAACTCTGTTAAAATTGTCCACAAATGATACATGTAGGTCTACATAGTGTAGGAACATACCACAAAAATTTTGGGAGACAAAATCAAAAAAATAAAAATATACTTTGCCGAGTGTCCCCAGATTGACACTCGGCAAAGATGTGTAAGTTAAACTTTGCCGAGTGTCAGATGACAGACGCTCGGCAAAGGATCCTTTGCCGAGTGCCACCGATCTGGCACTCGGCAAAGTTTATTTTAAAATTTTAAAAAAAACTTTGCCGAGTGCCAGATCACGAGCACTCGGCAAAGAAGGCGAATATACTTCGCCCTCGCCTTTCTTCCTCCTTCTTTCTCTGCTCTCGCTCTCTCGTCTCTGTCTGCTGCCGCCGCCGCGTCCCTGCTGCCGCCGCCGCTCCCTCGCCGGCGCCCTCCCCCGCCGGCGCCCTCCCTCGCGCCCGCGCCCTCCCCCGCCGCGCCCTCCCTCGCCGTGCCCTCCCTCGCGCCGGCGCCCGCGCCCGCCGCGCCCTCCCTCGCCGGCGCCCTCCCTCGCCGTGCCCTCCCTCTCGCCGGCGCCCGCGCCCGCCGCGCCCTCCCTCGCCGGCGCCCTCCCCCGCCGTGCCCTCCCTCGCGCCCGCGCCGCCGCCGCGCTCCCAAGCCGCCGCCGTGCACGCCCGCGCCCGCGCCGCCGCCGTGCGCGCGCGCCGCCGTGCCCGCGCTCGCCGCAGCCGCTGCCCGTTGTGCCCTCGCGCTCGCCGCCGCCGTGCGCGCGCGCCGCCGTGCCCTCGCGCTCGTCGTGCCACGGCCGTCGTGCCCGCGCTCGCCCTCGCGCTCGTCGCAGCCGCGCTCGCGACACCACCGCCGCGCCCGCGCTCGCCGTGCCCCTCGTTTGTCGCGCCCTCGCCCTCGCCCGTCGTGCGCCTCGCCCTCGCCCCCGCCGTTTCCCCGTCGTGCCCTCGCCCGCCCGGTGCCTCGCCCGCGACCCGTCGTCTCGCCCGCGCCCCGTCGCCTCGCCCGCGACGAAACCTCCAAGGTGATTGCTTTATTTATGTTATACGTGTATGATTTATATGAAATGATTAGTTTTAATAATGAGTTAATTATATACGTGTATGATTAGGTTAATATGTAGTATTGTTGATTTCGGCCATCGTGCCGTTGAATTATGCGTGGATGTCAGCCATTGTGCTGATAGTTTTATTTGCAGGATTTTGAAACCTCTCCGTGCAGGGGAGGTGCTGCCGAAATTTTCTGTTGCTAGGATTAGTATATGGAATTCATGTGTGTCGTATATTGAATTCATATGAGTATAATATTGTGGGCGAACTTTTGTATTAATAGACTTGTTATTCTTCTTTACAGAGAAGATACTTGTCTGCCTGCACCGCGTCCCGTCGCCACTGCACCGACCCGCCACAGCCCCACTAGCCTGACTCCACCGCCACCCTAGGTATGACCTCTACATCCGCATCATGGTCGTAGATCACCTAACCCAGTTAGGCGTCTCCCGTTCGAAAGTGATACGGTGTAGATATGCAGATCTTTGCATATCTACAAATGTATCAGTTTCGAATTGTCCACGTTTTTTGGACAGCCCGCGGTTGCGTAGATGGTGTTAGTTTCATGCTCTACTCCGGTCTGAGATAGAGTTTCGGCGTCACCTCCCTGTTGTTCTCCGGACAGTACACTCTCCCTGCCAGGACGTGTATCCGGAGAACAGCGGGGAGGTGCTGCCGAAATTCTATCTCGGATCGGAGTAGAGCATGAAAACTAACTCCATCTACGCAACCACGGGTGGGATTAGGACCTATCGTCACCTATTAGAAGGTAGGAACGTAGTGTACATGCATTACATGTCTATATTAAACTATACTCGGTTATATATGTTAGAGGATGGAGGACCGTGAGTGGATGTACACGGGCCGTAGAGGAAGGAACGATGTCACCACTGAATGGATTAGAAAGACCGATGATTTCGTGGAACGGGCATATGGCGAAGCTGCTAAAGGAGCGAGTCTAGTCCCATGCCCGTGCAGCAAATGTGACAACCGGAAAAGAAAACCAAAGAAGACCATGGTAGAACATATTTGGAAGAATGGATTTACGCCGGGCTATACTCGGTGGATATTTCATGGTGAAGCGCATCGTACGAGAGAAGAGGTGCTGAGACAACGTGTCGAGGATTATGACGCGGATGCGGGGGTAGCGGATATGTTGAACGACTATCAGGAGGCACAATACACGGGAGGATGTATGGATGACGAGCCAGAGCCGACTGCAAAGGCGTTCTACGACATGTTCGACGCGGCACAGAAGCCCCTTCACGGCCAGACAAAGGTTTCTCAACTGGATGCCATTGGGCGTGTAATGGCGTTCAAGTCGCAGTACAGCATCAGTAGAGATGCATTCGATGGCTTGTTGACAGTTATTGGGAGTCTGCTTCCGGATGATCACGTTCTGCCAAAGAGCATGTACGAGGCACAGAAACTACTTCGTGCACTTAAGATGACGTATGAGCAGATTCATGCTTGTCCGAAGGGCTGCGTGCTATTTAGGAAAGAATACGCGGAGGCAAAGTACTGTCCCAAGTGTAATTCGTCTAGGTTTATGGAGGTAGACTCTGGTGATGGACAGAAGAGGCAGCTCGACATCCCCTTGACAATCCTACGACACCTTCCGTTCATACCGAGGATCCAGCGTCTTTACATGACAGAGGAATCCGCGAAACAGATGACATGGCACAAAAATGGAAAACGATACAATCCTGACAAGATGGTGCACGCGTCAGATGGTGAAGCATGGAAACACTTTGATGACATTCACCGTGAGAAAGCCGAAGAGGCTCGTAATGTACGTGTTGCGTTGGCCACAGATGGGTTCAATCCCTATGGAATGAGCGCTGCCCCGTACACATGTTGGCCCGTGTTTGTTATCCCAATCAATCTCCCCCCCTGGTGTGTGCTTTCAAAGGCAGAATATATTCGTGTCGTTGATAATTCCCGGACACCCGGGGAACAAAATGGGCGTGTACATGGAGCCTTTGATCGATGAATTGGTACGTGCCTGGGAGGAAGGGGTATGGACATATGACCGAGCTACGAAGACAAACTTCAGAATGCATGTTTGGTACCAGTACTCCATGCATGACTTACCGACGTATGGGCTATTCTGTGCCTGGTGTGTTCACGGTAAATTCCCATGCTGTCGGGGACCATAATTAGGGGTACCCTCAAGACGCCTAATTCTCAGCTGGTAACCCCCATCAGCATAAAGTTGCAAAGGCCTGATGGGTTTGATTAAGTCAGGGATCAGTCCATACGAGTGACTTGACCACGCCACGCCCGAGCCTAGCCTCGGGCGAGGGCAGCCGACCCTAAGATGACTCCGTCTCGCCTGAGGCCTCCTCTTTCACGGCAGGCGCATCTCCGGCTCGCCCTAGGCCCCGCCTTCGATAAGAAGAAACCCTGACTAAATCACCGCGCCAACCGACCAAGTCACCGGGGCGTTTAACGCAAAAGGTAAGACCAACGGGCAACCAGGCTTCGCCAGAGGCACCATAGGAGACTCCGCCCGACCCAGGGCTCGGACTCGGGCTAAGGCCCCGGAAGACGGCGAACTCCGCTCCGCCCGACCCAGGGCTCGGACTCGGGCTAAGGCCCCGGAAGACGGCGAACTCCGCTCCGCCCAAGGGCTCGGACTCGGGCTAAGGCCCCGGAAGACGGCGAACTCCGCTCCGCCCGACCCCAGGGCTCGGACTCGGGCTAAGGCCCCGGAAGACGGCGAACTCCGCTCCGCCCGACCCCAGGGCTCGGACTCGGGCTAAGGCCCCGGAAGACGACGAACTCCGCCTCGCCCGACCCAGGGCTCGGACTCCGCCTCGGCCTCTGCCTAACGATCTCCGCCTCGCCCGACCCAGGGCTCGGACTCTGCCTCTGTCTTGCAGGACGGACTCGACCCCGGCTTCGGAGGAGCCTCCACGACGCCCGACCTAGGATACGAGACCGCCATGTCAACAGGGAGCGTCATCATCACCCTACCCTGAGCCGACTTGGGTCGCAGAGAACAAGACCGGCGTCCCATCTGGCCAGCCACGCCAGATAGGCAAATGATGGCGCCCCGCTAGACCATGACGACGGCGGCTCTCAGCTCCCTTACGAAAGCAGGAGAACGTCAGCAAGGGCCCAGCCACTTCGACAGCTGTCCCCCCGTCCGGCTCCGTTACTCCTCCAACAGCCACGACGCCACACCAACAGGGTGCCAAGATCTCTCCGGCTGCCACCTTGGCATGTACATAGGGCGCTAGCTCTCTCTCGCTAGACACGTAGCACCTTGCTACACCCCCATTCTGTACACCTGGATCCTCTCCTTACGACTATAAAAGGAAGGACCAGGGCCTTCTTAGAGAAGGTTGGCCTCGCGGGGACGAAGGGCAGGGGCAGGCGCTCTCTCGGGGCCGCTCTCTCCCCTCACCTCGCGCGGACGCTTGTAACCCCCTACTGCAAGCGCACCCGACCTGGGCGCGGGACGAACACGAAGGCCGCGGGAATTCTCCGACTCCCTCACGACCCGGCTCCGGCCACCGACCTCTCTCTCTGTTCCCCCCTTCGCGCTCGCTCCACGCGCTCGACCCATCTGGGCTGGGGCACGCGGCACACTCACTCGTCGGCTCGAGGACCCCCCGGTCTCGGAACGCCGATAGTTGGCGCGCCAGGTAGGGGCCTGCTGCGTGTTGACGTTCGATTTCCCGTCAAGCTCCAGATGGGCAGTCTCCAACAACCTCTTCAACCCGGGACGGTGCTCCGTTTCGGGAACCTCGAGTTCATGTCTCTCGACGGCAACTACGACATGATACTCCTTCCACCGCCGCGCGACAGCGACAATGGTGGCGGACAGCCCGCCCGCCGGCGGCGGAATCGACGACGCCTCTCCCGCGTGGGGGAAGGACGGCTTTCGAGCTCGCCCCATCCTCCCCCTCGCCATCGGAGGAGGAGGAGGCGGGGCAACCGGGGCCGAGCGGGAGATCGCGCTCCGACGGCTGTCGAGCGAGTCGACATCCCCGGCGCTTCAACGGAGGACACGCCAAGCGTCGCCCTCGCGTTCGGGGCAAACGCGAGCGCCATCCCCCCGCAACACGTCGACCCCGAGCAAGTGGACGACGCCAGCACGCTCACGGAGGGCCTGCAGGACGTCGCCCTCGTACCCAAGACGACGGCGCGGTCAGCCCCCGACGTGACTTCATCGCTCCTCGTCGACAAAAAGGTACCGACTGCTACCCATCTTTCGTCATTTCGACTCGGCCTCAGCCCGCCTGGCGATCTCGCTTTGGCGGGCGCTCACATTGAGGCGAGTGCAACCTCTCTGGGGTTTCGTGTGCGGTCGCCTTGGGACCGATTGACGGGTGTCTCGACCTATGGACCCTTTGGGTCCGAGGAAGATGACGACCCCAGCATCTGCTGGGATTTCTCCGGATCTGGCAACCCTAGTGCCATGCGGGACTTCATGACCGCATGTGACTACTGCCTCTCCGACTGTTCCGACGGCAGCCGCAGCCTTGGCGACAAGGACTGCGGCCCGAGTCACGAATGTTTCCACATCGAGCTAGGGGATCCCTCCGGAGGCGGCTGTCTCGGCATGCCGGAGGATGGTGATCCCCCTAGGCCAGCGCCTCGCACCGACATCCCGCGGGAGCTAGCTGTGGTCCCCGTTCCGGCGGGGGGTCACGACCCACAGCTCGAGCAAGTCCGCGGGGCGCTGGCCGGGCCCGATGAGGGAGCAGGAGCGCTCGGGGCAATCCGCCAGAACATCGGGCAGGTGTGGGCGAGCCAGCCCCCGGCCGGAGGAATACGTCACCTGCCCCAAGGTCTCCAGCACCGCATCGCCAACGATGCCAGGGACAGACCGCCTCCCGCGTCCGGCGGAACCGGTCAGGACCTAGCCGCTGCAGCGATGCTCCTCCGCGCGATGCCGGAGTCATCAACCACCGAGGGTCGGCGAATCCAGGGAGAACTCAAGCATCTCCTGGAAGGCGCTGCGGCCCGGCGGGCCGAGAGCTCTGCCTCCCGAAGGCAGGGATACCCCTCGGAACCTCGTGCTGCGACTTCCCGACTCACGCGGGAAGCCTCGGTCTTCACCGGGCGCACGCGCAACACCGCGCCTGCGGCCCCGGGCCACCTCGGCGACGAGCACCCTCATCGCGACCGTCGAGCACGCCTCGACGAAAGGGTGCGCCGAGGCTACCACCCCAGGCGTGGGGGACGCTATGACAGCGGGGAAGATCGGAGTCCCTCGCCCGAACCACCCGGTCCACAGGTCTTTAGCCGAGCCATTCGGCGGGCGCCGTTTCCGCCCCGATTCCGACCCCCGACTACTATCACGAAGTACTCGGGGGAGACGAGACCGGAATTGTGGCTTGCGGACTACCGCCTGGCCTGTCAACTGGGTGGGACGGACGATGACAACCTCATCATCCGAAACCTCCCCTTATTTCTCTCCGACACCGCTCGTGCCTGGTTGGAGCACCTGCCTCCGGGGCAGATTTCCAACTGGGAAGATTTGGTCCAGGCTTTCGCCGGGAACTTCCAGGGCACGTACGTGCGCCCCGGGAATTCCTGGGACCTCCGAAGCTGTCGGCGACTACCGGGAGAGTCTCTCCGAGACTACATCCGGCGGTTCTCGAAGCAGCGCACCGAGCTGCCCAACATCACCGACTCCGATGTCATCGGCGCGTTCCTCGCCGGCACCACCTGCCGCGACCTGGTGAGTAAGTTGGGTCGCAAGACCCCCACCAGGGCGAGCGAGCTGATGGACATCGCCACCAAGTTCGCCTCCGGCCAGGAGGCGGTTGAGGCCATCTTCCGAAAGGACAAGCAGCCCCAGGGCCGCCCGTCGGAAGATGCTCCCGAGGCGTCTACTCCGCGCGGCGCCAAGAAGAAAGGCAGGAGGAAGTCGCAAGCGAAACGCGACGTTCCCGATGCAGACCTTGTCGCCGCCGCCGAGCGCAAGAACCCTCGGAAGCCCCCCGGAGGTGCTAACCTTTTCGACAAGGCACTCAAGGAGACGTGCCCCTACCATCAGGGGCCCGTCAAGCACACCCTCGAAGAGTGCGTTATGCTTCGGCGCCACTTCCACAGGGCCGGGCTGCCCGCAGAGGGTGGCAGGGCTCACGACGACGACAAAAGGGAGGATCGCCAAGCAGGAGAGTTCCCGGAGGTCCGCGATTGCTTCATGATCTACGGGGGGCATGCGGCAAACGCCTCGGCTCGGCATCGTAAGCAAGAGCGTCGGGAGGTCTGCTCGGTCAAGGTGGCGGCGCCAGTCTACCTAGACTGGTCCGACAAGCCCATCACCTTCGACCGGGACGACCACCCCGACCACGTGCCGAGCCCGGGGAAGTACCCGCTCGTCGTCGACCCCGTCATCGGCGACGTCAGGCTCACCAAGGTCCTGATGGATGGAGGCAGCTGCCTCAACATCATCTACGCCGAGACCCTCAGGCTCCTGCGCGTCGACTTGTCGTCCGTCCGAGCAGGCGCTGCGCCCTTCCACGGGATCATTCCCGGGAAGCGCGTCCAGCCCCTCGGACAGCTCGACCTCCCTGTCTGCTTCGGAACACCCTCCAACTTCCGAAGGGAGACTTTGACATTCGAGGTGGTCGGGTTCCGAGGAACCTACCACGCAGTGTTGGGAAGGCCATGCTACGCGAAGTTCATGGCCATCCCCAACTACACTTACCTAAAGCTCAAGATGCCGGGCCCCAACGGGGTCATCACCGTCGGCCCCACGTACAAACACGCATTCGAATGCGACGTGGAGTGCGTGGAGTACGCCGAGGCCCTCGCCGAGTCCGAGGCCCTCATTGCCGACCTGGAAAGCCTCTCCCGAGAGGTGCCGGATGTGAAGCGGCATGCCGGCAACTTCGAGCCAGCGGAGACGGTTAAGGCCGTCCCTCTCGACCCCAGTGGCGACACCTCCAAGCAGATCCGGATCGGTTCCGGGCTCGACCCCAAATAGGAAACAGTGCTCGTCGACTTTCTCCGCGCAAACGCCGACGTGTTTGCGTGGAGTCCCTCGGACATGCCTGGCATACCGAGGGATGTCGCCGAGCACTCGCTGGATATTCGGGCCAGGGCCCGGCCGGTCAGACAGCCTCTGCGCCGATTCGACGAGGAAAGGCGCAGGGTGATAGGCGAGGAGGTCCACAAGCTGATGGCAGCAGGGTTCATTAAAGAGGTATTCCATCCCGAATGGCTTGCCAACCCTGTACTTGTGAGGAAAAAAGGGGGGAAGTGGCGGATGTGTGTAGACTACACTGGTCTCAACAAAGCATGTCTGAAGGTCCCCTACCCTCTACCTCGCATCGACCAAATTGTGGACTCCACTGCAGGGTGCGAAACCCTGTCTTTCCTCGATGCCTATTCAGGGTATCATCAAATCAAGATGAAAGAGTCCGACCAGCTCGCGACTTCTTTCATCACGCCCTTCGGCATGTACTGTTATGTCACAATGCCGTTCGGGTTGAGAAACGCGGGTGCAACGTACCAGCGGTGCATGAACCATGTGTTCGGCGAACACATTGGTCGCACGGTCGAGGCCTACGTCGATGACATCGTAGTCAAGACGAGGAAAGCCTCCGACCTTCTCTCCGACCTCGAACTGACATTCCGGTGTCTCAAGGCGAAGGGCGTCAAGCTCAATCCCGAGAAGTGCGTCTTCGGGGTGCCCCGAGGCATGCTCTTGGGGTTCATCGTCTCCGAGCGGGGCATCGAAGCCAACCCGGAGAAGATCGCAGCGATCACAAACATGGGGCCTATCAAGGACTTAAAAGGCGTACAGAGGGTCATGGGATGCCTCGCGGCCTTGAGCCGCTTCATCTCGCGCCTCGGCGAAAGAGGCCTGCCCCTGTACCGCCTCTTAAGGAAGGCCGAGTGCTTCACTTGGACTCCCGAGGCCGAGGAAGCCCTCGGGAACCTGAAGGCGCTCCTCACCCAGGCGCCCATCTTGGTACCCCCAGCTGATGGAGAAACCCTCCTGGTCTATGTCGCCGCAACCACTCAGGTGGTCAGCGCCGCGATCGTAGTCGAAAGGCAGGAAGGGGGGCATGCTTTGCCCATTCAGAGGCCAGTCTACTTCGTCAGCGAAGTGCTGTCCGAAACCAAGATCCGCTACCCACAAGTCCAGAAGCTGCTATATGCAGTGATCCTGACGAGGCGAAAGCTGCGACATTACTTCGAGTCCCATCCGGTGACTGTGGTGTCATCCTTCCCCCTGGGGGAGATCATCCAGTGCCGAGAAGCCTCAGGACGGATCGCGAAGTGGGCAGTGGAAATCATGGGCGAGGCAATCTCGTTTGCCCCTCGGAAGGCCATCAAGTCCCAAGTACTGGCGGATTTCGTAGCCGAATGGGTCGATACCCAGTTACCAACGGCTCCAATCCAACCAGAGCTCTGGACCATGTTTTTCGATGGGTCGCTGATGAAGACGGGAGCTGGCGCGGGCCTGTTTTTCGTCTCGCCCCTCGGGAAACACCTGCGCTACGTGCTTCGCCTCCATTTCCCGGCGTCCAACAATGTGGCTGAGTACGAGGCTCTGATCAACGGATTGCGAATCGCCATCGAGCTAGGGGTCCGACGCCTCGATGCGCGCGGCGACTCGCAGCTCGTCATCGACCAAGTCATGAAGAACTCCCTCTGCCGCGACCCGAAGATGGAGGCCTACTGTGAGGAGGTTCGACGCCTGGAAGACAAGTTCTACGGGCTCGAGCTTAACCACATCGCCCGGCGCTACAACGAGACTGCGGACGAGCTGGCGAAGATAGCCTCGGGGCGAACGACGGTTCCCCCGGACGTCTTCTCCCGAGATCTGCACCAACCCTCCGTCAAGATAGATGACGCGCCCGAGCCCGAGGCACCCTCGGCCTCGTCCGAGGTGACCTCGGCCCAGCCCGAGCCATCCTCGGCTCACCCCGAGGAACCCTCGGGGCCCGAGGGCGAAGCACTGCGCATCGAGGAGGAGCAGAACGGGGTCGTGCCAGATCAAGATTGGCAAACCCCGTACCTGCAATATCTCCGCCAAGGAGAACTGCCCCTCGACCGCGCCGAGGCTCGGCGGGTAGCGCGACGTGCCAAATCGTTCGTCTTGTTGGGCGATGAGAAGGAGCTCTACCACCGAAGCCCCTCGGGCATCCTCCAGCGATGCATCTCCATCGCCGAGGGCCAGGAACTCCTGCAGGAAATACACTCGGGGGCTTGCGGTCATCATGCAGCACCCCGAACCCTCGTCGGGAATGCTTTCCGCCAAGGCTTCTACTGGCCAACGGCAGTGGCTGACGCCACTAGAGTTGTCCGCGCCTGCGAAGGGTGCCAATTCTATGCGAAGCAGACCCACCTGCCCGCTCAGGCTCTACAGACGATACCCATCACCTGGCCCTTCGCTGTGTGGGGTCTGGACCTCGTCGGCCCTCTGCAGAAGGCGCCCGGGGGCTACACGCACCTGCTGGTCGCCATCGACAAATTCTCCAAGTGGATCGAGGTCCGACCCCTGAACAGCATCAGGTCCGAGCAGGCGGTGGCGTTCTTCACCAATATCATCCATCGCTTCGGGGTCCCGAACTCCATCATCACCGACAATGGCACCCAGTTCACCGGCAAAAAATTCTTGGATTTTTGCGATGATCACAACATCCAGATAGACTGGGCCGCCGTAGCTCACCCCATGACGAATGGGCAAGTGGAACGTGCCAACGGCATGATTCTACAAGGGCTCAAGCCTCGGATTTACAACAGTCTCAACAAGTTCGGCAAACGATGGATGAAGGAACTCCCCTCGGTGGTCTGGAGCCTGAGGACGACGCCAAGCCGGGCCACGGGTTTCACGCCGTTCTTCCTGGTCTACGGGGCCGAGGCCATCCTGCCCACGGACCTGGAATACGGCTCCCCGAGGACGAGGGCCTACAACGAAGAAAGCAACCAAGCTAGCCGAGAAGACTCGCTGGACCAGCTGGACGAGGCTCGGGACAGGGCCTTACTACACTCAGCGCGGTATCAGCAGTCCCTGCGACGCTACCACGCCCGAGGGGTCCGACCCCGAGATCTCTAGGTGGGCGATCTGGTGCTTCGGCTGCGGCAAGACGCTCGAGGGAGGCACAAGCTCACGCCCCCCCTGGGAGGGGCCGTTCATCATCGCCGAAGTACTGAAGCCCGGAACGTACAAGCTGGCCAACAGTCAGGGCGAGGTCTACGGCAACGCTTGGAACATCCAACAGCTACGTCGCTTCTACCCTTAAGCTGTTTCCAAGTTGTTCATATACCTCGCAACCGCGCAAAGTTTAGTCAACAAGGAAGGGTCGGCCTCGACTCGGCAGAGCCCGACCCTCCCTCGGGGGCTAAAAGGGGGAAACCCCCTCTGCGTCAAAATTTTCCTCGAACAAAAAATCTCTCTCACCAGAACATCTTTCGTGCTTTTTGACTACTTCGAAAAGTGGGTCCTGGAAACGACGGAGTACACGTAAGCAGTCAAGGCTGACCGAGCCGAGGGACTCCTACGCCTCCGGGATACGGATACCTCACTCATCACCTTCTGCGATAAGTAACTCGCGCTCGGATAAGGCGAATCCGCGGATCGAGCGAGTCTTTACGTACGGGAGCTCTTCTGTCGAAGCGATTCTTCGAGCCTTCTCGACCAAGTCGGTGACAGGGCCTCATGGACGGGTGAAAGTACGCGTAAGCGGCAAGGCCGACCGAGCCGAGGGACTCCCACGCCTCCGGGATACGGATACCTCACTCATCACCTTCCGCGAGAAGCAACTCTTGCTCGCACTAACATCCCTGCTACCGACAAAAAGTCCAGATACTCGAAACGAGAGGAAAAGAGACGCAGCTTTACAACGCAACAAGGGTATGTGTTCTGGCCTCAACGGCCGCGCAAGGCCCACGCTACAAGACGATTTGACCCTGCAGGCTCGGATCTTGACGCTGGAAGAGGGCGACGACACCCTCGGCATCGACAGCACCTTCGGCGAGGCCCGACCTAGCCTCGGACGGCGACGCGGTCCGAGGGCCTCCGCTCCGAAGGACGACGTCATCACCACGCTCGAGCAATCTCTGCCAGGGACTTCTCCGAGAACCCGGCCCGAGCGGACGGCTCGGCCGGCCACCTCCGGGGCCTCGGCCGACCACCTTCCGAGGGCGCCAGCTCGGTTCGAAGCCTCGGCTAAACAGCTCCGACGTCGATCCTGCCAACAAACAACCCGGCTAGGCTCCGGCCAACCAGGTTTCATTTCCGAGCCAACTCCGCCCCTGCTCATGCTGATATCGCTACCCCTGGCCTCGGCTCGTCGAAGAGCGGCCGGGGGGTCTCTTTAACTAAGCTAGAGGAGCCTCAGACGACAGGGCCGACCGAGCCGAGGAATTCCTACGCCTCCGGGATACGGATACCTCACTCGTCACCTTGACACGGGGCAACTCACGCTTGGTGAAGCGGTTCAGGCAAACAACAGGCGAGTCTTAGCGCTCGGAAATGAGGAAAAAACACGGCTCTGTGCCGGAGTTACATACATGTTCAGGCCCCGAAAGCCGAAATGAACAAAAAACCCGGCACTCGAAGTGCCATTACAAACGGAACTCCGGTTCCCCCACCCCGCAGGTACGAACAACCCCACTCGATAGGGGCGGGCCTGCGGGGCAGCGGAAAGACTCTCACCCCCCGAGGACGAGAGCCAGCCATTCAGGCCGGGGGACGGAGACCCAGGGCTACTGACGGAGTAGGCAACCTCATCAGTAGAGAAGCCACTCCCGTCCGCCGACGCCTCGGGACCCGCCACTTCCGACATGGCTGGAGGAAGTCTCCGTGAAGCTGGAGGATGCCGTTCTCCCCCCCGGGCACACGGGGAAGAAGAGGGCAACCGACCCACACGGAGACAGCTCCCTGGCTCGCCTCGTCCTCCCTCTTGGCCTGGTGATGAAAATCCTTGAGGCTGAGGGAGGGGCAGAGACCGCAGCCCGGCTCGCTTTCCCCCACCATCAAGCCGGAAGTCGCCCTCTTGGGTGACCGCCGGTGGAGGGGTGCAGCCGGGCTGTATGATGAAAATCCTTGAAGCCGAACGATGGCTGAAAGGTACCAACTCCCGCGGAGTTGCATTCCTCCGGCGATGGAGCAAAAAGACGGCGGTTTTCCTGGCTAGATCTCTCAGGCTGCGAAAAACCTGAGAAGAAGGCGAGAAGTGAAGTCGAGAACCGTCACTGGGCCCTCTCCGGGGCACATAAAGGCCAAGGTCGAGATGGTTCCAACGTACCGCCCGAACCGGACGCGGGGTTCAAAAAACGCGAAGCAAAACAGCCGTTCCTCGAACGACTCGCGCACGCAACGGCAGCTTCGCCGACCGCTTACCCCGGCGCATTAACTTCGCGGCGAAACAGGTGACGTTTCTGGCAGGGGCAGCTGGCGACGCTTCGCCTCTGCCAAAACGACCACGCCGAAAAAGGTACGCCACGACGTTCAATTTCGAATCCTTTTTCCCTTTTCCTTCTTTCTCTATCTCTTGCAACAGGGACCGAGAAGGGGGATAACCCCAAAGGGATCCTTCCCCGTGAAGGAACTAGGCTCCGAGCCTCCCTACTGATCAGGGGTTCGAAGGCTGGCCCCCCGAAGGGTTCAACAGCCGCCTCAGATCGCGTGGGCCCGACACCCACTACTGGTCAGGGGTTCGAAGGTCGGCCCCCGAAAGGTTCCATGACCGCCTCAGGCTACTAGGGCTCCGTGCCCCCTACTGATCAGGGGTTCGAAGGCTGGCCTGTCGAAGGGTTCACAGTCGCCTCAGACGCCGAGCGAGGGATGACCAGGGGTACGTTCGATACATAACCAAGGCTCGGGCTGCGCTCCCGAGGTACCCTAGGACATTTCCGAGACCAGCGGGAACGACTCTGTAACGGAATCCCATCGGAGGGAGGCAACGAGCCCTCGGACCCCGTCGCTAGGGGACCGGGTCCGGCAGATCACCCGCAGGTACTTTTGGGCGTGCCTCCGGGCCCCTAGCCGACCCCTAACGAACGGGGCACGGACGTCCACTCGGATTACCCGATTGCAGCTCACCGGAGACACCATGTTCGGTGCCCATCGAGGGTAACATGGCGCACTCCCCCCCTCCTCCTTGCGGAAAGGCGACGTAGGGGCGTATATAAAAAGTCGAGTCTGTCCCTGATCGTCCTCTCGCTCCGTGCGGAGGCTCGGGGGCTGCTCTCGCAAACCCGGCTCCGGCCGAACCGTTGACAGCGTCAACATACCAGCCCGAGAACTTGGGCCCCGACAGAGCACCTGGGTTACGCCCTGCTCGCATGAGGGAACCGCCAGACCAGCCGAGGCATTGCGCAAGGCATTAAGACCTCGAAGGAGTGAAACCACTCCTCCGAGGCCTCGGGGGCTACACCCGGCGGGTGCGCTCGCGCGCACCCACCGGAACAAAGTACCACCGAGAAAGGCTGGTCCCCTTGCAAAAAAGTGCGACGCAAGCCTCCAAGCGAGTGTTAACACTCTCTTCGAGGCTCGGGGGCTACTGTCGGGGACCATAATTAGGGGTACCCTCAAGACGCCTAATTCTCAGCTGGTAACCCCCATCAGCATAAAGCTGCAAAGGCCTGATGGGTTTGATTAAGTCAGGGATCAGTCCATACGAGTGACTTGACCACGCCACGCCCGAGCCTAGCCTCGGGCGAGGGCAGCCGACCCTAAGATGACTCCGTCTCGCCTGAGGCCTCCTCTTTCACGGCAGGCGCATCTCCGGCTCGCCCTAGGCCCCGCCTTCGATAAGAAGAAACCCTGACTAAATCACCGCGCCAACCGACCAAGTCACCGGGGCGTTTAACGCAAAAGGTAAGACCAACGGGCAACCAGGCTTCGCCAGAGGCACCATAGGAGACTCCGCCCGACCCAGGGCTCGGACTCGGGCTAAGGCCCCGGAAGACGGCGAACTCCGCTCCGCCCGACCCAGGGCTCGGACTCGGGCTAAGGCCCCGGAAGACGGCGAACTCCGCTCCGCCCAAGGGCTCGGACTCGGGCTAAGGCCCCGGAAGACGGCGAACTCCGCTCCGCCCGACCCCAGGGCTCGGACTCGGGCTAAGGCCCCGGAAGACGGCGAACTCCGCTCCGCCCGACCCCAGGGCTCGGACTCGGGCTAAGGCCCCGGAAGACGACGAACTCCGCCTCGCCCGACCCAGGGCTCGGACTCCGCCTCGGCCTCTGCCTAACGATCTCCGCCTCGCCCGACCTAGGGCTCGGACTCTGCCTCTGTCTTGCAGGACGGACTCGACCCCGGCTTCGGAGGAGCCTCCACGACGCCCGACCTAGGATACGAGACCGCCATGTCAACAGGGAGCGTCATCATCACCCTACCCTGAGCCGACTTGGGTCGCAGAGAACAAGACCGGCGTCCCATCTGGCCAGCCACGCCAGATAGGCAAATGATGGCGCCCCGCTAGACCATGACGACGGCGGCTCTCAGCTCCCTTACGAAAGCAGGAGAACGTCAGCAAGGGCCCAGCCACTTCGACAGCTGTCCCCCCGTCCGGCTCCGTTACTCCTCCAACAGCCACGACGCCACACCAACAGGGTGCCAAGATCTCTCCGGCTGCCACCTTGGCATGTACATAGGGCGCTAGCTCTCTCTCGCTAGACACGTAGCACCTTGCTACACCCCCATTCTGTACACCTGGATCCTCTCCTTACGACTATAAAAGGAAGGACCAGGGCCTTCTTAGAGAAGGTTGGCCTCGCGGGGACGAAGGGCAGGGGCAGGCGCTCTCTCGGGGCCGCTCTCTCCCCTCACCTCGCGCGGACGCTTGTAACCCCCTACTGCAAGCGCACCCGACCTGGGCGCGGGACGAACACGAAGGCCACGGGAATTCTCCGACTCCCTCACGACCCGGCTCCGGCCACCGACCTCTCTCTCTGTTCCCCCCTTCGCGCTCGCTCCACGCGCTCGACCCATCTGGGCTGGGGCACGCGGCACACTCACTCGTCGGCTCGAGGACCCCCCGGTCTCGGAACGCCGACACATGCCCAGTTTGCAAGGAAGCTCTCAGGTTCATTTGGTTGAAAAAGGGTGGCAAATATTCGTCCTTCGATAAACATCGACAATTTCTTCCTGCTGACCATCCATTCCGCCTAGACATCAAGAACTTTACGAAAGGTGTCGTAGTGACAGACCGCCCACCTGCAACGATTACTGGTGCTGAAATTCGTCAACAGATAGATGGGCTCGTGGCCAATACAGAAGGTGGTTTTGTGGGATATGGTGAGCAGCATATGTGGACACATAAGTCTGGCTTGACTCGGCTCCCCTATTATGATGACCTGCTCCTTCCACACAACATTGACGTGATGCACACTGAAAAGAATGTTGCCGAGGCACTGTGGGCAACAATTATGGACATTCCTGATAAGTCAAAGGATAATGTGAAGGCAAGAGTGGATCTGGCAGCGTTATGTGATAGACCAAAACTAGAGATGAAGCCGCCAAGTGGGGGAAAGACGTGGAGAAGGCCTAAGGCCGATTTCGTCCTAAGCAGGGCCCAGAGGAAGGAAGTACTTCAGTGGATAAAGATGTTGATGTTCCCTGATGGATATGCAGCTAACCTGAGTAGGGGGGTGAACTTATCTACTATGCGAGTCTTAGGGATGAAGAGTCATGACTTCCACATATGGATTGAACGGATTCTTCCAGCGATGGTTCGAGGCTATGTCCCTGAGCATGTCTGGCTAGCGCTTTCAGAGTTGAGCTATTTCTTCCGTCAGCTTTGTGCAAAAGAGTTATCTCGGACCGTGGTTGCAGACTTGGAAAGATTGGCCCCCGTGTTACTGTGTAAGCTTGAGAAGATATTTCCACCTGGCTTCTTCAATCCAATGCAGCATTTGATTCTTCATCTCCCCTATGAGGCACGAATGGGGGGCCCCGTGCAGGGACGTTGGTGCTATCCAATCGAGAGATGTCTAAAGACTATTCGAAAGAAATGTAGAAATAAATGCAAAATCGAGGCTTCCATTGCAGAGGCATACATTCTAGAGGAGGTCTCAAACTTCACAACAACTTATTATGGTGACAAACTGCCGAGCGTGCATAATCCACCCCCTCGTTACAATGATGGCGACAATGAATCGAACCTTAGCATATTTCAAGGCCAACTCGGAAGCGCAAGTGGCTCGACCACCAAGACCCTGTCACATGAAGAGTGGCGGCATATCATGCTATACGTATTGACCAACCTTGAAGAGGTGACGCCATACATGGAACAATTTCTTCATGAATTCTGGCGTCGATCAAGGGACCCCACTCCACAGGAATATGACGCTCTTCTTAGAAAGGGTGCGAGAAATGGGTTGCCCGATTTCATTTCCTGGTTCAAACATAAGGTACGTGCTTAGTTTGTAAAAGAGATACGTCTTTAAACTCAATTTAGCGTCTTTTAACTTGCGAATACTTGCAGGGCCAAAGAGATCCGTCTATGAGTGCCGAATTGAGACAAGTAGCCAACGGCTTTGCTTATAGGGTCAAGAAATATTCTGGGTATGACGTCAATGGATACCGTTTTCGCACAACACACTACGACAAAAGTCGGCCCAATCGGAAAACAACGTGTTCTGGGGTCTTTACGCCGGGCCTTGACAATGTCGATTATTTTGGACGAATCGAAGAAATATATGAGCTCAATTTTTATGGTTCCAAACCTCTTACTCCAGTGATATTCAAATGTCATTGGTTTGACCCTCAAGTGACGAGACGGACACATTCTAATCTTGGGATAGTCGAAATTCGACAAGATTCCACCTTAGCAGGAGACGATGTCTATATCGTTGCCCAACAGGCCACACAAGTGTATTATCTCCCATATGCGTGTCAAACGAAAGAACATCTTAAGGGTTGGGATGTTGTGTATAAGGTATCGCCGCACGGGAGGTTACCTGTTCCTAACGATGAAGATTACAACTTAGACCCGGACACATATGATGGAGAGTTCTTCCAAGAAGATGGGCTAGAAGGGCGATTTGAGATAGACTTAACCGAAGCTATCGGAATGGACATAGATATTGAAATGGTTGTTGATGAGGAGGAGGATGAGGTGCAAAATGATAATGACTTAGTAATCCTTGAAGGCAATGACATTACTGACGAACTTGCGTCTTCCGATGGTGTGGAGATTGAAATGCTTGATAGTGATGATGAGAGTTATGATCCGGCTAACCCCGACACATATGAAGATTATTTTTAATCGATGTAATGCTATATGACTTTTTCTTTCGCACCTGTTTTTAAATACATCTTTTTATATGTGCTTATTTGTTTACTCTTAATTGCAGGTTGTTGGACAAATATGGTGGGCGGTTTCCTGAGGAGGAGGAGGGGGAGGAGGAGTAGGACGGCGGACGATGCAGAGCAGGCAGCGCAACAGGACGAGGCAGAGCAGGCAGCGCAGCAGCAGGCGGCGCCTCAGGACGGCGATGACCAGCAGCAGGACGACGACGACCAGCAGCAGGACGCCTCAGGTTCAGGCGGCTCTAGTTCGAGGAGCATCTACCTGCGAGGCCCCGCGAGTCTCCCTCAGCGTCCCATACTTCGGGACAGACGGCCGCTGATTCGGCCGGAAGGGGAGAGGTATGTAACTTTATGTTCTTCATTCTTGTTCATATTATGTGTTCAAAATCATAATATAAACTAATACTTTTTATTTATCACTTGGACAGGTCTTGGACGGTTTTGGATTATGCTGGGGGTCATCGTCGCCCCCCAATGGCATCCTCGGCCTGCTGTGCAGGGAACACTTCCCTGGACTTGTGGAGTACGCCGGAGTGACGGGCCCAGCCTTCACCTTTGACCACTACGCCGTCGCCCCCGATGCAGTAGACCGGGACGGCAGGGAATTCAATAACAAGGCGGAGCGGGTGAAGCAAGAGTTGTGGGTAAGTCTTAGTATAATGTAAAATATGTCGCATTCGTTGCAAATTCTTGAAATAATGTATGGATACATCGTTTTTGTATGCAGGATTTCTTCAGATGCGATGCTGGATACGAGGCTAGGGCGGATGTGGTGGCCACCACGAGCTGTAAGAAGCTCGTCGTGGACATGCACTATGAGGCCCGCATCCAGGCCATCATCACCTACCACGGCTCCGTCCTTGGGGAGAAGGTGACCAAAACTCAAGCCCGAACCATGTCGTTGACCAGGGAGCAGTACCTGCAGGTAAAGTCATGCATGTTTGGTACCAGTACTCCATACATGAATTTTATTTTATCTTCTGATATGCACTTTACGTGTTTACTTTGCAGATGATTCCACATTGGTGCGCCGCACATCCTCTGTGCTGGGAGCAGATGGTGGATAGGTGGTGTTCGGCTGAGTGGGACGAGGCGCACACAGCTAGCCGGGAACGGCGTTTGATGATGCAAGGCCCCTCCCACCACCAAGGCAGCCGGAGCCTGGGCCAATATGCCGAAGCATGGGTACGCCACCTTTTTTATTTAGATATATAGCACTAAGTTAGATATTATTTCTAACTATCTCGTTGGTTTTCGTTGCAGTCGGCGTCACATGGTGGAAGGCCTTGCTCCACCTTCTCGGCCTATGCTATGGCCCATAAGGGTAAGGCGACGTCCGACGTCACCTACAACCCGGATGACGGGCCCGAGGCCTACACCAACCCTGCCGTCTACAACCGCCTCCATGACTACACCGCCATGGCGCAGGAGGTCCATGGCCCAGACTATGATCCGAGCACCCAGCCGATCGACACCGATGTGCTCATGAGGGTCGGAGGAGGCAAGAGACATGGGCGGTACTGGATTGCCGACGGGGCAATCGACTCGTCCTCCACTCCCACTCTGTCTCAGGTGAGAGCAAGGAGCACGGGCTCGAGTCCAGCCATACGACCTCGGCACGACAGCTCACAGCATCGCATACAGCAACTCGAGGTTAGTGTAACTCGTCCTTCCTTGAGTTATATACCTACTCTTTGAGTTACTATAACGTTGGCTTGTAATATTACAGACCCAACTAGAAGAAGAGAGGAGGGAACGTCGCGAGATGGAGGCGAGGATGATGGCGGAGCGGGAGGCGGAGCGCCGGGCAGATCATCAGAGGATGGCGGAGATGTTCCAGTACATGCAGAGCCTTGGCGCCGCACAGGGCATCGCTCCGCCACCTCCATTGTTCCCTCCAGTTGACCCTGCTCTCTTCCACACTCCTGTGAGTATCAAAATTGTAGTTAGATGTTTGTAATGCATCTGGTATAACACATGCAATCTCTTCTCTGTGCAGGGCCAATCTAGGGCGGCATCCAACAACCCTCCGGAAGGGTTCAGCCCAACGCAGCCCCGGTCAAGCCGCCCACCTCCATGAGTGTTGTGTTTTCATTGTTTTAGACTTCTGTACTTGTGAATAATACTTATGTCTGTGTTTGATACTTATGTGAGAGCTTGCGACGTTAGAGACTTATGTTTGTGTTTGATACTTATGTTGAACACTTATGTTTGTGATGAATATTTATGTTTGTGGTGACGGTTTTATGTTTGTGTTGGCTATTTATGTCTGTGATGATATTTGTGATGTATATATGTGATATATATGTGATATCTTCTGTTTGTGTGGATGGAATACAAAAAACAAATAAAAAAGGTATATACTGGTCACTTTGCCGAGTGTAACACTCGGCAAAGAGGCTCTTTGCCGAGTGTCAAGGTCATAACACTCGGCAAAGAGCACAGACCTGGGCACCGGCTTAGGTTCTTTGCCGAGTGTTACTTCCCTGGCACTCGGCAAAGAGGTCGGCTTTGCCGAGTGCCCCATGTGACACTCGGCAAAGAACCTGACATGGGGACCCTCCCTGGCGGGTTCTTTGCCGAGTGTCCCAAGTGGCACTCGGCAAAGATGGATTCTTTGCCGAGTGCTGCACGGAAGACACTCGGCAAAACTAACTTCTTTGCCGAGTGTCACAGGGGACACTCGGCAAAGCCGCCGTCTCCGTCACCCAGCGCCGTAACGGCCGCTTTTCTTTGCCGAGTGCTCTCTGGCACTCGGCAAAGAATTTTGCCGAGTGCCCGAGAAAAAGCTCTCGGCAAAGAAGGCTTTGCCGATGCACTGTTCACCGAGCCTTCTTTGCCGAGTGTAACACTCGGCAAAGCTTTTGCCGAGTGTTTTGAAGGCTTTGCCGAGTGCTTCAGGCACTCGGCAAAGCGATTAATTCCGGTAGTGAATGTGCAATGAAAGGAAATGAATTGCATGCATAGAAACAAAAAATCACATTTAATGTTTTATTTCCTTCATAAATATAGGATCCCTCCAACAGCCATGCAACTAAACACATTAGAACTAGTTTATGATGTATACTGAAACAAATTATACTACACGGTGTAGGTATTTATGCAATTCCTTACACTGCGTAAAAAATCTGGCATGTTGTTCACTGGTGGACGCATCTCCGGGTGGAGCGTAAAAAACTTAAGTTTTGAGCATAAAATCCCTCAATTATAAGCGTAAATACCGAGTCAATTAGAGGTTGATAGCTTTAGTAGGTTGTTATTACGATCCTATTTTTATGACAGATCCGAAAAATATGGCAGCCGCATGCATGCGGTTTCTATTTTTATACAGATCCAAAAATTATGGCAAAATCATGGGAGTTTCCATTGCATGCGCGCAAATTAAGAACAGCATAAATCAAGGAATTGCCTTTCCAATGTGCATGCAGTAAACTGATATACGAAATCTGTGTTAAAGCATAAAATCATACAGTTTTTAGCGTAAATAATACATGTGGCAGGCATAAAACACAATAAACGAAAAGAAAAAATGCGCCGGATCAGAGGATGTCACGCGCGATCATCGCTGCGCGCATCTCGCCCCTTCCGTGACGTCGCTCGCTCGAACATCGCGCCTCATGCGTCGTCGTCGCTACTCGCACGTCGACGGGCGTCGCTTGCTCGCCGGCCTTGGAAGTGCCGCCTCCTCGGGGCTTCGGGGACGCCGCCGCTTGCCTGCACAAGGGCCTCGCTGCGGATCGAGAAACCTCCGCCACCGCGCGTCGAGGTAATGGAGTTGCGGCCACCGGCCTGGGATCCGCCGCCGCTCGCCCTCTAGATCGGGGGCCGCTACCGCCGGCCTGGGAACCGCCGCCACCGCATGTCGAGGTCGGGGAACCACGGCCACCGCCGCGCGCGCTATCGGGCAACCGTCGTCGCTAATGAATCGAGATGGGGCGTGAAAAACTGAACCCTAGCACTCCGGGTCCTGTTTTATAGACGTCCGGATGTGGTCCGGCTCGACCGGATTGCACTGTCTGGCCCGGGCTTCCTTTAGTTATTGAAAGCCCAGGGCTCCTAATATACAATCTATATATATATATATATATATATATATATATATATATATATATATATATATATATATATTTACGGCGCTGCTAAAATGCACCTGGGTGCATTCTCTATATTGAATGCACCCAGGCGTTTTCGCGCACCTCCCTGCTCCCCGCCGCCGCGCGCATCCCTGTCCCCGCGCCGCCGCCGTCTCCTCGATGCTCCTCCCCTAAATCCCACCGCCGCCGAGCGCCTCCCTGTCCTCGCGCCGCCGCGCGCCTCTCTGTCGGCGTGCCTCCCTGTCCCCCGCATTAGGTGGGATTGCAAGCCCGCATTAGGTGTGATTGCAACTGTTGTATAATTTTACCCAAATATCTGTTAAAAATGTAAATAAAATGATTGCAACCGATGATGTGTTGTAATTGCAACTGCTGGTGTAGTGTGGATGCAACTGCTGAGTTGCTCTGATGTGATTGCAAGTACTAAATAACTCTGAGAAATTTTGTTAAAAAATATGATTGCAACTGCTGGTCTGGTGTAATTGCAACTGCTGGTCTGGTGTGATTGCAACTTCTATACAAATATGTCCAAAAATCTGTTAAACAAACAAGATTACAACTGCTGGTCTGGTGTAATTGCAACTGTGGGTCTGGTGTGATTGCAACTTCTATATAACTATGTCCAAAAATATGTTAAACAAACAATGATTGCAACTGCTGTCTGGTGTAATTGCAACTTCTGGTCTGGTGTGATTGCAACTTCTATATAATTATGTCCAAAAATATGTTAAACAAACAATGATTGCAACTGATGTCTGGTGTAATTGCAACTCCTATATAACCATGTCCAAAAATCTGTTAAACAAAACAATGATTGCAACTGTGTCTGGTGTAATTACAACTGCTGGTCTGGTATGATTGCAACTTCTATATAACTATGTCCAAAAATCTGTTAAACAAAACAATGATTGCAACTGCTGCTTGGTGTAATTGCAACTGCAAGTCTGGTGTGATTGCAACTTATGTGAAGAGGTTGAGTCGTTCGCGGAGGAGCCGTTCACGGAGGAGCCGTTCACGGAGAAAGAGGGGCGGGGCGGAAAAGTGAAAATGTTCTGTCTGGAGCGTGCGGGAGGGACGAAGACGGCCTGGGTGGAACGGTTGGCTCGGACCTGGCACGTAGGTTCGGCCTGGGTGCATTCTCTATATTGAATGCACCCAGGTGTAATATATAAATACAGTATATATATATAGATATAGTATTTAGAGCCCTGGGCTCTTTTTAAGTAAAGGAAGCCCCGACCATCTACCGATCAGGTGCGCAGACCGCACTAGACCCCTTTTTGACTTATTGTACCTAACTGCTTACGCCAAATTATAATACGAGTTATGATGATGTGTGTATCAGTTTATGCATATTACGTGCATTGGACCCACGATGCCACCCACTCGCTCGCATTTATCCAGTTCACCTCACCCGCAACGCACGCTGCGGTGGAACCCTAGACATACCCGCCGCCGTCGCCTCACCCGGATCCGCCTCTCGCACAACCAACTGTGCCGCCGTCTCTACCGTCCCCCTCCCCGCGCCCTCGGATCCCTCCTCTCCCGACGTGGCCGGGCTATCGCTGACCGAGTCGGGTGCCTTCGTCAAGGCCCCTGGCGACACGCCCACCAACGTCGCATGTGCCATTCCCATGCTCGGCGGGTGCTTCGCCTCTGTCGTCAAGGTACATTCGATTCCATCTCCATCTCCATCCTGTGGATCCTCTCAGTCTTGTAGATCCGGTGGATCTGGTCGTGTGGCGGGGTTACCTCCTCCACCGGGATCTGGCCATGCGGTCTCTTCCCATGGGCTGTCCTCGGCCGCGGTTCCATTTTACAGGTTTCCAAGATCGAAGGTAGGTTAAAAAAATGGGTATTATGCTCGCCATGGCTTTCGTACCATCAATGCTAGGCCAAGGGCGCTGCTTCCCCCACGAGGAACACCGCCCAGGCGGATTCCACTGGACCCAGCATCTGACGGCGGCGACCTACATCCCGGCTAGGTGCTCTCTCAAGCCGATGGTGAGGGCCCTGCACTCCCCCAAGCTGATGGATTGAGAGTGTATGTATATTGCTCTCCCCGTCTTTTGTTTCCATCGGATCTGCATTTTTATGCAATTTTTTGATGCAGTTAGACGCAAAACAAGTTTATGTGTACTCAAATGGATGGGTGAATTTGTTGCCAAATTATCTTAAAATTTGCCGCATCCATGTTATAGTGGCGTGAGTTCATATATCTCTGCTTGTAGCGCATGGACAAGTAGCAGTGGGATCTAGAGAAGATAAACAGGGAATATGCTACTTGGAGGACGGACGTTTATTTTGACTGGCAACATTTTTTTAATGCACCATTATTTATGGTTTCGGTCTAGCTAATATTTGTCATCCGAAAATAACATATCTACAAATAAACCACTAATATATTATTAAATCATTGTACAAATAAGTGATTGATACATTTATGAACCACTAAATGGAATTGTCAACCATGTATTCTATTAAAATACCAATACCTCTATCCAAATCTGGTAGAGACAACTTAAGTATTACAGCTATGTGTTAGGGAGGGTTCAAGAAAAAGAATGAATTTTGTATTCAGCATATGTGCATAATAGGGCTTTGATTCTCAAGTCCGGCAATATTGGAAGTATGCATAACAGAGTTTATTAAAGAAAGAAATGTCCTCACTTGCTGGCAGTTTGTCCATTGTATTTTTGTAAATTAAGGTTATCAAAGAAAGAAATGTCCTCACTTCCTTCGAAAAATATAGTATCTCATGGGTTATTTTATGATATTAGCACTTGCTACGACCTATAGGGTTTATATAGGTTCACAACTTCTTATTGTCCACTAGGCTTCTCCAGCTGCATTGTTTTGTAAGGGACATAAACTAGCTAATTGCTGTGACTTAATTACTCCTCCATTTTCCCTGTTGATTAAACTAGTATATAGGTTCATGGATTTACTTATGCTTATTCTGACGTGTCTTTATGATTTATACAGGCTTACACAGACCTGTTTTGATAAGAGCCAAGCAGCGATTCTTCCATTTCGGACCACGACCTAGCTAAAGGCTAATGGTTCCAAATGCCTGAAGTACCGAAGACAGGGCTTAGCTCCTCGTTTTTTGTCATGTCAAATAAATCGTGTATGATTGCAACAATATTGGCAAAATATCGTTGTGCTTTATATTTTGATATACTGTGAACAAAACAAGTGCCCTATGAGACCATCATGATTTATGTATTTTCAAACTAAATTTTACGACACTTCTTGTTATGTTTTATGCTTCCATTAAAAAAACAGTCTTACTGCGTTTTACGCCAAATTTATGACACTTTTTGATGTGTTTTACAGCAATCTCTTGCGAAGTGAGATTGTGCGTGTGTTTTATACTAAATTTCGTACTCATTTACGCTGTTTTAGCTCACGTTTTACGCTGAAATCATTCGAGCCAGAACCCGCGCACGATCGGCTGCATGCGATTTTCACGCCATAATTTTGGGCTCCGTTTGCTGTTACAAAACAGATATAGGATTTACGCTAAATTTCGTACTCATTTATGTAGCTCACATTTTACGCTGGAATCGGCCCGAGCCAGGACCTCGCTCACGATCGACTGCACGCGATTTTCACGCCGTAATTTTAGGCCTCATTTGCTGTTACAAAACAGATATAGGATTTACGCTAAATTTCGTACTCATTTACGCTGTTTTAGCCCACGGTTTACGCTGGAATCCGCCCGAGCCAGAACCACATACTGCATGATTTATGCTGTCAAGTACATGTCATTATGCAGTCGTAAACGCTGTTGGAGATTTTAAATGTTGCATGGTTTACGCTATCATGTCTCACAGCGTTATGCAATCGTAAACCGGCATGCACATGCAAATATTCGTTCCCGTGAATCGTGGCAGAAACTTTTCCATTTATGCATGAGTTATGCACATTTCCACATACCTTTATGCGTGCGTATATCGGTTGCAGCGTCTCAGCCGGGATATGTTGCTATCCTATGCATGGCTGACGCAAGCTGGCGTCCAGTGGACCGAACGCGACTTAATCGGCCTTCTGGCTGGGGCTTCGTCCACTAACGGAAGCCCAGGGCTTCCATTAGCTCTTCCCTATATATATATATATATATATATATATATATATATATATATATATATATATATGACCATGCACGTATAACCTTGCATTGCGTGCTTTGTATATAGACAGTTTACTAGTTTTTCGATCGGTTCATCATGGCGTGTCGTGCTTTCTGAACCCGACGCAGTACGTGCAACCGGTGGGCTAGCAGAGCCTACCTAGAGGACGCCATCGCCATTTCGCCACTGCTAGCTAGGAGGGAGAACGGTTCGCCGCTGTCGCCGGGGCTGGGGGCGGTAGCCGCTAGCTAGTACGTCGAGGTTGCACCAGCTAAGCAAAAACCAGCAGAGCTTGCTACACGGGCATGGCCGCAGCCTTGTTAGATTGCGAGCATTCAACAAAGCAAATATTTTTCCATCTAATTTAAAACACGATTATTCTGACCAAATACGTGATATCGTATATATATGGGCGGGAAATGCCCTCAACTGTTTTCGCTCCTGCTCTTGTCAACGATGAGGACGGGCGTTGGGGGAAGGAGGAGTGGGGCTCGATATGATTAACCGCCACCGACTGCATTGGAGAGGAGAGATTATAACTAACGAGAGAAAAATGAGAAAAAAAAAATATGCTAGTACTAATAGAGATGTCCAAACGGGCCGCCTGGCCCGGGCCCGGTGAAGCTCGGCCCGTTTTGGGCTCGGCCCGGCAGGCACGATTAGAAAACCGGGCCGGGCTGGCTAAGCACGCGGGCTCAATTTCTTGTCCAAGCCCGGCCCGCAACGGGCCTAAACGGGCCGGGTTGGCCCGTTTAGTACGAAAAAAGCGGGCCGAAAGCAGGCTATGCGGGCCAAAAAGCACGTTTTAGTGTAAAAAAAGCGGGCTTAACGGGCTTAGAGCTAAACGGGCCGTGTCGGGCTAGCCCACCGTGCCTAATTTTCTGTCCGAGCCCGGCCCGCTTATTCGTGCTGGGCCCGCCCGGGCCCGCATATAACCGGGCCGTGCCGGGCTCGGACCGGGCCCAAACAGCGGGCTTCATGCCGGGCTAGTGGACCTCGTGCTTATTGGACATCTATAAGTACTAATAATCTTTTGTGTGGGTCGATCTGCTGCCAGTGTTGTCGACGTGGAGACGGGAGAGCCGGAGAGGAACTAGGAAGTGGCGGATGCATGGTGGGCAACTAGGAAGCCGGACTGTTATCAACGTACGGACAAGTCCGGGACGTCCACAGATACATAAGTACAGCACCACAGCGCATATGTAACTTTTGTTTGAAATTTAAAAAAAAAACTTCTTTCTATCTTCAGTTTTTAGAGACTGATTTATTCAAAAAAAAACTAGTTCAATATTTGTACGCTGCGATGACATATAAATAACGCTTGGCAAGTCGGAGAGCAGCATGATAGTACGCTTGTGAAAGGGAAATGTGCTCTTGGACCATTTCTAAGTATTTTGGTGATTTAGTGTCCAACACAAGTGCTTAAATGTGAATTTATATCCATGGATGAACAAAGTGCAAATCATGAAGTAAAGGTATGTTTCTAAGCCTTAGTACATTGGTTTTGTGTACTAATATACTTATCTAAGTGTTAGAAACAGAAAGAAGAAGAAAAGAAGAAAGGTGTAAAAGACTTGGCTGTGTACAGCCAAGACTCAGCTCGGTCTGGCACACCGGACTGTCCGGTGGTGCACCGGACAGTGTCCGGTGCGCCAGGCTGACTCGGCGTGAAGAGGCCGCTCTCGGGAATTCGCCGACGGCGTACGGCTAAAATTCACCGGACTGTCCGGTGTGCACCGTACTGTCCGGTGAGCCAACGGTCGGCCGGGCCAACGGTCGGCCGCGCAATCTGCGCGGGACACGTGGCCGAGCCAACGGCTAGAAGACGGCACCGGACTGTCCGGTGTGCACCGGACATGTCCGGTGCGCCAATGGCTCCAAGTCTGCCAACGGTCGGCTTCGCTATTTAAGGAAGGAAATCGGGCACCGGACACTGTCCGGTGTGCACCGGACTGTCCGGTGCCCCCGACGACAGAAGGCAAGATTGGCCTTCCAGATTTGCTCTCAACGGCTCCTAGCTGCCTTGGGGCTATAAAAGGGACCCCTAGGCACATAGAGGAATATACCAAGCAACCTTAGAGCATTCTTGATCATCCACACTCAGTCTTCGCGCATTTGTTTGTCATTCTCAGTGATTCGAGCTCTGTTCTAGTGAGAACTTTGAGATAGTCTTTTGAGCTCGATTCTTGGCCGTGTGTGTGCGCATTTTGCTGGGGATTTGTGTGTGTTGCTTTCCTCCCTTACTCCGAATTTCTTGTAAATCTCAAGTGTAAGGGCGAGAGGCTCCAAGTTGTGGAGATTCCTCGCAAACGGGATATTGAAAGGCAAAACAAAACACCGTGGTATTCAAGTTGGTCTTTGGACCGCTTGAGAGGGGTTGATTGCAACCCTCGTCCGTTGGGACGCCACAACGTGGAGTAGGCAAGCGTTGGTCTTGGCCGAACCACGGGATAAACCACTGTGTCATATCTGTGTCTGATCTCTCGTGGCATTGTGTTTTGTTGAGACTCCTCTTTAGCCACTTGGCAATTATTGTGCTAACACTTAACAAGTTTTTGTGGCTATAAGTTTAAATTTCACAGGATCACCTATTCACCCCCCCTCTAGGTGCTCTCAATTGGTATCGGAGCCGTTCTCTTCAAGAAAGGGACTAACCGCCCGAAGAGATGGATCCTAAGGGGAAGGGAATCGTGATCAACGACAAGGAGAAGGAGTCCTTCGTCAACGAGCCAAAGGACGACAAGACTACCGACACAGGCTCGGGGCACAGACGCAAAGAAGGGAAGAAGAAGAAGACAAGACGCATCAAGGAGATCGTCTACTACGACAGTGACGAATCTTCCTCTTCCCAAAAGGACGACGACAACGACTACAAAAAGGCGGTCAATTCGAACTTTTCATTTGATTATTCTCGTATTCAACATAGTTCAAATTCGCATTTGCTTTCCATTCCTCTTGGCAAACCTCCACACTTCGATGGGGAGGACTACGGATTTTGGAGTCACAAAATGCGTAGTCACTTATTCTCTCTCCATCCAAGCATTTGGGAGATTGTAGAGAATAGAATGAAGTTTGATAGCTCAGATAACTCTATGCTCATAAATGAACAAATCCATAGAAATGCACAAGCTACTACTGTTCTCTTAGCATCCTTGTGCAGGGAAGAGTACAACAAGGTGAGCGGCTTGGACAATGCCAAGCAAATATGGGACACCCTCAAGATCTCTCACGAGGGGAATGACATCACCATGCTCACCAAAATGGAGTTGGTGGAGGGCGAGCTTGGACGATTCGCCATGATAAGAGGAGAGGAGCCAACCCAAACGTACAACCGGCTCAAGACCCTCATCAACAAAATAAGGAACTACGGAAGCACGCGATGGACGGACCACGACGTCGTCCGCCTAATGCTAAGGTCCTTTACCGTTCTTGATCCTCATCTCGTGAACAATATTCGTGAGAATCCCAGGTACACGATGATGACGCCCGAGGAGGTACTCGGAAAATTCGTAAGCGGGCGGATGATGATCAAGGAGGCGAGATACGTCGACGACGCGTTGAACGGTCCAATCCACGAGCCTCAACCCATCGCTCTCAAGGCAACAAGGAGCAAGGAGCCGCTACCCAGCAAGGTGGCGCAAGTTGAGGCGGCCGGGCTCAATGATGAAGAGATGGCTCTCATCATCAAGAGATTCAAGACGGTGCTAAATGGTCGCAAGGGGCAACCAAGGAAGACCAAGACAAAGGGGAAGCGCTCATGCTTCAAATGTGGTAAGGTTGGTCATTTTATTGCTAACTGTCCCGAAAATGATAGTGACCAGGAGCAAGGGAAAAATGGGAAGAGAGAGAACAAGAAGGTTTATAAGAAGGCCAAAGGCGAAGCACACCTTGGAAAGGAGTGGGATTCGGATTGCTCTTCGTCCGATTCCGACGACGAAGGACTCGCCGCCACTGCCTTCAACAAATCGGCCCTCTTCCCAAACGAGCATCACACTTGCCTCATGGCAAGGAAGAAGAAGGTAATCAATCATAATGCTAATACTTATGATTCTTCTAGTGATGATGAGTCTAGTGAGGATGAAATAGATTACTCCAGTTTATTCAAGGGATTGGATAGAACTAAGATAGCTAAGATTAATGAATTGATTGATGCCTTGAATGAAAAGGATAGAATCTTAGAGAAACAAGAAGATCTTTTATATGAAGAGCATGATAAATTTGTTAGTGCACAAAATTCACTTGCTCTAGAAGTTAAAAGAAATGGAATGCTTTCTTGTGAACTTTCTACTTATAATGAAACCATTTCTTCTTTAAAAGGTGAAATTAATGATTTAAATGCTAAACTAGAAGTAGCAAGTAAATCTAACTCTTGTGTTGAACATGTTGAAATTTGCACTAGGTGTAAGGATGTTGATATTAATGCTTGTTGTGAACACTTAGTTTCAATTTCAAAACTAAATGATGAAGTGGCTAGTCTTAATGCCCAACTTAAGACTAGTAAGAATGAATTTGATAAGCTGAAATTTGCAAGGGATGCCTACACGATTGGTAGACACCCCTCAATTAAGGATGGACTTGGCTACAAAAGGGAAGCCAAGGACTTGACAGGCCATAAGGCTCCTATCTCCGCCAAGGAGAAAGGGAAGGCTCCTATGGCTAGTAGTACTAAAAGGAACCATGCTTTTATATATCATGATAGGAGACAAACTAGAAATGCTTATAGGAGTTATAATGCTTATGATGATTTTGACTCTCATGCCATGTTTGCTTCTAGTTCTTCCTATATGCATGGTAAAAATATGTCTAGGAGAAATGCTATTCATCATGTGCCTAGAAAGAATATTATTCATGCTCCTAGGAAAGTAGTGAATGAACATTCGACAATTTATTGTGCTTTAAATGCTTCCTTTGCTATTTGTAGAAAGGATAGGAAAATAGTTGCTAGGAAGTTAGGGGCAAAATGCAAGGGAGACAAAACTTGCATTTGGGTCCCTAAGGATATTTGCCCTAACCTTGTAGGACCCAACATGAGTTGGGTACCTAAGACCCAAGCCTAAATTTGCCTTGCAGGTTTATGCATCCGGGGGTTCAAGCTGGATTATCGACAGCGGATGCACAAACCATATGACGGGGGAGAAGAAGATGTTCACCTCCTACGTCAAAAATAAGGATTCCCAAGATTCAATTATTTTCGGTGATGGGAATCAAGGCAAGGTAAAAGGGTTAGGTAAAATTGCAATTTCTAATGAGCACTCAATTTCCAATGTGTTTTTAGTTGAGTCTCTTGGTTACAATTTGCTATCTGTTAGTCAACTATGCAATATGGGATATAATTGTCTTTTTACAAATGTAGATGTGTCTGTCATTAGAAGAAGTGATGGTTCACTAGCCTTTAAGGGTGTATTAGACGACAAGCTTTACTTAGTTGATTTTGCAAAAGAAGAGGCCGGTCTAGATGCATGCTTAATGGCTAAGACTTGCATGGGCTGGCTGTGGCATCGCCGCTTAGCACATGTGGGGATGAAGAACCTTCACAAGCTTCTAAAGGGAGAACACGTGATAGGTTTGACTAACGTACAATTCGAAAAAGATAGACCTTGTGCAGCTTGTCAGGCAGGTAAACAGGTGGGAGGAGCGCATCACAGCAAAAATGTGATGACCACATCAAGACCCCTGGAACTGCTACATATGGACCTCTTCGGACCCGTCGCCTATCTAAGCATAGGAGGAAGTAAGTATGGTTTAGTTATTGTTGATGACTTTTCCCGCTTCACTTGGGTGTTCTTTTTGCAGGATAAGTCTGAAACCCAAGGGACCCTCAAGCGCTTCCTCAGGAGAGCTCAAAATGAGTTTGAGCTCAAGGTGAAGAAGATAAGGAGCGACAACGGGTCCGAGTTCAAGAACCTTCAAGTGGAGGAGTTCCTTGAGGAGGAAGGGATCAAGCACGAGTTCTCCGCTCCCTACACACCACAGCAAAATGGTGTGGTAGAAAGGAAGAACAGGACGCTCATAGATATGGCGAGGACTATGCTTGGAGAATTCAAGACCCCCGAGTGCTTTTGGTCGGAAGCCGTGAACACGGCTTGCCACGCCATCAACAGGGTCTACCTTCACCGCCTCCTCAAGAAGACGTCGTATGAGCTACTAACCGGTAACAAACCCAATGTATCTTACTTTCGTGTATTTGGGAGCAGGTGCTACATTCTAGTGAAGAAGGGTAGAAATTCTAAATTTGCTCCCAAAGCTGTAGAAGGGTTTTTATTAGGTTATGATTCAAATACAAAGGCGTATAGGGTCTTCAACAAATCATCGGGTTTGGTTGAAGTCTCTAGCGACGTTGTATTTGATGAGACTAATGGCTCTCCAAGAGAGCAAGTTGTTGATTGTGATGATGTAGATGAAGAAGATGTTCCGACGGCCGCTATACGAACCATGGCGATTGGAGAAGTGCGGCCACAGGAACAAGATGAACGAGATCAACCTTCTTCCTCAACAACGGTGCATCCCCCAACTCAAGATGATGAACAGGTTCATCAAAAGGAGGCGTATGATCAAGGGGGAGCACAAGATGATCACGTAATGGAGGAAGAAGCGCAACCGGCACCTCCAACCCAAGTTCGAGCGGTGATTCAAAGGGATTATCCCGTCGACCAAATTTTGGGTGATATTAGCAAGGGAGTAACTACTCTATCTCGATTAGTTAATTTTTGTGAGCATTACTCCTTTGTCTCTTCTATTGAGCCTTTCAGGGTAGAGGAGGCCTTGCTAGATCCGGATTGGGTATTGGCCATGCAGGAGGAACTCAACAACTTCAAGCGCAACGAAGTTTGGACACTGGTGCCTCGTCCCAAGCAAAATGTTGTGGGAACCAAGTGGGTGTTCCGCAACAAACAGGACGAGCACGGGGTGGTGACAAGGAACAAGGCTCGACTTGTGGCAAAAGGTTATGCCCAAGTCGCAGGTTTGGACTTTGAGGAGACGTTTGCTCCTGTGGCTAGGCTAGAATCAATTCGTATCTTGCTAGCATATGCCGCTCACCATTCTTTCAGGTTGTACCAAATGGATGTGAAGAGCGCTTTCCTCAACGGGCCGATCAAGGAGGAGGTGTACGTAGAGCAGCCCCCTGGCTTCGAGGATGAACGGTACCCCGACCACGTGTGTAAGCTCTCTAAGGCGCTCTATGGACTTAAGCAAGCCCCAAGAGCATGGTATGAATGCCTTAGAGACTTTTTAATTGCTAATGCCTTCAAGGTTGGGAAAGCCGATCCAACTCTTTTTACTAAGACTTGCGATGGTGATCTTTTTGTGTGCCAAATTTATGTCGATGACATAATATTTGGTTCTACTAATCAAAAGTCTTGTGAAGAGTTTAGCAGGGTGATGACGCAGAAATTCGAGATGTCGATGATGGGCGAGTTGAACTACTTCCTTGGGTTCCAAGTGAAGCAACTCAAGGATGGCACTTTCATCTCCCAAACGAAGTACACACAAGATTTGCTAAAGAGGTTTGGGATGAAGGACGCCAAGCCCGCAAAGACGCCGATGGGAACCGACGGACACACCGACCTCAACAAAGGAGGTAAGTCCGTTGATCAAAAAGCATACCGGTCCATGATAGGTTCTTTGCTTTATTTATGTGCTAGTAGACCGGATATTATGCTTAGCGTATGCATGTGTGCTAGATTTCAATCTGATCCGAAGGAGTGTCACTTAGTGGCTGTGAAGCGAATTCTTCGATATTTAGTCGCTACGCCTTGTTTCGGGATCTGGTATCCAAAGGGGTCTAACTTTGACTTGATTGGGTACTCAGATTCCGACTATGCTGGATGTAAGGTCGATAGGAAGAGTACATCAGGGACGTGCCAATTCTTAGGAAGGTCCCTGGTGTCATGGAACTCTAAGAAACAAACCTCCGTTGCCCTATCCACCGCTGAGGCCGAGTATGTTGCAGCAGGACAGTGTTGCGCGCAACTACTTTGGATGAGGCAAACCCTCAGGGACTTTGGCTACAATCTGAGCAAAGTCCCACTCCTATGTGATAATGAGAGTGCTATCCGAATAGCGGAAAATCCTGTTGAGCACAGCCGCACAAAGCACATTGACATCCGGCATCACTTTTTGAGAGACCACCAGCAAAAGGGAGATATCGAAGTGTTTCATGTTAGCACCGAGAACCAGCTAGCCGATATCTTTACCAAGCCTCTAGATGAGAAGACCTTTTGCAGGCTGCGAAGTGAGCTCAATATCTTAGATTCACGGAACTTGGATTGAAATGTAGCATACATGTGTTTATGCCCTTGATCATGTCCATTCTGCATTTTGTTGCTTATTATGGTGCTCAAGTTGTACAAACACTCCCTGGACCTCACAAGTCCGTTGCAAAGTGATGCACATGTTTATGGGGAGATGTGTTACAACTTGACCCTTTGAGACTAACCATATGCTTGAGTTTGCTTGATTTAGTCTCAAAGGAGAATTGAAAGGGAAAAGGTGGACTTGGACCATGAAAGACTTCCACTGCACTCCGATGAGAGGGTAACTTATTCCAAGTCCATCTCATGAACTCTTATTGCCATTTGCTCTAAATTGAAGATTTTGGTGAGGCAATGGGGTTAAAGGGCCAAGATTGATCCCGTTTTGGTGCTTGATGCCAAAGGGGGAGAAAATAAAGGCCAAAGCAATAAATAGATCAGCTACCACTTGAGAAATTTGAAAATAGTAGAGTAGAGCTTTTGGTTTGTCAAAACTCTTTTATTGTCTCTTTTGTAAAAAGTTGGCTTCTTGTGGGGAGAAGTATTGATTATGGGAAAAAGGGGGAGTTTTTGAAATCTTAAATCAATTTCTCTTAGAATGACTCTCTTTATGTCTTAACATGTGTGTTTGACTTAGAGATAGAAATTTGAGTTTGATTTGCAAAAACAAACCAAGTGGTGGCATAGAGTGATCCATATATGTCAAAATTGAATCAAAACAATTTTGAGTTCTTATTTGATTTGATTTTGTACTTGTTCTACTTGCTTTATGTTGTGTTGGCATAAATCACCAAAAAGGGGGAGATTGAAAGGGAAATGTGCTCTTGGGCCATTTCTAAGTATTTTGGTGATTTAGTGTCCAACACAAGTGCTTAAATGTGAATTTATATCCATGGATGAACAAAGTGCAAATCATGAAGTAAAGGTATGTTTCTAAGCCTTAGTACATTGGTTTTGTGTACTAATATACTTATCTAAGTGTTAGAAACAGAAAGAAGAAGAAAAGAAGAAAGGTGCAAAAGACTTGGCTGTGTACAGCCAAGACTCAGCTCGGTCTGGCACACCGGACTGTCCGGTGGTGCACCGGACAGTGTCCGGTGCGCCAGGCTGACTCGGCGTGAAGAGGCCGCTCTCGAGAATTCGCCGACGGCGTACGGCTAAAATTCACCGGACTGTCCGGTGTGCACCGGACTGTCCGGTGAGCCAACGGTCGGCCGGGCCAACGGTCGGCCGCGCAATCTGCGCGGGACACGTGGCCGAGCCAACGGCTAGAAGACGGCACCGGACTGTCCGGTGTGCACCGGACATGTCCGGTGCGCCAACGGCTCCAAGTCTGCCAACGGTCGGCTTCGCTATTTAAGGAAGGAAATCGGGCACCGGACACTGTCCGGTGTGCACCGGACTGTCCGGTGCCCCCGACGACAGAAGGCAAGATTGGCCTTCCAGATTTGCTCTCAACGGCTCCTAGCTGCCTTGGGGCTATAAAAGGGACCCCTAGGCACATGGAGGAATATACCAAGCAACCTTAGAGCATTCTTGATCATCCACACTCAGTCTTCGCGCATTTGTTTGTCATTCTCAGTGATTCGAGCTCTGTTCTAGTGAGAACTTTGAGATAGTCTTTTGAGCTCGATTCTTGGCCGTGTGTGTGCGCATTTTGCTGGGGATTTGTGTGTGTTGCTTTCCTCCCTTACTCCGAATTTCTTGTAAATCTCAAGTGTAAGGGCGAGAGGCTCCAAGTTGTGGAGATTCCTCGCAAACGGGATATTGAAAGGCAAAACAAAACACCGTGGTATTCAAGTTGGTCTTTGGACCGCTTGAGAGGGGTTGATTGCAACCCTCGTCCGTTGGGACGCCACAACGTGGAGTAGGCAAGCGTTGGTCTTAGCCGAACCACGGGATAAACCACTGTGTCATATCTGTGTCTGATCTCTCGTGGCATTGTGTTTTGTTGAGACTCCTCTTTGGCCACTTGGCAATTATTGTGCTAACACTTAACAAGTTTTTGTGGCTATAAGTTTAAATTTTACAGGATCACCTATTCACCCCCCCCCTCTAGGTGCTCTCAGCTTGATATCCTCCATGAGGACCAGTCCAACATGATATCCACTATGGCACGAGGAGAAGGAAGTGTTGGTTATATGGTTAGTTAAGCATGCAACTAAGAGATAAAGTTTATCCCATCTAGTATGTTAGACGAGAAGCGGGAAAGAAAACAGACTTGTGTGCTTTGTGTGTGACGTAGGACGACGGTCGAATCTAGTGCTTTATAGGAGCAGTCTGCGTATGCATGTTTGGAACCCAACTTATTAGAAACCATTTTCTAGCTTTTTTTGATACCCAGAAACAAATGTACCCTTACTCTATTTTAAAAGTAATAATGCATTTGTTCCCTTCACTTATCTTTGTTGTCAATTTTAAATATAGATTGAACCCATATTTTTTAATTCAAAATTCCCAACAATAATTAAACATTAAAATCAGACAGAACTATCATTTAGGGGGATCATATGCATAGACCTAGGAGCGGTGGCAATCACCATAATTTGTACCAAACAAACTAAGGGCAATATGTAATTTACCAGGCACAATACAGTTTTAGCTAGGAAATGACACCTTCTTAGTTTCTTAGAAACCGAGAATCCATTTTTTATAAACTAAAACATAAACTGACATGTTTGAACAATTTCTTTAAAACAGGGTGCTTCCAAATAGGTGCTAAGATAACAAAAGTCTAATCTTAAATAAAATATATATTTATATTTATACTAGCTGAGTGCCCGTGCGTTGCAACGGGAATATATAATACCAGTATACTACGATAACTTATATACAAAATATGTGTTATATTGTTATGAGAAAATGTTTCATAATCAATTTATGATCCTAGCCATACATAAATTTTGTTATTTTAATCTAATTGTTTCACCACTACATTGCAACCATCAGTATCATACAGACTTCGATATATGCCACGATTTGTATGATCTCATCAATGGAGAGCACGTTCCACACATGCCAGAAGAAATTTCCTCGTACATCGTTAGTCATCAGACACGCACCACCATATGCTCTTGCTTAAAAAAGGGAAGTGTGTGTGTTTGCGAAGAGAATTAAAGGCAGGCCGGCATAAAAGCTACCCTGACGGTGGCGAGGATGACGAACTGGTCACTGTTGTCGATCCTCCTCTGCGTGACCTCCGGCGCCAAGATGACGCCACAATCCTCGATATAGTAGTCCTCGAACGCGCGCGACATGACGAGTACCATTGACTCTTGGTTGGGCTGCCAAACGAAGTGCACCCCGGGCTCATCAGCGAGGTAGTACCCCTGGCCGTTGCACCACCGGATGCGCTACTCCACTACATACATCATGTTCGAGGACACTCACACAACGTCAGCAACGTCCATCGTCCCAGCGCACAAGAATTCATGTTCGGTTAGTAGCGACTTACGTGGCAGGTTGGGCTTCAGGTGGATGATGAGCTGGACGACGTGATGGCGTCGTCGTCCGATGCGGTGTCCAGAACAACCTGAGAGTCGTCGACGTTGGCGACAACCATGAGGCCCCCTGCTTAACGATGGACAGCACGGTGCAGCTGCTCTGGACCACGTCCAAGCGGCGGCTTCGCGAGAGCTTGTCGTACACAGCGGCACATGCGACCACGTAGGACTGCTTCTAGAGGTCGAACTGACAGTCGCCAAGCTTCTTCTCGTCGTCGATGAGCGACGCCAATGCGAGTGCCTCCTGCTCATGGTGTTTGTTCGGAGTTTCAAGTAAGAAACATGGATTCATGCTTGGCTTTGGTTTATGAAAATGACTCACAAGTCTAATCCATGGAAAAAATATTACGAAGAAAAATGTTACGCATGCAAAAAAGGGAATTTAAGTATAATGCATTATTCAAACAAAAGAAATTGCATGCAAAGCTCTTCTTTAAATAATATTACCTCCATCCAAAAATATAATTCAAGAATCTCGATGATACTTATCTACTACTACGCATTGTGTAAGGGTAGCAAGTGAGCTTGGTGAGAGATGTAGTAGATGTGTTTTCTGTCATAGATGTAGACATAAACACACATGTGGTGTAGCAGTAGATACTCTTGGCCTTTGCTTGAGAGGTCACGGGTTCTGTGGGGGACAGATATCCCCCGGGTCCACTAGAAGGATAAAAGACCTCACGAAAGACCCAAAGGCCCCATAAATCGTAAGGTCATCCCCCTCGTGGGCCTGGGAGGAACGGACAGTGAGACAGATCAGCGCAAGGCCGGGTCGGAGCAAGCCTAGACGGCCCAACAACGTCCGAGCAGTAATCACAGCAGTGACCCGACCTTCCCACACAGGAGCCCCGCACATCGGAACTGGCGAGGATGAGTCGGCTGAATTATAGGGAGACGAACTCAGTTAGTTCACTATTATCCTGGCTCACATCGTTATCATATCCACATGTAATGCCCCACGGTCGAGTATATAAGGCCTAGGGGGCACCCCTTCAAGACGATCGATCGAGAGAGACATCATTCATCACTTAGCCATCCACCCCGCTCTCTACGTTTTCCAGCACTAGAGAGCTCCCTTGTAACCCATCGCATAAAGCATTCTAGCCAGGACGTAGGGTGTTACGCACCTCAAAGCGGCCCGAACCTGTACATCATTGTCTACTATTTCTCGTGCGCCCAACACGAACCATCGAGCTACAGTCGGTAACACCGTCCTACTCCTAAAAAGCACCTCGGGGGGTAACCCTGGGTGCGCGGTCGGACCCGAAACACCGACAGCTGGCGCGCCAGGTAGGGGGTGTGTCATCGATCCAAGCTAGCTCAATGGCCGTCACCTTCCAGCACAAGATCATCCTCCGCCCCGGATCCATATTCTGCTTCGGCACTATCTCATCTGTAGCGGATGAGGAGGGAACTCTGCATCGCCTCGCGGATCTGCCGAAGAGAAAGCCTTCCTCAGAAACCTCCGAGAAAATCGGGGCGAGGCAGGAAAAGGCGCAACCTCCAGCGCTCCTAAAAAAGATCACCTCCAGCAAGATAGGAGCTGAGGGTCCCTCAGCCCGGAGAACTCCGCTGTCCACCTCTCCGACGAAGGAATGGACACGAATCACAAGGAAGAAGGAAGCAGAGGATCATCAAGCTGATCTTTCTGCACCTCCGCCCTCAAAGGAGAACAGAAAGAAGATCGCCGTGACAGCTACTCCATTCTACCCTGACGTCCTCTTCATCGGGAGAGTGGAGTCGCCCCCCGTCTCCGACGACGAGCCGACTGCACCTGGAGAGGAACCTCCTCAGCGGGAATCCCGCCGACGAAGGAACCGACGCCGAAATATCCGGCGACATCATGAGGCCGGAGAGCGGGACCCGGCGCAGCCTGTATCGCGAGACGAGGTCTTAGAGATAGGAGAAACTCCGGAGGAATGTGTCTTTAGGGAACGAAGGAATTCCCGACGGCGTGATCGTCGACGGGCTCAAGAACAAGCCGAGCAGGAGACAAGGCAACGCCGGGAAAATCCACTCTTCGGGCGCAACCTGAACCCCGACTTCGCCCGGGCCATGAACACGCCGAGTGAGGTCGGAGGGGTGCTGGCTCAGATAGCTGATGGCCTCCCTCGGACTCCCGACGCCGAGGGCTATCGGCGGCTGTTCACTCAAGCAGCCAATCACCTTCTACCCCTTGCTCACCCGCCGAACGATCTACGACACGCCATCAACAGTCGCCGGGACGCGCGGAGCTCCATCAATGCTTCGCTTGAACGACGACACGATAACGAGATCCATCGCCAGGAAGAGTATGACCGGGACCATGGCATCCCAGCACGGAGTCAGGCTACCAGGACCGAGTCGGCCACGGCTTCAACTGGAGGCACCACCCGGGGACGGTCGAGGCGCCACGACGATCACTCCCCTCCCCGGGACAGACAACATCATCGACGACAGGAGGACACATGTGGAGTATCAGCACTTACTCCGCGCCTCAGGGCCATTCAATGGCCCCCTAACTTCAAGGTATCCAACGTCGACAAATATGAACCTAAGCAGGATCCAGGAGGCTGGCTGGCCGTCTACACCACCGCTGCCCGAGCTGCTGGGGCGACCAAGGACGTAATGACCGCGTACTTACCTATTGTCCTCGGGCAAGACGCGCTGCAATGGCTGCGACACCTACCCCGACATTGCATCGACGACTGGAGCGACTTCAGTCGGCGCTTCACCGCCAACTTTCAGTCTCTCTCCGACAAACCGGCGCAACCATGGGACCTCAAATCCATCAAGCGCCGGGGGGACGAAACTCTCCGGTCATACCTCAAAAGGTTCCAGACCATGAGAAATCGTATCCCCGAGGTCGCGGAGGCGGCAGTGATCGAGGACTTGTACAGAGGATCCAATGACTCGGCCTTCGTCTGAACCATATTACAGAAGGCGCCGACTACCTCTGAGCAACTGTTCTGGGAAGCCGACCTCTACATCACCGCTGACGAGGGAGCTCAGGACCTCATCGGAGGAGTGAAGCCAGCACCAGCGGCACCGCAACGCGACATGAATCAGCAGCCCGACAAGCGTTGGGAGAAGAGACCTCGCGAAGAAGTCCACGCAGCCGGACCACCTGCCTCTCACGCCCGGGGAGGACCTCGCGGAGGCGAACGCACGCTAGACGACATCCTCAACGCCCAGTGCCCGTATCACAAGGACATGCGCCACACCCTTCGGAACTGCAGAGACTTCAAGCACTCCGTCGGGCACGGCCGACCCTTCCAGCCTCTACCTCCTCCTCCGCCAAGAGGAGGACCGGGAGAACCGCGACAACCCCAGCAGCAGGAGGAGGGAGGAGGTTGAGCCTTCCCGCGTGTCGACAGAGAGGTCAATGTCATCTTCGGCGGGCACGGATCGCAGGAGAACAAGAGACAACAAAAGCTCAACGATCGCCAGATACTGGTGGCAACTACCAGCCCTCCCGCCCCATACCGATGGTCGGAGCACCCGATCACTTTCACTCGAGCGGATCAGTGGCTCAACTTCGACCACCCAGGCAAATACCCGCTCCTCGTCGATCCGGTGATCCGAGAGAGCAGGGTGAAAAAGGTATTGGTGGACAGGGGGAGCAGCATCAACGTCACCTTCCCCCGAACACTCCAAGGCTTGGGAGTTCACCTCAAAGAACTCCACGAGTCAGACACTCCTTTCTTCGGCATCGTGCCGACTGAAGGAGAATACCCGCTGGGCCACATCTACATGCCGATCACCTTCGGAACTCCGGAGAACTACAGAACCGAGTTCCTGAGGTTCGAAGTGGCAAACTTTGACTGTGGGTACAACGCCATCATCGGAAGGCCGGGATTGGCGAAATTCATGGCCATTCCGCATTATACATACATGATATTGAAGATGCCAGGGCCGCAAGGGATCATAACTGTGCGCGCTGACTTCCAAGGCGCCGCAGAATGTTTCCGAGTGGCCATTCAGGCGGCCCTCACCACCAAACCGTCGGCGACTTCTTCTGCGCAGGCGAACTCTAAGCCTGAGGAAGACCTCGCAGTACCCGCGAACGAGGCTCAAGCCGCGACCTCTATGCAGCCGACTGAAGAAACCAAAAGAGTCAACCTTGGGTTCACTGATGAATGCAAAACCACCATCATCAGCTCTAGCCTAGATGACAAATAGGAAGGCGCGCTCATCCAGTTCCTGCAAGATAACCGAGACGTATTCGCATGGCAACCTGCGGATATGCCGGGAGTCCCAAGAGAACTGGTCGAGCACAAGTTAAAGGTCTACCCCCAGGCGAGGCCGATTCGGCAAAAGTTGCGTCGTTTCACGCCCGACAAGAGAGAGGACATTCACGCTGAGCTGGCTCACTTGGTCGCGGCTGGATTTATTAGAGAGGTGTTACATCCCGAGTGGTTAGCCAACCCTGTTCTTGTACTCAAAAAGAATAAAGTGGATTGGCGCATGTGCGTCGACTATACGGATCTCAACAAACACTGTCCAAAGGATCCCTTCGGGCTTCCTAGGATAGATCAGGTGGTAGATTCCATCGCTGGATGTTCCGTGCTGTCCTTCTTGGATTGCTACTCTGGGTATCATCAGATTAGCCTGGAGAAAGAAGACGAGGAAAAAACAACGTTCATCACTCCATTCGGTGCTTTCTGCTATACCTCCATGTCGTTCGGCCTCAAAAACGCTGGAGCGACTTATCAGAGAGCTATTCAAACATGCTTAGCTGATCACTGGGGCAAGCGTGTGGAAGCTTATGTGGACGATGTGGTGATCAAAACAGAAAATTCGGAAAATTTCATCGAAGATTTATAGCTGGTTTTCAATAGTCTACGGTGATATCGATGGAAGCTTAATCCCGAAAAATGTGTTTTCGGGGTACCGGCAGGAAAGTTACTCGGGTTTATTGTCAGCCACCAGGGAATTGAAGCTAATCTAGAAAAGATCGAAGCTATCATGAGGATGGAGGCACCGCGATCACAGAAGAAAGTTCAAAGACTTACCGGATGTATGGCAGCCCTGAGCAGATTCATATCCAGGCAGGGAGAAAAAGGCTTACCATTTTATAAGTTACTCAAGAAGGTGGACAAGTTTCAGTGGACTTCAGAAGCACTGGAAGCCCTAGACGCATTGAAAAAGTTCTTGACGACACCACCAGTGCTGAAACCACCACGTCGAGCCATGCCGACTCAACCAGCTGAAGATCTGCCGCTATATATCTCTTGCACGACTCACGTGGTGAGCACCGCGTCGGTAGTCGAGCGAGCAGAAGAAGGACATGCATACCCAGTACAGCATCCTGTTTATTTCATCAGTGAAGTTCTGGGTCCCTCGAAGAAGAAATATCCTCAAGTTCAGAAGCTATTATATGCAGTACTTCTAACTGCACGAAAGCTCCGTCACTACTTCGACGACCACAAAGTCATAGTAGTCACTGGATTTCCGATAGGAGATACTCTTCACAACAAAGAAGCCATCGGGAGAATAGCCAAGTGGGCCTGCGAGCTGGGATCTCATGACATTGAATTTTGACCTCGCACTGCCATTAAAACTCAAGCACTGGTTGACTTCGTATCGGAGTGGACCGAACAACAAGTACCAGATAACCCAGAAACTGCAGAAGTATGGCGAATGTATTTTGATGGCTCGTTAAAGCTGCAGGGAGCAGGCGCAGGGATCCTCTTTACTGCACCTGGAGGCGAGCACCTCAGATATGCCCTTCAGTTGTTATTTCCAGCCTCTAACAATGCAGCAGAATATGAAGCTCGGATTCATGGATTGAACATTGCTATATCACTGGGCATCAAGAGACTGATGGTATATGGAGATTCTCTGGTAGTCATAAGTCAGATAAACAAAGAATGGAATTGTTCGAGCGATTCAATGGGAAAATACTGCACTGCCGTCCGGAAACTAGAAGACAAGTTTGAAGGTCTGGAATTTCACCATGTAGAGAGAGATTGAAACACGGCAGCTGATGTATTGTCCAAGCTAGGATCCAGTCGAACTCAGGTCCCACCTGGTGTCTTTGTTCAAGAAATATCACACCCAAGCATCTCACTGGATCAGGTAGAAGAATGTAATACTTTGAGCCAACCAGAGTCAGATTCTGATGACTGGAGGAGGCCGATCATCAAATATATAAAAAATGAGGAGGAGCCAGATGACAAGAATACAGCCAAGCGCATCGCAAGACAATCATCTCACTATACACTCATTGGGGAAACACTATACAGAAGGGGCGCATTCGGAGTCCTCATGCAATGCGTTCTCTCAGCTACTGGAAAGCAACTTCTGAATGAGATCCATGCTGGGCAATGTGGAATACACGCAGCATCCAGGACCCTGGTTGGGAAGGTCTTCAGGTCAGGTTTTTACTGGCCAACAGCGAAGAGTGATGCGGCCAAGTTAGTCCAGAGGTGCGAAGCCTGCCAATACTTGTCAAAACAGCAGCATCTACCAGCACAGCAGCTGCAGACTATACCCATAACCTGGCCATTCGCATGCTGGGGATTGGATATGATTGGACCCTTCAAGAAAGCTCAAGGAGGATACACTCATGTACTGGTGGCTATCGACAAATTCACTAAATGGATAGAGTTCAAACCCATTACTTCTCTAACTTCAGCTAAGGCAGTGGAATTCATACAAGATATAATATTCAGGTTTGGGATACCGAATAGCATCATAACTGACCTAGGATCCAACTTCACCAGTTCGGAATTCTTCGATTTCTGCGAGCAAAAGAGCATTCAGATCAAATATACCTCGGTGGCGCACCCAAGAGCCAATGGGCAAGTAGAAAGAGCCAATGGGATGATATTAGAAGCACTCAGAAAGAAAGTCTTCAACAAGAATGAAAAGTTCGCAGGAAAATGGATCAGAGAGTTGCCATATGTAGTTTGGAGCCTGAGAACTCAACCCAGCCGAGCTCTGCGTGGAAATACCCCCTTCTTTATGGTTTATGGTTCAGAGGCAGTGCTACCTGCCGATCTCAAGTTCGGGGCACCAAGGTTAATCTTTGATAACATAGCAGAAGCTGAAGCTACTAGGCTGGAAGACGTTGACATACTCGAAGAAGAGCGACTGAATACGGTGATTCAATCAGCGCGATACCAGCAAACTCTGAGGCGCTATCATGATAAGGCCATACGACATCGATCCTTCACAGTGGGAGATCTCGTCCTCTGCCGAATTCTAACGGGGGAGGGACGGCATAAATTGTCACCGCTGTGGGAAGGACCATTCATAGTAGCAGAAGTCACTCGGCCGGGATCATATCGTCTCACTCAGATGGACGACACGGAAGTTGGGAACTCATGGAACATAGAACACCTTAGGAAGTTTTACCCCTAGCTACATCTTAGAAGCTATTGGGACGACGATGTATTCTGAAAATTGAGAAAAATATCATCAATAAAAAGGTTTCAAAGGCACTCAGATTGTTCACTGTCAATTGGCACGCATACTTAACTCGGGGTGACCACTATGCCCTACTAACGGAGCAATCGGCTTAAGTCGGCAATGACTTAAGACGGTGTGACATGCTCACGCTTACTTAACTCGGGGTGACCACTATGCCCTACTAACGGAGCAATCGGCTTAAGTCGGCAATGACTTAAGGTGGTGTGACATGCTCACGCTTAGTTAACTCGGGGTGACCACTATGCCCTACTAACAGAGCAATCGGCTTAAGTCGACAATGACTTAAGGCGGTGTGACATGCTCACGCTTACTTAACTCGGGGTGACCACTATGCCCTACTAACGGAGCAATCGGCTTAAGTCGGCAATGACTTAAGGCGGTGCGACATGCTCATGCATACTTAACTCGGGGTGACCACTATGCCCTACTAACGGAGCAATCGGCTTAAGTCGGCAATGACTTAAGGCGGTGTGACATGCTCACGCTTACTTAACTCGGGGTGACCATTATGCCCTACTAACGGAGCAATCGGCTTAAGTCGGCAATGACTTAAGACGGTGCGACATGATCACGCTTATCTAAACTCGGGGTGACCACTACGCCCTACTAGCGGGGCAGTCGGTTTAAATTGACGCCGATTTAAATTGGCACTGCACGCTTGGCACGTTCGCAATCACCCATCTTAGGGCAACTTCTGTGCCCCATGATGAAATTTCAAAAACCATCACACTGCATTTTACTTTTACAAATGTAGATACTGTTGAATTCTAAACAATAGGAAAACAATAGTAGCATTCAGTACTAAAAGGTGTCCTCTAACAAAACATCCAAGCACGTTAACCACGCGTTCAAAAGCTTGCAATGTTTTTCTATTTAGTAATGTTCTTCTCAGGAGCAACCGACGAAGAGGGGCGACTTGAGGAATCAGGAGCAGCGTTCACATTAGCCCTTATGTCGCTAGGAACAACCACACCAGGTCTCCTCATCAGAATCCGCCCCACGCGAATAGCTTTATCCATAGCTTTATCGCACTGGGTCCTCAGAGTAGCGGAAGTCTCTTCAGCAACCTTGACAGCCAATTAAGCGGTCTCTAGCTCCTGGGCGACGGATTTCTTGGAAGCACGCAGATCCTTGATGACAGCATCTTTGGTCGACACCAACTGCCTGAGGCGAATCACATCATCCAAGGATTCCTGCAGCTTATAACGATGATTGTCTAACTCCTCCCTAGTGAAGCGATGACTCCTCTCCAAGATGGTCAACGAGTTGCTGGCGTCACGATATAGCCTGTCGAGGTTGTCACGAGAAGTAACGAGGGCACGTTTTTCTTCCTACAGACAAGAATCAGTTCCTTCAAACGTCAAGCAAGCAATAAGAACACAGCAAACAAAGCCAAGATTCACAGGTCACCTTTTCAGAGTTGAGCTGAGCGCGGAGAGTAGAATTCAACGTGTTAGCATCATTCAGAGAAGCAAAAACCCGGGCTAGTTCAGTCTGACCTTGAGAATACTTTTCCTCAAGATTAGAGCACCGCCGGGCCAGTTCAGCTTGACCTTGAGAATGTTTTTCTTCAAGATCAGAATACTGCCGAGCCATATCTGTCAAGAAACAGTCAAGCAAAGGTGTTAAAGTAAGAAGCAGTTTAATCAGGTAGCCAAAAAGAAGCAAAAGAGCACTGACCAACATTTGCCGCCTCTAAGTCAGAAACACGCCGCTGAAGCAGCACCGGATTCCAACGCGCCAGAGACAAAGCTCCTTCTGGGACAGAAGCACCCTGCAACTTCAGCCGACTAGACATCTCATCGACCAACGCCTGGCATTAAAAGCAGACAAGCATGAGAATAATTATCTACCTGGGTAAAGTCAGACCAGAAGAAACCAAAATACCTGGAGATTGGAGAAGAATGAGGGGACCCCCAAGTCGTGAGAGATCAACTGATGGCTCGGTGAAGGATCACCAACCGGAGCAACTCGCAACGAATCAGCAGGAACCAATTCAGTGTCATCGGCAGAACCCAGAACTCTGTCGTCGGGTGCGCTGGCCTCTAAAGCGACTCCTTGACCGAAGGCTTGGGCTATCACCATGCAACCAGAGTGTGGAGGAGAAGACCCTACGTGAACATCCATGGAAGTGCTGGAGGGAGAACCCACTCGGACACCATCTGGGGTTGGGTCACAGTTTGCGCTACCCATCCAAGCCGGATCATCTCTGGCAACACCCTCGGGGGCTGGGTCGCAGCTTGCGCTACCCATCCGAGCCGAATCATCTCCGGTAACACCCTCGGAGGCTGGGAAAGTGCTAGCACCATCTTTGAGGGCTGAGTTCTCTGCAGCAGCCACCTCTAAGGCTGAAGGTCCCTCAGTCACTTCCATGGGAGCAGTGCAATCCAGACCAGCTTCCTGACCCTCAAGACCATGCTCCAAGGTCGATGAGGCGCGGGACGCTGCCCGGGATGACCCCAACCCAGCATCGAGCACATTAGCACAAACATCCATCGCGCCACCATCTGCCGGCTCTAACAACAGATCTTCTGGAACCATGTCTTCAAGAGTTTGATCAAAGTTCGCCAGAGATAATTCTTGCAGACCAATGAGGGTAGACAGGGCAGGAGAAGGAACACCACTACTTTCCCCACTAGCTATGTAACGCCGGTTGTTCTTCCGAATCAGAGGGATCTCGTCCTCTTCTTCATCATCCTCATCAACAACACGGATAGCACACACATTGGGGTCAGCTTCAGCAGGATCACACCCATTGGGGCCAGCTTCAGTAAATTCAGGCACTGGCACTTCCTCAGCAACAGCAACAGAAGGACCGACACCCTGATCCAAGCTAGACACCCGACGAAGACGTCTCTTCTTATTTTTCTCCCCCTCAGCAGGAAAAGAGGCTTGATCAGCTCGGCAAGAACGTTTCGGGCGAACATTGATAGACCTCTGAGCATCCAAAGCTTTGTCAGCCTCAGGGATGGGCACCACCACCAATGTTTCAGTAGGAGCGGTATCAGAAGAATCCTCAGCTAACATATCCAGCATGGCACTTATCTCTGCATCACTTGGATTCAAAGGCACCTCAAAATGAACCTGCCTCTCGTCGTCAGGAATTTCTCCGAGTGAGGCAACCAAAGTACTAACTTCTTTGGGAGAGGGTCGCACTCTAAGACCCAAACCGCTATCACCAGCAGGAGGATTTGACACGAAACTAGTAAAAGCCTGGGAAGGAGCAAATTCCAGGCCGAGTATGCAACAGGAGCGCCGACGTTCGACACCTTGCCTCTGAGTATCATCTCGAGTCGGCTCACCAATTCCACGGCAGGAATTCTTCTGTTGGTTACCCAGGTTGAGTCAGCCAAGCCTCGGTACAGATAAGCCGGATATGCTCTGTCTTTCAGTGGTTGAATGTTCTTGAAAACAAAGTCAGCGACCACAGCTTCTGCAGTCAGACCCCTTTCTTTCAACAATTCAACTTCTGCTAACAAAACCCCTGCCTCAGCCACTTCCTGGTCCGTGGGGGATTCGGTCCAGCTCGGAGTGCGAACATCCAGCTGTCTCCCTGACCGTGGGGGGAGGGAATTCCCATGATTCTCCATGATGAACCATTCCAGGCGCCATCCCTTGATGTTGTCCTTGAGTGGGATGTCGAGGTAATCAGTCTTCCTTCCACGGTGCATCTCCAAGCTTGCGCCCCCCACCAGCTGGTGCTGCCCCCCGGCCATCCCAGGACGACAGTGGTACAGATACTTCCAAAGGCCAAAGTGGGGCAAAACTCCAAGAAAGGCTTCGCATAAATGAACAAAAATAGAAACTTGCAGAATGGAATTGGGATTCAGATGAGTCAGATTCAGGCGATAGAAATCAAGGAGACCATGGAAGAAAGGAGAAATGGGCAGAGCAAGTCCGCGGATAAGAAAAGGAACGTAAATGACGGATTCGTGGGTGTCTTCTGTCGAAACAGTGACCCCACGGCAAATCCGCCATGAGCAGAGCTCCCTCGGAGGAAGAACCCCAATGGAAACGAGATGAAGAAGGTCGGATTCGGAGACAACAGACATATGGTTACCTGCGAAGGCAACTGACTGTTGGGATCGATGGGGGGAATGATTGCAACGGACGAACTCGAAGCTTTTCGCTTGGGCGCCATCTCAACCTCGCCGGCGAGCGGAGCAGAAGCGATATTGCAGGAAAGCAGAGAAAGCCTGGATGCAAAAAGCTAAGCAAAAACTAGGGCACGGAGCATGGAGGCGTGCGACAGTGCAGTACATATGGGGTTTTCCTGGGCCAGATGCCGTTTCTAAAAAGTGCCTAGTCATCACCCAGCGATTATTTCTAAAACGCTGGCGTGCCATGTCATCACTCAGCCGTTATTTCTAAAAAAGCTGGCGTGCCATGTCATCACTCGGCCGTTATTTCCAAAACGGCCGACGTGGCTCAAATTGACTCAACTGTTGTTTCTAAAAACGCTGACATTATCTGACTTCACTCGGCCATTACTTTCAAAGCAGCCGACGCAGTCTGTTACCACTCGGCTGTTACCTCTAAAGCACCGATGTCGCCAGTAATCGTTCGGCTGTTACCTCTAAAACGCCGAAGTCGCCAGTAACCGCTCGGTCGTTATTTCTAAAACACCGATGCGGCCCGTTACCACTCGGCTGTTACCTCTAAAACACCGACGTTGCCAGTAATCGTTCGGTTGTTACCTCTAAAACGCCGACGTCGCCAGTAACCGCTCGGTCGTTATTTCTAAAACACTGACGCGGCCCGTTACCACTCGGCCATCACCTCTAAAAGGCCCCGACATCGCTGATAATAACTCGGCCACCACCACTAAAGCGCTGGCATCGTGAAGAAGGCAGTCTGAAACACGGCTCTACGATTTTAAGTTGCTACTCAAGCATTACATTCAGAAACAACCTCTACAGTAGGCATCAACACAAACGACGATCAACAAGAAGGCGGAATGATACGCACAAGAGGGATCGAAATCATTCTTCATTTTACGGGAAGTACTGCCGATCTTACAAATCAACTCATTATGAGCTGATGCTTTCCCTTCTACTGCATTACATTTAACTAACTATACTACTAGCTACTACTACATTATTTCGCTAATACTATTTTTACTACTAATCTACACTAACACCAGTGGCGTCTAGCCACTGGCCTTGTTGCTGCCCTTGCTGCTGCCCTTGCTGCCGCCGCCGTCGTCGCCGCTGCCACCCTTGCCGCTGTCGTCACCGCCCTTGCCGCTGCCGCCACCGCTGTCGCCGTCGCCTCCATCGTCGTCGCCGTCACCGCCGTCGCCACCGCTGCCCTCCTCGGACGAGTCGGAGGAATTCTCCTCATCCGAGGAGTACTCCGAGTCATCCGAGCCCTCGAGCCCGGCACGCTCGATGGCCCGGATGTAGGTCCATACCTCCGCGGCGATCCCCTGGGAGTCGTCTGAATCATCAGACGACACCGGGGGAGAAGCAGGAGCCGAAGAGCCCTTGGACTCGGAGGAGAACTTCTCCTCCGAGTATTCCGAGTCACCGAAGTCCTCCGACGGAGGAGTTGGCTCGCGCTTGCGCATGTCGCCCGAGTGATGCGAAGAGCTGCCACCTCTCTTGCTCTTGCCCATGGCGAAAGTGGAAACAGCAAGCAGTAGCAAGAAGCGTGAAAACGCTGGAGAAGCAAGAGCATTATTTATAGAAGAAGAAGGCAACTGCTCACCTCCTACCACGGCCACCGAACAGTCACAAAAATTCAATATGCAATTCAAACCGTCTGAAGACACGTCAGGTGGCTAACGCCGTTTCACGTAACACGACACCCATTGGGACTCCAGTCAACTGCGCGGGCGATATGATTACACCCGCGGTCACATCAAGTTACTACTTAGAAGCAGTTTGCTAAACGCTTAGCGTACCAAGCCGTCCCTTGCCTACACCCATTGGGGGGGATGCCCAGAAATTATCAGTATATTTTCCAAAACTGTCACATCCGTGCAGTATAGGCAATGAATACTCCAAGACAGAAAAGAGATACCAGCAAGGATTAAAGGAAAACCAAATATAGCCGATAAGGTACAAGTCTAATCGACAGAAGCATCAAAGCACGAAGTGACATGAAGACTAGTCAAGAGCCATCTATCGAACGTCCAATCAGTCGCATATCAAATAAATTGCCAGACCTAGCAAGATATGGGCAGATCGTGTACTCGGCTTCAAAAACAAAAATGTATGCTGACCTCTGAAGCATAACGTTGATGACATAATGCTGACCTCTAAGGCATTCGACAAAAGAAAAGGATGATTCTCAGAAAAAAGCACAAAATGAAGACCTTCGAGTGGATTATTTTCAAAAATCCACTCGAAGCTCGGGGGCTACACCCAATGAATCATCATCCCCGAAGAAGCAAAATGCTGACCTCTAAAGCACAAGGCAAAGTTAAGGCAAGGCTGACCTCTGAAAAACACGAGTGGAAGATGAAAATGATTTCTGATAATACCTGAAGTGAAGACCTTCGAGTGGATTGTCTGCAAAAATCTACTCGAAGCTCGGGGGCTACACCCATTGGGTGCACCTTCGGTGAACCCAATGGACTTCACAGTTCGACAGTGCAAAATGCTGACCTTCGAAGCACAAACCCGAGACAGAACACCAAAATTTGAGGAATAATAGCAAGAGAAGACAATAAAAAGAAGACGTGTTAACCGGATCGCTCAGAATTCTAAAGCAGTGGCCCGGCAGACTTATTTCCAAAAGCATTCCCTGGTAAAAATCAAATACCGCAAGCTGGACCTGGGATCTTTGGGCCGTTTATTTCAAAATCAGCCCAAAGATCGCGGGCTTGTGGGGGAAAGATATCCCCCGGGTCCACTAGAAGGATAAAAGACCTCACGAAAGGCCCAAAGGCCCCATAATTCGTAAGGTCATCCCCCTCGTGGGCCTGGGAGGAACGAACAGTGAGACAGATCAGCGCAAGGCCAGGTCGGAGCAAGCCCAGACGGCCCAACAGCGTCCGAGCAGTAATCACAGCAGTGACCCGACCTTCCCGCACAGGAGCCCCGCACATCGGAACTGGGCGAGGATGAGTCGACTGAGTTATAGGGAGACGAACTCAGTTAGTTCACTATTATCCTGGCTCACATCATTATCATATCCACATGTAATGCCCCACGGTCGAGTATATAAGGCCTAGGGGGCACCCCTTCAAGACGATCGATTGAGAGAGACATCATTCATCACTTAGCCATCCACCCCGCTCTCTACGTTTTCCAGCACTAGAGAGCTCCCTTGTAACCCATCGCATAAAGCATTCCAGCCAAGACGTAGGGTGTTACGCACCTCAAAGCGGCCCGAACCTGTACATCATTGTCTACTATTTCTCGTGCGCCCAATACGAACCATCGAGCTACAATCAGTAACACCGTCCTACTCCTAAAAAGCACCTCGGGGGGTAACCCTGGGTGCGCGGTCGGACCCGAAACACCGACAGGTTCAAATCCCCTTGAGGACATGTGAACATAGAATGATGGCAGAACATGGGAATGACAGAACATGGGCATGAGAAACGCAGAACAAGGAATGAGAATGGTGGCAGAACACGGAATGGCAGACTACTCTTGCAGCCTTAATAAGTAGTAGAGATTTTATTTTAAAGTTATATCTTCTAATTGTATGGTTTGATATAGCTAGATAAAATAAATATGATGGGAACCATGAGCATTATAAACAATATTGTTAGTACCACTGGAAGCCTATACATATATGTGCTATCAAGACACATTCAAGGTATATCTGTTCAAACATCGGAGTGGGTCGGGTTTGAGTCAGGTTGAGGTTAGTCATTGGTTGTTTGGCATGACTCTGCCTGACCCGTGCTAGTGTCGGGTCGCGTCGGGTTGGTCCATGTCTCCCTGTTGAACGTGTCGAATCAGTTTTTTTTAGGTTGGTTCGAGTTTTTTTTCTTTGGTTTGAGTTTTTCGGGTTGGGTCGAGTTTTAGGTCAAAAACCACGGGTCGTGTGTGGCCAATGGATTATTGCGGGTAAAAAACTATGGCTCATACCCGCTCGTTGCATTGGTAGGGTTGGGTTTCAAGAGGATTGGATTGGGTTGGTCGAGTCAGGCGGCCCATGCTTAGGTCCAATTCAAGGATGCCAATATAGGAAACTACTACATGGATCAACTACTTGGACCACCGCTCCCAAGCCTCTATTTCCTTGGGATCTCCACTAGCCCTAGCTGGAGAAGGGGCTTGATGTAAAGCCCAAAAATTGTATAAGAAAAAAATAATAAAATAAATAAATAAAGAAATAAAATAGTAAATTCAGAGATCTCAAATAAATAAAATAAGTTTTGAAACTTGAGGACTGAATTTTGAAACCAAGAATTATTTTAGAAAAGAAGTAATAGAAAGGTTTTTTATTCAACTAAATGATTATTCATTTCATTAAATAATACACCATAAGCTTTTATCTAAACGACCATTAAATCTAAATGGCTCAAATCTAGACTAGACCTTTTAAATTTAGTACATAAAATTGAAACTCGGAAAATAAATAATAGTAAGATACTCCATTGGTTTGTTCTCCTCATAAGTTATACATACTTTTAAAACAATCAAGAAACCTTAAATGAAAGTATAACATAACTCTTTCAAAATAAATGGATAATGAATATATATTTTTGAAATAACTTTTAATTCTTACCCCACATTCAAAATGCTATCTTCCTAAAAAGAAAGGAACAATATGAGTGTGTTTCATATTTCAAACACCTACCAAACAAATAAATAAATTAAAATAAATAGATATCTATTGCATCATGATTGATTTTGAGTGTATATTAAATTTGAATTCTTAAACTTTATCTTGATTGGAATTTGAATTTTGTAAATCAAAAAGGGAATAATATGGGAATAGCTCATTTTACTAAGTAAATAATGAATATATAAAATAAAATAAACCATGCATCATATTGGAGTTTTGTTTGTGTATTTAATAATAATAACAACAATATTAATAAAAATATAATAATGAGTTGAGAATTTGGATTGAACCCCAAAATGAAATTTAGGAAATTGGGAAATAGAAAAGGAAAGAAAGAAATACTAGCCAATACAAAATAAAATTTATAAATAAATAAATTCATCCTATATTGGCATGTTCAAATGGTACATTTAATTTGAGAACAAGTTTGCCACAAAGTTGAATTCAAAATTTGGAATCTAAAATGAAAAAAAGAGAAGGAAATAAAAAAAGAAAGAAAGTCATCAGCGCGCTGGGCCGAAACTAGCTACGTGGCCCATCCCGGTCGGCCTGCGCGTCAGGCAGCGCCGATAGGCGGGGCCCACTGCCCAGTCTTCTAGCGCGCGTAATGGGGTCGCTCTGGCTAACATATGGGGCCCTCTCATCGGTGACGGTCGTGGGCACCGTTGTTCTTCCAAATTCGTGCGCAACGACCGCGCGATGATGGCGGGCGCCACGGCGGAATCCTCGACCGACCTTCCTCGGGACTATAAGATTGGGCGCCTGGGCTGCCATCTTTTCCTCCCTTCAACGTGAGCTACCCGCGACCGAGCGTGAGAGAGATCGGGAGGGGGTGGCGCAGTCAGAGTCTGAGAGCCGTCCCCCGCAGGGTAACCTCGACCTTGGCCTCGTCGTTGGCCGACCAGTGTTCGGAGTGACTCAAAGGGGTTCCGGGGAGCTCATCCAAGTACCAGCTAGCCCAGGAGGCCAACCCTAGATCGAGTAATTGCTCGTCGTGGTCTCTACGCCGCCGTATAACCGCGCCACCGCGTGGGCAGAGTCACCACCATCCCAAATCAAGGTAACAAGTCTGCCATCTACTTTGCCTTTATCGTTGTGTGGGGTAGCACGATTCGAATCACGATTTCAAGCCCTAGTGCGCGATGTTGGTTGACCCCGGCCATGGCTCCGCCGCTCGGTTCGAACGCACCACCGCCCTCCGGTGAGGTCGGGCACGATTGGATATGCACCGTCGGATTGGGGATGTGCGGGTGTGATTGAGTCTGGCCATACCGCTTTAACGATCTGATCTCGACCATGGACTGTCGATCGATCGGTCTCAGGGGAGCCCTGTTTTCCACCGTTGATCTAGGGATCGATGACCTTGGTGTAAGCCCTGCAGTGATTGGACCGATCTATTCTAGACCATCGGATTTCGATCGGATGGTTGTAGCGACGCCATACCCCTTCGGCCAGGGGATTATGCATAAGAGACCATGAACAAGATCCAAATAAACCCGCGGTCTTAGCGGGGGTAGTCTGAGTCTGCTGGAATTTTGCAAGTTTAACCCTTGGCTTTCTGTTAATAGAACGCGCAGTCCAGAGCCATGGAAAATAAGAAAAATGAATCTAGAAAATGATTTTTTATATAAAAATAAATCCTAGAACTCATTTAATTCATAGAAAACTTATTCTAAATCCTTTTTAATCCATTCCAGTGGCAATAATTTGGTATTAATATTGTTTATCACCTAGTAACTCTATTTCGTCATGAAACTTGCATTAAAATTATTCACTTTATTTATTCTATACTAAACACTTAATAACTTCGGAAATTTATAACTCCTCCGTTTTAATTCTGAATTGACTTGTTCCACTTGAGTTAGCTTCGTATAAATACTTACTACGCACAAACAGCATCAATTATACCATGTTGCATACTTTTATATTTATTTATCCTATGTCTACTAGATTAGCTCTTCTAAAGCAAATCTAACCTGTCCATAATTATAATTTGATTAGAATACGATCTCTAGTCAAGTTATAATTAAGATATAGGTTGAGTTAATTACTCATAGAATATTCTCTCATATGGTATATACTAATCAATTTATAATATAGTGTAATATTTGGATCACATAGAGCTTCCATAAATCACAACTCCTAAACCGTAACTCCGAATTTAACGATTCTCGAACCTATGATCTCGTAGCGACGCATAGATTATTATTATGCAATTTATTCTTATGTTTGGTGTGATGTTAATTTTGTCTATACCATGTTTGTTTGTATTGCTACGACTAGCAGCGAGGTTACGAGTCACAAGAAGAGCAAGTTGGTACCTGAAATCTCAAGTCCCAGGCAAGTTGTGCCCTTGATCACTTTTATTTACCCAATTATGTTCTTTATAATCATTTATTCATGCATAGGTCACCCTAGTCTAGTTATCTTTTTACCTTGTTCACCCCTTAAGAACTTGGGTAGTTTTGCTATTGCTCTACATGGTTTTGGGATTAATATTACATTATGTCCATGTTCCAATTATTCTGTTATTTTATTTATTATTCATATCAAGATCATTATTTTTTAATTGGAACATGGATCTTAACTTGAGAAACACGTGCCACCACAAGGGTGGAATGGGACGCCCTTGGCTAACTAACTAGGAAAGCTAGTGGAGGACTACCTTACCCGATAGGGGCAAGGGCAGTAGGGGAGTAGGCGTGTAGGGAGGTTCTCGGGTTGATTTTGCTGCGATGGCGGTCAGACGGGGGATTCCTGTATTGCTCTTCCTAGAAACGGTAGTGGGTTTTCTGAAGCTAGTGGAACTTTGTAAAGGCCTCATAGTGGATCACTAGCCATTCACCTCGAAAGTGTCTATGGGCCTTGCAAACCCTGGCGACATAGGATACACGACTTGTGGGTACAAGGTACAACCTCTGCAGAGTGTAAAACTGGTATACTAGTCGTGCTCGCGGTCATGAGCAGCTCAGGACTCTCACATGATTAAATTATGGAACTAAATTCAATTTGTCATTTGCATTGCATGGGATTTGTTATTAATGATGTTCTATTATTATTATGGTTTGGTATTTACTTACATTTAGTAACAGCTAATAAAATTTGATCAACTTATTAAAAGCAATGCTTAGCTTTAACGCCTATTATTGATCAGTCTTACACATCACATGAACTCCCACCTTTGGTGAGTTCATGCACATTATTCCCCACAACTTGTTGAGCGATGAACATATGTGAGATCACCCTTGCTGTCTCACACCTCCCACAGGTCAAGAACAGGTACCACATGATGAGGCGCATAAAGGATGTTGCGATGTGTTCGTGAGAGGTCTAGGCCGTTGTCTCCCAGTCAACTTTGGGTTGCTGGATCGTTGTCTCCTTATGATGTAATTATTTATTTATTTTGTAAAAACTCCTAGTATATAGTAAAGATGTGACATCCGTTTCTGTACCATGATTCATCATATGTGTGAGAATTTGTCCCAGCACACTGGTGATTATGTTCGCGCCCGGGTCCCTAAAACCCGGGTGTGACACTTGACCCTCTAGATAATTTCATATCGAGCACCTAAAAACGACATCTACATCAAATCACGTTAAGGACCACTATAGGACCTGATGTTCTCATGGCCCTAGGGCACTCCAAAGACCGGGCACATTCACAATTATGGTGGTATCTATGTGGACGAATTGAGGTTCGAGCCCCCGATGCCCTAGAATGTCTCCAACTAGAATAACCTAAGACCTCATGGCCTTTTGTGCCCCGAGGCACTCATAATCTAAGTCTTCATGGGACCTCTTGCCCGAGATGCTTGTAATACTAAGTTCTTGGTGCCCTTATGACCCAAGATGCTTAAAGGATTTAGGTGCCCGAAGCACTTCGCCACTAGGAAGCTCAACAACACTTAGTTGCTTGAGGCCCTATATTCCCCCCAAGTCCCTAATGCCCCCATCCTCGCATGATGTGGACAACTAGGCCCTGAACCCTTTGAGGCCCAAGGTATATCGTGGGAACAAGGGACTTGCGACTACAAAGTATACTTTTTATACAAAAATAGAAGGATATACCTAGACCCACCGAGGGTACTATGGCCTTGGGATAGGGACACCATGGCTAGGACCCATTGTTAGGTCCATAGTGTTGACATATTGGATAAGTATCACATACAACATATTTATGTGTGATGTGCGACATTACAAGCTTGACAAACACATCATCACCATGACTTAGGCTGCAGGGCACTCAAGACCACTATTCAGTACGAGCATCAACCTTGTAGCCACGTTTGTGCGTGTCACTATAGTATGAAGTGATATCAAAGTGCAAATAACTAAATCGGCTACCAACTATGTCATACCCAACAACATGGGCCAACATCATTGGAAGCAACATATCATACCCTCCCTGATTAGGTATGATAGATGTAGAAAAAGGACATTTTCAACACTATGCCATGACTGAAGGCATAATTCTATATATGTATGACTCCACGGACAAGATAAGAACATAGTTCTTGGGTATTTGTAGAAGTGATCCAAGCTACATGTAGCATCTCTTCTTCTTTGCCCTATAAAAGGGAAGAGTCCTTAAGAAGTTGGGCCCCAACAACAATATCAATCCCCTCTGATCGGCTGGAGGCCTTAGCAGGAGTTGAGAAACTACATGCTATCATGGAGTGCGGCTCAGGGATAGAGTCCATACTTGGGGGCTACTATAGGGACCTAAAGTTGCAACCATAATGCATGTCTTGTCCATCATGGACTCAATAGCCCCTAAACTTTCATAGACTTGCTCTGATGGTTGTGCCTAGCAGGACCTGACTCTATCCCCACCAAACTAGTGTAGATTGGTGGAAAGGCTTCCCATACAACCCACATTAGCAAGAACCTAGGGTCCAAATAAGAACTCGCACTCATCACCTTCCTCTAGGGTCATGTCACTCTTTTGTCTAGGAACCTTCTAACATGTCTAGGGTCCCTAGAGAGGTGATTAAGTATCATCTAATGGTCCTCCCCAATGCATGGATTGTTCGGTAGAAGATGCAGAGGCAGTCCATAGAGTGTCTAGAGTTCATCTGCCTCGAGATCGACAAACTTCTCCATGCTGACTTCATATATGAAGTATAGTACACCAAGTGGTTGTCCAACCACATAGTTGTTTTGAAGGCTTGGGGCAAGCTTCGGATGTGCATCAACTACACCGAACTCAATAAGGCATGCCCCAAAGGTTCATACCATCTCCCTCGCATAGATCAAATAGAAGACTCTACTTCTAAGTATGAACTTTTATATTTCCTAGATGCATACTCCAATTTCCACCAATAGTATAGCTACAGAAGATGTGGTGAAAACATCTTTTATAACTCCTTAGGGTTTGTATTGCTATGGGAATATGCCTAATGGACTAAAAACTAAAATAACACTTGATGCCTAAGAGGGGGTGAAATAGACAATATAATTTCTCTCTAAATTATAGCCTCTATTTTCTTCCTAACCAAAACATATACAATAAATGAGCTATCTTATGTGCAACTATGGTTTTGACTAAGTGTTGTTATCTCTACCACAAAGAATTATACAACTTATGTCACATACCTATCCACTAGCCTCTAGGAAGATAAAGCAAACAACTGTGCTAACACAATATAAATATGGAAGCTTACAGTGTGATACATATACAAACTCTTGTTGATGCACTGGTATTTTTTACCGAGTTATCGAGAAGCATGGAATATTCCCCCTATTCCTCATTGGTGCCCCATGTAAGGGAATGCCCACATGAGGGTCAAGCTCCTCGTCTTGTAACTCTGTGGATTGCCCTGGGCCTTCTCCATACACAAGTGGTGCTCTAGTTGTGGCCTATCTCGGATGCTCCCCATCGTCTCCACTATTGAGTTTCTACCCAAAACACTATGGGCCTCATTCCCTCTAGTATATGATGACGGCCACACCACAAATAGAGTTTGTGTGATCTCGCAATATTACAAGCCCCACTAGATACAACTATTACAATGGTACTGTAATACCCACTTTGTAAGAAAAATCTAAAAGGAGAAATTATATTCCTTTATATATATGTGTGTTATCTATATTTATCATTTCATGTGGACACCTCACTTACACAAATACATAATTAACAAAAGACACTCAAATAAATCATGCATCATGTTGAGGTTTCCATTTTGTGTGCATCTTGTGACAATATAAAAATCATATTAAAATAAATATATTAAAGTCCCAAAGTGGAATTTATAATATAAAAAAATCTAGAATTTAGAAGTGGAGAAAGAAAAGAAAGTGTAAATACAAAATAAATATTATAAATAAAGGTAATAATAGTATGTGCAAAATTATACTCTTAAATTTAGTAAGATTTACCACAGAGTTAAATTTGAATTTTTAATTCAAATGGAAAGTAAAAACAAATCAGAAAAAGAAAAAGAAAAGAAAATAAAGACTTACCTAGGCTTGGTACCCAATTCGGCCTACCCAGAGAAACCTCCCGCGTGGCCCAAAACCCCTCCACCGCGCGCTAACGTTCTCTGCCACGCGGGCCCCTATGGTCAGCCATCCTCGCGCACGGGACCGCACACTGACGCGTGGGGCCTGGTCGTCTATCTCATCGGTGCGTGCTGAATTGATGTGACGCTGGCAAATCGGACCAATTTGTCAGCCGCCTCAACCGTTCCGTGAACTCGCCTCAATGGATTCCGACCATGGCGGAATACATCGCGCATCGCAGAGCATGTTGTGTGGACTTTTCCCTTTGTTTTCCTGATCGTTATAAGGAGGCGCTGGTCGTGGCCCTCTCGTTTCGCCTTGTGCACACCAGTAGCCACACCGCTGCGCTCGCCACCGCTGTGAGAGGAGAAGTTGGAGGGAGCAGCGTGGTCGTTCCACCACCGGTGGAGCTCGTCATCATGGGGACTCCGTCCTCAGAGTGGGGCCAAGCAGGGTTGCCAACATCTAGGGTGGCCGTCTGAGACCTTAATTGGAGGGCGGGCCATGCGGAGCGTGGGCAATTTCTCACCGTGATCCCGTCATCGTCGTGTTTCCGCCCGTCGCCGTGGACTGCCGTCCCTAATGTGCGCCTTGAGGTGAGATGCCATGTAATCATTTCGCTTTGTCTCCGTGTCGGTGTTTTGGGTCCGACCGCGCACCCGAGGTTGCCCCTCGAGGTGCTTTTTGGAATAGGACAGTGTTACCGACTGTAGCTCGATGGTTCGTGCCTGATGCACGAGAAACAGTAGACAATCTTGTACAGATTCAGGCCACTTTGAGATGCATAACACCCTACATCCTGGCGTGGATACATTGTATGGTGGGTTACAAGAGAGTTCTCTAGTATCAGGGATGCTAGAGAGCTAAGTAGATGGCTAAGGAGTGAGTTGTTTTTGAGGGGATGCCCCCTAGGCCTTATATACTCGACATTGGGGTGTTACATATGGATATGATAAAAGCGTGTGCCTAAGTAATAGTGAACCGACTGAGCCTATCTCCCTATAATTCCTCCGACTTATCTCCGTTCAGTTCCGATGCATGAGGATACTGTACGGGAAGGTCAGGTCACTGCTGCGGTCGTTGCTCAAATTCATCGGATCGTCTGGGCTCGAGTCGATCCATTCTTGCATCAATCCACTTCACCAAACGTCCCTCCCAGGCCCACGAAGGGATGGCCTTGCGAAATATTGGGCCCAAGGTCTTTCGCGAGGTCTTTTAGCCTTCCAGTGGACCCGAGGGATATCTGTCCCCCACAAGCCCCCAATCTTTGAGTTGATTTTGAAACAATCGGCCCAAAGATTCTAGGTCCAGCTTGCAGTTTTTGATTTTGATAAGGAATGCCTTGGAAATAGGTCTATCGAGTCGTAGCTTCTGAACCCTGAGTGACTCGGTAAAAACGATCTTCCATTGTTTTCTTCTGCCATTATTCATCGGTCTTCGCTTTATTCCTCAGAAATCGGTGCTCTGTCTCGGGTTTATGCTTTGGAGATCAGCATTCTGCTCTCTAGAGTTCAGGATTCATTGGGTGCAACGAAGGTGCACCCAATGGGTGTAGCCCCCGAGCTTCGAGTGGATTACTGAAAATAATCCACTCGAAGGTCTTCATCTCAAGTCTTTTCAGAAATCATTTTTATCTTCATCTCATGCTTTAGGAATCATCATTGTTTTATTTTCGTTTCATGCTTTAGAAATCAGCATTCTATCTTTTGGGGTTGATGATTCATTGGGTGCACCGGAGGTGCACCCAATGGGTGTAGCCCCCGAGCTTTGAGTGGATTACTGAAAATAATCCACTCAAAGGTCTTCATCTCATGCTGTTTTAGAAATCATCCTTTCATCTTCGTCGAATGCCTTAGAAATCAGCATTATATCATCAGCTTTATGCTTTAGAAGTCAGCATACAGTTTTGCCTTTGTGATCAAGCATGCGATTTGCCCATGTCCTGTTAGGTTTGAAATTTATTAGATCTGCGATAGATTGGACATCCGGTAGATGGCCCTTAGCTAGTCTTCATATCACTTTGTGCTTCAATGCTTCTGTTGATTAGACTTGTACTTCATCAGCTATTTTTGGCTTTCCTCTGATCTCCATCGATATCTTCCTTCTGTCTTGATACATTCATTGTGTATACTGTATGGATGTGACTGCTTGGGAAAATCTATTGAAAATTCCTGGACGTCCCCCCAATGGGTGTAGGCAAGGGACGGCTTGGTGCGCTGAGCGTTTAGCAAACTGCCCCTAAGTAGTAACTTAACGTGACCGCGGGTGTAATCATATCGTCCAAGCAGTTGACTTGAGTCTCAATGGGTGTCGTGTTACGTGAAACGGCACCAGCCGCCTGACTTGTTTCCAGACGATTTGAATTGCTTATTTAATATTTGCGACTGTTCAGTGACCATGGTAGGAGATGAGCGGTTGCCTTCTTCTTCTATAAATAGAGCGCTTGCTTCACTGGCGTCTTCACACATCTCTCTGCCGCTTGTTGCTTACTCTCCTCTCTTCTACTCCACCATGGGCAAGACCAAGAAGGGCGAAAGTTCGTCGCACCATTCCGGCGACAAGCGGAAGCGCGAGCCGACCCCTCCCTCGGAGGATTTCAGCGATTCTGAGTACTCGGAGGAGGAGTTCTCCTCCGAGTCCAAGGGGTCGCCGGTCTACGTCTCTCCCCTGGTGTCGTCTGACGACTCAGACGATTCCTAGGGGCTCGCCGCAGAGGTCTAGACATACATCCGAGTCGTCGAGCGCGCCAGGCTCAAGGGCTCGGATGAGTCGGAGGTCTCCTCGGACGAGGAGAACTCCTCGGACTCGTCCGAGGAGGGGGCAGCGGTGATGGCGATGACGAGGGCGACGATGACGGCGGCAAAGGCGACGGCAAGGGTGACGGTAAGGGCGACGGCAAGGGCGGCAGTGGCAGCAGCAAGGCCAGTGGCTAGGCGCCACTAGCTTAGATGTTAGTATAGATAAATAGTAGTAGAAGTAGTATTAGTGGAATAATGTAGTAGTAGTTAGTAGTATAGCATAGTGAAATGTAATGTAGTAGTATAATGTATCAAACAGTGGGAAGAAGACCAACTCATAATGAGTTGGTTTTTAAGTTTGTTGAAAGACTTCCCCTCCTTATATAATGAAGAAAACTAAAGCTCATTCTGCGTGCATTTCTTGCTTTTCCACCATTCCTTTGTAGTCGGTCGATCGATTGTATTTGTGCTTAATGTAGCCGTTGTTCTCTGAGGTAATTCTCGAGTAACGACTTGCAATTGTTGTGTCGCATTTTAATTCCACCTGCATATTCGTAGAGAAAAAACGGCTGATTTACCGTCAGTGTCTTCAGAGGTAACAGTCGAATGGTTTTTGGTGACACCGGCGTTTTAGAGGTAACAGCCAAGTCCTTTCGAGCCACATCAGCGTTTTAGAAATAACGGCCGAGTGATTACTGGTGACGTCAGCGTTTTAGAAGTAACAGCCGAGTTATATCGAGCCACGTCGGCGTTTTAGAAATAACGACCGAGTGAGGACTGGTGACGTCGGCGTTTTAGAAATAACGACCGAGTGATGACTGGGCACTTTTTAGAAATGGTGTCTGACCCGGGAAAACCCCATTTGTACCGTGTCGCCGCATGCCTCTACATTCTAAGCCCTAGCCTTATTTTCTGCCTCCAGACCTCCTCTGTTTCCCTTTGATCTCGCTTCCGCTCAGTTCGCCGACGAGGTTGAGATGGCGTCCAAGCGGAAGAGTTAGAATTCTGCCACTGCAGTTATTCCTCCCATCGATCCCAACAGCCAATTGCCTTTCGCAGGTAATCATATGTCTGTTGTTTCTGAGTCAGACCTTCTCCATCTTGTCTCTGTCGGAGTTCTTCCTCCGAAGGAGCTTTGCTCTTACCGGATCTGTCGTGGGGTTACTGTCCCAACAAAGGATACCGAAAAGTCCGTTGTTTACATCCCTTTTCTTATCCGTGGCCTTGCTCTTCCTATTTCTCCCTTCTTTCGCGGTCTCCTTGACTTTTACCATCTGAATCTGACTCATCTGAATCCCAACTCTATTCTGCAAGTTTCTATTTTTGTTCATTTGTGCGAAGCCTACCTTGGAATTGTTCCTCACTTTGGTTTGTGGATATACTTGTATCATTGTCGGCCTGGGATGGCCGGGGGGGCAGCACCAGCTCGTGGGTGGTGCGAGTTTGGAGATGCGCCGTGGGAGGAAGACAGAATACCTTGACATGCCACTCAAGGATAGCATCAAAGGATGGCGCTTGGAGTGGTTCATTGTAGAAAATCATGGCAAGTCCCTCCCCCCCCTCAGTCAGGGAGACAGCCGGATGTTCGTGCTCCAAGTTGGATTGAATCCCCCACAGATTTCGAAATAACAGAAGCCAGGGTTCTGCTTGCTGATATTTGTTTGCTGAAGGAGAGGGGTTTGACTGCTGAAGCTATGGTTGCAGACTTTGTTTTTAAGAATATTCAGCCACTGAAGGACAGAGCGTACCCGGCTTATTTGTATAGTGATGTCATTGACTCAACCCGGGTTACCAACAAGAGGATTCCTGCTGTGGATTTGGTAAGCCGACTGGAAATGATCCTTAGAGGCAAGGTATCAAATATTGGTGCTCCTGTTGCATATTCTGCTTGGAATCAGCCACCTTCCAAGTCTTTTTTGATTTTGTGTCCAATCCTCCTGCTGGTGACAGTGGTTTGGGTCTTAGAGTGCGACCCTCTCCCAAAGAAGTTGAGGCTTTGGTTGCTTCACTTGGTGATCTTCCTAATGATGAGAGGCAAGTTCACTTTGAGATGCCTATAAACCCGAGCGATGTAGAGATAAGTGCTATGCTGGACATGTTGGCTGAAGATTCTTCTGACTCGATCCCTGCTGAAACAATAGCTGTTGCAACTATCCTAGAGCCTGGAAAAAGCTTAAATGCTTAGAAATCTGATAGTGATTGCCCGAAACGCCTTCGTCAGGCCAGTCATCCAGCTGCTCCTGCCGAGGGGAAGAAGAAGAAAAAGAGACGGCTTCGGCGAGTGTCGTGTTTGGATCAGGATGCTGGCCCTTCTACTCCTGCTGCTGAAGAAGTACCAATGGAACTTTTTACTGGAGCTGACCCCAATGGGTGTGACCCTACTGATGCTGACCTCGATGGGTGTGACCTTGACGATGATGATCCCAATGGGTGTGATCCTGCCAGAGCTGATCCCAATGGGTGTGATCCTGCCAGAGCTGATCCCAATGGGGGTATTGTTCGTGTTGCTGACGAGGACGAAGAAGAAGAGGAGGAAATCCCCTTAATTCGGAAGAATAGTCGGCGTTACAGAGTTAGTGGGGAGAGTAGTGATATTCCTTCTCCAGCTTTGTCTGCTCTCTTTGGTCTACAAGAATTATCCATAGCAAATTTTGATTAGGCTCTCGAGGATGTTATTCCTGAAGATCTGTTGTCCGAGCCAACAGATGGTGGTATGATGGACGTTTGCTCTGACATTCCGGATGTGGGATTAGAGTTATCCCGAGCAGCGTATCGTGCCTCGTCGACCTTGGAGTGCAGTCTTCGGAGCCAAGAGGCTGGTCAAGGTTGTTCAATTCCCATGGAGGTGACTGAGAATCCTTAAGCCTTAGAGGTGGCTGCTGCAGAGAACCCAGTCCTCAAGGATGGTGAAAGCGGTTACCCAGCCCCCCGCGAGTGTTGCCGGTAATGATCCGGCTCGGATGGGTGGCGCGAGCTACGACCCAGCCCTCGAGGGTGTTGCTGGTGGTGATCTGGCTCTGATGGGCAGTGCGGGCTGCAACCCAGCCCCCGGGGGTGTCCGAGCGGCCCCCCCTTCTCACACCTCCATGGATGTCCACGTCGGGTCTTCTCCTCCGCATTCAGATTGTATGGCAACAACGCATGATTTAAACGAGGAAGTTGCCTTAGAGATCGGCGCGCCTGATACTAGAATTCTGATGCCTGCTGGTGATGTTGAGTTGATCCCTGATGATGTTCTTCAGATTGCCCCGGTTGATATTCCTTCGTCGAGCCACCACCTGGCTTCTCATGATTTGGAATTTCCTTCATTCTTTTCCAATCTTCAGGTAATTTGGCCTTTCTGCTACCTGGCTATACTCCAAGCAGATTACTGTCTTTGCACTCATTTGTTTTCAATATTAGGCTTTGGTTGACGAGATGGCTGGTCACTTGAGATCACAAGGTGCCTCTGTCCCAGAAAGAGCTTTGTCTCTGATGCATTGGAATCTGATGTTGCTTCAGAGGCAGATATCTGATTTGAAAATGACAAATGCTGGTTAGTGCCTTTGTTTCCTCCTTGGCTACTTGATTAATCTGCTTTTTAACTGAATATCCTTCTCCAACCATTTTTTGCTAGATATGGCCCGGCGGTACTCTGAGCTCGAGAAGTATTCTCAAGGTCAGATGGACCTGGCTCGGGTTTCTGCTTCTTTAGATGATGCCAACTCATTGAATTCCTCTCTTAGTGCTCAGCTTGACTCTGAAAGGGCGGCTAATGAAGTAAGCTTACTGGGTGCTTGAGAGCTGATTCTTGTCTGCAGGAAGAAAATGTGTACTTGCAGCTTCTTGCGATAACCTTGATAGGTTGTATCGCGACGCCAACAATTCTTTGACTATCTTGGAGAGGAGCCATTGTTTTACCATGACAGATTTGGATAATCACCGTCACAAGCTGCAAGAGTCCCAGGATGAAATCCTTCGTCTTAGGCAATTGGTGTCGAGCAAAGATTCTGTCATCAAGGATCTGCGCGCCTCCAAAAGATCAGTCGTCCAGGAGCTAGAAGCTGCTCGACTGGCTACCAAGGTTGCTGAAGACACTTCCACTACTTTGAAGGCTCAGCGCGACAAGGCTATGGATAAAGCCATTCGCGCGGGGCGGATCTTGATGAGAAGGCCGGGCGTGATTGTTCCTGATGACATAGTTGCTGATGTCAACGCTGCTCCTGACTCCTCGAGTCGCCCTTCTTCATCAATTGCTCCTGAGAAAAACATTGCCAAGTAGAAACACTGAATGCATTTATGAATTGTATGTGTATGTGGTCAATGTGCTCGAATATTCTGTTAGAAAGTGTTCTTGGTATTGAATGCTATTTTTATTTTTCTGTTATTTGAATTCAATAGTTGTTACGATTGCAGAAGTAAGTGCAGTGTGATGGTTTTGAAACTTCTTTCTTGTCGGGGACCATAATTAGGGGTACCCTCAAGACGCCTAATTCTCAGCTGGTAACCCCCATCAGCATAAAGCTGCAGAGGCCTGATGGGTTTGATTAAGTCAGGGATCAGTCCATACGAGTGACTTGACCACGCCACGCCCGAGCCTAGCCTCGGGCGAGGGCAGCCGACCCTAAGATGACTCCGTCTCGCCTGAGGCCTCCTCTTTCACGGCAGACGCATCTCCGGCTCGCCCTAGGCCCCGCCTTCGATAAGAAGAAACCCTGACTAAATCACCGCGCCAACCGACCAAGTCACCGGGGCGTTTAACGCAAAAGGTAAGACCAACGGGCAACCAGGCTTCGCCAGAGGCACCATAGGAGACTCCGCCCGACCCAGGGCTCGGACTCGGGCTAAGGCCCCGGAAGACGGCGAACTCCGCTCCGCCCGACCCAGGGCTTGGACTCGGGCTAAGGCCCCGGAAGACGGCGAACTCCGCTCCGCCCGACCCCAGGGCTCGGACTCGGGCTAAGGCCCCGGAAGACGGCGAACTCCGCTCCGCCCAAGGGCTCGGACTCGGGCTAAGGCCCCAGAAGACGGCGAACTCCGCTCCGCCCAAGGGCTCGGACTCGGGCTAAGGCCCCGGAAGACGACGAACTCCGCCTCGCCCGACCCAGGGCTCGGACTCCGCCTCGGCCTCTGCCTAACGATCTCCGCCTCGCCCGACCCAGGGCTCGGACTCTGCCTCTGTCTTGCAGGACGGACTCGACCCCGGCTTCGGAGGAGCCTCCACGACGCCCGACCTAGGATACGAGACCGCCACGTCAACAGGGAGCATCATCATCACCCTGCCCTGAGCCGACTTGGGTCGCAGAGAACAAGACCGGCGTCCCATCTGGCCAGCCACGCCAGATAGGCAAATGATGGCGCCCCGCTAGACCATGACGACGGCGGCTCTCAGCTCCCTTACGAAAGCAGGAGAACGTCAGCAAGGGCCCAGCCACTTCGACAGCTGCCCCCCGTCCGGCTCCGTTACTCCTCCAACAGCCACGAAGCCACACCAACAGGGTGCCAAGATCTCTCCGGCTGCCACCTTGGCATGTACATAGGGCGCTAGCTCTCTCTCGCTAGACACGTAGCACCTTGCTACACCCCCATTCTGTACACCTGGATCCTCTCCTTACGACTATAAAAGGAAGGACCAGGGCCTTCTTAGAGAAGGTTGGCCTCGCGGGGACGAAGGGCAGGGGCAGGCGCTCTCTCGGGGCCGCTCTCTCCCCTCACCTCGCGCGGACGCTTGTAACCCCCTACTGCAAGCGCACCCGACCTGGGCGCGGGACGAACACGAAGGCCGCGGGAATTCTCCGACTCCCTCACGACCCGGCTCCGGCCACCGACCTCTCTCTCTGTTCCCCCCTTCGCGCTCGCTCCACGCGCTCGACCCATCTGGGCTGGGGCACGCGGCACACTCACTCGTCGGCTCGAGGACCCCCCGGTCTCGGAACGCCGACAGTTGGCGCGCCAGGTAGGGGCCTGCTGCGTGTTGACGTTCGATTTCCCGTCAAGCTCCAGATGGGCAGTCTCCAACAACCTCTTCAACCCGGGACGGTGCTCCGTTTCGGGAACCTCGAGTTCATGCCTCTCGACGGCAGCTACGACATGGTACTCCTTCCACCGCCGCGCAACAGCGACATTGGTGGCGGACAGCCCGCTCGCCGGCGGCGGAATCGGCGACGTCTTTCCCGCGTGGGGGAAGGACAACTTTCGAGCTCGCCCCATCCTCTCCCTCGCCATCGGAGGAGGAGGAGGCGGGGCAACCGGGGCCGAGCGGGAGATCGCGCTCCGACGGCTGTCGAGCAAATCGACATCCCCGGCGCTTCAACGGAGGACACGCCAAGCGTCGCCCTCGCGTTCGGGGCAAACGCGAGCGCCATCCCCCCGCAACACGTCGACCCCGAGCAAGTGGACGACGCCAGCACGCTCACGGAGGGCCTGCAGGATGTCGCCCTCGTACCCAAGACGACGGCGCGGTCAGCCCCCGACGTGACTTCATCGCTCCTCGTCGACAAAAAGGTACCGACTGCTACCCATCTTTTGTCATTTCGACTCGGCCTCAGCCCGCCTGGCGATCTCGCTTTGGCGGGCGCTCACATTGAGGCGAGTGCAACCTCTCTGGGGTTTCGTGTGCGGTCGCCTTGGGACCGATTGACGGGTGTCTCGACCTACGGACCCTCTGGGTCCGAGGAAGATGACGACCCCAGCATCTGCTGGGATTTCTCCGGATCTGGCAACCCTAGTGCCATGCGGGACTTCATGACCGCATGTGACTACTGCCTCTCCGACTGTTCCGACGGCAGCCGCAGCCTTGGCGACAAGGACTGCGGCCCGAGTCGCGAATGTTTCCACATCGAGCTAGGGGATCCCTCCGGAGGCGGCTGTCTCGGCATGCCGGAGGATGGTGATCCCCCTAGGCCAGCGCCTCGCACCGACATCCCGCGGGAGCTAGCTGTGGTCCCCGTTCCGGCGGGGGGTCACGACCCACAGCTCGAGCAAGTCCGCGGGGCGCAGGCCGGGCTCGATGTGGGAGTAGGAGCGCTCGAGGCTATCCGCCAGAACATCGGGCAGGTATGGGCGAGCCAGCCCCCGGCCGGAGGAATACGTCACCTGCCCCAAGGTCTCCAGCACCGCATCGCCAACGATGCCAGGGACAGACCGCCTCCCGCGTCCGGCGGAACCGGTCAGGACCTAGCCGCTGCAGCGATGCTCCTCCGCGCGATGCCGGAGTCATCAACCACCGAGGGTCGGCGAATCCAGGGAGAACTCAAGCATCTCCTGGAAGGCGCTGCGGCCCGGCGGGCCGAGAGCTCTGCCTCCCGAAGGCAGGGATACCCCTCGGAACCTCGTGCCGCGACTTCCCGACTCACGCGGGAAGCCTCGGTCTTCACCGGGCGCACGCGCAACACCGCGCCTGCGGCCCCGGGCCACCTCGGCGACGAGCACCCTCATCGCGACCGTCGAGCACGCCTCGACGAAAGGGTGCGCCGAGGCTACCACCCCAGGCGTGGGGGACGCTATGACAGCGGGGAGGATCGGAGTCCCTCGCCCGAACCACCCGGTCCACAGGTCTTTAGCCGAGCCATTCGGCGGGCGCCGTTTCCGCCCCGATTCCGACCCCCGACTACTATCACGAAGTACTCGGGGGAGACGAGACCGGAATTATGGCTTGCGGACTACCGCCTGGCCTGTCAACTGGGTGGGACGGACGATGACAACCTCATCATCCGAAACCTCCCCCTGTTTCTCTCCGACACCGCTCGTGCCTGGTTGGAGCACCTGCCTCCGGGGCAGATTTCCAACTGGGAAGATTTGGTCCAGGCTTTCGCCGAGAACTTCCAGGGCACGTACGTGCGCCCCGGGAATTCCTGGGACCTCCGAAGCTGTTGGCAACTGCCGGGAGAGTCTCTCCGAGACTACATCCGGCGGTTCTCGAAGCAGCGCACCGAGCTGCCCAACATCACCGACTCCGATGTCATCGGCGCGTTCCTCGCCGGCACCACCTGCCGCGACCTGGTGAGTAAGTTGGGTCGCAAGACCCCCACCAGGGCGAGCGAGCTGATGGACATCGCCACCAAGTTCGCCTCCGGCCAGGAGGCGGTTGAGGCCATCTTCCGAAAGGACAAGCAGCCTCAGGGCCGCCCGTCGGAAGACGCTCCCGAGGCGTCTACTCCGCGCGGCGCCAAGAAGAAAGGCAGGAGGAAGTCGCAAGCGAAACGCGACGTTCCCGATGCAGACCTTGTCGCCGCCGCCGAGCGCAAGAACCCTCGGAAGCCCCCCGGAGGTGCTAACCTTTTCGACAAGGCACTCAAGGAGACGTGCCCCTACCATCAGGGGCCCGTCAAGCACACCCTCGAAGAGTGCGTTATGCTTCGGCGCCACTTCCACACGGCCGGGCTGCCCGCAGAGGGTGGCAGGGCTCACGACGACGACAAAAGGGAGGATCGCCAAGCAGGAGAGTTCCCGGAGGTCCGCGATTGCTTCATGATCTACGGAGGGCATGCGGCAAACGCCTCGGCTCGGCATCGTAAGCAAGAGCGTCGGGAGGTCTGCTCGGTCAAGGTGGCGGCGCCAGTCTACCTAGACTGGTCCGACAAGCCCATCACCTTCGACCGGGACGACCACCCCGACCACGTGCCGAGCCCGGGGAAGTACCCGCTCGTCGTCGACCCCGTCATCGGCGACGTCAGGCTCACCAAGGTCCTGATGGATGGAGGCAGCTGCCTCAACATCATCTACGCCGAGACCCTCAGGCTCCTGCGCGTCGACTTGTCGTCCGTCCGAGCAGGCGCTGCGCCCTTCCACGGGATCATTCCCGGGAAGCGCGTCCAGCCCCTCGGACAGCTCGACCTCCCTGTCTGCTTCGGAACACCCTCCAACTTCTGAAGAGAGACTTTGACGTTCGAGGTGGTCGGGTTCCGAGGAACCTACCACGCAGTGTTGGGGAGGCCATGCTACGCGAAGTTCATGGCCATCCCCAACTACACTTACCTGAAGCTCAAGATGCCGGGCCCCAACGGGGTCATCACCGTCGGCCCCACGTACAAACACGCATTCGAATGCGATGTGGAGTGCGTGGAGTATGCCGAGGCCCTCGCCGAGTCCGAGGCCCTCATTGCCGACCTGGAAAGCCTCTCCCGAGAGGTGCCGGACGTGAAGCGGCATGCCGGCAACTTCGAGCCAGCGGAGACGGTTAAGGCCGTCCCTCTCGACCCCAGTGGCGACGCCTCCAAGCATGTCCGGATCAGCTCTGGGCTCGGCCCCAAATAGGAAGCAGTGCTCGTCGACTTCCCTCGCGCAAACGTCGACATTTTTGCGCGGGGTCCCTCGGGCATGCCCGCCATGCCGAGGGTTGTCACCGAGCACTCGCCGCATATCTGGGCAGGAGCCTGACTCGCCAAACGGCCTCTGCGCGAACGACGCCCGGGGGCTGCGCCCTTTCCCCACTCACACATAAGAATCAATTATCAAGGAAGGGTCGGCCTCGCCCCGGCGGAGCCCGACCCTCCCTCGGGGGCTAAAAAGGGGGAACCCCTCTCGTCGAGTTTGGACGTACCGTTCCGCGTCACTCTCGTCGAGTTTGGACGTACCGTGCCGCGTCAGAAAAACTCTTTCTTCAGTCAAGAAGGGTTTTTTTTTGCGTTCTCCCGGAGGCGTCAGAAGCAGGGTCCTGAGGAGCGAACTTGGGTACGAGTAAATGGTGAGACCGACTGAGCTGGGAAACACCTATGCTTCCGGGCTAGGGACACCTCACTCGTCGCCTGCCACGAAAAAGGACCCAGCTCGGGAAATCACCCTGTTGTCGACACTACGGGCCAGGCGCGAAAATCAAAACAAAAAGGAGCATGACTTCACGGAAGAAGAAGTAAAATGTTCAGGCCTCAGTGGCCGCGGCAAATCACACATCCAACAGAAATTGTCCCAACTAAAATCAGGCGTCGCCTCGGGCAGGAGCCGCGCCCTCAACTCCGCCCCCACCGTCGGTAAGGTCCACCTCCGCTTCCGGCGGCGGCGCAGGAGGAAGAATCTCCGCCTCGAAGACGGTCGCCAGCGCCGCGCTCGGACCCGCGGCGACCGCGTCGAGCCGCTGAACCTCCGCCAGGGCCGCCTCGTCTTCGTCAGGCAGGCAGTACCCCTCGCTGACCCGCTCCAAGTCCACGACGTAGTGGGAAGCGAGCACGGCGAAGGCCCGCCTGACGCCGTGGTGCAGCGCCCCGCGGACTTTACCGCGCGCGTAATCACCTAGGGCTTGAAGACGGCTTTGGGGAGAGCTCCCTGAAGGGACGTCGCCGGGACCGAGTTTCCGATAGACCTCCGAGACGGCCTCGGACATAGCCGCGAGATCGGCCTCCCTTTGCTCAGCAGCCCCGTCGAGCGCCTCGGCAAGCGCCTTGGCAGACTCGTCGAGGGCAGACTCGAGCTCTGCGAACAACCAGAAGAAAGACCTCAAACCCAAGCGGAAGAAACGGATAAGATTGAGAACCGAGGACGGTCGAGCCATACCTCTGGCTCGGACGTGCTGCTCCGAGGCTGCGACTTGGGCTGCGGCCAGATCGGCCGCAAGGATCTTGGCCCGGCTCTCGGCCTCGGCAGCCTGGCCCCGAGTTTGGTCCCGCTCCTCGGCAACCTGGGCGAGCTCTGACCGCCGTTGTAGCACCTCCGTGCGCGCTGCCGCCGCCTCGGCCTTCAGGTCAGCGCAGAGCAGCTGGAGGTCCGCTATCTGAGCGTCTTGCTGAGAGAGGCGCGCGGTAGCCCCGGTGAGCGAAGTCCTCAGGGACCGCAGCGAGCCCCAGACGACGGCCTCGCGGCGAATGAACGACGATTTGGCAGCGCTCCGGTCCGTCAGATCCTGGAAAGGAAAACAAAATATCACGGCGAACGCCTCACTCGCAGAAACAAGAAGGTATGCCTGAAGCCATTACCTGAAGGATTTTGGGGACGTCCCCACAGAGAACCTCCAGCGACGATCGGAGCAACCCCACTGACGCCTCCGCACGCTTGCGGAGCTCGTCCCAGGACTGGTCCTCCTCTTCGTCGTCAAGAACGAAGATAGGGCCCGAGGCCTCACGGGTCCGGAATCGGAGCAGCTGGCCCCGGGCCTCGGGGCTCCGCCCCACAGCGACAAGGCTGCCGCCCGCCTGGGAGCACTGCGCGTCCGTGCCCACCTCTTCTGAGGCTCCGGGCGCCGACGCCGCGGCCGTCCCGACGTCGGCGGCGACCGTACGCTCTCCGACCGGGACGGTGCCGGCTGCGGTAGCGGCAGACGCCGGCATGGCCAACGTGGCTGGCAAGCTCGGGACCGCATCGGCGCCGGCCGCTTCCCCGGTCACGATGGCCACCTCGACAGAGGAGCCCGCCTCGGGGACCTGCTCCCCCAGAACATGCGACGCCTGAGCCCCGTGCGGCGGAGCACCCTGCGAAAGGGTCGGCTGAGCGGCAGGGCCCGAGGTGGCGCCAGCTGCCTGGACCAACGCCGTCTTGAGGGCCTTCCGAGGCGCCAGGTCGGTAGGGCCATGGCTCCGTTTGCTGAAGAAAACAAGAAAGGGAAAATCACGACCCAGACATATGAGTGAAGCGCCGGGACGGAGAGATTCCAAGGTACCTACCCGCTCCGGATCATGATCCACGGTGTCTGGGGGGAGGTCTCTTGGCTCCCGCTTCCTGGAACCACCGCCGAGGTCCGCTTCACCAACAGCCCCGGCGCCGCCCTCGCCTCGGACGCCCATGAGGCCCAGGAGGCGGACTGCCCAGGCGCCGCCATGGCAACCTGAGGACCGCTCCCCCGTGCTGCCGGCACGGGCGACGGTTCCCGAAGAACGGACCCCTCGGCCCGGCTCCCTGGAGTGGCGTCAGCTCCCCCAGCCGAGGAGTCAAGAACCCTCTCGGGTTGCCCCCGCTCCTCAGGTTGGGGATCCGGCACCTCGGCTCCAGGGACCGACGATGTAGGCCCGCTCGGGGGCTGGCTCGACGACCCCCGGCCACATCCCAAGCCGGGGCTGAAGCCGAGACGGGCGGCCATGTCGTCCTCCTCCTCTTCGTCGTCGACGTCGTCGTCATCATCGGACGTCTCCGGCGACAGCTTCCTGGGAAGCCCTTCCCTCTCCTGCTGGCGACGGCGTTTCTCCAGGGCGTCCCGAGCCCGCCTCCGCCTGCGGGCCCGAGCCTTCTCCGCATCCTTTTTCTTCTTCTCCTCCTCCGCGGCGACCCGCCTCGCCGCCCGACCCACCGCGTCCTCCGGGACCGGCGGCAGGGAGGGTTTGTGCCGCCCCACCTCCTAAAAAGGGGGAGAAAGAAAACCGATAGTGAGAATCAGGAGCAGCCCGACATGTGAAGAAGGGAGGGACGAACACTCACCAGAGCGACGCACCCCTGGTCGGGGCGCATTCGAGGCTGGGAGAGGGCGTGGGGGTCCGGCTTCCCCATCGCGACCGACACCCACCGGTAGAGGGCGTCGTGGGAAAGAGGATCAGGGGACATCCGTGACCCCTCCCAGTCGGCCTCCTGGGTCATCTCCCAAAGCGACAACCGCCGCTCCGCCAGGGGGAGCACCCTCCGGCGATGGATGGCGGCAACCACTCCCGCGGCGGTGAGCCCTTCCTCCCGCAACGCCTTCAGGGCCTGGAGAAGAGGTTCGAGTTTCTTCTGCCTCTCGTGTGGAGTCCCGTGACGCCAGGCGTCGGGGGCGGTGGTGACAACCCGCTGAGAGAACGGCGGGAGCGACCCTCCGTCATTCCGGAGGTAGAACCACCGGCGCTGCCAACCCTTGTTTGAGGGTGAAAGGACGGCAGGAATATACTGCAACGACCGCGACTGCCTCAGCAATAGGGTGCAGCCGCCGGCCCGCACCGCCGCACGGACCCTCCTCTCCCCCGTCGACGAAGCAAAAAGCTCGGCAAAGAAGAGGTGAGTCCACAAATCCCAATGGGGGGCGATCCCCAGATACCCCTCGCACACCGCTACAAAAATAGCGGCTTGCGCGATGGAGTTGGGGGTGAGGTTGTGCAGTTCCACCCCGTAGTGGAACAGGATGGCCCGCATGAAGCGGCTCGACGGCACTCCAAATCCCCGCTCATGGAAGGAGATGAAGCTCACGACATACCCCGGCGGAGGGGATGGAGCGGCTCCGCCCGCGGGAGGGATCCATTCCGGCCGCTCCTTATCGGAGAGGGGGCGGAGCAAACCCTCGCCGACGAGGTCCTCCAGGTCACCCGCCGTCACCGTGGAAAAGGGCCACGGGTCGCGCGGCGAGAGGATGGTCACCCGGTCAGCCATCGCCAAGGTAGAAGGGGTGGCGGCGTGAAGGACAGGGGAGGGCGGTTTCCTTTTCCTGGCTAGATCTCTCAGGCTGCGAAAAACCTGAGAAGAAGGCGAGAAGTGAAGTCGAGAACCGTCACTGGGCCCTCTCCGGGGCACATAAAGGCCAAGGTCGAGATGGTTCCAACGTACCGCCCGAACCGGACGCGGGGTTCAAAAAACGCGAAGCAAAACAGCCGTTCCTCGAACGACTCGCGCACGCAACGGCAGCTTCGCCGACCGCTTACCCCGGCGCATTAACTTCGCGGCGAAACAGGTGACGTTTCTGGCAGGGGCAGCTGGCGACGCTTCGCCTCCGCCAAAACGACCACGCCGAAAAAGGTACGCCACGACGTTCAATTTCGAATCCTTTTTCCCTTTTCCTTCTTTCTCTATCTCTTGCAACAGGGACCGAGAAGGGGGATAACCCCAAAGGGATCCTTCCCCGTGAAGGAACTAGGCTCCGAGCCTCCCTACTGATCAGGGGTTCGAAGGCTGGCCCCCCGAAGGGTTCAACAGCCGCCTCAGATCGCGTGGGCCCGACACCCACTACTGGTCAGGGGTTCGAAGGTCGGCCCCCGAAAGGTTCCATGACCGCCTCAGGCTACTAGGGCTCCGTGCCCCCTACTGATCAGGGGTTCGAAGGCTGGCCTGTCGAAGGGTTCACAGTCGCCTCAGACGCCGAGCGAGGGATGACCAGGGGTACGTTCGATACATAACCAAGGCTCGGGCTGCGCTCCCGAGGTACCCTAGGACATTTCCGAGACCAGCGGGAACGACTCTGTAACGGAATCCCATCGGAGGGAGGCAACGAGCCCTCGGACCCCGTCGCTAGGGGACCGGGTCCGGCAGATCACCCGCAGGTACTTTTGGGCGTGCCTCCGGGCCCCTAGCCGACCCCTAACGAACGGGGCACGGACGTCCACTCGGATTACCCGATTGCAGCTCACCGGAGACACCATGTTCGGTGCCCATCGAGGGTAACATGGCGCACTCCCCCCCTCCTCCTTGCGGAAAGGCGACGTAGGGGCGTATATAAAAAGTCGAGTCTGTCCCTGATCGTCCTCTCGCTCCGTGCGGAGGCTCGGGGGCTGCTCTCGCAAACCCGGCTCCGGCCGAACCGTTGACAGCGTCAACATACCAGCCCGAGAACTTGGGCCCCGACAGTGCACCTGGGTTACGCCCTGCTCGCATGAGGGAACCGCTAGTCCAGCCGAGGCATTACGCAAGGCATTAAGACCTCGAAGGAGTGAAACCACTCCTCCGAGGCCTCGGGGGCTACACCCGGCGGGTGCGCTCGCGCGCACCCACCGGAACAAAGTACCACCGAGAAAGGCTGGTCCCCTTGCAAAAAAGTGCGACGCAAGCCTCCAAGCGAGTGTTAACACTCCCTTCGAGGCTCGGGGGCTACTGTCGGGGACCATAATTAGGGGTACCCTCAAGTCGCCTAATTCTCAGCTGGTAACCCCCATCAGCATAAAGCTGCAGAGGCCTGATGGGTTTGATTAAGTCAGGGATCAGTCCATACGAGTGACTTGACCACGCCACGCCCGAGCCTAGCCTCGGGCGAGGGCAGCCGACCCTAAGATGACTCCGTCTCGCCTGAGGCCTCCTCTTTCACGGCAGACGCATCTCCGGCTCGCCCTAGGCCCCGCCTTCGATAAGAAGAAACCCTGACTAAATCACCGCGCCAACCGACCAAGTCACCGGGGCGTTTAACGCAAAAGGTAAGACCAACGGGCAACCAGGCTTCGCCAGAGGCACCATAGGAGACTCCGCCCGACCCAGGGCTCGGACTCGGGCTAAGGCCCTGGAAGACGGCGAACTCCGCTCCGCCCGACCCAGGGCTCGGACTCGGGCTAAGGCCCCGGAAGACGGCGAACTCCGCTCCGCCCGACCCCAGGGCTCGGACTCGGGCTAAGGCCCCGGAAGACGGCGAACTCCGCTCCGCCCAAGGGCTCGGACTCGGGCTAAGGCCCCGGAAGACGGCGAACTCCGCTCCGCCCAAGGGCTCGGACTCGGGCTAAGGCCCCGGAAGACGACGAACTCCGCCTCGCCCGACCTAGGGCTCGGACTCCGCCTCGGCCTCTGCCTAACGATCTCCGCCTCGCCCGACCCAGGGCTCGGACTCTGCCTCTGTCTTGCAGGACGGACTCGACCCCGGCTTCGGAGGAGCCTCCACGACGCCCGACCTAGGATACGAGACCGCCACGTCAACAGGGAGCGTCATCATCACCCTGCCCTGAGCCGACTTGGGTCGCAGAGAACAAGACCGGCGTCCCATCTGGCCAGCCATGCCAGATAGGCAAATGATGGCGCCCCGCTAGACCATGACGACGGCGGCTCTCAGCTCCCTTACGAAAGCAGGAGAACGTCAGCAAGGGCCCAGCCACTTCGACAGCTGTCCCCCCGTCCGGCTCCGTTACTCCTCCAACAGCCACGACGCCACACCAACAGGGTGCCAAGATCTCTCCGGCTGCCACCTTGGCATGTACATAGGGCGCTAGCTCTCTCTCGCTAGACACGTAGCACCTTGCTACACCCCCATTCTGTACACCTGGATCCTCTCCTTACGACTATAAAAGGAAGGACCAGGGCCTTCTTAGAGAAGGTTGGCCTCGCGGGGACGAAGGGCAGGGGCAGGCGCTCTCTCGGGGCCGCTCTCTCCCCTCACCTCGCGCGGACGCTTGTAACCCCCTACTGCAAGCGCACCCGACCTGGGCGCGGGACGAACACGAAGGCCGCGGGAATTCTCCGACTCCCTCACGACCCGGCTCCGGCCACCGACCTCTCTCTCTGTTCCCCCTTCGCGCTCGCTCCACGCGCTCGACCCATCTGGGCTGGGGCACGCGGCACACTCACTCGTCGGCTCGAGGACCCCCCGGTCTCGGAACGCCGACATTTCTATTTCGTGAGGCATAAAGATCGCCCTAAGATGAGTAATCGTAAGCATGTTTATGCTGGATCGAGTAGACGTGAGCATGTCGCACCGCCTTAAGTCACTGCCGACTTAAGTCGATTGCTCTGTTAGTAGGGTATAGTGGTCACCCTGAATTAAGTAAGCGTGAGCATGTTGCACCGCCTTAAGTCATTGCCGACTTAAACCGATTGCTCTGTTAGTAGGGTATAGTGGTCACCCTGAGTTAAGTAAGCGTGAGCATGTCACACCGCCTTAAGTCATCGCCGACTTAAGCCGATTGCTCCGTTAGTAGGGTATAGTGGTCACCCTGAGTTAAGTAAGCGTGAGCATGTCACACCACCTTAAGTCATCGCCGACTTAAGCCGATTGCTCCGTTAGTAGGGTATAGTGGTCACCCTGAGTTAAGTAGGAGTGAGCATGTCACATCGCCTTAAGTCATCACCGACTTAAGCCGATTGCTCCATTAGTAGGGTATAGTGGTCACCCTGAGTCGAGTAAGCATGCAGATTGACAATAAATAGTTCGAGTGCCTTTGAGAATGAAGTCTTTTTATTGATGGTGTATTTTCCAATTACAGAATACAATGCTGCCCCGATAGCTTTTGAAATCTAGCTAGGGGTAAAACTTCCTAAGATGTTCTATATTCCATGAGTTCCCTATTTCTGTGCCATCCATTTGAGTAAGTCAATATGATCTAGGCTGAGTGACTTCTGCTACTATGAATGGTCCTTCCCATAGTGGCGACAATTTGTGCCGTCCTTCCCCTGTTAGAATTCGGCGAAGGACCAAGTCTCCCACTGCGAAAGATCGATGTCGTATGGCTTTATCGTGATAGCGCCTCAGAGTTTGCTGGAACCTAGCTGACTGAATTACTATATTCAATTGTTCTTCTTCCAATATATCAATATCCTCCAGTCTAGTGGCTTCTGCTTCGGCTATGTTTTCAAAAATCAGCCTTAGTGCCCCAAACTTGAGATCAGCGGGTAGCACTGCCTTCGAACCATAGACCATAAAGAAGGGAGTGTTTCCATGCAAAACTCGGCTAGGTTGAGTTCTTAGGCTCCAGACCACATACGACAACTCTCTGATCCACTTTCCTGCGAACTTTTCGTTCTTGTCGAAGACTTTCTTTCTGAGTGCCTCCAATATCATTCCATTAGCTCTTTCTACCTGCCCGTTGGCTCTTGGGTGTGCTACTGATGCATATTTGATCTGGATGCTTCTTTGTTCGCAAAAATCAAAGAACTCTGAACTAGTGAAATTGGATCCCAGGTCAGTTATGATGCTATTCGGTATTCCGAACCTGAATATTATGTCTTTTATGAATTCCACTGCCTTAGCTGAAGTCAGAGAAGCAATGGGTTTGTACTCTATCCATTTAGTGAATTTGTCAATAGCAACCAGTATATGAGTGTATCCTCCTTGAGCTTTTTTGAAGGGTCCAATCATGTCCAGTCCCCAGCACGCAAATGGCCATGTTACAGGTATGGTTTGCAGTTGCTGTGCTGGTAAATGCTGCTGTTTTGATAAGTATTGGCAAGCTTCACACCTCTGGACTAACTCGGCTGCGTCACTCTTTGCTGTTGGCCAGTAGAAACCAGACCTGAAGACCTTCCCAACCAGAGTCCTGGATGCTGCGTGTATCCTGCATTGCCCAGCGTGGATCTCATCTAGCAGTTGCTTCCCAGTAGCCGAAAAATGCACTTCATGAGGACAACTGTTGCACCCCTTCTATACAGTGCTTCCCCAATGAGAGTATAGTGAGCTGACTACCTTGCGATGCGTTCTGCTGCATTTTTGTCATCCGGCTCCTCTTCATTCTTTATATATCTAATGATTGGCTCCCTCCAGTCATCAGAATCTGACTCTGGTTGGCTCGGAATATTGCATTCTTCTGCCCGATCTAAGGAAATGCTCGGGTGTAGTACTTCTTAGACAAAAACTCCAGGTGGGACCTGAGTCCGACTGGATCCTAGCTTTGACAACGCATCAGCTGCCGCGTTGCGATCTCTCTCCACATGATGAAATTCCAGCCCTTCAAATTTGTCCTCTAGCTTTTGGGCGGCTGTGCAGTACTTGCCCATGGAGTCATTCGAGCAATACCAATCTTTATTTATCTGACTTATGACCACCAATGAATCTCCATATACCATCAGTCTCTAGATGCCTAGTGATATGGCAATGTTCAGTCCATGAATCAAAGCTTCATATTCTGCTGCATTATTAGACACTGAGAATAGCAACTGAAGAGCATATTTGAGTTGTTCACCTCCAGGTGCAATGAAGAGGATTCCTACGCCTGCTCCCTGTAGTTTCAACGAGCCATCAAAATACATCCGCCATACTTCTGCAGTCTCCGGGTTATCTGGCACTTGTTGCTCGGTCCACTCTGATTCGAAGTCAACTAGTGCCTGAGTCTTGATTGCAGTGCGAGGTCGAAACTCAATGTCGTGAGCTCCCAGCTCGAAGGTCCACTTGGCTATTCTTCCGATGGCTTCTTTGTTGTGGAGAATATCCCCTATTAGAAATCCAGTGACTACTATGACTTTGTGGTCGTCAAAGTAGTTTCGGAGCTTGCGTGCAGTTAGAAGTACTGCATACAATAGTTTTTGAACTTGAGGGTATTTCTTCTTTGAGGGCCCCAGAACTTCACTGATGAAATAGATGGGATGTTGTACTGGATATGCATGTCCTTCTTCTGCTCGCTCGACTACCAACGCGGTGCTCACCACGTTAGTCGTGCAAGAAATATATAATAGCAGATCTTTAGCCGGCTGACTTGGCGTGGCTCGGCGCGGCAGCTTCAGTACTGGCGGTGTTGTCAGGAATTTCTTCAGTGCATCTAGAGCTTCCTGAGCTTCTGAGGTCCACTGGAATTTGTCCACCTTTTTGAGCAACTTGTAGAACGGCAAGCCTTTCTCTCCTAACCTTGATATGAATCTGCTTAAAGCTGCCATGCATCAAGTAAGTCTTTGTACTTTCTTCTGCGACCGTGGTGCTTCCATCCTCATGATAGCCTCGATCTTTTCTGGGTTAGCTTCAATTCCCCGGTGGCTAACTATAAATCCGAGCAATTTCCCTGCTGGTACTCCAAAGACACACTTTTCAGGATTAAGCTTCCATCGATATCGCTGCAGACTGTTGAAGACCAGCTGTAAATCCTCAATGAAATTTTCTGAGTTTTCTGTCTTGATCACCACATCATCCACATAAGCTTCTACGCGCTTGCCCTAGTGGTCGGCTAACCATGTGTCGGGGACCATAATTAGGGGTACCCTCAAGACGCCTAATTCTCAGCTGGTAACCCCCATCAGCATAAAGCTGCAGAGGCCTGATGGGTTTGATTAAGTCAGGGATCAGTCCATACGAGCGACTTGATCACGCCACGCCCGAGCCTAGCCTCGGGCGAGGGCAGCCGACCCTGAGATGGTTCCGTCTCGCCCGAGGTCTCCTCTTTCACGGCAGACGCATCTCCGGCTCGCCCGAGGCCTTGCCTTCGATAAGAAGTAACCCTGACTAAATCACCGCGCCAACCGACCAAATCACTGGGGCCTTTAACGCAAAAGGTAAGACTGACGGGTAGCCAGGCTTGGCCGAAAGCGCCAGAGGAAGCTCCGCCCGACCCAGGGCTCGGACTCGGGCTAAGGCCCCGGAAGACGACGAACTCCGCTCCGCCCGACCCAGGGCTCGGACTCGGGCTAAGGCCCCGGAAGACGGCGAACTCCGCTCCGCCCGACCCAGGGCTCGGACTCGGGCTAAGGCCCCGGAAGACGGCGAACTCCGCTTCGCCCGACCCAGGGCTCGGACTCGGGCTAAGGCCCCGGAAGACGGCGAACTCCGCTCCGCCCAACCCAGGGCTCGGACTCGGGCTAAGGCCCCGGAAGACGGCGAGCTCCGCTCCGCCCGACCCAGGGCTCGGACTCCGCCCTGGCCTCTGCCGAGCGACCTCCGCCTCGCCCGACCCGGGAGCTCAGGTTCGGCCTCGGCCATGCAGGGTAGACTCGACCTCGGCCTCGGAGGAGCCACCACGTCGCCCGACCTAGGGCACAAGTCCGCCACGTCAACAGGAAGCGTCATCATCACCCTACCCCGAGCCGACTCGGGCCACAGAGAACAGGACCGACGTCCCATCTGGCCAGCTCCGCCAGATAGGCAATGATGGCGCCCCGCTAGACCCATGACGACGGCGGCTCTCAGATCCCTTACGAAAGCAGGAGGACGTCAGCAAGGGCCCAGCCACTCCGACAGCTGTCCCTCCGTCCGGCTCCTTCGCTTCTCCGACAGCCACGACGCCACACTAGCTGGGTGCCAAGATCTCTCCGGCTGCCACCTTGGCATGTACTTAGGGCACTAGCTCTCCCCCGCTAGACACGTAGCACCTTGCTACACCCCCATTTGTACACCTGGATCCTCTCCTTACGCCTACAAAAGGAAGGACCAGGGCCTTCTTAGAGAAGGTTGGCCTCGCGGGGACGAAGGGCAGGGGCAGGCGCTCTCTCGGGGCCGCTCGCTCCCCTCACCTCGCGCGGACGCTTGTAACCCCCTACTGCAAGCGCACCCGACCTGGGCGCGGGACGAACACGAAGGCCGCGGGATTTCTCCGACTCCCTCACGACCCGGCTCCGGCCACCTCGCACTCGCTCTCTCCCCCCTTCGCGCTCGCCCACGCGCTCGACCCATCTGGGCTGGGGCACGCGGCACACTCACTCGTTGGCTCGGGGACCCCCCGGTCTCGGAACGCCGACAGTTGGCGCGCCAGGTAGGGGCCTGCTGCGTGTTGACGAGTAGATTCCCGTCAAGCTCCAGATGGGCAGTCTCCAACGACCTCTTCAACCCGGAACGGTGCTCCGTTTCGGGAGTCTCGAGTTCATGTCTTTCGACGGCAGCTACGACATGATACTCCTTCCACCGCCGCGCGACAGCGACAATGGTGGCGGACAGCCCGCCCGCCAGCGGCGGAATCGACGACGTCTTTCCCGCGTGGGGGAAGGACAACTTTCGAGCTCGCCCCATCCTCTCCCTCGCCATCGGAGGAGGAGGCGGGGCAACCAAGGCCAAGCGGGAGGCTACGCTCAGTCGACTGTCGAGCAGATCGACATCCCCAGCGCCCCAACGGAGGACGCGTCGGGCATCACCCGCGCGTTTGAGGCGAAGACGAGCGCCGTCCCCCCGCGCCACGCCGATCCCGAGCAAGTGGACGACGCCAGCACGCTCACGGAGGGCCTGCAGGACGTCGCCCTCGCACCCCGGATGACAGCACGATCAGCCCCCGATGCGACTTCGTCGATCCTCGTCGACCAAAAGGTACGGGCTGATTCCCATCCTTTGTCATTTCGACTCGGCCTCAACACGCCTAGCAACCTCGCTTTGGCGGGCGCTCACACTGAGGCGAGTGCAACCTCTCTGGGGTTTCGTGTGCGGTCGCCTTGGGACCGATTGACGGGTGTCTCGACCTACGGACCCTCTGGGTCCGAGGAAGATGACGACCCCAGCATCTGCTGGGATTTCTCTGGATCTGGCAACCCTAGTGCCATGCGGGACTTCATGACCGCATGTGACTACTGCCTCTCCGACTGTTCCGACGGCAGCCGCAGCCTTGGCGACAAGGACTGCGGCCCGAGCCGCGAATGTTTCCATGTCGAGCTGGGGGATCCCTCCGGAGGCGGCTGTCTCGGCATGCCGGAGGATGGTGATCCCCCTAGGCCGGCGCCTCGCGCCGACATCCCGCGGGAGCTAGCTGTGGTCCCCGTTCCGGCGGGGGGTCACGACCCACAGCTCGAGCAAGTCCGCGGGGCGTAGGCCGGGCTCGATGAGGGAGCAGGAGCGCTCGAGGCAATCCGCCGGAACGTCGGGCAGGTATGGGCGAGCCAGCCCCCGGCCGGAGGAATACGTCACCTGCCCCAAGGTCTCCAGCACCGCATCGCCAACGATGCCAGGGACAGACCGCCACCCGCATCCGGCGGAACCGGTCAGGACCTGGCCGTCGCAGCGATGCTCCTCCGCGCGATGCCGGAGTCATCAACCACCGAGGGTCGGCGAATCCAGGGAGAACTCAAGCATCTCCTGGAAGGCGCTGCGGCCCGGCGGGCCGAGAGCTCTACCTCCCGAAGGCAGGGGTACCCCTCGGAACCTCGTGCCGCGACTTCCCGACTCACGCGGGAAGCCTCGGTCTTCATCGGGCGCACGCGCAACACCGCGCCTGCGGCCCCGGGCCACCTCGGCGACGAGCACCCTCATCGCGACCGTCGGGCCCGCCTCGACGAAAGGGTGCGCCGAGGTTATCACCCCAGGCGTGGGGGACGCTACGACAGCGGGGAGGATCGGAGCCCCTCGCCTGAACCACCCGGTCCGCAGGTCTTCAGCCGAGCCATTCGGTGGGCGCCGTTTCCGCCCCGATTCCGACCCCCGACTACTATCACAAAGTACTCGGGGGAAACGAGACCGGAATTGTGGCTTGCGGACTACCGCCTGGCCTGTCAACTGGGTGGGACGGACGACGACAACCTCATCATCCGCAACCTCCCCCTGTTCCTCTCCGACACCGCTCGCGCTTGGTTGGAACACCTGCCTCCGGGGCAGATTTCCAACTGGGAGGATCTGGTCCAGGCTTTCGCCGGCAACTTCCAGGGCACGTACGTGCGCCCAGGGAATTCCTGGGACCTCCGAAGCTGCCGGCAGCAGCCGGGAGAGTCCCTTCGGGACTACATCCGGCGATTCTCGAAGCAGCGCACTGAGCTGCCCAACATCACCGACTCCGATGTCATCGGCACGTTCCTCGCCGGCACCACCTGCCGTGACCTGGTGAGCAAGTTGGGTCGCAAGACCCCCACCAGGGCGAGCGAGCAGATGGACATCGCCACCAAGTTCGCCTCTGGTCAGGAGGCAGTCGAAGCCATCTTCCGAAAGGACAAGCAGCCCCAGGGCCGCCCATCGGAAGATGCTCCCGAGGCATCTACTCCACTCGGCGCCAAGAAGAAAGGCAGGAGGAGGTCGCAAGCGAAACACGACGCCGCCAGCACGGACCTTGTCGCCGCCGCCGAGTACAAGAACCCTCGGAAGCCCCCCGGAGGCGCCAACCTCTTCGACAAGGCACTAAAGGAGACGTGCCCCTACCATCAGGGGCCCGTCAAGCACACCCTCGAGGAGTGCGTCATGCTTCGGCGCCACTTCCACCGGGCCGGGCCACCTGCAGAGGGTGACAGGGCCCGCGACGACGGCAAGAAAGAAGATCACCAAGCAGGAGAGTTCCCCGAGGTCCGCGACTGCTTCATGATCTACGGAGGGCATGCGGCGAACCCCTCGGCTCGGCATCGTAAGCAGGAGCGTCGGGAGGTCTGCTCGGTGAAGGTGGCGGCGCCAGTCTACCTAGATTGGTCCGACAAGCCCATCACCTTCGACCGGGATGACCACCCCGACCACGTGCCGAGCCCAGGGAAGTACCCGCTCGTCGTCGATCCCGTCATCGGTGACGTCAGGCTCACCAAGGTCCTGATGGATGGAGGCAGCTGCCTCAACATCATCTACGCTGAGACCCTCAGACTCCTGCGCGTCGATCTGTCATCCGTCCGAGCAGGCGCTGCGCCCTTCCACGGAATCATTCCCGGGAAGCGCGTCCAGCCCCTCGGACAGCTCGACCTTCCTGTCTGCTTCGGAACACCCTCCAACTTCCGAAGGGAGACTTTGACGTTCGAGGTGGTCGGGTTCCGAGGAACCTACCACGCAGTGTTTGGAAGGCCATGCTACGCGAAGTTCATGGCCATCCCCAACTACACCTACCTAAAGCTCAAGATGCCGGGCCCCAACGGGGTCATCACCGTCGGCCCCACGTACAAACACGCATTCGAATGCGATGTGGAGTGCGTGGAGTACGCCAAGGCCCTCGCCGAGTCCGAGGCCCTCATTGCCGACCTGGAAAGCCTCTCCCGAGAGGTGCCGGACGTGAAGCGACATGCCGGCAACTTCGAGCCAGCAGAGACGGTTAAGGCCGTCCCTCTCGACCCCAGTGGCGACACCTCCAAGCAGATTCGGATCGGATCCGGGCTCGACCCCAAATAGGAAGCAGTGCTCGTCGACTTTCTCCGTGCAAACGCCGACGTCTTTGCGTGGAGTCCCTTGGACATGCCCGGCATACCGAGGGAAGTCGCCGAGCACTCGCTGGATATTCGGGCCGGAGCCCGACCGGTCAGACAGCCCCTGCGCCAATCCGACGAGGAAAGGCACAGGGTGATAGGCGAGGAGATCCACAAGCTGATGGCAGCAGGGTTCATCAAAGAGGTATTCCATCCCGAATGGCTTGCCAACCCTGTACTTGTGAGGAAGAAAGGGGGGAAATGGCGGATGTGTGTAGACTACACTGGTCTGAACAAAGCATGTCCGAAAGTCCCCTACCCTCTACCTCGCATCGATCAAATTGTGGACTCCACTGCAGGGTGCGAAACCCTGTCTTTCCTCGATGCCTACTCAGGGTATCATCAAATCAAGATGAAAGAGTCCGACCAGCTCGCGACTTCTTTCATCACGCCCTTCGGCATGTACTGCTATGTCACAATGCCTTTCGGTCTGAGGAACGCGGGCGCGACGTACCAGCGGTGCATGAACCATGTGTTCGGCGAACACATCGGTCGCACGGTTGAGGCCTACGTCGATGACATCGTAGTCAAGACGAGGAAAGCCTCCGACCTTCTCTCCGACCTTGAACTGACATTCCGATGTCTCAAGGCGAAGGGCGTCAAGCTCAATCCCGAGAAGTGCGTCTTCGGGGTGCCCCGAGGCATGCTCTTGGGATTCATCGTCTCCGAGCGGGGCATCGAAGCCAACCCGGAGAAGATCGCAGCCATCACAAACATAGGGCCCATCAAGGACTTAAAAGGCGTACAGAGGGTCATGGGATGCCTCGCGGCCTTGAGCCGTTTCATCTCGCGCCTCGGCGAAAAAGGCCTGCCCCTGTACCGTCTCTTAAGGAAGGCCGAGTGCTTCACTTGGACTCCCGAGGCCGAGGAAGCCCTCAGGAACCTGAAGGCGCTCCTCACCCAAGCGCCCGTCTTGGTACCCCCAGCTGATGGAGAAGCCCTCTTGGTCTACGTCGCCGCTACCACTCAGGTGGTCAACGCTGCGATCGTGGTCGAAAGGCGGGAGGAGGGGCATGCCTTGCCCATTCAGAGGCCAGTTTACTTCGTCAGCGAGGTGCTGTCCGAGACCAAGATCCGCTACCCACAAGTCCAGAAGCTGCTGTATGCAGTGATCCTGACGAGGCGAAAGCTGCGACATTACTTCGAGTCTCATCCGGTGACTGTGGTGTCATCCTTCCCCCTGGGGGAGATCATCCAGTGCCGAGAAGCCTCGGGACGGATCGCGAAGTGGGCGGTGGAAATCATGGGCGAGACAATCTCGTTCGCCCCTCGGAAGGCCATCAAGTCCCAGGTACTGGCGGACTTCGTAGTCGAATGGGTCGACACCCAGTTGCCGACGGCTCCGATCCAACCGGAGCTCTGGACCATGTTTTTCGACGGGTCGCTGATAAAGACGGGAGCTGGCGCGGGCCTGCTCTTCGTCTCGCCCCTCGGGAAACACCTGCGCTACGTACTCCGCCTCCATTTCCCGGCGTCCAACAATGTGGCTGAGTACGAGGCTCTGATCAACGGGTTGCGAATCGCCATCGAGCTAGGGGTCCGACGCCTCGATGCACGCGGCGACTCGCAGCTCGTTATCGACCAAGTCATGAAGAACTCCCACTGCCGCGACCCGAAGATGGAGGCCTACTGTGACGAGGTTCGACGCCTGGAAGACAAGTTCTACGGGCTCGAGCTTAACCACATCGCCCGGCGCTACAACGAGACTGCGGACGAGCTGGCGAAGATAGCCTCGGGGCGAACGACGGTTCCCCCGGACGTCTTCTCCCGGGATCTGCACCAACCCTCCGTCAAGATAGGCGACACGCCCGAGCCCGAGGTGCCCTCGGCCCCGTCCGAGGTGACCTCGGCCCAGCCCGAGCCATCCTCGGTTCAACCCGAGGAGCCCTCGGCCCCCGAGGGCGAAGCACTGCACATCGAGGAGGAGCAGAGCGGGGTCATGCCAGATCAAGATTGGCAGACCCCGTACCTGCAATATCTCCGCCAAGGAGAGCTGCCCCTCGGCCGAGCCGAGGCTCGGCGGGTAGCGCGACGCGCCAAGTCGTTCGTCTTGCTGGGCGATGAGAAGGAGCTCTACCACCGTAGCCCCTCGGGCATCCTCCAGCGATGCATCTCCATCGCCGAGGGTCAGGAACTCCTGCAGGAAATACACTCGGGGGCTTGCGGCCATCATGCCGCGCCTCGAACCCTCGTCGGGAACGCTTTCCGCCAAGGCTTCTACTGGCCGACGGCGGTGGCTGACACCACTAGAATTGTCCGCGCCTGCGAAGGGTGCTAATTCTATGCGAAGCAGACCCACCTGCCCGCTCAGGCCCTGCAGACAATACCCATCACCTGGCCCTTCGCTGTGTGGGGTCCGGACCTCGTCGGCCCTCTGCAGAAGGCGCCCGGGGGCTACACGCACCTGTTGGTCGCCATCGACAAATTCTCCAAGTGGATCGAGGTCCGACCCCTGAACAGCATCAGATCCGAGCAGGCGGTGGCGTTCTTCACCAACATCATCCATCGCTTCGGGGTCCCGAACTCCATCATCACCGACTACGGCACCCAGTTCACCGGCAAAAAATTCTTGGATTTTTGCGAGGATCACAACATCCGGGTAGACTGGGCCGCCGTAGCTCACCCCATGTCGAATGGGCAAGTAGAACGTGCCAATGGCATGATTCTACAAGGGCTCAAGCCTCGGATTTACAATGATCTCAACAAGTTCGGCAAGCGATGGATGAAGGAACTCCCCTCGGTGGTCTGGAGCCTGAGGATGATGCCAAGCCGAGCCACAGGTTTCACGCCGTTCTTCCTGGTCTACGGGGCCGAGGCTGTCCTGCCCACTGACCTGGAATACGGCTCCCCGAGGACGAGGGCCTACAACGAAGAAAGCAACCAAGCTAGCCGAGAAGACTCGCTGGACCAGCTGGATGAGGCTCGGGACAGGACCTTACTACACTCGGCGCGGTATCAGCAGTCCCTGCGACGCTACCACGCCCGAGGGGTCCGACCCCGAGACCTCCAGGTGGGCGATCTGGTGCTTCGGCTGCGGCAAGACACCCGAGGGAGGCACAAGCTCACGCCCCCCTGGGAGGGGCCGTTCGTCATTGCCAAAGTTCTGAAGCCCGGAACGTACAAGCTGGCCAACAGTCAAGGCAAGGTCTACGGCAACGCTTGGAACATCCAACAGCTACGTCGCTTCTACCCTTGAGATGTTTTCAAATTGTTCATATACCTCGCACCCACGCAAAGTTTAGTCAACAAGGAAGGGTCGGCCTCGCCTCGGCAAAGCCCGACCCTCCCTCGGGGGCTAAAAGGGGGGAAACCCCCTCTGCGTCAAAATTTTCCTCGAACAAAAAATCTCTTTTATCAGAATATCTTTCGTGCTTTTTGACTACTTCGAAAAGTGAGTCCTGGAAACGACAGGGTACACGTAAGCAGTCAAGGCTGACCGAGCCGAGGGACTCCTACGCCTCCGGGATACGGATACCTCACTCATCACCTTCTGCGATAAGTAACTCGCGCTCGGATAAGGTGACTCCGCGGGTCGAACAAGTCTCTACGTTCGGAAGCTCTTCTGTCGAAGCGATTCTTCGAGTTTTCTCGACTAAGTCGGTGATAGGGCCTCATGGACGAGTAAAAGTGCGCGTAAGCGGCAAGGCCGACCGAGCCGAGGGACTCCCACGCCTCCGGGATACGGATACCTCACTCCTCACCTTCCGCGAGAAGCAACTTTCGCTCGCACAAACATCCCTGTTACCAACAAAAAGTCCAGATGCTTGGAACAAGAGGAAAAGGGACGCAGCTTTACAACACAGCAAGTGTGTGTGTTCTGTCCTTGACGGCCGCACAAAGCACACGCTACAAGGCAAGCTGATCCTGCAGGCTCAGGTCTTGGCGCTGGAAGGGGGCGGCGACACCCTCGGCATCGACAGCACCTTCGGCAAGGCCCGAACTAGCCTCGGACGGCGACGCGGTCCGAGGGACTCCGCTCCAAAGGACGGCGTCATCACCACGCCCGGGCGATCATTGTCAGGGACTCCTCCGGGAACCCGGCCCGAGCAGGCGGCTCGGCCAGCCACCTCTGGGGCCTCGGCCAACTACCTTCCGAGGGCACGAGCCCGGGCCGAAGCCTCGGCTGACCGACTCCGGCGTCGATCCTGCCAACGAACAACTCGGCTAGGCTCCGGCCAACCAGGTTTCATTTCCGAGCCAACTCTGCCTCTGCTCATGCTGATATCGCTACCCCCGGCCTCGGCTCGTCGAAGAGCGACCGAGGGGTCTCTTTAACTAAGCTAGAGGAGCCTCGGACAACAGGGCCGACCGAGCCGAGGGACTCCTACGCCTCCGGGATATGGATACCTCACTCGTCACCTTGACACGGGGCGACTCATGCTTAGTAAAGCGGTTCAGACAATCAGCAGACGAGTCTTAGTGCTCGAAAATGAGGAAAAAACACGGCTCCGTGCCGTAGTTACATACATGTTCAGGCCCCGAAAGCCGAAAATGAACAAAAAACCCGGCACTCGAAGTGCCATTACAAACGGAACTCCGGTTCCGCCCCCGCGGGTACGAACAACCCCACTCGATGGGGGTAGGCCTGCGGGGCAACGGAAGACCGATGAACGGCATGTCGCCGACCGCCCCGACAGCGGCGACGATGAAGACTTCTGCCCCGGGGAGCCAAACAGCAGCAGTGATGGCCTCAGGGCGGATACTGCTGCTAGGAGGCCCCCGCCCTTGCCCAAACTCGAGAGGCAAGGACGGGCAGAAGGCCGTAGAGTTGGAGGTCGGCCCATGGCCAACCTTGGCTGTCGCGCCGGCGGAAGAACCTCTTCCAGCTGCCGTGGCGGGAGACGGCACCGGGAGCGATTCCGAAACTGCTCGGCTCAGAGAGCCGGGCACGGTGCAGCTGTTAGCGCCACAGACGGCTCCCGCCCTTCCCCCCGATCACTGAGGGAAGGAGCGGGCCACCGCCCGCGCAGGGACCGACCCCAACTCGGCACACTCCCCTCCTCAGCCCTGGTGATGAAAAACCTTGAGGCTGAGGGAGGGGCAGAGGCCGCAGCCCGGCTCGCATTCCCCCACCATCAAGCCGGAAGTCACCCTCTTGGGTGACCGCCGGTGGAGGGGTGCGGCCGGGCTGCATGATGAAAATCCTTGAAGCCGAACGATGGCCGAAAGGTACCCGCTCCCACGGAGTGGTATCCCCCGACGACGAGGCACGGAGACGACGGTTTCCCCCATCCGGGGGCTTGAAATGTAGAAAGACACAATGCATAAGGGAGGAAGAAGACATGGTCGCCCTATGAAAGGGGTCGCCCTCCTTTTAAAGGCAACTCTCCGTGCTCGCGCCCCCAACCGTCACGGGCTGAGTCTTCTCCAACACACCTCCAAAGCCCTCCCCTACGGCGCGGGGGCTAGGACCCACCTGTCATGCGGACCGGCTCCGAGCAAAAGAAGCCGAACTGCCGCGCACGGCGTGCGCGCAACCACCCAGCGGTTACAAGTGACCCTCCACTTTTGCCCAGACCAACGGGCGAAGGGGGCGGGCAGCCATGCGGGCGGCATGCAACCGCGCCAAGTGGACGCGCCTCTCCGACTCCTGACAGGCCAGCATGAAGGCTCAAGCCCACGCGTCGCGCAACCGGCGCGCCGGATGCTGCATGTAAGCCACTATGCCGCTTGCGCCACCACCGCACCTCCTCGGTTGCGGAACCAATACCGCGACCCAAGGCGGCCCAGCGCGCGGCCCAGCTGCGCCAGCCTGACGCAGTGGTCAAACACGGGCAAAAGTGGGCCGGCAGTAATGACAGTGGCAGGCGCGCAAGAGCAGCGATCACGCCATCAGCCAGGCTCACGTCCCATCCGGAGGCAGCAAGAGAACCCCCTCTCTCACGGTGTGAAGACGACACGCCCGTGACCCGTTCCTCGAACGGCTCGCACACGCGCAACGGCAGCCTCGCCAACTACTCGCCCCGGCGCAGTAACTCCGCGGCTCGACGGGCAGCGCTACGGGCGGGAGCAGCTGGCGATGTTTCGCCTTCGCGACCACACCAAAAAAGGTACGCCACGTCGTTCAGTTTCGTATCCTTTTTCCCTTTTCCTTCTTTCTCTATCTCTTGCAACAGGGACCGGGAAAGGGGGATAACCCCAAAGGGATCCTTCCCCGCGAAGGAACTAGGCTCCGAGCCTCCTTACTGATCAGGGGTTCGAAGGCTGGCCCCCTGAAGGGTTCAACAGCCGCCTCAGATCGCGTGGGCCCGACACCCACTACTGGTCAGGGGTTCGAAGGTCGGCCCCCCGAAAGGTTCCATGACCGCCTCAGGCTACTCGGGCTCCGCGCCCATTACTGATCAGGGGTTCGAAGGCTGGCCCCCCGAAGGGTTCACAGTCGCCTCAGACACCGAGCGAGGGATGACCAGGGGTACGTTCGATACATAACCAAGGCTCGGGCTGCGCTCCCGAGGTACCCTAGGACATTTCCGAGACCAGCGGGAACGACTCTGTAACGGAATCCCATCGGAGGGAGGCAATGAGCCCTCGGACCCCGTCGCCAGGGGACCGGGTCCGGCAGATCACCCGCAGGTACTTTTGGGCGTGCCTCCGGGCCCCTAGCCGACCCCCAACGAACGGGGCACGGACGTCCACTCGGATTACCCAATTGCAGCTCACCGGAGACACCATGTTCGGTGCCCATCGAGGGTAACATGGCGCTCTCCCCCCTCCTCCTTGCGGAAAGGCGACGTAGGGGCGTATATAAAAAAGCCGAGTCTGTCCCTGATCGTCCTCTCGCTCTGTGCGGAGGCTCGGGGGCTGCTCTCGCAAACCCGGCTCCGGCCAAACCGTTGACAGCGTCAACATACCAGCCTGAGAACTTGGGCCCCGACAGTGCACCTGGGCTACGGCCTGTTCGCATGAGGGAACCGCCAGACCAGCCGAAGCATTACGCAAGGCATTAAGACCTCGAAGGAGTGAAACCACTCCTCCGAGGCCTCGGGGGCTACACCCGGCGGGTGCGCTCGCGCGCACCCACCGGAACAAAGTGCAACCGAGAAAGGCTGGTCCCCTTGCAAAAAAGTGCGACGAAAGCCTCCAAGCGAGTGTTAACACTCCCTTCGAGGCTCGGGGGCTACTGTCGGGGACCATAATTAGGGGTACCCTCAAGACGCCTAATTCTCAGCTGGTAACCTCCATCAGCATAAAGCTGCAGAGGCCTGATGGGTTTGATTAAGTCAGGGATCAGTCCATACGAGCGACTTGATCACGCCACGCCCGAGCCTAGCCTCGGGCGAGGGCAGCCAACCCTGAGATGGTTCCGTCTCGCCCGAGGTCTCCTCTTTCACGGCAGACGCATCTCCGGCTCGCCCGAGGCCTTGCCTTCGATAAGAAGTAACCCTGACTAAATCACCGCGCCAACCGACCAAATCACTGGGGCCTTTAACGCAAAAGGTAAGACTGACGGGTAGCCAGGCTTGGCCGAAAGCGCCAGAGGAAGCTCCGCCCGACCCAGGGCTCGGACTCGGGCTAAGGCCCCGGAAGACGACGAACTCCGCTCCGCCCGACCCAGGGCTCGGACTCGGGCTAAGGCCCCGGAAGACGGCGAACTCCGCTCCGCCCGACCCAGGGCTCGGACTCGGGCTAAGGCCCCGGAAGACGGCGAACTCCGCTCCGCCCGACCCAGGGCTCGGACTCGGGCTAAGGCCCCGAAAGACGGCGAACTCCGCTCCGCCCAACCCAGGGCTCGGACTCAGGGGCTAAGGCCCCGGAAGACGGCGAGCTCCGCTCCGCCCGACCCAGGGCTCGGACTCCGCCCTGGCCTCTGCCGAGCGACCTCCGCCTCGCCCGACCCGGGAGCTCAGGTTCGGCCTCGGCCATGCAGGGTAGACTCGACCTCGGCCTCGGAGGAGCCACCACGTCGCCCGACCTAGGGCACAAGTCCGCCACGTCAACAGGAAGCGTCATCATCACCCTACCCCGAGCCGACTCGGGCCGCAGAGAACAGGACCGACGTCCCATCTGGCCAGCTCCGCCAGATAGGCAATGATGGCGCCCCGCTAGACCCATGACGACGGCGGCTCTCAGCTCCCTTACGAAAGCAGGAGGACGTCAGCAAGGGCCCAGCCACTCCGATAGCTGTCCCTCCGTCCGGCTCCATCGCTTCTCCGACAGCCACGACGCCACACTAGCTGGGTGCCAAGATCTCTCCGGCTGCCACCTTGGCATGTACTTAGGGCACTAGCTCTCCCCCGCTAGACACGTAGCACCTTGCTACACCCCCATTTGTACACCTGGATCCTCTCCTTACGCCTACAAAAGGAAGGACCAGGGCCTTCTTAGAGAAGGTTGGCCTCGCGGGGACGAAGGGCAGGGGCAGGCGCTCTCTCGGGGCCGCTCGCTCCCCTCACCTCGCACGGACGCTTGTAACCCCCTACTGCAAGCGCACCCGACCTGGGCTCAGGACGAACACGAAGGCCGCGGGATTTCTCCGACTCCCTCACGACCCGGCTCCGGCCACCTCGCACTCGCTCTCTCCCCCCTTCGCGCTCGCCCACGCGCTCGACCCATCTGGGCTGGGGCACGCGGCACACTCACTCGTCGGCTCGGGGACCCCCCGGTCTCGGAACGCCGACACCATGTCTGAATGGCTCTCTGGTAAGTCGCTCCAGTGTTTTTGAGACCGAACACATGGAGGTATAGCAAAAAAGCTCCAAATGGGGTGATGAATGCTGTTTTTTCTTCATCTTCCTTTGTCAGGCTGATCTGATGATACCCGGAGTAGCAATCCAAGAAGGACAACACAGAACACCCGGCGGTCGAGTCTACCACCTGGTCTATTCTAGGAAGTCCGAAGGGATCCTTCGGACAGTGCTTGTTGAGATCCGTATAGTCGACGCACATGCGCCAATCCACTTTATTCTTTTTAAGTACAAGAACATGATTTGCTAGCCACTAAGGATGCAGTACTTCTCTAATGAATCCTACCGCGACTAAGCGAGCTAGTTCAGCATGAATGGCTTCTCTCTTGTTGGGCGTGAAACGACGCAACTTCTGTCGGATCGGCCTCGCCTGGGGATAGACCTTCAATTTGTGCTCGGCCAGTTCTCTCGAGACTCTCGGCATATCCGTAGGTTGCCATGCGAATATGTCTCGGTTATCTTGCAGAAACTGGACGAGTGCACCTTCCTATTTGTCATCCAGACTAGAGCTGATGATGGCAGTCTTGCGTTCATCAGCGAACCCGAGGTTGATTCTCTTGGTTTCTTCAGTTGGCCGCATAGAGGTCAAAGCTTGAGCTTCATTCGAGGGTACTGCGAGGTCCTCTTTAGGCTTTGAGTTTGCCTGCATAGAAGAAGTTGCTGATGGTTTGGTGGTGAGGGCTGCCTAAATGGCCACTCGGAAGCATTCTATGGTGCCTTGGAAGTCAGCGCGCACAGTGATGATTCCCTATGGTCCCGACATCTTCAATATCATGTACGTATAATGTGGAATGGCCATGAACTTCGCTAATCCAGGCCTGCCAATGATGGCGTTGTATCCGCAGTCGAAGTTCGCCACCTCGAACCTTAGGAACTCGGTTCTGTAGTTCTCTGGAGTTCCGAAGGAGACCAGCATGTAGATGTGTCCGAGTGGATATTCTCCTTCAGTTGGCACGAAGCCAAAGAAAGGAGTGTCTGACTCGTGGAGCTCTTTGAGGGTGACTCCCAAGCCTTGAAGCATCCAGGGGAAGGTGACGTTGATGTTGCTTCCCCCGTCCACTAACACCTTCTTTACCCTGCTTTCTCGAATCACCAGATCGACGAGGAGCGGGTACTTGCCTGGGTGATCGAAGTTGAGCCATTGATCCGCCCGAGTGAAGGTGATCGGGTGTTCAGACCATCGATACGGGGCGGGAGGACCGGTGGTCGCCACCAGTATCTAACGGTCGTTGAGCTTCTGTTGCCTCTTGCTTTCTTGCGACCCATGTCCGCCGAAGATGACGTTGACTTCTCTGTCGATGCGCAGGAATGCTCCGCCTCCTCCCCCTTCCTGTTGTTGAGGCTGTCGAGGTTCTCCGGGTCCTCCTCAAGGTGGGGGAGGTGGCAGAGGTTGGAAGGGTCGGCCGTTCCCAACGAAGTGCTTGAAGTCCCTGCAGTTCCGGAGGGTGTGGCGCATGTCCTTGTGGTACGGGCACTGGGCGTCGAGGATGTCGTCCAATGTACGTTCGCCTCCACGGGGTGCTCCTCGGGCGCGAGAGGCGGGTGGTCCGGCGGCATGGACTTCTTCACGAGGCCTTTTCTCCCAACGTTTGTCGGGTTGTTGGTTCGTGTCGCGTCGCAGTGCCGCTGGTGCAGGCTTTGCTCCTCCGATGAGGTCCTGAGCTCGTTTGTCGGTGGTGATGTAGAGGTCCGCTTCCTGGAATAGCTGCTCGGAGGTAGTCGGCGCCTTTTGCAATATGGCTCGGATGAAGACCGAGTCATTGGATCCCCGGTAGAAGTCCTCGATTACTGCTGCTTCCGCAACCTCGGGAATACGATTCCTCATGGTCTGAAATCTTTTGAGGTACGACCGGAGAGTCTCATCCCCTCGGCGCTTGATGGATTTGAGGTCCCATGGCTGCGCCGGTTTGTCGGAGAGAGATTGAAAGTTAGCGATGAAGCACCGACTGAAGTCGCTCCAGTCGTCGATGCAGTGTTGGGGTAGGTGTCGTAGCCATTGTAGTGCATCCTGCACGAGGACGATGGGCAGTATGCGGTCATCACATCTTCAGTCGCCCCAGCGGCTCGGGCGGCGGTGGTGTAGACGGCCAACCAGCCTCCTGGATCCTGCTTAGGCTCGTACTTGTCGACGTTGGACACTTTGAAATTAGGGGGCCATTGAATGGCCCTGAGACGTGGAGTGAGCGTCGATACTCCACATGTGTCCTCCTGTCGGTGATGATGGTGTCTGTCCCAGGGAGGGGAGTTGTTGTCATGGTGCCTCGACCGTCCCCGGGTTGTGCCGCCGGTCGAAGCCGTTGCCGACTCAACTCTGGTGGCCTGACTCCGCGCAGGGACACCGTGGTCCCGATCATATTCTTCTTGGCGCCGGATCTCGTTCTCGTGTCTTCGCTCGCGCGAAGCGTTGATGGAGCTCCATGCGTCCCGCCGACTGTTGATGGTGTGTCGTAGATCACTCAGTGGATGAGCGAGAGGTAGAAAATGGTTAGCTGCCCGGGTGAGCAGCCGCCGATAGCCCTCAGCATCCGGAGTCCGGGGAAGGCCATCAGCTATCTGAGCCAATACTCCACCGACCTCACCCGGTGTGTTCATGGCTCGGGCGAAGTTAGGGTTCAGGTTCCATCCGAAAATAGGGTTCTCTCGGCGTTGTCTTGCTTCCTGTTCAGCCTGCTCTTGAGCTTGCCGATGATCACGTCGTTGGAAATTCCTTCTTTCCCTGAAGACCCGTTCTTCTGGAGTTTCTCTCATCTCCGAGATCTCATCTCGTGACACAGGCTGCGCCGGGTCCCACTCTCCGGCTTTGTGATGTCGCTAGATATTTCGGCGTCGGTTCCTTCGTCGGCGAGATTCCCGCTGAAGAGGTTCTTCTCCCGACACGGTTGGTTCATCGTCGGAGATGGGAGCTGATTCCACTCTTCCCCCGATGAAGAAGACGTCGGGGTAGAATGGAACCATCGTAGTGACGAGCTTCTTTCTGTTCTCCTTTGAGGGCGGAGGTACCAGAAGAGCAGCTTGACGATCCTTTACCTTGTTCGCTTCCTTTCTCCTTGTGATTTGTGTCCATTTTTCCGTAGGAGAGGTGGACAGCAGAGTTCTCCGGGTAGATGGACCCTCTGCTCCTGGCTTGTAGGAGGTAGTCTTTACTCGGAGCGCTGGAGGTTGCACTTTTTCCTGCTTCGCTCCGGCTTTTTCGGAGATTGTTGAGGAAGGCCTTCTCTCCGGCGGATCCGCGATACGATGTAGAGTTCCTTCTTCATCTGCTACGGATGAAATGGTTCGGAAGCAGAACATGGACCCGGGGCGGAGGACGATCTTGTGCTAGAAAGTTATGGCCATTGAGCTAGCTTGGATTAGTGACACACCCCCTACCTGGCACGCCAGCTGTCGGTGTTTTGGGTCCGACTGCGCACCCGGGGTTGCCCCTCGAGGTGCTTTTTGGAGTAGGACGGTGTTACCGATTGTAGCTCGATGGTTCATGTCTGATGCACGAGAAATAGTAGACAATCTTGTACAGGTTCGGGCCGCTTTGAGATGCGTAACACCCTACGTCCTGGCATGGATACTTTGTATGGTGGGTTACAAGAGAGTTCTCTAGTATCAGGGATGCTAGAGAGCTAAGTAGATGGCTAAGGAGTGAGTTGTTTTTGAGGGGATGCCCCTAGGCCTTATATACTCGACCGTGGGTCGTTACATGCGGATATGATAATAGCGTGTGCCTAAGTAATAGTGAACTGACTGAGCCTATCTCCCTATAATTCCGCCGACTTATCTCCGTTCAGTTCTGATGCATGAGGATATTGTACAGGAAGGTCGGGTCACTGCTGCGGTCGTTGCTCAAATTCATCGGATCATCTGGGCTCGAGTCGATCCAATCTTGCATCAATCCACTTCACCAAACGTCCCTCCTAGGCCCACGAAGGGATGGCCTTGCGAAATATTGGGCCCAAGGCCTTTCGCGAGATCTTTCAGCCTTCCAGTGGACCCAGGGGATATCTGTCCCCCACACTCCATCTACGCATAGCACGTCCTTGGGAGGGGAGTTCACCATCCGCAGTGTCAAGTCTGGGGGTGCCAACACGGTACCACCGTGCGGTGTTCGAATCGCCACCGCGCCCAGCTCGCCAGGGGAGAAGATAACCCCGCCGCCGTTCGATTCGTTTCGGAGGGCTGCGATTAGGGATGCGTGTACCTCTTTCGGATGTTAAACGAGCACCGTCCGATCGGGATCGGATGATCGGCACGTACCTCCATATTCATTAGATCGCGGGCGTTGGATGAATAGCGAGCGATGTAGATTAGATCGGGGTTCTTTTAAAATTGTGATCGTCAAATGTTGATTGGGCGGTCACGGGAGTGAGAGGTTGAGCGATGCGGCAGATCTAATCCGGGCGCTAGATTTCCAATCGGACGGCTGTAATCTGTGTATATCCCTTCGCAGGTACATTTTGCTAAAGAGACCCCGCACTTTACATGAATCAACCCGCAATCCATGGAGTATGTTGTCTAAGTCGTAGTACGACTTGCGCAGGGACCCCTGACCTTTTGTGTATTATGCGCCTAGTCCAGGAATCAGAGGAAGTGGATAATTAATAACATGAATTGATTTTTAATGAATAAATAAATGCTAGAACTTGTTTAATTTGTAGAAAATTCATGCTTAGTCCAAATTAATCCATTCCAGTTCCTATAATTTTGTAATATTATTGGCTATCAAATAGCGTCACTATTTTGACATGAAAGACACATTAAAATTTATCTCTTACTTAATCTTGTATTAAATACATAAAACCTTGGGAAATTCATAACTTAAAATCTATAACTCTAAATTTAATGATTCCTGTTCCTAGAATCTTATTTTAATGTGTACATTATTATTATGTATTTTGTTTACGTGTTTGGTGAGATGTTAATTTCTCCTTTATACTATGCTTGTTTGTATTGTGGCGAGTAGAAGAGCCTGTGACTGAGGATTCCGATGCCCAACAGATACAAGTTACTGAGCAGGAGCACATTGAAGGCAAGTTGTGCCCTTGACCACTTTTATTACCCAATAATGTTCTTTAATACCACTTATTCATGCATATGTTTAATTTTGATGGGACCAATAGGTCACCCTAGTCTATTTATCATTTTTCCCTTGTTTACCCTTTAATCATTTGGGTAGTTATGCTATTGTTTTACATGGTTTTGGGTTAATATTTCATTATATCCATGTTCTAATTATTTTGTTATTTTATTTATGTTCATGTCAAGATCATTATTTTTAATTGGAACATGGAGCTTAACTTGAGAAACACATGCCACCACAAGGGAGGAATGGGACCCCTTGGCTAACTAATTAGGAAAGCTAGTGGAAGACTACCTTACCCGAAAGGGGCAAGGGCAGTAGGGGAGTTGCATGCAGGGAGGTTCTCGGGTTGATTTTGCTGCGATGGTGGTCAGACGGGGGATTCTTGCAAGTGCTCTTCCCATAAACTGTAGCGGGTTTTCGGAAGCTAGTGGAACTTTGTAAAGGCCTCGTAGTGTTACCCTGCCTCGCTTCCTTGATAGAGGTGTATGGGAGTCGCGATCCCTTGACAGATGGGTAACATGACTTGTGGGTATAGGGTACAACCTCTGTAGAGTGTAAAACTGGTATACTAGCCAAGCTCATGGTCATGAGCAGCTCAGGACTCTCGCATGATTAAATTATGGAACTTAAACTCAATTTGTCATTTGCATATGCATGGGTTTATTATTAATTTTGTTCTATTATTATTTATTATGGTTTGGTATTCACTTACATTTAGTAACTGCTAATAAAATTTGACCAACTTATTAAAAGCAATGTCCAACTTTAACCCCTATTGTTGATTAGCCTTACACATCACATGAACTCCCACCTTTGATGAGTTCATGCACACTGGTTCCCCACAACTTGTTGAGCTATTATCATGTGTGAGCTCACCCTTGCTGTCTCACACCGCCCCATAGGAGAAGAACAGGTGGTTCAAGAGGAGCCACACAACGAGGAGTTTGATCTGATCTAGGTGGCGTCTCCCAGTTGACTTATTGGTGCCAAAGATAGATTTTAGTTCGATTTATATTTATCTTTTATTTTGTTAGACTTCCGCAATGTAATAAGTACTCTGATGTTATTGTGACATTAATCTCTATACACTCTGTTATTATATATGTTGTCTTATTTGGCGCATGTATGAGATGCACCCGACATTGCCTTCAAAACGGGGGTGTCAATGTCCCCAAATTGTGGGTACAGGGTACAACCTTTGCAGAGTGTAAAACTGGTATACTAGCCGAGCTCACGGTCATGAGCAGCTCAGGACTCTCGCATGATTAAATTATGGAACTTAAATTCAATTTTTCATTTGCATATGCATGGGTTTATTATTAATTTTGTTCTATTATTATTTATTATGGTTTGGTATTTACTTACATCTAGTAATTGCTAATAAAATTTTGACCAACTTATTAAAAGCAATGCTCAGCTTTAACCCCTATTGTTGATCAGCCTTACACATCACATGAACTCCCACCTTGGGTGAGTTCGTGCCATATTATTCCCCACAACTTGTTGAGCTATGCTCATGTGTGAGCTCACCCTTGCTGTCTCACACCCCTCCATAGGAGAAGAACAGGTGGTTCAAGAGGAGCCACACAACGAGGAGTTCGATTCGATCTAGGTGGCGTCTCCCAGTTGACTTTCTAGCACCAAGGATGGATTTTAGATCCTTTTAAATTTATCTTTTATTTTGTAAGACTTCCGCTATGTAATAAGTACTTTGATTATATTGTGACATTTATCTCTATACACTATGTTATTATATATGTTGTCTTCTTTGGCGCATGTACGAGATGCACCCGACTTTGTTCCTTAAAGCCCGGGTGTGACAATGTCCCCGAATTGTGATGTAATGGACTTAAGTCTCCCCTAACTCTATGAGCCACTTCCTCCCTTTCATGGACCATACTCCCAAAATAGGGTTACATTTTCCTCCTTTGGAAAGTGTCCCTCTTTTTCTCCCCTTTGCAAACTTCCCTTATCCAAATATAGCTTCCATAAAACACCATATGTTAGATACCACATAAAAATATGGTTTTGGTATTTGATATGGGTCGATATCGATTTTGGTCCTAAAACTTCTCCCATTGAAATCAAACACCAAAAAGGAAGACATTAAAGCACTAGTGTGGGTATAATTTTGTGAACATGTAAATTCTTCTCCCCTTTTTATGAAATTCCCCTTTTGGGATAAGGAGATGATCACCAAAAAATTTGTCTTTCATATTGTACAGACCAAAAATCCCTATATGTATGCATATATATGATTAATAGTATAGTATATTTATCCTAACTGAGAAGTAAATTTATGCATAGTAGTGGAGTGAAATTTATAAGATGGGAATCTTAGTCTATATATAGTATATGGAGAAATTGTAGAAAAGATATTGTCATAGCAAAGATACAAGGGTAGATACTAGAGAAGGAATAGTGAGGTACACCCCCTCGTAAGGAGTAGAATAGACAAGCTAGATTAAGGGGGTGTCTGTTTGTGATTATAATCTGCCCAGGTTATATAATCCAATAAATTTTGACCTAAGTGTTAGTTTAAAATTTGTTGGATTATATAATCTGGGCAGATTATAATCCCAAACAAGCACCCCCTAACTTTCTTGTTGCTGCCTTGGCTAGGATGTCTTCAACTCTGTTAGCTTGAGTTTGGTGGATCTTCCAGTGGTATCCTATAGTTTGTTAGTTGTTCCAAACTACTCTACCTGCCCCTTTTATAGTCCAAAGGAGCGGTAGTATTACATATATACCTCTTGTGGTCCCTACTAGTCATTAGGACAACAACACATGCACTATCATTGTGAACATGTGTCCTAGCCTACCTTTGGCATATAAATGGTTCCTTGTACCTCTTATCACAAGCAAGAACCTTTGTATAGTCCTAGACTGGCAATAAGGATTCTCTCAATCCTCTAGACGACATGGTCCTATAACACCCTAAAGTTCTCATAATTAAAATTTCTTAAAATTCCTCAAATTTAGGGTGTTATATTTTCTTTCCTTAAAATAGTGTAGTTATTTGTGGCTAAAGTAAAATCAAATAAAATAGTACCATAGAGAAATGTGTTTGTTGCATCTAATGCTAGAGCACCAATTTATGTTTGTTAAGTTGTCTTGTTGGTGCTTTCATTTAAAATTGAGAAACACATTTGAATTGAATACCAAACGTAAATTCTAAATAAAATTAAAAAAGGAGAAGAACCCTCCTTTCCCATGACTGGTATCCTGACCCAGCCCACCTCCCCTGTGGCCCATTCCCCTCGTGCTCGCCCCACGTGTGTGTCCCTTCCTTCACTGCCCGCTCAGCCTCACTGGTCTGCCCCTACCTCCCCTCTTTCGCTGTCATCATACGCTTGCCTATCGACATTGTCTGTTCCCTACTCCCATTCACTGGCAACCAGGACCCACTCGTTAGCTTCTTCGTACGCAACGGTCTCCCTCGCGTCCACCGCGCGTGCACGGTTAGTGTATGGCTACAACTACCACCACGCCCCATCTCCTCGCATCCCCAGTTCTTCAAGTCCCGCCCGCAACCTCCGTTTGCCACACATGTAGTCACTCAACAATTCCACCGCTTCCACACACCTCGTAGCGTGTCATCGTGGTTGTGCCCCACATCCCTCTAGTCACGGTGAGTCTCGCTTGGGCACAGAGCACCCCAGATGTGTTACTGTCTCTTCTCCTCCCCATTGTCTTTCCCTTGCCCTCACTTAACCCCTTTCCCATGTGCAGAATCAGAGCCGCTATCGCCACCCCGAGCTGTGCCTACATTCCTATCGATGAGGAGCAAACTCCGAACTTCACCTTGAGGTCTGTTTAGGTGTTCTAGTATTCACCCCAATACACATGGGTTGAGGGGGATTGGGGTGTAAATTCCACCTCAACCCATGTGTATTGGAGTGAATACTAGAGTATCCAAACATAGCCTGAGCTAAGGAAGCACAGTAGCCCCCTCACATTCCCTAATTTGTGCCTTCTTGAGCACAATTGCTCGACAGAGACGTGTTCCTCGTGGCCACTATACCCCACCATCAAACACCCACACCAACCTCTTCGACCATGGCTTAACCGACTCCCATCAAACCTGCTACAATGCACTTGACCTCTCCCTCCCAATCTTGGCTTAACCTGAACCCCCCCCCCCCCCACGTGGCCCCGATCACTCACCAAAGTTACCTTCGCCCTAGTCGAGTCGCCCTACTGTTGTTCACCAAACTCTGGCCATCCTGTTGTGATCGGACCCACACCGTCGAGCTCCTTGAACCACCCTCATTATCCTTAGCCTACCCTATTCAACCCAAACCCCTTGGAACCCCTAGCAAAGCTCCACCATGGCCCACAAGCAGCGCTGCCATGTCCCAGTTAGAGATAAGGGGATGAACCGACCACCTAATCCCCATCGTCAATTTCCTATCCTTCGACTCGGATTCAAATAACTTAGATATAATCAAAGCCACAGATCTCTAATCTAGTGATCCTGAGCCTCTGATACCCCTTCGTCTAGTCCTTTCAAGTCCTGACCGTGTGTAACACCCTGGTGTTACTATAACTAAAACTTGAGCATGGCATCATAAGCATTGGCATTGCCTATGTTTGACACACCTAGAGTGCATTCACTAGGCAAAAATTTCAACAAGTTGTATTGTTTAAGTATTTTTGCAAATAGCACCCTGGATGGGAAACTTAACCCTAAATAGGGATTAAAGGGGTAAAACTTAACCCAAGATGAGAAAACCTAAAGACTTTAAGGAAAGAGTCACAAAATGTCCCTAAAAACAAGGTTGAATCACCTTTATACCCCTAAGATACCAGAAACCCTAATTGGAACCCTGGAAAACCCTAAAACTAAACCCTAGGGGCCTATGTGCAAAATTAGTCCACTTTTGGGCTAAAGTGCAAAAACCAAGCCAAATAAGTATTTTAAGTCATTTGGTTCACAAATATGTGGACTTGAAAGCCAAACCCTAAGTTTTGGACTCATTTGCAAAAAGGACCCCAATTTTGATTCCTATGCTAAGTCTGAAATCAGGGTTATAGACCCAACTTTGGGGCTGTGTAGCTTTCAAAAGAGTGAGAATTCATATTAGGTCACCACATCAAAATTGTAGCCCAATTCTAGGAAAACAACTTTGCTTAAGAGTGTAAGCACAGTTGTTAAGAAAATATTGGAGATAATCAGGTCTGAAGTTAAGCTGTCAGGCTGATTCAGTCTAAAAATTCAGATGTTTAGTGTAACAGAGCCATCTTTGGGTTTGAATTAAACCCTAATCCAGTGCTCAAATGGGTTCAAGTCCTATAGCTGAATTGTTGTCAGTTTATCGCTCTACAACTTTGTTATAGACGGTTGGTTTAGTCACTACACAAAAATTGGAGAAAATCGACCCTAAACATGGGCTGTCAGGTGCTCTGATGGGAGCTCACGATGGTACAGTGCCCAATGGATCAGATCGGACGCAGCAAAGGAATCCTGCCGTCGATCACTCCTCCGCCGCGATTTGCGTCGCCGGCGTCGTGATTCCCGCTCGGGGTAAGTCGATAACTTCGCAGCGTCAAAAGATCGTCGTCACCGTTGAGCTGGGAGCCACCCCGATCGGCCACGATACCCCTCCCCTTTGCTCACCGCCGTAGATAAAGCCGCTCGCCGCCGTCGTGCCATCTCTGTGCCCACCGCGTGTCCGAGCCTTTCCATGGCACCGCCGTGATTCCCTACTGTCGTCCCATCATCGCCGATGAGCCCGCCACGGCTAGGAACACGTATTCACCGCGCCAGGCTTCTTCCTCATCTCCGGCCGCCAGCACGGCTCGGTCAAATTGATCGCCACTGCCCCCGGAGTCTATAAATTGAAGCCACCACAAGCTCCGTAGAGTAGTCAAGAACCCCGACACCCAGTATTGTCCCCAGTTGATCGCCAGCGAGCTTGAATTTCACAGTTCCCCCAATTCGGTTTCCGCCACCGTGAATTCGCCTCACCGCGGCTAGCCCCTTCTCCCGGTCAGTTCACCTCTTCCTCTTCCTCGTTCAAGTTTTCCCTTAAGCCTACGATGCTTGCCGAGCCACTGAATTGAACTAGGAGTCCTCTGGTCGCCGGGAACACGACCGTATAGCCGCCATGATCGCGGCCACCGTGGCCAGAGCTACGTAGTTGGTCTTAGCTGCAATTAGGTTGGGGGAAATGGTCAGACTAGCCCCGATTTCATGTCCGCCGCTCGGCGAACCCAGCCATAGCCCTAATCGGCCGGTCCAGAACCTCGCCGGAGTGCTCCCCGCGCTGCCGTCGTCGTGGACGTGGGCGTGTAAAGAATTAGAACAAGAGGGATCTTTTTGCAAAGCGTGAGAGACTCTTTAGAATAGTGTTTGAACTCGTTCGCAGTTAGTTAAAACCCCAAGGGCCTCTGTGCAAGTCTGCCAGCGCGGGCGCGCGCGCGGGCGCCTTTCTGCCCTAGCTGGGCCGCCTGGGCTGGATTCGGCCCAGTGCTGTTCACCTGCTTTTCTTTTTCTTTTATCTCCAGAGCCAAAACAATTATAGAAAATGCTAGGAAATGATAAAATTGTGAAACTAATTTTTCTAGGCCTGTTATTTTCTTTAGAATTTAGTAAAAATAGTTTTATGATTTTTAGTTGAAATAGGAAATTTTAGGGTATTTAAAGTGGTTAAAAGTATTGGTTATGGATTTTTAGAAAATAATTGGTAAGTCCAAAAATGCCCAAACCTTTTGTGGGAACTTAAAACAATATTTAGAAGCCTTGGGTAGAATTTGGGTTGATTTGGACCTTGTTTGATCACTAAACCCAAAACCACCCCCCCTGCCCTATGAACTCCTTTACTGACTCCGGAAACCCTAGGTTCTCGGAGTACCGTGAAGGAAAGTTGTACTCAAGACTTAGATAATAAGTTCATATTATCTTTGCATCCTCATGAGCGTCCCATGGCATCCATTCTTATGCATGTATATGGTTATGTTAGAACACGAAGAAGAAGAAGAAGTCTCTGAAGACAGGACACCACCATCCTCAGATCCTCAAGCAGGCAACTGCTTTTATTTCGATATTTGTGGATCCGAGCAGGACTCACCTGTTAACAAAGGCAAGCCCCGGTGCATTTGCCACCCTCCTTGTTGTTTTAAAATCTTTCTCACTTGCTTGATGCATTAGGTGATAGGAGTTGATTGATAAAACAATTCCTGCATTACCTTCCTTGAATTTGATTACCTTCCTTGGTCACCCGTTTTACAAAAGATTTTGATGCTTAGCCTTGCTTTAGAAAAACAAAATGTTTTGTTTTTACAAAAGATGATGTGGCAAAAGTGGGTGGGATGTTTTTGAAATAAAATTTGATGGTGGATCCATCAGGGCCTTGATGGATTCAACATCTGGAAAAGATGTACCTCTGCCAGGTACCAAGTGTTTGGGTTGAATAGATTAAGCTGAGACCGGGCGGGTGACTTGCACGAGAAAGGAGTCTCGGTGTAGTGTCTCCGTCTGAGTCGATTAAGGACCTTGTCGATGTAGGCTTGATGATCGAGGACCCTTTAACTGGTCACATGCCTCGTCATGGGTAAGCCTTGCCTCGGGCAGACTAAGGCCGGAATAAGATAACACGAAATGGGCGTGGAGCGGTGGCGAGAGTAGCGTGTACCCTCCGTGGCAAGAGGCCGGACGGTGGTGTATCTATGCTCTCGGTTTGCGTGAACCTGATCCGGCCTTAAGAACCCCGGTGGCGGGTTGACATATGCAAGGGTTAAGTGCTACATATGTCGTGTGATTGGAGATCCTCAGCTGAGTATAATCGATTCGGATCGCCGTACCTTCACGGTTATGAAGACTTGGTCACTGACCTACACGTAGCATTCCACTAAAGATGATGGGTATTTGTTAAGAAATTGGCTAGTGCAGGACCAGTGATTGAACTAGGGTAGAAAGAACTCTAGTTGCAGGTAATTTAACTTAACTTGACAAATAAAATTTGATTTTTAAGGATCCACTTTAGTAAGCATTTCTGCAAAACAGAGTCTTTGATTATTGAGAAGCCTTACCTTGACTCCCTAAAAGCCAGCATACCCTTGAGAGTCTTTTCTTTAGTCGGGTAAGTCTTGCTGAGTAATTCCATACTCAGGGTTTATCCCTTCGTTGTTTTTAGGTGAGGAAGTAGCAGATTTCTGCTGCTTCTGTGCTAGGGTGGTTCCCAAAGAAGAAACCCAAGACTGAAGTGCGGGAGGACTTGGTCCTCCATATAGATCTTTTACTTTAATCTTCTCGGGAGGAGTTTTTGCCTCCCTTGGTTTGTATAATATTACTACTCAGCACTCGCTCTTAGTTCTGGTCTGTAATAAAACAACTTGAGCTTGCTTTTAAATAAATGTGAATTATGTAATCGCTTCCGCAATTCTTTACCTCCGATGTTCTGTAATGTCTGCAAGACAGGTGAATCGTTCCTGGTAAGGTAAAGAAAGATACCGAACTTGTCAAGTAATTCAGGGGCACCTACAGGGTTGTCTGAAGTCCGTTGGACAAGAACAACTGTAGGTGGGCCTAATTACTTGGGAGGTTCCGTCACGGCTGGTATCGGAGCGTAGCCCTTCTTTGCAGACATTATGAGGCGTCTTCAAAAGGATTTTCGAAAGTCTTACCTAAAAATTCTTTTCTCTTCTTACCTAAGTATTCTGAAGAGTCTATCTTAAAGACCAGATAGGAAGAGTGCAATGTATAGAAGGTTGAATCGACTAAGGTTGATTCTGTACTTATTCATGCATCATGCTAAGAATTATGTTAATAAATTTTCCCCCTTAGAAAGATGCCGCCACGCACAAGGCTAACGGCACATAAGTCAACGGGACCAATTGGAGTACCCCGGCATCAACTAGCCCCTCGACACGAAAGCAGCAGCAGCGGAAGTAATGACCCCATAGGAGACCTTGAAGCCCGAGTGAGTCGACTTCAAGCAGAGCTGCAACACAGGACCAATGCTTGGGTCGCAGACGGAGATAGAATCAATGAACTAAGAAGGGACATCCGTCACCTGCAGGATCAGCTTGCTGATCGAGACTTAGCACTTGACTGGGCAGTACAGTCTCATTTGTTGGCATGTGCTAAGGAAGCAAGGGCTCAGGCCCGAATTAAAGAACTTAGCTCAACTGTTGACGACCTGCAGGTCTACTGCAATACGTTGCATGAGGAAGTCCATATACTATACTCACAATTACACCCTAGTGTGCCTGTACACTCTGCTGAGGCGGAAGCCGGACCCTCTCACGTTGCGGGACGCGCGTTGGGTGGGGAGTTAGACCTTTTTGAACCCCCTCCTTCTTTGAGGTTGGTTGACGTCTAGACTCCCACACCTGACGATGAGGCCGCCAAAAGTAACGGAAAGCAGGACTAATGGTGTAATAGAAGTAGAGTAGTGTATTGTAGAATGCACGGTTGTATAATAGGTTGAACTTTTGTATAATGGGTAATGTATCCTGTTATGTAATATCGAGTCTGTATCATTACTTTTTATAGTAATGTAAAATGGAAGGTCTCTTTGGCATATTATGTTTATTCAAATGTTTTTGCCTCAGATGCCGACCAGACTCGCGGACAGGACGCAGCCGGAACTTCTGGGGGTCGGGATGTCACCCCAAATCCACCTCCGGTTCCACCCACGCTAGCCGAGGTGATTGCCGCCTTGGTGAATGCCACCGCAGACAATACCCGCTTCCTTAGGGAAATGGCGGGTCAGCAGCAGTTCCAGCAGCAGGCAGGAAGAGGTTTTCATCAAGGTCCCCGTGAAACTACTTATCTGGACTTCTCCGAAACTCGTCCACCTCTATTTACCAAAGCAGAAGACCCGCTAGAAGCCGACGAGTGGATACGAGTTATTGAACAAAAGTTTGGCCTTCTTCGTTGTTCTGAAACACAGAAGCCATTGTTCGCGGCACAGCAACTACGTGGCCCTGCCAGTACTTGGTGGGGAAATTTTGTGGCTATCCAACCTGATAACCATCAAATCACCTGGGAAGAATTTAAAGCAGCCTTCCGTGAGCACTACATACCGGAAGGGGTGCTGCATATGAAACAAGAGGAATTCATGAAGCTGAAACAAGGAGGAGACACCATCAATCAGTATCTTAACAAGTTTAATCACCTGTCGCAGTATGCCATCGACCAGGTGAATACTGATTTGAAGAAAAGGAACTGTTTTATGAGAGGTCTAAATGACCGGTTGCAGCGAAAGATGGCCACATGTATTGATCTCACATATGGAAAGGCTGTCAGTACAGCCTTATCCGTGGAAGCAAAATACGCAAGTTCTGGGAAGAATAAGGGATTCAGTGGTGAGAGGCCTAATCAGGGCCAGGCGAAGAGGCAACGGTTCGTCATCCGGCCTTCTAGCCAAAACCGTACTTTTTCCCGTCCACCAGCATTCCCTTTCAAACAACCCATTATTATTCGCCCCAACAATACCTCCACTCCCCCAAATCAGCCGGGTGCCCCAGGCACTCGATTCCCTGCCTTGCCCAGCTCTTCCACTGGGTGTTTCAATTGCGGCAAGTCAGGACATTTTATCAAAGACTGCCCATACCCCAAGCAAAATCAATCCAATGCTCAGCAAGGAACTGGGAAGTCCACTCAGCCCAAGGGTAATGCTGTGGGAAGAAATACCAAGAAAACGGGGCGTGTATACTACACTCAAGTGGCCACTACACCGGAAGGAGAGCCGGTGATGATGGGTACGTTTCCCGTGGCCAGTCACCCTGCAATTATTCTTTTTGATTCTGGTGCTTCGCATACCTTCATTAGCAAGAAATTTGTGGAGCAACATCACATTGCATGTCATGAATCAAGAGAGGGATTTAAAATTCATTCACCTGGGGGACACATTTTTACTAGAGAAGTGGCCTATGAAGTGCCAGTAACAATGGCTGGACAGAACTTTCCTGCTAACATGATTGTTCTGAAAGGCCAGGATATAGATGTAATTTTGGGAATGAATTGGTTAACCCAACACAAGGCAATCCTCAACACTGAACTCAGAACTGTCAGGTTGAGCTATAATCAAGAAGAAATTCTTTTGTCTCTCCCCGTAACCAATCCAGCCAAAGCTTCTGGTAGAATATTTGAAGCCATTGTACCGGAAATCAAGAACATTCCGGTAGTATGTGAGTTTCCAGATGTATTCCGGAAGATTTGCCTGGACTGCCCCCTGAAAGAGATGTAGAATTCATAATTGAGCTAAAGCCCGGTACGGCTCCCATCTCCCGAAGATCGTACCGTATGCCCCCTAATGAGTTGGCGGAATTAAAGATTCAATTACAAGATCTACTGAATAAGGGATTCATCCGGCCAAGCTCGTCCCCATGGGGTTGCCCCGCCATTTTTGTTAAGAAGAAGGATCAAACCTTGCGGATGTGTGTGGATTATCGACCCCTGAATGAGGTCACCATCAAGAATAAGTACCCTCTTCCAAGGATCGACATCTTATTTGATCAACTGACTGGGGCGAGGGTATTTTCCAAAATTGATCTCAGGTCGGGCTATCATCAAATCCATATTCGGCCCGAGGATATACCGAAGACCGCATTTACTACGCGGTATGGATTGTTTGAATACTTGGTAATGTCTTTCGGGCTCACAAATGCTCCTGCCCACTTCACCTATTTGATGAACTCGGTGTTCATGCCCGAGTTGGACAAGTTCGTCGTGGTCTTCATCGACGATATTTTAATATACTCTAAAAATGAAGAGGAGCATGCTCAGCATCTACGGATTGTATTGACGCGCCTGAGGGAACATCAGCTGTATGCCAAGTTCAGTAAGTGCGCGTTCTGGCTGGAGGAAATTCAATTTTTGGGGCACATGTTATCAGCTAAAGGAATTGCGGTAGATCCTAGCAAGGTCAAAGATATTCTGGAGTGGAAACTCCCAACCACTGTTCACCAAGTCCGGAGTTTTCTTGGACTAGCTGGATATTATCGCAGATTCATACCCGATTTTTCTAAGCTTGTGAAGCCAATCACAAGTTTATTGAAGAATGATATTAAATTCAATTGGTCTTCTAAGTGTAATGAAGCCTTTGAGCAATTGAAGACATTATTAACCACTGCTCCGGTATTGGCTCAACCGGACATCACTAAGCCTTTTGATGTATATTGTGATGCATCTGGCAGTGGGCTCGGCTGTGTACTGATGCAAGAAGGTCGAGTAATTGCGTATGCTTCAAGGCAGTTGCGCCGACATGAGGAGCATTATCCAACTCATGATCTGGAGCTAGCTGCTGTGGTTCATGCCCTGAAAATATGGCGTCACTATCTGCTGGGAAATATTTGTCACATATATACAGATCATAAAAGTTTGAAGTACATCTTCACCCAGTCAGAGTTAAATATGAGGCAAAGACGATGCCTTGAGCTCATTAAAGACTATGAACTAGAGATCCATTATCACCCAGGCAAGGCCAATGTGGTGGCAGACGCATTAAGCCGTAAGGCTTCCTGCCACTGCCTGATGGTAAAAACCTCTGACAATACTTTATGTCAAGAGATGGAAAAGTTAAACCTGGGAATAATCCAACAAGGGACTCTGAATCAGCTAAAGCTTGAGTCAACCATTTTGCAAAGGATAATTGATGCTCAAAAGGATAATCTGGGTATGAAGCACATACGAGAGAAGATAAGGGCTGGAACAGCCAAATGTTTCAAGGAAGACGATCAAGGTGTGTTATGGTTTAACAACCGCATAGTAGTGCCAAAGAATGAAGAACTCCGCCAGCAAATCTTAGATGAAGCGCATCTTAGTCGCTATTCTATTCATCCGGGAAGCACTAAGATGTATCATGATCTAAAACAGCACTACTGGTGGACGAAGATGAAAATTGAAATTGCACGCTATGTGGCTAAGTGTGACACTTGCAGACGTGTCAAGGCCATACACATGAAAACTGCGGGTCCATTGCAGTCATTACCAATACCAACAGGGAAATGGGAAGACATAAGCATGGACTTCATTGTGGGATTGCCCAGGACCGCAAAAGGGTATGACTCTATCTGGGTGATTGTTGATCGACTTACAAAGGTTGCTCATTTTCTGCCGGTCAAGACATATTACCCGGTACTTACCTATGCGGAATTATATATTGCTCGTATTCTCAGTTTGCATGGTGTTCCAAAGACTATAGTGTCGGATCGTGGATCACAATTTGTATCCAAATTTTGGGAAGAACTTCATAAATCCCTGGGTACTAAGTTACTCCACAGTTCGGCCTATCATCCTCAAACCAGTGGACAAACTGAGAGAGTGAACCAAATACTTGAAGATATGCTGCGAGCATGTGTCCTGGATTTCTCACCAAAATGGGATGAATGTTTACCTTTGGCGGAGTTTTCGTACAATAATAGTTATCAAGAAAGTATTAGGATGGCACCTTTTGAAGCTTTATATGGACGACGGTGTCAGACTCCGCTAAATTGGTCTGAACCTGGTGAAAGGTGTTTCTTTAGACCTGATCTGGTGAAAGAAGCCGAGAATAAGGTTCAGAAAATTATTCATAATATGAAGAAAGCACAAGCTCGTCAGAAGAGTTATGCAGACACACGGCGAATGCCCTTATATTTTCTAGAAGGAGACCATGTTTACCTGAAAGTCTCACCAATGAAAGGAGTATCGCGTTTTGGGGTTAAAGGGAAGCTTGCACCCAGGTACATTGGTCCATTTCTGGTACTTGAGCAATGTGGACCAGTGGCATACCGACTCCAACTACCCGAAACTTTGTCTGCTGTGCATAATGTATTCCATGTGTCACAATTGAAAAAGTGTCTTCGGGTTCCCGATCGAACCATTGAAGTGACAAATGTTGTCCTGGAACCAGACTTAACGTACTCGGAACATCCTATTCGAGTTCTGGATCAAAAGGACAGGGTTACCCGGAGAAAGACTCTCAAGTTCTACATGATACAATGGAACCAGCATTCTGAGGAAGAGGCTACGTGGGAAACTCAAGACTTCTTGAATAAGAATTTCCCAGGCTTTCTAGCCTCATGTAATTTGTAAAGTGTATATAGTTATTGCAATAAAGAAGTGAACCCCCACACCACCCCTGCCTTGTACCAAAAATAAGGAAATAAAAATGTGACACATTTCCTTTTCCATTACTCACCCTAGGACTTTTAATCTCGGGACGAGATTCTTTTATGGGGGGAAGGATGTAACACCTTGGTTTTACTATAACTAAAACTTGAGCATGGCATCATAAGCATTGGCATTGCCTATGTTTGACACACCTAGAGTGCATTCACTAGGCAAAAATTTCAACAAGTTGTATTGTTTAAGTATTTTTGCAAATAGCACCCTGGATGGGAAACTTAACCCTAAATAGGGATTAAAGGGGTAAAACTTAACCCAAGATGAGAAAACCTAAAGACTTTAAGGAAAGAGTCACAAAATGTCCCTAAAAACAAGGTTGAATCACCTTTATACCCCTAAGATACCAGAAACCCTAATTGGAACCCTGGAAAACCCTAAAACTAAACCCTAGGGGCCTATGTGCAAAATTAGTCCACTTTTGGGCTAAAGTGCAAAAACCAAGCCAAATAAGTATTTTAAGTCATTTGGTTCACAAATATGTGGACTTGAAAGCCAAACCCTAAGTTTTGGACTCATTTGCAAAAAGGACCCCAATTTTGATTCCTATGCTAAGTCTGAAATCAGGGTTATAGACCCAACTTTGGGGCTGTGTAGCTTTCAAAAGAGTGAGAATTCATATTAGGTCACCACATCAAAATTGTAGCCCAATTCTAGGAAAACAACTTTGCTTAAGAGTGTAAGCACAGTTGTTAAGAAAATATTGGAGATAATCAGGTCTGAAGTTAAGCTATCAGGCTGATTCAGTCTAAAAATTCAGATGTTTAGTGTAACAGAGCCATCTTTGGGTTTGAATTAAACCCTGATCTAGTGCTCAAATGGGTTCAAGTCCTATAGCTGAATTGTTGTCAGTTTATCGCTCTACAACTTTGTTACAGACGGTTGGTTTAGTCACTACACAAAAATTGGAGAAAATCGACCCTAAACATGGGCTGTCAGGTGCTCTGATGGGAGCTCACGATGGTACAGTGCCCAACGGATCAGATGGGACGCAGCAAAGGAATCCCGCCGTCGATCACTCCTCCGCCGCGATTTGCGTCGCCGGCGTCGTGATTCCCGCTCGGGGTAAGTCGATAACTTCGCGGCGTCAAAAGATCGTCGTCACCGTTGAGCTGGGAGCCACCCCGATCGGCCACGATACCCCTCCCCTTTGCTCACCGCCGTAGATAAAGCCGCTCGCCGCCGTCGTGCCATCTCTGTGCCCGCCGCGTGTCCGAGCCTTTCCACGGCACCGCCGTGATTCCCTACTGTCGTCCCATCATCGCCGATGAGCCCGCCACGGCTAGGAACACGTATTCACCGCGCCAGGCTTCTTCCTCATCTCCGGCCGCCAGCACAGCTCGGTCAAATTGATCGCCACCGCCCCTGGAGTCTATAAATTGAAGCCACCGCAAGCTCCGTAGAGTAGTCAAGAACCCTGACACCCAGTATTGTTCCCAGTTGATCGCCAGCGAGCTTGAATTTCACAGTTCCCCCAATTCGATTTCCGCCACCGTGAATTCGCCTCACCGCGGCTAGCCCCTTCTCCCGGTCAGTTCACCTCTTCCTCTTCCTCGTTCAAGTTTTCCCTTAAGCCTACGATGCTTGCCGAGCCACTGAATTGAACTAGGAGTCCTCTGGTCGCCGGAAAAACGACCGTATAGCCGCCATGATCGCGGCCACCGTGGCTAGAGCTACGTAGTTGGTCTTAGCTGCAATTAGGTTGGGGGGAAATGGTCAGACTAGCCCCGATTTCATGTCCGCCGCTCGGCAAACCCAGCCATAGCCCCAATCGGCCGGTCCAGAACCTCGCCGGAGTGCTCCCCGCGCTGCCGTCGTCGTGGATGTGGGCGTGTAAAGAATTAGAACAAGAGGGATCTTTTTGCAAAGCGTCAGAGACTCTTTAGAATAGTGTTTGAACTCATTCGCAGTTAGTTAAAACCCCAAGGGCCTCTATGCAAGTCTGCCAGCGCGGGCGCGCGCGCGGGCGCCTTTCTGCCCTAGCTGGGCCGCCTGGGCTGGATTCGGCCCAGTGCTGTTCACCTGCTTTTCTTTTTCTTTTATCTCCAGAGCCAAAACAATTATAGAAAATGCTAGGAAAATGATAAAATTGTGAAACTAATTTTCCTAGGCCTGTTATTTTCCCTAGAATTTAGTAAAAATAGTTTTATGATTTTTAGTGGAAATAGGAAATTTTAGGGTATTTAAAGTGGTTAAAAGTATTGGTTATGGATTTTTAGAAAATAATTGGTAAGTCCAAAAATGCCCAAACCTTTTGTGGGAACTTAAAACAATATTTAGAAGCCTTGGGTAGAATTTGGGTTGATTTGGACCTTGTTTGATCACTAAACCCAAAACCACCCCCCCTACCCTATGAACTCCTTTACTGACTCCGGAAACCCTAGGTTCTCGGAGTACCGTGAAGGAAAGTTGTACTCAAGACTTAGATAATAAGTTCATATTATCTTTGCATCCTCATGAGCATCCCATGGCATCCATTCTTATGCATGTATATGGTTATGTTAGAACACGAAGAAGAAGAAGAAGTCTCTGAAGACAGGACACCACCATCCTCAGATCCTCAAGCAGGCAACTGCTTTTATTTCGATATTTGTGGATCCGAGCAGGACTCACCTGTTAACAAAGGCAAGCCCCGGTGCATTTGCCACCCTCCTTGTTGTTTTAAAATCTTTCTCACTTGCTTGATGCATTAGGTGATAGGAGTTGATTGATAAAACAATTCCTGCATTACCTTCCTTGAATTTGATTACCTTCCTTGGTCACCCGTTTTACAAAAGATTTTGATGCTTAGCCTTGCTTTAGAAAAACAAAATGTTTTGTTTTTACAAAAGATGATGTGGCAAAAGTGGGTGGGATGTTTTTGAAATAAAATTTGATGGTGGATCCATCAGGGCCTTGATGGATTCAACATCTGGAAAAGATGTACCTCTGCCAGGTACCAAGTGTTTGGGTTGAATAGATTAAGCTGAGACCGGGCGGGTGACTTGCACGAGAAAGGAGTCTCGGTGTAGTGTCTCCGTCTGAGTCGATTAAGGACCTTGTCGATGTAGGCTTGATGATCGAGGACCCTTTAACTGGTCACATGCCTCGTCATGGGTAAGCCTTGCCTCGGGCAGACTAAGGCCGGAATAAGATAACACGAAATGGGCGTGGAGCGGTGGCGAGAGTAGCGTGTACCCTCCGTGGCAAGAGGCCGGACGGTGGTGTATCTATGCTCTCGGTTTGCGTGAACCTGATCCGGCCTTAAGAACCCCGGTGGCGGGTTGACATATGCAAGGGTTAAGTGCTACATATGTCGTGTGATTGGAGATCCTCAGCTGAGTATAATCGATTCGGATCGCCGTACCTTCGCGGTTATGAAGACTTGGTCACTGACCTACACGTAGCATTCCACTAAAGATGATGGGTATTTGTTAAGAAATTGGCTAGTGCAGGACCAGTGATTGAACTAGGGTAGAAAGAACTCTAGTTGCAGGTAATTGAACTTAACTTGACAAATAAAATTTGATTTTTAAGGATCCACTTTAGTAAGCATTTCTGCAAAACAGAGTCTTTGATTATTGAGAAGCCTTACCTTGACTCCCTAAAAGCCAGCATACCCTTGAGAGTCTTTTCTTTAGTCGGGTAAGTCTTGCTGAGTAATTCCATACTCAGGGTTTATCCCTTCGTTGTTTTTGGGTGAGGAAGTAGCAGATTTCTGCTGCTTCTGTGCCAGGGTGGTTCCCAAAGAAGAAACCCAAGACTGAAGTGCGGGAGGACTTGGTCCTCCATATAGATCTTTTACTTTAATCTTCTCGGGAGGAGTTTTTGCCTCCCTTGGTTTGTATAATATTACTACTCAGCACTCGCTCTTAGTTCTGGTCTGTAATAAAACAACTTGAGCTTGCTTTTAAATAAATGTGAATTATGTAATCGCTTCCGCAATTCTTTACCTCCGATGTTCTGTAATGTCTGCAAGACGGGTGAATCATTCCTGTTAAGGTAAAGAAAGATACCGAACTTGTCAAGTAATTCAGGGGCACCTACAGGGTTGTCTGAAGTCCGTTGGACAAGGACAACTGTAGGTGGGCCTAATTACTTGGGAGGTTCCGTCACACCGTGGATCTCGGTTTAATGATTATGAGCGATCTTGAGCCCTCGATCTAATCTTGGACGTCCGCCCAGATCTAACGGCCGAGGATCCCTGATACCCCTTCATCCTGAGAAGTTTGTTAAAGAGACCCTGGGTTTTCAGGAATCAACCTGTGGTCCCTGTTTCATGGACACACCCCTCGACTTTTCTATTTAGTCCAAAAAATAGAAAACTATATTTAATCATGTTTGAGCCCCTAAAACTTAGAAGTTGCATAACTTTTGCATATAAAGTCCAAATGACTTGGTTCAAGTTGCACTAGATTCGTAACAAAAAATTGTGTTAGTAATGTTACTTTACCATGTCTCTCACTCTAAATAAATATGGTGATATTGATGTAATTAAACTAAGTAAAACAAGTCTTTTGTGGGATTTAAACTGAGGATTCCTGTTTTATCATCCTAATATCATGCTGAGTGGAAATAGGGCCAACCTAGATGCTAGTAACTTAAATAACGTAAGTCCCTAGAACTCTATTTTATTCATAACTATTACAGACTAACCTCTCTTTCATTCTTTTCTTTAAAAAGGTATAGATCTATGTTATAGGATCATTAAGAGGTAGAATAAACCATGCCAGGTCTTTTAGTGTAAAATTAACTTGACCCAAGTTAATGAAATTTTATCTTCGTATTCTTTGAAAATAAAAGCATAGCCTCAATATTTTATGTTGTTCATAACTAATACAACAAGGAAAATACATTCTAAATTACCCCAAACCCTACAAATTCCATAGTTAATGCAAATCCTTTTTCCTAGATATAAGTTGTCATTTTGCATATGTTTGGTGTACTTATCTTCTAGTGTACTTAATGTATGTTTGTATCGCGTAGACAACAAGCGGTTTGTGGATTTCGAAGAAGGCCCTGATCAACAAGTGTACGAAGGCAAGTGTCCTCTGACGATTTATGTCCTATTTCACATAAGAACTTACTTTTCCTCACAACTTGATCAACCTAAGGATGACTAGCTTTCTGTTTTCCCTGTCCTCATTTACCTTTCGGGAATGGGTTGTGATTTTTAGCTTTAATGCTAGACTTAACATAATCAAAGAATGTGATGAGATACATTTCGTGATACATTGTTACATGTTTTGTAAATGGTTTTGTGGAAACATGGAGGCTTAGGCGGTATCCCAAGTGCTTCACCATAAGGAGGCTTGGGTGGTATCTCGAGTGCTTCTCCGTAAGAACCAGTTCACTAGGTGACCACTTGAGAAAACAGTTCAATCATGAGGGTGGTATGGGACACCCTTGGCTGATTAATAATTAGAGGAATCTTAGGTGTAGTTTGCTTCAGCGTCGTTCCAACAATGGGGCCTAGGACATAGTCCTCATTATGCCAATGGTGGGTGTTGAGGTTTATTTGTTTGGTTTTTTATTAGTTTCCACCTTGGAAGGAGTACTATACTATGGAACTAGGAAAATCTAGTAGGTAGCTATGCCTTTGGGAATCTTTGTAAAGGCTTCATAGTGGGGGAGCCAAGAACCCTAGGCAGAAAGGGAATAATGGCTCGTGGGTAGAGTATGCAACCTCTGTAGAGGGTTAAAATTGGTATATCAATCGTGCTCATGGTTAAGAGCTGCCTTGGAAGCTCCATTGATTAGAGATACTATGGTTTTGGTTATGAACTGGTTGTAGTGTTGGTAATGATGTTCCTCAATGAGGAAATGATCCATGGGATGGTAATCACAGGATAAATGTTAAAACTTGGCTTATGTTAATAATAAAAACCTGATAAAGTAAAAGCAAACTGTTATCAACCTAACTCCACATAAAGCTAGTCCACTTAGCCGAATAGGGCACTTGTTAAGTATGTTGTGTACTCACCCTTGCTTCCACATAAACATTATGTTGCCATCGATGCAACCACTGCTCAAGAGAAGAAGAAGTAGTCGGTGTGGACCTCCAGGAGTTTTAGGGCTTCAACGAGTTTGAAGACTAGGCTAGTGATCCCCTAGTCAAATGCATGTGGGAGGCCCCTATAATTTAGTTTTCATTCCATTTGAACACTTTGAACTATGTGATGTCTATGACTATGGTCTGTAATAATGTTACCTAATCTTTATTATTATTTGAGCACTATGCAACGATGTGCCATTTATGTAATCTATGTGTATATGCATTCAATCCTGGCACGTACATGGTTCGCATTTAGTTTATCTTCTAAAACTGGGTGTGACAGATCCCTTACTTGGATATAGTGATTGTTGGGGACTTGTTCTCAAATGCTATGAATTAAGAACAAGGCAACACAGAAAGAAGTTAATGGTTAATGCCCTTCATCCTTCGAAGCATTATTTCCCTTAGGATATAACGATCTTCGGACGAAGGTCATGAAGGACATACCTTCATCATCACAGTTTACATTGATGAAAGAAGAAGCATATGAAACATGAGAAATAACATGAATAATCATATAACATCATTTATATGTCCTTATTATATAATCATGAATGAATAAGAACAATATTGAATTACATTTGTACCTTCGGCTTGACATAAGGCAAAAGTACAAGCGTGACGCACGAACGAATACAAATCAGCGTGAATAGTATGGGGGTACTGTTCATCTATTTATAGGCATGGGACGCAGCCCAGTCAAAATTACATTTATATCCTCTACAACTAGTTACAATCATGTCACAAATTATCATGGGTCGATTGGTCTTTTCCTCTTTAAGTCGGTGCGGCCCTTCGTCTCAAGGCATGTCGCTATGCCGAAGCTCCCCGGATGGTAGCTTCGGCATGTACCTTCACGCTATGTTTGCTTCTGTGCTGGTCTTCTGAAGGTGTTTCTTCTTAAAGGACCTTCGGCGATGAAGCAGACCCCCAACAGTAGCCCCTTCGCGGTGCTAGATCATTTTTCGTAACGAGCTTGATCCGTGAAAAATCTCCAAGGCTTCGGAATGCCGAAGGTCCGAAAAACACCTTCCCTGAGCTCGTTGCCGAGAAACGATTAAAATATTCCGAGCGCGAGGTGGCCCACCATGCGGCGGGTATGCACGGTCTGGTGATTCTCCTCCCAAGCGCCGAGTGGTCCACCGTTCAGCGGGTGCGGGTAACTGTTCAGCGGGTGCGGGCAACTTGGCAACTCACCTTCCCACCTGCAGCACTATATAAATAGACGGGTAGGTGTGAAGTTGCCACAGCATTCATTGCCATTGCACTGTTGTGCTGTTGAAAAATTTAACCATAGCCAAAGCTTTTTCACTGCATTCTCGAGCAAAGCGTCATCTTGATTTAGCTTCGGCAAAAGAAAAAGCTTCGTCAAAACTGTAAAAATCATCAGCTTCGTAAAAACTTGTAAAAGGTTCAACATCAGATGGCCAGAGTATGCTCAACTGCAAGGGTGGCTCGTGAAGGAGAGGAGGCCGAAGCCACCAAGACAGCCCCGATCTCCGAAGTCATGAGGCAATCGGGATTAGTTGTGATGGAGGGAGCTATTGACGAAGGTGCACCTACTGCCGAAACTGAACAGGCTGACATCGAAGAAGAAAATGTTGATGAAGAAGAGGAAGACTACAACACTCTGATCCCATCAAAACCCAGCCACTTGGACTTTGAAAAATCTACTGTGTCTGAGGCTGATGTACCCATGATGATGAAGCTGGGTTACTTCGGAGAAGCTGAGAAGAAACTTATTCGTTTTGCCGGAGGAGAAACCACTCCAGAGCCAAAAAATGATGAAGTAGTGGTTTTCAAGAGCTTTTTCAGAGCGGGATTGCGGTTTCCCTTGAACGAGATGATTGGGGAAGTTTTGGATAATTATGAGATCTATCTTCATCAGCTGACCCCTAATGCTATCGTTAGGCTCAGCGTCTTCATCTGGGCCCTTCGAAGCCAAGGAATGGACCCGAATGCTGAAGCTTCCTGCCGAGTGCATGAGCTACATTACTAAACAAAGGCCAGAGAAGACGGGCTACATGAGAATTTTGGCTGTTATAACTTCGTGTATCGCAAGGATACAAAGGCCCCAGTGCTCAGCTATCGCACCAAGTGGCAAACCGGCTGGAAAAGTAAATGGTTCTATATCAAGGCCGATGAGAAGAAGAGGGAGAAGTTAAAGCCGATGGTCCTGAGCCCACTGAGTTTAAGCTTCGGACTGACCAGGCCCTTGTGCCGCATGGCGTCGGGGTCACCCTGCCAACAAGTTGTAGCAGAATTCAGGGTTGTGGTTGAATAGATCAGTGCTAGAGATCTAGTGCAAGAATACCTAGCCAACGGGGTATTTCCGACGTTGAGTGAATGGAGTATGCTGAAGCTGAGGGGAACAAAGAAAAAGAATGAACTTGTTCGGTTGCCCTATCGCTTCAAGTTTGAGAAACAATTCAAAGAGCCTTGCCAAGAGTGGCTGGAAATGATTGAGGCTATGTGCAACAAAATTTTGGGCAATTATACTAAAAAAGAAGATCAACTGATGAGTGCAGCCTTTGGCACCCGACCAAAACGAAGGTTGAATCGGGTAATGGATGCCTTAAACTTTGAATACCCTGACTATGAACGACTAAGCAAAGGTGCCGAAGGGCCAAAGAGAAAAAGGGTTGTCAGTGTTATGAGCAGACAGGCTGCTAGGATGGTAAAAGAATATGAAAAAACTTTGAAAAGGAGAAAATCCAGTCCTGAGCCGAAGGTGGCGACCTCGAAGAAGAGAAAAACTGCAACTCGAGAGCCGAAGATGGCTGAGATAGAAGAGGGAGCTCCTTCGACATCTTCTGATGCTGAAGTAGAAGAAATTTTAAAGGTAATGACTGAATCCTTACCTATCAAGCTGCTAAGTACACTGGGGCCACAACTGACGAAGCTTTTACAGAAGAAGGACGAGCCTTCGGCAGCGAAGAAGGCGGTTGGGCCAAAAAAGCGAAGGATTGTTACTGTTATGCAAGCTATTGAGGAAACGCCACCGCTGGCCTCAACGTCAAAAATAACACCAGCTGTCGAAGTTGTTGCTTCTGCCGAAGCTACCAATCTGGAGAGTACATTATCTGATATCGATAAAGTGCTCTTGGATTTGGCTGCGGAGGAGACTGCTGCTTTTGCAGAAGAAGTCCTAGCCACAGTGCCTGAAAAGGGAAGGAAGTTGCCGAAGATATTTCGGAAGAAAAAGGCTTCAATTTTCAAAATATAATTGGTCAAGAATTATCCAAGGCTGAGAAAGAGGAGCTGCAGGAATATGCTATATCCTGTGGCTACCAGCCAGGAGCGATGCTCTTTGGCGGAATTAACGAAGAAGTCTTAGGATGTATTTGAGATCGAACTGGAGCAAAGATTATCAGCAGTCTGTCGAAGAGTGTTGGTTTTCCGAAGCTTGAAGCTGACATCAGTCGCTACCGACGATATCACATCGTCGACAGCTTATTCTATTCTAATTTTAAGGAAAAGTTTTTCCCTCAACTTTTTATTGTTTTGCGATGAAGGTGATTTCTGATGAAGGTTATTTTGCACAGAGTATGCTACTAAGTAAAGCTTTGAGGATGCAACAGGACCTCGAAGATAAGAAGAATGAAGTTATAATTGAAGGCTTGGAAAGTAAAATCAAAGATCATGAAGCTGCTCTTGACAAGAAAGATTTTCTTCTTCAAACAATGGAGGGTTCACTGTCAAAAGCCCAAGCCAAAATTGCCAGATTGAACAGTGAACTCCTCCTAAAGTCAGAAAGCTTCGAGCAAGAAAAGAAGAATTTTGATGTGAAGCTTGAAGACGAAGTTGAAAAAAGTTTGAATTTGTAGAAATCCTTGAAAGAACTTTAGGACAAATGCTTAAACTTCGGCAACCGGTGCGTGCAACGACTGAAGCAGGTCTTCAACTCAGTTGGAGCCAGTTCTAAAAAATTTGAACCTTCGGTTGAAGACCTGTCAAACACCTTCGAACATATTGAGGGCGAAGTTGATGCGCTTGACGAAGTTATAGCTGGGCATGGTGACTTCTGTGCCCTGCTAGCTTCTCGCGGCACAGCTATAGCTTTTATGAAGGCTGGTTGCATGCATGGGAAGATCGTAAACAGGCCGAACTTCAGCCTATCACCAGCGGATTTAACTGACATCCCCAGCCTGGCCTGAAGCATTGGAAATAGATTCATAACTCAAATTTGGACGAAGGGTGGGCGGAACTTAGCTGGTGATGAAGCTCGAAGTCATCTTAAGCCGGTATTAAACTTGTACCTGTTGTTTACCTTCTCCTGAGATTTTTATTTACCTTATACCGCTTTGTTATGTACAGGATGATGAAACCGAAGGTCAATGATTCGAAGCTTGACGGATACTGATGAAGGTGCTGCAAAAAGCTCTAGAGAAATTTGAATTCTCTTTGTAAAAGATATTGTAATTTTAGGAATGAAACATTACTCTGTAAATTTGTCCATACCTTGTAATATATTTTTACCTTTCCATCTGTGTATGAATTGCTTTGATGTGGACGAAACTTGTATTTTTTGAGTCGTAGGCGAAAAACACCTTCCCTTCTTTTCGTACACAACGAAGCATATCTTTGGTTCTTTATACTCATCGAAGCCTTGTCATCAGAGCCGAAGCATGTGTTTGTACTCTGTGTTATGATGATGATGATCCTACGAATGTCTAAATGAATGTGTATGAATGCAATGAATGATGTGATGTAATGTGCAAATGAATGTCAAACACACGCATACGAAGCCACACCTAGACTCTGCATCCCCTCAGGAACGTCTTTTGAGTCTTAAGCTATGCATCCCCTTAGGAACATCTTTTGAGCTTCTTCACCTTCTATTTCGGTGGTATAAGTTCTGCATCCCCTTAGGAACGTCTTTTGAACTTCTTCGCCTACTATTTCGGCGGTATAAGTTCTGCATCCCCTTAGGAATGTCTTTTGAACTTCTTCGCCTTATATTGCGGCGGTATTTGGCTCTGCATTCTCTTAGGAACGACTTTTGAGCAGAAAACTTACGCTACGCTCCCTTAGGAACGACTTTTTAGCTTCGTCTTGCTCTGCATCCCCTTAGGGACGTCTTTTGAGCTTCTCCCTGTTTTTCTTTTTGCACTCGATGGTGCATGCTCAGATTTACATATTACATCTTTTTGGGGGATTTGACTCTCGTGGAGCTAAGAAAGAAAAAATTACAAGCTATGGCCCCATTAAAAACCTTTCTCCCCCTTTGGAAAGGAAAAGGGTGCCATAGAAAAAATGAAAAAAGATTACATCAAATTACACATAATATCGCCGAAGCTCATCCACATTCCAAGATCTAGGTATGTCGTTGCCGTCCATATCCTTCAATATGTAAGAACCGGGCCTCGACGAAGATACCACCAGAAAAGGTCCTTCCCACTTCAGCTGCAATTTGCTTACTGTGTCCGGATTGACCACTCACCGAAGCACCAAATGCCCTGGTTTAATATTTTTCAACCGAACTTTTCTGTCATGCCATTTTATTGTTTCGGCTTGGTATTTATTAATGTTCTCCACAGCCTGAAGTCTGGTCCCTTCTATAGTGTCTTTTGCTACGTGATAATCAGCTTCGTCTTCTGTCGAAGCTGCTGTTCTTATGGACCCTGCTTTAGCTTCTTCTGGCGTTATAGCTTCATCACCAAATAATAGTTTGAAAGGTGTAAAACTTGTTGATCTTTATATGGTTGTATTATTGCTCCACACCACTTTAATCAACTCATCTGGCCACTTTCCTCTGGGCTGATTGAAGATTAGCTTCATTATTCCCGTCATTATAATGTCGTTTGCTCTTTCGACCAGCCCGTTTGACTCCGGATGCCTAACTGATGCAAAATGAATCTTCGTGCAAATTTGATCACAGAAATCCTTGAACTTTTTGGCATCAAACTGTGTTCCATTGTCCACAGTTATAGCCTTCGGCACACCGAAGCGACAAACAATATTTTGCCAGAAGAATTTCTGGACTGTAACCGAAGTTATTGTAGCCAAAGGCTTCGCTTCAATCCACTTAGAAAAATATTCTACAGCCACCACAACATATCTCAAATTACCTTGCGCTGGTGGAAGTGGGCCTAACAAATCCAGGCCCCATCTTTGCAACGACCAAGTAGGCTGTATTAGTTAGGTGAGAGATGAAGGTTGTTTCTGGTCTCTTGCACATTTTTGACAATTTTCACATTTTTGAACTAGCTCTACTGCATCCGAAGCTGCCTTCGGCCAGTAAAATCCTTGTCTAAACACTTTTCCCAGCAAGGGCCTAGACCCAATATGAGATCCACACAGACCCGCATGTATCTCCTTCATTAATTCAATACCTTCAGCTCTTGATAAACACTTGAGTAGTGGAGAACAGACTCCATGTTCATATAATTCCCCTTCTATTATCACATATGGTCTTGTCCTTGCTTCCATTCTTTTATTATAAGCTTCATCATCCGAAAGACAATTACCTTGGAGGAAAGATATAATTTCAGTCCTCCAATCTTCACTATGTACTCGGGAAATTGCAAGCACTGCTCTCTCCATGAGTTCAACCGAAGGTGCCTTTATTGTTTCAAAAAATACTTCCGAAGGTAGAGGGAGCCCCTGTGCTGCTGACTTGGCTAGCAAATCTGCATGCTCATTTTCTCCTCTTGGAATATTCTTGACAGAAAAACCTTCGAAAGAAGCCTCCAACCTTCAAATTAATATCCAGATATTTTTGAAGCTTCGGGTCTCTTGCCTTGCTACTTTTGTCTATATGGCTAGAAATGACTTGAGAATCAGTTTTCAGGATGGCCCTTCTTATTCCCATTGCCCTTAACTTCCGAAGCCCCAACAGAAGTGCTTCGTATTCAGCAATATTGTTTGTACAACTGAAGTCAAGCCTTGTTGCATAACATGTTTTGACTTTTGAAGGCGCAACTAGGACAGCCGCCGCTCCTGCACCGAAGGTTCCCTAGGAACCATCGCAGAACACTGTCCAAGCTTCGGCGTCTTTGTTTATTTCTTCTTCCTGAGCCCCTGGCGTCCAGTCAACGATGAAGTCTGCTAACGCCTGGGACTGAATTGAGGATCTATGCACATAGTCAATAGTGAATTCATTAAGCTCCGCAGCCCATTTTCCAATCCTTCCAATAGCTTCTCTGTTCCTCATTATGTCCTTCAGAGGCTGTGACGAAGGAACAATTATGTGATATGCTTGAAAATAATGTCGAAGCTTCCTAGAGGCCATTAACACAGCATACAACACCTTCTCCAACTCTGTATAATTTTTCTTTGATAAACTCAAAACTTTGGAGACGAAGTACACTGGAGCCTGCTTTTTGACTTGACCATCTAGCTTCTCCTGCACAAGCGCCGCACTCACTGTAGAGTGCGAAGCTGCCACATATAAGAGCAATGGAGCCCCTGGTGAAGGTGGAGTTAATGTTGTTAAATCAATCAAGTATTGCTTCAACTCTTCGAAGGCTTTTTGCTGAGCTGGGCCCCATTGAAAAACTTCGGCTGACTTCAGTATTTCAAAGAATGGCATATTTCTTTCTGCTGATCTGGATATGAATTTGTTTAATGATGCTAGTCTACCTGCCAGCCGTTGAGCCCCTTTCTTTGTGCTTGGCGACTCCATCCGAAGGATAGCTTCAATCTTGCTTGGGTTGGCTTCAATTCCCTTCGTTGATACTAAACAACCAAGGAACTTGCCCTTCTTTACCCCAAAAACACACTTTTCTGGATTTAACTTCATGCCAGCTTGCCTGAAATTGGCAAATGTCTCTTGCAAATCAGCAATGTGATTTTCTTGCTTCGTGCTTTTCACTATGATATCATCAACATAGGTCAGTACATTCCTACCTATTTGAGAATGAAGGACCTTGGCTGTCATTCTACTGAAGCTTCCTCTAGCATTTTTAAGCCCCTCAGGCATCCAAAGATAACAATATGTGCCACTGGGGGGTTATGAAGCTACTCTTCGGCTCATCTCCCTTCTTCATCCAAATTTGATGGTAGCCTGAGTAACAGTCCAGTAGACTCATGAGCTCTGAAGAAGCTGTTGCATCTACTAGAGAGTCGATTCTTGGCAATGGGAACTCGTCCTTTGGACAAGCCTTGTTGAGATCTGTAAAATCAATGCACATTCTCCATTTGTCGTTGGCCTTCTTTACCATAACAGTGTTGGCTAGCCATTCCGGGTATTTCACCTCTCTGATAACACAAGCACTAAGAAGTCTCTTCACTTCGTTCCGAGCACCTTCAACTTTGTCTTCAGACATCTTTCGAAGCCTTTGTTTTCTTGGCCTGAAGGATGGATCCACATTGAGTGAATGTTCAATGACATCTCTGTTGACACCACAGAGATCATTAGCTGACCAAGCAAAGACATCTTTGTTGTTGAATAAAAATCTTAGCAAAGTCTTCTCTTGCTCTTCAGATAGCTAAGACTCCAGCAGTACCCTTTGTTCTGCTATGTCTTCACATAGGAGCATAGGCTTCGGCTGATCCGCCGAAGCAGCCTTCTCTCTTTTGTATTTATACTGCTCACAGGCTTTGGCTCCATCTATATTATGGATTGCCTTTGAATCTGTCCAGTTTCCTTCGGCTCTTCTGGCAGCTTCTTAACTCCCATGGACAGCAATGGGCCCTTGTTTCGAAGGTATCTTCATGCATAAATACGCTGGATGAAGTATCGCTTCAAAAGAATTAAGTGTCCCTCGACCAATGATTGCATTATAGGGGTACTCCATGTCAACAATGTCAAAGACAACCTGTTCAGTCCTTGTGTTATGGACGAAGCCGAAGGTCACTGGCATTGTGATTTTGCCGAGTGCTACAATCTGCCTTCCTCCGAAGCCACAAAGAGGGTGTGTAGCATCATGAATCTTATCCTCTGGTTCTTGCATCTGTCTGAAGGCCTTAGCAAATATGATATCCGCTGCACTGCCTGTATCAACCAGAACATTATGGACCAGAAATCCCTTGATGACACAAGATATGACCATAGCATCATTGTGAGGGTAATCTTTGAGCTGAAGGTCCTCCTGGGAGAAGGTGATTGGGATGTGGGACCATTTTTACTTGATGAAGGGTCCCTGCACCCCAACATGCTGCACCCTTCTCTACGCTTCTTTCTTCTGCTTCTTATTAGCCGGCTCTGATCTTGAACCGGCTGTTATCGGGAGCACCAACTTCATAGCCGAAGGTGCTTCGAGTTGGTTGTCAAACGAAGCCATCAGTTCAAAAGTGGAAGTGAGTTCACTGGAGGTGGGTGCCAATGTTGGGGACTTGTTCTCAAATGCTATGAATTAAGAACAAGGCAACACAGAAAGAAGTTAATGGTTAATGCCCTTCGTCCTTCGAAGCATTATTTCCCTTAGGATATAACGATCTTCGGGCGAAGGTCATGAAGGACATACCTTCATCATTACAGTTTACATTGATGAAAGAAGAAGCATATGAAACATGAGAAATAACATGAATAATCATATAACATCATTTATATGTCCTTATTATATAATCATGAATGAATAAGAACAATATTGAATTACATTTGTACTTTCGGCTTGACAGAAGGCAAAAGTACAAGCGTGACGCACGAACGAATACAAATCAGCGTGAACAGTACGGGGGTACTGTTCACCTATTTATTGGCACGGGACGTAGCCCAGTCAAAAGTACATTTATATCCTCTACAACTAGTTACAACCATGTCACAAATTATAATGGGCCGATTGGTCTTTTCCTCTTTAAGTCAGTGCGGCCCTTCGTCTCAAGGCATGTC